>JANJGN010000014.1:1314035-2601535 GCA_026770705.1 Isurus oxyrinchus | reverse complement strand
ATGTCGTGTTATCCATTTATAGTCCTGTTAGTCTTGGCCAGTTTATAAGTTAGAAGTGAAAAACAAACCTTTGCATTCTCAAGTCTTTACTGTCACATTGTAAGCGATTCATAAATAATAAATTACTCTGAAGTCAAGTTGCTGTTTATCAGTGAATGCACATCAGTTGGTGCAGAGTTAATTAATCCTGGTTTAATCCTAGTAGGTGAAGAGTTAATCAATCCTAGCCTGTTGCTGAGAAAGGAGACTCGTCTTGCACTCACCAGGACAGACCTTGCACTCACCAGGACAGACAGGGATATCAAATTTCAAAGGGATCCACAATTTATACCTCTTGGAATAAAAAGGTGCTGATTGGTTGGCAAGTGGACTCTGCTTGTTTGAGGTATTGCCATGGAGAATGCTCTTGGGAACAGTTGCCCCACATACTTTTATTCAAATTTTAAAAAGGCAAGCTGGCTTAGGTCAAGGTGTTGCCATGGGGAATGCACCGGGGCACGTCTGTCCACGTTTGATCGAGAAAGGTGTAATGCCTGGACGTAGCATTTCTGTTTGCAGAGGACAGGGCCCTGCGTATGAATACATGTAGCTTCTAGCACGCGTAAGTGAACCACATTGCAAGCCTGACTGACAATTTTAAATTGGCTGTCAGGGTCATTCTTAGCACACTCGAGATTGTTCAGTAAGTGCTGTCGTGGAACCGTATCTAATGTTGGACACTATTCTGAGTTTTGCAAGCACGGGCTGGTTGAATACAGTAGTACTCTGCCTGTTGCAAACAGCTGAAGGGACGTGCTGTTTGATACGATCCACCAGTCGTTGGGATGTACAGCCTACATTACCTGGCATCACACAGGCACTGAAATTCATATACCGCATTATTCATTTGTGAGGCAGGCAGAACATCTTTTTGGCTTGACAGCAGCATCCTGTTAGTGGAGAATATCACTGGTGTAGTTACTGCATAGTAGCAGCCGTGAAACAGCTAACTTTACCTGTTGCTCAGATTTCAGGGTAATCTGAGGTAGACTAGGCACTTTTCAGGACCGCAAATGGTGTCCTTAGGCATCATGAGAATGAAGTTTAGTGCGATTGTTAAGAGGGGAGCCATGTCTCAACACTTTCAGCCAAAGACATTGTGAGATCCTGGAGGGGAGCAGAAAACTCAGCGATTTCATACCTTTAAAAGAACTGCTCTTATCAGCCCTCAGATTGAAGTACTTCCTAATTAAAAAATTAAAGCAGATGGCATAAAATAAACTGTGATAATGGCCAGCATTCAATTAACTGTCTTATTCCAAAAAACCTCCAGGCTAAAGGAAGATAACGTTTTAATTAGGAATATAAATACATATTTCTTGTGCATTGTCCCTAGTAACTGCAGGGTCACTGGGTTTTTTTAATATATATTAAATGTGCCCTAGGATCTCAGCATTCATTCGCTGGTTGCTCAGAAGACATAGTTCTCTGTCCGCTAGCGAGTTAGGGCAGGATTTTCCGCTCCCAGTTGCCATGGGAAATTGTCGCGAGCAGGATAGAAAATTTGATGGATCAGCAAATGGTCCATTGACTTTGGATGAGACTGGAAAATCCTGCCCTTAGTTCTAGGAATGGGCAATGTTAGTACAATTCACATATTTTATTGTCATTCAGCCTGAGCTGTTGACTGATGTTCGAAGTATTGCAATCTCCATTTTTTAATAAACATTAAGTGAGGCAGGATATGGCAACCACTAATTTGCGATCCTGGACCTGCACAAAACTGGTAAAAAAAATACCCACAAAAAAATACTCTCTTTTCACTGCAGAATAAGTAAACTGCATCAGAAGCCGTGTAAACAATGCTGGTCTTCTCATTTGAAAAGGGGTCAGAGGAAGTCTAGTTAAGCATAGGATTGAAGGTTAGGGAGATAAGGATGGACAGAGACTATCAGATACATCGTGGAACATTGCCTGTCAGGATAATGGAAGAGTCTCTTCTGGATTCCCACTAGGCTGAGTTGAATAATGTAGATTGCCAGGATTGATCGATATTCTAGAATCTGTTATTTCCAGGAGATTGAGAGAAACTTTACACATTCTTTTTCCTGAAATGTTTGTCCATGATCTGGTTCCTCTAAGTAAGACTGATATACTGACAGCACAAATCATACTTGGAAGGCCCAGGCTGTTTTTAAATGTCTGCTCTAACCAAGGTAGTTTGTTCTTGCCAAGCTTAATGTGATATAATGCAATTGGCAAATGAATTTTAACATGAGAGGTCATTGTGTTATGGCAAGGAAAATAAGGAAGTTGCTTGAAAAATAAAGAAGTTGCTTGAAAAATAAGGAAGTTGCTTAAAAAATAAGGATCTAAATGGGGCAGAGGAGCTAAGGGATCTGGAAGTAGAAAAGGTTAATGAGGTCATAATCCAAGCACTAGGATTTATTTCTAAAGGAATAGAATTGAAAAGTAAAGAAGGTAAGCTAAACTTAATCAAACTTTGGTCAGAGCGTGCCTGGAGTACAATTCTGGTTGCCATATTATTAAAAAGGTGCAGAAGCCCTGGAGAGGGTGGAATGAGATTTACAGGGATGATTGCAGAAAGCTGGGGATACTGATCAGGACAGGATGAACAGGCTGGGTCTCTTTCTCCTGAAATGAGACTGAGACGTGATCCGACAGGGTCTGTAAAATTCGGAAAGGTTTGGATAGCGTCGATACAGAGAGAATGTTTCCCCTTGTGGGGAAGAGTGTAACTAGAAGACATCAATATAAGATCGTCAGCAAGAAATCCAATAGGGAATCCAGAAGAAACTTCTTTACCCAGAGAGTGGGGAGAGTGTGGAACTCGCTACAACAGGGAGTGGTCTAAGTGAATAGTGTAGATACATTTAAGGGGAAACTAGATTAACATGTGAGGGAGAGGGGAATAGAAAGATTTGTTGATAGATTTAGATGAGGAAGGATGGGAGGAGGCTGAAGTGGAGATATAAAGATCGGCATGGGCTGGATGACCTGTTTTGTGTATTTTATATATATATAATGTACAGTGGGATGGGTTTAGACTGTGAGCAGATGAGTTAATTACCCAGCAGCAGGAACAGGGAGGCCTTCAGTGATTTTAAATCACTAGGCCCCACGTGGCTGCCTGGTTTCTATCTGCAACTGTCATGAGAAGCTGCTGCCCTTAGCTGCTCCGTTCCCCAGCCCAGCTTGCTGCTAAGTGACAGGGAGGAGGCTTGGTGGAGGGGACGGGTAGATGGGTGGGGTGGGGGCAGCAGAGGTCACGGTGTTGTTTGGATGATTGGAAGCACTCTCCTCCCCACCCCTCGCGGTCCCACAAAAAAGTGTTTTCAGTTTCCCTTTTGGGTCTATTCGTCCTTTGCAATAGCTTCTGACCTGGGTTCAGGAAAGCTGCAGTAATTTCCCAATGCAGGGCCTCGTTTGAAAGGGGTCCTATTGACATAATTAGACCATAATTTGCATAGATTCATGAGACCCTTGACTGCTTCAAGCAATTGAATTCATGTTACATTCAAGAAGATTCATGTTCGGTATTCACTGGACTAATTAACCCCAGTGTTAAATCAGTGTAAGTTTGTTATTAATTGGAAGCTCTTGTCCAATACTAACCAGCGGTGTCGAGGTTCTCTGGGAGTTCTGTTTTATTCCATCAACAGTAATTCAGAATAAGAAGAAATTAAACCTGCATAGGCGGGAAACACATAGCAAGTCAGACTGCAGCGGTAGAGAGACACAGACAAGCTTGTTTTCCTGCAGTATTGGCCTTGAAAACTGTAAGATGTGTAAACATTTGAATGGAATCAGTAAGAGAGAATGAAGAAACCAAAGTCAATAATCAGCCTCAAAAGGGAAGATATTAGGTGAAATGTCTCCGAGCTGCTTTAAACAAAAGCAAGAGACCCTTATAAAAGATCATTTCAGACAGACAAGTGACAAACATTAGTGAAACAATAAACTTGCAAACACCTGAGAGAAACACACTCTTGGAAAAGGAGTGGAACGGGGGGGAGGATAGAGCCTGCTGATTAAAACTAAAATGCTGGGAGATGGAGAGCAACACAAGCTCTGTAGTTAAGTGAGGGCACAATCAGCAGAGAGCTTTCTAGTGCCTGAATAAATTAAAGTTCTGATGTTGGCCTTAGTTGGAACACACAATGAGGTCATTTAAACTCGAGACAAAAACAAAAAACTGCGGATGCTGGAAATCTGACTTGGTCTCCTCACCCCTCGGGAGAGAAAACACAGATAAGGTGACCACCAGTTTAATTGCTCCCCCTGTTCTCCTCTCTCACTTTGATATGCTGGACTCCATCCTATATCCTGCTTCCTCAGTTAGGCTCTTACTTTGCCTGCAGTGTTTCCTACATCATAGCATTCGAAGCTTCTCAAAGTAATTAATTATGTGACCCTCTTTATAATATTTCTGAGCAATGTGTGAAAGGACCTGTTTGTGCACATGTTCCTTTCATTGCTTTTCACAAAGTTCAGATATGATAAAGCTCAGTTTATCTTACAGTGCAGCTATAAACCAGTCCTTCCTTCCAAAGGGAGCCTGCACCCCCACTCCACACCCCCCCCCCCCCCTCCACCCCCACACCCCCCTCACACAATTTCTGCTTTTGCATTTACTTCATTTTTTCACAGTGACTGTGTAGGATTATTCAGGAAGCAGCTGCACCATGACCCTTGCAGCAAGTAATGTCCTTTGCAGACATTCTCTCTCGCTATAACTTACAGGCTCATTATTTGAACATCCGCGTGTTTTCTTTATATTCATTCGTGGGATGTGGGTGTCGCTGGCTAAACCAGCATTTATTACCCATCCCTAATTGCCCCTTGAGAAGGTGATGGTGAGCTGCCTTCTTGAGCCGCTGCAGACCATGTGGTGTAGGTACACCCACAGCGCTGTTAGGGAGGGAGTTCCAGGATTTTGACCCAGCGACGGTGAAGGAACGGTGATATATTTCCAAGTCGGGCTGGTGAGTGACTTGGAGGGGAACTTCCAGGTGGTGGTGTTCCCATGCACCTTTGTCTTCCTCAGTGGTAGGGTTGCAGGTTAAGGAGGTGCTGTCGAAGGAGCCTTGGTGAACAGCTGCAGTGCACCTCGTATATGGTACACACACTGCTGCTACTGTGCATCAGTGCTGGAGAGAGTAAATGTTTAAGTTGGTGGATGGGGTGCCAGTCTTGCTAGCGTGCTTTACCCTGCAGGTTATCAAGCTTCCTGCACACATCCAGGCAAGAGGAGAGGGTTTATGTAACTAGTTTAGTTCCATTTCTGACCCCTAGTTCTGGATTCTTCCACAAGAGGAAACATGCTCTCCACATCCACCCTGTCAAGACCCCTCAGGATCTCCAAGGTTTCAATCAAGTCGCCTCTTACTCTTCTAAACTCCAGTGGCTACAAGCCTAACCTCCCCAACCTTTCCTCATACGACAACCTGCTCATTCCTGGTGTTAGTCTTGTGATGAGTTGCCAAATAGAGGTCACACAGGACATTTTTCTGCATTTCTGTTTGATTTGTTTGGCTCCTCTCTCCCCCGCAGCTTTGCATTTCTCATTGCAAAATATTTCTGAAGTGCTTTTTTTTTCTCTGCTGTGAAGTTGGTAGGTAAGTATTGAAAGATACATTCGGCACAAAGAGTAGAGGGAGCTGGAAAAAAGATAAATGCTCTTTCGACCCTGGACAATTCCATACCTGGCCTTCCTTCTGTTCTTAGGATATTTATTTATAGTAAAACTCACAACCCTGGAGCAGGGTCTCAGGTTAGAAAACTGTCTTTCTCCTACGATTAGTGGAACCAATAGAGCAAACCTTTTGGCCCTTAGCTCATCACCCATCCTGGTACCCCACTCCACTCCCACACCCCACCCTGCTCACTTCCCCCACCTCACAGGCTAAACCCTACCCTTTCAATTTACTCTTTTACACCCTCAATGAATATGGGTTTCCTTGCCCATCCTTGCCAATATGAACTCTCCTCTCTCAGCAATCTCTTCATCTTCCCCTCCTCTCTCTTCTCCTCTTCCCACCCCCACT
The DNA here is from genome assembly GCA_026770705.1 of Isurus oxyrinchus. Lineage (NCBI taxonomy): Eukaryota > Metazoa > Chordata > Chondrichthyes > Lamniformes > Lamnidae > Isurus > Isurus oxyrinchus. The sequence goes on along the minus strand of JANJGN010000014.1, from coordinate 2,595,488 downwards.
CACCCCCTCCTCTCATGCTGTCTTCCACCACCCCCCACACCCATTCCCCTTCTCAGCCTCTCCTCCCCCCTCCCTGTCCCATACCATTATCACCCATTTTCTAACCCTGATTGACCTAAAAACAAATCTAATTGCTCTTGATTACATGCCCAATTCTGTTGGAGACTGATTAATGTTTTCTTACATTCAAACTGGTTTATTTGTTCAGTAGAAACAATCTGTTTTCCTTAGACACCAGCTGGTGTAGGAATTATCCATTCCTCTGTTTCAATAGCCCTCTCCAGAAAATCAGTTGGCTTGAAGCATTAACTTTGTTTTAAACTGTCTTCTCTCTAATATCAGCAAGTCTGGAAGAAATGAGTTCTGAAGCATTATTCAATATAAACCTCATAAAATAAACAACAGGAAATTAGCCAGTTTCAGATATGACATTGCAGAGAATGAACCCGGCAGATATACTGAGGATTATTGAACCTTTACCAAGAGGGTGTGACCCAGATTTTTTGTCTTTTGGGAGTGTCTGTGTGCCAGATCTTCATCCAAATTCCAGAGAGGCCCTGCCTACAATTTTCCATTATTTGTGAGATGTGGGCATCACTGGCTAGGCCAGCACTTATTGCCCATCCCTCATTGCCCTTGTTCAGAGGGCATTTAAGAGTCAACCACATTGCTGTGTGTCTGGAGTCACATGTAGGCCAGACCAGGTAAGGACAGCAGATTTCCTTCCCTAACGGACATTAGTGACCCAGATGGGTTTTTACGACAATCGGCAATGGTTTCGTGGTCATCATCAGACTTTTAATTCCAGATTTTTATAGAATTCAAACTTCACCAGCTGCCGTGATGGGATTCGAACTCAGGTCCTCAGAGCATTACCCTGGGTCTCTGGGTTACTAAGCTCACAACAATACCACTAGGCCATCGCCTTCTCCATTAAATTAAATCAATGGAAAATCAACAGCAACTTACATTTGAATAAAATCCCAGAACGTGTCTGGCAGGATTGTGATTGGTATTCCCTAAGGGTGAAGCTCTTGCACCCAGATGCCAAATACCATGATCTAGGCCTCTCTACTTGGCTCAGAAATTTACTATTGGTGCCTTTATTTACCTTGAAGTGCATCAACAGTTTCATAAACTGAGAAAACTTAAATATAAAAATTAATTAACAGCTAGTAAAATGTAATTAAATTAGAACTGCCCAAGTCCACTGCCACAACTTAAATGTGTAAACAAATCAACAAAAGAACTCATTAAATTCAATACACTTTGGCATTTTGTTTAATATATGGTATGAAAAAGATCAAAGATATCAGACCAGAAATTGCTGCAAAGACTGGTTTGCCAGTGAGTGACTTTAATTGAATTTTATGTTCACTGTTGGCAGCACTCTGTGTTGAGCAGTGTTCCCTGGAATGTCAGTCCAGCAATAGATCAGTGATATTAGTGATGCATCTGGGACCTCAGGAACATCATGCCCAATGGTTTATCATTTTAACCCAAGAAACAAAACACTGTTTCTTTATCTAGAGTGAAAGACCATGAGTGAAGCAGGATGAAGTAATGTCAAATGAAATATATAGAAACTGAAAGAGAGGGAAAGTTGGAGAGTGGGTTAAGAGAGAGAGAAAGCAGACAGAAAGAAACGTATGAGAATAATTACAAATAGCAAGCTGAAGAAAAGGACATTGCAACCCATGTGAGTTGTCAAGGTGAGTGAATTTACCTTCCAATGGAATATCCTACCAACTTCACCACTCGTCTCGTGTCATCAGCTACTCAATGTGCTGCACCCTCATCAAGCACTTACCAACAATCTATCATTTGCTTTAGTTCAGTGAACACACTTACACTATTGCAAGTGTCACACCAACAACTCTCAGTTTACACATGCTGACTATTCAACCATGACAACCACATTTCTCCTCCTCCAGGGGCCATGGTCTAAGAGGGTACCAGCAGCCCTGGACTTTCATTGGATTGGTCCATGATTGTGCTTGGCAAAGTACAACAGTGGTTTGGCATTGCCTTCTGCAGTATGGCTGACCAGAAACCTCTCCTGCTCTTACCACCTGCCAACAGGCGTGTAGAAGGATTTACAGGCTGATAATCAACCTGTTTGGCCATGTTATGGACGCAGCTTCTGTGACCATTAAGTCCTGAAGTGGGACTTGAACCAGAGGCTTCTGGCCCAGAGGTAGGGACACTACCCAGTGCACCACTGGCAACCACATTACCCAAACATACTGCTCAACACTCAGTGACACGCTTGCCTTAGACTTACAGGAGAAGGTGACACAGACAGCGGGAGCCAATGGGAGTGGGAGAGACACACCATGTTTTGACCCCATAGGGAGACAGTACTGGCCATTACCAGAAGGGGCATTCCTGAGGCCAGGGTCACTAAGTATCCTCACACCTAATCCTCCTCCACATGTCTCCCTCGTCCCTCAATCTTCCCTGAGAACCTGTAGAAGGTGTAAGCACCTGACTTTTTCCTTTCCCCTCATCACAATTCAACCCTTGTCGCTTTTTCCTTTCTGATATTCAAGAACTGGAACCTCCCCAGTCAGCAGAAGAAGAGCAAAAGGACAGTGAAGACAAAGGGGTGATATCATCAATTTCACACGCAGTCACCAGCTCTCATATCCTCACTGCACATACTGGACAGAATGGGATGGAGGAGGGATCTGCACTTGGTCAGCCACTTGACACGAGTGTGCAGTAACCAGGGTGGAGGGGTATAGATAGCACAGGAGCGAGGGTGGAGGGGTATAGAAAGCACAGGAGCGAGGGTGGATGGGTATAGATAGCACAGGAGCCAGGGTGGAGGGGTATAGAAAGCACAGGAGCCAGGGTGGAGGGGTATGGATAGCACAGGTGCCAGGGTGGAGGGGTATAGATAGCACAGGAGCGAGGGTTGAGGGGTATAGATAGCACAGGAGCGAGGGTGGAGGGGTATAGATAGCACAGGAGCGAGGGTGGAGGGGTATAGATAGCGCAGGAGCCAGGGTGGAGGGGTATAGATGTGCAGGAGCCAGGGTGGAGGGGTATAGAAAGCACAGGTGCCAGGGTGGAGGGGTATGGATAGCACAGGAGCCAGGGTGGAGGAGTATAGATAACACAGGAGCCAGGGTGGAGGGGTATAGATAACACAGGTGCCAGGGTGGAGGGGTATAGAAAGCGCAGGAGCGAGGGTGGAGGGGTATAGAAAGCACAGGAGCCAGGGTGGAGGGGTATGGATAGCACAGGAGCCAGGGTGGAGGGGTATAGAAAGCATAGGAGCCAGGGTGGAGGGGTATAGGTAGCACAGGAGCCAGGGTGGAGGGGTATAGGTAGCACAGGAGCCAGGGTGGAGGGGTATAGATAGCACAGGAGCCAGGGTGGAGGGGTATAGGTAGCACAGGAGCCAGGGTGGAGGGGTATAGAAAGCATAGGAGCCAGGGTGGAGGGGTATGGATAGCACAGGAGCCAGGGTGGAGGGGTATAGATAGTGCAGGTGCCAGGGTGGAGGGGTATAGGTAGCACAGGAGCCAGGGTGGAGGGGTATAGATAGCACAGGAGCCAGGGTGGAGGGGTATAGATAGCACAGGAGCCAGGGTGGAGGGGTATAGAAAGCACAGCAGCGAGGGTGGAGGGGTATGGATAGCACAGGAGCCAGGGTGGAGGGGTATAGATAGCGAGCGAAGGTGGAGGGGTATGGATAGCACAGGTGCCAGGGTGGAGGGGTATGGATAGCACAGGTGCCAGGGTGGAGGGGTACAGATAGCACAGGAGCGAGGGTGGAGGTGTATAGATAGTGCAGGTGCCAGGGTGGAGGGGTATAGGTAGCACAGGAGCCAGGGTGGAGGGGTATAGATAGCACAGGAGCCAGGGTGGAGGGGTATAGATAGCACAGGAGCCAGGGTGGAGGGGTATAGAAAGCACAGGAGCGAGGGTGGAGGGGTATGGATAGCACAGGAGCCAGGGTGGAGGGGTATAGATAGCGAGCGAAGGTGGAGGGGTATGGATAGCACAGGTGCCAGGGTGGAGGTGTATAGATAGCACAGGAGCCAGGGTGGAGGGGTATAGATAGCACAGGAGCGAAGGTGGAGGGGTATAGAAAGCACAGGAGCGAGGGTGGAGGGGTATAGAAAGCACAGGAGCCAGGGTGGAGGGGTATAGATAGCACAGGAGCGAAGGTGGAGGGGTATAGAAAGCACAGGAGCCAGGGTGGAGGGGTATAGATAGCACAGGAGCCAGGGTGGAGGGGTATAGGTAGCACAGGAGCCAGGGTGGAGGGGTATAGAAAGCATAGGAGCCAGGGTGGAGGGGTATGGATAGCACAGGAGCCAGGGTGGAGGGGTATAGATAGTGCAGGTGCCAGGGTGGAGGGGTATAGGTAGCACAGGAGCCAGGGTGGAGGGGTATAGATAGCACAGGAGCCAGGGTGGAGGGGTATAGATAGCACAGGAGCCAGGGTGGAGGGGTATAGAAAGCACAGGAGCGAGGGTGGAGGGGTATGGATAGCACAGGAGCCAGGGTGGAGGGGTATAGATAGCGAGCGAAGGTGGAGGGGTATGGATAGCACAGGTGCCAGGGTGGAGGGGTATGGATAGCACAGGTGCCAGGGTGGAGGGGTACAGATAGCACAGGAGCGAGGGTGGAGGTGTATAGATAGTGCAGGTGCCAGGGTGGAGGGGTATAGGTAGCACAGGAGCCAGGGTGGAGGGGTATAGATAGCACAGGAGCCAGGGTGGAGGGGTATAGATAGCACAGGAGCCAGGGTGGAGGGGTATAGAAAGCACAGGAGCGAGGGTGGAGGGGTATGGATAGCACAGGAGCCAGGGTGGAGGGGTATAGATAGCGAGCGAAGGTGGAGGGGTATGGATAGCACAGGTGCCAGGGTGGAGGTGTATAGATAGCACAGGAGCCAGGGTGGAGGGGTATAGATAGCACAGGAGCGAAGGTGGAGGGGTATAGAAAGCACAGGAGCGAGGGTGGAGGGGTATAGAAAGCACAGGAGCCAGGGTGGAGGGGTATAGATAGCACAGGAGCGAAGGTGGAGGGGTATAGAAAGCACAGGAGCCAGGGTGGAGGGGTATAGATAGCACAGGTGCCAGGGTGGAGGGGTATGGATAGCACAGCTGCCAAGGTGGAGGGGTATAGATAGCACAGGAGCGAGGGTGGAGGGGTATAGATAGTGCAGATGCCAGGGTGGAGGGGTATAGATAGTGCAGATGCCAGGGTGGAGGGGTATGGATAGCAAAGGAGCGAAGGTGGAGGGGTATAGATAGCACAGGTGCCAGGGTGGAGGGGTATAGATAGCACAGGAGCGAGGGTGGAGGGGTATGGATAGCACAGGAGCGAGGGTTGAGGGGTATAGATAGCACAGGAGCGAGGGTGGAGGGGTATAGATAGCACAGGAGCGAGGGTGGAGGGGTATAGATAGCGCAGGAGCCAGGGTGGAGGGGTATAGATGTGCAGGAGCCAGGGTGGAGGGGTATAGAAAGCACAGGAGCCAGGGTGGAGGGGTATAGATAACACAGGAGCCAGGGTGGAGGGGTATAGATAACACAGGAGCCAGGGTGGAGGGGTATAGAAAGCACAGGAGCCAGGGTGGAGGGGTATAGAAAGCACAGGAGCCAGGGTGGAGGGGTATAGATAACACAGGTGCCAGGGTGGAGGGGTATAGAAAGCGCAGGAGAGAGGGTGGAGGGGTATAGAAAGCACAGGAGCCAGGGTGGAGGGGTATGGATAGCACAGGAGCCAGGGTGGAGGGGTATAGAAAGCATAGGAGCCAGGGTGGAGGGGTATAGGTAGCACAGGAGCCAGGGTGGAGGGGTATAGGTAGCACAGGAGCCAGGGTGGAGGGGTATAGATAGCACAGGAGCCAGGGTGGAGGGGTATAGGTAGCACAGGAGCCAGGGTGGAGGGGTATAGAAAGCATAGGAGCCAGGGTGGAGGGGTATGGATAGCACAGGAGCCAGGGTGGAGGGGTATAGATAGTGCAGGTGCCAGGGTGGAGGGGTATAGGTAGCACAGGAGCCAGGGTGGAGGGGTATAGATAGCACAGGAGCCAGGGTGGAGGGGTATAGAAAGCACAGGAGCGAGGGTGGAGGGGTATGGATAGCACAGGAGCCAGGGTGGAGGGGTATAGATAGCGAGCGAAGGTGGAGGGGTATGGATAGCACAGGTGCCAGGGTGGAGGGGTATGGATAGCACAGGTGCCAGGGTGGAGGGGTATAGATAGCACAGGAGCGAGGGTGGAGGTGTATAGATAGCACAGGAGCCAGGGTGGAGGGGTATAGATAGCACAGGAGCGAAGGTGGAGGGGTATAGAAAGCACAGGAGCGAGGGTGGAGGGGTATAGAAAGCACAGGAGCCAGGGTGGAGGGGTATAGATAGCACAGGAGCGAAGGTGGAGGGGTATAGAAAGCACAGGAGCCAGGGTGGAGGGGTATAGATAGCACAGGTGCCAGGGTGGAGGGGTATAGATAGCACAGGAGCGAGGGTGGAGGGGTATAGATAGTGCAGATGCCAGGGTGGAGGGGTATAGATAGTGCAGATGCCAGGGTGGAGGGGTATAGATAGTGCAGGTGCCAGGGTGGAGGGGTATGGATAGCACAGGTGCCAGGGTGGAGGGGTATAGATAGCACAGGAGCCAGGGTGGAGGGGTATGGATAGCACAGGTGCCAGGGTGGAGGGGTATAGAAAGCACAGGAGCGAGGGTGGAGGGGTATAGATAGTGCAGGTGCCAGGGTGGAGGGGTATAGATAGCACAGGTGCCAGGGTGGAGGGGTATAGAAAGCACAGGAGTGAGGGTGGAGGGGTATAGATAGCACAGGAGCCAGGGTGGAGGGGTATAGAAAGCACAGTAGTGAGGGTGGAGGGGTATAGATAGCACAGGAGCCAGGGTGGAGGGGTATAGATAGCACAGGAGCGAGGGTGGAGGGATATGGATAGCACAGGAGCGAGGGTGGAGGGGTATGGATAGCACAGGAGCGAGGGTGGAGAGGTATGGATAGCACAGGTGCCAGGGTGGAGGGGTATAGATGTGCAGGAGCGAGGGTGGAGGGGTATGGATAGCACAGGTGCCAGGGTGGAGGGGTATAGATAGCACAGGAGCGAGGGTGGAGGGGTATAGATAGCACAGGAGTGAGGGTGGAGGGGTATAGATAGTGCAGGTGCCAGGGTGGAGGGGTATAGATAGCACAGGTGCCAGGGTGGAGGGGTATAGATAGCACAGGAGACAGGGTGGAGGGGTATAGATACCACAGGAGCCAGGGTGGAGGGGTATAGATAGCACAGGAGCCAGGGTGGAGGGGTATGGATAGCACAGGAGCGAGGGTGGAGAGGTATGGATAGCACAGGTGCCAGGGTGGCGGGGTATAGATGTGCAGGAGCGAGGGTGGAGGGGTATGGATAGCACAGGAACGAGGGTGGAGGGGTATGGATAGCACAGGTGCCAGGGTGGAGGGGTATAGATAGCACAGGAGCGAGGGTGGAGGGGTATAGATAGCACAGGAGCGAGGATGGAGGGGTATAGATAGCACAGGAGTGAGGGTGGAGGGGTATAGAAAGCACAGGAGCGAGGGTGGAGGGGTATAGATGTGCAGGAGCGAGGGTGGAGGGGTATGGATAGCACAGGAGCGAGGGTGGAGGGGTATGGATAGCACAGGTGCCAGGGTGGAGGGGTATAGATAGCACAGGAGCGAGGGTGGAGGGGTATAGATAGCGCAGGTGCCAGGGTGGAGGGGTATAGATAGCACAGGTGCCAGGGTGGAGGGGTATAGATGTGCAGGAGCGAGAGTGGAGGGGTATAGATAGCGCAGGTGCCAGGGTGGAGGAGTATAGATAGCACAGGTGCCAGCTCACCAGGGAGTGGAGTCACGTCCTAGTTCTGCTACAGAGGAGTCATATGAAGATTTTGATGAGCCAGGCGATGGAAGAAAGCTGCTGGTTGCACATAACTGAATAATTGGTACATTGGCAGCCTCGATGTGTATGAAGAGTTACAGCACTAACTCGGCCCAGTGCTTTACACAGAGCTCAGAGCCGTTCCTGTCCAGGATGGAGTTAGTGGTCACCCCCACCCCCCCAATAGCACTCCTGTGGAACACACTGTGATGCAGCACCTGATGGCCAATGTCTCAGTTTACTTTGCAGCACAAATACCCAACAGTTCTGCACTCAGACTGTTGAATCTTAGCTTTGGATGCCAATGTGCAAAGGAGCTTGCAATGGTCCAACAACCTATCCTCCAAAACATTGCTAGGGTTAGTGAGGCGCCACCGGAGAGGACTGGCAGTGTCTCTGTGGAACAATAACATGCTGCTCTCTCTCCGGATTACCGCACTCACGCTCTCACCCCTGCTGCTCTGCTGCCGGCCTCGCTGTTACCCATCAGGCAGCCTGGACTGCTGCATCTCACACTGAGATGGTGGAGTCCACAGTCTAGCTTTCCCCAGTTGGTCCGTGTCGCCCTCCAGTCTCTTCATTTGCAGGTCAGCAGCCCTTTCCCCATCCATGTTGCAGTCACTGGGGAGCATCTTTCAGGAGCACCAAGTGGGGCACAGGTCACACGGAAAACAGGCACCAAGGAAATGCACAAGGTTTATTTTTGCATGCGCGATGAGTGAATTTATACATTTGGGTTGGAATTGGTATTTTCTGGTGGTTTTTATTTTTCACTATTGTAAAGAGGCTGATGTGATGGTCAGTGATAGAGGGAAGGTTAAAGAGTGTGGGACGGTTGGTGAATGGGGAGGTGTAGTCAAGGTTACTGGTATCAGTGGGGAAGAGAGGGACTGTATATGTTGGAGCCTCCCTACCTTTTCCTGTTCCTCCTCTTCCATTTCCCCTTCTCACCTGATAGGCTGTTGCTGCATAATGGCCAAGTTGTGCAGAATGCAGCATACTACCACAAACCTTTCAGACCCCTACACAGAAGTACAGGCAGCAAGAAGCAGCAGTACAGGCAGTGGGAAGCAGCAGTACAGGCAGTGGGAAGCAGCAGTACAGGCAGCGGGAAGCAGCAGTACAGGCAGCGGGAAGCAGCAGTACAGGCAGCGGGAAGCAGCAGTACAGCCAGCGGGAAGCAGCAGTACAGCCAGCGGGAAGCAGCAGTACAGGCAGCGGGAAGCAGCAGTACAGGCAGCGGGAAGCAGCAGAGGCAGCGGGAAGCAGCAGTACGGGCAGCGGAAGCAGCAGTACGGGCAGCGGAAGCAGCAGTACAGGCAGTGGGAAGCAGCAGTACGCGCAGCGGAAGCAGCAGTACGGGCAGTGGGAAACAGCAGTACAGACAGCGAAAGCAGCAGTACGGGCAGTGGGAAGCAGCAGTACAGACAGCGGGAAGCAGCAGTACAGACAGCGGGAAGCAGCAGTACAGACAGCGGGAAGCAGCAGTACAGGCAGTGGGAAGCAGCAGTACAGGCAGTGGGAAGCAACAGTACAGGCAGTGGGAATCAGCAGTACAGGCAGTGGGAAGCAGCAGTACAGACAGCGGGAAGCAGCAGTACAGACAGCGGGAAGCAGCAGTACGGGCAGCGGGAAGGAGCAGTACGGGCAGTGGGAATCAGCAGTACAGGCAACGGGAAGCAGCAGTACAGGCAGCAGGAAGCAGCAGTACGGGCAGTGGAAGCAGCAGTACAGGCAGCGAGAAGCAGCAGTCCGGCAGTGGAAGCAGCAGTACAGGCAGTGGGAAGCAGCAGTACAGGCAGCGAGAAGCAGCAGTCCGGCAGTGGAAGCAGCAGTACAGGCAGCGGGAAGCAGCAGTACAGGCAGCGGGAAGCAGCAGTACAGGCAGCGGGAAGCAGCAGTACAGGCAACAGGAAGCAGCAGTACAGGCAGTGGGAAGCAGCAGTACAGACAGCGGGAAGCAGCAGTACAGACAGTGGGAAGCAGCAGTACAGGCAGCGGAAGGAGCAGTACAGGCAGTGGGAAGCAGCAGTACAGGCAGTGGGAAGCAGCAGTACAGGCAGCGGAAGGGGTGCTTGAGGATGCCAATGGTGTGTTCTGTAATGTTCCTTGTGGCAGTTTGACTCTCAGTGTAAAGCTCCTGTGCATGTGCGTGTGGGTTCCGTACTAGAGTCATGACCCATGTCATGAGTGGAGAACTCTTGTCACCCAGTAATGAGTCTTTATTGTGAATCAAATACAGTTGCCATGTATTGAAGCTATTATGACTGTTGCAAGGATAACAGGCATTGACTGCATGATGTCCTGCCAGGGAAAGCCTACAATCTGATCAAGCTCTTGAACTCACTCACCTGCTTGTCTCTGGATGAGGGAATGAGATGTAGCTGTTCGGCTGTGTATAGAGAACCCTCTGCACTGCAGATTGGGGCTCCTGAGCCTCACAAGGCATTTTTTAACACACAACTGACCGCCAAGGCACAGACCATTACCTCACGTGATGGAAGCTGCCATATAGAGAGCCCCAGTGACCTCCCTTACACAGCAGCGTACTGCAGACTGAGTGATGGCCCTTATATCTACAGTGCCATCTGGAAGGAGCCAGGTGCATATAAGCTAAAAGCCACAGTCACTTTGACAGGCACAGGCAGTGCTGTCCTTGCCCTGCTTTAAGGTTGCAGTTGTGGCTGCAGCAGTTTCTTGGATTTCAGTCACAACGTTTAGTGACGTGAAAACAGCCCAAGTATTGGTTTTTGCTGAAGTTACGGGAAGAGAATTGCTTCCTCAGGACCATTGGTGGTTGTGTCCTCCTCTGCAAGCCCTTCTCCTGCTCTTCCTTATCTCCCTCCCTCTTCCAGCAGTTTGTCCTGCTCTGCAAGACCTTTCTTCATTCTCCCAGTCCCAAGAGGAAAGTCTAATATGCCACCCATTTCTGGAAGCAACATGTTTCAGCAAAAGCTTTTAAATCAACAAGAAAGTACTTCAGAAGCAGCCAGCCACTCACTGTGGACTATTGCAACTCTAGACAACTATGGGAAAGCTTCAAAAACATGTATGAAGTTGCACCAACTCTATAGCGGAGAGGTGATGGTATTGTGATTGGACTAGTACTCCAGAGACCCAGGGTAACCCTCTGGGGACCCGAGTACATGTGACTCCAGACCCACAGGTTGACTCTTAAATGCTCCCTGAGCAAGGGCAGTTAGGGATGGGCAATAAATGCTGGCTTAGTCAGCAACACCCACATCCCATGAATGAATAAAAACAACAACAGCCAGAAGAAATAATCCAGCAACTAAGCTATAAGTGACTCACTCTCCCTTGAAGTGAAAGGATCCTTCAAGCCGTTTAGCTTCATGTGAGATGATAGAGGATCAAAGCAGGAATGGAAATGGGAGTGCAGGCATCAAATCAGCATTACACATCATAATCTATCTGTTTAGTGCATGTGCACTAACCACCAGACCAAGATGGTATCTGGCCCATTGGAAGTGTGTGTGAGTGCACAATGGACCCCATTTCCCAGCTTTAGGAGGTCAGTTGGTACCCCTATAGGTGGTCACTGCAGAGCCCAATTTCTTCCCTAGCATGTCTGGTAAGTAGGCCATGTAGTTAATATGGATTGAATAACACATTTATAATTGAAAATGCTTAAGTAGAAAGGTATCTTCCAGGACCAAATTATTGACATTTTCCATCCTTCTTCCAAAAACAGCTCTCTCTTTATGATGTGACACTAATTTGATGGCCTTTAGCGATACTTTGCAGCCTTCAGTAAAATTATCAATATTAATGCTTATCAAGATGGGTAGAAAATTGCATCTTCATCCGTCGTCATCTTGTTCTCTCCTCTGACCTGTCAACTTGATGGACAGTTCACCCAAAGTCTAATCTTCCACTGAATAACAGAATTAATTAATGATAGAGGACGAACTGACCATGAAGACATGGCTGTACCATGCTGGAAACTGGTGCGCAGCGACAACAGGAATCCATGTGTAGCCCAGAGTCCATGAACATTTGATTAAGGTGGCATTTTGCTGTATTAACCCTGTTGCTCTGATGCTTGGCCTCACTGACAAGAAGAGTTATTGGAGATTTACTGACTTGACTCTTTTGCATTTTTTTATTCATTTCTGGGATGTGGGCATCGCTGGCTAGTCCAGCATTTATTGCCCATCCCTAATTGCCCCCTGAGAAGGTGGTGGTGAGCTGCCTTCTACTTCCCCACTGTAGTCCTTAAAGCTGCTATTTAGTGTACTTAATAATGATGTTCTGTCAGCTGCCGAACTGCAGGTAAACATTCAGCAAAACCCTTTTTGCAGATTTTTCTTGCACGTTTGCAGAGTGATTTGACACTGAGTGCACACTTGCTGGCCTGTCAAAGCATGCTGAATCCCCTGCTTAATATTAACTTGCTGTATCCTGCTGTCTGTGCAGCTGAGATATGTAGGGACACTGCTGCTGGAATAATTTTTTTCCCCTGTGAACATGGTTGGGATAAATGACAGAATACAATAATAGAACTGAGCATGTTACACCAGTGCCAGTTGTTCCCCTTACATCAGTGTTCCCTCAGCAATGAATTAGGATTAATTGGTCACCTCATGGTGAAGGCAATCATAATATGATTGAATTTTAGATTCAGTTTGAGGGATTGATGAGTGGGTCCAAAACCAGTACATTAAACTTAAATAAGGGCAACTATGAGGGCATAAAAGCAGAGCTAGCGAAAGTGAACTGGCAAATGATGTTAAGGGATAGGTCAACAGAGGTTCAGTGACAGACATTTAAAGGGATATTTCAGAATACACAGAATCGATACGTTCTAACAAGAAATAAAAATTCCAAGGGGAGGACCCACCATCCGTGGTTAACTTAAAAAATTAAAGACATTATCAAACTTAATGAAAAAGTATATACTTATGCAAAGACGGGTGACTGGTCAGAAGATTGGACAGGATATAAAGAACAGCAACAAATGACAAAAAGATTAATAAGGAGGGAAAAAATAGAGTATGAGAGAGAGCTGGGTAACAAAATAAAGACGGATAGCACAAGTTTCTATCAATATTTTAAAAAGAAAAGAGTCAACTAAGTAAGCGTTGGTCCTATAGAAAGTGTGTCTGGGGAATTAATAATGGAAAATAAGGAGATGGTAGGTGAATTGAACTGGCATTTTGCATCAGTCTTCAATATAGTGGATACAAGTAAGATCCCAGAAATGGGTGTAAATCAGGAATTGGAAAAGAGGGAGGAACTCAGGAAAATTGCAATCACCAGGGAAGTGGTTCTTAGCAAGTTGTTGGAGCTGCGGGTTGACAAGTCCCCAGGTCTTGATGGACTTCATCCTAGTGTCATGATCAGAAGACAGGAAGGAACACATATATCTGTCTCACCCTGGCTACTTTATAAACTTACTACTTTTTAAAAAATGAACCAATGGCTGGACTGATAAAATGGCCACAGCTGACCACGTGCTTTTAGCTCCACTGGACAAAGGCTTCCTCATCACCCTCCTGGAATGTGACTTATATAAACTTTTGTAGATTCATAGACAATATAACTGCACCAGCTGGCTCTGGACAAAGGCACAGCGGTTTGGGACTCATCATCTCCAAAATTAGGATAATGGTTCTACAGTTAACTGCTCAAAACACAAAGGGTTGTAACGAGGTGCCTTGTTAGCTGAATAGCTTGCCCCAAAACCACCCTGTCACATGACTGAGATTTGAGCTGTTCGAATTCCTTTAATTATACAGCTTTTGAATGGTATTTTCAGTCATGGTTTAGCCTCAGAAGAGAGGCCTTTGACCTCCATCTCTCTCAGAGTCTGAGAAAGAACCCTGTATTTTCGCCTACAGAGTGAACCAATACCCGGGACACAAGAATACTTTGCTGTAACTTCCATGGATTCAACCTGCAACCGAGTTCCTAGAACCAAGACCAGGAGCTCTGCCGGACACTGGCCGTTTCATTATCATTGCAACTGCAAGATCCCGGCCAGTATGTTGTCTCAGGACATTGCTTGTCTCGTTGCTCATGGAATTTGTGGTGCACAACAGATTGTTAACGGAGGCTGCAAAACATGTTCCTGCTGCAGAGTGAGTGGAATGACTCTGTACTGTGTTGTTGGAGGAGCTGTTTCAATCAGAAGGTGCTGGGCACTGACAGGATTGGTGTGAATTTAAAAAGGTCAGCACCTGATCCCAGTCATGGGGGGGCGTTACTCTTGGGCTGCAGCATTACAGGGAGATAAAGCGGAGAGGAGAAGCTGTTCACAGAGGGAGGACGAGAACAGCTGTCAACAGGAGGCCTTGTCCAGCTAAGGTTTTGCAAGAGAATTCCTCTTACCCGTACCTCAGCCAAGAGCAGCGACTGTAGCTGCTGCGCTTCACCAAGAAGCTGGTTATAGAACCATACGGCTTCTGCCAACCGGACCTGCAGATGCAGAGCAGGGCAGAGGTAGCACTGCCAGTGGTCAGAAAGGTCACTGTCACCCTCCATTTCCCCACCACTGGCTCCTTCCAGCCTGGAGCCAGGAACCTTGCCAACATATCTGAGTCCGCCATGCGTTGCTGCATCAGGGAAGTTACTGAATTCCTGTAGGCCAGGAGAGGGGACTTCTTTGCTTTCTCGAGCAGGGAGAAGCAAGAGGAGCAGGCACAGCTTTGCCAGGAGGATAGGTGTCCTGATGGTCCAGGGATCCGTTGATTTCACACCCATGTGGCTCCGTGGACACTGCAGTGGGGAACTGAAGAGGGTTCCGTGAACAAGCAGTCAGTGCGCGACCACCCCTGTGAACCCTCACTATCCTGGCAGCATTGCATGAAACTTCATCCTGTACCAGTCAGCCGTTGCCACCATCTTCGAGACACCACATCGAACCAGACAGCGGCTGCCCAGCGACAGTGACAAGGGTTACCCGCTGTACACGAGGCCGATACTTCCCCCTGGATCACCTGACCAGCACTCCCCCACAGCGAGAGCCGTGCCGCAACTAAGAGCGTGTGGAGTAGACCACCAGCATCCTGCGTTACCTGGACTGCTCAATGGTAAGGCTTCAGTACTTGTGGGAGTATGTCCTGATTTGTGATGATCTGCTGCATTGTCCACAACATGGAAACCACGAGGGAACCTGACCCCCTCCCCCCGCCAGCAACTAGCCCAGGAGGAACACGAGGAAGGGATGAAACAAACAGGACTCCATTGCTTCTGACAGACTGTCCAAGAGCATCTCATCCGAAAATGCTGGAAAACTCAGCAAGTCTGGCAGCATCTGTGGAGAGAGAAACAGGGTAAATGTTTCGAGCTTGTATGACTGCTCTTATAGATTCGAAACGTTAACTCTGTTTCCTTTTCCACCGATGCTGTCAGACCTGCTGGGCTTTTCCAGCATTTTCTGTTTTTGTTTCAGATTTCCAGCATCCGCAGTATTTTGCTTTTATCATCTCTACAGATGCTGGTCTCCCAGATATAATCCTTAGACCACTGTTGCTGCACTCTTCCCCACCTCCTCATCTCTCTGCTACAGTGTCCTCTTGGCCAAAATCCCAAAATAAAAGCCACCGCAAAACAGCCAATTCCTTACCAACACTATCTGACATATTCCAATAAACGGAACTAATCGCCCTTGTGCATTCCCTCAGTGCCTGCCTTGCGGGTGTGTGTGTGCCTGTCCGACTGCTCCCAATGACTGCAGCTTGGCTGGTGGAAGGCTGCGGACTTCCACTGGGGACACTGTGGGAGGCCCTGGAGCAGCTCTGAGCTCGGAGGGCCCGCTCTCGGACTGCAGCAGCTCAGCACGGGCGGAAGCGGCCTGGGTTAGCTGGCTGACGGGCAGTAGAATTGGTGTACGGGTGCAAGGCCGCTGCTGCCGCCCTGTGGGAGGGTGGCAGGTTCATGTTCCACAGCTCCCTGACACTCCCTGGGGGTACACGCCTCAGTGGTCCTGAGCACAGCTTGCTGGGTCACCGCGAGAAGCTGCAGAGCCGCATTGAGAACCGGTATCCCAGCCGCGATGACACCGGGTCTGAATCTGGACCGTAACCAGCTGACGTTTCAGGACGTCATCCTGAGTTTCTGCTGCTGCCCTCGGACACTGGGTGATTTCAGTCCTATCACATTGTACAGGCCCTAGTATTTCTGTTCCTGTTCCCCAGCACAGGCTCACACCAGCGACATACGATAACTCTCCTCTGCATCTACCTGGACAGTTTAAGTATCAGTCCTGGAGCTGTTATTTGTTTTTATATCTTAATTTGTTTCATCTCCTTCTTCTGAGCTAACTGTAGGGTTTGTGGGGGGTGGAGGGACCACACAGTTTATTCATGTCTCCATGTGATCACTCTCAATCCCACTTCACCAACGTTGGTCATAGAGATTTGAGTCTGAGACTGATACACTCTTGTTAGGCAATGGTATCAGGCTAATGGGAGTTAAAGTGCAGATCAGCTGCATTCTAACTGGACGGTGGGATGAGCTCAAGGTTCTGATTGGCCTCCTCCTGTGACTATTCCTGTGGATAGGACAGGGTGTTTTCCGAGGATGTTGTCCTCTGCTGAAGAGTGTAACTGTGTTGGGCACCAGGATGAGCTTGAACATCACACTGAGGCTTGTACTGAGACTCACCAGAGCAGTGTTTTGTATACGGTGTTACTGGACCACCATCACCCATGGGTTCTTCATACCTTCCTCACTGACATGCATGTCCATGGCCAGAAGGTATATTGAGCAGTGGTTTGTTTTACACTCCGTCCAACCTCTCTTTCCGTTGTGGATAAAGCAGATTGCTGATTTGCTATCTGCCATTCAGCACTCATAGCTAAGTGTTATGGCACAGCTGATGGTAAATGCTGAGTTGTTCAAATCCCAAAGGGAAACTTGAAACAGCTGCCACAACTTGTTTTGCCATTTGTGCCTTGAATTCAGTAATAATAAGACCACCAAGTCTTACAGGTTTTTTAAAAACTAGAATAAATACTTATTAATAAGAGAAATGATTTTTAAGCACATACATATGTCTACAAATTGCTACCATAATAACTTCTAAATCCCCTACTTAATCTGACTGCCAGTTACACCTTTGTTAAGGCAATTGTTAGACACAGATTTTAAAAGACCCAGGCAAAGAAACATGATACTCTGAACAATCCAATTCAAAGTGAGTTTTCTTAACTTCAGTTCTTTGAAGTTAGCAGCTTGAGGCTTAGATGCTGGAGGCTTTTCACACTTGTTAGATCTTAACAATGCCTACCCTACACACAGCCTTCTCTCCTTTATACCCATTTGCCCCTTTGAATGCAAATTCCCATTGTTTCACTATGTCTTTGGACTTTACCTTTCTGATAATAAAAATCTCTCATAGTACAAAGTTTTACCAGTAATCTTTGGGAAAAGTAAACACACTGGGCGGAATTTTCTGCCTGGCAGGTGGGCGGGCCTGACCCAATCTCCGGCGGGCGGGAAGCTGATCCCCACTGGAGAAACGGGCCCAGCTGCCATTTTAAGTGGGCGGGCCAATTAAGGCCCACCCAGCGTGACGTCCGGCGGGAAGCGCTATGCGCTCCCTGTGCAGGTGATTCCCCAAAAGCGAGAGTGCGCTCTTTCCCGCATGTGCACGACAGAGCACACATCCCCCGAGGCTAAGTGCTGCCTCAGGGAGATCACTGACATTTGTACAAACATTAAAAATAGAAAAATAAAACAGTCCTTAACATGTCTCCCTCATGTGACAATGTCACACGAGATGGGACATGTTAATAAATTTCACTCAAACATTATTCAAGTTTTTTAAACCCTACATGAAATCTCACCCCGCCGCTGGATGAGGTTTCCTGTTTTCTCTATTCCCCGCCGGAGCTCCTGGCCGACCTGCTGACCTTAAGGTTGGACGGGCAGGTCCTTTAATTGTTTCAATGATCCTGTCAGTGGCCTCAATTGGCCATTGACAGGTCGGTGGGCCCGCAGCTGATTTTGCTGCGTCCTGGCCTTCCTGAAAATTTAAATGGGGCAGGATAACATCCGGGGTTCTACCCAACATCATCCCGCGTCGTGTTACACATTGGCGAGTGGACCCCACCCCCTGCTCACCGACGGGGGAATTCAGCCCAGTGTTTCTGAACTCCACCTGGCTCAGTGACACATTTCTCTCCCTCTTTTGAAAACAATCTAAGCTGGTTTATTTAACAATGCAAATGTTCCCTTGACACCGATGTTCACATTTCAAACCTAGCTCACCTTCTATTACAGCAAAGCCTTCAGGCCAGCTGCCTTTAATCCAATTAAGACACACATGCACACACACGCACGCACGCACACACATGCACACGCATACACACACACGCATGCACACACATATACACACACAGTCACACACACACGCACACACACACACAACGCACGCACGCACACACACATGCATACGCACGCACACACATGCGCGCACACACACATGCACGCACGCACACATGCACACAGTCATGCACACACACATGCACACGCACACACATACATACAAACACACACACACATGCACACGTACGCACACACACACGCACACAGTCACGCACACACACGCACATGCACACACACGCACACACATACATACAAACACACGCATGCACACACACATGCACACGCACGCACACACACTCACACAGTCACGCACACACACACAGACACGCACGCGCACACACGCACACGCGCACACACGCGCACACACAGTCACACACACGCACACACACATGCACATATACGCACACGCACACACATATACACACACATACAAACACGCACGCCCACACACATGCACACACACTCTCACACGCACACACACACACGCACACATACAAACACACATACACACACTCACGCACACACACACATACACATACACACACATATACACAAACACACAGAAATATACACGCACCCACACACACACACACATACACGCACACACATACACGCACACACGCACATACACACACATGCACACACACACACGCACACATACACACATGCATGAACATACACACACATGCACGCACACCCACACCCACACACATACACGCACGCACATACACACACACACACATGCACACACCCATACACGCATGCACGAACATACACACACATGCACGAACATACACGCACACACACACGCACACACATGCGCACACACATGCGCACACACATGCACACCCACACACATACACGCACACGCATACACGCACACACGCACATACACACACACATACACATGCACACACACATACACACATGCACGAACATACACACACACACGCACACACACGCGCACACACATGCACACACATGCACATACATACACACGTGCCGCATCAGGATTTTACTTATGGTGGGGGTGGGTGCAGAGCTGATCAGTGCTACCTGTGCAGGCGGGGGGAGGAGGGAGAGTTGGAGCCTGGCTCTTTCATGCATGTGACGGAGCGCAGAAATCACCCTGAGGCACGGAGCTGTCTTAAGGAGATTGAATAGACAATAAAAAACTTCAATAAATGATGTAAACGTTTATTCAAACGTGTCCCCTCATATGACAGTGTCACATAAGTTGAGACATGTTTGTGAAGGTGGGGAAATTTATTGAATTATTTTATAAAAGCTTCAGGAAACCTCATCCTGCCCGCGGATGAGATTTGTGGAAATTCCCAAAGGCCTCTTGGGCTTTTCACCTGCCGCCAATCCTAATTCTGGACGGGCAGCATTCTTAACTCGTTTAATTACTTTTTTAATGGCCTTAATAGGCCGTTGACATTTCGGCGGGCACACAGCCCCCTCCAGCACACACCCACCCAAGGGAATATCGAGATGCGCACAATGACATCGGGGCACACGCCAGAAGTCATCGCGCGCCAGCCAGAAGATTCAGCCCGTATCGACACAGATACCAGTATTTTACAATAAATTCCAATAACGTTACGGGAATTATTATAATCTTCCCGGCACAAGGACTGATTTCACTCCTGTTTTGTTTCTTCGTCTTACACTCGAGATTGTTCAGGCTGCTGTATCTGTGAGGTGAGTCGAGCTGTCCCCGTTTTTACCCACGTTTATTATGTAGTGCTAATAGTCCGCGCCCTGACATCTTCTGTGTGCGGAATAAGGGATTAATGGCTGGACAGGTTTTAAATTTGCAGTTTAAGGTCAGATGTGTGACAGCCGAAAGCAGAGAATTGTTTGAAATGGAGCTGATTAATTTGGCATTTAAATTCACAGTGACTGTACAGGATTTATTTCACTGCACTTCAGTGAAGGGAACTCTTGTTCTGCTACGTTTTGCAATTGTGGAAGTTTGGAAAGGAAGAGGGCAGGGTGATTCTATTTTTTTATAAGGTGGACACAGATCAAAAACCGATTCAGCCCAACTTATAATTCACCCAGAAAGAGAGAATGTACAGCTTCACCCAACCACACTCTCAGCTGCAAGAACAGCATCAAAGTGTCCCAAATAAAATACTGCAGATGCTGGAAATCTGAAATAAAAACAGAAAGTGCTAGAAATATTTGGGTCTGGCAGTGCTTGTGGAGAGAGAAACACGGTTAACTTCCATCAGAATTCTCCACAGGTTCAGCTGGATCTGCCGATTATTTCTAGCATTTATTGTTTTTAATTAAAACTGTCTCCTAATTGAGTCTATATCTTCATTTCCATACCCAACTTCTTCAGTTCCACGCGTTGATCGCTGTTTGCTTCGTCATTGAGTTTTATAGCACAGCAGGCCAATCGGCCCATCAATTCCATGCCAGCTCTCCTAAGAGCAATCCAATCAATCCCATTTCCCCTGTAAGTTTATTTTGCACTGTACCCATCCAACTTCCTTTTGAAATCATCAATCGTCTCCACTTCCACCACGTAAGCAGCAAGTTCCAGTTCATTATCACTCGCTGCGTATTGGAAGCTCTTCCCCAAGATCCCCCCATATCTTTTGCCCAAAACCTTAAATCCCCTACTCCTTGTACCGTAAGCTAATGGGAACAGTTTTTCTTTGTCTACCATCTGCCATTTTGTTGCCCACTCACTTAATACATTGGCTTCATAATTTGCTCTTGTTTCCTTTGCTAATTGTCACATCGAGAACGAGAGGATTAATAACTATCCATCTGTCTCAGCACGGTTTGTCGAGTCTGTACATTGGCTATTAACTTTTCCCTATGCTTTATATCTCTCTATTAAATGTCATCTGTCAGTGGGCTGCTGGGCTACATATTTTATTCACATCATCGTGCGAGGCTCTGACTCTCCCCTCGCAATCATCTGCTCCTGTAATGTTTTGGTCTTTTCTGCAGATTGGAGCATATTGTTCTGTGCTTCTGAATGCAAGTTACTTACCTCCATAACTTTAAAAGGAAGTGCCAAGATTGATGCTAATCTTATATGTTTGAATAGAAAGTGCCTTGCCCAGCACCAACCAATTTAATGTTGTGCCCCAGTTAGTATTAATCGGTTCACTTGTCAGTGTTGAAGACGTTCCCCAGCATTCGTTGTTCGGTTGTAACTCAATTGCACCATTTTGAGAACGTCCTGAATATAAACAGGACAGTGAAGTCGTAGTTTCCAAACATCAAAAGAAGCCAGCAATCTATTTGCATATATATATATTTACGTATATGTTTACTGCAAAACTTAATGTGAATCATTATGGTAAACATTATTTCAAAAATAACAGCCAAGTGCAGATTATGAGCAGTGGAACATAAGTTGTATCCCATGAGTCGTTGACCTGATAACTCACCAACTCTTTATGATCAGGTTCACCATGTGTTTGAGGAGGCGATGGCGTAGTGGTATTGTCACTGGGCTAGTGATCCAGGTAATGCTCTGGAGACCCAGGTTCAAATCCCACCATGAAATTTGAATTCAATAAAAAAAATCTGGCATTAAAAGTCTGATGATGACTGATACTGTTGTTCACTAATGTCCTTTAGGAAAGGAAATCTGCCATCCTTACCTGGTCTGGCCTACTGCAGACCCACAGCAACGTGGTTGACTCTTAAATGCCCTCTGAACAAGGGCAATTAGGGATGGGCAATAAATGCTGGGCTAGTCAATGACACTCACATCCCATGAATGAATTAAAAAAACTAAGTTTATTCTGTAGATTTCAGCTAAAAGTGGATAAGGTCCACAAAATATGGTGAAATAATCCTGTGGACCTGACTTCTTACTATCAGTGAATGGCCAATGAACAATTTCTTGTGTGTTTTATAATGTGGAACATTAAATAAGAAAGTGAAATAATGATAGATGGTGGATAATATCCAAATAAATTAGATTGTTATGCAAATCAGGAGCAGCTGGTTTCAACAATGAAATGTCTTCTGTTGTTGAATAAAAGAGACGTGCTGTCAAAGTTTCTCCTCTTACGTTGACCAGGACAGACGCAAGAATGCCAAATTTCAAAACTTTGCATTTGTCCTGATGAGTAGAAGATGAAAAGCTTGGACAGCATGTTTCCTTTTTCAGAAATGCTTTCTGTTGAGATTTATAACCTAGCTATTGTAATTGTGATTTTCATAGTCTTGTTAAAGGTTGGTGCCACCACCGAGAGTGGTGTTGTTCAGTTGAATTTTATTGGTATGCTGCCATCATTCAGAAGTGGACCTTCTGTCTCTTATAATTTTTTTTCTCTTTTGGAACAGCCAACAGAGGTGGCACTGGAACCACAGCAGATCCAAGCCTTTGACCAGCTCCGACGCCTCTACAGAGGACCACCTAGGGTACGATCTTCATTTCTCTGCTGCTAGTTTCACTTCCTTAAAGGAAAATAATTCTATAAAAAAAAACCAGTAATGTCTCTTACAGGATTTTTAAAAAGATGCGGATCACCAGAGACAGCAGTGCAACATTACGGGTCTGACTCTGTACTAGGGGCTTACACCTGGAGAGGCAGCGGGAACCACATGATATCTGTCTATCTCTTGCTTTCTACGTACCCGAGTTCTGGGTTGCGCATTGTCCCTGGCACATCTGATTTTTAAAAGCAATTCTGATAGGGAGATTTTCATTACTTTAAAGTATGTTTTTGTGCTTATTAAGTTGAGTGGCCTGAGAACAGAGGCATTCTTCACTTGCCATTCAGAGCACCCAGTCTTGGCATGGAGTATCCTAGGTTAGGCATAGTGAAGAGTAAGTTGCACAGTAAGACTGTCTCTAGCCTGCTCTCGATAATGTGCCTCAGTCCCAAACTCAGAAGAGAATCTCCTCCTGCACCAACGCAGCAGCTTTATTTATGTAATTTTCCAAACATTCGCCCATAGGCTTATCTAAAGGGCATTGTTATGTCATGCTGGATTATAGCAGCAGCTTTCTGCTTCTAGGCCTTTCTGACTAGAAACAGACTTTCTTTTTTAATGCAGAGTTTAGAATTTTAAAACTTCATATGTCATGATTATCCATCGTTGGGCAATGAAAAAAATACTTCTTCCTCAATGTGACAGAGTAACTGCTCACAATAAATATAACAGCCAAAAGTAGAAAGTCAATGTTTCAGACAATGAAAACACTTTTCCTTCTTTAATATCTGCTGTGTCTCCTTGGGTAAGATAGTCAGTAAAAGTCTGAAAATACAGTAACACTGAGAGGCATTGATGCAAACTGCACAATTATTCAGTAAGTCTGTTCTTTAAACGGAGCCATCATTAAAGCTTCCTGTGAATTACATGATGTTCTTCACTATGGCCACTCTTTTTATATCAGAGCTTGAATCTGCCTTAGAAAAGTGTCAATCGGTAGCAGAAACTGAAAGTACTTGAAACCTCTTTATCTTGTGTAAATAAGCATTGTGCAATTGACAGAATAGATCAGTGAGAAAGAGCTGCCAATTAAGCAATGTTTTCCCTGGGGTATAGCTGTGTCAACAGAGTACTGGATGTTTGGGCTGTCAGCCAAGACTCATTACTCAAAAAAATAAACTTAGGTAATTTAAAATGTCCACAGCCACATTTTTTCTACTATTCTGCAAACTTTATGATATTAGAGATAATTGTTTCTCATGGAGAGATATGAGGTGTGTGTTCTCTGCATCCGTTGCTGTGATTTCTGTGTTTCTCCATCCAATCTATATAATCACGACTCTTGTCAAATACGATCTTGTTGAGATTGCATTCATAGCTTGTCAGATCCAAGGAGCGATTATTGCATTCAGCTTTCTGTTTTCCACTAAAAACACTTATTAACACTGTGTGCTTTGCAGCTAAACTGGGACTATTATTTCAACAGAATAGCTGGAAATTGAATGTGATACTTGTTACATGTTGTGTATCATCGTAGGAGCCTAAAGGGCCAAGTGGGTCTGCAGTATCTAAACAATAATAATAACCAACTGAAAGAAAATAAATATCATAAGCATCCTCCAGGTCATGAGAAAAGGGATCCAGAGTGATGGTACATGTAGTACATAACATGTCAAATCACTCTGTAACGTCAATTAATAGATTTTATTGCTAGATCAGTGAAATATACACTGGAAATAGTCCTTTCTAGTCACCACAACTTAGGAGAAACATTCAGGCCATAGAGCTGGTATAGAAAGCAGCAAAGTCTGATCCCTAGTGTGAAAGATTTGAGTTATGAAAAAGGTACTAGGTCTCTTCCACCTTAAAAGGAAGCAGCTGAGAGGGGCCCTCTGGAAATCTACAGTGGAGGTGATGTAAACCTTCAGTCTGTATGCCAGGCTACTTCAAGAAAGAAGCTTTAGGCTGAAACTGGTGAAGGACAATTATATTGATAAAGCCATCAGCAGCATGGAATATAGGAGGCTGAGGTCCTGGCAAAAATGATGTTTGTACCTGCTCCACCTTAACTGCGATACTTACACACACTTTCAGCTTGTAGCCACAGAGACTTGGAGTTGGTATAGTACAAAACAGGCACGAGCTGATTAAACAGCCCAAATTAAAATGGCTTTGTATCCTAAAAAGGACTATTTTAAAATTATTTGTGTGAATTAGTTTATCCATGGCCACTAGAGTGCCTCCGAACTTACTGGAAGGTTCCCTTGACTACGTCCCATGCACGGTTGAGTTTAAAGAGTGGCTACCCATGGAGAACCTTTGAAGTTTCCCTCTCTGATCGTCTCCTTTAATTGCAGAGATTGCAATTACCCTTTTGTACTGAAGTGCACCCCATGCAGATCTGAAACATTTACTTCTTGCCTGTAGACGGTGATAATTGGCAGCTATGCTGCAACATTAGGCACACACACACACACACACACAACTTGTTTGTGTCTGGAGCATCTCCAGCTGCGGGACATCTTCTTCAGGTGATGAGGAGCTGACCTGTTCTCCTAAGTTGGGACCGATCTCCTTGGAACATGGAAAGTTAAGAGGTGAGTGAATCGAGGTTTTCAGGATGATGAAAGATTTTGATAGAGTGAAGAGGGAAAAGCTATTCCCACGGTGAGTGGGTCAATGACCAGAGGTCGTAGGTTTAAAGTCATTGGGTAAAGGTCACCAGGGGAGAAGAGGAGAGAAGTTTTCACTCGGAGACTTATCAGGATCTGGAATGTTCTTCCTGGAAAGGTGGTGGAAGCTGATTCCATCAATAATTTTAAGGGAGTTGAACAGACCGAATGAGGGATTTAGAGGTTTGTGGATAAAATGTTGGGAGTGTGAGACTAAACATGACTGCTCTTTCAAAGACCCAGCATAGATATGATGGGCCAAATGCCTTCCTGTGCTGTATATCAAGGGGAGACAGTGGCGTAGTGGCAAAGCCAGTGGACTAGTAATCCAGAGGCCCAGGCTAATGCCCAAGGAAACTGGGTTCAAATCCCACCACGGCAGCGGGTGGAATTTAAATTCAGTTAATAAAATCTGGAATATTAGGTCGTTAAACTATCATCGATTGTCATAAAAACCCATCTGGTTCATTAATGTTCTCTCAGAAAGGAAACCTGCCATCTTTACCCGGTCTGGCCTACACGTGACTCCAGACCCACAGCGATGTGGTTGATTCTTAAATACCCTCTGAAATAGCCGAGCAAGACCCTCAGTTCAAGGGCAATTAGGGCTGGGCACCAAACGCTGGCCTTGCCAATGACGCCCACGTCCCAGGAAAGGGTGAATAAAAAATATCGTATGATTCTGTGATTACTGTGCCCCCCTGTGAATGACAGCAGACAACATATCCGCTGCTCATTTAAAATAATATTTGTGGGAGAGCTGAGAGGTGTAGATTAGAAGAAGCGCAGTGTGCAGCATCAGTTTCAGCTTTGCTGAGGAATGTGAGCTGTTTGCGTTGACAGTAGTTAGCGTGGTAAATTAGCGAAGGGAGAGGAGAAGAGACTGCAAGGTAAGACAGCTTGTGCCGTCAGCTTGTTTAGTTTCAGTGTGTGGTTCAGGTTGTTAACTATGTTTCTGTGTATGCAGCGCACACCGCTGGCACATCAATTGCCCGATGATTGTCAAACAACACTGCACAATATTCCCAGCACAACTGCAATCACATAGCAGCTCAGGCTTACAACCAGATCAGTCTGATAAAGAAACCTAACATTTGCAAACGTCGGTTTATTATAATTGATGCAGCCAATCCCGTGATCGTTTTAAATCCCATCACTTTTCCGGATGAGAAATATTCCTCAGAGCGGCCGCGACCCTGTGAATGTTACAGTTTCTGACAATAAATTTGTATTTCAGTTTCTCACTTGCAGCAGTGCTACCATAGCTCGGTACTTGTGCAGAATATTTATGTTTGAGGCAGCTGATGGGTGTTTAAATGGAAGGGAGTGTGGTGATATTCCTGAACTTCACCCTAGCCAAGGGCAGGATTTTTTAGGTCAGGGGGCGGGCACAATCGGCGGGTCCGGGATTTGCCGGGGAAGCGGACCACCAACCAACCGACCGCGATTTCAGGCTGGCCCGATGAGGGTCAGCCAGCGTGAAGCGTGTACTGAGAAGCCGAGCGCTGCCGGCGTTGGGGTGGGAGAACGTCAGTGCGGGCGTGGACCCGAGGGGCTGCCTCAGGGAGCTGAAGACGTGGAAAAATCAAAACTAAAAGTTTGAGAAGCAGGAAGAAGACGTCCAAGCATCCCAGTCAGGCACCCGAACATCGTTAAATCCTGCTCCGAGGGATTTGATCCCAGATCTCCAGCAACCCTGCATGGGCCAGCGCAGGGTAACCCAGCCTACAATCACCTTTCCCATCCTATAGAGAGCTCACTGAGGAGGGAAATACATTGAAATCAATGCATACAATGAAAAGGGAATCAAAATCAAAAGGGATTAAATGAAAAATAAAAGTTACCCACCATTGGGTTTAAAGCAAGATGGCGGGTGAACTTGTGTGGGAGATCTCGGATAGCGTGCTTGTGTCTCAAAGCACTGTTAGTGATGTGCTCGAGGAATTTTTCCAGGTTGTTAATCCAATCAGTGTTGGAAACCAATTAGAGCATTGCTTACTGTTCCCATGGGGATGCATTGCCCGGAAAGGACCGCCCATACATGTGGATGTTTTAACCTGAGAAGCTCTGCGGGATTGTTTCCATAACGTTTTCCAAGGGAGCATGTCAACCATGTAGTCGTGTTATTGTACAGATCAATGTTGC
The DNA here is from genome assembly GCA_026770705.1 of Isurus oxyrinchus. Classification (NCBI taxonomy): domain Eukaryota; kingdom Metazoa; phylum Chordata; class Chondrichthyes; order Lamniformes; family Lamnidae; genus Isurus; species Isurus oxyrinchus. The sequence goes on along the minus strand of JANJGN010000014.1, from coordinate 2,568,000 downwards.
CATAGTCTTTCTGCTGAAGAAGGATAAAGGGAAGAACGAACTGGAATCTCTGCATTTCACCGGGGTTGGCATAAGATGGAAAAGCCACGTGTCTGGCAGTTTTTAATCCAATGGTGCAGATCCCTTCACCAAGACCTTTCAGATCTCACTGCAATTGGATGCCATCCCAATCAATTAAAGAGTAACAGGTGTGATCCTTATCATTAAAAGTGTGTGGGAATGAACCCTAAATTACACATTGGTCGCATCACCTTGATTGTGGGAAGGTGTCCAAGGTGTTGATGAAGATAGAATAAGGGATCAGCTGGATGGACAAGGCTTCCTCTTTTGTCCCCTGCCCCACCCACCCACTCTTTAAGATCCCTCTGCTCCCGGCTGGAATCTTCAATCTTCCCCCAACTCTCATGATCTCCCCCCAGTGTCTTCAGTCTCCTCACCTGTCCCCACAATGTCCCTAATCCGTTGACCTGATTCCTCTGATCTCTTCAAACCCCTGACCTCCCCCTCTGATTGTTCCGATCATCTCTCCTCTCGGTTCTCCTTTCGCAGCCTGCTGATGAAGGCCCATCCACCCAGCAAGCAGTCAGCCTCTTACCCAGCCAGGCTGGCCAGAGGGGGCCGGGGGACAGAGATTTAAACAGTGTTAAATTCGCCAGCATCTTCAGGAAAAGAGAGTTTATTTAGAGGGAGAGGTAGAAGAAGGACAGGACAGCAGTGAACTCTGGGGACAAAGGTGAGTTGTGATCGAGATTGAAGTAACCGGAGATGAGAAATTGTTCAGCACCGAGTCTCAAGGGGGGAAAACAGTGAAATAAATCCCAATGAGAAAGATATGGAACTTCGATGGGGGGGGGGGGGGGGGGGGGGGGGGGTGGGGGGGGTGGGTAGAGAATAAAGATTTTATAGGAGGGGATGGAACAAGATGAGTCTCTCAAAGGAGAAGGTGCCAGAGGAACGGGCCAAGATGCGATATGGTGATAAGGGCTTCACCAATATGAGAGTTTGATGGGCAGGTATAGCTAGATGGGGAGAGACTTCAGTAGGGAGAAGTTGTCATCACAGGTCAGCCAAGTTTCTGTCAAAGCCACAATGTCAGCGCAATTATCCACAAAATGGTCATGGATGTCAAGGATTCTCTTTGTAAGCACACAGACCTTCCGGAGGGAGTTGCAGAGAGGGACAGTGATTCCTGATCCACTGGCAGAGTCCACAGTGTCAGCACTGGGAGGGGACAAGGAGGACCCTGGCAGGATTAGCCCTTGGCAGATGTGTGGAGGGTAGGTTTGCGATAGAGGGGGTTGCTGTACATAAGGCACTGATAAATGCATCAATGAGCCTTTTGGAACATTCTGAAAGGCGAATAGAGAGAAGCTGTCGGCTTATCCAAGAGGGAATCTGGGATGACAGCAGGAGCGTAGGAAAGGAGAGGAATGAGGTCAGGATTTGAGTGGGAAAAATACCGGAGAGAGGAGAAATGATAATAGGGATAACTGGGTAACAGCACGGTGTGAAGACAGGAGACAAGGGACCAAGTCAGCTAAACAGAAGTGAAAGAGAAATAGAAGTAATGGACTCAGATCCGAAGTAGCAGTCAAAACACACAAGTAACATACAAAAGGACACACAAGCCCATTTTACATAGGAAGAGCAAAAATTCAAATAGCCATGTCCTGGTTATAAACATAGTCTCATCTTGTCTCCTCCCTATTCAATTCAGAATTAAAACCAAATGCCCTATCGTGGGGTAAAATTGACCTGTCGATGGGATGGAGACAAATGTGGTAGGAGAAGGGAGTGGTGTTTGGGATTATAGAGTTGTACACGCACACACACACGGCACACCTCTGTGCTTGATAACCGACACTGGCTCCCATTTAAGCATCAGTTCAATTTTAAAAATTGTCATAATTGTTTTCAAATCCGTCCATGGCCTTGCCCCTCCCTATATCTGTAATATCCTTCAACCCTATAACCCTCAAATCCTGGCCTCTTGATCATCCCCAACTTTAATCATCCACCATTGGTGAGTGTGCCTTCAATTACCTGAACTCTAAGCTCTGGAGCACCCTCCCTACACCTCTCTACCTCTCTCATCTCCTTTAAGACGTCCCCCTTTAACCAAGTTTTTGAACACCTGTCCCAATATTTCCTTATGTGGCCCAGTGTCAAATTTTGCTTTGTAACTGTGAAGTGTCTGGGAGCAGTTTATGGCATTTAAGGAGCTATATAAATACAAGTTACTTCCTTCTCTGGTCCCACCTGCTCCCTGTTGGAAGGACCCATTCTCACTCAGTTTTTACACACACGCAGTGAACCCCAGGCTTTATAGTGGGTGAACTTCAGCAGCTATTGTTAGACAGAGTTCCACCTCACCACACTTCCGCCAGTGCATTAGATCTGGGAATTTAGATGCCTCCATTTTTAAACAGAGATCTTGCTATTTGGGGAATGATGCATGAAAACAAGAGTAACAATTTTAAAAGGAAGGACAAAAATGAAAAGAGCTGCATCCCTAATTCCCTGAAGTAATACAATTAGAACAGGTAACAGTGAGAATAAACTGGTTAGTAATGTTATCAGGTAACAGTGAGAATAAACTGGTTAGTAATGTTATCAGGTAACAGTGAGAATAAACTGGTTAGTAATGTTATCAGGTAACAGTGAGAATAAACTGGTTAGTAATGTTATCAAATCCAGTTTGAAATTCACATTTTAGTTTGTCATTAAAATTTACATTACAGGTTTATAATTTTAATAATGGTTCAAAAAGAGTACAACATGCACTGACCATAATTCACTCACAGAGATTAAACATCTCTCCTCCCCATCTATTCTTTTAGGTTTCATTCCACACCTCCTTGTTTCTTCAGAATCTCCTTTTTTGCTGGCTTTGTGCCAGCAGGAAGTTCTTAAATCGGGTGTAACAGGCCGTTGAGGGCATTGACCCCAGAGTGGGGATTTGGTCCTATAAGAAAGCCACCTTTAAATGGTAAATGCAACTGGTGCAAGTAGAGCCTTCCCCAGGCAGCTGAGTTTGAAAGGAACGATTTGAGAGAAGTGGGAGACTGTAAGAAGCTGGGTATTTCTGGGGTGAAGGATCCAGAGATGGTACGACTGTGTAATGTACAATGACCTGAAACTCGCTGCCTGTGAGGGTGGTGGGAGTGCACACGTTCATGATTTCTAAAGGAAGTTGGTTAGGCACTCGAGGGAAATAAGCTTGCAGGGCCATGGGGATACTGTGGGAGAATGGGACTGACTGGATTGCTCTGCAGAGAGCCAGCATGCGTTTGATGGGCCGAATGGTCACCTCTGCCTTGAATGACTCTCGAGGACTCTCTGTGACGTAGTGTCAGACCCCAATGGATGACATGTTAAGCAAACCGGTGTGAACCATGCGAGCTCTGCAGGAGGCCAACAGAGAGGGTCACCCAGATCCTTGAGACCCAGCAATGAGAACAACTCAGGTAGAGTTGAGACAGTCTCAGGGACAAGTGGTGGGGAAGGATTCCCCTAAACAGCCTATCCAAGCCAGTCTAATGACGCAGAAGATGACTGCAGAGGATGATGTGGCCTTTGAAAGGTGTGCTGAGTGGGAGAACTGGCTACAAAATGACCCATGGGCTGGTATTGTGGCATCTTTCGATGCTCAGAATGCATACTTTGACCTGGAGCCTCTGGCAATGGGTAGAGTAGTAGTAGTGGAAGGCAGAGATCCTTGCCAGGGCTGGCATCGCCTGAACTATACAAGCTGAGGGGTTCAATGACTGTTCCTCCGAGGAAGGCACCCCCCCCACCTCTCAAATATTTGACAATAAACATGGCCCAGTGATGGCTTCAATTCCCCTGCCAGGATTGTGGTGATGCTGTAACAGAGCCCTCCCACCTCAGATCAGGAAGTGGGCAGGTCAAGGGGACTCAGCCAATGCCCAAGGGCTGAGTGCACTGGCAGGAAGGCAATTTATACAGAGCAACTGGTCAGAGCCTCAAAGTTGTACAGTCTGCACAACCCTCACCAGTCCCCAAGCCCGAAAATAGGACTGGAGCCTGTTACAGCCTGGAGGGCGGCGGGGGATAGAATGTGCTAATCAGCGGTGAAGGGACTTTTATCTCAAATCCAGGAAAATTGTGTTAACAGTGTGATGGGTGGGGCTAAACCAGCCTCAGAGAATCTAGGGGTATTGGTAGGCATTGCCCGAGTTAGGTAGTGCACCTTGTGTACCATGAGGAGGCCACTTGCTCCTATCCATCATAACAATTTCTTGGAAGAAAGGAGACGATGACTCTTACTGACTCAGGGAATGCAGTAACCCAGGTCTCCTCAACTCTAGAATGCCGTTGGTTGGTCTTCTGCAGCTTACCAGGTGCAGACGTAACAGGGTCTCAGCTTCTCTGATAAAAGCAAAACCCGGCGGATGCTGTAAATCTGAAATGAAAACGGAAAATGCTGGGAAAACTCAGCAGGCCTGACAGCCTCTGTGGAGAGAGAAACAGAGTTAACGTTTGCTGTTACTCTCTCCACAGAGGCTGTCCGACCTGCTGAGTTTTTCCAGCATTTTCTGTTTTTATCTCAGCTTCTCTGAATGCCAGAAAGTTCCTTTTGTCCGAGCCAAAGCCAACCATGGCTTTAGTCATTTTAAAGTCTTTGTTCAGTTTATAAAACGTTATGTTAGCCATGATGATATACATATTTTATAACAATATAGGGTGAGGACTTAGACCCTCCACTTGGCAGGGCACCACACATCATTCTTACTTGGAACCGTTCCTTCACTGTCGCTGGGTCAAAATCCTGGAACTCCCTCCCTAACAGCACTGTGGGTGTACCTACACCACATGGACTGCAGCGGCTCAAGAAGGCAGCTCACCACCACCTTCTCAAGGGCAATTAGGGATGGGCAATAAATGCTGGGCCCAGCCAGCGAAGCCCACATCCTGCGAACAAATTATTAAAAATCACCTTGGAATGTTTTACTGTGTTATAGATGCTATATAAATGCAAGGTGTTGTTGTTAATGTTGCCTCTGGGTGGTTGACATATAAAGCGCTGCATCAGCACAAATAGCCCCAGAACTTTGGTCTATTTGAACCAATGGTCAATACGCATTCCTGGATAACGCAGGGTGAGGGCAGCTCTGTCCGTGCTGTGACAGTGCACTTAATTTCCTTTCCATAATTCAGTCAAACATAGCACGTTATCTAATGCATCAACCTACCAGAAGCAAAACCATGACTGAGCTTCAGATGATGTTCCTGTAAATTATTTGAACGTTATTTTGACAGCTTATGACCTTGTCTGAACAATTTGATGAGATACTGTCTGGTAACATGGTCCTGAGGAGCAATCTCTCTTGGCAGAATGCATCCAGAATGGTTCCTTATCAATTTTAATGTGCAGTTATTGATAAGAGAAAAATGTACGGAGCTCTGCATTCATTCATTGGACATGTTTTCTAAATAAGTCACCTTTCTCTTCATTACACTGTTCCTCCAAAATTGCTGTTATAATCTTGAACGTCTTTCTGATCCTGTCAGTGTCCTGTTAAAAATGAAAGCTGCATAAGTAACTTGTTAGAAGCAGGATTAAAGGCGGGGTGGATAAATAACGGGAAGGGATGATCGGATAGTTTATGGGACGTGGTGCTGAAGCCAGGGTAATAACATGCACAGCATTGAATGACAGGGACTGCAGCAGCTTCACCACCACCTTCTCAAGGGTAACTAGGGATGGGCAATAAATGCTGGCCCAGCCAGCGAAGCCCACATTCCCGTGAATGATTTTTTTTTTAAAAGCTCAGATAGCACAGCCGGATATATTGTGAACAAAATGCAAAAAAGTGTTGTGCAAACTGGAAACCTGAAAACAAAACCTGAAAATGCCAGAAACACAGCATGTCAGTCAGAAACTGTACTGAGCATAAGGAAGAGGGAGAGGTTTATTCATCACGTTTGGCCTGTGGAGGATGTTGGGACACGTTTTTGTCCTTGCACGCTTGAACTCGAAATAAGGCCACATCATCCTTTGAGGGATTCTCCAAGTGCCGTCCCCTGCTTCTGCAAGTTTTCACTTGCTTGTGTGTTGAAGCGCTCACCGCTTCTGTCAACCCTGAGCTCTTCCACTGCAGTTTATTTTGGGATGTTTTCAATTATTTAAGTGGCTTTTAAAATGTCATCCCGTTGTGTGTGTGTGTGTGTGTGTGTGTGTGTCTGTGTGTGTGTGTGTGTGTCTGTGTGTGTGTGTGTGGTGTGTGTGTGTGTGTGTGTGTGTCTGTGTGTGTGTGTGTGTGTGTCTGTATGTGTTTGTGTGTGTGTGTGTGTGTGTCTGTGTGTGTTTGTGTGTGTGTCTGTGTGTGTGTGTGTCTGTGTGTGTGGTGTGTGTGTGTGTGTGTGGTGTGTGTGTGTGTGGTGTGTGTGGTGTGTGTCTGTGTGTGTGTGTGTCTGTGTGTGTTTGTGTGTGTGTGTCTGTGTGTGTGTGTGTGTGTGTGTGTGTTTGTGTGTGTGTGTCTGTGTGTGTCTGTGTGTGTGTGTGCGCCAACCAATTGCAATGTGGTTGAGACAGAAATCACCCCACCTTCTAAGGGAAAATTGGATAAGTATTTGGAGCAGGTGATGACGGGGCTGCGGGAGAGCGAGGCTGGTGCTCGATTGTTCTTGGAAAAAGCCAGTGAAGACCTAACGGCCTCAAAATTCTTCATGGTAGTTTTCGAGGAGCCCCGGGTATTGGGCATCGACCCTCGAACCTGCGGAGTGGCAGTACCAGTTGCGATGGATGCTTAAATTAAGTTACTGACCATTTTCCAGCCGCAGTTGGAGCTGGACTGGTTCCCCCCGAGGGGAAGCCCTGAGGCGTTGGCAGCCTGAGGGCAAGTGGTGCTGCACAGGCTGCCTGAAAAGGCACTTTGCCCTATAATTCCACATGCAAAGCCCCTTGGCGCCTGCCTCAGGCGTTGGAAAGGACGTCTCTTGGATTGAAAGCGTATTTGTGCTCCCCCCCCTTTTTGGGATTTGGGAAGTGCGCAGCACCCAAAAAACAGATGCTATGTGACCCAGTTCCTGGGCCAGTGAGTCCCCAATGATCTTAGGAAATAGGAGCAGGAGTAGGCCATTCAGCCCCTCAAGCCTGCCCCACCATTCAACTAGCTGGTCATCTACCATGCCAGTTTTTCACCCTATCCCCATACACCTTGACACCTTTATCTCAGCATCTGTAATATCTTCTCCTGTGCTGTAAATGTCTGTGATTCCATATCTAAGCAAGAAGAAAGAATTCTCGGGTTTTTGCTACCCAGTGATATTTCTTAGATTGCAGCCAACTGGTCTCATCCGACCTTTGCACATTTTTCAAACAAAACCTTTTTTTTTTAAGTTCCTCAGCTTTGTGATCACTCACTGCAAATTTCAATCTAGTCAGGCTTATTATATAGATGGAACCAGCGACCCCCCCCTCTCTTTCTCTGCCAGGTCCTAGGCCATTTACAGCACTTCCTCTGATCTCCCACTGGAGACACTCTGGAATTTCAGGGTTACCGTGTTTAGAAAGGTTTGTGTTAGAGTGAAGACGCTCACTCACTCCATCTCCCAGATACTCCATTTAAGGTCACTGAACCTGTAGGCGTTTTCCAAAGGATCACTGGTGTATTGTGAGGATTCTCTACTTACTTGGCTTGATAGAAATGAGTAATTTCATGTGATGTGATAAAGTGTGTATAGCTTACAGTAGCTCATGATATCCCATAATGACACTGTACTTTCCCAGTTATATTGCTAATGCTAAGATACCACTACACAAAAGGAAACTATTTGCTTTTTGAGTCTCTCACTATCTGCCCTCTCATAGCTACTTTGGGTTAAAGCTGGATTGGTGTTTACCCTATGCAATTGTCTGTTGCCTCTGGAGTCTGGTACAAGCTGGATCAGCTAGTTTCTGCACTTGCTTTCACATCTAGTAGTGCCCCACTCAGTAGCGGGTCAGGTGAGGATAGCCTGTCTCCAAAACCATTGAAACTGTGTTTAACCCCCCTCACAAGAAGTTAAAATCAGGCCCACTGTAATACTTAAAAAGTGAAGATAATTCTAATAAAGCTGCACTTCCCTCAAAAGCTGTTAAGAACACTTCCAGCTTGATTCCAGTGTATTATTTTATATGCATGAGGGGGAGGTGAGCAGTAAATTTTGATGTTCATCTAGCTGAGAGTCAATAGCGTTGCAGAATGAAAAGTGATGTATGTCACATGTGCAGCCTGTGTACACACCTGAGCTGGCGTATTGTTTCTGTGGTTACTGGGGGAGACAACAACTCCCATCTCCCCCTCTCATCTTGCTGCCTCAGCTATGGCTCTTGTTGTTGGGTGACCAAGTTGCTACTATTGATAGAGTTAATCTGCAGACACTCCTTGGGTGGAAACATTAAGTTTATTTACAATATATTCAGCAGCAACTACACGTGTGCTTTCAACTCCAACTCGAGCTCTACACCAACTGAGGTAGCCCATGCTACTCTCCTATTGGTTACTATAGATCATGTGATCTTGCCTAACAAGTATTATTCTCAAAGGTACATTGAACACTAAATAAAACCAGAATTACCACAGCTCTCATCATCTCTGAGTCAGAGGCTCATGGTTCAGGTCCCACTCCAGAGTCTTGGGCACATCATCAAGGCTGACACTTTAGCCCAGTGCTGGGGGGAGTGGCTGCTGCTCTGGAGAAGGTGTCATCTTTGAGATGAGGTCCCAAGGTGGACATTATTTGAAGAAGAGCAGCTGGGCTCTCCCTGGTGTCCTGACCCCTTAAACAAACCCATAAGGAAATTATTTTGTTGTTGTTGTGTCGCTGTTTGTGGGGGCTTGCTGAGTATTCCTCCAGTTCAACTGGGACTACGCTTCAGGTGTATTTAATTGACGGTGAAGCATCTTGGGATATCCTGAGCTTGGGAAAGATGCTATATAAATGCAATTTCTTTGGTTTCATTCTTTGTATTAAAATCTCTGAGAATTCCACCACCCTGGAGTGCTCTGTTTTATTTTTTGCTTTCCCTTTCGAGGCTGTACCCATAAATTAGAAATCAGCAACATAACAACACACTTCCTTGCCTTTTACTGTAAGCCCGTTAAATAATTCACACAAATATTGCATGTTAGAATAGAATCATAGAGTGGTTACAGCACAGAAAGTGACCACCCGGCCCATCATATACGTACTGGCCCTCTGCAAGACAATTTAGCTAGTCCCGCTCCCCTGTCCTTTCCCCGTAGTCCTGATTTGATTTGATTTCGTCAGGTGCCTATCCGATTCCCTTTTGAGAATCGCAATTGAACGTGCCTTCACCACCCTTTCAAGCAGGTACATTTCCAGATCCCAACCACCATGTATATGTTATGTATAGATCTTAAGGAACTCTTCAGAAAGTGGCTCTGGGCTCTTGTCTCTCCGTTACAACTAGTTGTCTTTGGTAATTAGCTAATTTATCAAACAAATATTTATCAACCCTATGAAATGTACTGAACCTTTTCTAGTAATTTTAGGTCACTCTGTACGGAGTTGTGAAAGCGTGGAGACATCAATATTTTTTAAAGACATTGGGCCGGATTTTCCCTGGGTTCCAGGACACTGATGTCAGGACCAAATGGGAGTTCCAAGCCAGCACTTACCAGAAGCGAGACTGGCTGCGCAATCTTCCAGGAGACAGACTCCAAACTGTCGTAGCTAGAGCTCGGTCTCTGGGAATTAATAATGGGAAATAAGGAAATGGCAGAGATATGGAACAAGTATTTTGCATCTGTCTTCGCAGGAGAAGAGACAAAAATAATCCTGAGAATAGTAGGAATCGGAAAAGAGGAAGGAACTCAAAACAAATCACGATCACTGAAGAAAAAGTCCTGGGAAAGCTAATGGGACTAAAGGCTGACAAGCCCCCTGGACAAGATGGTCTGCATCCCAGGGTGTTAGAGGAGCTGTCTGCAGAGATAGTGGATGCAGGGGTTGTAATCTTCCAAAATTCCCTAGATTCTAGAACGGTCCCAGTGGATTGGAAAACCTCAAATGTAACACCAGTATTCTAGAAAAGATGGAGACAGAAAGCGGGGAACTATAGGTCAGTTAGTCTAACAGCTGTCATTGGAAAACGCTAGATCCATTATTAAGGAGGTAGTGGCAGGACATTTAGAAAATCAGTACAATCAGGCAGAGTCACCATGGCTGCGTGAATGGGAAATAGAGTTTGACAAATTTATTCGAGTTCATTGAGGATGTATCATGAGAACATAGCAATGAGGGGGAGTAGACCATTCAGCCCATCGAGCCTGCTCTGCCATTCAGTATGACCATGGCTGATCATCCACATCAATGCATTTTCAACGCCTTAACAAGTAGGGTGGATCATGGGGAACCAGTAGACGTAGTGTATTTGGATTTCCAAAATACATTCACTGAAGTGCTGCATTAAAGATTAGTACATAAGATGAGAGTTCATGATGTTGGGGTGATATATTAGCATGGATAGAGGATTGCCTAACTAACAGGAAACAGAGATTCAGGATAAATGGATCTTTCTCAGATTGGCGAGCTGTAACTAGTGGAGTGCCTCAGGGATCAGTGCTGGGGCCACAGCTAATTACAGCCTATATTAATGGCCTGGATGAAAGGACAGACTGTATTGTAGCCAGATTTGCTGATGATACAAAGGTAGGTAGGAAAGCAAGTTGTGACGAGGATACAAAGAGTCTGCAAAGGGATGTAGACAGGATAAGTGAATGGGCAAAGATTAGGCCGATGGAGTATAATGTGGGAAAATGTGAGGTTGTCCGCTTTGACAGGAAGGATAAATGAAAGAATATTATTAAAATGGAGAGAGACTGCAGAATGCTGCAGTACAGAGGGACCTGGGTTCTTGTCCATGAATCACAAGAAGGTACAACAAGTCATTAGGAAGGCAAATGGAATTTATTGCAAGGGAGATGGAGTATAAAAGTAGGGAGGTCTTTCTACAAATGTACAGGACACTGACAAAATCGCACCTGGGGCGCTGGAAACAATTTTGGTCTCTTTACTTTCAGAAGGTCGTAATCTTTGGAATTCTGTTCATCAGTGAGAGGTGGAGGCTGGGTCATTGAATATAGGCTGAATGAGACAGAGCTTTGATCGAGCAGGGAGTTGAGAGTTAGGGGGGGACAGGCAGGAAAGTGGAGTTGATGAAATCAACCTCGATCTTATCGATGGGTCGAATGGCCCACTCCTAATTCCTCTGCTTTTAAACACCAACATTGCTCAACTTTTCCAATAGGGGGTTACACTTTTGACCCAGCTGCTTTTGTCTTCCCTTAAACTGTAGCAGCACTGAGAAAGTAATTGAGTTTTCACGTGTTTAACTTTCATTTCCTGTATTTGCACGAGCCATGCGTGTACTCTGACAGACAGAGATCTGTGACCTTTACTGAGGATAATGTTCTGCAATTCTCCTTTTCTGTCCAAAGTGGAAAACTAATGTAGACGGACATAATGATGGGTTGCAATTTATTGCTCCAAATGTGCCGGAAATCTTGGTGTAATCATGATATTCTGTTCTCTACATTCACCATCTGTAGCTCTGAGCTGTGCAATATTTGATGAGCACATTGTTACAACCATGTTACAAGCAAGGGCTGGTTTACGATGCGATTAAATGTAAGTTTGATTATAGAGCAGAGCTGAGAATCACACATTCAGCGATTAAAAAGGAAGCTTGTTCATCCTGTGTGCCAGTCAATGCTGCGGCTTGTTCACTTATGGCACTGTAGCAGTTGCATGCATGGCTATAGTTAGCACCCACAAATAGCAATTTAGCAAGCTCCAAAAGGAAGTTTCAAATGATGTGTTCCTGTTGGCATTGCTCTTGTCACTATCTACGGTTGAACTTCAACAGAATTGGGACCAATGTCCTTGCTAGTGCTGTTGGGCTGCAGTTAAACTAACTTGTTGGGTGTTGGGAACTAGGAAGTATCGTTAGACAGGAGAAACAAGGTTTGGGAGAGACAGATAGCACCAAAGTAAGAAATAAGTCTTAGGTATTATCAGAATAAGTGGGGGATGCAATAATGTCTAAATTAGGTTTATGCTGCATGTGTGTATGTGAAAACGATCATCTTGTTCTGCCCAACCCCCCACATGAGAGCACTTGGAAAGTACTTCTTCCCATGTACATCTGGACTCCTCCATTTTAACAGTTTCCAGTTTCCTGACCCTGACCAACCCATTGTCATCATGGATGTCAATCCTTCTCCACCCCCATTCCCCACCAGTACAGTCTGGGAGCTCTCCACTTCTTCCTTGAATAAAGACCCAACCAGTCTCACCCGCCATCCCACTTCTCTGCCTAGCTGAACTTGTTCTCACAAAGAGCAAAGAAAAGTACAGCACAGGAAGAGGCCCTTCGGCCCTCCAAGCCTGCGCCGATCATATTGCCCGTCAACTAAAACATTTTGCATTTCCGGGGTCCGTCCCTCTGTTCCCATCCTATTCATGTATTTGTCAAGCTGCCTCTTAAACATCACTATCGTACCTGCTTCCACCACCTCCTCTGGCAGCGAATTCCAGACACTCACTATCCTCTGTGTAAAAAACTTACCCACACATCTCCTCTATAGTTTTCTCCTCTCACCTTAAACATTGAACAATTTCTCTTAACTCACTTCCTTCAAGTAAAAGGAGTTGCTTTGGGAGCCTGTATAGGTCCAAGGTATCCTTACTTTTTTGTATAATATGTGCAATTTTCTAGGTTCCAATCCTACTCAGGTTCTCTCCCTCACCTCTTTTTCCAATACATTGGTGCCAGTATTAGTTTCCTGCTCTCACTCCAAACTGGAAAATGTCATCAACTGCTTACAACTTCCACTCTTCCTTCACATGGTCCATCTCTGAATCTTCCCTTCCCTTTGTCAACTTCTCTCTATTTCTAGAGATAGGCTGTCAACCAGTATTGAAAATAAGGCCAAAGACTTCCAAGTTACCTTGACTACACGTCCTCCCACCCTGCTCCCCATAAGGTCTCCATGTGGCTTCCTTTATCCTCAATCAAGGATTCCCACATCCTCTCTCCCTCAGGTCCTTAACTAAGTCCATTCCATTTCCTGGGCTCTGCTGTCACCTCTTCCCCTCCCAGAACCATGATAAGGTTCCCCTTGGCCTCACAATCCATCCCACAAGCCTTTACATTCAATGGATCATCCTCTGCCATTTTCACCAAGAGGTGTGATGCCGCCATCAAGCTCCCGTTCCATGCTTTCAGCATTGCAAAGGGAATATTCCCTCCACGATATGCTGGTCCACTCCTCAATCACCCCCCCAACACCCCCACCCTCCCCTTTCCAGGGCATTTTCCCATGCAAGTGCAGGAGCTGCAACACCTCGTTTATCTCCTCCTTTCCTATTGTACAGGCTCCCAAACACACCTTCCGGGTGAAACAGTGAGTTATGTGCACTTCTTTAAATTTATTATATTGATTTTGATGCACGAAATGAGGTCTCTTCTACATTAGGGAGCCCAAATGCAGATTGGGTGATTGCTTTGTAGAACACCTCTGTTCAGAGGTCACTTTAATTCTCCACATCCTCTCACACTGACCTTTCTGCCCTCTGCCTCCTGAAGTGTTCCAATGAAGCTCAACATATGCTCAAGGACCAGAACCTCATTTCTCGATTAGGCATTTTGCAGCCTTCCAGATTCAATATTGAGTTCCACAATTTTATTTCATAACCTCATTCATGTTCCCATTTTTTCAGAAGACAGTTATTACTGATGATTCTACTGTTGCCATTCACACCTCCTCTAGACCCTGCCATTCACGCCTCCTCTAGACCCTGCCATTCATACCTCCTCTAGACCCTGCCATTCACACCTCTTCTAGACCCTGCCATTCATGCCTCCTCTAGACCCTGCCATTCACACCTCTTCTAGACCCTGCCATTCACACCTCCTCTGGACCCTGCCATTCACACCTCCTCTAGACCCCACCATTCACACCTCCTCTGGACCCTGCCATTCACACCTCCCCTAGACCCCATCATTTACACCTCCTCTAGACCCTGCCATTCACGCCTCCTCTAGAATCTGCCATTCACACCTCTTCTAGACCGTGCCATTCACACTTCCTCTAGACCCTGTCATTCACGCCTCCTCTAGACCCCGCCATTCACACCTCCTCTAGACCCCGCAATTCACACCTCCTCTAGACACTGCCATTCACACCTCCTCTAGACCCTGCCATTCACACCTCCTCTAGACCCTGCCATTCACACCTCCTCTAGACCCCACCATTCACACCTCCTCTGGACCCTGCCATTCACACCTCCTCTAGACCCCACCATTCACACCTCCTCTAGACCCTGCCATTCACGCCTCCTCTAGACTCTGCCATTCACACCTCTTCTAGACCGTGCCATTCACACTTCCTCTAGACGCTGCCATTCATGCCTCCTCTAGACCCCGCCATTCACACCTCCTCTAGACCATGCCATTCACACCTCCTCTAGACCCCGCAATTCACACCTCCTCTAGACCCTGCCATTCACACCTCCTCTAGACCCTGCCATTCACACCTCCTCTAGACCCTGCCATTCACACCTCCTCTAGACTCTGCCTTTCACACCTCCTCTAGACCCTACCAATCACGCATCCTTGAGACCCTGCCCTTCACACCTCTTCTAGACCCTGCCATTCATACCTCCTCTAGACCCTGCCATTCACGCCTCCTCTAGACCCTACCAATCACGCGTCCTTGAGACCCTGCCCTACACACCTCCTCTAGACCCTGCCATTCACACCTCCTCTAGACCCTGCTATTCATACCTCCTCCAGACCCTGCCATTCACGCCTCCTCTAGACCCCGCCATTCACATCTCCTCTAGACCCCGCCATTCACAACTCCTCTAGACCCTGCCATTCACGCCTCCTCTAGACTCTGCCATTCACGCCTCTTCTAGACCGTGCCATTCACACTTCCTCTAGACCCTGCCATTCACGCCTCCTCTAGAGCCCGCCATTCACACCTCCTCTAGACACCGCAATTCACACCTCCTCTAGACACTGCCATTCACACCTCCTCTAGACCCTGCCATTCACACCTCCTCTAGACCCTGCCATTCACACCTCCTCTAGACCCCACCATTCACACCTCCTCTGGACCCTGCCATTCACACCTCCTCTAGACCCCGCCATTCACACCTCCTCTAGACCCTGCCATTCACACTTCCTCTAGACTCTGCCATTCACACCTCTTCTAGACCGTGCCATTCACACTTCCTCTAGACCCTGCCATTCACGCCTCCTCTAGACCCCGCCATTCACACCTCCTCTAGACCATGCCATTCACACCTCCTCTAGACCCCGCAATTCACACCTCCTCTAGACCCTGCCATTCACACCTCCTCTAGACCCTGCCATTCACACCTCCTCTAGACCCTGCCATTCACACCTCCTCTAGACTCTGCCTTTCACACCTCCTCTAGACCATTCCTTTCACACCTCCTCTAGACCCTGCTATTCACACCTCTTCTAGACCCCGCCATTCACGCCTCCTCTAGACCCTGCCATTCACACCTCCTCTAGACCCTGCCATTCGCACCTCCTCTATACCCTGCCATTCACACCTCCTCTAGACCCTGCCATTCACACCTCCTCTAGACCCCGTCATTCACGCCTCCTCTAGACCCTGCCATTCACGCCTCCTCTAGACCCCGCCATTCACACCTCCTCTAGACCCTACCAATCATGCATCCTTGAGACCCTGCCCTTCACACCTCCGCTAGACCCTGCCATTCACGTCTCCTTTAGACCCTGCCATTCACGCCTCCTCTAGACCCTACCAACCACGCCTTCTCTAGACCCTGCCATTCACACCTCCTCTGGACCTGCCATTTACGCCTCCTCTAGACCCTGCCATTCACGCCTCCTCTAGACTCTGCCATTCACACCTCTTCTAGACCGTGCCATTCACACTTCCTCTAGACCCTGCCATTCACGCCTCCTCTAGACCGCGCCATTCACACCTCCTCTATACCCTGCCATTCACACCTCCTCTAGACCCTGCCATTCACACCTCCTCTAGACCCCGCCATTCATGCCTCCTCTAGACCCTGCCATTCACGCCTCCTTTAGACCCTGCCATTCACACCTCTTCTAGACCCTGCCATTCACGCCTCCTTTAGACCCTGCCATTCACACCTCCTCTAGACTCTGCCTTTCACACCTCCTCTAGACCATTCCTTTCACACCTCCTCTAGACCCTGCTATTCACACCTCTTCTAGACCCCGCCATTCACGCCTCCTCCAGACCCTGCCATTCACGCCTCCTTTAGACCCTGCCATTCACACCTCCTCTAGACC
Source organism: Isurus oxyrinchus (assembly GCA_026770705.1). Lineage (NCBI taxonomy): Eukaryota > Metazoa > Chordata > Chondrichthyes > Lamniformes > Lamnidae > Isurus > Isurus oxyrinchus. Next base: position 2,551,643 of record JANJGN010000014.1, on the reverse strand, counting down.
CTGCCTTTCACACCTCCTCTAGACCCTGCCATTCACGCCTCCTTTAGACCCTGCCATTCACACCTCCTCTAGACCCTGCCTTTCACACCTCCTCTAGACCCTGCCTTTCACACCTCCTCTAGACCCTGCCATTCACACTTCCTCTACTCCCTGCCATTCACACCTCCTCTAGACCCTGCCATTCACACCTCCTCTATACCCTGCCATTCACACCTCCTCTATACCCTGCCATTCACACCTCCTCTAGACCCTGCCATTCACACCTCCTCTAGACCCCGTCATTCACGCCTCCTCTAGACCCCGCCATTCACGCCTCCTCTAGACCCCGCCATTCACACCTCCTCTAGACCCTACCAATCATGCGTCCTTGAGACCCTGCCCTTCACACCTCCGCTAGACCCTGCCATTCACGTCTCCTTTAGACCCCGTCATTCACGCCTCCTCTAGACCCTGCCATTCACGCCTCCTCTAGACCCCGCCATTCACACCTCCTCTAGACCCTACCAATCATGCGTCCTTGAGACCCTGCCCTTCACACCTCCGCTAGACCCTGCCATTCACGTCTCCTTTAGACCCTGCCATTCACGTCTCCTTTAGACCCTGCCATTCACGCCTCCTCTAGACCCTACCAACCACGCCTTCTCTAGACCCTGCCATTCACACCTCCTCTGGACCTGCCATTTACGCCTCCTCTAGACCCTGCCATTCACGCCTCCTCTAGACTCTGCCATTCACACCTCTTCTAGACCGTGCCATTCACACTTCCTCTAGACCCTGCCATTCACGCCTCCTCTAGACCGCGCCATTCATACCTCCTCTATACCCTGCCATTCACACCTCCTCTAGACCCTGCCATTCACACCTCCTCTAGACCCCGCCATTCACGCCTCCTCTAGACCCTGCCATTCACGCCTCCTTTAGACCCTGCCATTCACACCTCCTCTAGACCCTACCAATCACGCATCTTTGAGACCCTGCCCTTCACACCTCCTCTAGACCCTGCCATTCACGCCTCCTTTAGACCCTGCCATTCACGCCTCCTCTAGACCCCGCCATTCACACCTCCTCTAGACCCTACCAATCACGCGTCCTTGGGACCCTGCCCTTCACACCTCCTCTAGACCCTGCCATTCACGCCTCCTCTAGACCCTGCCATTCATGCCTCCTGGAGACCTGCCATTCACACCTCCTCTAGACCCTGCCATTCACACCTCCTCTAGACCCTGCCATTCACACCTCCTCTAGACCCCGCCATTCACGCCTCCTCTAGACCCTGCCATTCACGCCTCCTTTAGACCCTGCCATTCACACCTCCTCTAGACCCTACCAATCACGCATCTTTGAGACCCTGCCCTTCACACCTCCTCTAGACCCTGCCATTCACGCCTCCTTTAGACCCTGCCATTCACGCCTCCTCTAGACCCCGCCATTCACACCTCCTCTAGACCCTACCAATCACGCGTCCTTGGGACCCTGCCCTTCACACCTCCTCTAGACCCTGCCATTCACGCCTCCTCTAGACCCTGCCATTCATGCCTCCTGGAGACCTGCCATTCACACCTCCTCTAGACCCTGCCATTCACGCCTCCTTTAGACCCTGCCATTTACACCTCCTCTAGACCCCGCCATTCACGCCTCCTCTAGACCCCACCATTCACACCTCCTCTAGACCTATCTGTTGTTTCTTTACTTGTTCCATTACCATCTCCTTTACCCATGCATCATCATCCCTTTTGTCATTTAACCTGTCTCCCCTGCACTCCACTATCATAGACCATCCCTCCCTTCCCATCTTTCCCTGTTTCTGTACTTAAAGCTTGTCACATCTCTTGATGGAGGGTCATCGGCCTGAAACGTTAACTGTTTCCCTCTCCACAGATGCTGCCTGCCCTGCTGAGTCTTTCCAGAATGTTCTGTTTTTTCTACAAACTATTGGTTCTTCAGCAGTTAAAGGGGGGACAGTGCTGTGTGTGTGACATCTGTTTTCTTGACTTTTCTGCTCAACTTCTGAAGCACAATAAACGTGAAGCTAGCCATTAAGCTGTCAGTGTACACTTTAGCAAATTCACATCCACTAAAAGTCTCCTGAAAAAAAGCAACTGTGCTTCGCTGAATTAATAAAATACTTTGATCCAAAGTACCAAACACACCACAAATTCCTCCGAAAATTCTGTGCCTGGCCAAGTAAAATTAATTCTGCAAATAAAGATTCTGCTTGTTTCACAGAAACGAGTCAATGTAATCTCACAAAATGGGTTAGACTAGTGTCTTTTTCATCTAGTTTCTCCAACAACAAAACCAGGGAAGAGTATATCCCTCTCTATTATTTAAACCTGATTAAGGGGATCCCATCCCAAGAAAGAATCTTTGATTATTGAATGACGACTAGTACTTGCTGTTCTAATACAAGCTCTCACAACTTTAGAATGTCCAAAGTATTTCACGGGCAATTGACTACTTTTAAAGTGTAGTCATTGTGGTAATGTCAGAAATATAGCAACCAATTTGCACACAGTAAAGAGATTATCAGTTTTTAGGGTGTTGGTTGAAGGATAAATATTGGCCAAGACAAGGAGGAGATCTTCCCTGCTCTTTTTCGAAATAGTTATGGGATTTTTTTACATCCACCTGGGAGAGCAGAGATTGGTTTAATGTTTTATCTGAAAGACGGCACCTCTGACAGTGCAGCACCCCTTCAGTACTGCACTGGAGTGCCAGCTTGGATTACTTGCTTAAGTTCTTCAAGTGGGACTTGAACCATAACCCATCAATTCAGAAATGAGAGTGTGACCCATTCATCCACCATCGACACCCAATCAGCATGGACTTAGAGAGAAGGAAACAAAGCTCTTTAAAAAAAAAACAAAAGCTTCGTTCTATTTAAATCTCAACAAACCAATCCCTCTGGCCCCCATAGTCTCAGTAAGTCCCAGGAACCTGACATTTGACGTGCAGTTAGCTGTGCTCCAGGAACCCAGAAGCACCAGTGCCTGTAAACTGGAGGCGAGAATCATTTGTTCAGATGTATTAGCCACTGGGAGGCTGGTTTGACCCAGTGTCTAAATCTCCATGGTAGGGAGGGCAGGGTCAGAGAAAGTCCACTGGCTCAGAAAGTCTTGCTCCCACCATTGTACCCCTCTGCATCGTGGGCTGTGCTTAGTGTGAACGGAAGTTCCACACCCCCTGCACCCCGTCAAAGGACTAGAGGGCAGCAACATTCGGAGTGGGGGCCCAGCATTTCCAGACTTGTGCCCTGGATCCAGTATTGAGACCAAAGATTTTTTGGCTCTGGTCTAACATACACACTGTCTCATTTGGACAGCTTCTGTTCTTGGGAATATTTTTGCTGCCATTCCATCCATGAAGCTAGAGAGATGCTCAAAATATTGCAGCTGCACAAATACAGAATAAGGAACCATCCCCATTGATTATTTTTATTTTTTAAAAATGAATGTCGGATATATACTCATAAAGATCCAGATGCAGCTTGCGGCCTTTGTTGAACTAGTTGAGGAAGCAAGGGCTGCATTACAGTCGGTGTCAGTTTTTCCGGTCAGGAAAAGGGGAAACAGTTCATCAGGATTTCCACTGATGTTCATCATTCAGTGACCTTTGCTGGAACGTCAGCGAGTTTGGACTTTGGATGAGGAGACAAGAAGGCTCAGGGTCTGTATGCTCCACAACCCAATGGCTTTGCCAAAATTAGCTTATGAAGAATGGTTACTTGCTAAAGGCAGCTGGTCCCTGCAAGGACCATAAGGCATGAGGTGAGGATTTTGTAATTGGAGCCAGTTAAAGTTTACAGTCGGCTGAGTTAATTAATGTAAATTGCTGAGATTCAGATTTTGTGCAACTCCTATTATTCCAGTATGAGTTCCAACCGAGCGTGTGTTCATTGTACATGACGTTGTTTCAACCCAACTACACTCAACAGATGCAGTATTTCCTCAGGGGAGTGGGGGGGGAGGTCTATTAATTCTTCACCTCTTAATGAAAGGATCTCCACTAATTCAAGAGCTTCCAACGTTACCTAGTTACCAAATTAAAACAGGACTGAACAGGCCAATTCTCGGCCTGCAGATCTGTGGATCTGAAGATCAAAGATTACAGGACAGTGTGAGGAGTGGAGTAGTAAGTAATTATATTCAGGACTCATACAATGGCCCCTTAACTCTGACATTTAAAGGATATTCTAATTAAATGACTATGGCATGTGGTTTCTGTTTTTATGGGATGGCATGTTTTTGTTCCTATGTTTTAATCAAATGGCAGAAATTGTGTTGAACTGATAAATAATCCTGCCCAATTGTTTATGTATTGAGTTTTGAATATTCAAGTTATTCTGGACCTGGAGATATTATGGTGGAATTTCCCCTGTGTGCACCTGTGTCCAATATGATAGGCCACACCAGAGGTTCTACAATCCTGGTGAGAGGAGGGAATCCCTTAATATTTCCTGCACCAGGCCATTCCTATTACCGGAGCAGACCAGTTCCAGCTGTAACCAGAAGGCCTGAGACTTTAAGATCTACCTGGGGTAGTGTTTTTAAAAATAAAAAGAGTAAATACTGGAAGTACTCAGAAGGTCAGACAGCTTTGGTGGAGAGAGGAAGAGAGTTAATGTCTCAGCTCCTTGACCTTTCATCAGAATTTTGCGTTTGCATTAGTGTTTGAAGGGGAACTGGTATCCAGCTCTACTTCCGGGGATGTCCTGCCCCGCGTGTCCACACATCTGCAGGTCGAGAATCGGCCTGTTCAGTCACGTGAAGATCCATGGCAGAAACTCACCACCCTGAGTAGATGTCATCCTCGAAACAATGGACAGCCAGTGATGACGACTTGTCTGCAAATGATTGAAGCTATCCCTGCACCTTTCTTTCCCTGGGGGATGTCTTGCTACTCTTTGTCTGACCTATTGACTTGTTGTCACTCTACCTTTCTCTCTTGATGATGACCAGCTCCCTCCAAATGACACTTTGATTTCCCCTTTGTGTGATTTCCTCAGGAGGGCTATTGGTGGATGCCCTGTCTTTGTATCTCTGCTGTCAGTTCACTTCAAATGGCATTTATTAATTATCCTTCTGTGCCTTTGTATACGCCTTCAGCAGTCCCTGAAGGTTGATGTCCCATCTTTGTGGCTGTAGTTAGTTCCTGCTAAAAGGTGAAATCAGTGCACAGACTGGCAGTGTGCTCATAGTGCAACCCTCTCACCACTACCTGCAATATTCTTTTTTAATACGTACTGTTCTGTTGGTATTCAGTTCAAACCAGCATGGTAACAGAATAATGCACAAAACATTTTATATTCTATTGGAAAGGATCCAAAGGAATGCCAACAGAAGATAATTAGAACTCACAGGAATAAATCAGAAACTCTGAAGTAACTAAGTTTGCAATTCTGAGGTTGAAGAGGGTGAGATCTTCTTCTCCTCTTCTCAGATTCGGCTCAAATTGAATGTTGAGTGAAGTCAAGTTGAATTGTCTATATCGTCTCAACAGTGGAGAGTAGAAGTCAATGTGCAGCATATTTTGAGCTGATTGATAGTTTGTGTGCAATTCCATCTGTTCAGAATTAACCACCTTCCAGAGTTCTCTGCCTGAAGCATGTTTGACCCACAGTGGTGCAATCTCAACCATGGGTAGACCAAGGGGACAGGTCCCAAAGAGTTGCTGTGGTAACACACACTTTGCCATGCATGTTGTAGTCTAGAGCTATGGACAGTGATGGTACAGGCTGCAATTTCTTTCCATCGCTGGCTGACCAGGAACTTCTCCCACTCCCGCTGCCATTAGATAATGTTGGAAAGATTTACAAGTTGATACTAAAACTGTTTGGCCATATTATGAGCTTGGTGAGGTGAGAGTGTCTGCCCTCAACATCAAAGGCAGCATTTGACCGAGTGTGGCATTAAGGAGCCCTAACAAAACTGGAGTCAATGGGAATCAGGAGGAAAACTCTCCACTGGTTGGAATCATACCCAGCACAAAGGAAGATGGTTGTGGTTGTTGAAGGTCAGTCATCTCAGCTCCAGGACATCACTGCAGGAGTTCCTCAGAGTAGTGTCCCGGGCCCAACCATCTTCAGCTGCTTCATCAATGACCTTCCTTCCATCGTAAGGTCAGAAGTGGGGATGTTCGCTGATGATTGCACAATGTTCAGCACCGTTCGTGACTCCTCAGATACTGAAGCACTCCATGTCCAAATGCAACAGCCATTCACCATCCTGAGTTGGAAATATATCACCGTTCCTTCACTGTCGCTGGGTCAAAATCCTGGAACTCCCTCCCTAACAGCACTGTGGGTGTACCTACACCACATGGACTGCAGCGGCTCAAGGAGACAGCTCACCCCCACCTTCTCAAGGGGCAACTAGGGATGGGCAATAAATGCTGGCCCAGCCAGCAAAGCCTCCATCTTGTGAATGAATTTTTAAAAATATGGTGGACAGGCTTTGGGGAGTCAGGAGGTGAGTTACTCTCTGCAGGATTCCCAGCCTCTGAACTGCTCTTGTAGCCACAGTATTTATATGGCTGGTCCAGTTCAGTTTCTGGTCAATGGTAACCCCCAGGCTGTTGATGATGGAGGATTCAGCGATGGTAATGCTGTTGAAGGTCAAGAGGAGATGGTCATTGCCTGGCAATTATGTGGCATGAATGTTACTTGCCATTCAAGTCTGAATGTTGGCCAGGTCTTTCTGTAGGCAGTCGTGGACTGAGTCAGTATCTGAGAAGTTTCAGATGGTACTAATGTTACACAATCATCCAACACAAAAGTTTGTCATTGCATTTGGCAAGAAAATAAAATGTATGAAGCGGGTTATGCACAGAGCTTCATCCATGAGATACCAATCCACTAAATACCCCTTCCAGCTGTTTGGAATGATAGAGGGATGGATCATATAGATACAATCTCCACACAGGAAATAGTTAAAGCAAATATGATAGATACATTTAAGGGGAAACTAGATGAACACCTGAGTAACAACGGAATAATAATATTTTGCTGATATGGTGTGATGAAGTGGGAGAAGGCTCATGTGGATCATCCTGATCAGCATGGATCAATGGGCTGATTGGTCTTGTTTCTGTGCTCTGCCCTTTGTACATGGAAAACTAACTACGTAACACAATGAATGCTGAACCGGAGAACATGGGGCAAGATCCTGAGTGCTTAAAAAGAATTGAGATAAGAATATTCCACCACCACCCCCGTACTGACACATTTAGTGTATTCATGGAAATATTCCACAGGTAATACTGTAACAAACAGCTAATTAGCAATTGAAGGCAGGGATTAGCGATAGGCAATAAATGCTGGGCCCTATCCATATCCAGTTAACAAAGGAAATGATCTCTCTCTCTGTACCATCAAAATGCTTCATAATTGAAGAAGTAAACATCCTGTTGAATCTCCTCTCCTTGCCCTTCTCTGCACTGGTGGGACTAGTTCCAGCATCTCATGTCTTTCCTCATGATAGTTTCCCATCTCTGGGATCCTCCTGGTGAGTTTACAGGTACACTTCCTATGGCCAGAACTTTATGGCGCCATCACAGTGGGGACCGGGCTGTCTAATGTGCTGAGCTGTTCAAAACTTTGAAGTTGGCAGGACCAGAAGCTCCTGCCAGCAGGAGGGGCCATAAAATCCCACCCCACGTCTTTGATGTCTCTTCTACAATGGATTCAAAAAGAGGCCTGGCATGGACCCAGTTCCAAGCTTTGTGGACCACCCCATGGATGGACGAGAAGCAGTCAGGTGAGAAAGTCTGTTCTGCCTAAGGTTTCCAACTTTCCACGAGTGCCCAGGAGTCTCTGAATGTGGCAACATCTGGTAGATGTTCAAGCTTTTAAAGTTCCTCAGCCTCTGGTTCCATTGCATCACCAGCTGCTGTCATAGTGCCCAGCTTTGCCCCAGCATTCTGGGTCAGCTATAATCAATGATTTGCAGGAGTGTTTAAAGGGGCCGTGTAGAGGGAGGTCTTTTCCTGCGGTTATATCTGGTCTGTTGAGTGTTGAGTGGTTACAGAATTTGATTACCCATTTTTTCCAAAAAACTGGACTTTACAACTGCAAATTTTCAGGTGGTATCGAGTCAAACACACACTGAGAATTGAACAGATGGAGTCTTGCCAGTTTCTTGTATATGAAACTCCTGCAATGATGGTTGATGAAGTAACGGTATCATTAATGTTATTGTTTTCTCTGTCTCTTGCAGCTGGCAATTCTCACAGAACTTTCTCGCAATCGAAACAGTGACAAGCAAGGCCTATTCCATCCTGGTTCAGTGGCAAATAGCGTCTTCCAGAATGAAAACTTCCAACTGCGTTTGTCACCACCGCCAGTCATTGAGGACTAGAGCCACTGGTGAAGTTTGTGCAATCAGATTGGACCCAAAATTCTTAACCTATAACAGACGGTTTCAAATGTTGATTTAATATTAAGGCTGACAATATTAATAGTTCCTATGTATCCATTAATTCTTAAAAACCTAAAGCTAATAAACTTATGTTCTATCTTACCCAGCTGTTTGAGTATTTATGGAACAATAGGGACAATCAAATTTTTCCACTCTCTGCAGAAACAGGGACAAGTAAATCCCACAGTCTTCTTGCCGAGATTGACCTTGATTTCTGATTAAGATACATATTTTTATGAGGTCAGGGGATATATGGATACTTTTAAACTAATTACTGCACAAAAGATGCTTACCCTATTCAGGCGTCTTTCAGTCCCTCTCCTGAAAGCAACAACGCATGGGCCCAGGAACAGTTCCACAGCCCATAGTGTTCCCCAGGCACCCTGTACAACTGACAATCTTCAGCGATCAACCTAGCTTGTGAACTATATAATTGTTCACCCACTAGGGTCCAACTGTGCCTGGGCAGTGGTCGGAAACCTCACTCTATGTGGAACAACGCAATCTCAGTCTGCCTTTGACAGGTGCACACTTGAGAGTGAACTGGAATGGTAGCTCTTGCTTCATTCCCTTTCCTACCTGCTGAGGCCAGTTGTAGCATCCACTGTTGTCCTGGCTAGCACCAACTAACTCAGACAGGTTAGTGGTTCAACACAAAATATCCCTAATCCGTCTGGCCCACACTGAGTGATGTCTTTATTCACTAGATCACCAGGGACACACTGTCTTAAAAAAACCTATTTTCACAAGCTCACCAAACATTAATGACTATTCTTATAGTAAAGGGATATCCTGTGCATGAATGGTTCAAAGGATATGCATCTGTTTGTACTTTATTCTCTTGATCCTTTAGTACACTGTACATTGATAGAACAGACATACAAAGCAGCCAGTTTGTCCAGTTCAATAATGAAGCTGAAAACTACAAAAGACTATCAGGCATAATTAAACTGAATCCTGGAACATTTTATAAAGCACAAGTGGTTAGTTGGAGAAAAAATTTGGCCTATTAAATGACCAAAGGGAAATCATGTAGAGACAGACAACGAGGTGCAAGTATTAAATATTTTGCATCTGCATTCACAAAGGAAGCAGATAAGGTGACGGTTACACTAAATTGGAAAAGGAAATTATAGAAAGGTGTTATGAATACATATCTCCAAGAACTATAAGTTTTAAAAAATTGGAAGGACATTGAACATTTGAAAAGGCTCACTTTGGACTGCGAGCAAACTGCCTTTTCCAAGAAGTCACATGATGTCAGCTAAATGACCAGCAAGTCATCTGAGGAGATAAGAACTATTTGTTTACTTGAACTTCAATTTCTGGAGGAAAACTACTGTTTTCAGGCAGTGAGGCCCTGGTGATTTTCTGGAAACCACCTGACTGAGATAAGTTTCTATTTTGAACTTGTTTTTTAGACCCAGTTTTTGGGAATGAACCGAAAAGGAGAAGGTGGCCCAACTTGCTCTTTCCCTGCCTCAACTGAAAGTCAATATGATTATCAGTATTGAGATAGAAATCCTCATCTCAGTATAACTCATCTGCATTTGGAAACCTGAGAAGCTTAGACGAGAGAGAGACCCCAAAGACACTGATTCCACTCTGTTCTCCTCCACAACGAAGCTCCTTTGGAAAGAACCTCCAGAAAATTACTGTGACCAGTGACCCATCTTTGCTCACATGAACCCCAGATCAACAGCGTCAAACCCTTTGAACTTTATCCTTGTTCATGAAAGTTTACCCATCTGCTAGTAGGTTTTTTTTCCCTTAAACGCCAACCTCTGCAGAGACCCTATTTGATGTGTGTGCGTGTAAGTAAAAGGGTATATAATTACTCTGCCGGATTAAAAATTGTATGTTAACCAGTTTTTGCAACTTGTTTTTTGAAAAGGAAGTTTTCTTTCATAAATCAATCATTGAGTTTCATGAAATAAACCTGGTTAAAGTCTCTTTTATTCTGGGCCTAACAACAGCGAAAGTAAACAATTGGCCATTTTGGTGAATGAATTAAAAATTTACACTTATGATGCGAAGTAGGGGGGCTTAGAGAAACTGTGCAATCCTCCCATCCCGGTCATAACACAGGATAATAGAGAAGATATACTAAAAAGATTGCTGAAATTCAGACATCACCTGGTCCAGGTAGAATGCGTTCTAGATTGGGTTTACGGACAAAAAACAGAAGTGGGATTAAACACAACAATTCCTTCTAAGGAGCCAGCACAGGTACGGTGTGCTGAATGGCCTCATTCTGTACTGCAAATTTCTATGATTGCTCTGTATCACCATGAAGAATATCATCAACAAATCAGCAACAAACAATATATCAGGCAGCCTCAATCAGAACAGACATGATTTTGAAATATACAAAGATCAGAGGTGGGTGGGGGATAGAAATAAGGCAGCTGGAAAGCTTTTAATTGGACCTGCAGATGTCCCCAGTCATCATTTCAAGGATGTGTACATCGAAACTAAAATGAAGAATATCTGCAAACAGAAATTACAGCCCAATACAACCCTTCCCCCAGTGAAAGGAGCAAAGGTAGAAATAGCAGAGCCATTAATCACAATATTTTGAATCTCACTGGGCAAAGCAGTAGTGCCAGTGCACTAGAGTTGTGGTTTTAATGAATACCAAATTGGCTCAGTAATGGGAAACATGAGGTGGTGGACAGATGTTTTCCACACTAGGAGAGAGTTTGCAGTGTTCTCCTTCAGTCAGTTTTGGGTCCATTACTCTTTGCAATTCTTGTGAACAACCTAGGCTTGGGTATAGGGAGCAACATTATCAAGTTTGTAGATGCTAATAAAATGGCTTTAGGAAGGGAACAAGAGGAGGTTTAAAAGGGATGAGGGACTTCAGTTCTGAGACACAGAGTAGGTTAAAGAAGCAACTTAGAGTGAAGAGGGAAAAAATATTTCCCAGGTGCGTGGGTCAGTAACTGGAGGTCATGGATTCAAAATCATTGGCAAAGTCTTCAGTGGAGAGATGAGAATTTATTTTTTTTAAACTGTGTTGTCAGGATCTGGAACACCACCTGAAAAGTGGTGGAAGCCAATTCTAACTAAATAATCTGAAAGGGGATGAGGAACTTATTACAGGTTTATGGATTTAAAGAAAAAGATCTGTAACATTTCCTAGCCCAAGGAATTTGACTGCCTCCTGGATCAAAACATCCAAGTATGTTTTCCCCTCCTTGGGCCCTCCTGCCTTGTCTGTGATTTGGATTCTGGTTTGACAATGGAGCTGACACTTCACCGAGCAGCAGACACTTCCAAACTGGCTGAGTAATGGGAAACAGGGAGTGATTGTGGATGTGATTGTCCAGCATTACAATGCTCCCTCTAAAATCGCACGTGCTGCAATTTTGATAAGCCATGTACACAGCTGCCCCTATACAAGAGTGTTTTATTTAATTAATTAAACAATGTTTTAATCGACTGACATTTTTGACCTGGTTAAATGAGATTAAATTAAGTGTTTACCTTCTTTGTACAGGAATGTAACTTGGATTATTCTTCCTTGCTGCTCTCAACTTTGGCTTTTCTCTTAAAACATCTTAAACCCCTGTTCGCTTTAAAAGACTTATAATAACGGGATAAATTATACATGTAGTGCTTAGCTCTGACTCCTCAGCTCTGGCTGCTACTTGGTCTATTCTGACGATGAACGCACTGAGTTTCCCCGACCACTCTGTCTGATATCAGCCGCTGCTCCGTGTCACCACGGCTTCTCAATCCCTTGTGCTTGGGGTTCCTGCTCCTTTTCAATGAAATGTGACTTCAGTTTCTCAGTATGTATGAACAGAAGCGAGCATTGGAAGAGATTTAACTGATAGAGGGGTGGGAGGGGGAGGTGTGGGGTGGAGCTGAGAAGGCTGAATGTCTGAGAGACATGGTCATTGAGAACTCACGTACATCGCTAAGGTGTCTACAGTCGCTCGGTAACTGATTGCATTTCAAAATGGAGTGTGTAACTAACTAGTCAGGCTTCAGGTGTTTCTTGAGAACACATTGAAAAATTGCTTCTAATTGGCCAAGAGTGACAATCACTGGTATTGTATGCTTCAGACAAAAAAGAGAATATTGATGTTGACAGATGATTCGTGGCCCAGGCGGCATGCCAAGAGACTAATGGAGCAGGGGCAAAGGAGAGCACAGCTTTGAAAATTATCAAGCTTTATTGAGCCTTATTATTGCTAATTAAAACTGCTATTAACGAATAAATGCAGTAATCCCATTCTTTGAGTAATCCTTTTGTGTAATAGCAGAATACATGTCTACAGGGGTTAGAGTGGAGGAGCAGTAGATGAAATTAAAATATTATTTGCATTCTCATCGTACATTATTATACTACTAGGAGGCAGAATTTACTCACACCTACTGCATATTACTGTTAACGAGAGTGGAGCGAGATAATTATCCAGCCACTCTCCACATTCTCTTAATGCATCCATGCTAATGTCCCTTCTCTTTCCAATACATCCATCACATGCTACTCACACTTTCAGCAAAAGGCTAGAGGCATGAGAACGAGCATGCAGACGGCTCCCTGCAGGAGCTTAAGTAAACCAGTGTATCCTCCTTACCCCACCGCCCATTCTTTACAAGGATATATTACAGCATCTTGTGGGAAGAGGCACCTGTGGTGCCATTGCAGTGTAGGGAAATGCAGAACCTTCATCTCGTCCTTTCAAGCAGTTACCGCTGATTATAGATTTAAGGGGCCCATTCAAATATCTCGCTCAGGCCTGGTCCACAAGTATCCGTTAATTGGAACACAAAGGGGTCATTGAAGTAAGTCAAAAGGGGAAGAGTTTTCAATTGTTTCCTGCCCACCAACCAGCAATGAGGAGTTGGGATTGGAAGAGTAATATTTCAGCTGCTCCACGATGACCATCTTGATGTGATTTTCAGATGTCCCAGACACTGCTACTTATTTTAGACTCTCAAATAAATTCCAGCCTGTTTGGGAAGCAGGACTATTCCTGCCACCAGTATCTGCAGGGTCAGTGAGGGAACGAGCCGATTTCTCAGCCCCTCACAGCCAGCAAGCTGAAATAAAGAGACATCTTGGTTAAATTGGGATGCATGGACACATTACTCATTTTTCAGGTGCTACATGGTCTCCAAAGACAACAGGAGGTGGGACACCCCCAGAGAAGTAGAATGTTCACCATATGGGTTAAGGACAAGTGGGAGGCTCTTTGCAGAAGTAAACAAGGGGCCCAAGGCTGTTCTTGCTGCAACATTTATTTCCCTAAACGGATGCTCCCAAGTCTCTCCTTCATTAGTTAAAAACCACCATCTTTAAACTGAAACTAACTCTACTACAAAGAATCAGATGGACAAGAACTCTTACAAACTGCTGAGCAAGGCACTTCAAATCCCTTGTGGTAGCTCAAGAAACTATTAGGAAAAGGATATCAGGATTCATCATGACTAAGAAATGAGCCAAGACAGCGTGAAAGAAATGCACACAACCCACAGAATACTCAGACAGAAGCAAAATACTGCGGATGCTGGAAACCTGAAATAAAAACAGAAAATGCTGGAAAAATTCAGCAGGTCTGACAGCCTCAGTGGAGAGAGAAACCGAGTTAACGTTTCGAGTCTGTATGACTCTTCTTCAGAGCTGAAGAGAAGTGGAAATGTGATGAAATTTATACTGTTTAAGGGAGGGTGGAGCAGGTGAAGCTGGATAGAGGCCAGCGATAGGTGGGGACAAAGGAGAGATTGACAAAGATGTCATGAACTAAAGGACAAAGGAGGTGTTAATAGTGCTGGTGAGGGCTAAAGGAGGTGCAGATAGTGGTGAAGGTAAGAAAGCAGAATGTGATAATAGCAGAACAAGGGTAAGCACCCTGGAAAGAACAACATGAACAAGTGACAGATGGGCCTTTTGGGGATGAGGTGGGGAAAAAGGATAGAAAAGGATAAAAAGGGAATTAAAAAAGGGGATAAAACAATGAGGAAAAGGAAAATAAGAGGATAAAAATAAAAATGAAATTTGAAAAACAGGATTAAAAAAGGGGGTGGGGATGGAGGAGAGAGTTCACGACCTAAAGTTGTTGAATTCAATATTCAGTCCGGAAGGCTGTAAAGTGCCTAGTCGGAAGATGAGGTGTTGTTCCTCCAGTTTGCGTTGGGCTTCACTGGAACGATGCAGCAAGCCAAGGACAGACATGTGGGCAAGAGAGCAGGGTGGAGTGTTAAAATGGCAAGCGACAGGGAGGTTTGGGTCATTCTTGTGGACAGACCGCAGGTGTTCTGCAAAGCGGTCGCCCAGTTTACGTTTGGTCTCTCCAATGTAGAGGAGACCACATTGGGAACAACGAATGCAGTAGACTAAGTTGGGGGAAATGCAAGTGAAATGCTCCTTCACTTGAAAGGAGTGTTTGGGCCCTTGGACGGTGAGGAGAGAGGAAGTGAAGGGGCAGGTGTTGCACCTTGTACGGTTGCATGGGAAGGTGCCATAGGAGGGGCTTGAGGAGTAGGGGGTGATGGAGGAGTGGATCAGGGTGTCCCGGAGGGAACGATCCCTACGAAATGCCGATAGGGGGGTGAAGGGAAGATGTGTTTGGTGGTGGCATCATGCTGGAGTTGGCGGAAATGGCGGAGGATGATCCTTTGAATGCGGAGGCTGGTGGGGTGATAAGTGAGGACAAGGGGGACCCTATCATGTTTCTGGAAGGGAGGAGAAGGCGTGAGGGCGGATGCGCGGGAGATGGGCCGGACACAGTTGAGGGTCCTTCCTTCCGAGGTGTGAGGAGCTGTAGTCGAGGTAGCGGTAGGAGTCAGTAGGCTTGTAATGGATATTGGTGGACAGTCTATCACCAGAGATTGAGACAGAGAGGTCAAGGAAGGGAAGGGAAGTGACAGAGATGGACCACGTGAAAATGATGAAGGGGTGGAGATTGGAAGCAAAATTAATAAATTTTTCCAGGTCCCGACGAGAGCATGAAGCAGTACCAAAGTAATCATCGATGTACCGGAGAAAAAGTTGTGGAAGGGGGCCGGAGTAGGACTGCAACAAGGAATGTTCCACATACCCCATAAAGAGACAGGCATAGCTGGGGCCCATGCGGGTACCCATAGCCACACCTTTTATTTGGAGGAAGTGAGAGGAGTTTAAGGAGAAATTATTCAGTGTGAGAACAAGTTCAGCCAGACGGAGGAGAGTAGTGATGGATGGGGATTGTTCGGGCCTCTGTTCGAGGAAGAAGCTAAGGGCCCTCAGACC
Source organism: Isurus oxyrinchus (assembly GCA_026770705.1). NCBI lineage: Eukaryota > Metazoa > Chordata > Chondrichthyes > Lamniformes > Lamnidae > Isurus > Isurus oxyrinchus. The sequence goes on along the minus strand of JANJGN010000014.1, from coordinate 2,535,983 downwards.
ATCCTGGTGGGGGATGGAGGTGTAGAGGGATTGGACGTCCATGGTGAAGAGGAAGCGGTTGGGGCCAGGGAACTGGAAATTATTGATTTGACGTAAGGTGTCAGAGGAATCACGGGTGTAGGTGGGAAGGGACTGGACAAGGGGAGAGAGAATGGAGTCAAGATAGGAAGGATTGAATTCCGTGGGGGAGGAACAGGCTGACATGATCGGTCTGCTGGGACACTAAATATTCGGACTGCAGATTGACAACTGCCCGAAGACAGTTTGCAATGATTGGCGAAGGCAGTAAACCTCCCAGGCCTAGCATCAATCTGAGATGCCCAGCAATAAATCAACATCTCTATTCTGAGGGAGCTGCAGATATTTAAGAGTGTATTAACACTACAGATGTCACGTCTCAGTTTCCCTCATGCTATTTACTGGGGAGTTAGCATTCACAATGGAACTAGGCAAACAAGTGGAGCGAGCTCCTCTTTGTGATCACATTTCCCATTCTCTCCCACTAAGCGATGTTTGCTGGGAAAGTCAACTCGTAAGATGCGCTGATGTGCCTTGGCAAGGCACATCTGGTGTTGGAGCAACAGGTCTCACCGGGCAAGAAGCACCGAGGATCAGAGTTTTACTCTGTCATCATGTCGGGCCTTAATGTTTACACCGTGACAGCAGCCTGAAATAGGTAACAAACCGGGAACATTCGTTATGGCCAAGTGAAATCTAATGAACCTGGGTGAACTTTTTAAAGATGTAACCACGGTGCTAGATAAGGGAGTGTCTTCCAATGGCCAGAGTTTTATGTTGGACACGTGCCCGACACGCCCGAGAGTAATAGGATGTGTGATGATGCCGCGCACCCTCGCGATATTTCACCAGACAGGCCCTGCTAAGATGATGGAGCTGCCCCCGCCGTTAATTAACAGGCCGGTTGAGGCCCTTGAGACACCAGTTGCCTGTGATTTTTCGGGGTCCGTGTGATTTTCAGGCAGTTGTATGGGCACAGTGGGCAAATAGGCCGCATTTACCAAAACCTCATCCACGGGCGGGTTAAGAGGGGTTGAGTGGGCTCGCGAATGCGAGTTGTTAGTCGTTTAGATTATTACTCGCTGCTACTTGCTGGTGTGAACAGGACAACCTCATTTCACTTTAGAGCTGCTTTGACAGAAATAACAGGCTTCAGTTCAGGACTCCGGAGGATTCATACCACTTGGGGCCTTCCAGGTATCAGACAGCCTTCCCTTATCCTGGGAATGGGGATTGTGGTCTCCGCTGGAGGTACCTCCTCCTCTGAGGAGGAAGAGAAGACCAGAAGGGGGAAGAGGCCAGGAGTCCACATTCAGCCTCCAGGGGAGCCACCTTTGGGAGGACAGGCGCAGGCACAAGGGGCGCAGGCACAAGGGGGGCAGGGCCAAGAGGTTGTCCAAGGCAGAAGGAGCCGCAGAAGATGCTGCTATCCTGCTGCCAGGGTTTACAGGCGGCAAAGCAGCTACCTCAATATGTCCGAGGTACAATGCCGATGGAGGCTCTGACTCTCAAGGGAAACAGTGACCTCCATTTGTCAGAGGATCAGGCCTGAGATCTGCTCTGACTGTGTGGGTGGACACCCCATGCCAGCGGCTCTGAAGGTCACAGTGGCCTCAACCTCTATGCCTCTGGCTCCTTCCAGGGCTCGGTGGGTGATCTGTGTGGAGTCTCCCAATCAGCTGTCCACACTTGTGTCAGGCAGGTTACAGACGCTCTGTTCAGACAGGCATTGACCTTCATCCACTTCCGCTGCGACCAGGCCAGTCAGACACAGTGAGCCAGAGGCTTCACGGCCATTGCTGGCTTCCCCTGTGTCCAGGGTGCTATAGACTGTACACATGTGGCCATCAAGGCGCCAGCGGGTGAGCCCGGTGCCTTCATCAACAGGAAGGGCTTCCACTCCATGAACGTACAGATAGTGTGTGATCACAGGATGCTGATTCTACAAGTCTGTGCAAGGTACCCAGGCAGCTCCCACGACGCCTACATCCTCAGACACTCCCAGGTGCCGGGGCTCTTCAGTGCTCCAGCCCGGCTGGATGGATGGCTGCTGGGTGACAAGGGTTCTCCCCTCAGAAGGTGGCTCATGACGCCTCTCCGCCATCCAAGAACAGAGGCTGAGCAGCGGTACAATAGGAGCCACGGCACCACAAGGGCTGTGGTGGAGAGAGCCATCGGTCTTCTCAAGATGTGCTTCTGATGCCTGGACCACTCAGGGGGCGCACTCCAGTACACCCCAGACCGTATCTTGGTGATAGGGGTTACATGCTGTGTTCCCCACAATCTGGTGCTGGAAAGGGGGGACACAGTGGAGGAAGAGGATCATGACCCAGCTTCACAGGCCACAGAGGGTGAGTCTAGTAGTGAGTCTGAGGACGGGTACTGTCAGGAGAACACTGAGGGGGTAGACACTGACCTGGGAAACCTCCAGGGAGGCAGGGACACCCGGGAGGCTTTGATCCAACGCTCCTTCAGCTAGAACACCACAGATGAACCACCACCAGACACCAGGGCTGCAGGCTCCATACTCGACACCTGACAGGAACATTTGCCTGGTGAACAACATGCACCATGTGTCATTTCAATAAAGTTCAATGACAAACAGTCACTCCGAACACCCGGGGGCGTCTTTGGTTGGTCCAAATCGAGGGGAATGCCTGAGGTGGTGGCTGTGGTGAAGAGCATTGCATCCCACAGGACATCGAAACATGACTAAGGTCATCAAGAAGCTGCCTGAGGAGTGGAGAATATGCCACAAGCAGAGCTATTCCACTTGCAATGGACAGGGGCCTGACCCAGTCCACCCTCACACCAGGAGCTCGTCCAAGGCCACGAGTGTTACGAATCCCTCCGTAGTCGACATTTTCGAGCGCACCACCCCCGAGGCTTCGCACCTCGTTCACTACAACAAGCGCCGCACCATCTCAGTCCAGGAGATCCAGAGCGATGCCCACCTCGCCAGGGGAACTGGCCAAACACACCATCTCCGGAGGCACCAAAACGGTCACTGAATATACCAACTCCGATCAGATCAATCATTCGAAAGATTATATTTCAAAAAATAACATCATGGGTCACTCTGCAGCTGCAGAGCTAACGGAGCACCCAGAGGCTTGTTGAACACAAACACGTTGACTGGTGTGGTGCCTGGCATACATAAAACAAATTACATTGAAAGGAGTTATCCATTGCACCAAATAATATTTATCATAAAACAGGGAGGGAGGAAGCAAAAAATATTACCAGTGAGAAGCCCCTGATGTGTCTAAGCTGATTTAAGTTTAGGTTTCCGGGCGCTACATCTAGCTGCTCCCCCTCGCTGGCCCCGACATTGGAGACAGATGCTGACTGCTGTCCTGTTGGCCTCGATGACCTTGGTGGGTGACCTCTGGCCCGTGGAGCCTGTGCTGACCCCGCCTGGGAGGGAGCTGCCAGTTCCACAGCTGCATCTCCCCAGTCATCGCAGCCTCACTGCCAGTGGTGGTCACTGGGAGAGGGGCAGAGGAGCCGCTGCCCTCATCCAGAGCGCCCTGAGAGGTGCCCACAGAGACAACAAGCAGCTGCTGCACCAGAGGGAGGTTACTTCGGACCTCCCTGCTCACCGTGGATGGATGGGCACCGAGCTGGGATACCATCTGCCACACTGGCACTGCCCAGCTGAGGTCAATGCCGCTGTCAGGGCTGCAGGTCCGAGCACAACCCCAGAGACCCCTGATTCTGTCCCTGGAGGAGCCTCTCCATGAGAGTCACCCTCTCTCCATGGAGGAGGCAGAGCGCTCGGCCATGAGGGTGGTTGCATAGCTGATGCTCCACATGGACTCCTCCATCACGGAGACCATGACACACATTCCCTCACGTATCTCCGCCTGATCCTCTCGCAGACCCGGCTGGCCTTCCAGCAGCTGCTGTCTCAGGGACAACTCCAGAGGCTCATCATTTGCCTTCGACTCAGCATGTTCCTGGTCCCCAGCAGCTCTCTGACTGCCGGCGCCCTGGGCACTCTCTGTCTCTGCCCGCTCCTCACGCGAGTGTGAAGTGCCCTCACCGCTGTGCCCTGGGGCACTAGCCGGGGATCTTATCCCCAGCGAGGTGCTGGTACCTGGGCTGGTGCCTGTCTGGCTGACAGGGTGTGTTGCGTTGTGTTGGCTGCTGTCCTCTGGGGTCAGGGGTGGGTCTTCAGTTTCCTCACCCCAGTGGGCCTCTGCTGAGGCTGAAAGGAAGAACAAAGACACGTCATTAGTTGGAATCATTACACTGTTACGGTGCACGCCCGACACCCGGATCAGGGTGTCCTTGTCTTTCCATTATCAACGGGGATTCCATGTTCCCGGCTCACATCAATATGGAGACTACAGTGGAATGGCTGCTGTGACAGACATTTGACCTCCGTGCCCGGTTCACCAGTAACCAGCTCCACAACGTGTTCACCATTAACCAGCTCCGTGCCCGGTTCACCAGTAACCAGCTCCACAACGTGTTCACCATTAACCAGCTCCGTGCCCGGTTCACCAGTAACCAGCTCCACAACGTGTTCACCATTAACCAGCTCCGTGCCGTGTTCACCAGTAACCAGCTCCACGCCGTGTTCACCAGTAACCAGCTCCATGCCCGGTTCACCAGTAACCAGCTCCACAACGTGTTCACCATTAACCAGCTCCGTGCCCGGTTCACCAGTAACCAGCTCCACAACGTGTTCACCATTAACCAGCTCCGTGCCGTGTTCACCAGTAACCAGCTCCACGCCGTGTTCACCAGTAACCAGCTCCGTGCCCGGTTCACCAGTAACCAGCTCCACAACGTGTTCACCATTAACCAGCTCCGTGCCCGGTTCACCAGTAACCAGCTCCACAACGTGTTCACCATTAAACAGCTCCGTGCCGTGTTCACCAGTAACCAGCTCCACAACGTGTTCACCATTAACCAGCTCCGTGCCGTGTTCACCAGTAACCAGCTCCACAACGTGTTCACCATTAACCAGCTCCACGCTGTGTTCACCATTAACCAGCTCCACGCCGTGTTCACCATTAACCAGCTCCACAACGTGTTCACCTGTTACCAGCTCCGTGCCGTGTTCACCAGTAACCAGCCCCGTGCCATGTTCACCAGTAATCAGCTCCACGCCGTGTTCACCAATGACCAGCTCCACGCCGTGTTCACCATTAACCAGCTCCACAACGTGTTCACCTGTTACCAGCTCTGTGCCATGTTCACCAGTAACCAGCCCCGTGCCATGTTCACCAGTAAATCAGCTCCACGCCGTGTTCACCATTGACCAGCTCCACGCCGTGTTCACCATTAACGAGCTCCACGCCGTGTTCAGCAGTAACCAGCTCTGTGCCGTGTTCACCTGTTACCAGCTCCGTGCCGTGTTCACCAGTAACCAGATCCACGCTGTGTTCACCAGTAACCAGCTCCATGTCATGTTCACCAGTAACCAGCTAACCAGCTCCACGCCATTTTCGCCAGTAACCAGATCCACGCTGTGTTCACCAGTAACCAGCTCCGCGCCGTGTTCACCAGTAACCAGCTCCGTGCCGTGTTCACCAGTAACCAGCTCCACGCCGTGTTCACCAGTAACCAGCTCCGCGCCGTGTTCACCAGTAACCAGCTCCGTGCCGTCTTCACCAATAACCAGCTCCATGCCGTGTTCGCCAGTAACCAGCTCCGCGCCATGTTCACCAGTAACCAGCTCTGCGCCGTGTTCACCAGTAACCAGCTCCACAACGTGTTCACCTGTTACCAGCTCCGTGCCGTGTTCACCAGTAACCAGATCCACGCTGTGTTCACCAGTAACCAGCTCCATGTCATGTTCACCAGTAACCAGCTAACCAGCTCCACGCCATTTTCGCCAGTAACCAGATCCACGCTGTGTTCACCAGTAACCAGCTCCGCGCCGTGTTCACCAGTAACCAGCTCCGTGCCGTGTTCACCAGTAACCAGCTCCGCGCCGTGTTCACCAGTAACCAGCTCCGTGCCGTCTTCACCAATAACTAGCTCCATGCCGTGTTCGCCAGTAACCAGCTCCGCGCCATGTTCACCAGTAACCAGCTCTGCGCCGTGTTCACCAGTAACCAGCTCCACGCCGTGTTCACCATTGACCAGCTCCACGCCGTGTTCACCATTAACCAGCTCCACGCCGTGTTCACCATTGACCAGCTCCACACCGTGTTCACCATTGACCAGCTCCACGCCGTGTTCACCATTAACTATCTCCACACCGTGTTCACCTGTTACCAGCTCCGTGCCGTGTTCACCAGTAACTAGCTCCATGTCTTGTTCACCAGTTCTGTGCCGTGTTCACCAGTAACCAGCTCCACGCTGTGTTTACCAGTAACCAGCTCCACGCTGTGTTCACCAGTAACCAGTTCCATGTCATGTTCACCAGTAACCAGCTAACCAGCTCCACGCCATTTTCACCAGTAACCAGCTCCACGCTGTGTTCACCAGTAACCAGATCCACGCTGTGTTCACCAGTAACCAGCTCCGTGTCGTGTTCACCAGTAACCAGCTAACCAGCTCCACGCCATTTTCGCCAGTAACCAGCTCCACGCCGTGTTCACCAGTAACCAGCTCCGTGCCGTGTTCACCAGTAACCAGCTCCGTGCCGTCTTCACCAATAACCAGCTCCATGCCGTGTTCGCCAGTAACCAGCTCCATGCCGTGTTCACCAGTAACCAGCTCCATGCCGTGTTCACCAGTAACCAACTCTGCACCGCGTTCGCCAGTAACCTGCCCCGTGCGCTGTTCATGAGTAACCAGCTCCGTGCCATGTTCACCAGTAACCAGCCCCGTGCCCTCTTCACTAGTAACCAGCTCCACGCCGTGTTCACCAGTAACCAGCTCCATGCCGTGTTCACCAGTGACCAACTCTGCACCGCGTTCGCCAGTAACCTGCCCCATGCGCTGTTCTTGAGTAACCAGATCCATGCCGTGTTCACCAGTAACCAGCCCCGTGCCCTCTTCACTAGTAACCAGCTCCACGCCGTGTTCACCAGTAACCAGCTCCACCCTGTGTTCACCAGTAACCAGCTCCGTCCTGTGTTCGCCAGTAACCAGCTCCGTGCCGTGTTCACCAGTAACCAGCTCCATGTCATGTTCACCAGTAACCAGCTCCACGTCGTGTTCACCATTAACCAGCTCCGTGCCCGGTTCACCAGTAACCAGCTCCACAACGTGTTCACCAGTAACCAGCTCCTTGCCCGGTTCACCAGTAACCAGCTCCACAACGTGTTCACCATTAACCAGCTCCGTGCCGTGCTCACCAGTAACCAGCTCCACGCCGTGTTCACCATTAACCAGCTCCACGCCGTGTTCACCATTAACCAGCTCCACGCCGTGTTTACCATTAACCAGCTCCACAACGTGTTCACCTGTTACCAGCTCCGTGCCGTGTTTACCAGTAACCAGCTCCGTGCCGTGTTTACCATTAACCAGCTCCGTGCCGTGTTTACCAGTTACCAGCTCCACGCCGTGTTCACCATTAACCAGCTCCACGCTGTGTTCACCAATAACCAGCTCCACGCTGTGTTCACCGTTAACCAGCTCCACACTGTGTTCACCAGTAACCAGCTCCACGCCGTGTTCACCAGTAACCAGTTCCACGCCATGTTCACCAGTAACCAGCTCCACGCCGTATTCATCAGTAACCAGCTCCACGCCGTGTTCACCAGTAACCAGCTCCGTACCGTGTTCACTAGTAACCAGCTCCACACCATGTTCACCAGTAACCAGTTCCACGCTGTGTTCACCAGTAACCAGCTCCTCGCCGTGTTCACCCGTAACCAGTTCCACGCCGTGTTCACCAGTAACCCGTTCCACGCCGTGTTCACCAGTAACCAGCTCCTCGCCGTGTTCACCCGTAACCAGCTCCACGCCATGTTCACCAGTAACCAGTTCCACGCTGTGTTTACCAGTAACCAGCTCCTCGCCGTGTTCACCCGTAACCAGCTCCACACCATATTCATCAGTAACCAGCTCCACGCCGTGTTCACCAGTAACCAGCTCCGTACCGTGTTCACTAGTAACCAGCTCCACACCATATTCACCAGTAACCAGCTCCGTACCGTGTTCACTAGTAACCAGCTCCACACCATGTTCACCAGTAACCAGCTCCACACCGTGTTCCCCAGTAACCAGCTCCACACCGTGTTCACCAGTAACCAGCTCCACGCCGTGTTCACCAGTAACCAGCTCCACGTCGTGTTCGCCAGTAACCAACTCCACGCCATGTTCACCAGTAACCAGCTCCATGTTGTGTTCACCAGTAACCAGCTCCACACCGTGTTCCCCAGTAACCAGCTCCACACCGTGTTCACCAGTAACCAGCTCCACGCCATGTTCACCAGTAACCAGCTCCACACCATGTTCACCAGTAACCAGCTCCACGCCGTAATCACCAGTAACCAGCTCCACGCCGTATTCACCAGTAACCAGCTCCACGCCATGTTCACCCGTAACCAGCTCCACGCCGTGTTCACCAGTAACCAGCTCCACGCCGTATTCACTAGTAACCAGCTCCACACCCCCCACAGGACTGCCCCCTACAGCCCCACAGCCCCACACCCCCCACAGGACTGCCCCCTACACCCCAACATCCCCCACGTGACCACCCCACCTCCTTGACCTCCGACAACCCCCCGTGATCCACCACCCCCCCCACCGGACCTCCGGCCCCCACCCTGGTCCCCCGACTGATATCTGCCCCCACAACACACATTCTGCACCCCCCCCCCACCAGATCTCCCACTGACCTCCCAGACTGCCCCCCCCCTCCGCTGCCAACCCCCCACCCCACCCCCCCCCCCCCCCCGGACACCCCATCCCCCCCCCCCCCCCATATCCTGACCTCAGACACTTACCTTCCCCGCCGCCCCCCCCCCTCCCCCCACCGCCGGCCTGTCCATTTCCCCAGCCCTTTAGGCTGACCCGCTTTAGGGCCGTAAGTGCTGTTAAAGTGGGGGGGGGGGGGCCTGGCCCCTTCTGTTCACGGGGGCTGTGAGGGACCTGTGGACACAGGCCTCCACCAGCTCCGCTGAACAGGATGACCAACATGGTCTTCAGGGCCCGGTCAGTGTCCACTCCCTGCGGCCCAGTCCTTTCCGATGCTGGTTGGAGATTACAGCCCGTTGTTCCTAGTGGCTGACATTAACCCGCCTCTCACTCAACCGCCAGGTTTTTCCCAGTCCCCTATTTGGGCAGGGGTCTAACATTTGCAGTTCTCCAGTCTTTTGGCACCATTCTGGTCTCCAAGGTGGACTAGAAGCTTGTGGCCAGTACTTACCCAATTTCTACACTTACTCCCAACAGCAACCCAGGATGGATCTGAAATGGGTCAGGTGGCAAAACTACTTGAGGTAAATACTCTTCTCGAACCTCCTGTATCTATATTTAATCTCACCCAGTTTCTTGGCAATCTCCTTATTTACGATACTTTGGCAAAGTCCTCTTCCTTGGTAAACACCATTGCCAAGTCCTCCTCCAGTCCCTCAAGCGAGACTGATCTGCCTCCAATGGGCCTCCATTTTGGACACGAATCTGCCCCTTTAACAATCCTTGTGCTCTCGATAGGACCGGAGGAGCAGCTCTGTATCTCCTGTTATTTTAGCTGACAATCTATTCTCATACTCTCTTCCTGCCCTTTTTTTTTAAATCACTTTTCCTTTGTATTTATTCAGCCTGGTTCTTCCCTTTCATTATCAATCTTGTATCTGTCCACCTGTAAGTGTCTGCTGATCAGCTCTGTCAACAGTAGCAACATGGTCACCCTCACAACGCTCAGCCAGCTCGCCAAACAAGCAGTGGGATAACACCGAGCTGACCCTCAGGACCAAGCTGATGGTTTCTCAGGCCTGGCTTCTCAGCACCTGGATGTGCGGCTGTGAAACGTGGACGACTTACAGCGATCGAGAAGAGAAGCTCAATCGTTTCCCTCTCCGCTGCCTGCAGTGCATGATGGGTATATCCTGGCAGGACAAAGTGACAAATGTGGCAGTCCTGTCAAAGGCAACGCCCTGATGGTTAGGGCACAGCCAACAGAGGAGCCTTCACTGGCTTTCAGTACATTCACAGGATGGAAGACAGTCACAAACCCAAGGACATTCTGGATGGTGTGGGAGCTGGACCCAGACGACCAGTGGAGCATCCAAGGCTCTGCTTCAATGATGCTTACACGTGTGACATGAAGGCCTAGACATCGATTGTCACACCTGGGAGTCACTAGCTGACAGCAGGAAAATGGTGACACTTCCTGTGGGCTGGTGTGCACCACCACAACGACCAGTGGTTACAGCAGCTTGGCAACAGACGCCCACAATGACACTCGGTAGCTTCATGTGCGACGCTTATATCACACTAGACAACAAAAAGGCCGGAAAGACTTCAACACAGACACCAAAGGAAAAAATGATTCAAACTCATGTTATCGCTATTATCCCAACAATACCCTGTACCCTGACAGACTCATCACTCCAGTGAAGAGGTTCCACTATTTTCACAGCAAGGCTAGAGCTGGTTCAGTTGTAAAGGGGTGTCTTTTCCCATCAGACTTCTGAACATTCACTAGAAGTCCCTCCACAATTGGTATCTCCCTTGAGATATCCAGAAAACTCTCTCTAAATTCACTATAGCTTCAGAGTAATACATATGAGTTCCTTAAACTTATTTCCTCAGGAGTTTGGCATAATTTCAAACTAAAGAGTGTCTTAGATCTTTTCTGTCTTCACTCTGTGATACTCAGACCAACTGAAACTAAAACCTGCTTTTCTTGTCTCTCCCTGTATTTCTGTGGGTCTCTCTCTGTTCCCCTGTTGCTAGGCACCAGCACAGTGTTTTCCTACATTTTGTGTTTGTTTTAACCTCCCTAAACTAGTAACCCCTTGATTACCCATCCCTTCACTTCAAGAGTCGTAAAACCTCATTAAAAATGCATGTTATATAAACAGGTCCTGGAGACTTTCCAGCTTCTTCTCAAAAAAACTCTAAACTGAAACCAAACTCAAGTTTCACCATTTTTAACACACAAATAAAGAAAAGAATATAAATTAAACTTAAAGCAGTATCATGTTCCTAACACCCACAAATACAAATATAATTTACTTAAAGCTATCTCTAGTTCCTAACAGCTGGAATATTAAATGCCCAATTTTTCCCTTTTTAAGCCAGGTCTCAGTTATCAATACTACATCATAGTCCCACATGGTTATTTTCAGCTGCAACTCACCGTTCTTATGAAACACATTTTGTGCATTTACACACATGCACTTCAAGCCTAAAATCAACTTCATTGTATTTTCTTTGATCCCACCTCATTCAGGATTATCTCTAACTGAACCTCCCACTCCACTGTGCCCCTTGTTTGTACTTGTTAATACAATATCTCAGTGTCCAACTCCCTGCTGAATTAGATGTCCCTGGCACTAGAGAGACAACTACGTCCCACATCAACAATATCTGAACTGCCTGTCTTTCCTCCTGACCAATGAATCTCCAATGACTAATGCATTCCTACTCTAACTTTCCTATGCAACTCTTTGGCTTATGCTGCCAGACTCAGAACCACATTTCAAGATGTCATCACCCTCATCGATTCACTGCTGAATATTAGTTTGAGAGGGCCCCACGCTCCCAAATGATTCCTGGGCTGCCTATCTCTTGTTACCCTCTGGGCAGTCACCCACTTGTTATTCTGAACTCTGTCTGTCTGTGGAGTGACCACCTCCTGGAACCTGCGATCCAGGAAGCAGTTAGCAAGCATATGTCCTGCAGCGTATCCAGCTGTCCCTGAGCACAGAGACCCCCGGCGGGCGTTCAAGCAGCTGGAAGCACTTCCTGCGAACATCAGCCTCCAGGACCCTTGCAGGAATCTGAGTTCCCACATGGGGCAGGAGTTGCAGGCTGTAGTTTACACAGGAGGAAGTCAGACAGATCACAATTAGAGAGGGAGAAAGTGGCACCATTACCACATGGGCCAGGAACTGCAGATCACAACTGTTTCTCCATTCTAATTAGAAACTTAAAAATGAGCCCTTTAGACAAAAGGTGATTATTTATAAAATTACTGTTAATTAGGTGTAAACTAATTTATTTTGTTTATTTGCTCCTCAAAACAAACTAACTAGAGACTAAATTATATGTTCAACATTGACAAGAACCTGCTAAGATATTAAACTGAAAGAAGCTTAATATTAGATATCTGGATACTTAACCTCATATCCTCAGGTTTCTGCAGAACCACCACCTTCTAACCTATCGTCATTCGGTCGTACAGAACATGGGCACTGCTGAAAAAAGAGACATGTCGAAGCTTTTCATCTTGCACTCATCAGGACAATTCACAAGAATACCAAATGTAAAGGAACAACAATTTATACTTCACGAGAAGAGAGTGCTGCTGGTTGGCAAATGGACTCTGATTGGTAGAGGTGTTGCCATGGTGAATGCATTAGTTAACTGACGGCTGACAGTTAACCGCCAAGCTTTGTTTGAATTCAAACCAAGGCGGGTTGATTCTGATTAGTCAAGGTGTTGCCCTGGGGAATGAGCCAGAGAATGGCTGTTGCTTATTTTGTTTAGCTGAAACAGGCACAATGTGTGTATATGCTCTTTCTGTCTGCGAAGAACAGGGTCCTGTGGATAAATCCATGTAGCTTTTAGCACATGGAAGTGAACCACACTGCAATCGTAAATTGGTTGTTAGCATATTTATCAGCACACTGAAGATTATTTAGCAAATATTGTCTAATCGCAGAATCACATCAAATATTGGGCACTATGGGCAGAATGACCCAGATTTGCCCTAAGTGTGGTAATGGGTGAGAAAATTACATTTTACCCACCAGCTGCAATGGGGACTTTTCACACCATATTGCCCCAAACCCACTACATTAATAATCCATTCCTGGGAAACACTGTTTCCATGGCAACGGGTCCTCATGTACCCTCCACACCATCACCTCGCTGCTTCATCACGCTGGGCACCATAGTTAGAGTACAGCTGCATGAACATCTCTCAGTGCTTCCAGCCCACAACAGCTGCACAGAAGACATGTCACCGACAGGCTTAAAGTCTCCAGCCCCCAGGTTCAATGATGTGTTTCTCAAGCGCCTTTTGGATGCAGTGAAGTCTCGCTGTGATGTCCTGTACCCCCCGCTCTGGCCGCAGGATGGGCAGATACAGCACCAACCCAGCTTGGGAGGCGAGGGCAGCGGTGGTCAGTGCCAATGCCCTGCAGAACAGGACAGCCACCCAGTGCCACAAGAGGATGAATGATCTCTGACCCGCCAGGGTAAGTCACTGTCACTGCTCTTCAAGAAATGCCTACCTCCTTGAAGAAGTATTGCTCTTCTCTCCGACAGGATTTCGGTATCTCTCTCTTGCCTTGTTCACCTTCATTGCTTTCCATTTCTCTCCTGGTGTTTGACAAGGTATTTACTAAAACCCGCTTTCACAGCCATATCTCCTTTCTCAGTGAATGTCTCTGTCTCCGAATTACCCCACGTAGATTTCAACTGAAGTTCCAATCCTCATGTTTCAAACCCACCCAGGATTACAGGTAATTCCGGGACATAAAACGTTTCTCGGACTGCTGTTCCCGTCACATTCTGAAATCCACACTCAGTACCATGCGCCGCCATATGAACACACTCGACCTCTCCCTCCAGCAGCACCGCCGTACCCTTTTTCAAAGCTGCGCGTGGCCCCAGTTTCATTTTATTCTTCATTTCATCTGACGCCTCAACGAGAAACTTTTTCTCTTTCTCTCAAGTGCTAAGGAACGTAAGCTCCAACAACCCATCGACACCAACACCCATCTGGGACCCTCCACCCCAGCCTGTCCCTCCATCCCCACCCCATCTTCCAATCCCAGCCCCAGCCGTGTATTCACTATACCCCCTGACCTTCCCCTCTCCGATGCTGAACGTTCAGTGCTCAGCAAAGGACTTAGTTTCATACCCTTACACCCTCACCTCAATGAATTTCGGGCTCGGCATGATGCTGAACTCTTCTTCCTCCGTCTTCGTCTCCGGGCTCACTTCTTTGGGCAGGAGTCCTCTCCCCATTCAACGGATCCTTTTACCCACCTCCAATATTCTCCCTCCACCTGGACCCCTCCCTCTGGATTCTTACCTTCTCTTGATCTTTTAATTGAGAACTGTCGGCACGACATTAGTCGTCTCAATTTCTCTGCCCCTCTCACCCATTCTAACCTGTCTCGCTCTGAACTTACTGCAACTCATTCTCTCAGGTCCAACCCTGACATTGTCATCAAACCCGCTGACAAGGGTGGTGCTGTTATTGTCTGGCGCACTGACCTCTACCTCGCGGAGGCTGAGCGTCAACTCGCAGACACTTCCTCCTACCTCTCCCTGGACCATGACCCCACCACTGAACATCAAGCCATTGTTTCCAGGACTGTCACTGACCTCATCTCCTCTGGAGATCTTCCTCCCACAGCTTCCAACCTGATAGTCGCCCAACCTCAGATGGCCCGCTTCTATTACCTACCCAAAATCCACAAACAGAACTGTCCCGGTAGACCGATCGTCTCAGCTTGCTCCTGCCCCACAGAACTCATTTCTTGTTATCTTGACTCCCTTCTCTCTCCCCTTGTCCAGTCCCTTCCCACCTACATCCGTGATTCCTCTGACGTCACATCAACAATTTCCAGTTCCCTGGCCCCAACCGCTTCCTCTTCACCATGGACGTCCAATCCCTCTACACCTCCATCCCCCACCAGGATGGTCTGAGGGCCCTTAGCTTCTTCCTCGAACAGAGGCCCGAACAATCCCCATCCACCACTACTCTCCTCCGTCTGGCTGAACTTGTTCTCACACTGAATAATTTCTCCTTAAACTCCTCTCACTTCCTCCAAATAAAAGGTGTGGCTATGGATACCCGCATGGGCCCCAGCTATGCCTGTCCCTTTATGGGGTATGTGGAACATTCCTTGTTGCAGTCCTACTCTGGCCCCCTTCCACAACTCTTTCTCCGGTACATCGATGATTACTTCGGTGCCGCTTCATGCTCTCGTCGGGACTTGGAAAAATTTATTAATTTTGCTTCCAATCTCCATCCCTCCATCATTTTCACATGGTCCATCTCTGTCACTTCCCTTCCCTTCCTTGATCTCTCTGTCTCAATCTCTGGTGATAGACTGTCCACTAATATCCATTACAAGCCTACCGATTCCCATAGCTACCTCGACTACAGCTCCTCACACCCCGCTTCCTGTAAGGACTCCATCCCATTCTCTCAGTTCCTTCGCCTCCGTCGCATCTGTTCTGATGATGCTACCTTCAAAAACAGTTCCTCTGACATGTCCTCCTTCTTCCTTAACCGAGGTTTTCCACCCACGGTCGTTGACAGGGCCCTCAACCGTGTCCGGCCCATCTCCCGCACATCCGCCCTCACGCCTTCTCCTCCCTCCCAGAAACATGATAGGGTCCCCCTTGTCCTCACTTATCACCCCACCAGCCTCCGCATTCAAAGGATCATCCTCTGCCATTTCCGCCAACTCCAGCATGATGCCACCACCAAACACATCTTCCCTTCACCCCCCTAATCGGCATTCCGTAGGGATCATTCCCTCCGGGACACCCTGGTCCACTCCTCCATCACCCCCTACTCCTCAACCCCCACCTATGGCACCACCCCATGCATACGCAAAAGATGTAACACCTGCCCCTTCACTTCCTCTCTCCTCACCGTCCAAGGACCCAAACACTCCTTTCAAGTGAAGCAGCATTTCACTTGCATTTCCCCCAACTTAGTCTACTGCATTCGTTGCTCCCAATGTGGTCTCCTCTACATTGGAGAGACCAAACGTAAACTGGGCGACAGCTTTGCAGAACACCTGCGGTCTGTCCGCAAGAATGACCCAAACCTCCCTGTCGCTTGCCATTTTAACACTCCACCCTGCTCTCTTGTCCACATGTCCTTGGCTTGCTGCATTGTTCCAGTGAAGCCCAACGCAAACTGGAGGAACAACACCTCATCTTCCGACTAGGCACCTTATAGCCTTCCGGACTGAATATTGAATTCAACAACTTTAGGTCGTGAACTCCCTCCTCCATCGCCACCCCCTTTCTGTTTCCCCCTTCCTTTTGTTTTTTTCCAATAAATTATATAGATTTTTCTTTTCCCACCTATTTCCATTATTTTAAATATTTTAAAATCTTTTATGCTCCCTCCACCCCCACTAGAGCTATAACTTGAGTGCCCTACCATCCATTCTTAATTAGCACATTCGTTTAGATAATATCACCAACTTCAACACCTATGTGTTCTATTGTCCTATTGTTGTTGACATCTTTTGATGATCTGCTTCTATCACTGCTTGTTTGTCCCTACAACCACACCCCCCTCCACTTCTCTCTCTCTCTATCTCTCCGCTCCCCCCCCAACACACACACACCTTAAACCAGCTTATATTTCAACTCTTTCTTGGACTCGAACTCAAGTTCTGTCGAAGGGTCATGAGGACTCGAAACGTCAATTCTTTTCTTCTCCGCCGATGCTGCCAGACCTGCTGAGTTTTTCCAGGTAATTCTGTTTTTGTTTAGGGTAAGTCACTCTTCTCATCACTCCCAACTCTCACCCTCACACACCCATCACACACCCACAGGGCCCTCACTCACTGCCAGTGCGAGGGACATCACCATTCACTCTCTCACACTCACCGTCATTGTCCTCACTGTCCATGGGACCACTCACCACCCACACAGGACAGGCACACTTATCATCTGGCCTGGCAGGTGTCCTGCTGACACTCTCTCCATCTCTATTCATACAGGACAAGCTGGCACACAACATGAGAGAGAGGTCACAGGCTGGTGGAGGGATGCCTGAAATCAAGGCCCTCATGGACTTTGAAAACAGAGCCATCCAGCTGCCCGGCGATGACCGGGACCGGTCCTGTGCTGACAGTGAGGGTCGGTGCTGCTCTACCAGGTGAGGGTCCAGCAGTGCAACATCTATCAGACAACCATGCTGTGGGTGATGTGTCCTGTTTCACAGGCACTGCCGTGCACTCATTATCTCCCCTTGCTTTCACTGACACATCTGCTAAACAGCCAACAGAGTCCATGACCCAGGGACTCTAATCAAACCCTGAAGAAACCTCTGAAGAGGAATCTGGAGACATTCTCCCTGAAGTCCCATCACAGCCTCACCTACACCCTCCGCCAGCGTAGAGACACACACCTCAGTGGGACCCAGCTTTAGAGTAGCCTTGGGATCACAATCTGGTGACTACATCGCACAGTCTGATCCACAGCAGGCAGAGACAAGAACTTCCCAGGTCCCCGGCACTGGGAGGAGCTGCTGGAGGCCAGAACATTGCTGAGTCCGAGTCAGATGAGGAGCCTCTGGACACAGTCATGTCACAGGTGCTGGAGCTGCAAAGACAAGTTCAGGAACATCAGGAAGGGATGTCTGCTGTACTCCTCAGATTGTAAGGCACGATGGAGGAGTCTGTCCACCTTCAGACTGAGGTGATAGCGCCGACATTGCCAACACACTGAGGTCAACACTGGCAGGATGGCGGCTGCCATGGAGACCTTGGTCCAGGATGTCACTCCTGCCCTGCTGCACGGGCTCTACTCCATCACTGACACCATAGTTGGCCTCCAACAGTGTGTACGCGAGAGGGGTTCTGGGCAGATCGGTCTCAATCCAGCTCCCCCTTCCCCTCAAGGAGTCAGTCTGGGGCCCTTGGACACCGATAGGGAGGAGGGTCAGCAGGTACACACTCCAGGCCCATCCACCCAGGTGACTCTGGGAGTGTCCGGCCCATCCGAATCCCCTCTTCCTGTGACCCCAGCAGCTCCAGCTCCACAGGCCAAGGAGGGTGTCACTGACACACAGCAGGACCCTGGAAGCAGGCCGGGGACCTCCAGGTCTCAGTCCTCCAGGGGACACCCGCCAAGGTCACCACAGACAGGGTGTCACAGACAGGGGGTCACAGTCAGGGTGTCACAGTCAGGGTGTCACAGACAGGGTGTCACAGTCAGCGTGTCACAGACAGGGTGTCACAGACAGGGTGTCACAGACAGGGTGTCACAGACAGGGGGTCACAGACAGGGTGTCACAGACAGCGGGTCACAGACAGCGGGTCACAGATAGGGTGTCACAGACGGGGGGTCACAGACAGAGGGTCACAGACAGGGTGTAGCAGTCAACAGCTGCCTCAAGCTCCACTGTGGATGTCCGGGGAGCACCAAGATGTAGCGGCAGGGTTAGGAAAGTTAAGAAGATGTATTTGCACAGCCTGGGCGGGGATGTTAATCACTTGTACGCAATGTTCACTATTGTCAATAAACTCCTAAGAATGTCTCCCTGCCTCTGGCTCCTTGTTCTGATGAGCAGTGTTTGTGTCACTCAGATGTGAAACCTTTCTGCACAAGATAAAGGCAGGAGTCTCAGTCCAGGGCCTCTTCCCTGTGTCTATGCAGCCTTCAGACCACAGTGATGGTCCAGCATCACACTCCCTGGACACATTACTGATGCCTGCACCTCGATGGTGCTGGTCATTGCTGCCAGAATGTAATGGGCAGGCGTCACAGAGTTCCCTCATTCTCTCTGTGTGCTCTCAGCACCTTTAAGGTGGGGCTGGCCCCCTTCACACCAGCATCTGTGACCAGTGATGCTGTGCACCAGCTCCTGAAGGGCTGAGGTGCTGAAGGTGGACACAGCATCAGATGCGTCTAAAGTTTCCTGGCCAAGTCTCTATCTGACCCTGGTCACAGAGAACAAGTGAGCTGCCCTCGGCCAGACAGGAGTCAGACATTCTCAGAGGCTGTGTGAAGATCTATGGAGTGTCCTCACTGCATGTCATCATCATCCTCCTGTGATCGAGCGACTATTAGGGTCTCCACTGCGTCTCCATGACAGAAGCATTCTCACAGAGGGTATTGGCGCTGACATAAGCCAGACTGGAGTCAAACGTTCACAGATGCGATGTGAAAATCAGACAGGTTGTTTGGAATCCCTCAATGTGTACATGCCAGTCAGCGGGGGAAGGTTTCAAAGACTCAGCAATTCAGTGGATGCTGCTTTGTGGCAGGATAACTGGGAGTGGAGGAATTTCAACTTAGCTAATAGCTCTTCCTGTATGGTGTGGGACAAAGGCACACCAAAACTGAAGCCATGAGCAAGAAGAAGCTCCTCACTTGCAGAGAGTACATGGTCAGAGAGGTTTTACCGTGCCTTTGGTGGCGTTGTTAATTGCATTACCAAACTGCTTCTGCTTAGCTGAGTTTACAGCGTGGGTGTGTTTCAGACGATTACTGTTTATGGTTCGGTGTCTGTTGAAGGAATATAGCAGCATAAACGGGTTAATGAAGAAATGAAAGAAATTTGCACACCTCAGGCCAAATGCAGCACAGGGCGCAGCGTGAATTAGTAACACTGTTATCAGTCTGTTCAATCTCATCTCGTATAAACACTCGCTCGATCGTGGGGCTGTGTCTCGCTTTCACATTATTGATACGTTCGGGATTGAAAACTGGCACATCCTTGGGTTTAATACACGCTGGGTGAAATTCAGTAGGTAACTTCCCTGTTCTTAACTTCACCTGTAAGTCGAGCTATGTTGTCGATATCCCGAATTTGACCTTTGTTGTCCCTCTGTCTCAGCCAGACAAATAGTTGTGTGGTAACACAGAGCTTGAGCACTGCTGATAAAAGGAGACGCTGTCGAAGAATACATTTGGTATTCTTGCGAATTGTCCTGATGAGTGTAGAACGAAAAGCTTTGACAGCATGTCTCTTTTTTGTCAGCAATACTCCAGCTCTTTTAACCCGTCCTGATGACGAGCCAGTAACCTGAAACATTAGTGCTGCTTCCCTGCACACGTGCTGCCAGTTCTGATCAGTATGTACAGGGTTTTCCGTTTTTATTTCCAACATCCGCAGTATTTTGCTTCCATGTGGAATTTAACTTGGTCCTTGTCCTGTAAGGGGAGAATATTCTCCGTGTTGGGAGTGGGTGCGGGTGGGTGCGGAGCTGATTGCTGCCTGTGATTGGCTGCACTCTGCCATTGTACATGGGCTTGCCCAGCGTGACACACAGCCGGTAACGCTCAGCGCTCCCTGTGTGGGCGGACGGGGGGGGGGGTGCGAGGAGGAGGAGGGAGAGTCGGGGCCTGCGTTCTTTCACACGCGCACGGCAACGAGTGCAGAAACCTCCCGGAGCTGCCTCAGGGAGATTAAGTTCAAACTGAAAGATTAAAATTATTTCGACATGTCCCCTCCGGGTGACAGCGTGGATGAGGTTTCCTGAACAACCTTTAAGTTTGGACGGGCAGCGCTGTTAATTATCTAAATTAGTTTCCTAATGGCCTCAGTGGTCCTTTGGCAGTTGGGCGGGTGTGTGCCTGTCAAACGGAAGATCTGAGTGACGCACGGTGACATTAGGACAAACGCCTGACATCACCTCGCGTCATTTTACACCTCGGTCAGTGGGATCCACCCCACACACACACACACACACCGACAGGAAAATTCTCCCCCTAAGAGATTGTGGAGAGTCAGTGGTAGTTAGCAGCTAGTTAGTGGTTGCTTGACAAGGTGGTAAATGCTGAGCTAGTAACTGATGAAGCAGTTATCCCTCATTTGACTCTCTGAATATGCATAGTAGACACCAGCTTGAATGTACAAAAACAGAACGTGCTCAACTCAAAAAGCTCCTCGACCTGAAACGTTAGCTCTGGTTTATCTCTCCACTGACGCTGTCAGCCTTGCTGAGTCTTTCTAGCATTTTCTGTTTTGTCATTTTAAGTTAAACTCCAGTCTCCTTAGCTAATACCTAGCAGTGAATTTTGAGTCACACTGAACTGTGCCCCACACAGAAACTCCACAATGATTAATGAATGGAAAGTGGATCTTTTGTGCAGCTATGCAAGTTAATCACATTTCACTGCTTTATATTTAAATAAATATTTCTTGCAATTAAAGGAGGAATCTAGATATTAATGCTTCTCCTCCTCGAAAAACTCGGCATTTATCTGTGTGAATGCACAGAGCGGAAACCCTTGCTTTCAATTGGAAATGAGGAACAAGTGAACCAGCAAAAATAAAAGTCCAAGGACAGTGACTGTTATGCGATGATAAGTACTTTGAAAAGCAATGATCGGAATAAAGCGGCTCAAGTCTTGCATAGCTTGAGAAAATAATGTTACCATATTGAAATGAGTTTGCCTTTTGATTGGGGGCAGGGTATTATACTAAAGTTTGCAGGTCCTGAATAAGGAACCTAGGCACAAATACCATTGCTCATCTTTAAATATAATGAAACTCTTACAGTTCCTTCCATTCCCATTGGCTTCAGAGTGATTACAAGTAATTGTGGGGGAGTCACTGACATGTGCCCTTCACCCGTGAAACAGGCAGCTGAGGGTCTGATAGAGAAGGCAGTGTGACTACACCATCTTGCACCCCAATCGCCATTTCAGATCAGGTGCCCCATTGTTGGCAGCATTATAAAAGGTAATAATAAGGCCACGACACGTTTTCCAAAATCATTCTCCAGATGCGGACATCATTGGTAAGGTCAGTTATATAAGGTCCATCCCCTGTTAGGGGTCACCAGAATGGAGGTTAAGTGCCAACCGCACCCATCTAGGGCTGAGATCACATATATACCACACCAGAGCCAGGCCAGGCCAGCAGGTTCCCCCGTTTCACAATACAGAGGGCACAACTCTTACCACCACCTGGGTTGGAAGAAGTGGAGGGGGAGGAAAAAGAACAGGAGCCACACCCCCTGCCCGTGTTGTAGCTGCTGAAACTCTCTCAGAACTCCTACACAAGAATGCTTCACCCCCGTCCCTCCCCAACACATCAACAGTCCCACTTGTAACCACTACCCTGACTCATAATTACCGTCTGCTTGACTCCTTTACAAAGCAGCCTCATGGCTGCTGCCATAACCTGGTAATAACTATCAATACCACCAGCAAATTAGGAAAGGCTCAGTAGGCATCGTCCCTACCTCTAAGCCAGAAGCTCTGGCTTCGAGTCCCACAACCGGACCTGTTGACTGTGGGAGGGTTGTTCATGATCTGATTGAAACATGTTGATAATCAGCCAGCTAACCCTTCCAACACTTCCCCACTAGTCCCCAAAGGGGAAAAAAGTTTGTGTGAAAATATGAAACAGACATACAGTGTGGCACCATACCGAATACTTTTTGGAGATCCAAGGACGCTTCCCCTTTAACAATACTACGAGGTACATCTTCATAAAACTCTCAGGAGTTTGTCAAACACAATTTCCCCTTCGTAAAAACATACAGACTCTGTTTAATCACACTGTGATTTTTTTAAGTGCATTATTATGACGTCCTCAATAATAGATTCCAGCACTTGATCAGTGTCTGATGTCAGGCTAACTGGCCTGTGGATCCCTGTTTTCTGTCGCCCTCCTTTGTTGAATAGCAGAGTTATATTTGCTAACTTCCGTTGGGACCATTCTAGAATCTAGGGAATTGAGGAAAATCACAACCAGTGCATCCATACCTCTGCAGCCACCTCCTGTGGAACACTAGGGAAATAGTCCCTCAATACCCCCACCTGGAAGTTCCCCCCCAAGTCACTCACCATCCTGACTTGGAAATATATCACCGTTCCTTCACTGTCGCTGGGACAAAATCCTGGAACTCCCTCCCTAACAGCACTGTGGGTGTATCTACACTACATGGATTGCGGCGGCTCAAGAAGGCAGCTCACCACCACCTTCTCAAGGGGCAACTAGGGATGGGTAATAAATGCTGGCCCAGCCAGCGACACTCACATCCCAGGAATGAATTTTAAAAATTATCGAATACGTTTTACCGCTGAGAATAATTACTTTAATTTCCTCCCCATCATTAGCCCCTCGGTTACTCCATGGGGGTGGTGGGGGGGGGGCGTGGATTTTGCCCCCACCGGGCGGGTGCGGTGGGTGGGCCTGGGAGTAGCCATGGAACAGACTGCTGCCCGTGATCGGGCCCTGCCAGCGACATAACCACCAGCCAGCGTGAACCCCGTGCCGAGAGTCTCAGAGCCGCTGGGGTCTGGGAGGGGGTGAGGCACGCTGATGTTTGAGTGTGCGCTGGCGGGGGGGGGGGGGGGGGGGGGGCTATTGGAGAACCCTCACAGAGCTGCCTCAGGGAGCTGAAGGATTTCAGGATGAAAAGTAAAGGTTTGAAAAGTGAGGGAAACATCTCCCCACATGTGACCCAGTCACGTGTTAAAAATGATGTTTGAAATTTTTTTTTTTTTAATTCACCGTTGGAAACCTCAACCCGCCCGTGGATGAGGTTTCCTAAAAAAATGCAAAGGCCGCTTGGCCGATTCACCCACCCACCAACCATAACTTTGGACGGACAGTGAAAACTCCAAACCAGTAGCCGATTTAATGGCCTGTTAATTGTCGGCGGGCGCGCTGCTAACTCTCGCACACGCCCCCCCCGCCCGAAATATTGTGTGGGTGCGCAATGACATCAGGACACCCGTCCACTGTCAGCTTGCACTCTTTTACTCCCAGTCAGGCAGGCCACATACCCACTCGCAGGATGTAAAATTCTGGCCCCATTTCTGGGTTGTAAATTTTTGTCTTCACCTCTGAAGACACAAAAGATATTTTCAATATCTCTGGCGTTTCCTCTTCCTCACGATTGTCTCTCCCGTCTCTGCCTCCAAGGGACCAATGTTTACTTTAGCTATGCATCCATTTTAGAAACTTATAAAAGCTCTGGAATCCGTTTTTATATTCCTGGCTAGCTTATAACTTGCATTCCTAGTTTTCCCTTTTTGCCAACTTGTTTGCTGTCCATTTCAGGGTGTCTCTCAGTCCCCCAGCTCTGCTGCTATTCTTCACAAACATTATAAGCTTCTTTTTTAAATTTAATATGGTTGTTAACTTCCCGAGTGCCAGGGCTGGATCTTCCTCACTGAGTACTTTTTTTAACGGAATGTATTTTTATTGAAGATTTTTGAATAGTTATTTTAAATGTTTCCCACTGTTCATTTGCCACCACCACACCTTCGAATCTATTTACCCAGTCACCCTCAGACACCTCTCCCCTCGCTGTGTAGTCGGCTTTGCTGAAGTTTAAGATTCTTGTTTCGGGCTGGTGAGTGTTGCTTTGAAACTTACTATGGAATTTAATTGTAACCTGTTCATTCTTCCCCAGAAGACCTCCTGCTAATGAAACCCGGCTCATTGTACAGTACTAGGTTTAAAATAGCTTTACCCCTCCGTGGGTCCACAATGTATTATTCCAGTGAAACCCCATCTTCCAGAGGACATTTGTCAGTTTGATTTATCCAATCTATAGAAGAGTAAAGTCTCCCATGATTATTACATTAACTTTGTTACAAACTCAACTCATTTCTTGCTTAATGCTCTGTCCAGTGGCTTCATCAGTGTTAAGGCAACTACACACTACCCCCACCACTGTTTTTTTGACCCTTGCTATTCCTAACCTCTGCCCATGCTGAATCTATTACTTCATCTCGCAAGCCAAGCTCCTTTCTGTCTGCTGACCCTCACTATCAAGGCTGCTCCTCCCCCGACTCCAATCTCTCAGAGGAGGGATGAGGGCTCCCTAAGTGGCCACATAAGGGCCTCAGTGGGTCAACAGCTGGGAAGGCCACTCTGCACCCTTCCTGCCCGGTGCTTGACTGGGGGGACATCAGGGAAATGGCAGAATCTCTGCCCTGCACCCTCCTGCTCAAATAAATGGCACCCCACACCCCCCCTACCTCCAAACTCACCTGCAGAGGGGCATTAAATTTCGCCTCGTGGGTGGAATTTTCCATGCCCCCTGGGGTCAGGCGTGTTTGGCATGGCAAGCAGACAATACAGCGAGAAGGCCCAAAATCGAGCGTGTGGAGCGTGCTTGCTGTTGTCCGATCAGCCCGTCAATGGCGGCCGCATTGCCAGGCCGCCAGAATCATCCCACCCGCCCTCGCTGCTTCGTCCGCCCACAACGGCAGGAAAACGAGCCGGTGTGGAACACGTCATGACAAGTGTGACATGCAGAAGCCGGGACTTACCCGACCGGGCCGTGCTCACATCGCGGACACACGCGGAACAGAAGATGCTGGAGATCCAGAGAAACCGAGGCCCAAGGCATTCTGGGTGGAATCTCCACCAAAAATCAGCTCCTGGTGGGTCAAAATTCACCGCTGATGCTGACAACGGGCATTGGGTGAGGGGCCGAGAGAGGAAGGTACAGGATCGAGTGCGAGAGGAACAGGGGTCAGGGGGGTGAGGTTGGGAGGGAGAATGAAGGTGTCGGGGGAGGGGGTGGGGGAGGTTGGGAGGGGGAATGAAGGTGTCGGGGGAGGGGGAGGGGTAGGTTGGGAGGGGGAATGAAGGTGTGGGGGAGGGGGAGGTTGGGAGGGAGAATGAAGGTGTCGGGGGAGGGGGAGGGGAGGGGGAGGGGGAATGAAGGTGTCGGGGGAGGGGGAGGGGGAGGTTGGGAGGGGGAATGAAGGTGTCGGGGGAGGGGGAGGTTGGGAGGTTGGGAGGGGGAATGAAGGTGTCGGGGGAGGGGGAGGGGGAGGTTGGGAGGGGGAATGAAGGTGTCGGGGGAGGGGGAGGTTGGGAGGGGGAATGAAGGTGTCGGGGGAGGGGGAGGGGGAGGTTGGGAGGGGAATGAAGGTGTCGGGGGAGGGGGAGGGGGAGGTTGGGAGGGGGAGTGAAGATGTCGGGGGAGGGGGAGGTTGGGAGGGGGAATGAAGGTGTCGGGGGAGGGGGAGGGGGAGGTTGGGAGGGAGAGTGAAGGTGTCGGGGGAGGGGGAGGTTGGGAGGGGGAATGAAGGTGTCGGGGGAGGGGGAGGTTGGGAGGGGGAGTGAAGGTGTCGGGGGAGGGGGAGGTTGGGAGGGGGAATGAAGGTGTCGGGGGAGGGGGAGGGGGAGGTTGGGAGTGAGAATGAAGGTGTCGGGGGAGGGGGAGGTTGGGAGGTTGGGAGGGGGAATGAAGGTGTCGGGGGAGGGGGAGGGGGAGGTTGGGAGGGGGAATGAAGGTGTCGGGGGAGGGGGAGGGGGAGGTTGGGAGGGGAATGAAGGTGTCGGGGGAGGGGGGAGGTTGGGAGGGGGAATGAAGGTGTCGGGGGAGGGGGAGGGGGAGGTTGGGAGGGGAATGAAGGTGTCGGGGGGAGGGGGAGGGGGAGGTTGGGAGGGGGAATTAAGGTGTCGGGGGAGGGGGAGGGGGAGGTTGGGAGGGGGATTGAAGGTGTCGGGGGAGGGGGAGGGGGAGGTTGGGAGGGGAATGAAGGTGTCGGGGGAGGGGGAGGGGGAGGTTGGGAGGGGGAATGAAGGTGTCGGGGGAGGGGGAGGGGGAGGTTGGGAGGGGGAATGAAGGTGTCGGGGGAGGGGGAGGTTGGGAGGGGGAATGAAGGTGTCGGGGGAGGGGGAGGTTGGGAGGTTGGGAGGGGAATGAAGGTGTCGGGGGAGGGGGAGGTTGGGAGGGGGAGTGAAGGTGTCGGGGGAGGGGGAGGGGAGGTTGGGAGGGGGAATGAAGGTGTCGGGGGAGGGGGAGGTTGGGAGGGGAATGAAGGTGTCGGGGGAGGGGGAGGTTGGGAGGGGGAATGAAGGTGTCGGGGGAGGGGGAGGGGGAGGTTGGGATGGGAATGAAGGTGTCGGGGGAGGGGGAGGGGGAGGTTGGGAGGGGGAATGAAGGTGTCGGGGGAGGGGGAGGTTGGGAGGGGGAATGAAGGTGTCAGGGGAGGGGGAGGGGGAGGTTGGGAGGGGGAATGAAGGTGTCGGGGGAGGGGGAGGTTGGGAGGGGGAATGAAGGTGTCGGGGGAGGGGGAGGTTGGGAGGTTGGGAGGGGAATGAAGGTGTCGGGGGAGGGGGAGGTTGGGAGGGGGAGTGAAGGTGTCGGGGGAGGGGGAGGGGGAGGTTGGGAGGGGGAATGAAGGTGTCGGGGGAGGGGGAGGTTGGGAGGGGGAATGAAGGTGTCGGGGGAGGGGGAGGGGGAGGTTGGGAGGGGGAATGAAGGTGTCGGGGGAGGGGGAATGAAGGTGTCGGGGGAGGGGGAGGTTGGGAGGGGGAATGAAGGTGTCGGGTGAGGGGGAGGTTGGGAGGAGGAATGAAGGTGTCGGGGGAGGGGGAGGTTGGGAGGTTGGGAGGGGGAATGAAGGTGTCGGGGGAGGGGGAGGGGGAGGTTGGGAGGGGAGTGAAGGTGTCGGGGGAGGGGGAGGTTGGGAGGGTGAATGAAGGTGTCGGGGGAGGGGGAGGGGGAGGTTGGGAGGGTGAATGAAGGTGTCGGGGGAGGGGGAGGGGGAGGTTGGGAGGGGGAATGAAGGTGTGGGGGGAGGGGGAGGGGAGGGGGAGGGGGAATGAAGGTGTCGGGGGAGGGGGAGGGGGAGTTTGGGAGGGGAATGAAGGTGTCGGGGGAGGGGGAGGGGGAGGTTGGGAGGGGGAATGAAGGTGTCGGGGGAGGGGGAGGGGGAGGTTGGGAGGGGGAATGAAGGTGTCGGGGGAGGGGGAGGTTGGGAGGGGGAATGAAGGTGTCGGGGGAGGGGGAGGGGGAGTTTGGGAGGGGAATGAAGGTGTCGGGGGAGGGGGGGGGGGGTTGGGAGGGGGAATGAAGGTGTCGGGGGAGGGGGAGGGGGAGGTTGGGAGGGGAATGAAGGTGTCGGGGGAGGGGGAGGGGGAGGTTGGGAGGGGGAATGAAGGTGTCGGGGGAGGGGGAGGTTGGGAGGGTGAATGAAGGTGTCGGGGGAGGGGGAGGGGGAGGTTGGGAGGGGGAATGAAGGTGTCGGGGGAGGGGGAGGTTGGGAGGGGGAATGAAGGTGTCGGGGGAGGGGGAGGGGGAGTTTGGGAGGGGAATGAAGGTGTCGGGGGAGGGGGAGGGGGAGGTTGGGAGGGGGAATGAAGGTGTCGGGGGAGGGGGAGGTTGGGAGGGGGAATGAAGGTGTCGGGGGAGGGGGAGGTTGGGAGGGGGAATGAAGGTGTCGGGGGAGGGGGAGGTTGGGAGGGGGAATGAAGGTGTCGGGGGAGGGGGAGGTTGGGAGGGGGAATGAAGGTGTCGGGGGAGGGGGAGGTTGGGAGGGGGAATGAAGGTGTCGGGGGAGGGGGATGTTGGGAGGGGGAATGAAGGTGTCGGGGGAGGGGGATGTTGGGAGGGGGAATGAAGGTGTTGGTGGGGGTTTTAGGAAGGGTGAGTCAGTACTGAAGGGGAGGGCATAGCATGGGAGCAGATGGTAACTGGGGAAACAGGTGTTAGGGCAGATGGAAGGCATTAGGGAATGATTCCGGAGAGTGAAGGAGTCCGGGCGGAGGAAGGAGTCTTAAGGGTGTTGGGAGTACGGTTGGGGGAAGAAGATGGAACAGGTTAGGATAAGGGGCAGTTTTCTGCCAGGGGTGGATTGAGGTCGAAATGGGGGCGAGAGTCTCTGGGCTCTCATGGTTTAGGGGTTCTGTGGAGGAAGGGGTTCCAAAGAGGGAAAGGATTCCGGAGGGAATGGGGTTCCCTGTGGGGAAAGAGTCTGAAGTGGGCTGTGTCCAGGTGCATGTGCAGGGGAGGAGGTCTGATTTGCCCATGTCTGCCTCCTGGGGAGTGAACTGAGGGTGGGTGAGGTAGGAGGGGTGGGTGAGATTGACCGAGGGCAGAGTGAGGCGGGAGGGAAGCAGGGAGGGTGAGGGTGGTTGGTGGGGACTCGGATGCAGACACAGACCCTGGGGGTGGGAAGGAGGAGGTCGGGGAGGTGAATGTCGATGGGATGGTTTTTTGGGAAGGAAGGGAACTTGTGCATTCATCCGGACATCCCCGAAGGAAAAGGTTGTGGGGTCACAGAGGGGGGTGGGTGGAAGGTGATGCCGGTGGGGGGGGGGGGGGGGGGGGGGGGTTGACAGTGATGGGGGACAGGAATTGGGTGTCTGGGGGAGGGAAATGACAGGGAGAGTGAAAGACAAACTGGATCACCACCATGTAAAAGTGAACCGAGAGTGGTGTTGGGTGAGACCAGGTGCTGATGGGAGTGTGGTCAGTGGGTGGGCGGAGATACAGCTCAGACGGACACTGAAAGTGACCCCCAGCCAGCAGCATTGAAAATGCTCAGGGCAGTGAGGTGAGTGTGAAACGTGAAGGATCCGTGTGTGTGGGAGGGGCTTACACGAGGCTCCGAAAGGCCCTGACACACACACACTTCTCCCTCCAGAGTCACTCATGGACCAGCTTCTCCCTCTGTGGTGACAGAGGACGAGGTTGAGGGGGTCACAGACAAAGGGGACTCGGAGGGAGGAGACAGCCTCTGAGGTTCCTGAGTGGATGACCCAGGGGTGTCCAGCTGCTGCTCCTCCTCCCTTCGGGTGCCCGAGGGCCCCGGCCTGACTCCTTGAGGGGAGGGAGCACCTGGAGGGACATCGAGGTGCCCCGTTTCCCTCTCGCGTGGTCACTGCAGGAACTCACCCATGGCTCCCGCGATGGAGTGCGGGTCTGCACACATCTCCACGTTCTGCTGGACCAGGGTCTCCATGGTGTCCACCATCCTCCCCATGGAGACCTCCATACGGGTACATGTGGGCACCACTTCATCAGAGAGCAGGCGGACTCACTCCTCTGACTCATGTACCCACTCTGCTGTGGGCCCCCAACAGCTCTGTGTGATGTTCCCCCACCTTCTGCTGACTCTCCAGGATGAGTTGGGAGGCCGAATCCAGAGGCCTCAGGCCTCACAGATGCCTCTTCCCCAGCAGCCCTCCGAGTGCCGGTGACCTGGGCTGAACCTGCCTCCTCCTGCTGTGGACACGTATCCATGCGGTGACCACCAGATTGTGAACCCGAGCCTGCTCTAGATCTAGGTCCCACCGAGGTGTGTGTCTCTGCGCTGGTGGAGGGTCTTCCAGGCTGCTTATTTCCAGCTCTTCAATGGAGGAGGTGATCTCTTGGCTGGAGGTGAGGATGTGGATGGAGCTGAGGGACTGTCTGGCTGAGGGTGTCGGTCACTTGGCAGAGCTCCCTGTGAACCAAAGTAGAGATAATGAGTGCATGGCAGCAGAGTCAAAAGCAGGAGAGAGAGACAGTCAAAGTTGTGTTGAGAGAGGGATGATGTGGTGTAGGATCCTCATGAGGGTTTTCACCACCGACCTCACTGTCACCACAGGCAGGGTCCACACCCTCACCAGTCAGCACGAGGACTCACTCCTCAAAGTGAGTGAGGGGCCTAATGTGGGTCACTCCAGCCCCTGGTCTGGGACCTCTCCCTGCTGATGTGAGCCAGCTTCTCCTGCATGGAAACAGATGGAGAGAGTGTGAGCGGGACACATGACACTGTGTGGAATGTTTGTGTGGTGAGCGGAGACATGGACAGGATGAGGACACGAGCTCCAGAGGATATGAGGCTGATGGAGATGTGAAGGTGTGTGTGAGAGTTAGTGGTGTTGTCCCTTGAGGTGTGAGATCCCTGTGGGTGTGTAATGGGTTTGTGAGTGTGTGAGTTGAGAGAGATGAGAAGAGTGAGTTACCCTGGGGAACGGAGGAGACAATTCATCCTGTTGCAGCACCGGGTGGCTGATCTCTTTTGCAGGACATTGGCACTGACCACCGCCTCCCAGGCTGGGTTGGTGATGATGATGCCCATCCTGTAGCCAGAGCGGGGGTAGAGGGCCTCACAGTCAGCCCCCACTGAATCCGACAGTCACTTGAGGACACATCACTAAACAGGGAGGGGGCGGTGTGGGGGGGGGGGGTGGGGGGTGGGTTGCTGCAGTCTGTTTTGCTTTCGGGACCACCCTGTCTTCTGTGCAGCAACCCTTGGCTGGAAGCACCGAGAGGTGTGTCCACGGCTGCACTTTAAACATGGCGCGATTGTGGGTGTGTCTTAATTGGATTAAAGCCAGCGAATCTGGGTGCTTTAATGTGTAGTAATTTTGAAGTGTTAATTGAGTGAACAGTAAGCAGAACAGTAAGGTAAAGTGTGCATTTGCATTTGTTGAATAAACCATTCAAGACTGTGAGCACCTAGCTAGAAGAAACCAAGCAATGTTTATTTTTTCAGCTTACTAACAAGAGCTTGAGTTCAAATGACCTGGTGATACAATGGAAAACTTACTTTCAAAGGGAAAGCTAGGTATTTTAAGAAAGGAGTTTGTGTGTGTGAGGTAGAGGCATTTAAGGTCTAACCAGTCTGTACTCCTCCAAAACAAAAACAGAATTACCTGGAAAAACTCAGCAGGTCTGTTAGCATCGGAGGAGAAGAAAAGAGTTGACGTTTCGAGTCCTCATGACCCTTCGACAGAACTCAAGTTCTGTCGATGGGTCATGAGGACTCGAAACGTCAACTCTTTTCTTCTCCTCCGATGCTGCCAGACCTGCTGAGTTTTTCCAGGTAATTCTGTTTTTGTTTTGGATTTCCAGCATCCGCAGTTTTCTTTGTTTTTATCTCTGTACTCCTCCAACCAACTTGCAAAGGAACCTCATTTGGAATTCATAAGGTCAAATGTGCTTTGCCTGGTGTCTATTTAAAGTCTATGGGTTATTGTTGGCCTTGATTGAGATTTATCTGGGGTGATTAATGTGGGGATTTGTTAAAGAGTTCTTATAGTAGTAATCTGTAGCCATGTGTATGTGTTTAATTTGTTGTTAAATAAATAATTGTTTAATTTAGTTTGATATAAAACCACAAGACTTGGTGGTCTTATTCCTACTGAATTCAACGCCTGCATTTCGAAATTACAAATTGCAAAAATGGGTTATGGCAGTTATTTCTAGTTTCCCTCTGGGATTTGAACAGCTCAGCCTTTACCATCAGCTGTGTCATAATATCATTAAACGCTTTATGGTATTCCAGTTTTGTTGTAAGAGCTCAGCCCCTTACATTCACCTCTTCATTACTATCTTTGGAGGTTTGGTATGCAGGAATCTCTGCAACAGCATTTGACCAAACATGGCATCAAGGAGTCCTGCTGAAACTGAAGTCAGTTGGAATCAGGAGAAACTTAGCCAGTGGATGATGTCACACCTGACACAAAGGAAAATGGTTGTGACTCCTTTTTGGAGGCCAGTCATCTCAGACCCAGAATGTCACTGTAAGAGTTCCATAGAGCACCATGCTCGACCCAAAGGCCTTTGAAAGCCTCGTCAATAACATTCTCTCCATCACCGCATTAGAAATGAGGTCAGTGGGCACAGTGTTCAGCTCTATTTGTAGTTCCTTAAATGAAGGAGCCATCTCGAAAGGTTCTGTAAGGCTTGGGGAAATGTGAATCATCTTGCTCTCACATTACTGCTAAGTTAAGTAACCCTGTAGACTTTGATCCGAAGGAGATGATTGGTCAGAGCTCTGAAGCATTTGAGAAGTTTATCTGAGGTGTTTGGGAGGCTATTTTATTTAATCATATCTTCTCAAGCAGAAGAGTTTAATTTCTCAGTCACAAGGGCCCCATTTGACTCAGTTACTTTGAAAATGTTACAGAGCTAATGCACTTGAACAGGGGATTTCTATGCTCGTTTACAATCATCCGACATTGAGATCAGTGGGTCCACTAAAGCTGCTCTATTAAAGTTGGGCCATCAATGCCTCAACATTTCTTCCGACTCGTCGACAATGCACTTATCTAAATTAAACCCTATTTGCCAATGTGTGGGCTGGTACATCTAAACCTTTTTGGATTTGATTATAGTCCTTCTCTACCTCAAGATTTGCACACATTTTGGTGTCACACAAGCCCCTGTACTTCAGCATTGTCCGTGCAGCTGCACCATGTCAAAGCAGCACCCTTCCCATAGCTTCCCTAGCAAGATAAAATGCTATCAAGATCCTAGGTAAGTACAACACACTGTTTAACCATCTATTCCAGGCCTGCTTCCCAAACTGATGCCAGCATGACAAAGGTATATCCATCTTCACACGACAGCCTTATGATAAGCCTCTGCTGATCAATGTCTTAGTTGGCAAGTCTCTCACACTGTTCAAAATGTGACCATCCACAGTCCTGTCCTTGTGACCGTTTCTTACCCGATTTTGTTGTTCAGCAGAACTACACCATTGTGATGGTGAAGTAACCAATAAATCTCTACATAGAAATGTTACATCTGAAGTATTAGAGACCTTCCAGCAACCAATTCTGAATCACCAGCTTGGTAAAAGTGGATGTAATATCCTTCTCAATAATGCAGCCCATGTCCTGAGAAGTAAACCATGCCTCTGCTTGATGCTATTGGCATCGGATGCCCCATTACCCAGAACAGGTACCATTGGCTCCTGGGGACAGTGATAACTGCCAGTTGTTATCAATTTCATTAACTGAACTACAATGGTTGGAATATACCAGCATTGACAAGGAGTGGGGAATCAGTGAGATAAAGGAGTGAGGATTTTGTGCTTTGTTTCGT
This sequence comes from Isurus oxyrinchus, assembly GCA_026770705.1. Lineage (NCBI taxonomy): Eukaryota > Metazoa > Chordata > Chondrichthyes > Lamniformes > Lamnidae > Isurus > Isurus oxyrinchus. Next base: position 2,502,636 of record JANJGN010000014.1, on the reverse strand, counting down.
GATGTCACACAACAGTTTTCTTTTTGTGTGCGAGTTTCTTGCTGGAACGAAATTGTGCTGATCACCTTGTTTCTGCACAATCCTATTTGGCCCAAAGGTTGAGCAGGTCAAGACCAATTTACTTAACCTTTCCTCACAGTCCAGGGGACTGGACTTGGAATCATCTTGTTTGTTTATCTTGTACCTTTACAAAGGATGATCTATTTTAGTTTGAATGCCTTTAGGATATTGGATGGCAGGATAGGCTGGAGTATGCCTTCACTTTTGAAGAGATGAAGAGGTTGTTTTTTTTACCAAAGGCGGTTAAAAATCCTGGGGAAATACACTTGGAGGCCATTGCCGAGGTACAGTCAGAAGAAATGTATGTGCCACCTCACTTTTTCACTGTAGCCCCTCCATGATCCTGCCCAGGGTTATTTGGCCAGCAATGCAGCTTATTCAACAAGAATGGAAGCATTAGTGTCGCACGCTCAACAAGGCAATCACAATGTTACATTTTACTCTAAATATATATATAAAAAATATTTTGACAAGCAAAACAGCTTCCATTGAGTAGGCAGCAGGCAGGTGTCGAGAGCATTGCTGTTTGTTATCTTCTGCCTTGACAATAAATATCAAAATATTTTCAAACTTGTCTCAGGCTGGATTATTTCCAGTATCAATGCATTTTGTTTTCATCCCAATTGCTTCTATTTTTGGGATTTGTGTTTTTTGTTCAATTCAACCACCCTGAGATGTCTTTTAAGAACTGCACTGAAAGAGCGCTTTAATGAGGAATGTATTAAAAACCAAATCCAGGAGTCAGCATGTTGTTTCATCTGCTCTGGGACCTGTGTTCAAATCCACTCCAAATGAGGGGTTTCAGTGAAATGTGTTTGGTTTAATCTCAATGCTGATGCACAAGAGTTCAAAGTAAAGAAGTTTCTCAAACTTTGGTAAAATGAAGAAGAAGCCAAGCTCTCTCTGGGTGAGTGGGATGGAAATTGGGGGAAGTGCTGCATAGATGCAGAAGTGATTGTGCTTTCTAAGGCTGCCATTAGAGTACAACTTTGTACAGCATTGAGGGAAGGGGCTTTACACTGCATAAGATCTCACAGCGCTTGTTATTCCTGAGGAAGATTTCAACAGTACAACAACCCAAAAGAAATAAAGAGAGATATTTTCTTTTATTTATCCTATCTGTTATCTGTAAATTGACATTTGATTGTAAACACAGTGGCAAAGACTTTCCAGAACTCTTGATGTGTGGATAACCTTTTCCAGCAATATTGTCACAGTGTGATATTTTTACATCATTGAGAAAGGTCACCTTTTGCCAGGAGTGCTCTTTCCAACAGAAATTTCTTTCCAAACAAAATCCTGCAATGGTTCTGTGCTGTTTACTGCATGTGGCACTAACACGTCAGCAGATCTATAGGGTGGAATTCCCCATTTTTGAAACTAAGCGATAGAAGGGAAGTCCCACAGCTCATTCCCCTTCACCTTGCACTTGGAAACTCATTAATGATGCATTGGTGAGCAGCTCTCTGCTTCATGTGGCAGGATGGGGGCTGATTCATTGGGGTTGAAGGTCCATTACCCCAAACAGCACTACCCAGACACACGTGTTCACCGTCTCCAGCCCAGCCGTGTGAAGCAGACGTCTCCAGGTGCCTGCATCCGAGGGGAAAGCTGCCCCAAGGTTCAGTGATGACTCCCTTGAGGGCCTCATCGATGGAGCCCACCAGCACCGGGTCGTCCCCTAGCCCAGGGATTACTCCAGGAGGCCCAACAGCCTCATCTCGCCAGCCTGGGAGGTGGCTATAAGGGTCAGCTCATCAGGCACCCGCCCAAGAGATACCATCCAGTGCAGGAGGAGGATGAACGATCTTATCCGCTCCTCCAGGGTAAGTCAACCTTTAACTCACTCCAATCTCACACTCTCATGGTGGCATCTCGCACTCAAAGGGTGACACTTCTCAGGGATCTCACACAATATTAGCAGGGCAGACATCAGCACCGACTGTCTCATGGACACTTTACATCACCGACATCTCATCTATCATGTTGCACAAACTGTATCCTCAGCCCTGATTCAGGCGGTGGGGGGTGGGGGGGGGGGGGGGTAGGGGGGGGTGCTCAGCACACACGGTGGGCATGTATGCTTCCTGACCTCTCCTCTATCTCTCCTCATCACATTCCATCCATTTGTCTTCATGCAGACCCACGACAGGAGGGAGAGATCCTTGACAGAGGGAGGGCTAACACCCTGGATCTCAGTCGCTTTGGTGAGGATGCGGTCGAGTTAGCTCAGGAGGGACAGGGATCGCTCCCGAGGGGAAGGCGAGATTGGCCTCTCCCAGCAAACCAGTATGGATGAGCCCTCCTTGAGTTGATCACATCCGTAAATTTTCAGGAAGGCGGGTGGACAGTGAAATCAGCTGGGGGCCCGCCGACCTGTCAATGGCCAATTGACAGGATCATTAAATCAATTAAAGGACCTGCCCGTTCAAACTTAAGGCTGGTGGGTCGGCCAGGAGCTCCGGCGGCAACTAGAATTCAGTGTTGGGTGATGCCTGAATTCGGTGTTAAGAGGTGCCTGAATTGAGTGTGAGGGGTGTCTGAATTTGTTGTGAGGAGGGGTGACTGAATTCAGTGTTAGGGGTGTCTGAATTTAGTTTTCAGGGTGCATGAATTCAATGTTGGGGAGGTGCCTGAATTCACTGTTTGGTGTGCCTGAATTCAGTGAATATGAAGAGCTCATTAAGCCGAGGTGAAGAGCTTGCTGAAAGTGGATATGAGGAGCTGATTGGATATGAAAAGCTAACTTAGAGTGGATATGAAGACCACTTTGAAAATATATCAAGTGCTCAATGAGCAGATATGAAGAACTCAATGAGAGTGGATATGAAAAGGTTATTGAGCAGATATGAAGAGTTCGTTGAGCAGAGATGAAGAGTTCATTGAGAGTGGAGATGAAGAGCTTGTTGAACAGATATGAAGAGTTGAAAGTGGATATAAAGAGCTTGTTGAGAGCGGATATGAACAGCTCATTGAGAGAACATATGAAGAGCTCGTTGAGAGTGGATATGAAGAGCTCAGTGAAAGCAGATATGAGAAGCTTGTTGAGCCAATATGAAGACCTCGATTAGAGCAGATGTAAACAGCTCATTGAGAGTCAATATGAAGAGCTGATTGAGAGCAGATATGAAGGGCTTATTGAGTGGATATGAAGAGCTTGTTGAACGAATATGAAGAGCTCTTTGAAAGCAGGCATCACAAACTCATTGAGAGTGGATATCAGGAGCTTATTGAGTAGATATGAAGCACTTATTGAAAGCGGATATGAAGGATTTATTGAGACTGTATATGAAAAGCTCATTGAGTGGATATGAAGAGCTCCTTGAGCACATATAAAGACATCATTGTGAGCGGATATGATGACCTTATTGAGCAGATATTAGAGCTCCTTGAGCAGATATGAAGAGCTTGTTGAGCGGATATGAAGAGCTCATTGAGTAGATATGAAGAGCTCGTTGAGCACGGATATGAAGAGCTTGCTAAGTGGAAGTTAAGAGCTTATTGAGCGGATATTAAGAGCTTATTGAGTGGATATGATGAACTTGTTGAGATCAGCTATGAGGATCTCATTCAGAGCAGATATGACACACTTATTGTGTGGAAATATAAAGGTTGTTGATAGCATGTATGAAGAGCTTTTTGAGCGTATATATAGAGCTCCTTGAGCAGATATGAGGAGCGTATTGAGCATATATAAAGAGTTCTGAGCAGATCTGAAGAGCTTATTGTGTGGATATGAAGAATTCCTTGGGAGCAGACATGAAGAGCTCTTTGAGAGGACATGATGAGCTCATTGAGACCGGATATGAAGAGCTCATTACATGGATATGAAGAGATCATTGAATGGATAGGAAAATCTCATTGAGGTTGGTGATGTGAAGAGCTTGTTGAGAGCGGTTATGAGGAGCTGTTGAGTGGATGTGAAGAGTTCATTGAGAGCGGATATGAAGAGCTTATTGAGGGTGGATATGAAGAGCACGTTGAGCGGATATGAAGGGTCCATTGAGAGCCGATATAAAGAACTTATTGTGTGGATATGAAGAACTTTTGAGGAGCCCATATGAGGAGCTCATTAAGAGGATAGGAAGAGCTCATTGAGAGTGGATATGAAGAACTCATTGTGTGGATATAAAGAACTCATTAAGCAGATGTGAAGAGCTCATTGAGATCAATAATGAAGAGCTCATTGAGAGCAGATATGAAAAGCTTGTTGGGCAGATATGAATAGCTCATTGAGAATATATAAAGAGCTTTTTGAATGGATATGAAGAGCTCATTGAGCAGGTATTAAGAGCTCATTGAGCAGATGTTAAGAGCTCATTGAGGGTAGGCATGACAAGCTCATTGAGACTGGGTATGAAGAGCTCACTGAGAGTGATATGAAGAGCTTGTTGGGCAGATATGAAGAGCGCTTTGAGCGGATATGAAGAGCATGTTGAGCAGATATGAAGAGCGCATTGAGTGGATATTAATAGCTCGTAGAACGGATATTAATAGCTTATAAAGTGGATATTAAGAGCTCATTGAGAGCAGATATGAGGATCTTGTAGAGCGGATATGAAGGGTTCATTGCGAGCCGATATGAAGAACTTATGAGTGGATATGAAGAGCTCATTGATAGTGGATATGAACAGCTTATTGAGCGTATATAAAAAGCTCCTTGAGAGCAGATATGAAGAGCTCATTGAGAGTGAATATGAAGAGCTTATTGAGCGGATATGAGGAGCATATTTCATGGAAATGAAGAGCGCGTTGAGAGTCGAATGGACCACAAGTACTCAAAAACTCAAAGTGGGACATCATAGGAAAGCAGGTATGTGATTGGTTGCAGAGTATTTTTTTTTCTATATAAACTATGACAATGGTTTGAACTAAGACTGGAAGATCAAAATTTGCATCCTGGGTAAGTCAGGAGTAAATTAAATAACAGAGGGGCAAATTAGCACAGAGCAGCTTCACATGAGTGCCGATTTGGCTGATAAAATTCAGGGTGATTACCGGTCAGCTGCCTGTATGTGCCAACAACCTACACTTCCTTCCACTGCTCAGGCAGCTGCCCAATCACTATAATTCTGCCAAGTGAGAGAGCTGTTAGCAGGATCTTGGGAATTCATAGACTTGTTGAGTACAAAAGCAGGGAAAGTTATGCATGTGAAAATTCTGCTTAGGCCCCAGCTAGAGCATTACACCCAGCTCTGGTCACCATTTGAATGTTTTTGGGAGGAGATTTCCCAGAATGGTTCCCAGGATGAGAGATTTTGGCTACAAGGTTAGGTTGGAGAAGCTGAGGTTCTTCTCCTTGGAGCAAAGGAGATTTAATCGAGGTTTACCAGATTTTGCCAAGTTTAGATAAGATTGACAAAGAAAAGCTGTTTCCATTAGCTGAAGGTGCAATAGCTAGGTTTAGGTTTTGGATGGTTGTGGAAGCAGAGACAATTAATAACTTCAAAAGGAAATTGGATGAGCATTTGAGTGAACTAAACTTGCAGAGATAGGTGGATAAAATGGGGGGATAGGACTGTCTGGATTGCTTATGACAGCCATGGACCTCGTGGGCTGAATATCCTCCTCCTGTGCCATAATGACACTAACTCCATGGTTCTGTGATTCACTGGAAAATGTTTGTTCAATCACATTCCAAGAATAGTTGAAAGGATTCTCCTTTTGTCTTGACAGAAAGCAGCATTGGGTGTTCCTTCGAACAAGGACTTCCTTTGGTATTTATCTGGAGACCTAGAACCCTGTGCTGTAACTATATTTTGTGGTCTTGTTTGGTGGACCAATCTTTACTCTTGAACTTCAATATGATCCAAACTCTTGGAACTCATCGGACTGGATGGGTAAGACCAATTCCTTTCCAGTGCTTAACCCTCTCCAACATTAAACATTAAATGGGGGAATAAAAGGAAAAAAAAGGCAAGTACTGTGAATGTGAAATAAGGTCAAAATAATATTGGAAAAGCAAAACATACCAAGTCAATCAAAAATGAAGTAGAACAATGGGGTTCCACCGGAGATACTGGCAGGACCTCTCACACTTTCTCAGAATTTTATGTTTGTATTTCATGGCAAAGGAATGTTTGTGTTCCCTTGTTTTTCCTTTCCTGTCTAAAGAGGACAGCATCCACACATTGCTCTCCCCTTTGACTTGAATCGAGCGCACAGGGATTCACAATGTAAGACGGAGGAGCCAATCACTGAAGCAGTGGAGAAGAGGGCTCCAGCTTTGAGTGCTGAATTATGTGAACACTGGTTACTCTATTCTCATGCATTGTAGACACATTCTTGTAGGGCTACGAGGGTCTCAGTTTTCCAAGGATGATGGATCTTAGCTGACGGAGAGAGAACCTTGTGACTCCCAGCTACGTGAGCTCCTATCTTTATAAAATTATCTCTACATTCCCAGCATGGATGCGTTTCTTCTTGAATTCACACAAGTTTGAATGCAAGGGAGTCACTCGGCTAGGATTTAAATCATAAAGTAGAGTGGAATCAGATTATGTATAATGGATTGGGATAGATTCAAAAAGCACAAAGGTTGTTCAACGCCTGTAATTGGATTTGCATCCGATTGGCCAAGAACAAACTGGGACTTGAATAGTCAATTCCAGATAAACACGCAGCTGATTCAAGCATAACGTTTTACTCAGATCCTGTTCACTGCTACTGTAAAGCACTCTAAATCCCAGTGAACATTTAAATATTAAAACCTCCAGATTGAAGCAGAAATCACTCATTGTCTGCATTCTAATGCTCAGCCTGTTAAATAGTCAATTCACTGCCAAGTTTCACCACAGAAAGTAATGCACATTGTTTCTGTGAATGCTTTGTTTTTGGATTTCTTATAAATGATTACAAATGACTCCTTTATAAAAGCTTTTTTTTTAAAAAAATGCATACCTTTTCTGGTCTATTATTTCTCCTTTACGGCCCTCTCTGCTCCTGCAATAGGAACTCCCACATCTAACATCCACACACGTACACTTTGCAGGGGAAGGGTTAGAATTGGAGTTTGCAAACAGATGATTTATGAAATCACTTGAAGAGATCAGTGTCAGTATTTCCTCCTTGTGACCTCTTGTTGTTGATAACTGATTCACCAACAATGAATGCTTGCTGCAGACTAAATTCCAGACAGGATGCAAGGTGTGTGGGAGTCTGAATGGTAGCGCTGAACAGGCTGTACTGTATTGGCCACCTGTTATAAATGTAGTCAGAGCTGAATATCGGGCGAGGAATAGAACAGCTGGCAGCTGATGCCACCGATCTTTTTTATTGCTTTCTAGGATAAACTTCGAGCCTTTGGTCTTGTAACCCTGTTTATTTCTGTAACAGCCAACATGCCCTCAGTTAAATGTGATAGCTGCATTACGTTGTACAGCTTTGGACATGATATTAAAGGGAGAATCTCAACACAATGGAAGAGCTGCAGAATAGTTTCAATTGGATGTTGCCAGGAAGTGGGGTTGCAATTTCGAAGAAAGAATTGAGCAGTTGAAGATTTTTCACTAATGCTAAGGAGGCTAAGGAATGAGCTGATTGAGATATTCACGATTATGAAGGGTTATGAGCAATATTCCCTCTTCACCTTGCACGGACCACTTGTTGCACTGTTCAGCTCCTTTATGATTCTTGCGTTACTGCTTGTATTTTAAAGGGGCTCCTTGATGTGTGCAGCCTGTTTGTAGCCTGTGTGCTAAGTTCTGGACAGCTTCATGACTGTACGTCTTCCCAGTTTAGAAGGAACGTGGAGAGCTTTGGTGAGACCAGGCCTACAGTAATGCACAGAGCTTTGATCTCTGTATTTCAGGCAGGATGTTCCTGCCTTGGAGGTGAGACAGTGAAGGTTGACTGGATTACTTCCCGGGATGAGAGGGGGGGTCCTATGATGAGAATCTGAGTAAATTGGGTCTATGTTGTCTGGAGTTTAGAAGAATGAGAGGTGACCTCATTGAAACATATAAGATTGCAAAAGGGCTTGAAAGGGCAGACACTGAGAGGTTGTCTCCCCCAGTTGGGGACTCTAGGATATGGGGACACAGTCTCAGGGAAAGCGGCCAATTAGTTGGGACTGAGATGAGGAGAATTGCTTTTCACTCAGGGGGCTGTGAACCTTTGGGATTCTTTACCTCAGCGATTTGTGGATGCTCCACCATTTAAGATTGGGGGTAGATAGATTTTTGATCTCTAAGGGAATCGAGGGATGTTGGGAACAGAGGGGAAAGTGGAGCTGAGGCAGACGTTCAGCCAATATCCTACTGAATGTCGGAGCAGGCTCGAGGAGCTGAGCAATCTACTCCCGCTCCTTTTTCTTATGTTGTTTGAACATTGGTTATGATAACATTGTGGTGTGTATTGGTGGTCCATCAAGCCTGCCTCACACACCAAAAAAAAGGGAATAAGGGTAAAAATAAGGGTAATAATAATCTGGAAAATTCCTCTTCAACTCTTCCAATCAATCAAAACCAACCCAGGAGATCATATGGAGCATATGGATCACATCTACTCTGGACAGGTTGTTTACACTGGTTAACAAAACATTAATATCGAAGAGGCCACCCGTTTAAGATAATCTATCACACAACTTGCATCATTGCTGTTTGCAGTGCTAGGCTTCTCTTGGAAAGACAAAATCACTAAAGTGCCAGTCCTCTCAAAAGCAAACCTCCCAAGTATGTTGACACTCATCAATTCGTGGCAACTTCGCTAGCATGGGCCTGTTCACAAGATGGGAGACAGCTATACCCAAGGATTTTCTGTATGGTAAGATGATGAGAGACTGAAGACCGGTAGCATGTCAACAAGTCTGCTACAAGGACATGTGACATGAAGGCCCAGAACATTGATTTTCACACCTAAGAGACACTACAGTCACAATGAGCAAAACATCAACATCACCATGACGATCAGTGACAATCGGACTGGTTATGATACAGACACCGCATTGATTACGTTACAAGCAGACACCCCATTGAATCTGTTAAAAACAGACACCCCATTGATTCTGTTACAAACAGAGACCCCATTGATAATGTTACAAACAGAAACCCCATTGACTATGTTAAAACCAGACACCACATAGATTCTGTTACAATCAGACCCTCCATTGATTCTGTTACAATCAGACACCATATTGATTCTGTTACAGACAAACACCCATTGATTCTGTTACAGACAAACACCCATTGATTCTGTTACGAACATACCACCCATTGATTCTGTTACAAACAGATACCCCATTGATTCTGTTACAAACAGACACCCCATTGATTCTGTTACAAACATACACCCCATTGATTATGTGACAAACAGAAACTACATTGATTCGGTTATAGATACTCCGTTGATTCTGTTACAAACAGACACTCCATTGATTCTATTACAATCATACAACTCATTGATAATGTTACAAACAGAGAGCCCATTGATTATTTTACAAACAGAAACCAAATTGATTATGTTAAAAACAGACACTCTATTGATACTGTTACAATCAGACACCCCATTGATTCAGTTACAAAGAGATACACCATTGATTATGTTAGAAACAGACACCCCATTGCTTCTGCTACAAACAGACACCCCGTTGATTCTGTTACAAACAGACATCTCATTGATTCTGTTACAAACAGACACCTCGTTGATTCTGTTACAAACAAACACCCCATTGATACTGTTACAACCATACACCCCATTGATGCTGTCAGAAACAGATACCCCATTCATCCTCTTACAACCAGACACCCCATTGATTACATTACAAACAGAGACCCCATTGAAAATGTTACAAATAGACACACCATTGATTCTGTTACAAACAGACACCCCATTGATTGTTACAAACAGACAGCCAATTGGTTCCATTACAAACAGAGACCCCATTGATTATGTTAGAAACAGACACCCCATTATAATGTTACAATAAGACACACCCCATTGATTCTGTTACAAACAGGCAATCCGTTGATTAAGTTACAAACAGACATCCCATTGATTATGTTACAAACAGACACCCCATTGATTCTGTAACAATCACACACCCCATTGATTCTGTTACAACCAGACACCACTTTGATTCTATTACAATCAAAAACTTTATTAGTTATGTTACAAACAAACACCCCATTGATACTGTTAGAAACAGACACCCCATTCATCCTGTTACAACCAGACATGCCATTGATTATGTAACAAACAGACAGCCCATTGATTCTGTTACAAACAGACACCCCATTGATAATGTTACAATAAGACACCTCATTTATTCTGTTACAATCAGAAACCCCATAGATTTTGTTACCCCATTGATTGTTACAATCAGACAGTCAATTGATTCTGTTACAAATAGAGACCCCATTGATTATGTTAGAAACAGACCCCCCATTGATTCTGTTACAAACAGACATCCCATTGATAATGTTACAAACAGACATGCCATTCATAATGTTACAAACAGACAACCCATTGATTATGTTACAAACAAACACCCCATTGATTCCATTACAAAATGACACCCCATTGATTATTTTACAAACAGACACCCAATTGATACTGTTACAATCAGACACCCCACTGGTTTCAATACAAACAGGCACCCCATTGATTGTTACAAACAGACAACCCATTGATTCTGTTACAAACAGAGACCCCATTGATAATGTTACAAACAGACACACCATTAATTATGTTAGAAACAGACACCCCATTAATTCTATTACAAACAGACACCCCAGTGATTCTGGGACAAACAGACACAATATTAATGATGTTACAAACAGACACCCCATTGATTCTGTTACAAACAGACGACCAGTTGAATCTGTTCCAAACAGACACCCCATGTATTCTGTGTAAACTGATACCACATTGATGCTGTTACAACCAGACACCCCATTGATTTTGTTACAACCAGAAACCCCATTGATTCTGTTAATAATGTTACAAATAGGCAGATCATTTATTTTGTCACAGCCAGACACCCCATTGATTCTGTTACAACCAGACACCACTTTGATTCTATTATAATCAGACACCTTATTACTTATGTTACAAACAAACACCCCATTCATCCTGTTACAACCAGACACTCCATTGATTATGTTACAAACAGACACCCCATTCATTCTGTGATAAACAGACACCACATTGATGATGTTACAAACAGACACCCCATTGATTATGTTACAAAGTGACATCCCCTTGATAACGTTGCAAACGGACACCCCGTTGATAATGTTATAAAAACAGACACCCCATTGATTATGTTACAAACAGACACCCCATTGATTCTGTTGCAAACAGATACCCCATTGACTCTGTTACATAGAGACACTCCATTTATTATGTTACAAACAGACACCCCATTGATTCTGTTACAAACAGACGACCAGTTGAATCTGTTCCAAACAGACACCCCATGTATTCTGTGTAAACTGATACCACATTGATGCTGTTACAACCAGACACCCCATTGATTTTGTTACAACCAGAAACCCCATTGATTCTGTTAATAATGTTACAAATAGGCAGATCATTTATTTTGTCACAGCCAGACACCCCATTGATTCTGTTACAACCAGACACCACTTTGATTCTATTATAATCAGACACCTTATTACTTATGTTACAAACAAACACCCCATTCATCCTGTTACAACCAGACACTCCATTGATTATGTTACAAACAGACACCCCATTCATTCTGTGATAAACAGACACCACATTGATGATGTTACAAACAGACACCCCATTGATTATGTTACAAAGTGACATCCCCTTGATAACGTTGCAAACGGACACCCCGTTGATAATGTTATAAAAACAGACACCCCATTGATTATGTTACAAACAGACACCCCATTGATTCTGTTGCAAACAGATACCCCATTGACTCTGTTACATAGAGACACTCCATTTATTATGTTACAAAGAGACATCCCATTGATTCTGTTACAAGCAGACACCACATTAATTATGTTACAAACAGATACCCCATTGATTTTGTTACAAAGAGACATCCCATTGATTCTGTTAAAACAGACACCCCATAGATTCTGTTACAAACAGACACCCCATTAATTCTGTTAAAAGCAGATATCCCATTGATTATATTACAAAGAGACATCCCATTGATTCTGTTATAAACAGAGACCCCATTGATTATATTACAGACAGACACCCCATTGATCCTGTTGCAAACAGACACCCCATTGACTCTGTTAAATACAGAGACTCCATTGATTATATTAAAAACATAAACCCCATTGATTATATTGCAATCAGACATCCCCTTGATTCTGTTAGCATCAGACACCCAATCGATAGTGTTACAAACAAACACCCCATTGATTCTGTTAGAAACAGACACACCATTCATCCTGTTACAACCAGACACCCCATTTATTATATTACAAACAGACACACAGTTGATAATGTTACAAATAGGCAGACCATTTATTATGTAACAGCCAGACACCCCATTGATTCTGTTACAACCAGACACCACCTTGATTCTATTACAATCAGACACCTTATTACTTATGTTACAAACAAACAGCCCATTCATCCTGTTACAACCAGACACCCCACTGATCCTGTTGCAAACAGACACCCCATTGACCCTGTTACATACAGAGACTCCAATGATTATGTTAAAAACATAAACCCCATTGATTATATTACAATCAGACATCCCCTTGATTCTGTTAGCATCAGACACCCAATTGATAGTGTTACAATCAGACAACCCATTGATTCTGTTACAAACAAACACCTCATTGATTATGTTACAAACAGCAACCCCATTGATTCTGTTGCAAACGGACATCCCGTTGATTATGTTATAAAACACTCACCCCATTGATTCTGTTACACACAGAGACCCCATTGATTCTGTTAAAAACAGACACACCATAGATTCTGTTACAAACAGAAAACTCATTAATTATGTTAAAAGCAGAGATCCCATTGATTCTGTTACTAACAGACACTCCTTTGATCATGTTACAAACAGACACCCCATTGCTTATGTTGCAAAGAGACACCACATTGATTATGTTACAAACAGACACCCCTTTGCTTATATTACAAAGAGACACCCCATTGATTCTGTTGCAAACAGACACCCCATTGATTATGTTACACACAGAGACCACATTGATTATGTTACAATCATAGAACCCATTGATAATGTTACAAACCGACACCCCATTACACATGTTACAGACAGCCCATTGTTTCAGTTACAAAGAGACACTCCATTAAAACAGACACCCCATTGATTCAGTTACAAACAGACACCCCATTGCTTATGTTACAACAGACACCCCATTGATTCTGTTACAAATAGACACCCCATTGATTCTGTTACAGACCGATACCCCATTGATAATGTTATAAAAACAAACACAACATTGATTCTGTAAGAAATAGACACACCATTGATTCTGTTACAAAAAGACGCCACATTGATTATATTACAATCAGACAACCCATTGACTCTGTTACAACCCCATTGATTATGTTACAAACTGACACCCCATTGCTTATGTTACAAATAGACACCCCGTTGATTCTGTTACATACACACAGCCCATTGATTATGTTACAAATAGATACCCCATTGATTCTGTTATAAAAAGGCACCCCATTGATAATGTTACAAACACACACCCCTTTGATTAAGGTACAAACAGACACCCGTTGATTTTGTTACAAACTGAATCCGCATTTATTATGTTATCATTAGACACATCATTAATAATGTTACAATCAGACAACCCATTTAATCTGTTACAAGCAGACACCCCATTGATTCTGTTACAAACAGACAACCCATTGATAAAGTTATAAACAGACACCCTATTGATCATATTACAAACAGACCCCCCGTTGATTCTATTATAAATAGACACCCTGTTTATAATGTTTTAAATAGAGTCACCCCATTGATTCTGTTACAAACAGACACCCCATTGATTGTGTTAGAAATAGGCTCCCCATTGATAATATTATAAAAACAGACACCCCATTGATTCTGTTGCAAACAGACACCAGATTGATTCTGTTACTAACAGACACCTCATTGATTCTGTTACAAACAGAAACCCCATTGATTATATTGCAATCACACACCTCATTGATTCTGTTACAAACAGACACCAGATTGATTCTGTTACTAACAGACACCTCATTGATTCTGTTACAATCAGACACCCCATTGATAATGTTACAAACAGACACCCCATTGATTGTGAAACAACAGACACCCCATTGATTCTGTTATAAAAAGGCATCCCATTGATAATGTTACAAACACACAGCCCATTGATTAAGTTACAGACACCCGTTGATTTTGTTACAAACAGAAACCCCATTGATTCTGTTACAAATATATAAACACATTGATAAAGTTACAAACAGGCACCCCACTGATTCTGTTGCAAACAGACACCCCATTGACTCTGTTACATACAGAGACCCCATTGATTATGCTAAAAACATACACCCCATTGATTCTGTTAAAAACAGACACTCCATAGATTCTGTTACAAACAGAAAACTCATTACTTCTGTTAAAAACAGACACACCATTGATAATGTTACAATAAGACACCACATTGATTCTGTTACAAACAGACATCCCATTGATTCTGTTACAAACAGACATCCCATTGATTCTGTTACAAACAGACATCCCATTGATTCTGTTACAAACAGACATCCCATTGATTCTGTTACAAACAGACACCCCATTGATTCTGTTACAAACAGACATCCCATTGATTCCGTTACAAACAGACATCCCATTGATTCTGTTACAAACAGACATCCCATTGATTCTGTTACAAACAGACATCCCATTGATTCTGTTACAAACAGACCATCCCATTGATTCTGTTACAAACAGACATCCCATTGATTCTGTTGCAAACAGACATCCCATTGATTCTGTTACAAACAGACATCCCATTGATTCTGTTAAAAACAGACACTCCATAGATTCTGTTACAAACAGAAAACTCATTACTTCTGTTAAAAACAGACACACCATTGAAAATGTTACAATAAGACACCACATTGATTCTGTTACAAACAGACATCCCATTGATTCTGTTACAAACA
Source organism: Isurus oxyrinchus (assembly GCA_026770705.1). Taxonomy (NCBI): domain Eukaryota; kingdom Metazoa; phylum Chordata; class Chondrichthyes; order Lamniformes; family Lamnidae; genus Isurus; species Isurus oxyrinchus. The sequence goes on along the minus strand of JANJGN010000014.1, from coordinate 2,487,453 downwards.
GACATCCCATTGATTCTGTTACAAACAGACACCTCATTGATTCTGTTACAAACAGATATCCCATTGATTCTGTTACAAACAGACATCCCATTGATTCTGTTACAAACAGACATCCCATTGATTCTGTTACAAACAGACATCCCATTGATTCTGTTACAAACAGACATCCCATTGATTCTGTTACAAACAGACATCCCATTGATTCTGTTACAAACAGACATCCCATTGATTCTGTTACAAACAGACACCCCATTGATTATATTACAAACACCTCAAACGCCTCATTGATTCTGTTAAAAACAGACACCTCATAGATTCTGTTACCAACAGACACCCCATTAATTCTGTTAAAAGCAGACATCCCATTGATTCTGTTACAAACTGATACCCCATAGATTATGTTACAAACATGCACACAATTAATTTTGTTACAAACAGACACCCCATTGATTTTGTTACAAATAGAAACCCGATCTATTATGTTACAAACAGACAGGCCATGAATTCTGTTAGAAACAGAAACCCCATTGATTCTATTACAAACAGACACCCCATTGAATCAGTTACAAACAGACATGCCATTGATTACGTTACAAATAGACCCCCCACTGATTATGTTACAAAGAAACACCCTGTTGATTCAGTTACAAACAGACACTCCATTGATTATGTTACAAAAGAGACCCCATTGATTTTGTTACAAACAAACACCCCATTGATACTGTTACAAACAGACACCCTATTGATGCCATTACATTCAGACACTAGATTGATAATGTTACAATCAGACACCCCATTGATTCTGTTACAAACAGAAACCCCATTGATTCTATTACTTTCAGACACCCCATTGATAATGTTACGTACTGACACCCCATTGATTAATTACAAACAGACATCCCATTTATTCTGTTACAATCAGTCACCCCATTGATAATGTTACAAAGAGACACCCCATTGATTCTGTTACAACAGACACCTCTTTTATTATGTTACTTACAGAGAGCCCATTGATTCTTTTTCAGATAGACGCCCCATTGATTATGTTACAAACAGACACCCAATTGATAATGTTATAAAAACAGACACCCCATTGATTCTGTTGCAAACAGACACCTCATTGATTCTGTTACACACACACACCCCATTGATTATATTACAAACACACACCCCATTGATTCTGTTAAAAATAGACACCCCATAGCTTCTGTTACAAACAGACACCCCATTATTTCTGTTAAAAGCAGACAAGCCATTGATTCTGTTACAGTCTGACACCCCATAGATTATGTTACAAACAGACACGCTATTGATTTTGTTGCAAACAGACATCCCATTGAATATGTTACAAACAGAAACCCGATCTATTATGTTACAAACAGACAGCCCATGGATTCTGTGACAAACAGTTACCCCATTGATAAAGTTATAAACAGACAGCCCATTGATTCTGTTACAAACAGACACCCCATTGATCCTGATACAAAGACACCCCATTGAATCAGTTACAAACAGACATGCCATTGATTATGTTACAAATAGACCCCCCCATTGATTATGTTACAAAGAAACACCCCGTTGATTCAGTTACAAGCAGACACTCTATTGATTATGTAACAAAAGAGACCGCATTGATTTTGTTACAAACAAACACCCCATTGATTCTGTTACAAACAGACAACCCATTGATTATGTTACAATCAGAGACCCGATTGATAATGTTGCAATCAGACACCCTATTGATACCATTACATTCAGACACTAGATTGATAATGTTACAATCAGATATCCCGTTGATTCTGTTACAAACAGAAACCCCATTGATTCTATTACAATCAGACACCCCATTGATAATGTTACGTACTGACACCCCGTTGATTAATTACAAGCAGACACCCCATTCATAATGTTACAAACAGATACCCCATTGATTATGTTACAAACAGACACCCAATTTACTCTGTTACAAACAGACACCCATTGATTATGTTAAAACAGACACCTCATTGATTCTGTTACAAACAGACACCCAATTTACTCTATTACAAACAGACATCCCACTGATGCTCTTACTAACAGACACCCCATTGATTCTGTTACATACAAACATCACATTGATTAAGTTGCAAACAGACACCCCATTGATTCTGTTACAATCAGACACCCTATTGATAATGTTACAAACAGGTACCCCATTGATTAATTTACAAACAAACAGCCCATTGATAATATTACAAACAGTCACCCCATTGATTTAGTAACAAACATACACCCCTTTGATGATGCTATAACAGACACCCCATTGATTATGTTACAAAGAGACACCTCATTGATTCTGTTAGAAATAGGCACCCCATTGATAATGTTATAAAAACAGACACCCCACTGATTAATTTACAAACAAGCAGCCCATTGATAATATTACAAACTGTCCTTCCATTGATTTAGTAACAAACAGGCGCCCCAATAATTCTGTTACAATCTGATACCCTATTGATAATGTTACAAACAGACACCCCATTGATTAAGTTACAAACAAGCAGCCCATTGATAATGTTACAAACAGCCCCCTTATTGATTATGTTACAAACAATCACCCCACTGATTCTATTACTAACAGACACCCCATTGATTACGTTACAATCAGACATCCCATTGATTCTGTTACTTTCAGACACCCCATTGATAATGTTACAATCAGATACCTCATTGATTATGTTACAAACAGACACCCCATTGATAATGTTATAAAAACAGACATCCCATTGATTCTGTTACATACAAACACCGCGTTGATTAAGTTGCAAACAGACACCCCAATGATTCTGTTACAATCTGATACCCTATTGATAATGTTACAAACAGGTACCCCATTGATTAATTTACAAACAAACAGCTCATTGATAATATTACAAACAGTCACCCCATTGATTTAGTAACAAACATACATCCTTTTGATGATGCTACAACAGACACACCCTTGATTATGTTACAAACAGACACCTCATTCATAATGTTACAAACAGACACCTTATTGATTATGTTACAACCAGATACCTCTTTGATTATGTTACAAACAATCACCCCACTGGTTCTGTTACTAACAGACACCCTATTGATTCTTTTGCAAACAGACACCCCATTGATAATGTTACTTTCAGACACCCCATTGATTCTATTACAAACAGACAACCCATTGATAATGTTATAAACAAACACCCCATTGATTATGTTACAAAGAGAGATCCCATTGATCATTTATAAAAACAGACACCCCATTGATTATATTATAAACAGATGCCCCATTGATTCTGTTACAAACAGACACCCCATTGATTCAGTTAAAAACAGACACCCCACTGATTCTGTTACAAACACACATCCCATTGATTAAGTGACAAACAGACACCCCATTGATTATGTTACAATCAGACACCCAATTGATAATGTTACAATCAGATACCCCATTGATTCTGTTACAGACTGACACCCCATTAAGTCTGTTACAGACCGACACCCGATTGATTATTTGACAAACAGACACCCCATTGATTCTGTTACAAACAGACACCCCATTGATTCTGTTATCAAACAGACAGCCCATTAATTCTGTTACAGACCAACACCCCATTGATTCTGTTATCAAACAGACAGCCCATTAATTCTGTTACAGACCGACACCCCATTGATTATTTGACAAACAGACACCCCATTGATTCTGTTGTCAAACAGACAACCCATTGATAATGTTACAAACAGACACCCCATTGATAATGTTACAAACAGAAACCCCATTGATTAAGTTACAAACAAACTGCCCTTTGATGATGTTACAACAGACACCCCATTGATGAAGTTACAAACAGACACCCCATTGATAATTTTACAAACAGACACCCCATTGATTCTGTTACAATCAGTCACCCCATTGATAAAGTTACAAACAGATACCCCATTGATCATGTTACAAACAGACGCCTCACTGATTCAGTTACAAACATAAACCCCATTGATTATGTGACAAACAGTCACCCCATTGATTCTGTTTCAAACAGACACCCCATTGATTATGACACCACCAGGGAGCCCCATTGTGACAATATAAAATTGCCCTGAAGTCAACAATTGATTCTGCCCCCTAATGCGGTCTACCTCATATTCCTTTTCTCATGGATCTCCCAATGGAACTTCATGTACCAGTTCAGACGGATATACTTTCCTTTAGCAAATACATGAGCACTGTACTCAATACCCATCATGTATTCAATGATTAAATGTAAAGTTGGTTGATTAATTACAATTGAATCTGAGCAGTATGTTTCATTCCTGCTAAGTTAGCAGCAAAGTAGAATCACAACACCAAATACTTTTGCCCAAATTAAAGTGATAATCTACAGGCAACATATTCTGCTTCAAAATACATGCAAGTATTGCTTTTTTGCAAGTATTAACAATCACACAACTTCACAAATCTAATGGGATGTGCGTCAGTGTTGAGTAGATCACTAAGGCTGTAAGACACATCAAACATTTATTGATGTCTCTAGGGATTTTGAACATCAGCCTTTACCCCTTGTAATACTGAAATAAGCTTTCACTTAACACTTGTCATTGAGAATGATGCTCAGCAGATCCCTTAATGTTAAAAATTGTATAAAGTGTTTGAAAACTTCCCTGAGTCTTTAACATTTCAATACATGGAGAAACGATTTTGTTCCAGGTAAGCTGTTGCTTTGTGATCACCTCTTCGCACAGTTCTGCTATTGTAGTAATTTCCCCCAATCTTTTACCTTTATTCTCTAACCTCTGACTGTCCTGGTGCTTTGGTGCTGATTTTCTTGTTTTTACGCAGATGTGGATTTGGATCTAGAATCTATGGGGCAGTTGATGATGCCTTTGACTTAGTGACTTTGCCCAGTAAATAACACAGCTTTTCAGATCTTGAAGAGCTCTGTGTAGGGTTAATGGGCCACCAGGGAGACTGTGATAGAGAGGGCAAGTAGACTTTGGCAGGGAAAATTGGTAATGGTTACCCCAGCTGGTTACTAAATAACAAAACTAATGATGAAATAACCCTGCTGGTTACTAGCCAATACTAGGGACAGAATTTAATGCCCTCCCAACCCTGGTGGTGAGTTTAGAGGTGGTGGGGGGGGCATTAATTAGCCGGTAAGGTGCCGGGTTGATACCCCACCCCCTTCCCACCTCCACCTAATTATGTCCGGGGCAGGGAGGCTTTTGGACGGCCTTCCCTCTTGGAGCTAATTGAAGCCCTTAATTGGGTATTAATAGCCCACATAAGGGCCTCATTGTACCAATACTGATATTCAACCAATGGAAGGGAGGGGAGTCATCACTCAGGAAGCCTGAAAGCAAAACCCTGTGGAAATCCCCTCGGTTTCTCTCTCCGCAGACACTGCAAGCCCTGTGGAGCCTTTCCAGCATTTCGTGTTTTTATTTCAGATTTCCAGCCGCCGCAGTATTTTGCTTTTATTTTAGGGCCTCAGGCAGCTCAGTTTTCCTCCTGGAACGTGAGGACCAGGTAGGCATTCAACACCAGGTGCTTGTCAAGGTCACTTCAGCCTTGAAGTCCTTCACCTCCAGCCTCTTAAAGGAACCTGCTGGGTTTGGAGGAGAGACTGGAGGGGGAACCATTAACGCCATCAGCTAACATGGCTGCCAGGAAGGGAAATTGGGCGCTCCACTGTTTTGTGGGGTAGGGTGGAGGGAGCAGGGGGTGGGTGTCATGGACAAGATGAGCTTGGAGAGGGCATGAGGGGAGTTTGGAGAGAACCTGAGGAAAGATGTGAGTTCAGGGTTAGGGAATCAAGGGAAACTTCAAAAGAAGTTTGGCCCAATGGGTTAGGGGAAGGGAAGGAAGCAGCAGAGGGAGATGATCAGATGGTCTCAATCTTAGTGACAGTGAAGTCCATGAGCTCCCGATAAGATAAGAACTTAACATAAGAAATAGGAACAGGTGTAGGCTATTCGGCCCCTCAAGCCTGCTCCACCATTCAATAAGATCATGGCTGATCTGTTTGTGTTTTGAATCCCATATTCCCATCTAACCCCGATAACCTTTGATTCCCTTGCCTAACAAGAATCTATCTACCTCTGCCTTAACAATATTCAACGACCCCAACTCCACCGCCTTCTGAGGCAGAGAGTTCCAAACTCACACAAACCTCAGAAAAAAATTCTCCTCATCTCTGCTCTAAAAGGGCGACCCCTAATTTTAAACCAATGCCCCCTAGTCCTGGACTCACCCACAAGAGGAAACATCCTTTCCACATCCACCTTGTCAAGGCCGTTCAGGATCTTATATACTTCAATCAAATCACCTCTCACTCTTCTAAACTCCAGTAGAAACAAGCCCAGTCTGTCCAACCTTTCCTCATACGACAACCCACTCATTCCAGGTATCAATCTAGTAAACCTCCTCTGAACCACCTCCAATGCATTTACATCCTTCCTTAAATAAGGAGACCAAAACTGCGCACAGTATTCGAGGTGTGGTCTCACCAATGCCCTGTATAACTGAAGCATAACATCCTTACTTTTATGTTCAATTCCTCTCGTAATAAAGGATCGCATTCCATTAACCTTCCAAGTTATTTGCTTTATCTTGTTCCCTCTGCAACTTGGAATTTTGCACTCATTCTCTCTTTAAGTAATACTCTGCTTTTTTATTCTTACTGCCAAAGTGAACAACTTCACATTTTCCTACATTAAACTCCATCTGCCAGATCTTTGCCCACTCACTCAACCTGTCTCTATCCATCTGTAACTGCATGTCCTCCTCACAACATACTTCCCTACCTATCTTTGTGTCACCTACAAATTTAGCTACCATGCCTTCACTGCCCTCATCCAGCTCATTGATGTAAATTGTAAAAAGTTGACTTCCCAGCACAGACCCCTGTGGGACCCCACTTGTTACACCCTTCCAATCAGAAAAAGACCCATTTATGCAAACTCTCTGTTTCCTGTTAGCTAGCCAATCTTCTATCCATGCTAATATGTTACCCCCTACACCATGAGTTTTATTTTCTGTAATTACCTTTGATATGGCAGCTTATCAAACTCCTTCTGGAAATCCAAGTACAGCACATCCACAGATTCCCCTTTACCCACAGCACATGTTACTCCTTCAAAGAAACCTAATAAATTGGTTAAACATGATGTTCCTTTCAAAAAACCATGCTGACTCTTCCCAATTACCTTGAGTTTCTCTATGTGCCCAACTATAACCTCCTTAATGATCGATTCTAATAACTTCCCCATGACAGACGTTAAGCTAACTGGCCTATAGCTTGCTGTTTTCTGCCTCCCTCCCTTCCTGAACAGAGGGGTTATATTTGTTACTGTCCAGTCTGATGGAACCTTTCCAGAATCTAGTGACTTTTGGAAAATTAACACCAGTGCATGGACTACCTCATTAACCACCTCTGTTTAGACCCTAGGATGTGGTCCATTGGGACCTGGAGATTTGCCAGCCACAGCTCCATCAATTTGCTTCCCCAGTGATTTCAATTTCACCAAGTTCCCTTCTCCCGCTCACCTCCTGATTTATAGCTATTACTGGAATATTTCTTGTATCCTCTATAGTGAAGACAGAAGCAAAATATTTGTTCATTTCTTCTTCCATTTCCTTATTATCTACTATTAACTCCCCACCATCACTCTGTAGAGGACCAACGCTCACTTTACTTGCTCTTTTCCTTTTTAAGTACCTGTAGAAACACTTGCTGTCCCTTTTTACATTTCCAGCTAGCTTCCCCTCATACTCTAATTTCTTTCTCCTGATTAACCTTTTAGTCATTCTCTGCAGTTCTTTGTATCCTGTCCTATTATCTGACCTGTCACTCATCTTTGCGGAGTTGTATGCTTTTCCCTTAAGTTTGATGTTTTCCTTAACTTCTTTAGTTAACCATGGATGTTTGGGTTGTCCCTTTAGAATTTTTCTCTATGGTAAGAATGTGCTTATTCTGAATACTCTGAGATATTCCCTTAAATGTCTGCCACTGTTTCTCTATTGATCTACCCTCTAGCCTAGTTTCCAAATTCATTTCAGCTAGCTCAGCTTTCATCTTTGCATAGTTGCCCTTATTTAACTTTAAGATACAAGTCTTAGACCCACTCTTCTCCCTGTCAAACTGGATGTAAAATTCAGTCATATTGTGGTTGCTGCTACCTAGGGATGCCTTTACTCTGAGGTCATTCACTAATCCTGTCACATTATACAATACCAAGCCTAATATAACCTGCTCTCTGGTTAGTTCCAGAACATGCTGCTCTAAGAAACTATCTCAAAAGTGTTCTAAAAACTCCTCGTGCAGACTACTACTGCCAATCTGATTTTTCCAGTTTGTATGTAGATTAAAATCACCCATGATTATTGCCCTCCCCTTATCACAATCCCCAATATTTCTTCTTGTTTACTTTGTCCTACATTGTGGTTACTGTTAGGTTCGATTAAATAGTTGACAATCTCTATAAGGGAAACCAGACCACTGCATAAGCCAGAAGAAACATCTGGTCACATCAGATCCTCCATATGCCAAACACAATCTGGTATTCCCCTGTGAAACTCCAACCTCCACACAACACACACTGGTCTTTTGTTCTCCTACATCTACAACACAAGCACTGCTTAAACCACTCCCAAAAGTAGCACAGATTGATTCCTAATGAACAACAACACCTGAGAATCCTATATTGTTCAAAAGTAGCTTTATCAGCTCTTTAACATGTTGTCTGTTGTAGATATCCTGGATGAGCAGAATACACCTGTAATACTTTAAATCTTTGTGGGGAATTTCTAGGAACTTCTGACTAGACCACTCCCACTAGTGACTTTTTTCCCCTACTATCCCTCATCTCCACCCAAACCAATAATACATCCTGAAGCAAGGTCATCTCTAACTATTGCACCAATGCAATCTTTGATTAACAGTGTTACCCCTCCACCTTTACCTCGCTTCCTATTCTTCTTGAATGACATGTACCCCTCAATATCCAGGACCCAATCCTTGTCATCCTGCAGCCACATCTCTGTAATGGCTATGTGATCATATTTAATTCAGTGTGGGCCATCAATTCATTTACTTGGTTGTGAATGCTGTGTGCATTCAGATACAGAGCCTTCAGTTTTGTCTTTTTGTTAGCTTTGTAACATCTAGTCTTGGCTGTTGATATATTCTTAGGTTTTTTACTCTCTGTCCCTTCCTGCCATTCTCTGACCTTCATTTCTCATATCACTATTTTGCCCTTCTGTCTTGACTCTACACCTTGAATTGATCTCTCACCCCTCTTGCTTAGTTTAAACTCCTCCCTGATGCAAGATGTGAGTAGAGGAGATGGGGGAGGGTGTTTAAGACGATGGTTTTCAGTACAGAAAAGAAGCCAGTGGGTTGCTTTGCATTCCGGGATAACCCAGCATTAACAGATGGCAGCAGGACCTGATAGCACTTTATGTGGCCCAGACAGATTGGGCAGTGAATAGTTAAACCAACTGTCTGCCAAATCCATTCGAGCTTGCAGCTTGGATTTAAGGGATTTGAGACAAGGGCCTACTCAGAGAAACAGCCAGTGTGAGAGGGAGTAAGAATTTTAATGAGGACCATGGCAGTTAAGGTGTGGCTGAGCAACCCAGTAGCTGCAGAAATGTCATGATGTCCGAGAGACAGAAGTTTTACCATTAAGATTGTGGAAGTGCTGTTTTAAGTGAAGTGGGCTTAGTTTTTCCCAGGGACCAACAACATTGGTGGCCCGTGAATGAATCCACTAACTTAAAACTGAGTTCTTAGCGGTTTGCAGAATGGGCTGGTGCTTTCTGGAAATTGGGTTGGGACATTTCACGTAGACCCCTGACAGGAAGTGAAGGCAGGAAACCTTCAGTCCATCAATTCGGGCAGGCAGTACCCCTGGTGCTCCTGCACTGTTGGCACCAAAGGCAGCCAAATGGTCCATCACGTCTGAGGTGCTGGCTGTTTGCTAAAGTGTTCCAAAAGTAACCCCATTGCGCGTTGCTTCTCTAGGTACCTTCATCTGTTTTTATATTCACTCAGTTTCCCTTTAAAGAAGCAATCTTCTTTCTTTAAGCCATCTCCTGTTGCCCAGCATTCCTTGCTGCAATGTCCAGTCATTTCTCCTGACCTCTCCGATCCAGCATCTAATTCTTTGTGGAAAATGCCTTGACCTCTGCAGGCATTTCCTGCACAGCTGGAATTAAACAGTACTTTACATTCGAAATACCAGGCAGCCATTCAAGTGCTGGGAAGTTTATTATACAGAGTGGAATGGAAAGAGTTTCCCATACAGAATCCCATCACAACTTGGGGTGTGGGGGGGGGGGGGGGGGGGCGTTGGGAAGGCATCGGTTCTGACTTGTTGGATCCTTTGTCCTTGTCTTTTACTATGAAACTGTTTTCACATTTGTAAGATTTTGGATTTCGGAGACCACAGGTGCCTGAGTTGGGCAGTCAACTGGCCGTAAGTGATCTTAAGATAGTTTATTAGGAAGCAACAATTTAGATACAATGCATTAATTAATTAGACAGATAAAGTACATGACTCGTGACAGTTGAGAGCGGTTTATTGATCCCGTTGGAGGAACGGATGGTTGGCACACAGTGTGTTGCCCTCAGTAGCAGCATTCTGTTCCCTAGTTGAAGTGTCAGGGAACTCTTCCCCAGTCTCCCTCCTCCCCCTCTTCTTCCTCTTCCACCTAAAGCAGGCCACTGCCCGCTGGGCACTGCCACCTCACCAGCACTTGCCCCCTTGTCCCCGAGCACTGGTTAATATACCCTTTTTCTGGGGACTGGTAGCTTAGCCAGTGTCAATCATCTACTCAAACCCTTCTGGTCCCCAAAATGTCAGGGTGCTTACCTCCTCTCTGCCCTTGTTCGTCACCCTGCTTGAGGCCAGCCTTTTAGTTTATGTCATGCTGAGGGTCATATCCTGGGGAACACGAGATACCATCCTACCAGCTTAGGAATGGGGGGAGATGGCAGCCTGAACCAAGCAGCTGTAACACTTCCAGGGAGTGTTTAGAATTGTTGGTGTTTATAAATTGTCTTTCTGGAGAGAGGAGATCAATGCTGTGTTAGATAAGTTTATTAAAGGCCTTAATTTCTTACACATTCCAATTAAACGCTGAAGCCAAGATCCTCAGTAATAGTTAACAAATGTTCCTGTCTTATTTTTATATCTTACTCATAGCTCTGCCTTGATTAGAGGTTCTGAGATACAGCTGCAGCAACTAAATGGCTTTGGTTAACGGATGGATTTGTTTTAAAATTTGACTGCCTGGGGACATTAAATGAAATCTGGAAAAACTTCCAATGAACGGTTTTGGATGCACTGAAAAAATGTGTCCTAATGAAACCAAGGAACCTCCCCCTCCCCCCCACCACCGTGTTTGTGGGAATGTTGGAAAGAGCTACAGTTACACTATGGGTCTTTTCAAAGTAAAACACTGACTTTACTGTACAGCTGCCAGCTGAGATTCACAGTGATTCAGGCCTAAGAGATTTCCAATTTACTGACAAGCTCCTGACACAAAACTTTTCTCTTATATACATTTTATTAGGGGTTGGGTTTTCCAGTAGGTTAGGAACATGCAAACTTTGCAAAGCTATTTCCTACATCTGAGTCTTGGTCTTTTACAATAATTGAAATGGACACAGAATTGGGAAAAAAAAACAGCTGCAAATCACATTCTAGTCTGAGAAGCATGCCACTGAGCCAACTTTGTGTCCATCCTTTCTGCTTAATGCCATGGGCTTCCATTCTCTCAACAAGTCTCCCATGTGGCACTTTATTAAATGTCTTCCAGAAGCCCATATATACATCTACTGCACTACCTTGATCAACCTTTACTGCTCTTTCATTAAAGAATTAAATCAAGTCAGTCGACACAATTTACCCTTAACAAATCCAAGCTGCTCTGATTAACCCCTGCCTTACAAATAAAAGCATTGCCTCTGATAATGGTTTCCAATAACCTCTTCACCACTCATGTTAGACTAACTGTCCTATAGTTTCCTGGTATATGGGTGTAAAGGGTTAACTCTAATGCTAGCTACTGAGCACGTGCGTAAGGAGCTATGTCACAGTGATGTCACTCACTGAGAGGAGATGAGTGTGAAGCATCTGAGAGAGTAGCTCCAGGTATGTGGGGTAATTATTGTTTTATTTAGTGTGCAATGTACTTTTGAGAATAATATCTGTTAGGAATGATCGCATGATCTGTAGTAACCAATAGGAGAGTAGCATGGGCTACCTCAGCAGACAGTGAAGCGATGGAGTTGGAGTTGAAAGCATGTAGTTGCTGCTGAGTATATTTTAAATAAACTTAAAGTTTCCACTTAAGAAGTGTCTGCAGTTCAACTCTGTTAGTAACAGTACAACTTGGTCACCCTACAATAAACTGGCGATGAGGATAAAACAGGAGTGAACAGAATAAATCAAGTTAAAAAGAAATCAGCACTGTACCTTGCCCAGTGATTGTAAGTAGCAAGCTCTGTTAGAATTAAAGAAGTTATCCTCTCTCAAAATGCCACAATTTGGGAGAATTGATCCTTTTGAACCTGCCACAGATGACTGGTCTCAATACATAGAACACCACACGTTCTTTTTTCAAGTGAATGAGATTATAGGGGAAGAGAAGAGGCGAGCAATCCTCTTGAGTACTTGTGGGAGAAAAACCTGTAGTCTAGTTCAAAGCATGATGGCACCCAGTGCCCCAGATTCAAAGAATTTCAATGAATTGGTGGACCTCATGCAGGGTCACTTTCAACCCAAGGTGCAAGAGGCAGAAGCAATTAGTCTTTAATGATTGGCAGCTTAAGAAAATCAAAATGCTATTATTGTCATAGAAATGGACATAAAATGAGGCAGTTCAAGGAAATATTCAAGCAGGCTTGTAAACAGAAGAAGAAGCCCAATGAAATCTACAATGTAGAAGAGTCTGAAACAACAAATTCAGGCAGTTACTCGTATTTAATCTGAAAGCTGGAAAGACAGAACCAATATTTGTCACAGTGAAAGTAAATGGTAAACCTGTTAGAATGGAAGTGGACACAGGAGCTTCCAATACAGTAATTGGGGAACATACCTTCAGATATCTGAATAATGGGGAACATTAAGTTTAGAAGAAACAGCTGCCAAGTTAAAAACATACTGTGAAGATATTCAAATAAAAGGCATAAGCAGAGTAACTGTCCATTATGGAAGCCAATCGACAAAGCTACTCTTGATGGTGGGAGCAGGTGAAGGGCCAAACCTCCTGGGGTGAAATTGGTTAAAGGAGATTAAGTTAGAATGGGCTGAAATTTTCCAGTTGAGAGCAAGAGTGCTACCAGAGCTACTTAGAAAGTACACCACCATCTTTAAGGTCAATCCAGGAAAAATCCAGGGCCTTTAGCTCAAGAGTTATGTGGATTCAGAAGTAGCTCCTCTCTTCACGAAGGTAAGACCCCTGTCATACACCCTGTGAGAAAAAGTCGACACTGAGCTAAACAGACTAGAGAAACTGGAAACTGGAACCTGTTCAGTTCTCAGAATGGGCAGTACTGTTAGTCCCCTTCCTTAAGCCCAATCAAATTACGGGTTTTATTTATAGTGTGTAATGCACCTCTAAGAATAATACTTGTTAGGAAAGATCACATGATCTGTAGTAACCAATAGGAGAGTAGCGCGGGCTACCTCAGCAGTTAATGTAGAGCTAGAGTTGGAGTTGAAAGCACATGTGTAGTTGCTGCTGAGCATATTGTAAATAAACTTAATGTTTCCACCTAAGGAATGTCTGCAGATCAAGCCTATCACTAACAGTACAACTCGGCCACCCTATAACACTATGTCTTGGTTTTATTTGACCTTTGTTTATAGTCATCATGTAACTAAATACTTTTGAACAGAAGACCATTGTCCAGCAAGATCTCTTCTAGAGTAAGAAGCCAATGGATCCCGAGATAACCCTACAATAACAGAGTGCATTCCTCATCCATTTCTTGAGTAGTTGTACATTAGCAGCCCTCTAGTCTCGGGCACTATTCCTGTATTAATGATGCTTGACAGATTGTAACCAAGGTCATACAAGGTTGTGAAATTGTGGACTCACTGATTTCACACTGGGTTTGAATCAGTCAATTTTCATCCCTTTCTGCTAGGGGCTGCTCTCACATGAAGCCCTGTGATTGGTTCTCACTGTGCATAAGGTATACAAAAACAGGAACAAAAACAATTTTGGAAACAGGAAAATGGTATTAGGCCCAGCAAGTAGGTGCCATTTTACCCTTTCCATTCTATTGCCTTTCTCAGTCAGTCAGTATATTCACCCAAACTCAGTGATGACTCATGTCTCAAATCCATTCTTTTCTGTATGTTCCATCCTCAGTAAAACTGACTAAGATTGGAGATGAAATTTGGCAGTGCTGAGGATGATAGTGGATCTGTGAGGATGGAAAATCAGGCTGAGTGTGCTGTCAGCAGCTGATTAATTATTGGTTAAGTGCTGTCCCCATTGTCTCTTGAGTAGACGAGGTTCACGTTCTATAAATCTCATATTCTATTTCCATAGGAAGGAGTGAAAAGTTATATTCATATAAAATCTTTTACATTCTCAGCATTTCACAGGCAATTAATGACTTTTAAAAGTGTCAACATTGTTATGCAGGCAAAATCCAAATTAAACATAGCAAAGCCCTATAAACAGCTATTGAAGTAAATGTCTTCTCAGTCTGTCTCGGTGTTGGTTGAGAGGTAATTGTTGATCGGGACATCAGAAGAGCTCCCTTGCTCTTTGTTGCAAACTGCTGTTGGATCTTTTGCTTCCATCTAAAGAGGCATGTGAAGCCTTTGATTTAACCCTTTATCTGGAGGATAGAGTCTTCCACAATACAGTATTCTCTCAGTAACGTTCATGATATCCATTTGTTCAAGTGCTTGTGACTCAAATATTGGACTGCATCCTCCTGTCTCTGGTGCTTTCCACAAATGTCGCTGTCAGACAATCTTTAGTTACAGCTGCAGGACCTAAAACCCAGCTAGTCAAAAACTGGCAGTGTCCGAAAACCAGGGTGGGAATTTTTGTCACAGCGAGCAGGTAAAGTGATGCGGGGTAACGTCGGACATGTGTCCTGACTTCACCCCCTGTCATTTAGGTTTTCAGTTCGGCGAGCACGCAGGCCTGTTAAGGACATTTAAATGTCGATTACACCTATTACTGAGCTGCCTGTCCAACCTTAAGGTTGTCGGGTAGGTGAGAGGTCCAGCGGGCCTTCGTATTTCTTATGGAACCTCATCCACGGAAGGGCTGAGGTTTCATGAAGGGTTTATATATCAAAATAAATTTTCTCATTAATGCTCCTTGACATGCTCCAGCTCACGTGACACTGTCACATGAGGGGACGTGTCTTAAAATATTTTCTTTCCTTTACTTACATTTTTAAACCTTAAACTAATCACTTGAGGCACCTTTGTGTCCCAGGGAGATTTCTGTGCTCTCTCCCGCAGGGCTGATTGGGGGCACTGATCAGCTTCGCGCCTGCACCACCCCCCCCCCCCACCCCCCCCCCCCCCCCCCCCCCCCCCCCCCCAAAGGGGGGAAATCTTTCCCCTGTGTTTTGGAAATGGCGTGCTGGTCTAATTCCAGGGTTTGTTTTAAATTCAGGGCCTGTGATTACTGATTCCCCTCCTGCTCAGTTTTCCCACCATCTTCTTCCTTCAAATCTGCTGTGTCCAGATTGTCTCAAGAAGAAAGACTAAGTTAAACCTATATTAATAGAAGAAATGATTTTAAGCACATACATAGAGCTACAAATTACTACAATGATAACTTCTAAATCCCCCTAGTTAATCTAACTCCCAGTTACACCTCCGTTAAGGCAACAATAAAAACAAAATGGATTTTAACAGGCCCAGGTAAAGTAACACAAGATACCCTGAACAGCTGAATTCAAAATGAGCTTTTCTCAGTTTCGGTCCTTTATAGACAGCAGCATGAGGCTTAGATACTGGAGGCTTTTCACACGTGTGTTAGATTTTAGAATGCCTGCCCTTACACACAGCCTTCTCTCCTTTATACATATTTTCCTCTTTGAATGCAAATTCCCATTGTTTCACTTTGTCTTTGGGCTTTACCTCTCTAATTATAAAAATCTATCATTGTGCCAATTTAATCAGTAATCTCTGGGAAAAATAAACACACCGTTTCTGAAGAAGGGTCATACGGGCTTGAAACATTAACTCTGTTTCTCTGTCCACAGATGCTGCCAGACCTGCTGAGTTTTTCTTGCATTTTCTGTTTTTGTTTCAGGTTGCCAGTATCTGCAGTGCTTTCCTTCTGTTCCGCTTTTTGTTCCTGTTGTGGAACAAAGATATCTCAAAGGGTTGTGGGGTTGGAGGAGATTACAGGGATAGGGAGGGGTGAGGCCATGGAGGGATTTGAAAACTAGGATGGGAATTTTAAGGTGAAAACATTGCTTGACCAGGAGCCAATGTGGATCAGTGAGCACAGGGGTCAGAGGGGAATGGGATGTCTGTGGGTTATGACATCACCAGCAAAGGTTTGGATGACCACATTTTATAGAGGGTAGAATGTGGGAGAGCAGCCAGGAGTGCATTGGAACAGTCAGGTCTAGAGGTAAAAAAGTCATGAATGAGGGTTTCAGCAGCTGAAGAGCTGAATCAGGGGCAAAACTGGGCTATGTTACGGAGGTGGAAATAGGTGGTTTTAACGATGTCACAAGTATGAGATTGGAAACTCATCTCACGGTCGCAGACTGTGTTAATCTCAAACCGTTGCCAGGGAGAGGGATGGAGTCGGTAGCTAGGGAACAGAGTTTGGAGCAGGGACTGAAAACAATGGCTTCAATCTTCCCAATATTTAATTGCAGGAATTTTCACTCATCCAGTGCTGGAGGTCGGATAAGCAGAACAATGGAGAGCCTATTGCAAGGACTCCCAAGAGTAATTGTAAATCTGAATGATGTCCTCATCATGGGGTTAACCGAGACAGAACACTTGACCAATCTGGAGGAGGTGCTAAGGAGTGTCTAAGGCGCCACTGAAGCAAATATTAAAGAGATCATGATCCAGTTAACCTAAAGTAAATGCTTCCGTCCAATGCTTCCTTGGGCCCAGGATTCTATCTCATCAGAAGCGTTGAACTACAACTAGAAGCCAACGAACAGTTAAGGAAGAAAAATTGCACATTTCAGGCGCCAGATGTGACTTATCTAAGCCACTGGGTGGATACTATGGGACTGCACCTGGTAAAGATAAAGTTCAGACAATAAAGGATGTGACATGATATCCAATGTAACAGAATCCTGGGCGTGATCAACTCTATAACCGCTTCTTACTAAACCTATCAACCGTATTGGCACCTTTACACTCGTTACTAAAAAAGAACCATCATTGGCCTTGGGGAACACAACAAGAAGAAGCCTTCATGAAAGCAAAGGACTTGTTCCATTCGTCGTGTCTATTGGTACACCAGGACCCATCGAAAGAGCTGGTATTGACATGTGATGCCTCTCCCTACGGGGTGGGAACTGTGTTATCCCACAGAATGGGAAAATGGGTCAGAAAGGCCCAGTGGCCTGGAGAGCCCTCTCCACAGCTGAGAAGGGTCATTCCCAGCTCGGAAAGGAAGGGTTATGGGTTGTATTTGGAGTGAAGAAATTCTACCAATACTTGTGTGGTCACCATTTTACCGTTGTGTCCGACCATAAACCATTAGTGGCTTTATTCAGTGAGGACAAGGCCATTTCACCAATAACATCAGCAAGAATACAACGCTGGGCTCTGACAGTATCTGCATATGAGTGTACTGTAATGTACCGCTCTGGCCTACACATTGCAAGTACAGATGCACTCAGTCGTCTCCTGTTGCCAGACAGTAGTGTTCATGTTTCCTGTTCCACAGGAATTAATGCTGTTATTGACTTTCTTAGATTCTTCACCTGTGTGTGTGAAACAAATTATAAAGTGGATGAACAGAGATCCAATGTTATCGAAAGTCAGAGACTTTGTCTTAAAAGGATGGTCAAACTTGCCTGTCTCTGAAGAATTGAGAGCATTCCATGTCTGACAGATGGATTTGAGCTGCCAAAGTGGGATTTTGTGTGGGGGTTGAGTAGTGGTCCCACCACAAGGCAGAGAGCCGCTCATGACAGATCTCCATAGTGCCCATCCGGGCATATCAAAAATGAAAATGCTTGTGTGAAGCTATTTATGGTGGCCAGGCATTGGAAACTTGGTCAAGCACTGTCTCCGCTGTCAGCAACGTCAGAAGCTGCCTGTTCCAGCTCCCCTGCAACTGTAGGAGTGGCCTGGTTGACCCTGGGTTCGATTACGTATTGATTATGTAGGACCATTCTTGGGTGCCAGTTTCCTGTTAATTGTAGATGCACATTACAAATAGATGGATGTAGATGAAGTCAAGTCACCAAAATCAAACACAACAGAGTTTGGGAACTCCAAACAGCGAGAAGCTAGGTCACAGTTTCACCATAGGTGACCTACCTACTCAAAATTGTCATTTCAGATAATGGCTTCGCTTTTACTAGCACCGAATTTCAGACATTTATGGATTTGAATGGAACCTGACAAATTAAACCATCCCTCATCGAATGGTCTGGCCAAGAGGGTGGTACAAACTTTTAATTCTGGTATGAAAAAGCTATCGGAAGGCACCCTGGGATCTCGACTTTCCTGGTTTCTTTTCAGTCATTGTACAGCACCAAATTCGACTACAGGCTCAACACCGTCAGAATTATTGATGAAACCCTACCTACATGCACGGTTACACCTGGTATTTCCAAATGTAGAGGGAAAGGTAGAGTGGCACCAGAGTAATCAAAAATTTCACCACGGCCTACACAGCAAAGCTCACACATTCACTGTAGGTGACATGGTATTCGTGTGGAATTTCAGTAGTGGACCTTGTTGGGCTCCTGGAACTATTGTCTCAGAGACTGGTCGACTATCCCACCAAGTACAAGTGGAAGATGGAATCGTTCATAAGCACGTAGATCATTTCATGCCAGAGAGACATTCCAACAAACAACTATTCCTCCTGCAGTTAGTGTTGAACTGTCAATTCCTGAGGTGACTGATCGGCCTAGAATAGACATGCCCGATGTCTCTGTACAGTTGCCAAACCCTGAACTGCCATGTTCCGATGATGTATCTCATGCTGCAGTTCCAGATCCTGTTGAGGAACCTCAAGTGGTAGAACTACCCCACTCTAGCTGTATAAGGAGAGCACCTCAGAGACTTGATCTTTAATTACTTGAAGTTGTATATATGTATATGCTGTTTGATATTCAAACATTTCCCTGTTAATAGAAATCATAAAAAAACTAAGGGGGGAGGTAATGTGATAACTGAGGGTATAGTCCGTCCTGCTGTCTATCAGGGTCACGTGATGTCCTGTGGAAACTCCGACTAATGAACCCTAAGTGCAGACAATCTGGGAGTTGGTGGGGGGTGGGTTGGGTGGGGGGGGGGGGGGGGGGGGGTGCAGTGGTGGGGGGGGGGGGGGGGCAGTGGGGTCTTCCTGATGAGAGTCCTGGCTGAGCATGTAGCACCTGAAAAACTCTCTGTAATAAAGTTTAGCTGTTTCTTGTTGAAACCTGTCCATTCTGTCAAATCATTACAGGATGTTACTAACAGAATTCATAAAGGGATGTTAGTGGACATAGTGTACTTGGATTTTCAGAAGGCTTTTGATAGAGTCCCCCGCAGGAGGTTGATTAGCACAATTAAAGCACATGGGTTGGGAGGCAATATACTGGAAGGAATAAGGATTGGTCAACAGGCAGAAAACAGAGAGTAGGAATAAAAGAGTCATTCTTATGTTGACAGGTTATGACTAGTGGTGTATGTACCACAGGGATCAGTACTCAGGCCTCAGCTGTTCACAATATATATCATAAAAGCAAGCCATCTACAACGCTGCCTTGTCTGTGCTGAGTGCTGTCTTGGGCTGCCTCTGAGCGCTTCAGTTGGTGTTTAGTGAGTGAGGGAGTTTGGTGAAGAGGGAAGGAGGTGATTCTTTCATTTTATATTCTTCCTCAGAAAGAAGAGCAGCGGCCTTGCTAAGTAGAAATTGGTGAATATTTCTACTGTCCTTAATTTCCTCTAAACTAGAGGAAATAAAAGTAAAGAGAGTAATTTAAGGGTAAATCATGGCAGGGCAGTTTGATCATGTGGAATGCTCCGCCTGTACAATTTGGGAAGTCAGGGACACTTACAGTGTACATGGTGACCACGTGTGTAGGAAGCGTCTACAGCTGCAGTTACTTGAAATCCATGTTTTGGATCTGGAACAGTGGCTGGAGTCACTGTGGGGTGTCCACAGGGCTGAGATCTCTGTGGATAGCATGTCAGTGAGGTGGTCACACCGCAGGTAAGGAGTGCAGAGGCAGAAAGGGAATGGGTGACCGCCAGACAAAGTAAAGGCACTCGGCAGGGAGTGCAGGAGTCCCATGGGCCCATTTCCCTCTCCGATAGATTTTTCCATTTTGGATATTGCTGGGGGAGATGGTTTCTCAGGGGAATGCGACAAGAGATAAGTCTGTGGTACCATGAGTGGCTCAGCTGCACGGGGGCGGGGTGGGGGAGAGAGAAAAAAGAATGGGTGAGCAATAGTGATAGGGGATTCTATCACAGGGGAACAGATAGACATTTCTGCAGCTGCAGATGTGACACCAGGTGGTATGTTACCTCTCTGGAGTCAGGGTCAAGGCTGCAGGACATTCTGAAGGGGGAGGGTGAACAGCTGGAGGTTGTGGCCCATATAACCAATGACGTAGTTAAAAAGAGGGATGAGGTTCTGAAAGCGGAATATAGGGAGTTAGGAAATAAATTAAAAAGGAGGACCTCAAAGGTAGTAACCTCAGGATTACTCCCAGTGCCACGTGCTAGTGAGATCAGGGATAGGAGAACAGACCAGGTGAATGTGTGTCCGGAGAGATGGTGTAGGAGAGAGGGATTTAGATTCCTGAGGCATTGGGACTGATTCTGGGGAAGATGGGACCTGTACAAGCTGGATGGGTTGTACCCCAGCAGGACTGGGACCAATATCCTGGCAGGGATATTCACTAGTACTGTGGGGGGAGGGTTTAAACTAGACTGGGAGGGGGATGGGAACCTGAGCGGGGAGACACAAGAGGGGGAAACATAGATAGGAATGAAGGTCAGAAAAGTAGAAAGTAAAAGTGGAAAGCAGAGGAAACAAGTGGGCAGCAAATAGGGCCATAGTACAAAAAAAATGTATAAAAAGATAAGTCTAAAGGTAATGTATGTGAATGCACGGAGTATTCTCAATAAGGTAGGGGAATTAACAGCGCAAATAGATGTAAACGGGTACAATACGATTGCGATTAGGGAGACATGGCTACAGGGTGACCAAGGCTGGGAACCGAATACCCAAGGGTATTTGATATTTGGGACGGGCAGGTAAAAAAGAAAAGGATGTGGCGTTGCGTTGTTAGTTAAGGCTGAAATTAGTGCGATACTGAGAGAGGATATTGGCTCAGAAAATCTAGATGGAGAATCTGTCTGGGCGGAGCTAAGTAGCAACAAGGGGAGGAAAACATTGGTGACAGTGTCTATAGGCCTCCAAACAGTAGCGGTAAAGTAGGGAACAGCATTCAACAGGAAATTAGAGATGCATGTAACAAGGGTGCTACAGTAATGGTGACTTTAATCCACATATAGACTGGGCAAATCAAATTAACAATAATACTGTGGTGGATGAATTCCTGGAGTGTGTACGAGATGGTTTTTTTAGATCAGTACATCGAGGAACCAACTAGGGAACAGGCGATCCTCATATAGATCCTTCAGTTGGTCTACCAAACAAGAACAACCACCACACGCCAGGTCTGCAGGCCCCACACTCGATCCCTGACAGGAGCAGCTCCTTGGCCAACTACATCCACCCTGTCCCTGTGCAGTAACGTTTCAGGAGACACACGTCCACCATAACATCATGGCCGACCCTGCACCCACAGAACAAATGAATCATCCACGGGTCAGTTGCACCAAATAACATCTCATTTACTTGTGAAAGTGAAATATTGCAGGAATTAACATGGACCGATGTGTTTGATAAAAGATAAACGGGGGAACCAAATATCACCAGTGAGAAGCCCCTGATGTGTCCAAGCTGATTTAAGTTTAGGTTTCTGGGTGCTACGTCTAGCAGCTCCCCCCTTGCTGGCCCCGACATTGGAGACAGATGCTGACTCTGCTGTCCTGTTGGCCTCGATGACCTTGGTGGGTGACCTCTGGCCCGTGGAGCCTGTGCTGACCCCGCCTGGGAGGGAGCTGCCAGTTCCACAGCTGCATCACCCCAGTCATCGCAGCCTCACTGCCAGTGGTGGTCACTGGGAGAGGGGCAGAGGAGCCGCTGCCCTCATCCAGAGCGCCCTGAGAGGAGTGGGATGGGGTGGGGGGAGGGGGGAGATGGAGGGGGGAGGTGGTGGGTGGTGGGGGGATGTGTGGGTGGGGTGGGGGGGTTGGTGCGGGTGAGGTGGGCGTGGTGGGTGGGGTGGGTGTGCAGGAGGGTGGGGTGGGGGTGGTGGGTGGGGTGGGGATGCAGCGGGGTTGGGGGAGAGGGGAGGTGGTGGTGTACACAGCTCCTAGCTGTTGTGCTAAGTGACCCAGGCCAACACGATCCTCCTGCTTCCCGATTGCAGGAGATGATTGAAGTCCTTCCAGCTCCTCACTGCATCATAGGAGCTGAGCCAGGAATCCTCCGCGTTCACCAGTAACCAGCTGCACGCCATGTTCACCAGTAACTAGCTCCACGCTGCGTTCACCAGTAACCAGCTCCATGCCATGATCACCATTAACCAGCTCCACGCCATGTTCATCAGTAACCAGCTACATGTGGTGTTCACCAGTATCCAGCACCAGGTAGTGTTCATCAGTAACCAGCTCCATGCCGTGTTCATCAGTAACCAGCTCTGTGCCGTGTTCACCAGTAACCAGCTGCACACTGTGTTTACCAGTAACCAACTCCACGCCATGCTCACCAGTAACCAGCACCATGCGATCTTCACCAGTCAACAGATTCATGCCGTGTTCACCATTAACCAGCTCCGTGCCGTGTTCACCAGTAACCAGTTCCATGCCGTGTTCGCCAGTAAACAGCTCCATGGCATGTTCACCAGTAACCAGCTGCACACTGTGTTTACAAGTAACCAGCTCCACGCCGTGATCACTCGTAACCAGCTCCGTGCCATGTTCACCCGTAAACAGCTCCGTGCCGTGTTTGCCAGTAACCAGCTCCACACCATTTTCACCATTAACCAGCTCCATGCCGTGTTCACCAGTAACCAGCTCTGTGCCGTGTTTGCCAGTAACGAGCTCCACACCGTGTTCACCAGTAACCAGCTCCACGCCGTGTTCACCAGTAACCAGCTCCGTGAAGTATTCACCAGTAACCAGCTCCACGCAGCATTCGCCAGTAACTAGTTCCATGTTGCGTTCACCTGTAACCAGCTCCGTGCCGTGTTCACCAGTAACCAGCTCCATGCCGCATTCACCAAAACCAGCTCCGTGCTCTGTTCACCAGTAACCAGCTCCGGGCCATGTTCACCAGTAACAAGCAATGTGCTGCGTTCACCAGTAACCAGCTCCACGAAGTGTTCACCAGTAACCAGCTCCACGCCGCATTCACCAGTAACCAGCTCCACGCTGCGTTCGCCAGTAACCAGCTCTGTGCCGTGTTCACCAGTAACCAGCTCCACGCCGTGTTCACCAGTAACTAGCTCCACGCCGTGTTCACCAGTAACTAGCTCCACGCCGTGTTCACCAGTAACCAGCTCCGTGCCAGGTTCACCAGTAACCAGCTCCAATCCGTGTGCGCCAGTAACCAGCTCCGCGCCGGGTTCACCAGTAACCAGCTCCGCGCCGGGTTCCAAGTAACCAGCTCCATGCCATGTTCACCAGTAACAAGCTCCACACCGTGTTCGCCAGTAATCAGCTCCGTGCCATGTTCACCAGTAACCAGCTCTGTGCCATGTTCACCAGTAACCAGCTCCACGCCTTCTTCACCAGTAACCAGCTCCACGCATTCTTCACCAGTAACCAGCTCCACGCCTTCTTCGCCAGTAACCAGCTCCATGCCGTGTTCACCAGTAAAAAGCTCCATGCCGTGTTCACCAGTAACCAGCTCCACGCCGTGTTCGCCAGTAACCAGCTCCGTGCCGTGTTCACGAGTAACCAGCTCCGTGCCATGTTCGCCAGTAACAAGCTCCACACATTCTGCACCAGTAACCAGCTCGGTGCCGTGTTCACCGGTAACCAGCTCCACGCCTTCTTCACCAGTAACCAGCTCCGTGCCGTGTTCACCAGTAACAAGCTCCATGCCGTGTTTGCCAGTAACCAGCTCCATGCCGTGTTCACCAGTAACCAGCTCCATGCCTTGTTCACAAGTAATCAGCTCCACTCTGTGTCCGTCAGTAATCAGCTCCGCGCTGTGTTCGCCAGTAACCAGCTCTGCACCATGTTCGCCAGTAACCAGCACCATGCGGTGTTCAACAGTAACCAGCTTTGTGCCGTGTTTGCCAGTAACCAGCTGCACGCCATGTTCACCATTAACCAGCTCTGTGCCGTGTTCACCAGTAACCAGCTGCACACTGTGTTTACCAGTAATCAGCTCCACGCTGTGTTCACCAGTAACCAGCTCCATGCCATGTTCACCAGTAACCAGCTGCACACTGTGTTTACCAGTAACCAGCTCCATGCCATGATCACCAGTAATCAGCTCCGTGACGTGTTCGCCAGAAACCAGCTCCACACCGTGTTCACCAGTAACCAGCACCATGCCATCTTCATCTATCAACAGATTCATGCCGTGTTCACCAGTAACCAGCTCCGTGCCGTTTTCACCAGTAACCACCTCCATGCCGTGTTCGCCAGTAACCAGCTCCACGCCATGTTCACCAGTAACCAGCTCTATGCCGTGTTCACCATTAACCAGCTTCGTGCCTTGTTCACCAGTAACCAGCTCAATGCGGTGTTCAACAGTAACCAGCACCAGGCCGTGTTCACCCGTAACCAACTCCATGTCGTGTTCATCAGTAACCAGCTTTGTGCCTTGTTCACCAGTAACCAGCTGCACACTGTGTTTACCGGTAACCAGCTCCACGCCGTGTTCGCCAGTAACCAGCACCATGCCTTCTTCACCACTCAACAGATTCATGCCGTGTTCACTAGTAACCAACTCCATGCCGTGTTCACCAGTAACCAGCTCCGTGACGTATTCACCAGTAAGCATCTCCATGCCATGTTAACCAGTAACTAGCTCCACGCTGTGTTCACCAGTAACCAGCTCTGTGCTGTGTTCACCAGTGACCAACTCCGTAACGTATTCACCAGTAACCAGCTCCACGCCGTGTTCACCAGTAACCAGCTCCACGCCATGTTCACCATTAACCAGCTCTGTGCCGTGTTCACCAGTAACCAGCTGCACACTGTGTTTACCAGTAACCAGCTCCACGCTGTGTTCACCAGTAACCAGCTCCGTCCTGTGTTCACCAGTAACCAGCTCCACGACATTTTCGCCAGTAACCAGCTCCACACCATGTCCACGAGTAACCAGCTCTGTGCCGTGTTCTCCAGTATCCAGCTCCACACCGTGTCCACCAGTAACCAGCTCCAAGCCGTTTTCACCAGTAACCAGCTCCGTGACATATTCACCAGTAACCAGCTCCGTGCCGTGTTCACCAGCAACCAGCTCCACGCCATGTTTGCCTGTAACCAGCTCCACGCCATTTTCACCAGTAACAAGCTCCGTGCGGTGTTCACCAGTAACCAGCTCCATGAAGTGTTCACCAGTAACCAGCTCCGTGCCATGTTCACCAGTAAATAGGTCCATGCCGTGTTCACCTGTAACCTGCTCCACACCACGTTCACCAGTAATCAGGTCCACGCTGCATTCGCCAGTAACCTGATCCATACCACGTTCACCAGTAACCAGCTCCGTGCGGTGTTCACCAGTAACCAGCTCCGTGCCGTGTTCACCTGTAACCAGCTCCACACCACGTTCACCAGTAATCAGCTCCATGCTGCGTTCGCCAGTAACTAGTTCCATGCCGCGTTCACCTGTAACCAGCTCCGTGCCGTGTTCACCAGTAACGAGCTCCACGCCATGTTCACCAGTAACTAGCTCCACACCGTGTTCACCAGTATCCAGCTCCACACCGTGTCCACCAGTAACCAGGTCCAAGCCGTTTTCACCAGTAACCAGCTCCGTGACATATTCACCAGTAACCAGCTCCACGCCGTGTTTACCAGTAACCAGCTCCATGCCGTATTCACAAGTAACGAGCCCTGTGCCATATTCAACAGTAATGAGCTCCATGCCGTGTTCACCAGCAACCAGCTCCGTGCCGTGTTTGCCTGTAACCAGCTCCACGCCATTTTCACCAGTAACAAGCTCCGTGCGGTGTTCATCAGTAACCAGCTCCATGAAGTGTTCACCAGTAACCAGCTCCGTGCCATGTTCACCAGTAAATAGGTCCATGCCATGTTCACCTGTAACCTGCTCCACACCACGTTCACCAGTAATCAGGTCCACGCTGCATTCGCCAGTAACCTGATCCATACCGCGTTCACCAGTAACCAGCTCCGTTCCCTGTTCACCAGTAACCAGCTCCGTGCCGTGTTCACCTGTAACCAGCCCCACACCACGTTCACCAGTAATCAGCTCCACGCTGCGTTCGCCATTAACTAGTTCCATGCCGCGTTCACCTGTAACCAGCAGCGTGCCGTGTTCACCAGTAACGAGCTCCACGCTGTGTTCACCAGGAACCAGCTCCGTGCTCTGTTCACCAGTAACCAGCTCCGTGCCATGTTCACCAGTAACCAGCTCTGTGCCGAGTTCACCAGTAACCAGCTCCGCGCGTATTCACCAGTAATCATCTCCATGCCATGTTAACCTTTAACCAGCTCCACGAAGTGTCACCAGTAACCAGCGCCACGCCGCATTCCCCATTAACCAGCTCCACGCTGCTTTTGCCAGTAACCAGCTCCGTGCCATGGTCACCAGTAACCAGCTCCACGCCATGTTCACCAGTAACTAGCTGCATGTCGTGTTCACCAGTAACTAGATCCATGCCGTGTTCACCAGTAACTAGCTCCACACCATGTCCACCAGTAACCAGGTCCATGCCATGTTCACCTGTAACCTGCTCCACACCACGTTCACCAGTAATCAGGTCCACGCTGCATTCGCCAGTAACCTGATCCATACCGCGTTCACCAGTAACCAGCTCCGTTCCCTGTTCACCAGTAACCAGCTCCGTGCCGTGTTCACCTGTAACCAGCTCCACACCACGTTCACCAGTAATCAGCTCCACGCTGCGTTCGCCATTAACTAGTTCCATGCCGCGTTCACCTGTAACCAGCAGCGTGCCGTGTTCACCAGTAACGAGCTCCACGCTGTGTTCACCAGGAACCAGCTCCGTGCTCTGTTCACCAGTAACCAGCTCCGTGCCATGTTCACCAGTAACCAGCTCTGTGCCGAGTTCACCAGTAACCAGCTCCGCGCGTATTCACCAGTAATCAGCTCCATGCCATGTTAACCTTTAACCAGCTCCACGAAGTGTCACCAGTAACCAGCGCCACGCCGCATTCCCCATTAACCAGCTCCACGCTGCTTTTGCCAGTAACCAGCTCCGTGCCATGGTCACCAGTAACCAGCTCCACGCCATGTTCACCAGTAACTAGCTGCATGTCGTGTTCACCAGTAACTAGATCCATGCCGTGTTCACCAGTAACTAGCTCCACACCATGTCCACCAGTAACCAGGTCCATGCCATGTTCGCCAGTAACCAGCTCCGTGCTGGGTTCACCAGTAACCAGCTCCACGCCATTTTCACCAGTAACCAGCACCATGCCGTCTTCACCAGTCAACATATTCATGCCGTGTTCACTATTAACCAGCTCTGTGCCGTGTTCACCATTAACCAGCTGCACACTGTGTTTACCAGTAATCAGCTCCACGCCATGTTCACCAGTACCCAGCTGCACGCTGTGTTCAACAGTAACCAGCTTTGTGCCGTGTTCGCCAGTAACCAGCTCCGCACCGTGTTCACCAGTAACCAGCTCCGCGCCGTGTTCACCAGTAACCAGCTCCACTCCGTGTTCACCGGGAACCAGCTCTGTGCTCTGTTCACCAGTAACCAGCTCCGTGCCATGTTCACCAGTAGCCAGCTCTGTGCCGAGTTCACTAGTAACCAGCTCCGTGCATGTTCACCTGTAAGCAGCTCCATGCCATGTTAACGAGAAACCAGCTCCACGCTGTGTTCACCAGTAACCAGCTCTGTGCCGTGTTCATCAGTAACCAGCTCCACAAAGTATTCACCAGTAACAAGCTCCACGCCGTGTTCACCAGTAACTAGCTCCACAAAGTGTTCACCATTAACTAGCTCCATGCTGTGTTCACCAGTAACCAGCTCCGTGCCGTGTTCACCAGTAACCAGCTCCATGCTGTGTTCACCCGTAAACAGCTCCACGCCGGGTTCACCAGTACCCAGCTCCGCGCTGTTTTCCAAATAACCAGCTCCATGCCGTGTTCACAAGTAACCAGCTCCACACCATGTTCGCCAGTAACCAGCTCAGTGGCATGTTTACCAGTAAGCAGCTCCAAGCCGTGTTCACCAGTAACCGGCTCCACGAAGTGTTCACCAGTAACCAGCTCCACGCCGTGTTCACCAGTAGCCAGCTCCATGCTGCTTTCGCCAGTAACCAGCTCCGTGCCGTGTTCACCAGTAACTAGCTACACTCCGTGTTCACCAGTAACTAGCTCCATGCCGTGTTCACCAGTAACTAGCTCCACGCCGTGTTCACCAGTAATGAGCTCCATGCCGTGTTCGCCAGTAACCAGCTCCGCGCCGGGTTCACCAGTAACCAGCTCCGCGCCGGGTTCCAAGTAACCAGCTCCATGCCATGTTCACCAGTAACAAGCTCCACACCGTGTTCGCCAGTAATCAGCTCCGTGCCATGTTCACCAGTAACCAGCTCTGTGCCATGTTCACCAGTAACCAGCTCCACGCCTTCTTCACCAGTAACCAGCTCCACGCATTCTTCACCAGTAACCAGCTCCACGCCTTCTTCGCCAGTAACCAGCTCCATGCCGTGTTCACCAGTAAAAAGCTCCATGTCGTGTTCGCCAGTAACCAACTCCATGCCGTGTTCACCAGTAACCAGCTCCACGCCGTGTTCGCCAGTAACCAGCTCCGTGCCGTGTTCACGAGTAACCAGCTCCGTGCCATGTTCGCCAGTAACAAGCTCCACACATTCTGCACCAGTAACCAGCTCGGTGCCGTGTTCACCGGTAACCAGCTCCACGCCTTCTTCACCAGTAACCAGCTCCGTGCCGTGTTCACCAGTAACAAGCTCCATGCCGTGTTTGCCAGTAACCAGCTCCATGCCGTGTTCACCAGTAACCAGCTCCATGCCCTGTTCACAAGTAATCAGCTCCACTCTGTGTCCGTCAGTAATCAGCTCCGCGCTGTGTTCGCCAGTAACCAGCTCTGCACCATGTTCGCCAGTAACCAGCACCATGCGGTGTTCAACAGTAACCAGCTTTGTGCCGTGTTTGCCAGTAACCAGCTGCACGCCATGTTCACCATTAACCAGCTCTGTGCCGTGTTCACCAGTAACCAGCTGCACACTGTGTTTACCAGTAATCAGCTCCACGCTGTGTTCACCAGTAACCAGCTCCATGCCATGTTCACCAGTAACCAGCTGCACACTGTGTTTACCAGTAACCAGCTCCATGCCATGATCACCAGTAATCAGCTCCGTGACGTGTTCGCCAGAAACCAGCTCCACACCGTGTTCACCAGTAACCAGCACCATGCCATCTTCATCTATCAACAGATTCATGCCGTGTTCACCAGTAACCAGCTCCGTGCCGTTTTCACCAGTAACCACCTCCATGCCGTGTTCGCCAGTAACCAGCTCCACGCCATGTTCACCAGTAACCAGCTCTATGCCGTGTTCACCATTAACCAGCTTCGTGCCTTGTTCACCAGTAACCAGCTCAATGCGGTGTTCAACAGTAACCAGCACCAGGCCGTGTTCACCCGTAACCAACTCCATGTCGTGTTCATCAGTAACCAGCTTTGTGCCTTGTTCACCAGTAACCAGCTGCACACTGTGTTTACCGGTAACCAGCTCCACGCCGTGTTCGCCAGTAACCAGCACCATGCCTTCTTCACCACTCAACAGATTCATGCCGTGTTCACTAGTAACCAACTCCATGCCGTGTTCACCAGTAACCAGCTCCGTGACGTATTCACCAGCAAGCATCTCCATGCCATGTTAACCAGTAACTAGCTCCACGCTGTGTTCACCAGTAACCAGCTCTGTGCTGTGTTCACCAGTGACCAACTCTGTAACGTATTCACCAGTAACCAGCTCCACGCCGTGTTCACCAGTAACCAGCTCCACGCCATGTTCACCATTAACCAGCTCTGTGCCGTGTTCACTAGTAACCAGCTGCACACTGTGTTTACCAGTAACCAGCTCCACGCTGTGTTCACCAGTAACCAGCTCCGTCCTGTGTTCACCAGTAACCAGCTCCACGACATTTTCGCCAGTAACCAGCTCCACACCATGTCCACGAGTAACCAGCTCTGTGCCGTGTTCTCCAGTATCCAGCTCCACACCGTGTCCACCAGTAACCAGCTCCAAGCCGTTTTCACCAGTAACCAGCTCCGTGACATATTCACCAGTAACCAGCTCCGTGCCGTGTTCACCAGCAACCAGCTCCACGCCATGTTTGCCTGTAACCAGCTCCACGCCATTTTCACCAGTAACAAGCTCCGTGCGGTGTTCACCAGTAACCAGCTCCATGAAGTGTTCACCAGTAACCAGCTCCGTGCCATGTTCACCAGTAAATAGGTCCATGCCGTGTTCACCTGTAACCTGCTCCACACCACGTTCACCAGTAATCAGGTCCACGCTGCATTCGCCAGTAACCTGATCCATACCACGTTCACCAGTAACCAGCTCCGTGCGGTGTTCACCAGTAACCAGCTCCGTGCCGTGTTCACCTGTAACCAGCTCCACACCACGTTCACCAGTAATCAGCTCCATGCTGCGTTCGCCAGTAACTAGTTCCATGCCGCGTTCACCTGTAACCAGCTCCGTGCCGTGTTCACCAGTAACGAGCTCCACGCCATGTTCACCAGTAACTAGCTCCACACCGTGTTCACCAGTATCCAGCTCCACACCGTGTCCACCAGTAACCAGGTCCAAGCCGTTTTCACCAGTAACCAGCTCCGTGACATATTCACCAGTAACCAGCTCCACGCCGTGTTTACCAGTAACCAGCTCCCTGCCGTATTCACAAGTAACGAGCCCTGTGCCATATTCAACAGTAACGAGCTCCATGCCGTGTTCACCAGCAACCAGCTCCGTGCCGTGTTTGCCTGTAACCAGCTCCACGCCATTTTCACCAGTAACAAGCTCCGTGCGGTGTTCATCAGTAACCAGCTCCATGAAGTGTTCACCAGTAACCAGCTCCGTGCCATGTTCACCAGTAAATAGGTCCATGCCATGTTCACCTGTAACCTGCTCCACACCACGTTCACCAGTAATCAGGTCCACGCTGCATTCGCCAGTAACCTGATCCATACCGCATTCACCAGTAACCAGCTCCGTTCCCTGTTCACCAGTAACCAGCTCCGTGCCGTGTTCACCTGTAACCAGCCCCACACCACGTTCACCAGTAATCAGCTCCACGCTGCGTTCGCCATTAACTAGTTCCATGCCGCGTTCACCTGTAACCAGCAGCGTGCCGTGTTCACCAGTAACGAGCTCCACGCTGTGTTCACCAGGAACCAGCTCCGTGCTCTGTTCACCAGTAACCAGCTCCGTGCCATGTTCACCAGTAACCAGCTCTGTGCCGAGTTCACCAGTAACCAGCTCCGCGCGTATTCACCAGTAATCAGCTCCATGCCATGTTAACCTTTAACCAGCTCCACGAAGTGTCACCAGTAACCAGCGCCACGCCGCATTCCCCATTAACCAGCTCCACGCTGCTTTTGCCAGTAACCAGCTCCGTGCCATGGTCACCAGTAACCAGCTCCACGCCATGTTCACCAGTAACTAGCTGCATGTCGTGATAACCAGTAACTAGATCCATGCCGTGTTCACCAGTAACTAGCTCCACACCATGTCCACCAGTAACCAGGTCCATGCCATGTTCACCTGTAACCTGCTCCACACCACGTCCACCAGTAATCAGGTCCATGCTGCATTCGCCAGTAACCTGATCCATACCGCGTTCACCAGTAACCAGCTCCGTTCCCTGTTCACCAGTAACCAGCTCCGTGCCGTGTTCACCTGTAACCAGCTCCACACCACGTTCACCAGTAATCAGCTCCACGCTGCGTTCGCCATTAACTAGTTCCATGCCGCGTTCACCTGTAACCAGCAGCGTGCCGTGTTCACCAGTAACGAGCTCCACGCTGTGTTCACCAGGAACCAGCTCCGTGCTCTGTTCACCAGTAACCAGCTCCGTGCCATGTTCACCAGTAACCAGCTCTGTGCCGAGTTCACCAGTAACCAGCTCCGCGCGTATTCACCAGTAATCAGCTCCATGCCATGTTAACCTTTAACCAGCTCCACGAAGTGTCACCAGTAACCAGCGCCACGCCGCATTCCCCATTAACCAGCTCCACGCTGCTTTTGCCAGTAACCAGCTCCGTGCCATGGTCACCAGTAACCAGCTCCACGCCATGTTCACCAGTAACTAGCTGCATGTCGTGTTCACCAGTAACTAGATCCATGCCGTGTTCACCAGTAACTAGCTCCACACCATGTCCACCAGTAACCAGGTCCATGCCATGTTCGCCAGTAACCAGCTCCGTGCTGGGTTCACCAGTAACCAGCTCCACGCCATTTTCACCAGTAACCAGCACCATGCCGTCTTCACCAGTCAACATATTCATGCCGTGTTCACTATTAACCAGCTCTGTGCCGTGTTCACCATTAACCAGCTGCACACTGTGTTTACCAGTAATCAGCTCCACGCCATGTTCACCAGTACCCAGCTGCACGCTGTGTTCAACAGTAACCAGCTTTGTGCCGTGTTCGCCAGTAACCAGCTCCGCACCGTGTTCACCAGTAACCAGCTCCGCGCCGTGTTCACCAGTAACCAGCTCCACTCCGTGTTCACCGGGAACCAGCTCTGTGCTCTGTTCACCAGTAACCAGCTCCGTGCCATGTTCACCAGTAGCCAGCTCTGTGCCGAGTTCACTAGTAACCAGCTCCGTGCATGTTCACCTGTAAGCAGCTCCATGCCATGTTAACGAGAAACCAGCTCCACGCTGTGTTCACCAGTAACCAGCTCTGTGCCGTGTTCATCAGTAACCAGCTCCACAAAGTATTCACCAGTAACAAGCTCCACGCCGTGTTCACCAGTAACTAGCTCCACAAAGTGTTCACCATTAACTAGCTCCATGCTGTGTTCACCAGTAACCAGCTCCGTGCCGTGTTCACCAGTAACCAGCTCCACGCTGTGTTCACCCGTAAACAGCTCCACGCCGGGTTCACCAGTACCCAGCTCCGCGCTGTTTTCCAAATAACCAGCTCCATGCCGTGTTCACAAGTAACCAGCTCCACACCATGTTCGCCAGTAACCAGCTCAGTGCCATGTTTACCAGTAAGCAGCTCCAAGCCGTGTTCACCAGTAACCGGCTCCACGAAGTGTTCACCAGTAACCAGCTCCACGCCGTGTTCACCAGTAGCCAGCTCCATGCTGCTTTCGCCAGTAACCAGCTCCGTGCCGTGTTCACCAGTAACTAGCTACACTCCGTGTTCACCAGTAACTAGCTCCATGCCGTGTTCACCAGTAACTAGCTCCACGCCGTGTTCACCAGTAATGAGCTCCATGCCGTGTTCGCCAGTAACCAGCTCCGCGCCGGGTTCACCAGTAACCAGCTCCGCGCCGGGTTCCAAGTAACCAGCTCCATGCCATGTTCACCAGTAACAAGCTCCACACCGTGTTCGCCAGTAATCAGCTCCGTGCCATGTTCACCAGTAACCAGCTCTGTGCCATGTTCACCAGTAACCAGCTCCACGCCTTCTTCACCAGTAACCAGCTCCACGCATTCTTCACCAGTAACCAGCTCCACGCCTTCTTCGCCAGTAACCAGCTCCATGCCGTGTTCACCAGTAAAAAGCTCCATGTCGTGTTCGCCAGTAACCAACTCCATGCCGTGTTCACCAGTAACCAGCTCCACGCCGTGTTCGCCAGTAACCAGCTCCGTGCCGTGTTCACGAGTAACCAGCTCCGTGCCATGTTCGCCAGTAACAAGCTCCACACATTCTGCACCAGTAACCAGCTCGGTGCCGTGTTCACCGGTAACCAGCTCCACGCCTTCTTCACCAGTAACCAGCTCCGTGCCGTGTTCACCAGTAACAAGCTCCATGCCGTGTTTGCCAGTAACCAGCTCCATGCCGTGTTCACCAGTAACCAGCTCCATGCCCTGTTCACAAGTAATCAGCTCCACTCTGTGTCCGTCAGTAATCAGCTCCGCGCTGTGTTCGCCAGTAACCAGCTCTGCACCATGTTTGCCAGTAACCAGCACCATGCGGTGTTCAACAGTAACCAGCTTTGTGCCGTGTTTGCCAGTAACCAGCTGCACGCCATGTTCACCATTAACCAGCTCTGTGCCGTGTTCACCAGTAACCAGCTGCACACTGTGTTTACCAGTAATCAGCTCCACGCTGTGTTCACCAGTAACCAGCTCCATGCCATGTTCACCAGTAACCAGCTGCACACTGTGTTTACCAGTAACCAGCTCCATGCCATGATCACCAGTAATCAGCTCCGTGACGTGTTCGCCAGAAACCAGCTCCACACCGTGTTCACCAGTAACCAGCACCATGCCATCTTCATCTATCAACAGATTCATGCCGTGTTCACCAGTAACCAGCTCCGTGCCGTTTTCACCAGTAACCACCTCCATGCCGTGTTCGCCAGTAACCAGCTCCACGCCATGTTCACCAGTAACCAGCTCTATGCCGTGTTCACCATTAACCAGCTTCGTGCCTTGTTCACCAGTAACCAGCTCAATGCGGTGTTCAACAGTAACCAGCACCAGGCCGTGTTCACCCGTAACCAACTCCATGTCGTGTTCATCAGTAACCAGCTTTGTGCCTTGTTCACCAGTAACCAGCTGCACACTGTGTTTACCGGTAACCAGCTCCACGCCGTGTTCGCCAGTAACCAGCACCATGCCTTCTTCACCACTCAAGAGATTCATGCCGTGTTCACTAGTAACCAACTCCATGCCGTGTTCACCAGTAACCAGCTCCGTGACGTATTCACCAGTAAGCATCTCCATGCCATGTTAACCAGTAACTAGCTCCACGCTGTGTTCACCAGTAACCAGCTCTGTGCTGTGTTCACCAGTGACCAACTCCGTAACGTATTCACCAGTAACCAGCTCCACGCCGTGTTCACCAGTAACCAGCTCCACGCCATGTTCACCATTAACCAGCTCTGTGCCGTGTTCACCAGTAACCAGCTGCACACTGTGTTTACCAGTAACCAGCTCCACGCTGTGTTCACCAGTAACCAGCTCCGTCCTGTGTTCACCAGTAACCAGCTCCACGACATTTTCGCCAGTAACCAGCTCCACACCATGTCCACGAGTAACCAGCTCTGTGCCGTGTTCTCCAGTATCCAGCTCCACACCGTGTCCACCAGTAACCAGCTCCAAGCCGTTTTCACCAGTAACCAGCTCCGTGACATATTCACCAGTAACCAGCTCCGTGCCGTGTTCACCAGCAACCAGCTCCACGCCATGTTTGCCTGTAACCAGCTCCACGCCATTTTCACCAGTAACAAGCTCCGTGCGGTGTTCACCAGTAACCAGCTCCATGAAGTGTTCACCAGTAACCAGCTCCGTGCCATGTTCACCAGTAAATAGGTCCATGCCGTGTTCACCTGTAACCTGCTCCACACCACGTTCACCAGTAATCAGGTCCACGCTGCATTCGCCAGTAACCTGATCCATACCACGTTCACCAGTAACCAGCTCCGTGCGGTGTTCACCAGTAACCAGCTCCGTGCCGTGTTCACCTGTAACCAGCTCCACACCACGTTCACCAGTAATCAGCTCCATGCTGCATTCGCCAGTAACTAGTTCCATGCCGCGTTCACCTGTAACCAGCTCCGTGCCGTGTTCACCAGTAACGAGCTCCACGCCATGTTCACCAGTAACTAGCTCCACACCGTGTTCACCAGTATCCAGCTCCACACCGTGTCCACCAGTAACCAGGTCCAAGCCGTTTTCACCAGTAACCAGCTCCGTGACATATTCACCAGTAACCAGCTCCACGCCGTGTTTACCAGTAACCAGCTCCATGCCGTATTCACAAGTAACGAGCCCTGTGCCATATTCAACAGTAACGAGCTCCATGCCGTGTTCACCAGCAACCAGCTCCGTGCCGTGTTTGCCTGTAACCAGCTCCACGCCATTTTCACCAGTAACAAGCTCCGTGCGGTGTTCATCAGTAACCAGCTCCATGAAGTGTTCACCAGTAACCAGCTCCGTGCCATGTTCACCAGTAAATAGGTCCATGCCATGTTCACCTGTAACCTGCTCCACACCACGTTCACCAGTAATCAGGTCCACGCTGCATTCGCCAGTAACCTGATCCATACCGCATTCACCAGTAACCAGCTCCGTTCCCTGTTCACCAGTAACCAGCTCCGTGCCGTGTTCACCTGTAACCAGCCCCACACCACGTTCACCAGTAATCAGCTCCACGCTGCGTTCGCCATTAACTAGTTCCATGCCGCGTTCACCTGTAACCAGCAGCGTGCCGTGTTCACCAGTAACGAGCTCCACGCTGTGTTCACCAGGAACCAGCTCCGTGCTCTGTTCACCAGTAACCAGCTCCGTGCCATGTTCACCAGTAACCAGCTCTGTGCCGAGTTCACCAGTAACCAGCTCCGCGCGTATTCACCAGTAATCATCTCCATGCCATGTTAACCTTTAACCAGCTCCACGAAGTGTCACCAGTAACCAGCGCCACGCCGCATTCCCCATTAACCAGCTCCACGCTGCTTTTGCCAGTAACCAGCTCCGTGCCATGGTCACCAGTAACCAGCTCCACGCCATGTTCACCAGTAACTAGCTGCATGTCGTGATAACCAGTAACTAGATCCATGCCGTGTTCACCAGTAACTAGCTCCACACCATGTCCACCAGTAACCAGGTCCATGCCATGTTCACCTGTAACCTGCTCCACACCACGTCCACCAGTAATCAGGTCCATGCTGCATTCGCCAGTAACCTGATCCATACCGCGTTCACCAGTAACCAGCTCCGTTCCCTGTTCACCAGTAACCAGCTCCGTGCCGTGTTCACCTGTAACCAGCTCCACACCACGTTCACCAGTAATCAGCTCCACGCTGCGTTCGCCATTAACTAGTTCCATGCCGCGTTCACCTGTAACCAGCAGCGTGCCGTGTTCACCAGTAACGAGCTCCACGCTGTGTTCACCAGGAACCAGCTCCGTGCTCTGTTCACCAGTAACCAGCTCCGTGCCATGTTCACCAGTAACCAGCTCTGTGCCGAGTTCACCAGTAACCAGCTCCGCGCGTATTCACCAGTAATCAGCTCCATGCCATGTTAACCTTTAACCAGCTCCACGAAGTGTCACCAGTAACCAGCGCCACGCCGCATTCCCCATTAACCAGCTCCACGCTGCTTTTGCCAGTAACCAGCTCCGTGCCATGGTCACCAGTAACCAGCTCCACGCCATGTTCACCAGTAACTAGCTGCATGTCGTGTTCACCAGTAACTAGATCCATGCCGTGTTCACCAGTAACTAGCTCCACACCATGTCCACCAGTAACCAGGTCCATGCCATGTTCGCCAGTAACCAGCTCCGTGCTGGGTTCACCAGTAACCAGCTCCACGCCATTTTCACCAGTAACCAGCACCATGCCGTCTTCACCAGTCAACATATTCATGCCGTGTTCACTATTAACCAGCTCTGTGCCGTGTTCACCATTAACTAGCTGCACACTGTGTTTACCAGTAATCAGCTCCACGCCATGTTCACCAGTACCCAGCTGCACGCTGTGTTCAACAGTAACCAGCTTTGTGCCGTGTTCGCCAGTAACCAGCTCCGCACCGTGTTCACCAGTAACCAGCTCCGCGCCGTGTTCACCAGTAACCAGCTCCACTCCGTGTTCACCGGGAACCAGCTCTGTGCTCTGTTCACCAGTAACCAGCTCCGTGCCATGTTCACCAGTAGCCAGCTCTGTGCCGAGTTCACTAGTAACCAGCTCCGTGCATGTTCACCTGTAAGCAGCTCCATGCCATGTTAACGAGAAACCAGCTCCACGCTGTGTTCACCAGTAACCAGCTCTGTGCCGTGTTCATCAGTAACCAGCTCCACAAAGTATTCACCAGTAACAAGCTCCACGCCGTGTTCACCAGTAACTAGCTCCACAAAGTGTTCACCATTAACTAGCTCCATGCTGTGTTCACCAGTAACCAGCTCCGTGCCGTGTTCACCAGTAACCAGCTCCAGGCTGTGTTCACCCGTAAACAGCTCCACGCCGGGTTCACCAGTACCCAGCTCCGCGCTGTTTTCCAAATAACCAGCTCCATGCCGTGTTCACAAGTAACCAGCTCCACACCATGTTCGCCAGTAACCAGCTCAGTGCCATGTTTACCAGTAAGCAGCTCCAAGCCGTGTTCACCAGTAACCGGCTCCACGAAGTGTTCACCAGTAACCAGCTCCACGCCGTGTTCACCAGTAGCCAGCTCCATGCTGCTTTCGCCAGTAACCAGCTCCGTGCCGTGTTCACCAGTAACTAGCTACACTCCGTGTTCACCAGTAACTAGCTCCATGCCGTGTTCACCAGTAACTAGCTCCACGCCGTGTTCACCAGTAATGAGCTCCATGCCGTGTTCGCCAGTAACCAGCTCCACGCCGGGTTCACCAGTAATCAGCTCCATGCCGTGTTCACCAGTAACCAGCTACACACCATGTTCATCATTAACCAACTCCGTGCCATGTTCACCAGTAACCTGCTCCACGCCTTCTTCACCAGTCACCAGCTCCACGCCTTCTTCACCAGTAACCAGCTCCATGCCGTGTTCACCAGTAACAAGCTCCATGCCATGTTCGCCAGTAACCAGCTCCGTGCCGTCTTCACCAGTAACCAGCACCACCCGCTGTTCACAAGTAATCAGCTCCACTCCATGTTCGCCAGTAACCAGCTCTGTGCCATGTTCACCTGTAACAAGTTCCACGCATTCTGCACCAGTAACCAGCTCGGTGCCGTGTTCACCGGTAACCATCTCCACGCCTTCTGCACCAGTAACCAACTCCTTGCCGTGTTCACCAGTAACCAGCTCCATGCCGTGTTCGACAGTAACCAGCTCCATGCCGTGTTCACCAGTAACCAGCTCCACGCCCTTTTCACAAGTAATCAGCTCCACTCTGTGTTCGGCAGTAATCAGCTCCGCGCCATGTTCACCCGTAACCAGCTGCACACTGTGTTTACCAGTAATCAGCTCCACACCATGTTCACCATTAACCAGCTCTGTGCCGTGTTCACCAGTAACCAGCTGCACACTGTGTTTACCAGTAAACAGCTCCACGCTGTGTTCACCAGTAAACCAGCTCCATGCCATGTTCACCAGTAACCAGCTGCACACTGTGTTTTCCAGTAACCAGCTCCACGCCGTGATCACCAGTAACCAGATCCATGCCGTGTTCACCAGTAACCAGCTCCATGCCACGTTCACCATTAACCAGCTCTGTGCCGTGTTCACCAGTAACCAGCTGCACACTGTGTTTAGCAGTAACCAGCTCCACGCTGTGTTCACCAGTAACCAGCTCCGTCCTGTGTTCACCAGTAACCAGCTCCACGACATGTTCGCCAGTAACCAGCTCCACGCCATGTCCATGAGTAACCAGCTCCGTGCCATGTTCACCAGTATCCAGCTCCACACCGTGTCCACCAGTAACCAGGTCCAAGCCGTTTTCACCAGTAACCAGCTCCGTGACATATTCACCAGTAACCAGCTCCACGCCGTGTTTACCAGTAACCAGCTCCATGCCGTATTCACAAGTAACGAGCCCTGTGCCATATTCAACAGTAACAAGCTCCATGCCGTGTTCACCAGCAACCAGCTCCGTGCCGTGTTTGCCTGTAACCAGCTCCACGCCATTTTCACCAGTAACAAGCTCCGTGCGGTGTTCATCAGTAACCAGCTCCATGAAGTGTTCACCAGTAACCAGCTCCGTGCCATGTTCACCAGTAAATAGGTCCATGCCATGTTCACCTGTAACCTGCTCCACACCACGTTCACCAGTAATCAGGTCCACGCTGCATTCGCCAGTAACCTGATCCATACCGCGTTCACCAGTAACCAGCTCCGTTCCCTGTTCACCAGTAACCAGCTCCGTGCCGTGTTCACCTGTAACCAGCTCCACACCACGTTCACCAGTAATCAGCTCCACGCTGCGTTCGCCATTAACTAGTTCCATGCCGCGTTCACCTGTAACCAGCAGCGTGCCGTGTTCACCAGTAACGAGCTCCACGCTGTGTTCACCAGGAACCAGCTCCGTGCTCTGTTCACCAGTAACCAGCTCCGTGCCATGTTCACCAGTAACCAGCTCTGTGCCGAGTTCACCAGTAACCAGCTCCGCGCGTATTCACCAGTAATCAGCTCCATGCCATGTTAACCTTTAACCAGCTCCACGAAGTGTCACCAGTAACCAGCGCCACGCCGCATTCCCCATTAACCAGCTCCACGCTGCTTTTGCCAGTAACCAGCTCCATGCCATTGTCACCAGTAACCAGCTCCACGCCATGTTCACCAGTAACTAGCTGCATGTCGTGTTCACCAGTAACTAGATCCATGCCGTGTTCACCAGTAACTAGCTCCACACCATGTCCACCAGTAACCAGGTCCATGCCATGTTCGCCAGTAACCAGCTCCGTGCTGGGTTCACCAGTAACCAGCTCCACGCCATTTTCACCAGTAACCAGCACCATGCCGTCTTCACCAGTCAACATATTCATGCCGTGTTCACTATTAACCAGCTCTGTGCTGTGTTCACCATTAACTAGCTGCACACTGTGTTTACCAGTAATCAGCTCCACGCTCTGTTCAACAGTATCCAGCTCCACGCCATGTTCACCAGTACCCAGCTGCACGCTGTGTTCAACAGTAACCAGCTTTGTGCCGTGTTCGCCAGTAACCAGCTCCGCACCGTGTTCACCAGTAACCAGCTCCGTGCCGTGTTCACCAGAAACCAGCTCCACTCCGTGTTCACCGGGAACCAGCTCTGTGCTCTGTTCACCAGTAACCAGCTCCGTGCCATGTTCACCAGTAGCCAGCTCTGTGCCGAGTTCACTAGTAACCAGCTCCGTGCATGTTCACCTGTAAGCAGCTCCATGCCATGTTAACGAGAAACCAGCTCCACGCTGTGTTCACCAGTAACCAGCTCTGTGCCGTGTTCATCAGTAACCAGCTCCACAAAGTATTCACCAGTAACTAGCTCCACGCTGTGTTCACCAGTAACTAGCTCCACACCGTGTTCACCATTAACTAGCTCCATGCTGTGTTCACCAGTAACCAGCTCCGTGCCGTGTTCACCAGTAACCAGCTCCACGCTGTGTTCACCCGTAAACAGCTCCACGCCGGGTTCACCAGTACCCAGCTCCGTGCTGTTTTCCAAATAACCAGCTCCATGCCGTGTTCACAAGTAACCAGCTCCACACCATGTTCGCCAGTAACCAGCTCAGTGGCATGTTTACCAGTAAGCAGCTCCAAGCCGTGTTCACCAGTAACCGGC
This sequence comes from Isurus oxyrinchus, assembly GCA_026770705.1. Taxonomy (NCBI): domain Eukaryota; kingdom Metazoa; phylum Chordata; class Chondrichthyes; order Lamniformes; family Lamnidae; genus Isurus; species Isurus oxyrinchus. The sequence goes on along the minus strand of JANJGN010000014.1, from coordinate 2,445,564 downwards.
TCCACGAAGTGTTCACCAGTAACCAGCTCCACGCCGTGTTCACCAGTAGCCAGCTCCATGCTGCTTTCGCCAGTAACCAGCTCCGTGCCGTGTTCACCAGTAACTAGCTACACTCCGTGTTCACCAGTAACTAGCTCCATGCCGTGTTCACCAGTAACTAGCTCCACGCCGTGTTCACCAGTAATGAGCTCCATGCCGTGTTCGCCAGTAACCAGCTCCACGCCGGGTTCACCAGTAATCAGCTCCATGCCGTGATCACCAGTAACCAGCTACACACCATGTTCACCATTAACCAACTCGGTGCCATGTTCACCAGTAACCTGCTCCACGCCTTCTTCACCAGTCACCAGCTCCAAGCCTTCTTCACCAGTAACCAGCTCCATGCCGTGTTCACCAGTAACAAGCTCCATGCCATGTTCGCCAGTAACCAACTCCGTGCCGTCTTCACCAGTAACCAGCACCACCCGCTGTTCACAAGTAATCAGCTCCACTCCATGTTCGCCAGTAACCAGCTCTGTGCCATGTTCACCTGTAACAAGTTCCACGCATTCTGCACCAGTAACCAGCTCGGTGCCGTGTTCACCGGTAACCATCTCCACGCCTTCTGCACCAGTAACCAACTCCTTGCCGTGTTCACCAGTAACCAGCTCCATGCCATGTTCGACAGTAACCAGCTCCATGCCGTGTTCACCAGTAACCAGCTCCACGCCCTTTTCACAAGTAATCAGCTCCACTCTGTGTCCGGCAGTAATCAGCTCCGCGCCATGTTCACCCGTAACCAGCTGCACACTGTGTTTACCAGTAATCAGCTCCACACCATGTTCACCATTAACCAGCTCTGTGCCGTGTTCACCAGTAACCAGCTGCACACTGTGTTTACCAGTAATCAGCTCCACGCTGTGTTCACCAGTAACCAGCTCCATGCCATGTTCACCAGTAACCAGCTGCACACTGTGTTTACCAGTAACCAGCTCCACGCCGTGATCACCAGTAATCAGCTCCGCGACGTGTTCGCCAGAAACCAGCTCCACGCCGTGTTCACCAGTAACCAGCACCATGCCATCTTCATCAATCAACAGTTTCATGCCGTGTTCACCAGTAACCAGCTCCGTGCTGTTTTCACCAGTAACCACCTCCATGCCGTGTTCGCCAGTAACCAGCTCTATGCCGTATTCACCATTAACCAGCTTCGTGCCTTGTTCACCAGTAACCAGCTCAATGCGGTGTTCAACAGTAACCAGCACCAGGCCGTGTTCACCCGTAACCAACTCCATGTTGTGTTCATCAGTAACCAGCTTTGTGCCGTGTTCACCAGTAACCAGCTGCACACTGTGTTTACCGGTAACCGGATCCACGCCGCGTTCGCCAGTAACCAGCACCATGCCTTCTTCACCACTCAACAGATTCATGCCGTGTTCACTAGTAACCAACTCCATGCCGTGTTCACCAGTAACCAGCTCCATGCCGTTTTCACCAGTAACCAGCTCCACGCCATGTTCACCATTAACCAGCTCTGTGCCGTGTTCATCAGTAACCAGCTGCACACTGTGTTTACCGGTAACCAGCTCCACACTGTGTTCGCCAGTAACCAGCACCATGCCATCTTCACCACTCAACAGATTCATGCCGCGTTCACTAGTAACCAGCTCCGTGCCGTGTTTACCAGTAACCAGCTCCACGCAACGTTCACCATTAACTAGCTCTGTGCCATGTTCACCAGTAACCAGCTCCACGCCGTGTTCACAAGGAACCAGCTCTGTGCTCTATTCACCAGTATCCAGCACCGTGCCATGTTCACCAGTAACCAGCTCTCTGCCGAGTTCACCAGTAACCAGCTCCGCGCGTGTTCACCAGTAAGCATCTCCATGCCATGTTAACCAGTAACTAGCTCCACGGTGTGTTCACCAGTAACCAGCTCTGTGCTGTGTTCACCAGTGACCAGCTCCGTGACGTATTCACCAGTAACCAGCTCCACGCCGTGTTCACCAGTAACCAGCTCCACGCCATGTTCACCATTAACCAGCTCTGTGCCGTGTTCACCAGTAACCAGCTGCACACTGTGTTTACCAGTAACCAGCTCCACGCTGTGTTCACCAGTAACCAGCTCCGTCCTGTGTTCACCAGTAACCAGCTCCACGACATTTTCGCCAGTAACCAGCTCCACACCATGTCCACGAGTAACCAGCTCTGTGCCGTGTTCTCCAGTATCCCGCTCCACACCGTGTCAACCAGTAACCAGCTCCAAGCCGTTTTCACCAGTAACCAGCTCCGTGACATATTCACCAGTAACCAGCTCCGTGCCATGTTCACCAGCAACCAGCTCCACGCTGTGTTTGCCTGTAACCAGCTCCATGCCATTTTCACCAGTAACAAGCTCCGTGTGGTGTTCACCAGTAACCAGCTCCATGAAGTGTTCACCAGTAACCAGCTCCGTGCCATGTTCACCAGTAAATAGGTCCATGCCGTGTTCACCTGTAACCTGCTCCACACCACGTTCACCAGTAATCAGGTCCACGCTGCATTCGCCAGTAACCTGATCCATACCACGTTTACCATTAACCAGCTCCGTGCGGTGTTCACCAGTAACCAGCTCCGTGCCGTGTTCACCTGTAACCAGCTCCACACCACGTTCACCAGTAATCAGCTCCATGCTGCGTTCGCCATTAACTAGTTCCATGCCGCGTTCACCTGTAACCAGCTCCGTGCCGTGTTCACCAGTAGCGAGCTCCACGCCATGTTCACCAGGAACCAGCTCCATGCTCTGTTCACCAGTAACCAGCTCCGTGCCATGTTCACCAGTAACCAGCTCTGTGCCGAGTTCACCAGTAACCAGCTCCGCGCGTATTCACCAGTAATCAGCTCCATGCCATGTTAACCATTAACCAGTTCCACGCTGTGTTCACCAGTAACAATCTCCACACCGCATTCCCTAGTAAACAGCTCCACGCTGCATTCGCCAGTAACCAGCTCCGTGCCGTGTTCACCACTAACCAGATCCACGCCATGTTCACCAGTAACTAGCTCCACACCGTGTTCACCAGTAACTAGCTCCACGCCGTGTTCACCAGTAACCAGCTCCATGCCGTTTTTACCAGTAACCAGCTCCACGCCATGTTCACCATTAACCAGCTCTGTGCCGTGTTCATCAGTAACCAGCTGCACGCTGTGTTTACCGGTAACCAGCTCCACACTGTGTTCGCCAGTAACCAGCACCATGCCATCTTCAGCACTCAACAGATTCATGCCGCGTTCACTAGTAACCAGCTCCGTGCCGTGTTTACCAGTAACCAGCTCCACGCAACGTTCACCATTAACTAGCTCTGTGCCATGTTCACCAGTAACCAGCTCCACGCCGTGTTCACAAGGAACCAGCTCTGTGCTCTATTCACCAGTATCCAGCTCCGTGCTGGGTTCACCAGTAACCAGCTCCACGCCATTTTCACCAGTAACCAGCACCATGCCGTCTTCACCAGTCAACATATTCATGCCGTGTTCACTATTAACCAGCTCTGTGCCGTGTTCACCATTAACTAGCTGCACACTGTGTTTACCAGTAATCAGCTCCACGCTCTGTTCAACAGTATCCAGCTCCACGCCATGTTCACCAGTACCCAGCTGCACGCTGTGTTCAACAGTAACCAGCTTTGTGCCGTGTTCGCCAGTAACCAGCTCCGCACCGTGTTCACCAGTAACCAGCTCCGTGCCGTGTTCACCAGAAACCAGCTCCACTCCGTGTTCACCGGGAACCAGCTCTGTGCTCTGTTCACCAGTAACCAGCTCCGTGCCATGTTCACCAGTAGCCAGCTCTGTGCCGAGTTCACTAGTAATCAGCTCTGTGCATGTTCACCTGTAAGCAGCTCCATGCCATGTTAACGAGTAACCAGCTCCACGCTGTGTTCACCAGTAACCAGCTCTGTGCCGTGTTCATCAGTAACCAGCTCCACAAAGTATTCACCAGTAACCAGCTCCACGCTGTGTTCACCAGTAACTAGCTCCACACCGTGTTCACCATTAACTAGCTCCATGCTGTGTTCACCAGTAACCAGCTCCGTGCCGTGTTCACCAGTAACCAGCTCCACGCTGTGTTCACCCGTAAACAGCTCCACGCCGGGTTCACCAGTACCCAGCTCCGTGCTGTTTTCCAAATAACCAGCTCCATGCCGTGTTCACAAGTAACCAGCTCCACACCATGTTCGCCAGTAACCAGCTCAGTGCCATGTTTACCAGTAAGCAGCTCCAAGCCGTGTTCACCAGTAACCGGCTCCACGAAGTGTTCACCAGTAACCAGCTCCACGCCGTGTTCACCAGTAGCCAGCTCCATGCTGCTTTCGCCAGTAACCAGCTCCGTGCCGTGTTCACCAGTAACTAGCTACACTCCGTGTTCACCAGTATCTAGCTCCATGCCGTGTTCACCAGTAACTAGCTCCACGCCGTGTTCACCAGTAATGAGCTCCATGCCGTGTTCGCCAGTAACCAGCTCCACGCCGGGTTCACCAGTAATCAGCTCCATGCCGTGTTCACCAGTAACCAGCTACACACCATGTTCACCATTAACCAACTCGGTGCCATGTTCACCAGTAACCTGCTCCACGCCTTCTTCACCAGTCACCAGCTTCACGCCTTCTTCACCAGTAACCAGCTCCATGCCGTGTTCACCAGTAACAAGCTCCATGCCATGTTCGCCAGTAACCAACTCCGTGCCGTCTTCACCAGTAACCAGCACCACCCGCTGTTCACAAGTAATCAGCTCCACTCCATGTTCGCCAGTAACCAGCTCTGTGCCATGTTCACCTGTAACAAGTTCCACGCATTCTGCACCAGTAACCAGCTCGGTGCCGTGTTCACCGGTAACCATCTCCACGCCTTCTGCACCAGTAACCAACTCCTTGCCGTGTTCACCAGTAACCAGCTCCATGCCATGTTCGACAGTAACCAGCTCCATGCCGTGTTCACCAGTAACCAGCTCCACGCCCTTTTCACAAGTAATCAGCTCCACTCTGTGTCCGGCAGTAATCAGCTCCGCGCCATGTTCACCCGTAACCAGCTGCACACTGTGTTTACCAGTAATCAGCTCCACACCATGTTCACCATTAACCAGCTCTGTGCCGTGTTCACCAGTAACCAGCTGCACACTGTGTTTACCAGTAATCAGCTCCACGCTGTGTTCACCAGTAACCAGCTCCATGCCATGTTCACCAGTAACCAGCTGCACACTGTGTTTACCAGTAACCAGCTCCACGCCGTGATCACCAGTAATCAGCTCCGCGACGTGTTCGCCAGAAACCAGCTCCACGCCGTGTTCACCAGTAACCAGCACCATGCCATCTTCATCAATCAACAGTTTCATGCCGTGTTCACCAGTAACCAGCTCCGTGCCGTTTTCACCAGTAACCACCTCCATGCCGTGTTCGCCAGCAACCAGCTCTATGCCGTATTCACCATTAACCAGCTTCGTGCCTTGTTCACCAGTAACCAGCTCAATGCGGTGTTCAACAGTAACCAGCACCAGGCCGTGTTCACCCGTAACCAACTCCATGTTGTGTTCATCAGTAACCAGCTTTGTGCCGTGTTCACCAGTAACCAGCTGCACACTGTGTTTACCGGTAACCGGATCCACGCCGCGTTCGCCAGTAACCAGCACCATGCCTTCTTCACCACTCAACAGATTCATGCCGTGTTCACTAGTAACCAACTCCATGCCGTGTTCACCAGTAACCAGCTCCATGCCGTTTTCACCAGTAACCAGCTCCACGCCATGTTCACCATTAACCAGCTCTGTGCCGTGTTCATCAGTAACCAGCTGCACACTGTGTTTACCAGTAACCAGCTCCACACTGTGTTCGCCAGTAACCAGCACCATGCCATCTTCACCACTCAACAGATTCATGCCGCGTTCACTAGTAACCAGCTCCGTGCCGTGTTTACCAGTAACCAGCTCCACGCAACGTTCACCATTAACTAGCTCTGTGCCATGTTCACCAGTAACCAGCTCCACGCCGTGTTCACAAGGAACCAGCTCTGTGCTCTATTCACCAGTATCCAGCACCGTGCCATGTTCACCAGTAACCAGCTCTCTGCCGAGTTCACCAGTAACCAGCTCCGCGCGTGTTCACCAGTAAGCATCTCCATGCCATGTTAACCAGTAACTAGCTCCACGCTGTGTTCACCAGTAACCAGCTCTGTGCTGTGTTCACCAGTGACCAGCTCCGTGACGTATTCACCAGTAACCAGCTCCACGCCGTGTTCACCAGTAACCAGCTCCACGCCATGTTCACCATTAACCAGCTCTGTGCCGTGTTCACCAGTAACCAGCTGCACACTGTGTTTACCAGTAACCAGCTCCACGCTGTGTTCACCAGTAACCAGCTCCGTCCTGTGTTCACCAGTAACCAGCTCCACGACATTTTCGCCAGTAACCAGCTCCACACCATGTCCACGAGTAACCAGCTCTGTGCCGTGTTCTCCAGTATCCAGCTCCACACCGTGTCCACCAGTAACCAGCTCCAAGCCGTTTTCACCAGTAACCAGCTCCGTGACATATTCACCAGTAACCAGCTCCATGCCATGTTCACCAGCAACCAGCTCCACGCCGTGTTTGCCTGTAACCAGCTCCACGCCATTTTCACCAGTAACAAGCTCCGTGTGGTGTTCACCAGTAACCAGCTCCATGAAGTGTTCACCAGTAACCAGCTCCGTGCCATGTTCACCAGTAAATAGGTCCATGCCGTGTTCACCTGTAACCTGCTCCACACCACGTTCACCAGTAATCAGGTCCACGCTGCATTCGCCAGTAACCTGATCCATACCACGTTCACCATTAACCAGCTCCGTGCGGTGTTCACCAGTAACCAGCTCCGTGCCGTGTTCACCTGTAACCAGCTCCACACCACGTTCACCAGTAATCAGCTCCATGCTGCGTTCGCCATTAACTAGTTCCATGCCGCGTTCACCTGTAACCAGCTCCGTGCCGTGTTCACCAGTAGCGAGCTCCACGCCGTGTTCACCAGGAACCAGCTCCATGCTCTGTTCACCAGTAACCAGCTCCGTGCCATGTTCACCAGTAACCAGCTCTGTGCCGAGTTCACCAGTAACCAGCTCCGCGCGTATTCACCAGTAATCAGCTCCATGCCATGTTAACCATTAACCAGTTCCACGCTGTGTTCACCAGTAACAATCTCCACACCGCATTCCCTAGTAAACAGCTCCACGCTGCATTCGCCAGTAACCAGCTCCGTGCCGTGTTCACCACTAACCAGATCCACGCCATGTTCACCAGTAACTAGCTCCACACCGTGTTCACCAGTAACGAGCTCCACGCCGTGTTCACCAGTAACCAGGTCCGTGCCGTTTTTACCAGTAACCAGCTCCACGCCATGTTCACCATTAACCAGCTCTGTGCCGTGTTCGTCAGTAACCAGCTGCACGCTGTGTTTACCAGTAACCAGCTCCACACTGTGTTCGCCAGTAACCAGCACCATGCCATCTTCACCACTCAACAGATTCATGCCGCGTTCACTAGTAACCAGCTCCGTGCCGTGTTTACCAGTAACCAGCTCCACGCAACGTTCACCATTAACTAGCTCTGTGCCATGTTCACCAGTAACCAGCTCCACGCCGTGTTCGCAAGGAACCAGCTCTGTGCTCTATTCACCAGTATCCAGCACCGTGCCATGTTCACCAGTAACCAGCTCTCTGCCGAGTTCACCAGTAACCAGCTCCGCGCGTGTTCACCAGTAAGCATCTCCATGCCATGTTAACCAGTAACTAGCTCCACGCTGTGTTCACCAGTAACCAGCTCTGTGCTGTGTTCACCAGTGACCAGCTCCGTGACGTATTCACCAGTAACCAGCTCCACGCCGTGTTCACCAGTAACCAGCTCCACGCCATGTTCACCATTAACCAGCTCTGTGCCGTGTTCACCAGTAACCAGCTGCACACTGTGTTTACCAGTAACCAGCTCCACGCTGTGTTCACCAGTAACCAGCTCCGTCCTGTGTTCACCAGTAACCAGCTCCACGACATTTTCGCCAGTAACCAGCTCCACACCATGTCCACGAGTAACCAGCTCTGTGCCGTGTTCTCCAGTATCCAGCTCCACACCGTGTCCTCCAGTAACCAGCTCCAAGCCGTTTTCACCAGTAACCAGCTCCGTGACATATTCACCAGTAACCAGCTCTGTGCCATGTTCACCAGCAACCAGCTCCACGCCGTGTTTGCCTGTAAGCAGCTCCACGCCATTTTCACCAGTAACAAGCTCCGTGTGGTGTTCACCAGTAACCAGCTCCATGAAGTGTTCACCAGTAACCAGCTCCGTGCCATGTTCACCAGTAAATAGGTCCATGCCGTGTTCACCTGTAACCTGCTCCACACCACGTTCACCAGTAATCAGGTCCACGCTGCATTCGCCAGTAACCTGATCCATACCACGTTCACCATTAACCAGCTCCGTGCGGTGTTCACCAGTAACCAGCTCCGTGCCGTGTTCACCTGTAACCAGCTCCACACCACGTTCACCAGTAATCAGCTCCATGCTGCGTTCGCCATTAACTAGTTCCATGCCGTGTTCACCTGTAACCAGCTCCGTGCCGTGTTCACCAGTAGCGAGCTCCACGCCGTGTTCACCAGGAACCAGCTCCATGCTCTGTTCACCAGTAACCAGCTCCGTGCCATGTTCACCAGTAACCAGCTCTGTGCCGAGTTCACCAGTAACCAGCTCCGCGCGTATTCACCAGTAATCAGCTCCATGCCATGTTAACCATTAACCAGTTCCACGCTGTGTTCACCAGTAACAATCTCCACGCCGCATTCCCTAGTAAACAGCTCCACGCTGCATTCGCCAGTAACCAGCTCCGTGCCGTGTTCACCACTAACCAGATCCACGCCATGTTCACCAGTAACTAGCTCCACACCGTGTTCACCAGTAACTAGCTCCACGCCGTGTTCACCAGTAACCAGCTCCGTGCCGTTTTTACCAGTAACCAGCTCCACGCCATGTTCACCATTAACCAGCTCTGTGCCGTGTTCATCAGTAACCAGCTGCACGCTGTGTTTACCGGTATCCAGCTCCACACTGTGTTCACCAGTAACCAGCACCATGCCATCTTCACCACTCAACAGATTCATGCCGTGTTCGCCAGTAACCAGCTCCGTGCCGTGTTCACCAGTGACAAGCTCCGTGACGTATTCACCAGTAACCAGCTCCACGCCGTGTTCACCAGTAACCAGATCCACGCCACGTTCACCATTAACCAGCTCTGTGCCGTGTTCACCAGTAACCAGCTGCACACTGTGTTTACCAGTAACCAGCTCCACGCTGTGTTCACCAGTAACCAGCTCCGTCCTGTGTTCACCAGTAACCAGCTCCACGACATGTTCGCCAGTAACCAGCTCCACGCCATGTCCATGAGTAACCAGCTCCGTGCCGTGTTCACCAGTATCCAGCTCCACACCGTGTCCACCAGTAACCAGGTCCAAGCCGTTTTCACCAGTAACCAGCTCCGTGACATATTCACCAGTAACCAGCTCCACGCCGTGTTTACCAGTAACCAGCTCCATGCCGTATTCACAAGTAACGAGCCCTGTGCCATATTCAACAGTAACGAGCTCCATGCCGTGTTCACCAGCAACCAGCTCCGTGCCGTGTTTGCCTGTAACCAGCTCCACGCCATTTTCACCAGTAACAAGCTCCGTGCGGTGTTCATCAGTAACCAGCTCCATGAAGTGTTCACCAGTAACCAGCTCCGTGCCATGTTCACCAGTAAATAGGTCCATGCCATGTTCACCTGTAACCTGCTCCACACCACGTTCACCAGTAATCAGGTCCACGCAGCATTCGCCAGTAACCTGATCCATACTGCGTTCACCAGTAACCAGCTCCGTTCCCTGTTCACCAGTAACCAGCTCCGTGCCGTGTTCACCTGTAACCAGCTCCACACCACGTTCACCAGTAATCAGCTCCACGCTGCGTTCGCCATTAACTAGTTCCATGCCGTGTTCACCAGTAAACAGCACCGTGCTGTGTTCACCAGTAACGAGCTCCACGCTGTGTTCACCAGGAACCAGCTCCGTGCCATGTTCACCAGTAACCAGCTCTGTGCCGAGTTCACCAGTAACCAGCTCCGCGCGTATTCACCAGTAATCAGCTCCATGCCATGTTAACCTTTAACCAGCTCCACGAAGTGTCACCAGTAACCAGCGCCACGCCGCATTCCCCATTAACCAGCTCCACGCTGCTTTTGCCAGTAACCAGCTCCGTGCCATGTTCACCAGTAACCAGCTCCACGCCATGTTCACCAGTAACTAGCTCCATGTCGTGTTCACCAGTAACTAGATCCATGCCGTGTTCACCAGTAACTAGCTCCACACCATGACCACCAGTAACCAGGTCCATGCCATGTTCGCCAGTAACCAGCTCCGTGCTGGGTTCACCAGTAACCAGCTCCACGCCATTTTCACCAGTAACCAGCACCATGCCGTCTTCACCAGTCAACATATTCATGCCGTGTTCACTATTAACCAGCTCTGTGCCGTGTTCACCATTAACCAGCTGCACACTGTGTTTACCAGTAATCAGCTCCACGCTCTGTTCAACAGTATCCAGCTCCACGCCATGTTCACCAGTACCCAGCTGCACGCCATGTTCAACAGTAACCAGCTTTGTGCCGTGTTCGACAGTAACCAGCTCCACACCGTGTTCACCAGTAACCAGCTCCGTGCCGTGTTCACCAGTAACCAGCTCCACTCCGTGTTCACCGGGAACCAGCTCTGTGCTCTGTTCACCAGTAACCAGCTCCGTGCCATGTTCACCAGTAGCCAGCTCTGTGCCGAGTTCACTAGTAACCAGCTCCGCGCATGTTCACCTGTAAGCAGCTCCATGCCATGTTAACGAGTAACCAGCTCCACGCTGTGTTCACCAGTAACCAGCTCTGTGCCGTGTTCATCAATAACCAGCTCCACAAAGTATTCACCATTAACCAGCTCCACGCTGTGTTCACCAGTAACTAGCTCCACACCGTGTTCACCATTAACTAGCTCCGTGCCGTGTTCACCAGTAACCAGCTCCGTGCCGTGTTCACCTGTAACCAGCTCCACACCACGTTCACCAGTAATCAGCTCCACGCTGAGTTCGCCATTAAATAGTTCCATGCTGTGTTCACCTGTAAACAGCACCGTGCTGTGTTCACCAGTAACGAGCTCCACGGTGTGTTCACCAGGAACCAGCTCCGTGCTCTGTTCACCAGTAACCAGCTCCGTGCCATGTTCACCAGTAACCAGCTCTGTGCCGAGTTCACCAGTAACCAGCTCCGCGCGTATTCACCAGTAATCAGCTCCATGCCATGTTAACCTTTAACCAGCTCCACGAAGTGTCACCAGTAACCAGCGCCACGCCGCATTCCCCATTAACCAGCTCCACGCTGCTTTTGCCAGTAACCAGCTCCGTGCCATGTTCACCCGTAAACAGCTCCACGCCGGGTTCACCAGTACCCAGCTCCGCGCTGTTTTCCAAATAACCAGCTCCATGCCGTGTTCACAAGTAACCAGCTCCACACCATGTTCGCCAGTAACCAGCTCAGTGCCATGTTCACCAGTAAGCAGCTCCAAGCCGTGTTCACCAGTAACCGGCTCCACGAAGTGTTCACCAGTAACCAGCTCCACGCCGTGTTCACCAGTAGCCAGCTCCATGCTGCTTTCGCCAGTAACCAGCTCCGTGCCGTGTTCACCAGTAACTAGCTACACTCCGTGTTCACCAGTAACCAGCTCCACGCCGGGTTCACCAGTAATCAGCTCCATGCCGTGTTCACCAGTAACCAGCTACACACCATGTTCACCATTAACCAACTCGGTGCCATTTTCACCAGTAACCTGCTCCACGCCTTCTTCACCAGTCACCAGCTCCACGCCTTCTTCACCAGTAACCAGCTCCATGCCGTGTTCACCAGTAACAAGCTCCATGCCATGTTCGCCAGTAACCAGCTCCGTGCCGTCTTCACCAGTAACCAGCACCACCCGCTGTTCACAAGTAATCAGCTCCACTCCATGTTCGCCAGTAACCAGCTCTGTGCCATGTTCACCTGTAACAAGTTCCACGCATTCTGCACCAGTAACCAGCTCGGTGCCGTGTTCACCGGTAACCATCTCCACGCCTTCTGCACCAGTAACCAACTCCTTGCCGTGTTCACCAGTAACCAGCTCCATGCCGTGTTCGACAGTAACCAGCTCCATGCCGTGTTCACCAGTAACCAGCTCCATGCCCTTTTCACAAGTAATCAGCTCCACTCTGTGTCCGGCAGTAATCAGCTCCGTGCCATGTTCACCCATAACCAGCTGCACACTGTGTTTACCAGTAATCAGCTCCACACCATGTTCACCATTAACCAGCTCTGTGCCGTGTTCACCAGTAACCAGCTGCACACTGTGTTTACCAGTAATCAGCTCCACGCTGTGTTCACCAGTAACCAGCTCCATGCCATGTTCACCAGTAACCAGCTGCACACTGTGTTTACCAGTAACCAGCTCCACGCCGTGATCACCAGTAATCAGCTCCGCGACGTGTTCGCCAGAAACCAGCTCCACGCCGTGTTCACCAGTAACCAGCACCATGCCATCTTCATCAATCAACAGTTTCATGCCGTGTTCACCAGTAACCAGCTCCGTGCTGTTTTCACCAGTAACCACCTCCATGCCGTGTTCTCCAGTAACCAGCTCCACGCCATGTTCACCAGTAACCAGCTCTATGCCGTTTTCACCATTAACCAGCTTCGTGCCTTGTTCACCAGTAACCAGCTCAATGCGGTGTTCAACAGTAACCAGCACCAGGCCGTGTTCACCCGTAACCAACTCCATGTTGTGTTCATCAGTAACCAGCTTTGTGCCGTGTTCACCAGTAACCAGCTGCACACTGTGTTTACCGGTAACCGGATCCACGCCGCGTTCGCCAGTAACCAGCACCATGCCTTCTTCACCACTCAACAGATTCATGCCGTGTTCACTAGTAACCAACTCCATGCCGTGTTCACCAGTAACCAGCTCCATGCCGTTTTCACCAGTAACCAGCTCCACGCCATGTTCACCATTAACCAGCTCTGTGCCGTGTTCATCAGTAACCAGCTGCACACTGTGTTTACCGGTAACCAGCTCCACACTGTGTTCGCCAGTAACCAGCACCATGCCATCTTCACCACTCAACAGATTCATGCCGCGTTCACTAGTAACCAGCTCCGTGCCGTGTTCACCAGTAGCCAGCTCCACGCCGTGTTCACCAGTAACCAGCTCCACGCAACGTTCACCATTAACTAGCTCTGTGCCATGTTCACCAGTAACCAGCTCCACGCCGTGTTCACAAGGAACCAGCTCTGTGCTCTATTCACCAGTATCCAGCACCGTGCCATGTTCACCAGTAACCAGCTCTCTGCCGAGTTCACCAGTAACCAGCTCCGCGCGTGTTCACCAGTAAGCATCTCCATGCCATGTTAACCAGTAACTAGCTTCACGCTGTGTTCACCAGTAACCAGCTCTGTGCGGTGTTCACCTGTAACCAGCTCCGTGCCGTGTTCACCTGTAACCAGCTCCACACCACGTTCACCAGTAATCAGCTCCATGCCGCGTTCACCTGTAACCAGCTCCGTGCCGTGTTCACCAGTAGCGAGCTCCACGCCGTGTTCACCAGGAACCAGCTCCATGCTCTGTTCACCAGTAACCAGCTCCGTGCCATGTTCACCAGTAACCAGCTCTGTGCCGAGTTCACCAGTAACCAGCTCCGCGCGTATTCACCAGTAATCAGCTCCATGCCATGTTAACCATTAACCAGTTCCACGCTGTGTTCACCAGTAACAAGCTCCACGCCGCATTCCCTAGTAAACAGCTCCACGCTGCATTCGCCAGTAACCAGCTCCGTGCCGTGTTCACCACTAACCAGATCCACGCCATGTTCACCAGTAACTAGCTCCACACCGTGTTCACCAGTAACTAGCTCCACGCCGTGTTCACCAGTAACCAGCTCCGTGCTGTTTTCACCAGTAACCAGCTCCACGCCATGTTCACCATTAACCAGCTCTGTGCCGTGTTCATCAGTAACCAGCTGCACGCTGTGTTTACTGGTATCCAGCTCCACACTGTGTTCACCAGTAACCAGCACCATGCCATCTTCACCACTCAAAAGATTCATGCCGTGTTCGCCAGTAACCAGCTCCGTGCCGTGTTCACCAGTGACAAGCTCCGTGACGTATTCACCAGTAACCAGCTCCACGCCGTGTTCACCAGTAACCAGATCCATGCCACGTTCACCATTAACCAGCTCTGTGCCATGTTCACCAGTAACCAGCTGCACACTGTGTTTACCAGTAACCAGCTCCACGCCATGTTCACCATTAACCAGCTCTGTGCCGTGTTCATCAGTAACCAGCTGCACGCTGTGTTTACTGGTATCCAGCTCCACACTGTGTTCACCAGTAACCAGCACCATGCCATCTTCACCACTCAAAAGATTCATGCCGTATTCGCCAGTAACCAGCTCCGTGCCGTGTTCACCAGTGACAAGCTCCGTGACGTATTCACCAGTAACCAGCTCCACGCCGTGTTCACCAGTAACCAGATCCATGCCACGTTCACCATTTACCAGCTCCGTCCTGTGTTCACCAGTAACCAGCTCCACGACATGTTCGCCAGTAACCAGCTCCACGCCATGTCCATGAGTAACCAGCTCCGTGCCGTGTTCACCAGTATCCAGCTCCACACCGTGTCCACCAGTAACCAGGTCCAAGCCGTTTTCACCAGTAACCAGCTCCGTGACATATTCACCAGTAACCAGCTCCACGCCGTGTTTACCAGTAACCAGCTCCATGCCGTATTCACATGTAACGAGCCCTGTGCCATATTCAACAGTAACGAGCTCCATGCCGTGTTCACCAGCAACCAGCTCCGTGCCGTGTTTGCCTGTAACCAGCTCCACGCCATTTTCACCAGTAACAAGCTCCGTGCGGTGTTCATCAGTAACCAGCTCCATGAAGTGTTCACCAGTAACCAGCTCCGTGCCATGTTCACCAGTAAATAGGTCCATGCCATGTTCACCTGTAACCTGCTCCACACCACGTTCACCAGTAATCAGGTCCACGCTGCATTCGCCAGTAACCTGATCCATACGGCGTTCACCAGTAACCAGCTCCGTTCCCTGTTCACCAGTAACCAGCTCCGTGCCGTGTTCACCTGTAACCAGCCCCACACCACGTTCACCAGTAATCAGCTCCACGCTGCGTTCGCCATTAAATAGTTCCATGCCGTGTTCACCTGTAAACAGCACCGTGCTGTGTTCACCAGTAACGAGCTCCACGCTGTGGTCACCAGGAACCAGCTCCGTGCTCTGTTCACCAGTAACCAGCTCCGTGCCATGTTCACCAGTAACCAGCTCTGTGCCGAGTTCACCAGTAACCAGCTCCGCGCGTATTCACCAGTAATCAGCTCCATGCCATGTTAACCTTTAACCAGCTCCACGAAGTGTCACCAGTAACCAGCGCCACGCCGCATTCCCCATTAACCAGCTCCACGCTGCTTTTGCCAGTAACC
Source organism: Isurus oxyrinchus (assembly GCA_026770705.1). Taxonomy (NCBI): domain Eukaryota; kingdom Metazoa; phylum Chordata; class Chondrichthyes; order Lamniformes; family Lamnidae; genus Isurus; species Isurus oxyrinchus. The sequence continues at coordinate 2,430,006 of JANJGN010000014.1, read as the reverse complement.
AGCTCCGTGCCATGTTCACCAGTAACCAGCTCCACGCCATGTTCACCAGTAACTAGCTCCATGTCGTGTTCACCAGTAACTAGATCCATGCCGTGTTCACCAGTAACTAGCTCCACACCATGTCCACCAGTAACCAGGTCCATGCCATGTTCGCCAGTAACCAGCTCCGTGCTGGGTTCACCAGTAACCAGCTCCACGCCATTTTCACCAGTAACCAGCACCATGCCGTCTTCACCAGTCAACATATTCATGCCGTGTTCACTATTAACCAGCTCTGTGCCGTGTTCACCATTAACCAGCTGCACACTGTGTTTACCAGTAATCAGCTCCACGCTCTGTTCAACAGTATCCAGCTCCACGCCATGTTCACCAGTACCCAGCTGCACGCCGTGTTCAACAGTAACCAGCTTTGTGCCGTGTTCGCCAGTAACCAGCTCCACACCGTGTTCACCAGTAACCAGCTCCGTGCCGTGTTCACCAGTAACCAGCTCCACTCCGTGTTCACCGGGAACCAGCTCTGTGCTCTGTTCACCAGTAACCAGCTCCGTGCCATGTTCACCAGTAGCCAGCTCTGTGCCGAGTTCACTAGTAACCAGCTCCGCGCATGTTCACCTGTAAGCCCCTCCATGCCATGTTAACGAGTAACCAGCTCCACGCTGTGTTCACCAGTAACCAGCTCTGTGCCGTGTTCATCAGTAACCAGCTCCACAAAGTATTCACCATTAACCAGCTCCACGCTGTGTTCACCAGTAACTAGCTCCACACCGTGTTCACCATTAACTAGCTCTGTGCCGTGTTCACCAGTAACCAGCTCCACGCTGTGTTCACCCGTAAACAGCTCCACGCCGGGTTCACCAGTACCCAGCTCCGCGCTGTTTTCCAAATAACCAGCTCCATGCCGTGTTCACAAGTAACCAGCTCCACACCATGTTCGCCAGTAACCAGCTCAGTGCCATGTTCACCAGTAAGCAGCTCCAAGCCGTGTTCACCAGTAACCGGCTCCACGAAGTGTTCACCAGTAACCAGCTCCACGCCGTGTTCACCAGTAGCCAGCTCCATGCTGCTTACGCCAGTAACCAGCTCCGTGCCGTGTTCACCAGTAACTAGCTACACTCCGTGTTCACCAGTAACTAGCTCCATGCCGTGTTCACCAGTAACTAGCTCCACGCCGTGTTCACCAGTAATGAGCTCCATGCCGTGTTCGCCAGTAACCAGCTCCACGCCGGGTTCACCAGTAATCAGCTCCATGCCGTGTTCACCAGTAACCAGCTACACACCATGTTCACCATTAACCAACTCGGTGCCATGTTCACCAGTAACCTGCTCCACGCCTTCTTCACCAGTCACCAGCTCCACGCCTTCTTCACCAGTAACCAGCTCCATGCCGTGTTCACCAGTAACAAGCTCCATGCCATGTTCGCCAGTAACCAGCTCCGTGCCGTCTTCACCAGTAACCAGCACCACCCGCTGTTCACAAGTAATCAGCTCCACTCCATGTTCGCCAGTAACCAGCTCTGTGCCATGTTCACCTGTAACAAGTTCCACGCATTCTGCACCAGTAACCAGCTCGGTGCCGTGTTCACCGGTAACCATCTCCACGCCTTCTGCACCAGTAACCAACTCCTTGCCGTGTTCACCAGTAACCAGCTCCATGCCGTGTTCGACAGTAACCAGCTCCATGCCGTGTTCACCAGTAACCAGCTCCATGCCCTTTTCACAAGTAATCAGCTCCACTCTGTGTCCGGCAGTAATCAGCTCCGTGCCATGTTCACCCATAACCAGCTGCACACTGTGTTTACCAGTAATCAGCTCCACACCATGTTCACCATTAACCAGCTCTGTGCCGTGTTCACCAGTAACCAGCTGCACACTGTGTTTACCAGTAATCAGCTCCACGCTGTGTTCACCAGTAACCAGCTCCATGCCATGTTCACCAGTAACCAGCTGCACACTGTGTTTACCAGTAACCAGCTCCACGCCGTGATCACCAGTAATCAGCTCCGCGACGTGTTCGCCAGAAACCAGCTCCACGCCGTGTACACCAGTAACCAGCACCATGCCATCTTCATCAATCAACAGTTTCATGCCGTGTTCACCAGTAACCAGCTCCGTGCTGTTTTCACCAGTAACCACCTCCATGCCGTGTTCTCCAGTAACCAGCTCCACGCCATGTTCACCAGTAACCAGCTCTATGCCGTTTTCACCATTAACCAGCTTCGTGCCTTGTTCACCAGTAACCAGCTCAATGCGGTGTTCAACAGTAACCAGCACCAGGCCGTGTTCACCCGTAACCAACTCCATGTTGTGTTCATCAGTAACCAGCTTTGTGCCGTGTTCACCAGTAACCAGCTGCACACTGTGTTTACCGGTAACCGGATCCACGCCGCGTTCGCCAGTAACCAGCACCATGCCTTCTTCACCACTCAACAGATTCATGCCGTGTTCACTAGTAACCAACTCCATGCCGTGTTCACCAGTAACCAGCTCCATGCCGTTTTCACCAGTAACCAGCTCCACGCCATGTTCACCATTAACCAGCTCTGTGCCGTGTTCATCAGTAACCAGCTGCACACTGTGTTTACCGGTAACCAGCTCCACACTGTGTTCGCCAGTAACCAGCACCATGCCATCTTCACCACTCAACAGATTCATGCCGTGTTCACTAGTAACCAGCTCCGTGCCGTGTTCACCAGTAGCCAGCTCCACGCCGTGTTCACCAGTAACCAGCTCCACGCAACGTTCACCATTAACTAGCTCTGTGCCATGTTCACCAGTAACCAGCTCCACGCCGTGTTCACAAGGAACCAGCTCTGTGCTCTATTCACCAGTATCCAGCACCGTGCCATGTTCACCAGTAACCAGCTCTCTGCCGAGTTCACCAGTAACCAGCTCCGCGCCTGTTCACCAGTAAGCATCTCCATGCCATGTTAACCAGTAACTAGCTTCACGCTGTGTTCACCAGTAACCAGCTCTGTGCGGTGTTCACCTGTAACCAGCTCCGTGCCGTGTTCACCTGTAACCAGCTCCACACCACGTTCACCAGTAATCAGCTCCATGCCGCGTTCACCTGTAACCAGCTCCGTGCCGTGTTCACCAGTAGCGAGCTCCACGCCGTGTTCACCAGGAACCAGCTCCATGCTCTGTTCACCAGTAACCAGCTCCGTGCCATGTTCACCAGTAACCAGCTCTGTGCCGAGTTCACCAGTAACCAGCTCCGCGCGTATTCACCAGTAATCAGCTCCATGCCATGTTAACCATTAACCAGTTCCACGCTGTGTTCACCAGTAACAAGCTCCACGCCGCATTCCCTAGTAAACAGCTCCACGCTGCATTCGCCAGTAACCAGCTCCGTGCCGTGTTCACCACTAACCAGATCCACGCCATGTTCACCAGTAACTAGCTCCACACCATGTTCACCAGTAACTAGCTCCACACCGTGTTCACCAGTAACCAGCTCCGTGCTGTTTTCACCAGTAACCAGCTCCACGCCATGTTCACCATTAACCAGCTCTGTGCCGTGTTCATCAGTAACCAGCTGCACGCTGTGTTTACTGGTATCCAGCTCCACACTGTGTTCACCAGTAACCAGCACCATGCCATCTTCACCACTCAAAAGATTCATGCCGTGTTCGCCAGTAACCAGCTCCGTGCCGTGTTCACCAGTGACAAGCTCCATGACGTATTCACCAGTAACCAGCTCCACGCCGTGTTCACCAGTAACCAGATCCATGCCACGTTCACCATTAACCAGCTCTGTGCCATGTTCACCAGTAACCAGCTGCACACTGTGTTTACCAGTAACCAGCTCCACGCCATGTTCACCATTAACCAGCTCTGTGCCGTGTTCATCAGTAACCAGCTGCACGCTGTGTTTACTGGTATCCAGCTCCACACTGTGTTCACCAGTAACCAGCACCATGCCATCTTCACCACTCAAAAGATTCATGCCGTGTTCGCCAGTAACCAGCTCCGTGCCGTGTTCACCAGTGACAAGCTCCGTGACGTATTCACCAGTAACCAGCTCCACGCCGTGTTCACCAGTAACCAGATCCATGCCACGTTCACCATTAACCAGCTCCGTCCTGTGTTCACCAGTAACCAGCTCCACGACATGTTCGCCAGTAACCAGCTCCACGCCATGTCCATGAGTAACCAGCTCCGTGCCGTGTTCACCAGTATCCAGCTCCACACCGTGTCCACCAGTAACCAGGTCCAAGCCGTTTTCACCAGTAACCAGCTCCGTGACATATTCACCAGTAACCAGCTCCACGCCGTGTTTACCAGTAACCAGCTCCATACCGTATTCACATGTAACGAGCCCTGTGCCATATTCAACAGTAACGAGCTCCATGCCGTGTTCACCAGCAACCAGCTCCGTGCCGTGTTTGCCTGTAACCAGCTCCACGCCATTTTCACCAGTAACAAGCTCCGTGCGGTGTTCATCAGTAACCAGCTCCATGAAGGGTTCACCAGTAACCAGCTCCGTGCCATGTTCACCAGTAAATAGGTCCATGCCATGTTCACCTGTAACCTGCTCCACACCACGTTCACCAGTAATCAGGTCCACGCTGCATTCGCCAGTAACCTGATCCATACCGCGTTCACCTGTAACCAGCACCGTGCCGTGTTCACCAGTAACGAGCTCCACGCTGTGTTCACCAGGAACCAGCTCCGTGCTCTGTTCACCAGTAACCAGCTCCGTGCCATGTTCACCAGTAACCAGCTCTGTGCCGAGTTCACCAGTAACCAGCTCCGCGCGTATTCACCAGTAATCAGCTCCATGCCATGTTAACCTTTCACCAGCTCCACGAAGTGTCACCAGTAACCAGCGCCACGCCGCATTCCCCATTAACCAGCTCCACGCTGCTTTTGCCAGTAACCAGCTCCGTGCCATGTTCACCAGTAACCAGCTCCACGCCATGTTCACCAGTAACTAGCTGCATGTCGTGTTCACCAGTAACTAGATCCATGCCGTGTTCACCAGTAACTAGCTCCACACCATGTCCACCAGTAACCAGGTCCATGCCATGTTCGCCAGTAACCAGCTCCGTGCTGGGTTCACCAGTAACCAGCTCCACGCCATTTTCACCAGTAACCAGCACCATGCCGTCTTCACCAGTCAACATATTCATGCCGTGTTCACTATTAACCAGCTCTGTGCCGTGTTCACCATTAACTAGCTGCACACTGTGTTTACCAGTAATCAGCTCCACGCTCTGTTCAACAGTATCCAGCTCCACGCCATGTTCACCAGAACCCAGCTGCACGCCGTGTTCAACAGTAACCAGCTTTGTGCCGTGTTCGCCAGTAACCAGCTCCACACCGTGTTCACCAGTAACCAGCTCCGAGCCGTGTTCACCAGTAACCAGCTCCACTCCGTGTTCACCGGGAACCAGCTCTGTGCTCTGTTCACCAGTAACCAGCTCCGTGCCATGTTCAACAGTAGCCAGCTCTGTGCCGAGTTCACTAGTAACCAGCTCCACGCTGTGTTCACCAGTAACCAGCTCTGTGCCGTGTTCATCAGTAACCAGCTCCACAAAGAATTCTAGAGTAACAAGCTCCACGCCGTGTTCACCAGTAACTAGCTCCACACCGTGTTCACCATTAACTAGCTCCATGCTGTGTTCACCAGTAACCAGCTCCGTGCCGTGTTCACCAGTAACCAGCTCCACGCTGTGTTCACCCGTAAACAGCTCCACGCCGGGTTCACCAGTACCCAGCTCCGCGCTGTTTTCCAAATAACCAGCTCCATGCCGTGTTCACAAGTAACCAGCTCCACACCATGTTCGCCAGTAACCAGCTCAGTGCCATGTTCACCTGTAACCAGCTCCAAGCCGTGTTCACCAGTAACCGGCTCCACGAAGTGTTCACCAGTAACCAGCTACATGCCGTGTTCACCAGTAGCCAGCTCCATGCTGCTTTCGCCAGTAACCAGCTCCGTGCCGTGTTCACCAGTAACTAGCTACACTCCGTGTTCACCAGTAACTAGCTCCATGCCGTGTTCACCAGTAACTAGCTCCACGCCGTGTTCACCAGTAATGAGCTCCATGCCGTGTTCGCCAGTAACCAGCTCCACGCCGGGTTCACCAGTAATCAGCTCCATGCCGTGTTCACCAGTAACCAGCTACACACCATGTTCACCATTAACCAACTCGGTGCCATGTTCACCAGTAACCTGCTCCACGCCTTCTTCACCAGTCACCAGCTCCACGCCTTCTTCACCAGTAACCAGCTCCATGCCGTGTTCACCAGTAACAAGCTCCATGCCATGTTCGCCAGTAACCAGCTCCGTGCCGTCTTCACCAGTAACCAGCACCACCCGCTGTTCACAAGTAATCAGCTCCACTCCATGTTCGCCAGTAACCAGCTCTGTGCCATGTTCACCTGTAACAAGTTCCACGCATTCTGCACCAGTAACCAGCTCGGTGCCGTGTTCACCGGTAACCATCTCCACACCTTCTGCACCAGTAACCAACTCCTTGCCGTGTTCACCAGTAACCAGCTCCATGCCGTGTTCGACAGTAACCAGCTCCATGCCGTGTTCACCAGTAACCAGCTCCACGCCCTTTTCACAAGTAATCAGCTCCACTCTGTGTCCGGCAGTAATCAGCTCCGTGCCATGTTCACCCGTAACCAGCTGCACACTGTGTTTACCAGTAATCAGCTCCACACCATGTTCACCATTAACCAGCTCTGTGCCGTGTTCACCAGTAACCAGCTGCACACTGTGTTTACCAGTAATCAGCTCCACGCTGTGTTCACCAGTAACCAGCTCCATGCCATGTTCACCAGTAACCAGCTGCACACTGTGTTTACCAGTAACCAGCTCCACGCCGTGATCACCAGTAATCAGCTCCGCGACGTGTTCACCAGAAACCAGCTCCACGCCGTGTTCACCAGTAACCAGCACCATGCCATCTTCATCAATCAACAGTTTCATGCCGTGTTCACCAGTAACCAGCTCCGTGCCGTTTTCACCAGTAACCACCTCCATGCCGTGTTCGCCAGTAACCAGCTCCACGCCATGTTCACCAGTAACCAGCTCTATGCCGTTTTCACCATTAACCAGCTTCGTGCCTTGTTCACCAGTAACCAGCTCAATGCGGTGTTCAACAGTAACCAGCACCAGGCCGTGTTCACCCGTAACCAACTCCATGTTGTGTTCATCAGTAACCAGCTTTGTGCCGTGTTCACCAGTAACCAGCTGCACACTGTGTTTACCGGTAACCGGATCCACGCCGCGTTCGCCAGTAACCAGCACCATGCCTTCTTCACCACTCAACAGATTCATGCCATGTTCACTAGTAACCAACTCCATGCCGTGTTCACCAGTAAGCAGCTCCACGCCGTGTTCACCAGTAACCAGCTCCACGCAACGTTCACCATTAACTAGCTCTGTGCCATGTTCACCAGTAACCAGCTCCACGCCGTGTTCACAAGGAACCAGCTCTGTGCTCTATTCACCAGTATCCAGCACCGTGCCATGTTCACCAGTAACCAGCTCTCTGCCGAGTTCACCAGTAACCAGCTCCGCGCGTGTTCACCAGTAAGCATCTCCATGCCATGTTAACCAGTAACTAGCTCCACGCTGTGTTCACCAGTAACCAGCTCTGTGCGGTGTTCATCAGTAACCAGCTCCGTGCCGTGTTCACCTGTAACCAGCTCCACACCACGTTCACCAGTAATCAGCTCCATGCCGCATTCACCTGTAACCAGCTCCGTGCCGTGTTCACCAGTAGCGAGCTCCACGCCGTGTTCACCAGGAACCAGCTCCATGCTCTGTTCACCAGTAACCAGCTCCGTGCCATGTTCACCAGTAACCAGCTCTGTGCCGAGTTCACCAGTAACCAGCTCCGCGCGTATTCACCAGTAATCAGCTCCATGCCATGTTAACCATTAACCAGTTCCACGCTGTGTTCACCAGTAACAAGCTCCACGCCGCATTCGCCAGTAAACAGCTCCACGCTGCATTCGCCAGTAACCAGCTCCGTGCCGTGTTCACCACTAACCAGATCCACGCCATGTTCACCAGTAACTAGCTCCACACCGTGTTCACCAGTAACTAGCTCCACGCCGTGTTCACCAGTAACCAGCTCCGTGCTGTTTTCACCAGTAACCAGCTCCACGCCATGTTCACCATTAACCAGCTCTGTGCCGTGTTCATCAGTAACCAGCTGCACGCTGTGTTTACCGGTATCCAGCTCCACACTGTGTTCACCAGTAACCAGCACCATGCCATCTTCACCACTCAACAGATTCATGCCGTGTTCGCCAGTAACCAGCTCCGTGCCGTGTTCACCAGTGACAAGCTCCGTGACGTATTCACCAGTAACCAGCTCCACGCCGTGTTCACCAGTAACCAGATCCATGCCACGTTCACCATTAACCAGCTCTGTGCCGTGTTCACCAGTAACCAGCTGCACACTGTGTTTACCAGTAACCAGCTCCACGCTGTGTTCACCAGTAACCAGCTCCGTCCTGTGTTCACCAGTAACCTTCTCCACGACATGTTCGCCAGTAACCAGCTCCACGCCATGTCCATGAGTAACCAGCTCCGTGCCGTGTTCACCAGTATCCAGCTCCACACCGTGTCCACCAGTAACCAGGTCCAAGCCGTTTTCACCAGTAACCAGCTCCGTGACATATTCACCAGTAACCAGCTCCACGCCGTGTTTACCAGTAACCAGCTCCATGCCGTATTCACAAGTAACGAGCCCTGTGCCATATTCAACAGTAACGAGCTCCATGCCGTGTTCACCAGCAACCAGCTCCGTGCCGTGTTTGCCTGTAACCAGCTCCACGCCATTTTCACCAGTAACAAGCTCCATGCGGTGTTCATCAGTAACCAGCTCCATGAAGTGTTCACCAGTAACCAGCTCCGTGCCATGTTCACCAGTAAATAGGTCCATGCCATGTTCACCTGTAACCTGCTCCACACCACGTTCACCAGTAATCAGGTCCACGCTGCATTCGCCAGTAACCTGATCCATACCGCGTTCACCAGTAACCAGCTCCGTTCCCTGTTCACCAGTAACCAGCTCCATGCCGTGTTCACCTGTAACCAGCTCCACACCACGTTCACCAGTAATCAGCTCCACGCTGCGTTCGCCATTAACTAGTTCCATGCCACGTTCACCTGTAACCAGCAGCGTGCCGTGTTCACCAGTAACGAGCTCCACGCTGTGTTCACCAGGAACCAGCTCCGTGCTCTGTTCACCAGTAACCAGCTCCGTGCCATGTTCACCAGTAACCAGCTCTGTGCCGAGTTCACCAGTAACCAGCTCCGCGCGTATTCACCAGTAATCAGCTCCATGCCATGTTAACCTTTCACCAGCTCCACGAAGTGTCACCAGTAACCAGCGCCACGCCGCATTCCCCATTAACCAGCTCCACGCTGCTTTTGCCAGTAACCAGCTCCGTGCCATGTTCACCAGTAACCAGCTCCACGCCATGTTCACCAGTAACTAGCTGCATGTCGTGTTCACCAGTAAGTAGATCCATGCCGTGTTCACCAGTAACTAGCTCCACACCATGTCCACCAGTAACCAGGTCCATGCCATGTTCGCCAGTAACCAGCTCCGTGCTGGGTTCACCAGTAACCAGCTCCACGCCATTTTCACCAGTAACCAGCACCATGCCGTCTTCACCAGTCAACATATTCATGCCGTGTTCACTATTAACCAGCTCTGTGCCGTGTTCACCATTACCTAGCTGCACACTATGTTTACCAGTAATCAGCTCCACGCTCTGTTCAACAGTATCCAGCTCCACGCCATGTTCACCAGTACCCAGCTGCACGCCGTGTTCAACAGTAACCAGCTTTGTGCCGTGTTCGCCAGTAACCAGCTCCACACCGTGTTCACCAGTAACCAGCTCCGTGCCGTGTTCACCAGTAACCAGCTCCACTCCGTGTTCACCGGGAACCAGCTCTGTGCTCTGTTCACCAGTAACCAGCTCCGTGCCATGTTCACCAGTAGCCAGCTCTGTGCCGAGTTCACTAGTAACCAGCTCCGCGCATGTTCACCTGTAAGCAGCTCCATGCCATGTTAACGAGTAACCAGCTCCACGCTGTGTTCACCAGTAACCAGCTCTGTGCCGTGTTCATCAGTAACCAGCTCCACAAAGTATTCACCAGTAACAAGCTCCACGCCGTGTTCACCAGTAACTAGCTCCACACCGTGTTCACCATTAACTAGCTCCATGTTGTGTTCACCAGTAACCAGCTCCGTGCCATGTTCACCAGTAACCAGCTCCACGCTGTGTTCACCCGTAAACAGCTCCACGCCGGGTTCACCAGTACCCAGCTCCGCGCTGTTTTCCAAATAACCAGCTCCATGCCGTGTTCACAAGTAACCAGCTCCACACCATGTTCGCCAGTAACCAGCTCAGTGCCATGTTTACCAGTAACCAGCTCCAAGCCGTGTTCACCAGTAACCGGCTCCACGAAGTGTTCACCAGTAACCAGCTACATGCCGTGTTCACCAGTAGCCAGCTCCATGCTGCTTTCGCCAGTAACCAGCTCCGTGCCGTGTTCACCAGTAACTAGCTACACTCCGTGTTCACCAGTATCTAGCTCCATGCCGTGTTCACCAGTAACTAGCTCCACGCCGTGTTCACCAGTAATGAGCTCCATGCCGTGTTCGCCAGTAAACAGCTCCACGCCGGGTTCACCAGTAATCAGCTCCATGCCGTGTTCACCAGTAACCAGCTACACACCATGTTCATCATTAACCAACTCCGTGCCATGTTCACCAGTAACCTGCTCCACGCCTTCTTCACCAGTCACCAGCTCCACGCCTTCTTCACCAGTAACCAGCTCCATGCCGTGTTCACCAGTAACAAGCTCCATGCCATGTTCGCCAGTAACCAGCTCCGTGCCGTCTTCACCAGTAACCAGCACCACCCGCTGTTCACAAGTAATCAGCTCCACTCCATGTTCGCCAGTAACCAGCTCTGTGCCATGTTCACCTGTAACAAGTTCCACGCATTCTGCACCAGTAACCAGCTCGGTGCCGTGTTCACCGGTAACCATCTCCACGCCTTCTGCACCAGTAACCAACTCCTTGCCGTGTTCACCAGTAACCAGCTCCATGCTGTGTTCGACATTAACCAGCTCCATGCCGTGTTCACCAGTAACCAGCTCCACGCCCTTTTCACAAGTAATCAGCTCCACTCTGTGTCCGGCAGTAATCAGCTCCGCGCCATGTTCACCCGTAACCAGCTGCACACTGTGTTTACCAGTAATCAGCTCCACACCATGTTCACCATTAACCAGCTCTGTGCCGTGTTCACCAGTAACCAGCTGCACACTGTGTTTACCAGTAATCAGCTCCACGCTGTGTTCACCAGTAACCAGCTCCATGCCATGTTCACCAGTAACCAGCTGCACACTGTGTTTACCAGTAACCAGCTCCACGCCGTGATCACCAGTAATCAGCTCCGCGACGTGTTCGCCAGAAACCAGCTCCACGCCGTGTTCACCAGTAACCAGCACCATGCCATCTTCATCAATCAACAGTTTCATGCCGTGTTCACCAGTAACCAGCTCCGTGCCGTTTTCACCAGTAACCACCTCCATGCCGTGTTCGCCAGTAACCAGCTCCACGCCATGTTCACCAGTAACCAGCTCTATGCCGTGTTCACCATTAACCAGCTTCGTGCCTGGTTCACCAGTAACCACCTCAATGCGGTGTTCAACAGTAACCAGCACCAGGCCGTGTTCACCCGTAACCAACTCCATGTTGTGTTCATCAGTAACCAGCTTTGTGCCGTGTTCACCAGTAACCAGCTGCACAGTGTGTTTACCGGTAACCGGATCCACGCCGCGTTCGCCAGTAACCAGCACCATGCCTTCTTCACCACTCAACAGATTCATGCCGTGTTCACTAGTAACCAACTCCATGCCGTGTTCACCAGTAACCAGCTCCATGCCGTTTTCACCAGTAACCAGCTCCACACCATGTTCACCATTAACCAGCTCTGTGCCGTGTTCATCAGTAACCAGCTGCACACTGTGTTTACCGGTAACCAGCTCCACACTGTGTTCGCCAGTAACCAGCACCATGCCGTCTTCACCACTCAACAGATTCATGCCGTGTTCACTAGTAAACAGCTCCGTGCCGTGTTCACCAGTAAGCAGCTCCACGCCGTGTTCACCTGTAACCAGCTCCACGCAACGTTCACCATTAACTAGCTCTGTGCCATGTTCACCAGTAACCAGCTCCACGCCGTGTTCACAAGGAACCAGCTCTGTGCTCTATTCACCAGTATCCAGCACCGTGCCATGTTCACCAGTAACCAGCTCTCTGCCGAGTTCACCAGTAACCAGCTCCGCGCGTGTTCACCAGTAAGCATCTCCATGCCATGTTAACCAGTAACTAGCTCCACGCTGTGTTCACCAGTAACCAGCTCTGTGCGGTGTTCACCAGTAACCAGCTCCATGCCGTGTTCACCTGTAACCAGCTCCACACCACGTTCACCAGTAATCAGCTCCATGCCGCGTTCACCTGTAACCAGCTCCGTGCCATGTTCACCAGTAGCGAGCTCCACGCCGTGTTCACCAGGAACCAGCTCCATGGTCTGTTCACCAGTAACCAGCTCTGTGCCGAGTTCACCAGTAACCAGCTCCGCGCGTATTCACCAGTAATCAGCTCCATGCCATGTTAACCATTAACCAGTTCCACGCTGTGTTCACCAGTAACAAGCTCCACGCCGCATTCCCTAGTAAACAGCTCCACGCTGCATTCGCCAGTAACCAGCTCCGTGCCGTGTTCACACTAACCAGATCCACGCCATGTTCACCAGTAACTAGCTCCACACCGTGTTCACCAGTAACTAGCTCCACGCCGTGTTCACCAGTAACCAGCTCCGTGCTGTTTTCACCAGTAACCAGCTCCACGCCATGTTCACCATTAACCAGCTCTGTGCCGTGTTCATCAGTAACCAGCTGCACGCTGTGTTTACCGGTATCCAGCTCCACACTGTGTTCACCAGTAACCAGCACCATGCCATCTTCACCACTCAACAGATTCATGCCATGTTCGCCAGTAACCAGCTCCGTGCCGTGTTCACCAGTGACAAGCTCCGTGACGTATTCACCAGTAACCAGCTCCACGCCGTGTTCACCAGTAACCAGATCCATGCCACGTTCACCATTAACCAGCTCTGTGCCGTGTTCACCAGTAACCAGCTGCACACTGTGTTTACCAGTAACCAGCTCCACGCTGTGTTCACCAGTAACCAGCTCCGTCCTGTGTTCACCAGTAACCAGCTCCACGACATGTTCGCCAGTAACCAGCTCCACGCCATGTCCATGAGTAACCAGCTCCGTGCCGTGTTCACCAGTATCCAGCTCCACACCGTGTCCACCAGTAACCAGGTCCAAGCCGTTTTCACCAGTAACCAGCTCCGTGACATATTCACCAGTAACCAGCTCCACGCCGTGTTTACCAGTAACCAGCTCCATGCCGTATTCACATGTAACGAGCCCTGTGCCATATTCAACAGTAACGAGCTCCATGCCGTGTTCACCAGCAACCAGCTCCGTGCCGTGTTTGCCTGTAACCAGCTCCACGCCATTTTCACCAGTAACAAGCTCCGTGCGGTGTTCATCAGTAACCAGCTCCATGAAGTGTTCACCAGTAACCAGCTCCGTGCCATGTTCACCAGTAAATAGGTCCATGCCATGTTCACCTGTAACCTGCTCCACACCACGTTCACCAGTAATCAGGTCCATGCTGCATTCGCCAGTAACCTGATCCATACGGCGTTCACCAGTAACCAGCTCCGTTCCCTGTTCACCAGTAACCAGCTCCGTGCCGTGTTCACCTGTAACCAGCTCCACACCACGTTCACCAGTAATCAGCTCCACGCTGCGTTCGCCATTAACTAGTTCCATGCCGCGTTCACCTGTAACCAGCAGCGTGCCGTGTTCACCAGTAACGAGCTCCACGCTGTGTTCACCAGGAACCAGCTCCGTGCTCTGTTCACCAGTAACCAGCTCCGTGCCATGTTCACCAGTAACCAGCTCTGTGCCGAGTTCACCAGTAACCAGCTCCGCGCGTATTCACCAGTAATCAGCTCCATGCCATGTTAACCTTTCACCAGCTCCACGAAGTGTCACCAGTAACCAGTGCCACGCCGCATTCCCCATTAACCAGCTCCACGCTGCTTTTGCCAGTAACCAGCTCCGTGCATTGTTCACCAGTAACCAGCTCCACGCCATGTTCACCAGTAACTAGCTGCATGTCGTGTTCACCAGTAACTAGATCCATGCCGTGTTCACCAGTAACTAGCTCCACACCATGTCCACCAGTAACCAGGTCCATGCCATGTTCGCCAGTAACCAGCTCCGTGCTGGGTTCACCAGTAACCAGCTCCACGCCATTTTCACCAGTAACCAGCACCATGCCGTCTTCACCAGTCAACATATTCATGCCGTGTTCACTATTAACCAGCTCTGTGCCGTGTTCACCATTAACTAGCTGCACACTGTGTTTACCAGTAATCAGCTCCACGCTCTGTTCAACAGTATCCAGCTCCACGCCATGTTCACCAGTACCCAGCTGCACGCCATGTTCAACAGTAACCAGCTTTGTGCCGTGTTCGCCAGTAACCAGCTCCACACCGTGTTCACCAGTAACCAGCTCCGTGCCGTGTTCACCAGTAACCAGCTCCACTCCGTGTTCACCGGGAACCAGCTCTGTGCTCTGTTCACCAGTAACCAGCTCCGTGCCATGTTCACCAGTAGCCAGCTCTGTGCCGAGTTCACTAGTAACCAGCTCCGCGCATGTTCACCTGTAAGCAGCTCCATGCCATGTTAACGAGTAACCAGCTCCACGCTGTGTTCACCAGTAACCAGCTCTGTGCCGTGTTCATCAGTAACCAGCTCCACAAAGTATTCACCAGTAACAAGCTCCACGCCGTGTTCACCAGTAACTAGCTCCACACCGTGTTCACCATTAACTAGCTCCATGTTGTGTTCACCAGTAACCAGCTCCGTGCCATGTTCACCAGTAACCAGCTCCACGCTGTGTTCACCCATAAACAGCTCCACGCCGTGTTCACCAGTACCCAGCTCCGCGCTGTTTTCCAAATAACCAGCTCCATGCCGTGTTCACAAGTAACCAGCTCCACACCATGTTCGCCAGTAACCAGCTCAGTGCCATGTTTACCAGTAACCAGCTCCAAGCCGTGTTCACCAGTAACCGGCTCCACGAAGTGTTCACCAGTAACCAGCTACACGCCGTGTTCACCAGTAGCCAGCTCCATGCTGCTTTCGCCAGTAACCAGCTCCGTGCCGTGTTCACCAGTAACTAGCTACACTCCGTGTTCACCAGTAACTAGCTCCATGCCGTGTTCACCAGTAACTAGCTCCACGCCGTGTTCACCAGTAATGAGCTCCATGCCGTGTTCGCCAGTAAACAGCTCCACGCCGGGTTCACCAGTAATCAGCTCCATGCCGTGTTCACCAGTAACCAGCTACACACCATGTTCACCATTAACCAACTCCGTGCCATGTTCACCAGTAACCAGCTCCACGCCTTCTTCACCAGTCACCAGCTCCACGCCTTCTTCACCAGTAACCAGCTCCATGCCGTGTTCACCAGTAACAAGCTCCATGCCATGTTCGCCAGTAACCAGCTCCGTGCCGTCTTCACCAGTAACCAGCACCACCCGCTGTTCACAAGTAATCAGCTCCACTCCATGTTCGCCAGTAACCAGCTCTGTGCCATGTTCACCTGTAACAAGTTCCACGCATTCTGCACCAGTAACCAGCTCGGTGCCGTGTTCACCGGTAACCATCTCCACGCCTTCTGCACCAGTAACCAACTCCTTGCCGTGTTCACCAGTAACCAGCTCCATGCCGTGTTCGACAGTAACCAGCTCCATGCCGTGTTCACCAGTAACAGCTCCACGCCCTTTTCACAAGTAATCAGCTCCACTCTGTGTCCGGCAGTAATCAGCTCCGCGCCATGTTCACCCGTAACCAGCTGCACACTGTGTTTACCAGTAATCAGCTCCACACCATGTTCACTATTAACCAGCTCTGTGCCGTGTTCACCAGTAACCAGCTGCACACTGTGTTTACCAGTAATCAGCTCCACGCTGTGTTCACCAGTAACCAGCTCCATGCCATGTTCACCAGTAACCAGCTGCACACTGTGTTTACCAGTAACCAGCTCCACGCCGTGATCACCAGTAATCAGCTCCGCGACGTGTTCGCCAGAAACCAGCTCCACGCCGTGTTCACCAGTAACCAGCACCATGCCATCTTCATCAATCAACAGTTTCATGCCGTGTTCACCAGTAACCAGCTCCGTGCCGTTTTCACCAGTAACCACCTCCATGCCGTGTTCGCCAGTAACCAGCTCCACGCCATGTTCACCAGTAACCAGCTCTATGCCGTGTTCACCATTAACCAGCTTCGTGCCTTGTTCACCAGTACCCAGCTCAATGCGGTGTTCAACAGTAACCAGCACCAGGCCGTGTTCACCCGTAACCAACTCCATGTTGTGTTCATCAGTAACCAGCTTTGTGCCGTGTTCACCAGTAACCAGCTGCACACTGTGTTTACCGGTAACCGGATCCACGCCGCGTTCGCCAGTAACCAGCACCATGCCTTCTTCACCACTCAACAGATTCATGCCGTGTTCACTAGTAACCAACTCCATGCCGTGTTCACCAGTAACCAGCTCCATGCCGTTTTCACCAGTAACCAGCTCCACGCCATGTTCACCATTAACCAGCTCTGTGCCATGTTCATCAGTAACCAGATGCACACTGTGTTTACCGGTAACCAGCTCCACACTGTGTTCGCCAGTAACCAGCACCATGCCATCTTCACCACTCAACAGATTCATGCCGTGTTCACTAGTAACCTGCTCCGTGCCGTGTTCACCAGTAACCAGTTCCACGCCGTGTTCACCAGTAACCAGCTCCACGCAACGTTCACCATTAACTAGCTCTGTGCCATGTTCACCAGTAACCAGCTCCACGCCGTGTTCACAAGAAACCAGCTCTGTGCTCTATTCACCAGTATCCAGCACCGTGCCATGTTCACCAGTAACCAGCTCTCTGCCGAGTTCACCAGTAACCAGCTCCGCGCGTGTTCACCAGTAAGCATCTCCATGCCATGTTAACCAGTAACTAGCTCCACGCTGTGTTCACCAGTAACCAGCTCTGTGCTGTGTTCACCAGTGACCAGCTCCGTGACGTATTCACCAGTAACCAGCTCCACGCCGTGTTCACCAGTAACCAGCTCCACGCCATGTTCACCATTAACCAGCTCTGTGCCGTGTTCACCAGTAACCAGCTGCACACTGTGTTTACCAGTAACCAGCTCCACGCTGTGTTCACCAGTAACCAGCTCCGTCCTGTGTTCACCAGTAACCAGCTCCACGACATTTTCGCCAGTAACCAGCTCCACACCATGTCCACGAGTAACCAGCTCTGTGCCGTGTTCTCCAGTATCCAGCTCCACACCGTGTCCACCAGTAATCAGCTCCAAGCCGTTTTCACCAGTAACCAGCTCCGTGACATATTCACCAGTAACCAGCTCCGTGCCGTGTTCACCAGTAACCAGCTCCACGCCGTGTTTGCCTGTAACCAGCTCCACGCCATTTTCACCAGTAACAAGCTCCGTGCGGTGTTCACCAGTAACCAGCTCCATGAAGTGTTCACCAGTAACCAGCTCCGTGCCATGTTCACCAGTAAATAGGTCCATGCTGTGTTCACCTGTAACCTGCTCCACACCACGTTCACCAGTAATCAGGTCCACGCTGCATTCGCCAGTAACCTGATCCATACCGCGTTCACCAGTAACCAGCTCCGTTCCCTGTTCACCAGTAACCAGCTCCATGCCGTGTTCACCTGTAACCAGCTCCACACCACGTTCACCAGTAATCAGCTCCACGCTGCGTTTGCCATTAACTAGTTCCATGCCACGTTCACCTGTAACCAGCAGCGTGCCGTGTTCACCAGTAACGAGCTCCACGCTGTGTTCACCAGGAACCAGCTCCGTGCTCTGTTCACCAGTAACCAGCTCCGTGCCATGTTCACCAGTAACCAGCTCTGTGCCGAGTTCACCAGTAACCAGCTCCGCGCGTATTCACCAGTAATCAGCTCCATGCCATGTTAACCTTTCACCAGCTCCACGAAGTGTCACCAGTAACCAGCGCCACGCCGCATTCCCCATTAACCAGCTCCACGCTGCTTTTGCCAGTAACCAGCTCCGTGCCATGTTCACCAGTAACCAGCTCCACGCCATGTTCACCAGTAACTAGCTGCATGTCGTGTTCACCAGTAACTAGATCCATGCCGTGTTCACCAGTAACTAGCTCCACACCATGTCCACCAGTAACCAGGTCCATGCCATGTTCGCCAGTAACCAGCTCCGTGCTGGGTTCACCAGTAACCAGCTCCACGCCATTTTCACCAGTAACCAGCACCATGCCGTCTTCACCAGTCAACATATTCATGCCGTGTTCACTATTAACCAGCTCTGTGCCGTGTTCACCATTACCTAGCTGCACACTGTGTTTACCAGTAATCAGCTCCACGCTCTGTTCAACAGTATCCAGCTCCACGCCATGTTCACCAGTACCCAGCTGCACGCCGTGTTCAACAGTAACCAGCTTTGTGCCGTGTTCGCCAGTAACCAGCTCCACACCGTGTTCACCAGTAACCAGCTCCGTGCCGTGTTCACCAGTAACCAGCTCTGTGCTCTGTTCACCAGTAACCAGCTCCGTGCCATGTTCACCAGTAGCCAGCTCTGTGCCGAGTTCACTAGTAACCAGCTCTGCGCATGTTCACCTGTAAGCAGCTCCATGCCATGTTAACGAGTAACCAGCTCCACGCTGTGTTCACCAGTAACCAGCTCTGTGCCGTGTTCATCAGTAACCAGCTCCACAAAGTATTCACCAGTAACAAGCTCCACGCCGTGTTCACCAGTAACTAGCTCCACACCGTGTTCACCATTAACTAGCTCCATGTTGTGTTCACCAGTAACCAGCTCCGTGCCATGTTCACCAGTAACCAGCTCCACGCTGTGTTCACCCGTAAACAGCTCCACGCCGGGTTCACCAGTACCCAGCTCCACGCTGTTTTCCAAATAACCAGCTCCATGCCGTGTTCACAAGTAACCAGCTCCACACCATGTTCGCCAGTAACCAGCTCAGTGCCATGTTTACCAGTAACCAGCTCCAAGCCGTGTTCACCAGTAACCGGCTCCACGAAGTGTTCACCAGTAACCAGCTACATGCCGTGTTCACCAGTAGCCAGCTCCATGCTGCTTTCGCCAGTAACCAGCTCCGTGCCGTGTTCACCAGTAACTAGCTACACTCCGTGTTCACCAGTATCTAGCTCCATGCCGTGTTCACCAGTAACTAGCTCCACGCCGTGTTCACCAGTAATGAGCTCCATGCCGTGTTCGCCAGTAACCAGCTCCACGCCGGGTTCACCAGTAATCAGCTCCATGCCGTGTTCACCAGTAACCAGCTACACACCATGTTCATCATTAACCAACTCCGTGCCATGTTCACCAGTAACCTGCTCCACGCCTTCTTCACCAGTCACCAGCTCCACGCCTTCTTCACCAGTAACCAGCTCCATGCCGTGTTCACCAGTAACAAGCTCCATGCCATGTTCGCCAGTAACCAGCTCCGTGCCGTCTTCACCAGTAACCAGCATCACCCGCTGTTCACAAGTAATCAGCTCCACTAAGTTCGCCAGTAACCAGCTCTGTGCCATGTTCACCTGTAACAAGTTCCACGCATTCTGCACCAGTAACCAGCTCGGTGCCGTGTTCACCGGTAACCATCTCCACGCCTTCTGCACCAGTAACCAACTCCTTGCCATGTTCACCAGTAACCAGCTCCATGCCGTGTTCGACAGTAACCAGCTCCATGCCGTGTTCACCAGTAACCAGCTCCACGCCCTTTTCACAAGTAATCAGCTCCACTCTGTGTCCGGCAGTAATCAGCTCCGCGCCATGTTCACCCGTAACCAGCTGCACACTGTGTTTACCAGTAATCAGCTCCACACCATGTTCACCATTAATCAGCTCTGTGCCGTGTTCACCAGTAACCAGCTGCACACTGTGTTTACCAGTAATCAGCTCCACGCTGTGTTCACCAGTAACCAGCTCCATGCCATGTTCACCAGTAACCAGCTGCACACTGTGTTTACCAGTAACCAGCTCCACGCCGTGATCACCAGTAATCAGCTCTGCGACGTGTTCGCCAGAAACCAGCTCCACGCCGTGTTCACCAGTAACCAGCACCATGCCATCTTCATCAATCAACAGTTTCATGCCGTGTTCACCAGTAACCAGCTCCGTGCCGTTTTCACCAGTAACCACCTCCATGCCGTGTTCGCCAGTAACCAGCTCCACGCCATGTTCACCAGTAACCAGCTCTATGCCGTGTTCACCATTAACCAGCTTCGTGCCTGGTTCACCAGTAACCACCTCAATGCGGTGTTCAACAGTAACCAGCACCAGGCCGTGTTCACCCGTAACCAACTCCATGTTGTGTTCATCAGTAACCAGCTTTGTGCCGTGTTCACCAGTAACCAGCTGCACACTGTGTTTACCGGTAACCGGATCCACGCCGCGTTCGCCAGTTACCAGCACCATGCCTTCTTCACCACTCAACAGATTCATGCCGTGTTCACTAGTAACCAACTCCATGCCGTGTTCACCAGTAACCAGCTCCATGCCGTTTTCACCAGTAACCAGCTCCACGCCATGTTCACCATTAACCAGCTCTGTGCCGTGTTCATCAGTAACCAGCTGCACACTGTGTTTACCGGTAACCAGCTCCACACTGTGTTCGCCAGTAACCAGCACCATGCCGTCTTCACCACTCAACAGATTCATGCCGTGTTCACTAGTAAACAGCTCCGTGCCGTGTTCACCAGTAACCAGCTCCACGCCGTGTTCACCAGTAACCAGCTCCACGCAACGTTCACCATTAACTAGCTCTGTGCCATGTTCACCAGTAACCAGCTCCACGCCGTGTTCACAAGGAACCAGCTCTGTGCTCTATTCACCAGTATCCAGCACCGTGCCATGTTCACCAGTAACCAGCTCTCTGCCGAGTTCACCAGTAACCAGCTCCGCGCGTGTTCACCAGTAAGCATCTCCATGCCATGTTAACCAGTAACTAGCTCCACGCTGTGTTCACCAGTAACCAGCTCTGTGCGGTGTTCACCAGTAACCAGCTCCGTGCCGTGTTCACCTGTAACCAGCTCCACACCACGTTCACCAGTAATCAGCTCCATGCCGCGTTCACCTGTAACCAGCTCCGTGCCATGTTCACCAGTAGTGAGCTCCACGCTGTGTTCACCAGGAACCAGCTCCATGGTCTGTTCACCAGTAACCAGCTCTGTGCCGAGTTCACCAGTAACCAGCTCCGCGCGTATTCACCAGTAATCAGCTCCATGCCATGTTAACCATTAACCAGTTCCACGCTGTGTTCACCAGTAACAAGCTCCATGCCGCATTCCCTAGTAAACAGCTCCACGCTGCATTCGCCAGTAACCAGCTCCGTGCCGTGTTCACCACTAACCAGATCCACGCCATGTTCACCAGTAACTAGCTCCACACCGTGTTCACCAGTAACTAGCTCCACGCCGTGTTCACCAGTAACCAGCTCCGTGCTGTTTTCACCAGTAACCAGCTCCACGCCATGTTCACCATTAACCAGCTCTGTGCTGTGTTCATCAGTAACCAGCTGCACGCTGTGTTTACGGTATCCAGCTCCACACTGTGTTCACCAGTAACCAGCACCATGCCATCTTCACCACTCAACAGATTCATGCCGTGTTCGCCAGTAAACAGCTCCACGCCGGGTTCACCAGTAATCAGCTCCATGCCGTGTTCACCAGTAACCAGCTACACACCATGTTCACCATTAACCAACTCCGTGCCATGTTCACCAGTAACCAGCTCCACGCCTTCTTCACCAGTCACCAGCTCCACGCCTTCTTCACCAGTAACCAGCTCCATGCCGTGTTCACCAGTAACAAGCTCCATGCCATGTTCGCCAGTAACCAGCTCCGTGCCGTCTTCACCAGTAACCAGCACCACCCGCTGTTCACAAGTAATCAGCTCCTCTCCATGTTCGCCAGTAACCAGCTCTGTGCCATGTTCACCTGTAACAAGTTCCACGCATTCTGCACCAGTAACCAGCTCGGTGCCGTGTTCACCGGTAACCATCTCCACGCCTTCTGCACCAGCAACCAACTCCTTGCCGTGTTCACCAGTAACCAGCTCCATGCCGTGTTCGACAGTAACCAGCTCCATGCCGTGTTCACCAGTAACAGCTCCACGCCCTTTTCACAAGTAATCAGCTCCACTCTGTGTCCGGCAGTAATCAGCTCCGCGCCATGTTCACCCGTAACCAGCTGCACACTGTGTTTACCAGTAATCAGCTCCACACCATGTTCACTATTAACCAGCTCTGTGCCGTGTTCACCAGTAACCAGCTGCACACTGTGTTTACCAGTAATCAGCTCCACGCTGTGTTCACCAGTAACCAGCTCCATGCCATGTTCACCAGTAACCAGCTGCACACTGTGTTTACCAGTAACCAGCTCCACGCCGTGATCACCAGTAATCAGCTCCGCGACGTGTTCGCCAGAAACCAGCTCCACGCCGTGTTCACCAGTAACCAGCACCATGCCATCTTCATCAATCAACAGTTTCATGCCGTGTTCACCAGTAACCAGCTCCGTGCCGTTTTCACCAGTAACCACCTCCATGCCGTGTTCGCCAGTAACCAGCTCCACGCCATGTTCACCAGTAACCAGCTCTATGCCGTGTTCACCATTAACCAGCTTCGTGCCTTGTTCACCAGTACCCAGCTCAATGCGGTGTTCAACAGTAACCAGCACCAGGCCGTGTTCACCCGTAACCAACTCCATGTTGTGTTCATCAGTAACCAGCTTTGTGCCGTGTTCACCAGTAACCAGCTGCACACTGTGTTTACCGGTAACCGGATCCACGCCGCGTTCGCCAGTAACCAGCACCATGCCTTCTTCACCACTCAACAGATTCATGCCGTGTTCACTAGTAACCAACTCCATGCCGTGTTCACCAGTAACCAGCTCCATGCCGTTTTCACCAGTAACCAGCTCCACGCCATGTTCACCATTAACCAGCTCTGTGCCATGTTCATCAGTAACCAGATGCACACTGTGTTTACCGGTAACCAGCTCCACACTGTGTTCGCCAGTAACCAGCACCATGCCATCTTCACCACTCAACAGATTCATGCCGTGTTCACTAGTAACCAGCTCCGTGCCGTGTTCACCAGTAACCAGTTCCACGCCGTGTTCACCAGTAACCAGCTCCACGCAACGTTCACCATTAACTAGCTCTGTGCCATGTTCACCAGTAACCAGCTCCACGCCGTGTTCACAAGAAACCAGCTCTGTGCTCTATTCACCAGTATCCAGCACCGTGCCATGTTCACCAGTAACCAGCTCTCTGCCGAGTTCACCAGTAACCAGCTCCGCGCGTGTTCACCAGTAAGCATCTCCATGCCATGTTAACCAGTAACTAGCTCCACGCTGTGTTCACCAGTAACCAGCTCTGTGCTGTGTTCACCAGTGACCAGCTCCGTGACGTATTCACCAGTAACCAGCTCCACGCCGTGTTCACCAGTAACCAGCTCCACGCCATGTTCACCATTAACCAGCTCTGTGCCGTGTTCACCAGTAACCAGCTGCACACTGTGTTTACCAGTAACCAGCTCCACGCTGTGTTCACCAGTAACCAGCTCCGTCCTGTGTTCACCAGTAACCAGCTCCACGACATTTTCGCCAGTAACCAGCTCCACACCATGTCCACGAGTAACCAGCTCTGTGCCGTGTTCTCCAGTATCCAGCTCCACACCGTGTCCACCAGTAATCAGCTCCAAGCCGTTTTCACCAGTAACCAGCTCCGTGACATATTCACCAGTAACCAGCTCCGTGCCGTGTTCACCAGTAACCAGCTCCACGCCGTGTTTGCCTGTAACCAGCTCCACGCCATTTTCACCAGTAACAAGCTCCGTGCGGTGTTCACCAGTAACCAGCTCCATGAAGTATTCACCAGTAACCAGCTCCGTGCCATGTTCACCAGTAAATAGGTCCATGCCGTGTTCACCTGTAACCTGCTCCACACCACGTTCACCAGTAATCAGGTCCACGCTGCATTCGCCAGTAACCTGATCCATACCGCGTTCACCAGTAACCAGCTCCGTTCCCTGTTCACCAGTAACCAGCTCCATGCCGTGTTCACCTGTAACCAGCTCCACACCACGTTCACCAGTAATCAGCTCCACGCTGCGTTCGCCATTAACTAGTTCCATGCCACGTTCACCTGTAACCAGCAGCGTGCCGTGTTCACCAGTAACGAGCTCCACGCTGTGTTCACCAGGAACCAGCTCCGTGCTCTGTTCACCAGTAACCAGCTCCGTGCCATGTTCACCAGTAACCAGCTCTGTGCCGAGTTCACCAGTAACCAGCTCCGCGCGTATTCACCAGTAATCAGCTCCATGCCATGTTAACCTTTCACCAGCTCCACGAAGTGTCACCAGTAACCAGCGCCACGCCGCATTCCCCATTAACCAGCTCCACGCTGCTTTTGCCAGTAACCAGCTCCGTGCCATGTTCACCAGTAACCAGCTCCACGCCATGTTCACCAGTAACTAGCTGCATGTCGTGTTCACCAGTAACTAGATCCATGCCGTGTTCACCAGTAACTAGCTCCACACCATGTCCACCAGTAACCAGGTCCATGCCATGTTCGCCAGTAACCAGCTCCGTGCTGGGTTCACCAGTAACCAGCTCCACGCCATTTTCACCAGTAACCAGCACCATGCCGTCTTCACCAGTCAACATATTCATGCCGTGTTCACTATTAACCAGCTCTGTGCCGTGTTCACCATTACCTAGCTGCACACTGTGTTTACCAGTAATCAGCTCCACGCTCTGTTCAACAGTATCCAGCTCCACGCCATGTTCACCAGTACCCAGCTGCACGCCGTGTTCAACAGTAACCAGCTTTGTGCCGTGTTCGCCAGTAACCAGCTCCACACCGTGTTCACCAGTAACCAGCTCCGTGCCGTGTTCACCAGTAACCAGCTCCACTCCGTGTTCACCGGGAACCAGCTCTGTGCTCTGTTCACCAGTAACCAGCTCCGTGCCATGTTCACCAGTAGCCAGCTCTGTGCCGAGTTCACTAGTAACCAGCTCTGCGCATGTTCACCTGTAAGCAGCTCCATGCCATGTTAACGAGTAACCAGCTCCACGCTGTGTTCACCAGTAACCAGCTCTGTGCCGTGTTCATCAGTAACCAGCTCCACAAAGTATTCACCAGTAACAAGCTCCACGCCGTGTTCACCAGTAACTAGCTCCACACCGTGTTCACCATTAACTAGCTCCATGTTGTGTTCACCAGTAACCAGCTCCGTGCCATGTTCACCAGTAACCAGCTCCACGCTGTGTTCACCCGTAAACAGCTCCACGCCGGGTTCACCAGTACCCAGCTCCACGCTGTTTTCCAAATAACCAGCTCCATGCCGTGTTCACAAGTAACCAGCTCCACACCATGTTCGCCAGTAACCAGCTCAGTGCCATGTTTACCAGTAACCAGCTCCAAGCCGTGTTCACCAGTAACCGGCTCCACGAAGTGTTCACCAGTAACCAGCTACATGCCGTGTTCACCAGTAGCCAGCTCCATGCTGCTTTCGCCAGTAACCAGCTCCGTGCCGTGTTCACCAGTAACTAGCTACACTCCGTGTTCACCAGTATCTAGCTCCATGCCGTGTTCACCAGTAACTAGCTCCACGCCATGTTCACCAGTAATGAGCTCCATGCCGTGTTCGCCAGTAACCAGCTCCACGCCGGGTTCACCAGTAATCAGCTCCATGCCGTGTTCACCAGTAACCAGCTACACACCATGTTCATCATTAACCAACTCCGTGCCATGTTCACCAGTAACCTGCTCCACGCCTTCTTCACCAGTCACCAGCTCCACGCCTTCTTCACCAGTAACCAGCTCCATGCCGTGTTCACCAGTAACAAGCTCCATGCCATGTTCGCCAGTAACCAGCTCCGTGCCGTCTTCACCAGTAACCAGCATCACCCGCTGTTCACAAGTAATCAGCTCCACTAAGTTCGCCAGTAACCAGCTCTGTGCCATGTTCACCTGTAACAAGTTCCACGCATTCTGCACCAGTAACCAGCTCGGTGCCGTGTTCACCGGTAACCATCTCCACGCCTTCTGCACCAGTAACCAATTCCTTGCCGTGTTCACCAGTAACCAGCTCCATGCCGTGTTCGACAGTAACCAGCTCCATGCCGTGTTCACCAGTAACCAGCTCCACGCCCTTTTCACAAGTAATCAGCTCCACTCTGTGTCCGGCAGTAATCAGCTCCGCGCCATGTTCACCCGTAACCAGCTGCACACTGTGTTTACCAGTAATCAGCTCCACACCATGTTCACCATTAATCAGCTCTGTGCCGTGTTCACCAGTAACCAGCTGCACACTGTGTTTACCAGTAATCAGCTCCACGCTGTGTTCACCAGTAACCAGCTCCATGCCATGTTCACCAGTAACCAGCTGCACACTGTGTTTACCAGTAACCAGCTCCACGCCGTGATCACCAGTAATCAGCTCTGCGACGTGTTCGCCAGAAACCAGCTCCACGCCGTGTTCACCAGTAACCAGCACCATGCCATCTTCATCAATCAACAGTTTCATGCCGTGTTCACCAGTAACCAGCTCCGTGCCGTTTTCACCAGTAACCACCTCCATGCCGTGTTCGCCAGTAACCAGCTCCACGCCATGTTCACCAGTAACCAGCTCTATGCCGTGTTCACCATTAACCAGCTTCGTGCCTGGTTCACCAGTAACCACCTCAATGCGGTGTTCAACAGTAACCAGCACCAGGCCGTGTTCACCCGTAACCAACTCCATGTTGTGTTCATCAGTAACCAGCTTTGTGCCGTGTTCACCAGTAACCAGCTGCACACTGTGTTTACCGGTAACCAGATCCACGCCGCGTTCGCCAGTAACCAGCACCATGCCTTCTTCACCACTCAACAGATTCATGCCGTGTTCACTAGTAACCAACTCCATGCCGTGTTCACCAGTAACCAGCTCCATGCCGTTTTCACCAGTAACCAGCTCCACGCCATGTTCACCATTAACCAGCTCTGTGCCGTGTTCATCAGTAACCAGCTGCACACTGTGTTTACCGGTAACCAGCTCCACACTGTGTTCGCCAGTAACCAGCACCATGCCGTCTTCACCACTCAACAGATTCATGCCGTGTTCACTAGTAAACAGCTCCGTGCCGTGTTCACCAGTAACCAGCTCCACGCCGTGTTCACCAGTAACCAGCTCCACGCAACGTTCACCATTAACTAGCTCTGTGCCATGTTCACCAGTAACCAGCTCCACGCCGTGTTCACAAGGAACCAGCTCTGTGCTCTATTCACCAGTATCCAGCACCGTGCCATGTTCACCAGTAACCAGCTCTCTGCCGAGTTCACCAGTAACCAGCTCCGCGCGTGTTCACCAGTAAGCATCTCCATGCCATGTTAACCAGTAACTAGCTCCACGCTGTGTTCACCAGTAACCAGCTCTGTGCGGTGTTCACCAGTAACCAGCTCCGTGCCGTGTTCACCTGTAACCAGCTCCACACCACGTTCACCAGTAATCAGCTCCATGCCGCGTTCACCTGTAACCAGCTCCGTGCCATGTTCACCAGTAGCGAGCTCCACGCTGTGTTCACCAGGAACCAGCTCCATGGTCTGTTCACCAGTAACCAGCTCTGTGCCGAGTTCACCAGTAACCAGCTCCGCGCGTATTCACCAGTAATCAGCTCCATGCCATGTTAACCATTAACCAGTTCCACGCTGTGTTCACCAGTAACAAGCTCCACGCCACATTCCCTAGTAAACAGCTCCACGCTGCATTCGCCAGTAACCAGCTCCGTGCCGTGTTCACCACTAACCAGATCCACGCCATGTTCACCAGTAACTAGCTCCACACCGTGTTCACCAGTAACTAGCTCCACGCCGTGTTCACCAGTAACCAGCTCCGTGCTGTTTTCACCAGTAACCAGCTCCACGCCATGTTCACCATTAACCAGCTCTGTGCTGTGTTCATCAGTAACCAGCTGCACGCTGTGTTTACCGGTATCCAGCTCCACACTGTGTTCACCAGTAACCAGCACCATGCCATCTTCACCACTCAACAGATTCATGCCGTGTTCGCCAGTAACCAGCTCCGTGCCGTGTTCACCAGTGACAAGCTCCGTGACGTATTCACCAGTAACCAGCTCCACGCCGTGTTCACCAGTAACCAGATCCATGCCACGTTCACCATTAACCAGCTCTGTGCCGTGTTCACCAGTAACCAGCTCCGTCCTGTGTTCACCAGTAACCAGCTCCACGACATGTTCGCCAGTAACCAGCTCCACGCCATGTCCATGAGTAACCAGCTCCGTGCCGTGTTCACCAGTATCCAGCTCCACACCGTGTCCACCAGTAACCAGCTCCAAGCCGTTTTCACCAGTAACCAGCTCCGTGACATATTCACCAGTAACCAGCTCCACGCCGTGTTTACCAGTAACCAGCTCCATGCCGTATTCACATGTAACGAGCCCTGTGCCATATTCAACAGTAACGAGCTCCATGCCGTGTTCACCAGCAACCAGCTCCGTGCCGTGTTTGCCTGTAACCAGCTCCACGCCATTTTCACCAGTAACAAGCTCCGTGCGGTGTTCATCAGTAACCAGCTCCATGAAGTGTTCACCAGTAACCAGCTCCGTGCCATGTTCACCAGTAAATAGGTCCATGCCATGTTCACCTGTAACCTGCTCCACACCACGTTCACCAGTAATCAGGTCCACGCTGCATTCGCCAGTAACCTGATCCATACGGCGTTCACCAGTAACCAGCTCCGTTCCCTGTTCACCAGTAATCAGCTCCATGCCGTGTTCGCCAGTAACCAGCTCCACGCCGGGTTCACCAGTAATTAGCTCCATGCCGTGTTCACCAGTAACCAGCTACACACCATGTTCACCATTAACCAACTCCGTGCCATGTTCACCAGTAACCAGCTCCACGCCTTCTTCACCAGTCACCAGCTCCATGCCATGTTCGCCAGTAACCAGCTCCGTGCCGTCTTCACCAGTAACCAGCACCACCCGCTGTTCACAAGTAATCAGCTCCACTCCATGTTCGCCAGTAACCAGCTCTGTGCCATGTTCACCTGTAACAAGTTCCACGCATTCTGCACCAGTAACCAGCTCGGTGCCGTGTTCACCGGTAACCATCTCCACGCCTTCTGCACCAGTAACCAACTCCTTGCCGTGTTCACCAGTAACCAGCTCCATGCCGTGTTCGACAGTAACCAGCTCCATGCCGTGTTCACCAGTAACAGCTCCACGCCCTTTTCACAAGTAATCAGCTCCACTCTGTGTCCGGCAGTAATCAGCTCCGCGCCATGTTCACCCGTAACCAGCTGCACACTGTGTTTACCAGTAATCAGCTCCACACCATGTTCACTATTAACCAGCTCTGTGCCGTGTTCACCAGTAACCAGCCGCACACTGTGTTTACCAGTAATCAGCTCCACGCTGTGTTCACCAGTAACCAGCTCCATGCCATGTTCACCAGTAACCAGCTGCACACTGTGTTTACCAGTAACCAGCTCCATGCCGTGATCACCAGTAATCAGCTCCGCGACGTGTTCGCCAGAAACCAGCTCCACGCCGTGTTCACCAGTAACCAGCACCATGCCATCTTCATCAATCAACAGTTTCATGCCGTGTTCACCAGTAACCAGCTCCGTGCCGTTTTCACCAGTAACCACCTCCATGCCGTGTTCGCCAGTAACCAGCTCCACGCCATGTTCACCAGTAACCAGCTCTATGCCGTGTTCACCATTAACCAGCTTCGTGCCTTGTTCACCAGTAACCAGCTCAATGCGGTGTTCAACAGTAACCAGCACCAGGCCGTGTTCACCCGTAACCAACTCCATGTTGTGTTCATCAGTAACCAGCTTTGTGCCGTGTTCACCAGTAACCAGCTGCACACTGTGTTTACCGGTAACCGGATCCACGCCGCGTTCGCCAGTAACCAGCACCATGCCTTCTTCACCACTCAACAGATTCATGCCGTGTTCACTAGTAACCAACTCCATGCCGTGTTCACCAGTAACCAGCTCCATGCCGTTTTCACCAGTAACCAGCTCCACGCCATGTTCACCATTAACCAGCTCTGTGCCATGTTCATCAGTAACCAGATGCACACTGTGTTTACCGGTAACCAGCTCCACACTGTGTTCGCCAGTAACCAGCACCATGCCATCTTCACCACTCAACAGATTCATGCCGTGTTCACTAGTAACCAGCTCCGTGCCGTGTTCACCAGTAACCAGTTCCACGCCGTGTTCACCAGTAACCAGCTCCACGCAACGTTCACCATTAACTAGCTCTGTGCCATGTTCACCAGTAACCAGCTCCACGCCGTGTTCACAAGAAACCAGCTCTGTGCTCTATTCACCAGTATCCAGCACCGTGCCATGTTCACCAGTAACCAGCTCTCTGCCGAGTTCACCAGTAACCAGCTCCGCGCGTGTTCACCAGTAAGCATCTCCATGCCATGTTAACCAGTAACTAGCTCCACGCTGTGTTCACAAGTAACCAGCTCTGTGCTGTGTTCACCAGTGACCAGCTCCGTGACGTATTCACCAGTAACCAGCTCCACGCCGTGTTCACCAGTAACCAGCTCCACGCCATGTTCACCATTAACCAGCTCTGTGCCGTGTTCACCAGTAACCAGCTGCACACTGTGTTTACCAGTAACCAGCTCCACGCTGTGTTCACCAGTAACCAGCTCCGTCCTGTGTTCACCAGTAACCAGCTCCACGACATTTTCGCCAGTAACCAGCTCCACACCATGTCCACGAGTAACCAGCTCTGTGCCGTGTTCTCCAGTATCCAGCTCCACACCGTGTCCACCAGTAATCAGCTCCAAGCTGTTTTCACCAGTAACCAGCTCCGTGACATATTCACCAGTAACCAGCTCCGTGCCGTGTTCACCAGTAACCAGCTCCACGCCGTGTTTGCCTGTAACCAGCTCCACGGCATTTTCACCAGTAACAAGCTCCGTGCGGTGTTCACCAGTAACCAGCTCCATGAAGTGTTCACCAGTAACCAGCTCCGTGCCATGTTCACCAGTAAATAGGTCCATGCCGTGTTCACCTGTAACCTGCTCCACACCACGTTCACCAGTAATCAGGTCCACGCTGCATTCGCCAGTAACCTGATCCATACCACGTTCACCAGTAACCAGCTCCGTGCGGTGTTCACCAGTAACCAGCTCCGTGCCGTGTTCACCTGTAACCAGCTCCACACCACGTTCACCAGTAATCAGCTCCATGCTGCGTTCGCCAGTAACTAGTTCTATGCCGCGTTCACCTGTACCCAGCTCCGTGCCGTGTTCACCAGTAGCGAGCTCCACGCCGTGTTCACCAGGAACCAGCTCCATGCTCTGTTCACCAGTAACCAGCTCCGTGCCATGTTCACCAGTAACCAGCTCTGTGCCGAGTTCACCAGTAACCAGCTCCGCGCGTATTCACCAGTAATCAGCTCCATGCCATGTTAACCATTAACCAGTTCCACGCTGTGTTCACCAGTAACAAGCTCCACGCCGCATTCCCTAGTAAACAGCTCCACGCTGCATTCGCCTGTAACCAGCTCCATGCCGTGTTCACCACTAACCAGATCCACGCCATGTTCACCAGTAACTAGCTCCACACCGTGTTCACCAGTAACTAGCTCCACGCCGTGTTCACCAGTAACCAGCTCCGTGCCGTTTTCACCAGTAACCAGCTCCACGCCATGTTCACCATTAACCAGCTCTGTGCCGTGTTCATCAGTAACCAGCTGCACGCTGTGTTTACCGGTATCCAGCTCCACACTGTGTTCACCAGTAACCAGCACCATGCCATCTTCACCACTCAACAGATTCATGCCGTGTTCGCCAGTAACCAGCTCCGTGCCGTGTTCACTAGTGACAAGCTCCGTGACGTATTCACCAGTAACCAGCTCCACGCCGTGTTCACCAGTAACCAGATCCACGCCACGTTCACCATTAACCAGCTCTGTGCCGTGTTCACCAGTAACCAGCTGCACACTGTGTTTACCAGTAACCAGCTCCACGCTGTGTTCACCAGTAACCAGCTCCGTCCTGTGTTCACCAGTAACCAGCTCCACGACATGTTCGCCAGTAACCAGCTCCACGCCATGTCCATGAGTAACCAGCTCCGTGCCGTGTTCACCAGTATCCAGCTCCACACCGTGTCCACCAGTAACCAGGTCCAAGCCGTTTTCACCAGTAACCAGCTCCGTGCCATGTTCACCAGTAACCAGCTCCACGCCATGTTCACCAGTAACTAGCTGCATGTCGTGTTCACCAGTAACTAGATCCATGCCGTGTTCACCAGTAACTAGCTCCACACCATGTCCACCAGTAACCAGGTCCATGCCATGTTCGCCAGTAACCAGCTCCGTGCTGGGTTCACCAGTAACCAGCTCCACGCCATTTTCACCAGTAACCAGCACCATGCCGTCTTCACCAGTCAACATATTCATGCCGTGTTCACTATTAACCAGCTCTGTGCCGTGTTCACCATTACCTAGCTGCACACTGTGTTTACCAGTAATCAGCTCCACGCTCTGTTCAACAGTATCCAGCTCCACGCCATGTTCACCAGTACCCAGCTGCACGCCGTGTTCAACAGTAACCAGCTTTGTGCCGTGTTCGCCAGTAACCAGCTCCACACCGTGTTCACCAGTAACCAGCTCCGTGCCGTGTTCACCAGTAACCAGCTCCACTCCGTGTTCACCGGGAACCAGCTCTGTGCTCTGTTCACCAGTAACCAGCTCTGTGCCATGTTCACCAGTAGCCAGCTCTGTGCCGAGTTCACTAGTAACCAGCTCCGCGCATGTTCACCTGTAAGCAGCTCCATGCCATGTTAACGAGTAACCAGCTCCACGCTGTGTTCACCAGTAACCAGCTCTGTGCCGTGTTCATCAGTAACCAGCTCCACAAAGTATTTACCAGTAACAAGCTCCACGCCGTGTTCACCAGTAACTAGCTCCACACCGTGTTCACCATTAACTAGCTCCATGTTGTGTTCACCAGTAACCAGCTCCGTGCCATGTTCACCAGTAACCAGCTCCACGCTGTGTTCACCCGTAAACAGCTCCACGCCGGGTTCACCAGTACCCAGCTCCGCGCTGTTTTCCAAATAACCAGCTCCATGCCGTGTTCACAAGTAACCAGCTCCACACCATGTTCGCCAGTAACCAGCTCAGTGCCATGTTTACCAGTAACCAGCTCCAAGCCGTGTTCACCAGTAACCGGCTCCACGAAGTGTTCACCAGTAACCAGCTACATGCCGTGTTCACCAGTAGCCAGCTCCATGCTGCTTTCGCCAGTAACCAGCTCCGTGCCGTGTTCACCAGTAACTAGCTACACTCCGTGTTCACCAGTATCTAGCTCCATGCCGTGTTCACCAGTAACTAGCTCCACGCCGTGTTCACCAGTAATGAGCTCCATGCCGTGTTCGCCAGTAACCAGCTCCACGCCGGGTTCACCAGTAATCAGCTCCATGCCGTGTTCACCAGTAACCAGCTACACACCATGTTCATCATTAACCAACTCCGTGCCATGTTCACCAGTAACCTGCTCCACGCCTTCTTCACCAGTCACCAGCTCCACGCCTTCTTCACCAGTAACCAGCTCCATGCCGTGTTCACCAGTAACAAGCTCCATGCCATGTTCGCCAGTAACCAGCTCCGTGCCGTCTTCACCAGTAACCAGCATCACCCGCTGTTCACAAGTAATCAGCTCCACTCCATGTTCGCCAGTAACCAGCTCTGTGCCATGTTCACCTGTAACAAGTTCCACGCATTCTGCACCAGTAACCAGCTCGGTGCCGTGTTCACCGGTAACCATCTCCACGCCTTCTGCACCAGTAACCAACTCCTTGCCATGTTCACCAGTAACCAGCTCCATGCCGTGTTCGACAGTAACCAGCTCCATGCCGTGTTCACCAGTAACCAGCTCCACGCCCTTTTCACAAGTAATCAGCTCCACTCTGTGTCCGGCAGTAATCAGCTCCGCGCCATGTTCACCCGTAACCAGCTGCACACTGTGTTTACCAGTAATCAGCTCCACACCATGTTCACCATTAATCAGCTCTGTGCCGTGTTCACCAGTAACCAGCTGCACACTGTGTTTACCAGTAATCAGCTCCACGCTGTGTTCACCAGTAACCAGCTCCATGCCATGTTCACCAGTAACCAGCTGCACACTGTGTTTACCAGTAACCAGCTCCACGCCGTGATCACCAGTAATCAGCTCCGCGACGTGTTCGCCAGAAACCAGCTCCACGCCGTGTTCACCAGTAACCAGCACCATGCCATCTTCATCAATCAACAGTTTCATGCCGTGTTCACCAGTAACCAGCTCCGTGCCGTTTTCACCAGTAACCACCTCCATGCCGTGTTCGCCAGTAACCAGCTCCACGCCATGTTCACCAGTAACCAGCTCTATGCCGTGTTCACCATTAACCAGCTTCGTGCCTGGTTCACCAGTAACCAGCTCAATGCGGTGTTCAACAGTAACCAGCACCAGGCCGTGTTCACCCGTAACCAACTCCATGTTGTGTTCATCAGTAACCAGCTTTGTGCCGTGTTCACCAGTAACCAGCTGCACACTGTGTTTACCGGTAACCGGATCCACGCCGCGTTCGCCAGTAACCAGCACCATGCCTTCTTCACCACTCAACAGATTCATGCCGTGTTCACTAGTAACCAACTCCATGCCGTGTTCACCAGTAACCAGCTCCATGCCGTTTTCACCAGTAACCAGCTCCACGCCATGTTCACCATTAACCAGCTCTGTGCCGTGTTCATCAGTAACCAGCTGCACACTGTGTTTACCGGTAACCAGCTCCACACTGTGTTCGCCAGTAACCAGCACCATGCCGTCTTCACCACTCAACAGATTCATGCCGTGTTCACTAGTAAACAGCTCCGTGCCGTGTTCACCAGTAACCAGCTCCACGCCGTGTTCACCAGTAACCAGCTCCACGCAACGTTCACCATTAACTAGCTCTGTGCCATGTTCACCAGTAACCAGCTCCACGCCGTGTTCACAAGGAACCAGCTCTGTGCTCTATTCACCAGTATCCAGCACCGTGCCATGTTCACCAGTAACCAGCTCTCTGCCGAGTTCACCAGTAACCAGCTCCGCGCGTGTTCACCAGTAAGCATCTCCATGCCATGTTAACCAGTAACTAGCTCCACGCTGTGTTCACCAGTAACCAGCTCTGTGCGGTGTTCACCAGTAACCAGCTCCGTGCCGTGTTCACCTGTAACCAGCTCCACACCACGTTCACCAGTAATCAGCTCCATGCCGCGTTCACCTGTAACCAGCTCCGTGCCATGTTCACCAGTAGCGAGCTCCACGCCGTGTTCACCAGGAACCAGCTCCATGGTCTGTTCACCAGTAACCAGCTCTGTGCCGAGTTCACCAGTAACCAGCTCCGCGCGTATTCACCAGTAATCAGCTCCATGCCATGTTAACCATTAACCAGTTCCACGCTGTGTTCACCAGTAACAAGCTCCACGCCGCATTCCCTAGTAAACAGCTCCACGCTGCATTCGCCAGTAACCAGCTCCGTGCCGTGTTCACCACTAACCAGATCCACGCCATGTTCACCAGTAACTAGCTCCACACCGTGTTCACCAGTAACTAGCTCCACGCCGTGTTCACCAGTAACCAGCTCCGTGCTGTTTTCACCCGTAACCAGCTCCACGCCATGTTCACCATTAACCAGCTCTGTGCCGTGTTCATCAGTAACCAGCTGCACGCTGTGTTTACCGGTATCCAGCTCCACACTGTGTTCACCAGTAACCAGCACCATGCCATCTTCACCACTCAACAGATTCATGCCGTGTTCGCCAGTAACCAGCTCCGTGCCGTGTTCACCAGTGACAAGCTCCGTGACGTATTCACCAGTAACCAGCTCCACGCCGTGTTCACCAGTAACCAGATCCACGCCACGTTCACCATTAACCAGCTCTGTGCCGTGTTCACCAGTAACCAGCTCCGTCCTGTGTTCACCAGTAACCAGCTCCACGACATGTTCGCCAGTAACCAGCTCCACGCCATGTCCATGAGTTACCAGCTCCGTGCCGTGTTCACCAGTATCCAGCTCCACACCGTGTCCACCAGTAACCAGGTCCAAGCCGTTTTCACCAGTAACCAGCTCCGTGACATATTCACCAGTAACCAGCTCCACGCCGTGTTTACCAGTAACCAGCTCCATGCCGTATTCACATGTAACGAGCCCTGTGCCATATTCAACAGTAACGAGCTCCATGCCGTGTTCACCAGCAACCAGCTCCGTGCCGTGTTTGCCTGTAACCAGCTCCACGCCATTTTCACCAGTAACAAGCTCCGTGCGGTGTTCATCAGTAACCAGCTCCATGAAGTGTTCACCAGTAACCAGCTCCGTGCCATGTTCACCAGTAAATAGGTCCATGCCATGTTCACCTGTAACCTGCTCCACACCACGTTCACCAGTAATCAGGTCCACGCTGCATTCGCCAGTAACCTGATCCATACGGCGTTCACCAGTAACCAGCTCCGTTCCCTGTTCACCAGTAATCAGCTCCATGCCGTGTTCGCCAGTAACCAGCTCCACGCCGGGTTCACCAGTAATTAGCTCCATGCCGTGTTCACCAGTAACCAGCTACACACCATGTTCACCATTAACCAACTCCGTGCCATGTTCACCAGTAACCAGCTCCACGCCTTCTTCACCAGTCACCAGGTCCATGCCATGTTCGCCAGTAACCAGCTCCGTGCCGTCTTCACCAGTAACCAGCACCACCCGCTGTTCACAAGTAATCAGCTCCACTCCATGTTCGCCAGTAACCAGCTCTGTGCCATGTTCACCTGTAACAAGTTCCACGCATTCTGCACCAGTAACCAGCTCGGTGCCGTGTTCACCGGTAACCATCTCCACGCCTTCTGCACCAGTAACCAACTCCTTGCCGTGTTCACCAGTAACCAGCTCCATGCCGTGTTCGACAGTAACCAGCTCCATGCCGTGTTCACCAGTAACAGCTCCACGCCCTTTTCACAAGTAATCAGCTCCACTCTGTGTCCGGCAGTAATCAGCTCCACGCCATGTTCACCCGTAACCAGCTGCACACTGTGTTTACCAGTAATCAGCTCCACACCATGTTCACTATTAACCAGCTCTGTGCCGTGTTCACCAGTAACCAGCCGCACACTGTGTTTACCAGTAATCAGCTCCACGCTGTGTTCACCAGTAACCAGCTCCATGCCATGTTCACCAGTAACCAGCTGCACACTGTGTTTACCAGTAACCAGCTCCACGCCGTGATCACCAGTAATCAGCTCCGCGACGTGTTCGCCAGAAACCAGCTCCACGCCGTGTTCACCAGTAACCAGCACCATGCCATCTTCATCAATCAACAGTTTCATGCCGTGTTCACCAGTAACCAGCTCCGTGCCGTTTTCACCAGTAACCACCTCCATGCCGTGTTCGCCAGTAACCAGCTCCACGCCATGTTCACCAGTAACCAGCTCTATGCCGTGTTCACCATTAACCAGCTTCGTGCCTTGTTCACCAGTAACCAGCTCAATGCGGTGTTCAACAGTAACCAGCACCAGGCCGTGTTCACCCGTAACCAACTCCATGTTGTGTTCATCAGTAACCAGCTTTGTGCCGTGTTCACCAGTAACCAGCTGCACACTGTGTTTACCGGTAACCGGATCCACGCCGCGTTCGCCAGTAACCAGCACCATGCCTTCTTCACCACTCAACAGATTCATGCCGTGTTCACTAGTAACCAACTCCATGCCGTGTTCACCAGTAACCAGCTCCATGCCGTTTTCACCAGTGACCAGCTCCACGCCATGTTCACCATTAACCAGCTCTGTGCCATGTTCATCAGTAACCAGATGCACACTGTGTTTACCGGTAACCAGCTCCACACTGTGTTCGCCAGTAACCAGCACCATGCCATCTTCACCACTCAACAGATTCATGCCATGTTCACTAGTAACCAGCTCCGTGCCGTGTTCACCAGTAACCAGTTCCACGCCGTGTTCACCAGTAACCAGCTCCACGCAACGTTCACCATTAACTAGCTCTGTGCCATGTTCACCAGTAACCAGCTCCACGCCGTGTTCACAAGGAACCAGCTCTGTGCTCTATTCACCAGTATCCAGCACCGTGCCATGTTCACCAGTAACCAGCTCTCTGCCGAGTTCACCAGTAACCAGCTCCGCGCGTGTTCACCAGTAAGCATCTCCATGCCATGTTAACCAGTAACTAGCTCCACGCTGTGTTCACCAGTAACCAGCTCTGTGCTGTGTTCACCAGTGACCAGCTCCGTGACGTATTCACCAGTAACCAGCTCCACGCCGTGTTCACCAGTAACCAGCTCCACGCCATGTTCACCATTAACCAGCTCTGTGCCGTGTTCACCAGTAACCAGCTGCACACTGTGTTTACCAGTAACCAGCTCCACGCTGTGTTCACCAGTAACCAGCTCCGTCCTGTGTTCACCAGTAACCAGCTCCACGACATTTTCGCCAGTAACCAGCTCCACACCATGTCCACGAGTAACCAGCTCTGTGCCGTGTTCTCCAGTATCCAGCTCCACACCGTGTCCACCAGTAATCAGCTCCAAGCCGTTTTCACCAGTAACCAGCTCCGTGACATATTCACCAGTAACCAGCTCCGTGCCGTGTTCACCAGTAACCAGCTCCACGCCGTGTTTGCCTGTAACCAGCTCCACGCCATTTTCACCAGTAACAAGCTCCGTGCGGTGTTCACCAGTAACCAGCTCCATGAAGTGTTCACCAGTAACCAGCTCCGTGCCATGTTCACCAGTAAATAGGTCCATGCCGTGTTCACCTGTAACCTGCTCCACACCACGTTCACCAGTAATCAGGTCCACGCTGCATTCGCCAGTAACCTGATCCATACCACGTTCACCAGTAACCAGCTCCGTGCGGTGTTCACCAGTAACCAGCTCCGTGCCGTGTTCACCTGTAACCAGCTCCACACCACGTTCACCAGTAATCAGCTCCATGCTGCATTCGCCAGTAACTAGTTCCATGCCGCGTTCACCTGTACCCAGCTCCGTGCCGTGTTCACCAGTAGCGAGCTCCACGCCGTGTTCACCAGGAACCAGCTCCATGCTCTGTTCACCAGTAACCAGCTCCGTGCCATGTTCACCAGTAACCAGCTCTGTGCCGAGTTCACCAGTAACCAGCTCCGCGCGTATTCACCAGTAATCAGCTCCATGCCATGTTAACCATTAACCAGTTCCACGCTGTGTTCACCAGTAACAAGCTCCACGCCGCATTCCCTAGTAAACAGCTCCACGCTGCATTCGCCTGTAACCAGCTCCGTGCCGTGTTCACCACTAACCAGATCCACGCCATGTTCACCAGTAACTAGCTCCACACCGTGTTCACCAGTAACTAGCTCCACGCCGTGTTCACCAGTAACCAGCTCCGTGCCGTTTTCACCAGTAACCAGCTCCACGCCATGTTCACCATTAACCAGCTCTGTGCCGTGTTCATCAGTAACCAGCTGCACGCTGTGTTTACCGGTATCCAGCTCCACACTGTGTTCACCAGTAACCAGCACCATGCCATCTTCACCACTCAACAGATTCATGCCGTGTTCGCCAGTAACCAGCTCCGTGCCGTGTTCACTAGTGACAAGCTCCGTGACGTATTCACCAGTAACCAGCTCCACGCCGTGTTCACCAGTAACCAGATCCACGCCACGTTCACCATTAACCAGCTCTGTGCCGTGTTCACCAGTAACCAGCTGCACACTGTGTTTACCAGTAACCAGCTCCACGCTGTGTTCACCAGTAACCAGCTCCGTCCTGTGTTCACCAGTAACCAGCTCCACGACATGTTCGCCAGTAACCAGCTCCACGCCATGTCCATGAGTAACCAGCTCCGTGCCGTGTTCACCAGTATCCAGCTCCACACCGTGTCCACCAGTAACCAGGTCCAAGCCGTTTTCACCAGTAACCAGCTCCGTGACATATTCACCAGTAACCAGCTCCACGCCGTGTTTACCAGTAACCAGCTCCATGCCGTATTCACAAGTAACGAGCCCTGTGCCATATTCAACAGTAACGAGCTCCATGCCGTGTTCACCAGCAACCAGCTCCGTGCCGTGTTTGCCTGTAACCAGCTCCACGCCATTTTCACCAGTAACAAGCTCCGTGCGGTGTTCATCAGTAACCAGCTCCATGAAGTGTTCACCAGTAACCAGCTCCATGCCATGTTCACCAGTAAATAGGTCCATGCCATGTTCACCTGTAACCTGCTCCACACCACGTTCACCAGTAATCAGGTCCACGCTGCATTCACCAGTAACCTGATCCATACCGCGTTCAACAGTAACCAGCTACGTTCCCTGTTCACCAGTAACCAGGTCCAAGCCGTTTTCACCAGTAACCAGCTCCGTGACATATTCACCAGTAACCAGCTCCACGCCGTGTTTACCAGTAACCAGCTCCATGCCGTATTCACAAGTAACGAGCCCTGTGCCATATTCAACAGTAACGAGCTCCATGCCGTGTTCACCAGCAACCAGCTCCGTGCCGTGTTTGCCTGTAACCAGCTCCACGCCATTTTCACCAGTAACAAGCTCCGTGCGGTGTTCATCAGTAACGAGCTCCATGCCGTGTTCACCGGCAACCAGCTCCGTGCCGTGTTTGACTGTAACCAGCTCCACGCCGTGTTCACCAGTAACCAGCTCCATGCTGCTTTCGCCAGTAAAATGCTCCGTACCGTGTTCACCAGTAACTAGCTACACTCTGTGTTCACCAGTAACTAGCTCCATGCCGTGTTCACCAGTAACTAGCTCCACGCCGTGTTCACCAGTAATGAGCTCCATGCCGTGTTTGCCAGTAACCAGCGCCACGCCGGGTTCACCAGTAATCAGCTCCATGCTGTGTTCACCAGTAACCTGCTCTGTGCCGTGTTCACCAGTAACCTGGTCCACGCCTTCTTCACCAGTCACCAGCTCCACGCCTTCTTCACCAGTAACCAGCTCCATGCCGTGTTCACCAGTAACAAGCTCCATGCCATGTTCACCAGTAACCAGCTCCGTGCCGTCTTCACCAGTAACCAGCACCACCCGCTGTTCACAAGTAATCAGCTCCACTCCATGTTCGCCAGTAACCAGCTCTGTGCCATGTTCACCTGTAACAAGTTCCACGCATTCTGCACCAGTAACCAGCTCGGTGCCGTGTTCACCGGTAACCATCTCCACGCCTTCTGCACCAGTAACCAACTCCTTGCCGTGTTCACCAGTAACCAGCTCCATGCCGTGTTCGCCAGTAACCAGCTCCATGCCGTGTTCACCAGTAACCAGCTCCACGCACTTTTCACAAGTAAT
This sequence comes from Isurus oxyrinchus, assembly GCA_026770705.1. Classification (NCBI taxonomy): domain Eukaryota; kingdom Metazoa; phylum Chordata; class Chondrichthyes; order Lamniformes; family Lamnidae; genus Isurus; species Isurus oxyrinchus. The sequence continues at coordinate 2,388,451 of JANJGN010000014.1, read as the reverse complement.
CAGCTCCACTCTGTGTCCGGCAGTAATCAGCTCCGCGCCATGTTCACCCGTAACCAGCTGCACACTGTGTTTACCACTAATCAGCTCCACACCATGTTCACCAGTAACCAGCTCCATGCCGTGTTCACCAGTAACCAGCTCCACGCCCTTTTCACAAGTAATCAGCTCCACTCTGTGTCCGGCAGTAATCAGCTCCGCGCCATGTTCACCCGTAACCAGCTGCACACTGTGTTTACCAGTAATCAGCTCCACACCATGTTCACCAGTAACCAGCTCTATGCCGTGTTCACCATTAACCTGCTTCGTGCCTTGTTCACCAGTAACCAGCTCCATGTGGTGTTCAACAGTAACCAGCACCAGGCCATGTTCACCCGTAACCAACTCCATGTCGTGTTCATCAGTAACCAGCTTTGTGCCGTGTTCACCAGTAACCAGCTGTACACTGTTTTTACCGGTAACCAGCTCCACGCCGTGTTCACCAGTAACCAGCGGTACACTGTTTTTACCGGTAACCAGCTCCACGCCATGTTCGCCATTAATCAGCTCCACGCTGCGTTCGCCAGTAACTAGTTCCATACCGCGTTCACCTGTAACCAGCACCGTGCCGTGTTCACCAGTAACGAGCTCCACGCCGTGTTCACCAGGAACCAGCTCCGTGCTCTGTTCACCAGTGACCAGCTCCGTGCCATGTTCACCAGTAACCAGCTCTCTGCCGAGTTCACCAGTAACCAGATGCGCGCGTATTCACCAGTAATCAGCTCCATGCCAAGTTAACCATTAACCAGTTCCACGCTGTGTTCACCAGTAACCAGCTCCGTGCCATGTTCACCTGTAACCAGCTCCACGAAGTGTCACCAGTAACCAGTTCCACGCCGCATTCCCCAGTAACCAGCTCTGTGCCGAGTTCTCCAGTAACCAGCTCCACGCGTATTCACCAGTAATCAGCTCCATGCCATGTTAACCATTAACCAGTTCCACGCTGTGTTCACCAGTAACCAGCTCCGTGCCGTGTTCACCAGTAACCAGCTCCACGAAGTGTCACCAGTAACCAGCTCCACGCCGCATTCCCCAGTAACCAGCTCCACGCTGTGTTCGCCAGTAACCAGCTCCGTGCCATGTTCACCAGTAACCAGCTCCACGCCATGTTCACCAGTAACTAGCTCCACACCGTGTTCACCAGTAACTAGCTCCATGCCATGTTAACCATTAAACAGCTCCGTGCTGTGTTTACCAGTAACCAGCTCCACGCCGTGTTCAGCAGTAAACGGCCCCACGCCAGGTTCACCAGTACCCAGCTCCGCGCCGGGTTCCAAGTAACCAGCTGCATGCCGTGTTCACCAGTATCCAGCTCCACACCGTGTTCGCCAGTAATCAGCTCCGTGCCATGTTCACCAGTAACCAGCTCCATGCCGTGTTCACCAGTAACCAGGTCCACAAAGTGTTCACCAGTAAGCAGCTCCACGCCGTGTTCACCAGTAACCAGCTCCACGCTGCTTTTGCCAGTAACCAGCTCCGTGCCATGTTCACCAGTAACCAGCTCAACGCCATGTTCACCAGTAACTAGCTCCATGCCGTGTTCACCTGTAACTAGCTCCATGTCGTGTTCACCAGTAACCAGCTCCACACTGCTTTTGCCAGTAACCAGCTCCGTGCCATGTTCACCAGTAACCAGCTCCACGCCGGGTTCACCAGTAACCAGCTCCACGCCGTTTTCACCAGTCAACAGATTCATGCCATGTTCACTATTAACCAGCTCCGTGCCATTTTCACCAGTAACCAGTTCCATGCCATGTTCGCCGGTAACCAGCTCCATGCCATGTTCACCATTAACCAGCTCTGTGCCGTGTTCACCAGTAACCAGCTGCACACTGTGTTTACCAGTAATCAGCTCCACGCTGTGTTCACCAGTAACCAGCTCCACGCCATGTTCACGAGTAACCTGCTGCACGCTGTGTTCAACAGTAACCAGCTCTGTGCCATGTTCGCCAGTAACCAGCTCCACACTGTGTTCACCAGTAACCAGCTCTGTGCTATGTTCACCAGTAACCAGCTCCACGCCGTGTTCACCAGGAACCAGCTCCACACTGTGTTCACCAGTAACTAGCCCCATGCTGTGTTCACCATTAACCAGCTCCGTGCCGTGTTCATCAGTAACCAGCTCCACGCTGTGTTCACCAGTAAACAGCTCCACGCCGGTTTCACCAGTAACTAGTTCCATGCCGTGTTCACCTCTAAACAGGACCGTGCCATGTTAACTAGTAATGAGCTCCACGCCGTGTTCACCAGGAACCAGCTCCGTGCTCTTTTCACCAGTAACCAGCTCCGTGCCATGTTCACCAGTAACCAGCTCTGTGCCGAGTTCACCAGTAACCAGCTCTGCGCGTATTCACCAGTAATCAGCTCCATGCCATGTTAACCATTAGCCAGTTCCATGCTGTGTTCACCCGTAACCAGCTCCGTGCCATGTTCCCCAGTAACCAGCTCCACAAAGTGTCACCAGTAACCAGTTCCACGCCGCATTCCCCAGTAACCAGCTCCACGCTGCGTTCGCCAGTAACCAGCTCCGTGCCGTGTTCACCAGTTACCAGCTCCACGCCATGTTCACCAGTAACTAGCTCCACACCGTGTTCACCAGTAAACAGCTCCATGCCGTGTTCACCAGAAACCAGCTTCACGCCGTGTTCACCAGTAAACAGCCCCGCGCCGGGTTCACCAGTTCCCAGCTCCGCGCCGTTTTCCAAGTAACCAGCTGCATGCCATGTTCACCAGTAACCAGCTCCACATCGTGTTCGCCAGTAACCAGCTCCGTGCCATGTTCACCAGTAACCAGCTCCATGCCGTGTTCACCAGTAACCAGCTCCACAAAGTGTTCACCAGTAAGCAGCTCCACGCCGTGTTCACCAGTAACCAGCTCCACGCTGCTTTTGCCAGTAACTAGCTCCGTGCCATGTTCACCAGTAACGAGCCCTGTGCCGTATTCAACAGTAACGAGCTCCATGCCGTGTTCACCAGTAATCAGCTCCATGCCGTGTTCACCAGTAATGACCTCCGTGCCGTTTTCAACATTAACCACATTCATGCCATGTTCATCAGTAACCAGCTCCGTGCCGTGTTCACCAGCAACCAGCTCCATGCCGTGTTTGCCTGTAACCAGCTCCACGCCATTTTCACCAGTAACAAGCTCCGTGCGGTGTTCACCAGTAACCAGCTCCATGAAGTGTTCACCAGTAACCAGTCCGTGCCATGTTCACCAGTAAATAGGTCCATGCCGTGTTCCCCTGTAACCTGCTCCACACCACGTTCACCAGTAATCAGGTCCACGCTGCATTCACCAGTAACCTGATCCATACCGCGTTCACCAGTAACCAGATCCGTTCCGTGTTCACCAGTAACCAGCTCCGTGCCGTGTTCACCAGTAACCAGTTCCGTGACATATTCACCATTAACCAGCTCCACGCCGTGTTCACCAGTAACCAGCTCCATGCCATATTCACCAGTAACGAGCCCTGTGCCGTATTCAACAGTAACGAGCTCCTTGCCGTGTTCACAAGTAACCAGCTCCATGCCGTGTTCACCAGTAATGACCTCCGTGCCGTATTCAACATTAGCCACATCCATGCCATGTTCATCAGTAACCAGCTCCGTGCCATGTTCACCAGCAACCAGCTCCATGCCGTGTTTGCCTGTAACCAGCTCCACGCCATTTTCACGAGTAACAATCTCCGTGCGGTGTTCACCAGTAACCAGCTCCATGAAGTGTTCACCAGTAACCAGCTCCATGCCATGTTCACCAGTAAATAGGTCCATGCCGTGTTCAACTGTAACCTGCTACACACCACGTTCACCAGTAATCAGGTCCACGCTGCTTCGCCAGTAACCTGATCCATACCGCGTTCATCAGTAACCAGCTCCGTTCCGTGTTCACCAGTAACCAGCTCCGTGCCGTGTTCACCTGTAACCAGCTCCACACCACGTTCACCAGTAATCAGCTCCACGCTGCATTCGCCAGTAACTAGTTCCATGCAGTGTTCACCTCTAAACAGCACCGTGCCATGTTAACTAGTAACGAGCTCCACGCCGTGTTCACCAGGAACCAGCTCCGTGCTCTGTTCACCAGTAACCAGCTCCGTGCCATGTTCACCAGTAACCAGCTCTGTGCCGAGTTCACCAGTAACCAGCTCCGCGCGTATTCACCAGTAATCACCATGCCATGTTAACCATTAACCAGTTCCACGCTGTGTTCACCAGTAACCAGCTCCGTGCCATGATCCCCAGTAACCAGCTCCACAAAGTGTCACCAGTAACCAGTTCCACGCCGCATTCCCCAGTAACCAGCTCCACGCTGCGTTCGCCAGTAACCAGCTCCGTGCCGCGTTCACCAGTAACCAGCTCCACGCCATGTTCACCAGTAACTAGCTCCACACCGTGTTCACCAGTAACCAGCTCCACGCCATGTTCACCAGTAAACAGCTCCATGCCGTGTTCACCAGAAACCAGCTTCACGCCGTGTTCACCAGTAAACAGCCCCGCGCCGGGTTCACCAGTACCCAGCTCCGCGCCGGGTTCCAAGTAACCAGCTGCATGCCGTGTTCACCAGTAACCAGCTCCACACCGTGTTCGCCAGTAACCAGCTCCGTGCCATGTTCACCAGTAACCAGCTCCATGCCGTGTTCACCAGTAACCAGCTCCACAAAGTGTTCACCAGTAAGCAGCTCCACGCCGTGTTCACCAGTAACCAGCTCCACGCTGCTTTTGCCAGTAACCAGCTCCGTGCCATGTTCAGCACTAACGAGCCCTGTGCCGTATTCAACAGTAACGAGCTCCATGCCGTGTTCACCAGTAATCAGCTCCATGCCGTGTTCACCAGTAATGACCTCCGTGCCGTTTTCAACATTAACCACATTCATGCCATGTTCATCAGTAACCAGCTCCGTGCCGTGTTCACCAGCAACCAGCTCCATGCGGTGTTTGCCTGTAACCAGCTCCACGCCATTTTCACCAGTAACAAGCTCCGTGCGGTGTTCACCAGTAACCAGCTCCATGAAGTGTTCACCAGTAACCAGCTCCGTGCCATGTTCACCAGTAAATAGGTCCATGCCGTGTTCCCCTGTAACCAGCTCCACACCACGTTCACCAGTAATCAGCTCCACGCTGCGTTCGCCAGTAACTAGTTCCATGCCGCGTTCACCTGTAACCAGCACCGTGCCGTGTTCACCAGTAACGTGCTCCACGCTGTGTTCACCACGAACCAGCTCCGTGCTCTGTTCACCAGTAACCAGCTCCGTGCCATGTTCACCAGTAACCAGCTCTGTGCTGTGTTCACCAGTAACCAGCTCCACGCCGTGTTCACCAGGAAACAGCTCCACACTGTGTTCACCAGTAACTAGCTCCACGCTGTGTTCACCATTAACCAGCTCCGTGCCGTGTTCATCAGTAACCAGCTCCACGCTGTGTTCACCAGTAAACAGCTCCACGCCGGTTTCACCAGTAACTAGTTCCATGCCGTGTTCACCTCTAAACAGCACCGTGCCATGTTAACTATTAATGAGCTCCGTGCCGTGTTCACCAGTAACCAGCTCCGTGCCATGTTCACCAGTAACCAGCTCTGTGCCGAGTTCACCAGTAACCAGCTCCGCGCGTATTCACCAGTAATCAGCTCCATGCCATGTTAACCATTAACCAGTTCCACGCTGTGTTCACCAGTAACCAGCTCCGTGCCATGTTCACCAGTAACCAGCTCCACGAAGTGTCACCAGTAACCAGCTCCACGCCGCATTCCCCAGTAACCAGCTCCATGCTGCGTTCGCCAATAACCAGCTCCGTGCCATGTTCACCAGTAACCAGCTCCACGCCATGTTCACCAGTAACTAGCTCCACACTGTGTTCACCAGTAACTAGCTCCATGCCATGTTCACCAGTAAACAGCTCCGTGCTGTGTTCACCAGTAACCAGCTCCACGCCGTGTTCAGCAGTAAACAGCCCCGCGCCGGGTTTACCAGGACCCAGCTCCGCGCCGGGTTCCAAGTAACCAGCTGCATGCCGTGTTCACCAGTAACCAGCTCCACACCGTGTTCGCCAGTAATCAGCTCTGTGCCATGTTCACCAGTAACCAGCTCCATGCCGTGTTCACCAGTAACCAGGTCCACAAAGTGTTCACCAGTAAGCAGCTCCACGCCGTGTTCACAAGTAACCAGCTCCACGCTGCTTTTGCCAGTATCCAGCTCCGTGCCATGTTCACCAGTAACCAGCTCAACGCCATGTTCAGCAGTAACTAGCTCCATGCCGTGTTCACCAGTAACTATCTCCATGTCGTGTTGACCAGTAACTAGCTCCACACCTTGTCCACCAGTAACCAGGTCCATGCCGTGTTCGCCAGTAACCAGCTCCGCGCCGGGTTCACCAGTAACCAGCTCCACGCCGTTTTCACCAGTAACCAGCACCATGCCGTCTTCACCAGTCAACAGATTCATGCCATGTTCACTATTAACCAGCTCCGTGCCATTTTCACCAGTAACCAGTTCCATGCCATGTTCGCCAGTAACCAGCTCCATGCCATGTTCACCATTAACCAGCTCTGTGCTTTGTTCACCAGTAACCAGCTGCACACTGTGTTTACCAGTAATCAGCTCCACGCTGTGTTCACCAGTAACCAGCTCCACGCCATGTTCATGAGTAACCAGCTGCACGCTGTGTTCAACTGTAACCAGCTCCATGCCATGTTAACCATTAACCAGCTCCACGCTGTGTTCACCAGTAACCAGCTCTGTGCCGCGTTCACCAGTAACCAGCTCCACAAAGTGTTCACCAGTAACCAGCTCCATGCCGCATTCATGAGTAACCAGCTCCACGCTGCGCTCGCCAGTAACCAGCTCCGTGCCGTGTTCACCACTAACCAGCTCCACACCGTGTTCACCAGTAACTAGCTCCACACAGTGTTCACCAGTAACTAGCTCCACGCTGTGTTCACCAGTAACCAGCTCCATGCCGTGTTCACCAGTAACCAGCTCCACGCTGTGTTCACCAGTAAACAGCTCCACGCTGGTTTCACCAGTACCCAGCTCCGCGCTGGTTTCCAAGTAACCAGCTCCATGCCATGTTCACAAGTAACCAGCTCCACACCGTGTTCGTCAGTAACCAGCTCCGTGCCATGTTCACCAGTAACGAGCTCCATGCCGTGTTCACCAGTAACCAGCTCCATGCCGTGTTCACCAGTAACCAGCTCCATGCCGTCTTCATCAGTAAACAGCTCCGCGTCGGGTTCACCAGTACCAAGCTCCGCACTGGGTTGCAAGTAAGCAGCTGCATGCCGTGTTCTCCAGTAACCAGCTCCACACCGTGTTCGCCAGTAACCAGCTCCGTGCCATGTTCACCAGTAACCAGCTCCGTTCCGTGTTCACCAGTAACCAGCTCCGTGCTGTGTTCACCTGTAACCAGCTCCACACCACGTTCACCAGTAATCAGCTCCACGCTGCGTTCGCCAGTAACTAGTTCCATGCCGTGTTCACCTCTAAACAGCACCGTGCCGTGTTCGCTAGTAACGAGCTCCACGCCGTGTTCACCAGGAACCAGCTCCGTGCTCTGTTCACCAGTAACCAGCTCCGTGCCATGTTCACCAGTAACCAGCTCTGTGCCTAGTTCACCAGTAACCAGCTCCGCGCGTATTCACCAGTAATCAGCTCCATGCCATATTAACCATTAACCAGTTCCAAGCTGTGTTCACCAGTAACCAGCTCCGTGCCATGTTCCCCAGTAACCAGCTCCACGAATTGTCACCAGTAACCAGTTCCACGCCGCATTCCCCAGTAACCAGCTCCACGCTGCGTTCGCCAGTAACCAGCTCCGTGCCGTGTTCACCAGTAACCTGCTCCATGCCGTCTTCACCAGTAAACAGCTCCGCGCCGGGTTCACCAGTACCAAGCTCCGCACCGGGTTGCAAGTAACCAGCTGCATGCCGTGTTCACCAGTAACCAGCTCCACACCGTGTTCGCCAGTAACCAGCTCCGTGCCATGTTCACCAGTAACCAGCTCCATGCCGTGTTCACCATTAACCAGCTCCACAAAGTGTTCACCAGTAACCAGCTCCACGCTGTGTTCACCAGTAACTAGCTCCACGCTGTGTTCACCAGTAACCATCTCCGTGCCATTTTCACCAGTAACCAGCTCCACGCTGTGTTCACCAGTAACTAGCTCCATGCCGTGTTCACCAGTAACTAGCTCCATGCCGTGTTCAGCAGTAACTAGCTCCACACCGTGTCCACCAGTAACGAGGTCCATGCCGCATTCGCCAGTACCCAGCTCCGCGCCGGGTTCACCAGCAACCAGCTATACGCCATTTTCGCCAGTAACCAGCACCATGCCGTCTTCAACAGTCAACAGATTCATGCCGTGTTCACTATTAACCAGCTCTGTGACATTTTTTCCAGTAACCAGTTCCATACCATGTTCACCATTAACCAGCTCTGTGCCGTGTTCACCAGTAACCAGCTGCACACTGTGTTTACCAGTAATCAGCTCCACGCTGTGTTCACCAGTAACCTGCTCCATGCCATGTTCACCAGTAACCAGCTGCACGCTGTGTTCAACAGTAACCAGCTCTGTGCTGTGTTCGCCAGTAACCAGCTGCACACCGTGTTCACCAGTAACCAGCTCCGTGCCGTGTTCACCCGTAACCAGCTCTGTGCCGTGTTCACCAGGAACAAGCTCTGTGCTCTGTTCACCAGTAACCAGCTCCATGCCATGTTCACAAGTAACCAGCTCTGTGCTGAGTTCACTAGTAAACAGCTCCGCGCGTGTTCACCAGTAAGCAGCACCATGCCATGTTAACCAGTAACCAGCTCCACGCTGTGTTCACCAGTAACTAGCTCCACACTGTGTTCACCAGTAACTAGCTCCACGCTGTGTTCACCAGTAACCAGCTCCGTGCCATTTTCATCAGTAACCAGCTCCACGCTGTGTTCACAAGTAACTAGCTCCACGCTGTGTTCACCAGTAACCAGCTCCGTGCCGTGTTCATCAGTAACCAGCTCCACGCTGTGTTCACCTGTAAACAGCTCCACGCCGGTTTCACCAGTACCCAGCTCCGCGCTGGTTTCCAAGTAACCAGCTCCATGCCATGTTCACAAGTAACCAGCTCCACACCGTGTTCGCCAGTAACCAGCTCCGTGCCATGTTCACCAGTAACGAGCTCCATGCCTTGTTCACCAGTAACAATCTCCGTGCGGAGTTCACCAGTAACCAGCTCCACGCTGTGTTCACCAGTAACCAGCTCCATGCCATATTCACCAGTAACGAGCCCTGTGCTGTATTCAACAGTAACGAGCTCCTTGCCGTGTTCACCAGTAACCAGCTCCATGCCGTGTTCACCAGTAATGACCTCCGTGCCGTATTCAACATTAACCACATCCATGCCATGTTCATCAGTAACCAGCTCCGTGCCGTGTTCACCAGCAACCAGCTCCATGCCGTTTTTGCCTGTAACCAGCTCCACACCATTTTCACCAGTAACAATCTCCGTGCGGAGTTCACCAGTAACCAGCTCCATGAAGTGTTCACCAGTAACCAGCTCCATGCCATGTTCACCGGTAAATAGGTCCATGCCGTGTTCAACTGTAACCTGCTACACACCACGTTCACCAGTAATCAGGTCCACGCTGCATTCACCAGTAACCTGATCCATACCGCGTTCACCAGTAACCAGCTCCGTTCCGTGTTCACCAGTAACCAGCTTCGTGCCGTGTTCACCTGTAACCAGCTCCACACCACGTTCACCATTAATCAGCACCACGCTGCGTTCGCCAGTAACTAGTTCCATGCCGTGTTAACCTCTAAACAGCACCGTGCCATGTTCACTAGTAACGAGCTCCACGCCGTGTTCACCAGGAACCAGCTCCGTGCTCTGTTCACCAGTAACCATCTCCGTGCCATGTTCACCAGTAACCAGCTCTGGGCCGAGTTCACCAGTAACCAGCTCCGCGCGTATTCACCAATAATCAGCTCCATGCCATGTTAACCATTAACCAGTTCCACGCTGTGTTCACCAGTGACCAGCTCCGTGCCATGTTCACCAGTAACCAGCTCCACGAAGTGTCACCAGTAACCAGTTCCACACCGCATTCCCCAGTAACCAGCTCCACGCTGCGTTCGCCAGTAACCAGCTCCGTGCCGTGTTCACCAGTAACCAGCTCCATGCCATATTCACCGGTAACGAGTCCTGTGCCGTATTCAACAGTAACAAGCTCCTTGCCATCTTCACCAGTAACCAGCTCCTTGCCGTGTTCACCAGTAATGACCTCCGTGCCGTATTCAACATTAACCACATCCATGCCATGTTCACCAGTAACCAGCTCCACGCCGTGTTTGCCTGTAACCAGCTCCACGCCATTTTCACCAGTAACAAGCTCCGTGCGTTTTTCACCAGTAACCAGCTCCATGAAGTGTTCACCAGTAACCAGCTCCATGCCGTGTTCACCTGTAACCAGCTCCATGCCGTGTTCACCAGTAACCAGGTCCACAAAGTGTTCACCAGTAAGCAGCTCCACGCCGTGTTCACCAGTAACCAGCTCCACGCTGCTTTTGCCAGTAACCAGCTCCGTGCCATGTTCACCAGTAACCAGCTCAACGCCATGTTCACCAGTAACTAGCTCCATGCCGTGTTCACCAGTAACTATCTCCATGTCGTGTTGACCAGTAACTAGCTCCACACCTTGTCCACCAGTAACCAGGTCCATGCCGTGTTCGCCAGTAACCAGCTCCGCGCCGGGTTCACCAGTAACCAGCTCCACGCCGTTTTCACCAGTAACCAGCACCATGCCGTCTTCACCAGTCAACAGATTCATGCCATGTTCACTATTAACCAGCTCCGTGCCATTTTCACCAGTAACCAGTTCCATGCCATGTTCGCCAGTAACCAGCTCCATGCCATGTTCACCATTAACCAGCTCTGTGCTTTGTTCACCAGTAACCAGCTGCACACTGTGTTTACCAGTAATCAGCTCCACGCTGTGTTCACCAGTAACCAGCTCCACGCCATGTTCATGAGTAACCAGCTGCACGCTGTGTTCAACAGTAACCAGCTCCATGCCATGTTAACCATTAACCAGCTCCACGCTGTGTTCACCAGTAACCAGCTCTGTGCCGCGTTCACCAGTAACCAGCTCCACAAAGTGTTCACCAGTAACCAGCTCCACGCCGCATTCATGAGTAACCAGCTCCACGCTGCGCTCGCCAGTAACCAGCTCCGTGCCGTGTTCACCACTAACCAGCTCCACACCGTGTTCACCAGTAACTAGCTCCACACAGTGTTCACCAGTAACTAGCTCCACGCTGTGTTCACCAGTAACCAGCTCCGTGCCGTGTTCACCAGTAACCAGCTCCACGCTGTGTTCACCAGTAAACAGCTCCACGCTGGTTTCACCAGTACCCAGCTCCGCGCTGGTTTCCAAGTAACCAGCTCCATGCCATGTTCACAAGTAACCAGCTCCACACCGTGTTCGTCAGTAACCAGCTCCGTGCCATGTTCACCAGTAACGAGCTCCATGCCGTGTTCACCAGTAACCAGCTCCATGCCGTGTTCACCAGTAACCAGCTCCATGCCGTCTTCATCAGTAAACAGCTCCGCGTCGGGTTCACCAGTACCAAGCTCCGCACTGGGTTGCAAGTAACCAGCTGCATGCCGTGTTCTCCAGTAACCAGCTCCACACCGTGTTCGCCAGTAACCAGCTCCGTGCCATGTTCACCAGTAACCAGCTCCGTTCCGTGTTCACCAGTAACCAGCTCCGTGCTGTGTTCACCTGTAACCAGCTCCACACCACGTTCACCAGTAATCAGCTCCACGCTGCGTTCGCCAGTAACTAGTTCCATGCCGTGTTCACCTCTAAACAGCACCGTGCCGTGTTCGCTAGTAACGAGCTCCACGCCGTGTTCACCAGGAACCAGCTCCGTGCTCTGTTCACCAGTAACCAGCTCCGTGCCATGTTCACCAGTAACCAGCTCTGTGCCGTGTTCACCAGTAACCAGCTCCGCGCGTCTTCACCAGTAATCAGCTCCATGCCATATTAACCATTAACCAGTTCCAAGCTGTGTTCACCAGTAACCAGCTCCGTGCCATGTTCCCCAGTAACCAGCTCCACGAATTGTCACCAGTAACCAGTTCCACGCCGCATTCCCCAGTAACCAGCTCCACGCTGCGTTCGCCAGTAACCAGCTCCGTGCCGTGTTCACCAGTAACCTGCTCCATGCCGTCTTCACCAGTAAACAGCTCCGCGCCGGGTTCACCAGTACCAAGCTCCGCACCGGGTTGCAAGTAACCAGCTGCATGCCGTGTTCACCAGTAACCAGCTCCACACCGTGTTCGCCAGTAACCAGCTCCGTGCCATGTTCACCAGTAACCAGCTCCATGCCGTGTTCACCATTAACCAGCTCCACAAAGTGTTCACCAGTAACCAGCTCCACGCTGTGTTCACCAGTAACTAGCTCCACGCTGTGTTCACCAGTAACCATCTCCGTGCCATTTTCACCAGTAACCAGCTCCACGCTGTGTTCACCAGTAACTAGCTCCATGCCGTGTTCACCAGTAACTAGCTCCATGCCGTGTTCAGCAGTAACTAGCTCCACACCGTGTCCACCAGTAACGAGGTCCATGCCGCATTCGCCAGTACCCAGCTCCGCGCCGGGTTCACCAGCAACCAGCTATACGCCATTTTCGCCAGTAACCAGCACCATGCCGTCTTCAACAGTCAACAGATTCATGCCGTGTTCACTATTAACCAGCTCTGTGACATTTTTTCCAGTAACCAGTTCCATACCATGTTCACCATTAACCAGCTCTGTGCCGTGTTCACCAGTAACCAGCTGCACACTGTGTTTACCAGTAATCAGCTCCACGCTGTGTTCACCAGTAACCTGCTCCATGCCATGTTCACCAGTAACCAGCTGCACGCTGTGTTCAACAGTAACCAGCTCTGTGCTGTGTTCGCCAGTAACCAGCTGCACACCGTGTTCACCAGTAACCAGCTCCGTGCCGTGTTCACCCGTAACCAGCTCTGTGCCGTGTTCACCAGGAACAAGCTCTGTGCTCTGTTCACCAGTAACCAGCTCCATGCCATGTTCACAAGTAACCAGCTCTGTGCTGAGTTCACTAGTAAACAGCTCCGCGCGTGTTCACCAGTAAGCAGCACCATGCCATGTTAACCAGTAACCAGCTCCACGCTGTGTTCACCAGTAACTAGCTCCACACTGTGTTCACCAGTAACTAGCTCCACGCTGTGTTCACCAGTAACCAGCTCCGTGCCATTTTCATCAGTAACCAGCTCCACGCTGTGTTCACAAGTAACTAGCTCCACGCTGTGTTCACCAGTAACCAGCTCCGTGCCGTGTTCATCAGTAACCAGCTCCACGCTGTGTTCACCTGTAAACAGCTCCACGCCGGTTTCACCAGTACCCAGCTCCGCGCTGGTTTCCAAGTAACCAGCTCCATGCCATGTTCACAAGTAACCAGCTCCACACCGTGTTCGCCAGTAACCAGCTCCGTGCCATGTTCACCAGTAACGAGCTCCATGCCTTGTTCACCAGTAACAATCTCCGTGCGGAGTTCACCAGTAACCAGCTCCACGCCGTGTTCACCAGTAACCAGCTCCATGCCATATTCACCAGTAATGAGCCCTGTGCCGTATTCAACAGTAACGAGCTCCTTGCCGTGTTCACCAGTAACCAGCTCCATTCCGTGTTCACCAGTAATGACCTCCGTGCCGTATTCAACATTAACCACATCCATGCCATGTTCATCAGTAACCAGCTCCGTGCCGTGTTCACCAGCAACCAGCTCCATGCCGTTTTTGCCTGTAACCAGCTCCACACCATTTTCACCAGTAACAATCTCCGTGCGGAGTTCACCAGTAACCAGCTCCATGAAGTGTTCACCAGTAACCAGCTCCATGCCATGTTCACCGGTAAATAGGTCCATGCCGTGTTCAACTGTAACCTGCTACACACCACGTTCACCAGTAATCAGGTCCACGCTGCATTCACCAGTAACCTGATCCATACCGCGTTCACCAGTAACCAGCTCCGTTCCGTGTTCACCAGTAACCAGCTTCGTGCCGTGTTCACCTGTAACCAGCTCCACACCACGTTCACCATTAATCAGCACCACGCTGCGTTCGCCAGTAACTAGTTCCATGCCGTGTTAACCTCTAAACAGCACCGTGCCATGTTCACTAGTAACGAGCTCCACGCCGTGTTCACCAGGAACCAGCTCCATGCTCTGTTCACCAGTAACCATCTCCGTGCCATGTTCACCAGTAACCAGCTCTGGGCCGAGTTCACCAGTAACCAGCTCCGCGCGTATTCACCAATAATCAGCTCCATGCCATGTTAACCATTAACCAGTTCCACGCTGTGTTCACCAGTGACCAGCTCCGTGCCATGTTCACCAGTAACCAGCTCCACGAAGTGTCACCAGTAACCAGTTCCACACCGCATTCCCCAGTAACCAGCTCCACGCTGCGTTCGCCAGTAACCAGCTCCGTGCCGTGTTCACCAGTAACCAGCTCCATGCCATATTCACCGGTAACGAGTCCTGTGCCGTATTCAACAGTAACAAGCTCCTTGCCGTCTTCACCAGTAACCAGCTCCTTGCCGTGTTCACCAGTAATGACCTCCGTGCCGTATTCAACATTAACCACATCCATGCCATGTTCACCAGTAACCAGCTCCGTGCCGTGTTCACCAGTAACCAGCTCCACGCCGTGTTTGCCTGTAACCAGCTCCACGCCATTTTCACCAGTAACAAGCTCCGTGCGTTTTTCACCAGTAACCAGCTCCATGCCGTGTTCACCAGTAACCAGCTCCATGCCGTGTTCACCTGTAACCAGCTCCACACCACGTTCACCAATAATCAGCTCCACGCTGCGTACGCCAGTAACTAGTTCCATGCCGCGTTCACCTGTAAACAGCACCGTGCCGTGTTCACCAGTAACGAGCTCCACGCCGTGTTCACCAGGAACCAGCTCCGTGCTCTGTTCACCAGTAACCAGCTCCGTGCCATGTTCACCAGTAACCAGCTCTGTGCCGAGTTCACTAGTAACCAGCTCCGCGCGTATTCACCAGTAATCAGCTCCATGCCATGTTCACCAGTAACCAGATCCACGAAGTGTCACCAGTAACCAGCTCCATGCCACATTCCCCAGTAACCAGCTCCACACTGCGTTTGCCAGTAACCTGCTCCGTGCCGTGTTCACCAGTAACCAGCTCCATGCCATGTTCGCCAGTACATAGCTCCACACCGTCTTCACCAGTAACCAGCCCCACGCCATGTTCACCAGTAAACAGATCCATGCCGTGTTCACCAGTACCCAGCTCCGCGCCGGGTTCCAAGTAACCAGCTGAATGCCGTGTTCACCAGTAAACAGCTCCACACCGTGTTCGCCAGTAACCAGCTCTGTGCCATGTTCACCAGTAACCAGCTCCATGCCATGTTCACCAGTAACCAGCTCCACAAAGTGTTCACCAGTAAGCAGCTCCACGCCGTGTTCACCAGTAACCAGCTCCACGCTGCTTTTGCCAGTAACCAGCTCCGTGCCATGTTCACCAGTAACGAGCCCTGTGCCGTATTCAACAGTAACTAGCTCCATGCTGTGTTCACCAGTAACCAGCTCCATGCCATGTTCACCAGTAATGTCCTCCGTGCCGTATTCAACATTAACCACATCCATGCCATGTTCATCAGTAACCAGCTCCGTGCCGTGTTCACCAGTAACCAGCTCCACGCCATGTTCACCAGTAACCAGCTCCATGCCATATTCACCAGTAACGAGCCCTGTGCCGTATTCAACAGTAACGAGCTCCATGCCGTGTTCACCAGTAACCAGCTCCATGCTGTGTTCACCAGTAATGACCTCCGTGCCGTATTCAACATTAACCACATCCATGCCATGTTCATCAGTATCCAGCTCCGTGCCGTGTTCACCAGCATCCAACTCCACGCCGTGTTTGCCTGTAACCAGCTCCACGCCATTTTCACCAGTAACAAGCTCCGTGCGGTGTTCACCAGTAACCAGCTCCATGAAGTGTTCACCCGTAACCAGCTTTGTGCCGTGTTCACCAGGAACAAGCTCTGTGCTCTGTTCACCAGTAACCAGCTCCATGCCATGTTCACAAGTAACCAGCTCTGTGCTGAGTTCACTAGTAAACAGCTCCGCGCGTGTTCACCAGTAAGCAGCACCATGCCATGTTAACCAGTAACCAGCTCCACGCTGTGTTCACCAGTAACTAGCTCCACACTGTGTTCACCAGTAACTAGCTCCACGCTGTGTTCACCAGTAACCAGCTCCGTGCCGTTTTCATCAGTAACCAGCTCCACGCTGTGTTCACAAGTAACTAGCTCCATGCTGTGTTCACCAGTAACCAGCTCCGTGCCGTGTTCATCAGTAACCAGCTCCACGCTGTGTTCACCTGTAAACAGCTCCACGCCGGTTTCACCAGTACCCAGCTCCGCGCTGGTTTCCAAGTAACCAGCTCCATGCCATGTTCACAAGTAACCAGCTCCACACCGTGTTCGCCAGTAACCAGCTCCGTGCCATGTTCACCAGTAACGAGCTCCATGCCTTGTTCACCAGTAACAATCTCCGTGCGGAGTTCACCAGTAACCAGCTCCACGCCGTGTTCACCAGTAACCAGCTCCATGCCATATTCACCAGTAACGAGCCCTGTGCCGTATTCAACAGTAACGAGCTCCTTGCCGTGTTCACCAGTAACCAGCTCCATTCCGTGTTCACCAGTAATGACCTCCGTGCCGTATTCAACATTAACCACATCCATGCCATGTTCATCAGTAACCAGCTCCGTGCCGTGTTCACCAGCAACCAGCTCCATGCCGTTTTTGCCTGTAACCAGCTCCACACCATTTTCACCAGTAACAATCTCCGTGCGGAGTTCACCAGTAACCAGCTCCATGAAGTGTTCACCAGTAACCAGCTCCATGCCATGTTCACCGGTAAATAGGTCCATGCCGTGTTCAACTGTAACCTGCTACACACCACGTTCACCAGTAATCAGGTCCACGCTGCATTCACCAGTAACCTGATCCATACCGCGTTCACCAGTAACCAGCTCCGTTCCGTGTTCACCAGTAACCAGCTTCGTGCCGTGTTCACCTGTAACCAGCTCCACACCACGTTCACCATTAATCAGCACCACGCTGCGTTCGCCAGTAACTAGTTCCATGCCGTGTTAACCTCTAAACAGCACCGTGCCATGTTCACTAGTAACGAGCTCCACGCCGTGTTCACCAGGAACCAGCTCCGTGCTCTGTTCACCAGTAACCATCTCCGTGCCATGTTCACCAGTAACCAGCTCTGGGCCGAGTTCACCAGTAACCAGCTCCGCGCGTATTCACCAATAATCAGCTCCATGCCATGTTAACCATTAACCAGTTCCACGCTGTGTTCACCAGTGACCAGCTCCGTGCCATGTTCACCAGTAACCAGCTCCACGAAGTGTCACCAGTAACCAGTTCCACACCGCATTCCCCAGTAACCAGCTCCACGCTGCGTTTGCCAGTAACCAGCTCCGTGCCGTGTTCACCAGTAACCAGCTCCATGCCATGTTCACCGGTAACGAGTCCTGTGCCGTATTCAACAGTAACAAGCTCCTTGCCGTCTTCACCAGTAACCAGCTCCTTGCCGTGTTCACCAGTAATGACCTCCGTGCCGTATTCAACATTAACCACATCCATGCCATGTTCACCAGTAACCAGCTCCGTGCCGTGTTCACCAGCAACCAGCTCCACGCCGTGTTTGCCTGTAACCAGCTCCACGCCATTTTCACCAGTAACAAGCTCCGTGCGTTTTTCACCAGTAACCAGCTCCATGAAGTGTTCACCAGTAACCAGCTCCATGCCGTGTTCACCTGTAACCAGCTCCACACCACGTTCACCAATAATCAGCTCCACGCTGCG
Organism: Isurus oxyrinchus; assembly: GCA_026770705.1. Lineage (NCBI taxonomy): Eukaryota > Metazoa > Chordata > Chondrichthyes > Lamniformes > Lamnidae > Isurus > Isurus oxyrinchus. The sequence continues at coordinate 2,370,498 of JANJGN010000014.1, read as the reverse complement.
TACGCCAGTAACTAGTTCCATGCCGCGTTCACCTGTAAACAGCACCGTGCCGTGTTCACCAGTAACGAGCTCCATGCCGTGTTCACCAGGAACCAGCTCCGTGCCATGTTCACCAGTAACCAGCTCCGTGCCATGTTCACCAGTAACCAGCTCTGTGCCGAGTTCACTAGTAACCAGCTCCGCGCGTATTCACCAGTAATCAGCTCCATGCCATGTTCACCAGTAACCAGATCCACGAAGTGTCACCAGTAACCAGCTCCATGCCACATTCCCCAGTAACCAGCTCCACACTGCGTTTGCCAGTAACCTGCTCCGTGCCGTGTTCACCAGTAACCAGCTCCATGCCATGTTTGCCAGTACATAGCTCCACACCGTCTTCACCAGTAACCAGCCCCACGCCATGTTCACCAGTAAACAGATCCATGCCGTGTTCACCAGTACCCAGCTCCGCGCCGGGTTCCAAGTAACCAGCTGCATGCCGTGTTCACCAGTAAACAGCTCCACACCGTGTTCGCCAGTAACCAGCTCTGTGCCATGTTCACCAGTAACCAGCTCCATGCCATGTTCACCAGTAACCAGCTCCACAAAGTGTTCACCAGTAAGCAGCTCCACGCCGTGTTCACCAGTAACCAGCTCCACGCTGCTTTTGCCAGTAACCAGCTCCGTGCCATGTTCACCAGTAACGAGCCCTGTGCCGTATTCAACAGTAACTAGCTCCATGCTGTGTTCACCAGTAACCAGCTCCATGCCGTGTTCACCAGTAATGTCCTCCGTGCCGTATTCAACATTAACAACATCCATGCGATGTTCATCAGTAACCAGCTCCGTGCCGTGTTCACCAGTAACCAGCTCCACGCCATGTTCACCAGTAACCAGCTCCATGCCATATTCACCAGTAACGAGCCCTGTGCCGTATTCAACAGTAACGAGCTCCATGCCGTGTTCACCAGTAACCAGCTCCATGCTGTGTTCACCAGTAATGACCTCCGTGCCGTATTCAACATTAACCACATCCATGCCATGTTCATCAGTATCCAGCTCCGTGCCGTGTTCACCAGCATCCAGCTCCACGCCGTGTTTGCCTGTAACCAGCTCCACGCCATTTTCACCAGTAACAAGCTCCGTGCGGTGTTCACCAGTAACCAGCTCCATGAAGTGTTCACCAGTAACCAGCTCCGTGCCATGTTCACCAGTAAATAGGTCCATGCCGTGTTCACCTGTAACCTGCTCCACACCACGTTCACCAGTAATCAGGTCCACGCTGCATTCGCCAGTAACCTGATCCATACCGCATTCACCAGTAACCAGCTCCGTTCCGTGTTCACCAGTAACCAGCTGCACACTGTGATTACCTGTAACCAGATCCATGCCGTGTTCACCAATAACCAGCACCATGCCATCTTCACCAATCAACAGATTCATGCTGTGTTCACCAGTAACCAGTTCCGTGCCTTTTTCACCAGTAACCACCTCCATGCCATGTTCGCCAGTAACCAGCTCCACGCCATGTTCACCAGTAACCAGCTCTATGGCGTGTTCACCATTAATCAGCTTCGTGCCTTGTTCACCAGTAACCAGCTCCATGCGGTGTTCAACAGTAACGCAGCACCAGGCCATGTTCACTCGTAACCAACTCCATGTCGTGTTCATCAGTAACCAGCTTTGTGCCGTGTTCACCAGTAACCAGCTGCACACTGTGTTTACCGGTGACCAGCTCTACGCCGTGTTCGCCAGTAACCAGCACCATGCCTTCTTCACCACTCAACAGATTCATGCCGTGTTCACTAGTAACCAACTCCATGCCGTGTTCACAAGTAACCAGCTCCATGCCGTTTTCACCAGTAACCAGCTCCACGCCATGTTCACCATTAACCAGCTCTGTGCCGTGTTCATCAGTAACCAGCTGCACACTGTGTTTACCAGTAACCAGCTCCACGCTGTGTTCACCAGTAACCAGTTCCGTCCTGTGTTCACCAGTAAACAGCTCCACGACATGTTCGCCAGTAACCAACTCCATGCCATGTCCACGAGTAACCAGCTCCGTGCCATGTTCACCAGTAACCAGCTCTGTGCTGAGTTCTCCAGTAATCAGCTCCACACGTATTCACCAGTAATCAGCTCCATGCCATGTTAATCATTAACCAGTTCCACGCTGTGTTCACCAGTAACCAGCTCCGTGCCGTGTTCACCAGTAACCAGCTCCACGAAGTGTCACCAGTAACCAGCTCCACGCCGCATTCCCCAGTAACCAGCTCCACGCTGTGTTCACCAGTAACCAGCTCCGTGCCATGTTCACCAGTAACCAGCTCCACGCCATGTTCACCAGTAACTAGCTCCACACCGTGTTCACCAGTAACTAGCTCCATGCCATGTTCACCAGTAAACAGCTCCACACCGTGTTCGCCAGTAACCAGCTCTGTGCCATGTTCACCAGTAACCAGCTCCATGCCATGTTCACCAGTAACCAGCTCCACAAAGTGTTCACCAGTAAGCAGCTCCACGCCGTGTTCACCAGTAACCAGCTCCACGCTGCTTTTGCCAGTAACCAGCTCCGTGCCATGTTCACCAGTAACGAGCCCTGTGCCGTATTCAACAGTAACTAGCTCCATGCTGTGTTCACCAGTAACCAGCTCCATGCCGTGTTCACCAGTAATGTCCTCCGTGCCGTATTCAACATTAACAACATCCATGCGATGTTCATCAGTAACCAGCTCCGTGCCGTGTTCACCAGTAACCAGCTCCACGCCATGTTCACCAGTAACCAGCTCCATGCCATATTCACCAGTAACGAGCCCTGTGCCGTATTCAACAGTAACGAGCTCCATGCCGTGTTCACCAGTAACCAGCTCCATGCTGTGTTCACCAGTAATGACCTCCGTGCCGTATTCAACATTAACCACATCCATGCCATGTTCATCAGTATCCAGCTCCGTGCCGTGTTCACCAGCATCCAGCTCCACGCCGTGTTTGCCTGTAACCAGCTCCACGCCATTTTCACCAGTAACAAGCTCCGTGCGGTGTTCACCAGTAACCAGCTCCATGAAGTGTTCACCAGTAACCAGCTCCGTGCCATGTTCACCAGTAAATAGGTCCATGCCGTGTTCACCTGTAACCTGCTCCACACCACGTTCACCAGTAATCAGGTCCACGCTGCATTCGCCAGTAACCTGATCCATACCGCATTCACCAGTAACCAGCTCCGTTCCGTGTTCACCAGTAACCAGCTGCACACTGTGATTACCTGTAACCAGATCCATGCCGTGTTCACCAATAACCAGCACCATGCCATCTTCACCAATCAACAGATTCATGCTGTGTTCACCAGTAACCAGTTCCGTGCCTTTTTCACCAGTAACCACCTCCATGCCATGTTCGCCAGTAACCAGCTCCACGCCATGTTCACCAGTAACCAGCTCTATGGCGTGTTCACCATTAATCAGCTTCGTGCCTTGTTCACCAGTAACCAGCTCCATGCGGTGTTCAACAGTAACGCAGCACCAGGCCATGTTCACTCGTAACCAACTCCATGTCGTGTTCATCAGTAACCAGCTTTGTGCCGTGTTCACCAGTAACCAGCTGCACACTGTGTTTACCGGTGACCAGCTCTACGCCGTGTTCGCCAGTAACCAGCACCATGCCTTCTTCACCACTCAACAGATTCATGCCGTGTTCACTAGTAACCAACTCCATGCCGTGTTCACAAGTAACCAGCTCCATGCCGTTTTCACCAGTAACCAGCTCCACGCCATGTTCACCATTAACCAGCTCTGTGCCGTGTTCATCAGTAACCAGCTGCACACTGTGTTTACCAGTAACCAGCTCCACGCTGTGTTCACCAGTAACCAGTTCCGTCCTGTGTTCACCAGTAAACAGCTCCACGACATGTTCGCCAGTAACCAACTCCATGCCATGTCCACGAGTAACCAGCTCCGTGCCATGTTCACCAGTAACCAGCTCTGTGCTGAGTTCTCCAGTAATCAGCTCCACACGTATTCACCAGTAATCAGCTCCATGCCATGTTAATCATTAACCAGTTCCACGCTGTGTTCACCAGTAACCAGCTCCGTGCCGTGTTCACCAGTAACCAGCTCCACGAAGTGTCACCAGTAACCAGCTCCACGCCGCATTCCCCAGTAACCAGCTCCACGCTGTGTTCACCAGTAACCAGCTCCGTGCCATGTTCACCAGTAACCAGCTCCACGCCATGTTCACCAGTAACTAGCTCCACACCGTGTTCACCAGTAACTAGCTCCATGCCATGTTCACCAGTAAACAGCTCCACACCGTGTTCGCCAGTAACCAGCTTCGTGCCATGTTCACCAGTAACCAGCTCCAAGCCGTGTTCACCAGTAACCAGCTCCACAAAGTGTTCACCAGTAAGCAGCTCCACGCCGTGTTCAGCAGTAACCAGCTCCACGCTGCTTTTGCCAGTAACCAGCTCCGTGCCATGTTCACCAGTAACGAGCCCTGTGCCGTATTCAACAGTAACTAGCTCCATGCCGTGTTCACCAGTAACCAGCTCCGTGCCATGTTCACCAGTAACCAGCTCCACGCCATGTTCACCAGTAACTAGCTCCACACTGTGTTCACCAGTAACTAGCTCCATGCCATGTTCACCAGTAAACAGCTCCGTGCTGTGTTCACCAGTAACCAGCTCCACGCCGTGTTCAGCAGTAAACAGCCCCGCGCCGGGTTCACCAGTACCCAGCTCCGCGCCGGGTTCCAAGTAACCAGCTGCATGCCGTGTTCACCAGTAACCAGCTCCACACCGTGTTCGCCAGTAATCAGCTCCGTGCCATGTTCACCAGTAACCAGCTCCATGCCGTGTTCACCAGTAACCAGGTCCACAAAGTGTTCACCAGTAAGCAGCTCCACGCCGTGTTCACAAGTAACCAGCTCCACGCTGCTTTTGCCAGTAACCAGCTCCGTGCCATGTTCACCAGTAACCAGCTCAACGCCATGTTCAGCAGTAACTAGCTCCATGCCGTGTTCACCAGTAACTAGCTCCATGTCGTGTTCACCAGTAACTAGCTCCACACCGTGTCCACCAGTAACCAGGTCCATGCCGTGTTCACCAGTAACCAGCTGCACACTGTGTTTACCAGTAATCAGCTCCACGCTGTGTTCACCAGTAACCAGTTCCACGCCGCATTCCCCAGTAACCAGCTCCACGCTGCGTTCGCCAGTAACCAGCTCCGTGCCGTGTTCACCAGTAACCAGCTCCATGCCATATTCACCGGTAACGAGTCCTGTGCCGTATTCAACAGTAACAAGCTCCTTGCCGTCTTCACCAGTAACCAGCTCCTTGCCGTGTTCACCAGTAATGACCTCCGTGCCGTATTCAACATTAACCACATCCATGCCACGTTCACCAGTAACCAGCTCCGTGCCGTGTTCACCAGCAACCAGCTCCACGCCGTGTTTGCCTGTAACCAGCTCCACGCCATTTTCACCAGTAACAAGCTCCCTGCGTTTTTCACCAGTAACCAGCTCCATGAAGTGTTCACCAGTAACCAGCTCCGTGCCGTGTTCACCTGTAACCAGCTCCACACCACGTTCACCAATAATCAGCTCCACGCTGCGTACGCCAGTAACTAGTTCCATGCCGCGTTCACCTGTAAACAGCACCGTGCCGTGTTCACCAGTAACGAGCTCCACGCCGTGTTCACCAGGAACCAGCTCCGTGCTCTGTTCACCAGTAACCAGCTCCGTGCCATGTTCACCAGTAACCAGCTCTGTGCCGAGTTCACCAGTAACCAGCTCCGCGCGTATTCACCAGTAATCAGCTCCATGCCATGTTAACCTTTCACCAGCTCCACGAAGTGTCACCAGTAACCAGCGCCACGCCGCATTCCCCATTAACCAGCTCCACGCTGCTTTTGCCAGTAACCAGCTCCGTGCCATGTTCACCAGTAACCAGCTCCACGCCATGATCACCAGTAACTAGCTCCATGTCGTGTTCACCAGTAACTAGATCCATGCCGTGTTCACCAGTAACTAGCTCCACACCATGTCCACCAGTAACCAGGTCCATGCCATGTTCGCCAGTAACCAGCTCCGTGCTGGGTTCACCAGTAACCAGCTCCACGCCATTTTCACCAGTAACCAGCACCATGCCGTCTTCACCAGTCAACATATTCATGCCGTGTTCACTATTAACCAGCTCTGTGCCGTGTTCACCATTACCTAGCTGCACACTATGTTTACCAGTAATCAGCTCCACGCTCTGTTCAACAGTATCCAGCTCCACGCCATGTTCACCAGTACCCAGCTGCACGCCGTGTTCAACAGTAACCAGCTTTGTGCCGTGTTCGCCAGTAACCAGCTCCACACCGTGTTCACCAGTAACCAGCTCCGTGCCGTGTTCACCAGTAACCAGCTCCACTCCGTGTTCACCGGGAACCAGCTCTGTGCTCTGTTCACCAGTAACCAGCTCCGTGCCATGTTCACCAGTAGCCAGCTCTGTGCCGAGTTCACTAGTAACCAGCTCCGCGCATGTTCACCTGTAAGCAGCTCCATGCCATGTTAACGAGTAACCAGCTCCACGCTGTGTTCACCAGTAACCAGCTCTGTGCCGTGTTCATCAGTAACCAGCTCCACAAAGTATTCACCAGTAACAAGCTCCACGCCGTGTTCACCAGTAACTAGCTCCACACCGTGTTCACCATTAACTAGCTCCATGTTGTGTTCACCAGTAACCAGCTCCGTGCCATGTTCACCAGTAACCAGCTCCACGCTGTGTTCACCCGTAAACAGCTCCACGCCGGGTTCACCAGTACCCAGCTCCGCGCTGTTTTCCAAATAACCAGCTCCATGCCGTGTTCACAAGTAACCAGCTCCACACCATGTTCGCCAGTAACCAGCTCAGTGCCATGTTTACCAGTAACCAGCTCCAAGCCGTGTTCACCAGTAACCGGCTCCACGAAGTGTTCACCAGTAACCAGCTACATGCCGTGTTCACCAGTAGCCAGCTCCATGCTGCTTTCGCCAGTAACCAGCTCCGTGCCGTGTTCACCAGTAACTAGCTACACTCCGTGTTCACCAGTATCTAGCTCCATGCCGTGTTCACCAGTATCTAGATCCACGCCGTGTTCACCAGTAATGAGCTCCATGCCGTGTTCGCCAGTAACCAGCTCCACGCCGGGTTCACCAGTAATCAGCTCCATGCCGTGTTCACCAGTAACCAGCTACACACCATGTTCATCATTAACCAACTCCGTGCCATGTTCACCAGTAACCTGCTCCACGCCTTCTTCACCAGTCACCAGCTCCACGCCTTCTTCACCAGTAACCAGCTCCATGCCGTGTTCACCAGTAACAAGCTCCATGCCATGTTCGCCAGTAACCAGCTCCGTGCCGTCTTCACCAGTAACCAGCACCACCCGCTGTTCACAAGTAATCAGCTCCACTCCATGTTCGCCAGTAACCAGCTCTGTGCCATGTTCACCTGTAACAAGTTCCACGCATTCTGCACCAGTAACCAGCTTGGTGCCGTGTTCACCGGTAACCATCTCCACGCCTTCTGCACCAGTAACCAACTCCTTGCCGTGTTCACCAGTAACCAGCTCCATGCCGTGTTCGACAGTAACCAGCTCCATGCCGTGTTCACCAGTAACCAGCTCCACGCCCTTTTCACAAGTAATCAGCTCCACTCTGTGTCCGGCAGTAATCAGCTCCGCGCCATGTTCACCCGTAACCAGCTGCACACTGTGTTTACCAGTAATCAGCTCCACACCATGTTCACCATTAACCAGCTCTGTGCCGTGTTCACCAGTAACCAGCTGCACACTGTGTTTACCAGTAATCAGCTCCACGCTGTGTTCACCAGTAACCAGCTCCATGCCATGTTCACCAGTAACCAGCTGCACACTGTGTTTACCAGTAACCAGCTCCACGCCATGATCACCAGTAATCAGCTCCGCGACGTGTTCGCCAGAAACCAGCTCCACGCCGTGTTCACCAGTAACCAGCACCATGCCATCTTCATCAATCAACAGTTTCATGCCGTGTTCACCAGTAACCAGCTCCGTGCCGTTTTCACCAGTAACCACCTCCATGCCGTGTTCGCCAGTAACCAGCTCCACGCCATGTTCACCAGTAACCAGCTCTATGCCGTGTTCACCATTAACCAGCTTCGTGCCTGGTTCACCAGTAACCACCTCAATGCGGTGTTCAACAGTAACCAGCACCAGGCCGTGTTCACCCGTAACCAACTCCATGTTGTGTTCATCAGTAACCAGCTTTGTGCCGTGTTCACCAGTAACCAGCTGCACACTGTGTTTACCGGTAACCGGATCCACGCCGCGTTCGCCAGTAACCAGCACCATGCCTTCTTCACCACTCAACAGATTCATGCCGTGTTCACTAGTAACCAACTCCATGCCGTGTTCACCAGTAACCAGCTCCATGCCGTTTTCACCAGTAACCAGCTCCACGCCATGTTAACCATTAACCAGCTCTGTGCCGTGTTCATCAGTAACCAGCTGCACACTGTGTTTACTGGTAACCAGCTCCACACTGTGTTCGCCAGTAACCAGCACCATGCCGTCTTCACCACTCAACAGATTCATGCCGTGTTCACTAGTAAACAGCTCCGTGCCGTGTTCACCAGTAACCAGCTCCACGCCGTGTTCACCAGTAACCAGCTCCACGCAACGTTCACCATTAACTAGCTCTGTGCCATGTTCACCAGTAACCAGCTCCACGCCGTGTTCACAAGGAACCAGCTCTGTGCTCTATTCACCAGTATCCAGCACCGTGCCATGTTCACCAGTAACCAGCTCTCTGCCGAGTTCACCAGTAACCAGCTCCGCGCGTGTTCACCAGTAAGCATCTCCATGCCATGTTAACCAGTAACTAGCTCCACGCTGTGTTCACCAGTAACCAGCTCCGTGCCGTGTTCACCAGTAACCAGCTCCACACCACGTTCACCAGTAATCAGCTCCATGCCGCGTTCACCTGTAACCAGCTCCGTGCCATGTTCACCAGTAGCGAGCTCCACGCCGTGTTCACCAGGAACCAGCTCCATGCTCTGTTCACCAGTAACCAGCTTTGTGCCGAGTTCACCAGTAACCAGCTCCGCGCGTATTCACCAGTAATCAGCTCCATGACATGTTAACCATTAACCAGTTCCACGCTGTGTTCACCAGTAACAAGCTCCACGCCGCATTCCCTAGTAAACAGCTCCACGCTGCATTCGCCAGTAACCAGCTCCGTGCCGTGTTCACCACTAACCAGATCCACGCCATGTTCACCAGTAACTAGCTCCACACCGTGTTCACCAGTAACTAGCTCCACGCCGTGTTCACCAGTAACCAGCTCCGTGCTGTTTTCACCAGTAACCAGCTCCACGCCATGTTCACCATTAACCAGCTCTGTGCCGTGTTCATCAGTAACCAGCTGCACGCTGTGTTTACCGGTATCCAGCTCCACACTGTGTTCACCAGTAACCAGCACCATGCCATCTTCACCACTCAACAGATTCATGCCGTTTTCGCCAGTAACCAGCTCCGTGCCGTGTTCACCAGTGACAAGCTCCGTGACGTATTCACCAGTAACCAGCTCCACGCCGTGTTCACCAGTAACCAGATCCATGCCACGTTCACCATTAACCAGCTCTGTGCCGTGTTCACCAGTAACCAGCTACACACTGTGTTTACCAGTAACCAGCTCCACGCTGTGTTCACCAGTAACCAGCTCCGTCCTGTGTTCACCAGTAACCAGCTCCACGACATGTTCGCCAGTAACCAGCTCCACGCCATGTCCATGAGTAACCAGCTCCGTGCCGTGTTCACCAGTATCCAGCTCCACACCATGTCCACCAGTAACCAGGTCCAAGCCGTTTTCACCAGTAACCAGCTCCGTGACATATTCACCAGTAACCAGCTCCACGCCGTGTTTACCAGTAACCAGCTCCATGCCGTATTCACATGTAACGAGCCCTGTGCCATATTCAACAGTAACGAGCTCCATGCCGTGTTCACCAGCAACCAGCTCCGTGCCGTGTTTGCCTGTAACCAGCTCCACGCCATTTTCACCAGTAACAAGCTCCGTGCGGTGTTCATCAGTAACCAGCTCCATGAAGTGTTCACCAGTAACCAGCTCCGTGCCATGTTCACCAGTAAATAGGTCCATGCCATGTTCACCTGTAACCTGCTCCACACCACGTTCACCAGTAATCAGGTCCACGCTGCATTCGCCAGTAACCTGATCCATACGGCGTTCACCAGTAACCAGCTCCGTTCCCTGTTCACCAGTAACCAGCTCCGTGCCGTGTTCACCTGTAACCAGCTCCACACCACGTTCACCAGTAATCAGCTCCACGCTGCGTTCGCCATTAACTAGTTCCATGCCGCGTTCACCTGTAACCAGCAGCGTGCCGTGTTCACCAGTAACGAGCTCCACGCTGTGTTCACCAGGAACCAGCTCCGTGCTCTGTTCACCAGTAACCAGCTCCGTGCCATGTTCACCAGTAACCAGCTCTGTGCCGAGTTCACCAGTAACCAGCTCCGCGCGTATTCACCAGTAATCAGCTCCATGCCATGTTAACCTTTCACCAGCTCCACGAAGTGTCACCAGTAACCAGCGCCACGCCGCATTCCCCATTAACCAGCTCCACGCTGCTTTTGCCAGTAACCAGCTCCGTGCCATGTTCACCAGTAACCAGCTCCACGCCATGTTCACCAGTAACTAGCTGCATGTCGTGTTCACCAGTAACTAGATCCATGCCGTGTTCACCAGTAACTAGCTCCACACCATGTCCACCAGTAACCAGGTCCATGCCATGTTCGCCAGTAACCAGCTCCGTGCTGGGTTCACCAGTAACCAGCTCCACGCCATTTTCACCAGTAACCAGCACCATGCCGTCTTCACCAGTCAACATATTCATGCCGTGTTCACTATTAACCAGCTCTGTGCCGTGTTCACCATTACCTAGCTGCACACTGTGTTTACCAGTAATCAGCTCCACGCTCTGTTCAACAGTATCCAGCTCCACGCCATGTTCACCAGTACCCAGCTGCACGCCGTGTTCAACAGTAACCAGCTTTGTGCCGTGTTCGCCAGTAACCAGCTCCACACCGTGTTCACCAGTAACCAGCTCCGTGCCGTGTTCACCAGTAACCAGCTCCACTCCGTGTTCACCGGGAACCAGCTCTGTGCTCTGTTCACCAGTAACCAGCTCCGTGCCATGTTCACCAGTAGCCAGCTCTGTGCCGAGTTCACTAGTAACCAGCTCCGCGCATGTTCACCTGTAAGCAGCTCCATGCCATGTTAACGAGTAACCAGCTCCACGCTGTGTTCACCAGTAACCAGCTCTGTGCCGTGTTCATCAGTAACCAGCTCTACAAAGTATTCACCAGTAACAAGCTCCACGCCGTGTTCACCAGTAACTAGCTCCACACCGTGTTCACCATTAACTAGCTCCATGTTGTGTTCACCAGTAACCAGCTCCGTGCCATGTTCACCAGTAACCAGCTCCACGCTGTGTTCACCCGTAAACAGCTCCACGCCGGGTTCACCAGTACCCAGCTCCACGCTGTTTTCCAAATAACCAGCTCCATGCCGTGTTCACAAGTAACCAGCTCCACACCATGTTCGCCAGTAACCAGCTCAGTGCCATGTTTACCAGTAACCAGCTCCAAGCCGTGTTCACCAGTAACCGGCTCCACGAAGTGTTCACCAGTAACCAGCTACACGCCGTGTTCACCAGTAGCCAGCTCCATGCTGCTTTCGCCAGTAACCAGCTCCGTGCCGTGTTCACCAGTAACTAGCTACACTCCGTGTTCACCAGTAACCAGCTACACGCCGTGTTCACCAGTAGCCAGCTCCATGCTGCTTTCGCCAGTAACCAGCTCCGTGCCGTGTTCACCAGTAACTAGCTACACTCCGTGTTCACCAGTATCTAGCTCCATGCCGTGTTCACCAGTAACTAGCTCCACGCCGTGTTCACCAGTAATGAGCTCCATGCCGTGTTCGCCAGTAACCAGCTCCACGCCGGGTTCACCAGTAATCAGCTCCATGCCATGTTCACCAGTAACCAGCTACACACCATGTTCACCATTAACCAACTCCGTGCCATGTTCACCAGTAACCAGCTCCGTGACGTATTCACCAGTAACCAGCTCCATGCCGTGTTCACCAGTAACCAGCTCCATGCCGTGTTCACCAGTAACAAGCTCCATGCCATGTTCGCCTGTAACCAGCTCCGTGCCGTCTTCACCAGTAACCAGCACCACCCGCTGTTCACAAGTAATCAGCTCCACTCCATGTTTGCCATTAACCAGCTCTGTGCCATGTTCACCTGTAACAAGTTCCACGCATTCTGCACCAGTAACCAGCTCGGTGCCGTGTTCACCGGTAACCATCTCCACGCCTTCTGCACCAGTAACCAATTCCTTGCCGTGTTCACCAGTAACCAGCTCCATGCCGTGTTCGACAGTAACCAGCTCCATGCCGTGTTCACCAGTAACCAGCTCCACGCCCTTTTCACAAGTAATCAGCTCCACTCTGTGTCCGGCAGTAATCAGCTCCGCGCCATGTTCACCCGTAACCAGCTGCACACTGTGTTTACCAGTAATCAGCTCCACACCATGTTCACCAGTAACCAGCTCCATGCCGTGTTCACCAGTAACCAGCTCCACGCCCTTTTCACAAGTAATCAGCTCCACTCTGTGTCCGGCAGTAATCAGCTCCGCGCCATGTTCACCCGTAACCAGCTGCACACTGTGTTTACCAGTAATCAGCTCCACACCATGTTCACCAGTAACCAGCTCTATGCCGTGTTCACCATTAACCTGCTTCGTGCCTTGTTCACCAGTAACCAGCTCCATGCGGTGTTCAACAGTAACCAGCACCAGGCCATGTTCACCCGTAACCAACTCCATGTCGTGTTCATCAGTAACCAGCTTTGTGCCGTGTTCACCAGTAACCAGCTGTACACTGTTTTTACCGGTAACCAGCTCCACGCCGTGTTCACCAGTAACCAGCTGTACACTGTTTTTACCGGTAACCAGCTCCACCCCATGTTCGCCAGTAACCAGCACCATGCCTTCTTCACCACTCAACAGATTCATGCCATGTTCACTAGTAACCAGCTCCATGCCGTGTTCACCAGTAACCAGCTCCGTGATGTATTCACCATTAACCAGCTCCATGCCGTTTTCACCAGTAACCAGCTCCACGCCATGTTCACCATTAAGCAGCTCTGTGCCGTGTTCATCAGTAACCAGCTGCACACTGTGTTTACCGGTAACCAGCTCCACACTGAGTTCGCCAGTAACCAGCACCATGCCGTCTTCACCACTCAACAGATTAATGCCGCGTTCACTAGTAACCAGCTCCGTGCCGTGTTCACCAGTGACCAGCTCCGTGACGTATTCACCAGTAACCAGCTCCATACCGTGTTCACCAGTAACCAGCTCCACACCATGTTCGCCATTAACCAGCTCCGTGCCATGTTCACCAGTAACCAGCTCTGTGCCGAGTTCACTAGTAACCAGCTCCGCGCATGTTCACCTGTAAGCAGCTCCATGCCATGTTAACCAGTAACCAGCTCCACGCTGTGTTCACCAGTAACCAGCTCTGTGCCGTGTTCTCCAGTAACCAGCTCCACGAAGTGTTCACCAGTAACCAGATCCACGCCGCATTCACCAGTAACCAGCTCCACGCTGCATTCGCCAGTAACCAGCTCCGTGCCATGTTCACCAGTAACCAGCTCCACGCCGTGTTCACCAGAAACTAGCTCCACACCGTGTTCACCATTAACTAGCTCCATGCTGTGTTCACCAGTAACCAGCTCCGTGCCGTGTTTACCTGTCACCAGCTCCATGCTGTGTTCACCAGTAAACAACTCCACGCCGGGTTCACCAGTACCCAGCTCCGCGCTGGTTTCCAAGTAACCAGCTCCATGCCATGTTCACAAGTAACCAGCTCCACACCATGTTCGCCAGTAACCAGCTCCGTGCCATGTTCACCAGTAACCAGCTCCACGAAGTGTTCACCAGTAACCAGCTCCACGCCATGTTCACCAGTAACCAGCTCCATGCTGCTTTCGCCAGTAACCAGCTCCGTGCCGTGTTCACCAGTAACTAGCTCCACTCCATGTTCACCAGTAACTAGCTCCATGCCGTGTTCACCAGTAACAAGCTCCACGCCGTGTTCACCAGTAATGAGCTCCATGCCGTGTTCGCCAGTAACCAGCTCCACACCATGTTCACCATTAACCAGCTCCGTGCCATGTTCACCAGTAACCAGCTCCACGCCTTCTTCACCACTAACCAGCTCCACGCCTTCTTCACCATTAACCAGCTCCATGCCGTGTTCACCAGTAACAAGCTCCATGCCATGTTCGCCAGTAACCAGCTCCGTGCCGTCTTCACCAGTAACCAGCTCCACCCGCTGTTCACAAGCAATCAGCTCCACTCCGTGTTCGCCAGTAACCAGCTCTGTGCCATGTTCACCTGTAACAAGCTCCACGCATTCTGCACCAGTAACCAGCTCGGTGCCGTGTTCACCGGTAACCATCTCCACGCCTTTTGCACCAGTAACCAACTCCGTGCTGTGTTCACCAGTAACCAGCTCCATGCCATGTTCGACAGTAACCAGCTCCAAGCCGTGTTGACCAGTAACCAGCTCCACGCCCTTTTCACAAGTAATCAGCTCCACTCTGTGTCCGGCAGTAATCAGCTCCGCGCCATGTTCACCCGTAACCAGCTGCACACTGTGTTTACCAGTAATCAGCTCCACACCGTGTTCAACAGTAACCAGCTTTGTGCCGTGTTCACCTGTAACCAGCTGCACACTGTGTTTACCGCTAACCACCTCCATGCCGTGTTCACCAGTAACCAGCACCATGCCGTCTTCACCATTCAACAGATTCATGCCGTGTTCACTATTAACCAGCTCCGTGCCATTTTGACCAGTAACCAGTTCCATGCCGTATTCGCCAGTAACGAGCTCCATGCCATGTTCACCATTAACCATCTCTATGCCCTGTTCACCTTTAACCAGCTCCGTGCCGTGTTCACCAGTAACCAGCTTCGCGCCGGGTTCACCAGTAACCAGCTCCACGCCGTTTTCACCAGTAACCAGCACCATGCCGTCTTCACTAGTCAACAGATTCATGCTGTGTTCACTATTAACCAGCTCCGTGCCATTTTCACCAGTAACCAGTTCCATGCCGTGTTCGCCAGTAACCAGCTCCATGCCATGTTCACCATTAGCCAGCTCTGTGCCCTGTTCACCAGTAACCAGCAGCACACAGTGTTTACCAGTAATCAGCTCCATGCTGTGTTCACCAGTAACCAGCTCCACACCATGTTCACCAGTAACCAGCTGCACGCCGTGTTCAACAGTAACCAGCTCTGTGCCGTGTTCGCCAGTAACCAGCTCCACACCGTGTTCACCAGTAACCAGATCCACGCCACGTTCACCATTAACCAGCTCTGTGCCGTGTTCACCAGTAACCAGCTGCACACTGTGTTTACCAGTAACCAGCTCCACGCTGTGTTCACCAGTAACCAGCTCCGTCCTGTGTTCACCAGTAATGACCTCCATGCCGTAATCAACATTAACCACATCCATGCCATGTTCATCAGTCACCAGCTCCGTGCCGTGTTCACCAGCAACCAGCTCCGTGCCGTGTTTGCCTGTAGCCAGCTCCACGCCATTTTCACCAGTAACAAGCTCTGTGCGGTGTTCACCAGTAACCAGCTCCATGAAGTGTTCACCAGTAAACAACTCCGTGCCATGTTCACCAGTAAATAGGTCCATGCCATGTTCACCTGTAACCTGCTCCACATCACGTTCACCAGTAATCAGGTCAACGCTGCATTCGCCAGTAACCTGATCCATACCGCGTTCACCAGTAACCAGCTCCGTTCCCTGTTCACCAGTAACCAGCTCCGTGCCGTGTTCACCTGTAACCAGCTCCACACCACGTTCACCAGTAATCAGCTCCACGCTGCGTTCGCCATTAACTAGTTCCATGCCGCGTTCACCTGTAACCAGCACCGTGCCGTGTTCACCAGTAACGAGCTCCACGCTGTGTTCACCAGGAACCAGCTCCGTGCTCTGTTCACCAGTAACCAGCTCTGTGCCGAGTTCACCAGTAACCAGCTCCGCGCGTATTCACCAGTAATCAGCTCCATGCCATGTTAACCTTTCACCAGCTCCACGAAGTGTCACCAGTAACCAGCGCCAAGCTGCAATCCCCATTAACCAGCTCCACGCTGCTTTTGCCAGTAACCAGCTCCGTGCCATGTTCACCAGTAACCAGCTGCACACTGTGTTTACCAGTAATCAGCTGCACGCTCTGTTCAACAGTATCCAGCTCCACGCCATGTTCACCAGTACCAAGCTGCACGCCGTGTTCAACAGTAACCAGCTTTGTGCCGTGTTCGCCAGTAACCAGCTCCACACCGTGTTCACCAGTAACCAGCTCCGTGCTGTGTTCATCAGTAACCAGCTCCACGCCGTGTTCACCGGGAACCAGCTCTGTGCTCTGTTCACCAGTAACCAGCTCCGTGCCATGTTCACCAGTAACCAGCTCTGTGCCGAGTTTACTATTAACCAGCTCCGCGCATGTTCACCTGTAAGCAGCTCCATGCCATGTTAACCAGTAACCAGCTCCACGCTGTGTTCACCATTAACCAGCTCTGTGCCGTGTTCATCAGTAACCAGCTCCACAAAGTGTTCACCAGTAACCAGCTCCACGCCGTGATCACCAGTAACTAGCTCCACACCGTGTTCACCATTAACTAGCTCCATGCTGTGTTCACCAGTAACCAGCTCCGTGACGTGTTCACCAGTAACCAGCTCCACGCTGTGTTCACCCGCAAACAGCTCCACGCCGGGTTCACCAGTACCCAGCTCCGCACTGTTTTCCAAATAACCAGCTCCATGCCATGTTCACAAGTAACCAGCTCCACACCATGTTCGCCAGAAACCAGCTCAGTGCCATGTTCACCGGTAACCAGCTCCAAGCTGTGTTCACCAGTAACCGGCTCCACGAAGTGTTCACCAGTAACCAGCTCCACGCCGTGTTCACCAGTAACCAGCTCCATGCTGCTTTCGCCAGTAACCAGCTCCGTGCCGTGTTCACCAGTAACTAGCTACACTCCGTGTTCACCAGTAACTAGCTCCATGCCGTGTTCACCAGTAACTAGCTCCACGCCGTGTTCACCAGTAATGAGCTCCATGCCGTGTTCGCCAGTAACCAGCTCCACACGGGGTTCACCAGTAATCAGCTCCATGCCGTGTTCACCAGTAACCAGCTACACACCATGTTCACCAGTAACCAACTCCGTGCCATGTTCACCAGTAACCTGCTCCACGCCTTCTTCACCAGTCACCAGCTCCACGCCTTCTTCACCAGTAACCAGCTCTATGCCGTGTTCACCAGTAACAAGCTCCATGCCATGTTCGCCAGTAACCAGCTCCGTGCCGTCTTCACCAGTAACCAGCACCACCAGCTGTTCACAAGTAATCAGCTCCACTCCATGTTTGCCATTAACCAGCTCTGTGCCATGTTCACCTGTAACAAGTTCCACGCATTCTGCACCAGTAACCAGCTCGGTGCCGTGTTCACCGGTAACCATCTCCACGCCTTCTGCACCAGTAACCAATTCCTTGCCGTGTTCACCAGTAACCAGCTCCATGCCGTGTTCGACAGTAACCAGCTCCATGCCGTGTTCACCAGTAACCAGCTCCACGCCCTTTTCACAAGTAATCAGCTCCACTCTGTGTCCGGCAGTAATCAGCTCCGCGCCATGTTCACCAGTAACCAGCTCCATGCCGTGTTCACCAGTAACCAGCTCCACGCCCTTTTCACAAGTAATCAGCTCCACTCTGTGTCCGGCAGTAATCAGCTCCGCGCCATGTTCACCCGTAACCAGCTGCACACTGTGTTTACCAGTAATCAGCTCCACACCATGTTCACCAGTAACCAGCTCTATGCCGTGTTCACCATTAACCTGCTTCGTGCCTTGTTCACCAGTAACCAGCTCCATGCGGTGTTCAACAGTAACCAGCACCAGGCCATGTTCACCCGTAACCAACTCCATGTCGTGTTCATCAGTAACCAGCTTTGTGCCGTGTTCACCAGTAACCAGCTGTACACTGTTTTTACCATTAACCAGCTCCACGCCGTGTTCACCAGTAACCAGCTGTACACTGTTTTTACCGGTAACCAGCTCCACGCCATGTTCGCCAGTAACCAGCACCATGCCTTCTTCACCACTCAACAGATTCATGCCATGTTCACTAGTAACCAGCTCCATGCCGTGTTCACCAGTAACCAGCTCCGTGACGTATTCACCAGTAACCAGCTCCATGCCGTGTTCACCAGTAACCAGCTCCATGCCGTGTTCACCAGTAACAAGCTCCATGCCATGTTCGCCAGTAACCAGCTCCGTGCCGTCTTCACCAGTAACCAGCACCACCCGCTGTTCACAAGTAATCAGCTCCACTCCATGTTTGCCATTAACCAGCTCTGTGCCATGTTCACCTGTAACAAGTTCCACGCATTCTGCACCAGTAACCAGCTCGGTGCCGTGTTCACCGGTAACCATCTCCACGCCTTCTGCACCAGTAACCAATTCCTTGCCGTGTTCACCAGTAACCAGCTCCATGCCGTGTTCGACAGTAACCAGCTCCATGCCGTGTTCACCAGTAACCAGCTCCACGCCCTTTTCACAAGTAATCAGCTCCACTCTGTGTCCGGCAGTAATCAGCTCCGCGCCATGTTCACCCGTAACCAGCTGCACACTGTGTTTACCAGTAATCAGCTCCACACCATGTTCACCAGTAACCAGCTCCATGCCGTGTTCACCAGTAACCAGCTCCACGCCCTTTTCACAAGTAATCAGCTCCACGCTGTGTCCGGCAGTAATCAGCTCCGCGCCATGTTCACCCGTAACCAGCTGCACACTGTGTTTACCAGTAATCAGCTCCACACCATGTTCACCAGTAACCAGCTCTATGCCGTGTTCACCATTAACCTGCTTCGTGCCTTGTTCACCAGTAACCAGCTCCATGCGGTGTTCAACAGTAACCAGCACCAGGCCATGTTCACCCGTAACCAACTCCATGTCGTGTTCATCAGTAACCAGCTTTGTGCCGTGTTCACCAGTAACCAGCTGTACACTGTTTTTACTGGTAACCAGCTCCACGCCGTGTTCACCAGTAACCAGCTGTACACTGTTTTTACCGGTAACCAGCTCCACGCCATGTTCGCCAGTAACCAGCACCATGCCTTCTTCACCACTCAACAGATTCATGCCATGTTCACTAGTAACCAGCTCCATGCCGTGTTCACCAGTAACCAGCTCCGTGATGTATTCACCATTAACCAGCTCCATGCCGTTTTCACCAGTAACCAGCTCCACGCCATGTTCACCATTAAGCAGCTCTGTGCCGTGTTCATCAGTAACCAGCTGCACACTGTGTTTACCGGTAACCAGCTCCTCACTGAGTTCGCCAGGAACCAGCACCATGCCGTCTTCACCACTCAACAGATTAATGCCGCGTTCACTAGTAACCAGCTCCGTGCCGTGTTCACCAGTGACCAGCTCCGTGACGTATTCACCAGTAACCAGCTCCATACTGTGTTCACCAGTAACCAGCTCCACACCATGTTCGCCATTAACCAGCTCCGTGCCATGTTCACCAGTAACCAGCTCTGTGCCGAGTTCACTAGTAACCAGCTCCGCACATGTTCACCTGTAAGCAGCTCCATGCCATGTTAACCAGTAACCAGCTCCACGCTGTGTTCACCAGTAACCAGCTCTGTGCCGTGTTCTCCAGTAACCAGCTCCACGAAGTGTTCACCAGTAACCAGATCCACGCCGCATTCACCAGTAACCAGCTCCACGCTGCATTCGCCAGTAACCAGCTCCGTGCCATGTTCACCAGTAACCAGCTCCACGCCGTGTTCACCAGAAACTAGCTCCACACCGTGTTCACCATTAACTAGCTCCATGCTGTGTTCACCAGTAACCAGCTCCGTGCCGTGTTTACCTGTCACCAGCTCCATGCTGTGTTCACCAGTAAACAACTCCACGCCGGGTTCACCAGTACCCAGCTCCGCGCTGGTTTCCAAGTAACCAGCTCCATGCCATGTTCACAAGTAACCAGCTCCACACCATGTTCGCCAGTAACCAGCTCCGTGCCATGTTCACCAGTAACCAGCTCCATGCCGTGTTCACCAGTAACCAGCTCCACGAAGTGTTCACCAGTAACCAGCTCCACGCCATGTTCACCAGTAACCAGCTCCATGCTGCTTTCGCCAGTAACCAGCTCCGTGCCGTGTTCACCAGTAACTAGCTCCACTCCATGTTCACCAGTAACTAGCTCCATGCTGTGTTCACCAGTAACAAGCTCCACGCCGTGTTCACCAGTAATGAGCTCCATGCCGTGTTCGCCAGTAACCAGCTCCACGCCGGTTTCACCAGTAATCAGCTCCATGCCATGTTCACCAGTAACCAGCTCCACACCATGTTCACCATTAACCAGCTCCGTGCCATGTTCACCAGTAACCAGCTCCACGCCTTCTTCACCACTAACCAGCTCCACGCCTTCTTCACCAGTAACCAGCTCCATGCTGTGTTCACCAGTAACAAGCTCCATGCCATGTTCGCCAGTAACGAGCTCCGTGCCGTATTCACCAGTAACCAGCTCCACCCGCTGTTCACAAGCAATCAGCTCCACTCCGTGTTCGCCAGTAACCAGCTCTGTGCCATGTTCACCTGTAACAAGCTCCACACATTCTGCACCAGTAACCAGCTCGGTGCCGTGTTCACCGGTAACCATCTCCACGCCTTTTGCACCAGTAACCAACTCCGTGCCGTGTTCACCAGTAACCAGCTCCACGCCCTTTTCACAAGTAATCAGCTCCACTCTGTGTCCGGCAGTAATCAGCTCCGCGCCATGTTCACCCGTAACCAGCTGCACACTGTGTTTACCAGTAATCAGCTCCACACCGTGTTCACCAGTAACCAGCACCATGCGGTGTTCAACAGTAACCAGCTTTGTGCCGTGTTCACCTGTAACCAGCTGCACACTGTGTTTACCGCTATCCACCTCCATGCCGTGTTCACCAGTAACCAGCACCATGCCGTCTTCACCAGTCAACAGATTCATGCCGTGTTCACTATTAACCAGCTCCGTGCCATTTTGACCAGTAACCAGTTCCATGCCGTGTTCGCCAGTAATCAGCTCCATGCCATGTTCACCATTAACCAGCTCTATGCCGTGTTCACCATTAACCTGCTTCGTGCATTGTTCACCAGTAACCTGCTCCATGCGGTGTTCAACAGTAACCAGCACCAGGCCATGATCACCCGTTACCAACTCCATGTCGTGTTCATCAGTAACCAGCTTTGTGCCGTGTTCACCAGTAACCAGCTCCACGCCTTCTTCACCAGTCACCAGCTCCACGCCTTCTTCACCAGTAACCAGCTCTATGCCGTGTTCACCAGTAACAAGCTCCATGCCATGTTCGCCAGTAACCAGCTCCGTGCCGTCTTCATCAGTAACCAGCACCACCCGCTGTTCACAAGTAATCAGCTCCACTCCATGTTTGCCATTAACCAGCTCTGTGCCATGTTCACCTGTAACAAGTTCCACGCATTCTGCACCAGTTAGCAGCTCGGTGCCGTGTTCACCGGTAACCATCTCCATGCCTTCTGCACCAGTAACCAATTCCTTGCCGTGTTCACCAGTAACCAGCTCCATGCCGTGTTCGACAGTAACCAGCTCCATGCCGTGTTCACCAGTAACCAGCTCCACGCCCTTTTCACAAGTAATCAGCTCCACTCTGTGTCCGGCAGTAATCAGCTCCGCGCCATGTTCACCCGTAACCGGCTGCACACTGTGTTTACCAGTAATCAGCTCCACACCATGTTCACCAGTAACCAGCTCCATGCCGTGTTCACCAGTAACCAGCTCCACGCCCTTTTCACAAGTAATCAGCTCCACTCTGTGTCCGGCAGTAATCAGCTCCGCGCCATGTTCACCCGTAACCAGCTGCACACTGTGTTTACCAGTAATCAGCTCCACACCATGTTCACCAGTAACCAGCTCTATGCCGTGTTCACCATTAACCTGCTTCGTGCCTTGTTCACCAGTAACCAGCTCCATGCGGTGTTCAACAGTAACCAGCACCAGGCCATGTTCACCCGTAACCAACTCCATGTCGTGTTCATCAGTAACCAGCTTTGTGCCGTGTTCACCAGTAACCAGCTGTACACTGTTTTTACCGGTAACCAGCTCCACACCGTGTTCACCAGTAACCAGCTGTACACTGTTTTTACCGGTAACCAGCTCCACGCCATGTTCGCCAGTAACCAGCACCATGCCTTCTTCACCACTCAACAGATTCATGCCATGTTCACTAGTAACCAGCTCTGTGCCGTGTTCACCAGTAACCAGCTCCGTGACGTATTCACCAGTAACCAGCTCCATGCCGTGTTCACCAGTAACCAGCTCCATGCCGTGTTCACCAGTAACAAGTTCCATGCCATGTTCGCCAGTAACCAGCTCCGTGCCGTCTTCACCAGTAACCAGCACCACCCGCTGTTCACAATTAATCAGCTCCACTCCATGTTCGCCAGTAACCAGCTCTGTGCCATGTTCACCTGTAACAAGTTCCACGCATTCTGCACCAGTAACCAGCTCGGTGCCGTGTTCACCGGTAACCATCTCCACGCCTTCTGCACCAGTAACCAATTCCTTGCCGTGTTCACCAGTAACCAGCTCCATGCCGTGTTCGACAGTAACCAGCTCCATGCCGTGTTCACCAGTAACCAGCTCCACGCCCTTTTCACAAGTAATCAGCTCCACTCTGTGTCCGGCAGTAATCAGCTCCGCGCCATGTTCACCCGTAACCAGCTGCACACTGTGTTTACCAGTAATCAGCTCCACACCATGTTCACCAGTAACCAGCTCCATGCCGTGTTCACCAGTAACCAGCTCCACGCCCTTTTCACAAGTAATCAGCTCCACGCTGTGTCCGGCAGTAATCAGCTCCGCGCCATGTTCACCCGTAACCAGCTGCACACTGTGTTTACCAGTAATCAGCTCCACACCATGTTCACCAGTAACCAGCTCTATGCCGTGTTCACCATTAACCTGCTTCGTGCCTTGTTCACCAGTAACAAGCTCCATGTGGTGTTCAACAGTAACCAGCACCAGGCCATGTTCACCCGTAACCAACTCCATGTCGTGTTCATCAGTAACCAGCTTTGTGCAGTGTTCACCAGTAACCAGCTGTACACTGTTTTTACTGGTAACCAGCTCCACGCCGTGTTCACCAGTAACCAGCTGTACACTGTTTTTACCGGTAACCAGCTCCACGCCATGTTCGCCAGTAACCAGCACCATGCCTTCTTCACCACTCAACAGATTCATGCCATGTTCACTAGTAACCAGCTCCATGCCGTGTTCACCAGTAACCAGCTCCGTGACGTATTCACCATTAACCAGCTCCATGCCGTTTTCACCAGTAACCAGCTCCACGCCATGTTCACCATTAAGCAGCTCTGTGCCGTGTTCATCAGTAACCAGCTGCACACTGTGTTTACCGGTAACCAGCTCCACACTGAGTTCGCCAGTAACCAGCACCATGCCGTCTTCACCACTCAACAGATTAATGCCGCGTTCACTAGTAACCAGCTCCGTGCCGTGTTCACCAGTGACCAGCTCCGTGACGTATTCACCAGTAACCAGCTCCATACCGTGTTCACCAGTAACCAGCTCCACACCATGTTCGCCATTAACCAGCTCCGTGCCATGTTCACCAGTAACCAGCTCTGTGCCGAGTTCACTAGTAACCAGCTCCGCGCATGTTCACCTGTAAGCAGCTCCATGCCATGTTAACCAGTAACCAGCTCCACGCTGTGTTCACCAGTAACCAGCTCTGTGCCGTGTTCTCCAGTAACCAGCTCCACGAAGTGTTCACCAGTAACCAGATCCACGCCGCATTCACCAGTAACCAGCTCCACGCTGCATTCGCCAGTAACCAGCTCCGTGCCATGTTCACCAGTAACCAGCTCCACGCCGTGTTCACCAGAAACTAGCTCCACACCGTGTTCACCATTAACTAGCTCCATGCTGTGTTCACCAGTAACCAGCTCCGTGCCGTGTTTACCTGTCACCAGCTCCATGCTGTGTTCACCAGTAAACAACTCCACGCCGGGTTCACCAGTACCCAGCTCCGCGCTGGTTTCCAAGTAACCAGCTCCATACCATGTTCACAAGTAACCAGCTCCACACCATGTTCGCCAGTAACCAGCTCCGTGCCATGTTCACCAGTAACCAGCTCCATGCCGTGTTCACCAGTAACCAGCTCCACGAAGTGTTCACCAGTAACCAGCTCCACGCCATGTTCACCAGTAACCAGCTCCATGCTGCTTTCGCCAGTAACCAGCTCCCTGCCGTGTTCACCAGTAACTAGCTCCACTCCATGTTCACCAGTAACTAGCTCCATGCCGTGTTCACCAGTAACAAGCTCCACGCCGTGTTCAACAGTAATGAGCTCCATGCCGTGTTCGCCAGTAACCAGCTCCACGCCGGTTTCACCAGTAATCAGCTCCATGCCATGTTCACCAGTAACCAGCTCCACACCATGTTCACCATTAACCAGCTCCGTGCCATGTTCACCAGTAACCAGCTCCACGCCTTCTTCACCACTAACCAGCTCCACGCCTTCTTCACCAGTAACCAGCTCCATGCCGTGTTCACCAGTAACAAGCTCCATGCCATGTTCGCCAGTAACCAGCTCCATGCCGTATGCACCAGTAACCAGCTCCACCCGCTGTTCACAAGCAATCAGCTCCACTCCGTGTTCGCCAGTAACCAGCTCTGTGCCATGTTCACCTGTAACAAGCTCCACACATTCTGCACCAGTAACCAGCTCGGTGCCGTGTTCACCGGTAACCATCTCCACGCCTTTTGCACCAGTAACCAACTCCGTGCCGTGTTCACCAGTAACCAGCTCCACGCCCTTTTCACAAGTAATCAGCTCCACTCTGTGTCCGGCAGTAATCAGCTCCGCGCCATGTTCACCCGTAACCAGCTGCACACTGTGTTTACCAGTAATCAGCTCCACACCGTGTTCACCAGTAACCAGCACCATGCGGTGTTCAACAGTAACCAGCTTTGTGCCGTGTTCACCTGTAACCAGCTGCACACTGTGTTTACCGCTAACCACCTCCATGCCGTGTTCACCAGTAACCAGCACCATGCCGTCTTCACCAGTCAACAGATTCATGCCGTGTTCACTATTAACCAGCTCCGTGCCATTTTGACCAGTAACCAGTTCCATGCCGTGTTCGCCAGTAACCAGCTCCATGCCATGTTCACCACTAACCAGCTCCACGCCTTCTTCACGAGTAACCAGCTCCATGCCGTGTTCACCAGTAACAAGCTCCATGCCATGTTCGCCAGTAACCAGCTCCATGCCGTATGCACCAGTAACCAGCTCCACCCGCTGTTCACAAGCAATCAGCTCCACTCCGTGTTCGCCAGTAACCAGCTCTGTGCCATGTTCACCTGTAACAAGCTCCACACATTCTGCACCAGTAACCAGCTCGGTGCCGTGTTCACCGGTAACCATCTCCACGCCTTTTGCACCAGTAACCAACTCCGTGCCGTGTTCACCAGTAACCAGCTCCACGCCCTTTTCACAAGTAATCAGCTCCACTCTGTGTCCGGCAGTAATCAGCTCCGCGCCATGTTCACCCGTAACCAGCTGCACACTGTGTTTACCAGTAATCAGCTCCACACCGTGTTCACCAGTAACCAGCACCATGCGGTGTTCAACAGTAACCAGCTTTGTGCCGTGTTCACCTGTAACCAGCTGCACACTGTGTTTACCGCTAACCACCTCCATGCCGTGTTCTCCAGTAACCAGCACCATGCCGTCTTCACCAGTCAACAGATTCATGCCGTGTTCACTATTAACCAGCTCCGTGCCATTTTGACCAGTAACCAGTTCCATGCCGTGTTCGCCAGTAACCAGCTCCATGCCATGTTCACCATTAACCAGCTCTATGCCCTGTTCACCTTTAACCAGCTCCGTGCCGTGTTCACCAGTAACCAGCTCCACGCCGTTTTCACCAGTAACCAGCACCATGCCGTCTTCACTAGTCAACAGATTCATGCTGTGTTCACTATTAACCAGCTCCGTGCCATTTTCACCAGTAACCAGTTCCATGCCCTGTTCACCAGTAACCAGCGGCACACAGTGTTTACCAGTAATCAGCTCCATGCTGTGTTCACCAGTAACCAGCTCCACACCATGTTCACCAGTAACCAGCTGCACGCCGTGTTCAGCAGTAACCAGCTCTGTGCCGTGTTCGCCAGTAACCAGCTCCACACCGTGTTCACCAGTAACCAGATCCACGCCACGTTCACCATTAACCAGCTCTGTGCCGTGTTCACCAGTAACCAGCTGCACACTGTGTTTACCAGTAAACAGCTCCACGCTGTGTTCACCAGTA
Source organism: Isurus oxyrinchus (assembly GCA_026770705.1). Classification (NCBI taxonomy): domain Eukaryota; kingdom Metazoa; phylum Chordata; class Chondrichthyes; order Lamniformes; family Lamnidae; genus Isurus; species Isurus oxyrinchus. Next base: position 2,344,000 of record JANJGN010000014.1, on the reverse strand, counting down.
ACCAGCTCCGTCCTGTGTTCACCAGTAACCAGCTCCACGACATGTTCGCCAGTAACCAGCTCCACGCCATGTCCATGAGTAACCAGCTCCGTGCCGTGTTCACCAGTATCCAGCTCCACACCGTGTCCACCAGTAACCAGGTCCAAGCCGTTTTCACCAGTAACCAGCTCCGTGACATATTCACCAGTAACCAGCTCCACGCCGTGTTTACCAGTAACCAGCTCCATGCCGTATTCACAAGTAACGAGCCCTGTGCCATATTCAACAGTAACGAGCTCCATGCAGTGTTCACCAGCAACCAGCTCCATGCCGTGTTTGCCTGTAACCAGCTCCACGCCATTTTCACCAGTAACAAGCTCCGTGCGGTGTTCACCAGTAACCAGCTCCATGAAGTGTTCACCAGTAACCAGCTCCGTGCCATGTTCACCAGTAAATAGGTCCATGCCGTGTTCACCTGTAACCTGCTCCACACCACGTTCACCAGTAATCATGTCCACGCCGCATTCGCCAGTAACCTGATCCATACCGCGTTCACCAGTAACCAGCTCTGTTCCGTGTTCCCCAGTAACCAGCTCCGTGCCATGTTCACCTGTAACCAGCTCCACACCACGTTCACCATTAATCAGCTCCACGCTGCGTTCGCCAGTAACTAGTTCCATACCGCGTTCACCTGTAACCAGCACCGTGCCATGTTCACCAGTAACGAGCTCCACGCCGTGTTCACCAGGAACCAGCTCCGTGCTCTGTTCACCAGTAACCAGCTCCGTGCCATGTTCACCAGTAACCAGCTCTGTGCCGAGTTCACCAGTAACCAGATGCGCGCGTATTCACCAGTAATCAGCTCCATGCCAAGTTAACCATTAAACAGTTCCACGCTGTGTTCACCAGTAACCAGCTCCGTGCCATGTTCACCTGTAACCAGCTCCACGAAGTGTCACCAGTAACCAGCTCCACGCCGCATTCCCCAGTAACCAGCTCCACGCTGTGTTCGCCAGTAACCAGCTCCGTGCCATGTTCACCAGTAACCAGCTCCACGCCATGTTCACCAGTAACTAGCTCCACACCGTGTTCACCAGTAACTAGCTCCATGCCATGTTAACCATTAAACAGCTCCGTGCTGTGTTTACCAGTAACCAGCTCCACGCCGTGTTCAGCAGTAAACGTCCCCGCGCCAGGTTCACCAGTACCCAGCTCCGCGCCGGGTTCCAAGTAACCAGCTGCATGCCGTGTTCACCAGTATCCAGCTCCACACCGTGTTCGCCAGTAATTAGCTCCGTGCCATGTTCACCAGTAACCAGCTCCATGCCGTGTTCACCAGTAACCAGGTCCACAAAGTGTTCACCAGTAAGCAGCTCCACGCCGTGTTCACCAGTAACCAGCTCCACGCTGCTTTTGCCAGTAACCAGCTCCGTGCCATGTTCACCAGTAACCAGCTCAACGCCATGTTCACCAGTAACTAGCTCCATGCCGTGTTCACCTGTAACTAGCTCCATGTCGTGTTCACCAGTAACCAGCTCCACACTGCTTTTGCCAGTAACCAGCTCCGTGCCATGTTCACCAGTAACCAGCTCCACGCCGGGTTCACCAGTAACCAGCTCCACGCCGTTTTCACCAGTCAACAGATTCATGCCGTGTTCACTATTAACCAGCTCCGTGCCATTTTCACCAGTAACCAGTTCCATGCCATGTTCGCCGGTAACCAGCTCCATGCCATGTTCACCATTAACCAGCTCTGTGCCGTGTTCACCAGTAACCAGCTGCACACTGTGTTTACCAGTAATCAGCTCCACGCTGTTTTCACCAGTAACCAGCTCCACGCCATGTTCACGAGTAACCAGCTGCACGCTGTGTTCAACAGTAACCAGCTCTGTGCCATGTTCGCCAGTAACCAGCTCCACACTGTGTTCACCAGTAACCAGCTCTGTGCTGTGTTCACCAGTAACCAGCTCCACGCCGTGTTCACCAGGAACCAGCTCCACACTGTGTTCACCAGTAACTAGCCCCACGCTGTGTTCACCATTAACCAGCTCCGTGCCGTGTTCATCAGTAACCAGCTCCACGCTGTGTTCACCAGTAAACAGCTCCACGCCGGTTTCACCAGTAACTAGTTCCATGCCGTGTTCACCTCTAAACAGGACCGTGCCATGTTAACTAGTAATGAGCTCCACGCCGTGTTCACCAGGAACCAGCTCCGTGCTCTTTTCACCAGTAACCAGCTCCGTGCCATGTTCACCAGTAACCAGCTCTGTGCCGAGTTCACCAGTAACCAGCTCCGCGCGTATTCACCAGTAATCAGCTCCATGCCATGTTAACCATTAGCCAGTTCCATGCTGTGTTCACCCGTAACCAGCTCCGTGCCATGTTCCCCAGTAACCAGCTCCACAAAGTGTCACCAGTAACCAGTTCCACGCCGCATTCCCCAGTAACCAGCTCCACGCTGCGTTCGCCAGTAACCAGCTCCGTGCCGTGTTCACCAGTTACCAGCTCCACGCCATGTTCACCAGTAACTAGCTCCACACCGTGTTCACCAGTAAACAGCTCCATGCCGTGTTCACCAGAAACCAGCTTCACGCCGTGTTCACCAGTAAACAGCCCCGCGCCGGGTTCACCAGTACCCAGCTCCGCGCCGTTTTCCAAGTAACCGGCTGCATGCCATGTTCACCAGTAACCAGCTCCACATCGTGTTCGCCAGTAACCAGCTCCGTGCCATGTTCACCAGTAACCAGCTCCATGCCGTGTTCACCAGTAACCAGCTCCACAAAGTGTTCACCAGTAAGCAGCTCCACGCCATGTTCACCAGTAACCAGCTCCACGCTGCTTTTGCCAGTAACTAGCTCCGTGCCATGTTCACCAGTAACAAGCCCTGTGCCGTATTCAACAGTAACGAGCTCCATGCCGTGTTCACCAGTAATCAGCTCCATGCCGTGTTCACCAGTAATGACCTCCGTGCCGTTTTCAACATTAACCACATTCATGCCATGTTCATCAGTAACCAGCTCCGTGCCGTGTTCACCAGCAACCAGCTCCATGCCGTGTTTGCCTGTAACCAGCTCCACGCCATTTTCACCAGTAACAAGCTCCGTGCGGTGTTCACCAGTAACCAGCTCCATGAAGTGTTCACCAGTAACCAGTCCGTGCCATGTTCACCAGTAAATAGGTCCATGCCGTGTTCCCCTGTAACCTGCTCCACACCACGTTCACCAGTAATCAGGTCCACGCTGCATTCACCAGTAACCTGATCCATACCGCGTTCACCAGTAACCAGCTCCGTTCCGTGTTCGCCAGTAACCAGCTCCGTGCCGTGTTCACCAGTAACCAGTTCCGTGACATATTCACCATTAACCAGCTCCACGCCGTGTTCACCAGTAACCAGCTCCATGCCATATTCACCAGTAACGAGCCCTGTGCCGTATTCAACAGTAACGAGCTCCTTGCCGTGTTCACAAGTAACCAGCTCCATGCCGTGTTCACCAGTAATGACCTCCGTGCCGTATTCAACATTAGCCACATCCATGCCATGTTCATCAGTAACCAGCTCCATGCCATGTTCACCAGCAACCAGCTCCATGCCGTGTTTGCCTGTAACCAGCTCCACGCCATTTTCACGAGTAACAATCTCCGTGCGGTGTTCACCAGTAACCAGCTCCATGAAGTGTTCACCAGTAACCTGCTCCATGCCATGTTCACCAGTAAATAGGTCCATGCCGTGTTCAACTGTAACCTGCTACACACCACGTTCACCAGTAATCAGGTCCACGCTGCTTCGCCAGTAACCTGATCCATACCGCGTTCACCTGTAACCAGCTCCGTTCCGTGTTCACCAATAACCAGCTCCGTGCCGTGTTCACCTGTAACCAGCTCCACACCACGTTCACCAGTAATCAGCTCCACGCTGCGTTCGCCAGTAACTAGTTCCATGCAGTGTTCACCTCTAAACAGCACCGTGCCATGTTAACTAGTAACGAGCTCCACGCCGTGTTCACCAGGAACCAGCTCCGTGCTCTGTTCACCAGTAACCAGCTCCGTGCCATGTTCACCAGTAACCAGCTCTGTGCCGAGTTCACCAGTAACCAGCTCCGCGCGTATTCACCAGTAATCACCATGCCATGTTAACCATTAACCAGTTCCACGCTGTGTTCACCAGTAACCAGCTCCGTGCCATGTTCCCCAGTAACCAGCTCCACAAAGTGTCACCAGTAACCAGTTCCACGCCGCATTCCCCAGTAACCAGCTCCACGCTGCGTTCGCCAGTAACCAGCTCCGTGCCGTGTTCACCAGTAACCAGCTCCACGCCATGTTCACCAGTAACTAGCTCCACACCGTGTTCACCTGTAACCAGCTCCACGCCATGTTCACCAGTAAACAGCTCCATGCCGTGTTCACCAGAAACCAGCTTCACGCCGTGTTCACCAGTAAACAGCCCCGCGCCGGGTTCACCAGTACCCAGCTCCGCGCCGGGTTCCAAGTAACCAGCTGCATGCCGTGTTCACCAGTAACCAGCTCCACACCGTGTTCGCCAGTAACCAGCTCCGTTCCGTGTTCGCCAATAACCAGCTCCGTGCCGTGTTCACCTGTAACCAGCTCCACACCACGTGCACCAGTAACCAGCTCCACAAAGTGTTCACCAGTAAGCAGCTCCACGCCGTGTTCACCAGTAACCAGCTCCACGCTGCTTTTGCCAGTAACCAGCTCCGTGCCATGTTCAGCACTAACGAGCCCTGTGCCGTATTCAACAGTAACGAGCTCCATGCCGTGTTCACCAGTAATCAGCTCCATGCCGTGTTCACCAGTAATGACCTCCGTGCCGTTTTCAACATTAACCACATTCATGCCATGTTCATCAGTAACCAGCTCCGTGCCGTGTTCACCAGCAACCAGCTCCATGCGGTGTTTGCCTGTAACCAGCTCCACGCCATTTTCACCAGTAACAAGCTCCGTGCGGTGTTCACCAGTAACCAGCTCCATGAAGTGTTCACCAGTAACCAGCTCCGTGCCATGTTCACCAGTAAATAGGTCCATGCCGTGTTCCCCTGTAACCAGCTCCACACCACGTTCACCAGTAATCAGCTCCACGCTGCGTTCGCCAGTAACTAGTTCCATGCCGCGTTCACCTGTAACCAGCACCGTGCCGTGTTCACCAGTAACGTGCTCCACGCTGTGTTCACCACGAACCAGCTCCGTGCTCTGTTCACCAGTAACCAGCTCCGTGCCATGTTCACCAGTAACCAGCTCTGTGCTGTGTTCACCAGTAACCAGCTCCACGCCGTGTTCACCAGGAAACAGCTCCACACTGTGTTCACCAGTAACTAGCTCCACGCTGTGTTCACCATTAACCAGGTCCGTGCCGTGTTCATCAGTAACCAGCTCCACGCTGTGTTCACCAGTAAACAGCTCCACGCCGGTTTCACCAGTAACTAGTTCCATGCCGTGTTCACCTCTAAACAGCACCGTGCCATGTTAACTATTAATGAGCTCCGTGCCGTGTTCACCAGTAACCAGCTCCGTGCCATGTTCACCAGTAACCAGCTCTGTGCCGAGTTCACCAGTAACCAGCTCCGCGCGTATTCACCAGTAATCAGCTCCATGCCATGTTAACCATTAACCAGTTCCACGCTGTGTTCACCAGTAACCAGCTCCGTGCCATGTTCACCAGTAACCAGCTCCACGAAGTGTCACCAGTAACCAGCTCCACGCCGCATTCCCCAGTAACCAGCTCCATGCTGCGTTCGCCAGTAACCAGCTCCGTGCCATGTTCACCAGTAACCAGCTCCACGCCATGTTCACCTGTAACTAGCTCCACACTGTGTTCACCAGTAACTAGCTCCATGCCATGTTCACCAGTAAACAGCTCCGTGCTGTGTTCACCAGTAACCAGCTCCACGCCGTGTTCAGCAGTAAACAGCCCCGCGCCGGGTTTACCAGTACCCAGCTCCGCGCCGGGTTCCAAGTAACCAGCTGCATGCCGTGTTCACCAGTAACCAGCTCCACACCGTGTTCGCCAGTAATCAGCTCTGTGCCATGTTCACCAGTAACCAGCTCCATGCCGTGTTCACCAGTAACCAGGTCCACAAAGTGTTCACCAGTAAGCAGCTCCACGCCGTGTTCACCAGTAACCAGCTCCACGCTGCTTTTGCCAGTAACCAGCTCCGTGCCATGTTCACCAGTAACCAGCTCAACGCCATGTTCACCAGTAACTAGCTCCATGCCGTGTTCACCAGTAACTATCTCCATGTCGTGTTGACCAGTAACTAGCTCCACACCTTGTCCACCAGTAACCAGGTCCATGCCGTGTTTGCCAGTAACCAGCTCCGCGCCGGGTTCACCAGTAACCAGCTCCACGCCGTTTTCACCAGTAACCAGCACCATGCCGTCTTCACCAGTCAACAGATTCATGCCATGTTCACTATTAACCAGCTCCGTGCCATTTTCACCAGTAACCAGTTCCATGCCATGTTCGCCAGTAACCAGCTCCATGCCATGTTCACCATTAACCAGCTCTGTGCTTTGTTCACCAGTAACCAGCTGCACACTGTGTTTACCAGTAATCAGCTCCACGCTGTGTTCACCAGTAACCAGCTCCACGCCATGTTCATGAGTAACCAGCTGCACGCTGTGTTCAACAGTAACCAGCTCCATGCCATGTTAACCATTAACCAGCTCCACGCTGTGTTCACCAGTAACCAGCTCTGTGCCGCGTTCACCAGTAACCAGCTCCACAAAGTGTTCACCAGTAACCAGCTCCACGCCGCATTCATGAGTAACCAGCTCCACGCTGCGCTCGCCAGTAACCAGCTCCGTGCCGTGTTCACCACTAACCAGCTCCACACCGTGTTCACCAGTAACTAGCTCCACACAGTGTTCACCAGTAACTAGCTCCACGCTGTGTTCACCAGTAACCAGCTCCGTGCCGTGTTCACCAGTAACCAGCTCCACGCTGTGTTCACCAGTAAATAGCTCCACGCTGGTTTCACCAGTACCCAGCTCCGCGCTGGTTTCCAAGTAACCAGCTCCATGCCATGTTCACAAGTAACCAGCTCCACACCGTGTTCGTCAGTAACCAGCTCCGTGCCATGTTCACCAGTAACGAGCTCCATGCCGTGTTCACCAGTAACCAGCCCCATGCCGTGTTCACCAGTAACCAGCTCCGTGCCATGTTCACCAGCAACCAGCTCCATGCCGTGTTTGCCTGTAACCAGCTCCACGCCATTTTCACGAGTAACAATCTCCGTGCGGTGTTCACCAGTAACCAGCTCCATGAAGTGTTCACCAGTAACCAGCGCCATGCCATGTTCACCAGTAAATAGGTCCATGCCGTGTTCAACTGTAACCTGCTACACACCACGTTCACCAGTAATCAGGTCCACGCTGCTTCGCCAGTAACCTGATCCATACCGCGTTCACCAGTAACCAGCTCCGTTCCGTGTTCGCCAATAACCAGCTCCGTGCCGTGTTCACCTGTAACCAGCTCCACACCACGTGCACCAGTAACCAGCTCCACAAAGTGTTCACCAGTAAGCAGCTCCACGCCGTGTTCACCAGTAACCAGCTCCACGCTGCTTTTGCCAGTAACCAGCTCCGTGCCATGTTCAGCACTAACGAGCCCTGTGCCGTATTCAACAGTAACGAGCTCCATGCCGTGTTCACCAGTAATCAGCTCCATGCCGTGTTCACCAGTAATGACCTCCGTGCCGTTTTCAACATTAACCACATTCATGCCATGTTCATCAGTAACCAGCTCCGTGCCGTGTTCACCAGCAACCAGCTCCATGCGGTGTTTGCCTGTAACCAGCTCCACGCCATTTTCACCAGTAACAAGCTCCGTGCGGTGTTCACCAGTAACCAGCTCCATGAAGTGTTCACCAGTAACCAGCTCCGTGCCATGTTCACCAGTAAATAGGTCCATGCCGTGTTCCCCTGTAACCAGCTCCACACCACGTTCACCAGTAATCAGCTCCACGCTGCGTTCGCCAGTAACTAGTTCCATGCCGCGTTCACCTGTAACCAGCACTGTGCCGTGTTCACCAGTAACGTGCTCCACGCTGTGTTCACCACGAACCAGCTCCGTGCTCTGTTCACCAGTAACCAGCTCCGTGCCATGTTCACCAGTAACCAGCTCTGTGCTGTGTTCACCAGTAACCAGCTCCACGCCGTATTCACCAGGAAACAGCTCCACACTGTGTTCACCAGTAACTAGCTCCACGCTGTGTTCACCATTAACCAGCTCCGTGCCGTGTTCATCAGTTAGCAGCTCCACGCTGTGTTCACCAGTAAACAGCTCCACGCCGGTTTCACCAGTAACTAGTTCCATGCCGTGTTCACCTCTAAACAGCACCGTGCCATGTTAAATATTAATGAGCTCCGTGCCGTGTTCACCAGTAACCAGCTCCGTGCCATGTTCACCAGTAACCTGCTCTGTGCCGAGTTCACCAGTAACCAGCTCCGCGCGTATTCACCAGTAATCAGCTCCATGCCATGTTAACCATTAACCAGTTCCACGCTGTGTTCACCAGTAACCAGCTCCGTGCCATGTTCACCAGTAACCAGCTCCACGAAGTGTCACCAGTAACCAGCTCCACGCCGCATTCCCCAGTAACCAGCTCCATGCTGCGTTCGCCAGTAACCAGCTCCGTGCCATGTTCACCAGTAACCAGCTCCACGCCATGTTCACCTGTAACTAGCTCCACACTGTGTTCACCAGTAACTAGCTCCATGCCATGTTCACCAGTAATCAGCTCCGTGCTGTGTTCACCAGTAACCAGCTCCACGCCGTGTTCAGCAGTAAACAGCCCCGCGCCGGGTTTACCAGTACCCAGCTCCGCGCCGGGTTCCAAGTAACCAGCTGCATGCCGTGTTCACCAGTAACCAGCTCCACACCGTGTTCGCCAGTAATCAGCTCTGTGCCATGTTCACCAGTAACCAGCTCCATGCCGTGTTCACCAGTAACCAGGTCCACAAAGTGTTCACCAGTAAGCAGCTCCACGCCGTGTTCACCAGTAACCAGCTCCACACTGCTTTTGCCAGTAACCAGCTCCGTGCCATGTTCACCAGTAACCAGCTCAACGCCATGTTCACCAGTAACTAGCTCCATGCCGTGTTCACCAGTAACTATCTCCATGTCGTGTTGACCAGTAACTAGCTCCACACCTTGTCCACCAGTAACCAGGTCCATGCCGTGTTCGCCAGTAACCAGCTCCGCGCCGGGTTCACCAGTAACCAGCTCCACGCCGTTTTCACCAGTAACCAGCACCATGCCGTCTTCACCAGTCAACAGATTCATGCCATGTTCACTATTAACCAGCTCCGTGCCATTTTCACCAGTAACCAGTTCCATGCCATGTTCGCCAGTAACCAGCTCCATGCCATGTTCACCATTAACCAGCTCTGTGTTTTGTTCACCAGTAACCAGCTGCACACTGTGTTTACCAGTAATCAGCTCCACGCTGTGTTCACCAGTAACCAGCTCCACGCCATGTTCATGAGTAACCAGCTGCACGCTGTGTTCAACAGTAACCAGCTCCATGCCATGTTAACCATTAACCAGCTCCACGCTGTGTTCACCAGTAACCAGCTCTGTGCCGCGTTCACCAGTAACCAGCTCCACAAAGTGTTCACCAGTAACCAGCTCCACGCCGCATTCATGAGTAACCAGCTCCACGCTGCGCTCGCCAGTAACCAGCTCCGTGCCGTGTTCACCACTAACCAGCTCCACACCGTGTTCACCAGTAACTAGCTCCACACAGTGTTCACCAGTAACTAGCTCCACGCTGTCTTCACCAGTAACCAGCTCCGTGCCGTGTTCACCAGTAACCAGCTCCACGCTGTGTTCACCAGTAAATAGCTCCACGCTGGTTTCACCAGTACCCAGCTCCGCGCTGGTTTCCAAGTAACCAGCTCCATGCCATGTTCACAAGTAACCAGCTCCACACCGTGTTCGTCAGTAACCAGCTCCGTGCCATGTTCTCCAGTAACGAGCTCCATGCCGTGTTCACCAGTAACCAGCTCCATGCCGTGTTCACCAGTAACCAGCTCCATGCCGTCTTCATCAGTAAACAGCTCCGCGTCGGGTTCACCAGTAACCAAGCTCCGCACTGGGTTGCAAGTAACCAGCTGCATGCCGTGTTCTCCAGTAACCAGCTCCACACCGTGTTCGCCAGTAACCAGCTCCGTGCCATGTTCACCAGTAACCAGCTCCGTTCCGTGTTCACCAGTAACCAGCTCCGTGCTGTGTTCACCTGTAACCAGCTCCACACCATGTTCACCAGTAATCAGCTCCACGCTGCGTTCGCCAGTAATTAGTTCCATGCCGTGTTCACCTCTAAACAGCACCGTGCCGTGTTCGCTAGTAACGAGCTCCACGCCGTGTTCACCAGGAACCAGCTCCGTGCTCTGTTCACCAGTAACCAGCTCCGTGCCATGTTCACCAGTAACCAGCTCTGTGCCGTGTTCACCAGTAACCAGCTCCGCGCGTATTCACCAGTAATCAGCTCCATGCCATATTAACCATTAACCAGTTCCAAGCTGTGTTCACCAGTAACCAGCTCCGTGCCATGTTCCCCAGTAACCAGCTCCACGAATTGTCACCAGTAACCAGTTCCACGCCGCATTCCCCAGTAACCAGCTCCACGCTGCGTTCGCCAGTAACCAGCTCCGTGCCGTGTTCACCAGTAACCTGCTCCATGCCGTCTTCACCAGTAAACAGCTCCGCGCCGGGTTCACCAGTACCAAGCTCCGCACCGGGTTGCAAGTAACCAGCTGCATGCCGTGTTCACCAGTAACCAGCTCCACACCGTGTTCGCCAGTAACCAGCTCCGTGCCATGTTCACCAGTAACCAGCTCCATGCCGTGTTCACCATTAACCAGCTCCACAAAGTGTTCACCAGTAACCAGCTCCACGCTGTGTTCACCAGTAACTAGCTCCACGCTGTGTTCACCAGTAACCATCTCCGTGCCATTTTCACCAGTAACCAGCTCCACGCTGTGTTCACCAGTAACTAGCTCCATGCCGTGTTCACCAGTAACTAGCTCCATGCCGTGTTCAGCAGTAACTAGCTCCACACCGTGTCCACCAGTAACGAGGTCCATGCCGCATTCGCCAGTACCCAGCTCCGCGCCGGGTTCACCAGCAACCAGCTATACGCCATTTTCGCCAGTAACCAGCACCATGCCGTCTTCAACAGTCAACAGATTCATGCCGTGTTCACTATTAACCAGCTCTGTGACATTTTTTCCAGTAACCAGTTCCATACCATGTTCACCATTAACCAGCTCTGTGCCGTGTTCACCAGTAACCAGCTGCACACTGTGTTTACCAGTAATCAGCTCCACGCTGTGTTCACCAGTAACCAGCTCCATGCCATGTTCACCAGTAACCAGCTGCACGCTGTGTTCAACAGTAACCAGCTCTGTGCTGTGTTCGCCAGTAACCAGCTGCACACCGTGTTCACCAGTAACCAGCTCCGTGCCGTGTTCACCCGTAACCAGCTCTGTGCCGTGTTCACCAGGAACAAGCTCTGTGCTCTGTTCACCAGTAACCAGCTCCATGCCATGTTCACAAGTAACCAGCTCTGTGCTGAGTTCACTAGTAAACAGCTCCGCGCGTGTTCACCAGTAAGCAGCACCATGCCATGTTAACCAGTAACCAGCTCCACGCTGTGTTCACCAGTAACTAGCTCCACACTGTGCTCACCAGTAACTAGCTCCACGCTGTGTTCACCAGTAACCAGCTCCGTGCCGTTTTCATCAGTAACCAGCTCCACGCTGTGTTCACAAGTAACTAGCTCCACGCTGTGTTCACCAGTAACCAGCTCCGTGCCGTGTTCATCAGTAACCAGCTCCACGCTGTGTTCACCTGTAAACAGCTCCACGCCGGTTTCACCAGTACCCAGCTCCGCGCTGGTTTCCAAGTAACCAGCTCCATGCCATGTTCACAAGTAACCAGCTCCACACCGTGTTCGCCAGTAACCAGCTCCGTGCCATGTTCACCAGTAACGAGCTCCATGCCTTGTTCACCAGTAACAATCTCCGTGCGGAGTTCACCAGTAACCAGCTCCACGCCGTGTTCACCAGTAACCAGCTCCATGCCATATTCACCAGTAACGAGCCCTGTGCCGTATTCAACAGTAACGAGCTCCTTGCCGTGTTCACCAATAACCAGCTCCATTCCGTGTTCACCAGTAATGACCTCCGTGTCGTATTCAACATTAACCACATCCATGCCATGTTCATCAGTAACCAGCTCCGTGCCGTGTTCACCAGCAACCAGCTCCATGCCGTTTTTGCCTGTAACCAGCTCCACACCATTTTCACCAGTAACAATCTCCGTGCGGAGTTCACCAGTAACCAGCTCCATGAAGTGTTCACCAGTAACCAGCTCCATGCCATGTTCACCGGTAAATAGGTCCATGCCGTGTTCAACTGTAACCTGCTACACACCACGTTCACCAGTAATCAGGTCCACGCTGCATTCACCAGTAACCTGATCCATACCGCGTTCACCAGTAACCAGCTCCGTTCCGTGTTCACCAGTAACCAGCTTCGTGCCGTGTTCACCTGTAACCAGCTCCACACCACGTTCACCATTAATCAGCACCACGCTGCGTTCGCCAGTAACTAGTTCCATGCCGTGTTAACCTCTAAACAGCACCGTGCCATGTTCACTAGTAACGAGCTCCACGCCGTGTTCACCAGGAACCAGCTCCGTGCTCTGTTCACCAGTAACCATCTCCGTGCCATGTTCACCAGTAACCAGCTCTGGGCCGAGTTCACCAGTAACCAGCTCCGCGCGTATTCACCAATAATCAGCTCCATGCCATGTTAACCATTAACCAGTTCCACGCTGTGTTCACCAGTGACCAGCTCCGTGCCATGTTCACCAGTAACCAGCTCCACGAAGTGTCACCAGTAACCAGTTCCACACCGCATTCCCCAGTAACCAGCTCCACGCTGCGTTTGCCAGTAACCAGCTCCGTGCCGTGTTCACCAGTAACCAGCTCCATGCCATATTCACCGGTAACGAGTCCTGTGCCGTATTCAACAGTAACAAGCTCCTTGCCGTCTTCACCAGTAACCAGCTCCTTGCCGTGTTCACCAGTAATGACCTCCGTGCCGTATTCAACATTAACCACATCCATGCCATGTTCACCAGTAACCAGCTCCGTGCCGTGTTCACCAGTAACCAGCTCCACGCCGTGTTTGCCTGTAACCAGCTCCACGCCATTTTCACCAGTAACAAGCTCCGTGCGTTTTTCACCAGTAACCAGCTCCATGAAGTGTTCACCAGTAACCAGCTCCATGCCGTGTTCACCTGTAACCAGCTCCACACCACGTTCACCAATAATCAGCTCCACGCTGCGTACGCCAGTAACTAGTTCCATGCCGCGTTCACCTGTAAACAGCACCGTGCCGTGTTCACCAGTAACGAGCTCCACGCCGTGTTCACCAGGAACCAGCTCCGTGCTCTGTTCACCAGTAACCAGCTCCGTGCCATGTTCACCAGTAACCAGCTCTGTGCCGAGTTCACTAGTAACCAGCTCCGCGCGTATTCACCAGTGATCAGCTCCATGCCATGTTCACCAGTAACCAGATCCACGAAGTGTCACCAGTAACCAGCTCCATGCCACATTCCCCAGTAACCAGCTCCACACTGCGTTTGCCAGTAACCTGCTCCGTGCCATGTTCACCAGTAACCAGCTCCATGCCATGTTCGCCAGTACATAGCTCCACACCATTTTCACCAGTAACCAGCCCCACGCCATGTTCACCAGTAAACAGATCCATGCCGTGTTCACCAGTACCCAGCTCTGTGCCATGTTCACCAGTAACCAGCTCCATGCCATGTTCACCAGTAACCAGCTCCACAAAGTGTTCACCAGTAAGCAGCTCCACGCCGTGTTCACCAGTAACCAGCTCCACGCTGCTTTTGCCAGTAACAAGCTCCGTGCCATGTTCACCAGTAACGAGCCCTGTGCCGTATTCAACAGTAACTAGCTCCATGCTGTGTTCACCAGTAACCAGCTCCATGCCGTGTTCACCAGTAATGTCCTCCGTGCCGTATTCAACATTAACCACATCCATGTCATGTTCATCAGTAACCAGCTCCGTGCCGTGTTCACCAGTAACCAGCTCCACGCCATGTTCACCAGTAACCAGCTCCATGCCATATTCACCAGTAACGAGTCCTGTGCCGTATTCAACAGTAACGAGCTCCATGCCGTGTTCACCAGTAACCAGCTCCATGCTGTGTTCACCAGTAATGACCTCCGTGCCGTATTCAACATTAACCACATCCATGCCATGTTCATCAGTATCCAGCTCCGTGCCGTGTTCACCAGCATCCAGCTCCACGCCGTGTTTGCCTGTAACCAGCTCCACGCCATTTTCACCAGTAACAAGCTCCGTGCGGTGTTCACCAGTAACCAGCTCCATGAAGTGTTCACCCGTAACCAGCTCTGTGCCGTGTTCACCAGGAACAAGCTCTATGCTCTGTTCACCAGTAACCAGCTCCATGCCATGTTCACAAGTAACCAGCTCTGTGCTGAGTTCACTAGTAAACAGCTCCGCGCGTGTTCACCAGTAAGCAGCACCATGCCATGTTAACCAGTAACCAGCTCCACGCTGTGTTCACCAGTAACTAGCTCCACGCTGTGTTCACCAGTAACCAGCTCCGTGCCGTTTTCATCAGTAACCAGCTCCACGCTGTGTTCACAAGTAACTAGCTCCATGCTGTGTTCACCAGTAACCAGCTCCGTGCCGTGTTCATCAGTAACCAGCTCCACGCTGTGTTCACCTGTAAACAGCTCCACGCCGGTTTCACCAGTACCCAGCTCCGCGCTGGTTTCCAAGTAACCAGCTCCATGCCATGTTCACAAGTAACCAGCTCCACACCGTGTTCGCCAGTAACCAGCTCCGTGCCATGTTCACCAGTAACGAGCTCCATGCCTTGTTCACCAGTAACAATCTCCGTGCGGAGTTCACCAGTCACCAGCTCCACGCCGTGTTCACCAGTAACCAGCTCCATGCCATATTCACCACTAACGAGCCCTGTGCCGTATTCAACAGTAACGAGCTCCTTGCCGTGTTCACCAGTAACCAGCTCCATTCCGTGTTCACCAGTAATGACCTCCGTGCCGTATTCAACATTAACCACATCCATGCCATGTTCATCAGTAACCAGCTCCGTGCCGTGTTCACCAGCAACCAGCTCCATGCCGTTTTTGCCTGTAACCAGCTCCACACCATTTTCACCAGTAACAATCTCCGTGCGGAGTTCACCAGTAACCAGCTCCATGAAGTGTTCACCAGTAACCAGCTCCATGCCATGTTCACCGGTAAATAGGTCCATGCCGTGTTCAACTGTAACCTGCTACACACCACGTTCACCAGTAATCAGGTCCACGCTGCATTCACCAGTAACCTGATCCATACCGCGTTCACCAGTAACCAGCTCCGTTCCGTGTTCACCAGTAACCAGCTTCGTGCCGTGTTCACCTGTAACCAGCTCCACACCACGTTCACCATTAATCAGCACCACGCTGCGTTCGCCAGTAACTAGTTCCATGCCGTGTTAACCTCTAAACAGCACCGTGCCATGTTCACTAGTAACGAGCTCCACGCCGTGTTCACCAGGAACCAGCTCCGTGCTCTGTTCACCAGTAACCATCTCCGTGCCATGTTCACCAGTAACCAGCTCTGGGCCGAGTTCACCAGTAACCAGCTCCGCGCGTATTCACCAATAATCAGCTCCATGCCATGTTAACCATTAACCAGTTCCACGCTGTGTTCACCAGTGACCAGCTCCGTGCCATGTTCACCAGTAACCAGCTCCACGAAGTGTCACCAGTAACCAGTTCCACACCGCATTCCCCAGTAACCAGCTCCACGCTGCGTTTGCCAGTAACCAGCTCCGTGCCGTGTTCACCAGTAACCAGCTCCATGCCATATTCACCGGTAACGAGTCCTGTGCCGTATTCAACAGTAACAAGCTCCTTGCCGTCTTCACCAGTAACCAGCTCCTTGCCGTGTTCACCAGTAATGACCTCCGTGCCGTATTCAACATTAACCACATCCATGCCATGTTCACCAGTAACCAGCTCCGTGCCGTGTTCACCAGTAACCAGCTCCACGCCGTGTTTGCCTGTAACCAGCTCCACGCCATTTTCACCAGTAACAAGCTCCGTGCGTTTTTCACCAGTAACCAGCTCCATGAAGTGTTCACCAGTAACCAGCTCCATGCCGTGTTCACCTGTAACCAGCTCCACACCACGTTCACCAATAATCAGCTCCACGCTGCGTACGCCAGTAACTAGTTCCATGCCGCGTTCACCTGTAAACAGCACCGTGCCGTGTTCACCAGTAACGAGCTCCACGCCGTGTTCACCAGGAACCAGCTCCGTGCTCTGTTCACCAGTAACCAGCTCCGTGCCATGTTCACCAGTAACCAGCTCTGTGCCGAGTTCACTAGTAACCAGCTCCGCGCGTATTCACCAGTAATCAGCTCCATGCCATGTTCACCAGTAACCAGATCCACGAAGTGTCACCAGTAACCAGCTCCATGCCACATTCCCCAGTAACCAGCTCCACACTGCGTTTGCCAGTAACCTGCTCCGTGCCGTGTTCACCAGTAACCAGCTCCATGCCATGTTCGCCAGTACATAGCTCCACACCGTCTTCACCAGTAACCAGCCCCACGCCATGTTCACCAGTAAACAGATCCATGCCGTGTTCACCAGTACCCAGCTCCGCGCCGGGTTCCAAGTAACCAGCTGCATGCCGTGTTCACCAGTAAACAGCTCCACACCGTGTTCGCCAGTAACCAGCTCTGTGCCATGTTCACCAGCAACCAGCTCCATGCCATGTTCACCAGTAACCAGCTCCACAAAGTGTTCACCAGCAAGCAGCTCCACGCCGTGTTCACCAGTAACCAGCTCCACGCTGCTTTTGCCAGTAACCAGCTCCGTGCCATGTTCACCAGTAACGAGCCCTGTGCCGTATTCAACAGTAACTAGCTCCATGCTGTGTTCACCAGTAACCAGCTCCATGCCGTGTTCACCAGTAATGTCCTCCGTGCCGTATTCAACATTAACAACATCCATGCCATGTTCATCAGTAACCAGCTCCGTGCCGTGTTCACCAGTAACCAGCTCCACGCCATGTTCACCAGTAACCAGCTCCATGCCATATTCACCCAGTAACGAGCCCTGTGCCGTATTCAACAGTAACGAGCTCCATGCCGTGTTCACCAGTAACCAGCTCCATGCTGTGTTCACCAGTAATGACCTCCGTGCCGTATTCAACATTAACCACATCCATGCCATGTTCATCAGTATCCAGCTCCGTGCCGTGTTCACCAGCATCCAGCTCCACGCCGTGTTTGCCTGTAACCAGCTCCACGCCATTTTCACCAGTAACAAGCTCCGTGCGGTGTTCACCAGTAACCAGCTCCATGAAGTGTTCACCAGTAACCAGCTCCGTGCCATGTTCACCAGTAAATAGGTCCATGCCGTGTTCACCTGTAACCTGCTCCACACCACGTTCACCAGTAATCAGGTCCACGCTGCATTCGCCAGTAACCTGATCCATACCGCATTCACCAGTAACCAGCTCCGTTCCGTGTTCACCAGTAACCAGCTGCACACTGTGATTACCTGTAACCAGATCCATGCCGTGTTCACCAATAACCAGCACCATGCCATCTTCACCAATCAACAGATTCATGCTGTGTTCACCAGTAACCAGCTCCGTGCCTTTTTCACCAGTAACCACCTCCATGCCATGTTCGCCAGTAACCAGCTCCACGCCATGTTCACCAGTAACCAGCTCTATGGCGTGTTCACCATTAATCAGCTTCGTGCCTTGTTCACCAGTAACCAGCTCCATGCGGTGTTCAACAGTAACCAGCACCAGGCCATGTTCACTCGTAACCAACTCCATGTCGTGTTCATCAGTAACCAGCTTTGTGCCGTGTTCACCAGTAACCAGCTGCACACTGTGTTTACCGGTGACCAGCTCTACGCCGTGTTCGCCAGTAACCAGCACCATGCCTTCTTCACCACTCAACAGATTCATGCCGTGTTCACTAGTAACCAACTCCATGCCGTGTTCACAAGTAACCAGCTCCATGCCGTTTTCACCAGTAACCAGCTCCACGCCATGTTCACCATTAACCAGCTCTGTGCCGTGTTCATCAGTAACCAGCTGCACACTGTGTTTACCAGTAACCAGCTCCACGCTGTGTTCACCAGTAACCAGTTCCGTCCTGTGTTCACCAGTAAACAGCTCCACGACATGTTCGCCAGTAACCAACTCCATGCCATGTCCACGAGTAACCAGCTCCGTGCCATGTTCACCAGTAACCAGCTCTGTGCTGAGTTCTCCAGTAATCAGCTCCACACGTATTCACCAGTAATCAGCTCCATGCCATGTTAATCATTAACCAGTTCCACGCTGTGTTCACCAGTAACCAGCTCCGTGCCGTGTTCACCAGTAACCAGCTCCACGAAGTGTCACCAGTAACCAGCTCCACGCCGCATTCCCCAGTAACCAGCTCCACGCTGTGTTCACCAGTAACCAGCTCCGTGCCATGTTCACCAGTAACCAGCTCCACGCCATGTTCACCAGTAACTAGCTCCACACCGTGTTCACCAGTAACTAGCTCCATGCCATGTTCACCAGTAAACAGCTCCACACCGTGTTCGCCAGTAACCAGCTTCGTGCCATGTTCACCAGTAACCAGCTCCAAGCCGTGTTCACCAGTAACCAGCTCCACAAAGTGTTCACCAGTAAGCAGCTCCACGCCGTGTTCAGCAGTAACCAGCTCCACGCTGCTTTTGCCAGTAACCAGCTCCGTGCCATGTTCACCAGTAACGAGCCCTGTGCCGTATTCAACAGTAACTAGCTCCATGCCGTGTTCACCAGTAACCAGCTCCGTGCCATGTTCACCAGTAACCAGCTCCACGCCATGTTCACCAGTAACTAGCTCCACACTGTGTTCACCAGTAACTAGCTCCATGCCATGTTCACCAGTAAACAGCTCCGTGCTGTGTTCACCAGTAACCAGCTCCACGCCGTGTTCAGCAGTAAACAGCCCCGCGCCGGGTTCACCAGTACCCAGCTCCGCGCCGGGTTCCAAGTAACCAGCTGCATGCCGTGTTCACCAGTAACCAGCTCCACACCGTGTTCGCCAGTAATCAGCTCCGTGCCATGTTCACCAGTAACCAGCTCCATGCCGTGTTCACCAGTAACCAGGTCCACAAAGTGTTCACCAGTAAGCAGCTCCACGCCGTGTTCACAAGTAACCAGCTCCACGCTGCTTTTGCCAGTAACCAGCTCCGTGCCATGTTCACCATAAACCAGCTCAACGCCATGTTCAGCAGTAACTAGCTCCATGCCGTGTTCACCAGTAACTAGCTCCATGTCGTGTTCACCAGTAACTAGCTCCACACCGTGTCCACCAGTAACCAGGTCCATGCCGTGTTCACCAGTAACCAGCTGCACACTGTGTTTACCAGTAATCAGCTCCACGCTGTGTTCGCCAGTAACCAGTTCCACGCCGCATTCCCCAGTAACCAGCTCCACGCTGCGTTCGCCAGTAACCAGCTCCGTGCCGTGTTCACCAGTAACCAGCTCCATGCCATATTCACCGGTAACGAGTCCTGTGCCGTATTCAACAGTAACAAGCTCCTTGCCGTCTTCACCAGTAACCAGCTCCTTGCCGTGTTCACCAGTAATGACCTCCGTGCCGTATTCAACATTAACCACATCCATGCCATGTTCACCAGTAACCAGCTCCGTGCCGTGTTCACCAGCAACCAGCTCCACGCCGTGTTTGCCTGTAACCAGCTCCACGCCATTTTCACCAGTAACAAGCTCCGTGCGTTTTTCACCAGTAACCAGCTCCATGAAGTGTTCACCAGTAACCAGCTCCATGCCGTGTTCACCTGTAACCAGCTCCACACCACGTTCACCAATAATCAGCTCCACGCTGCGTACGCCAGTAACTAGTTCCATGCCGCGTTCACCTGTAAACAGCACCGTGCCGTGTTCACCAGTAACGAGCTCCACGCCGTGTTCACCAGGAACCAGCTCCGTGCTCTGTTCACCAGTAACCAGCTCCGTGCCATGTTCACCAGTAACCAGCTCTGTGCCGAGTTCACTATTAACCAGCTCCGCGCGTATTCACCAGTAATCAGCTCCATGCCATGTTAACCATTAACCAGTTCCATGCTGTGTTCACCAGTAACCAGCTCCGTGCCATGTTCACCAGTAACCAGATCCACGAAGTGTCACCAGTAACCAGCTCCATGCCACATTCCCCAGTAACCAGCTCCACGCTTCGTTCGCCAGTAACCTGCTCCGTGCCGTGTTCACCAGTAATCAGCTCCATGCCATGTTCGCCAGTACATAGCTCCACACCGTCTTCACCAGTAACCAGCCCCACGCCATGTTCACCAGTAAACAGATCCATGCCGTGTTCACCAGTACCCAGCTCCGCGCCGGGTTCCAAGTAACCAGCTGCATGCCGTGTTCACCAGTAAACAGCTCCACACCGTGTTCGCCAGTAACCAGCTCTGTGCCATGTTCACCAGTAATCAGCTCCATGCCATGTTAACCATTAACCAGTTCCATGCTGTGTTCACCAGTAACCAGCTCCGTGCCATGTTCACCAGTAACCAGATCCACGAAGTGTCACCAGTAACCAGCTCCATGCCACATTCCCCAGTAACCAGCTCCACGCTTCGTTCGCCAGTAACCTGCTCCGTGCCGTGTTCACCAGTAACCAGCTCCATGCCATGTTCGCCAGTACATAGCTCCACACCGTCTTCACCAGTAACCAGCCCCACGCCATGTTCACCAGTAAACAGATCCATGCCGTGTTCACCAGTACCCAGCTCCGCGCCGGGTTCCAAGTAACCAGCTGCATGCCGTGTTCACCAGTAAACAGCTCCACACCGTGTTCGCCAGTAACCAGCTCTGTGCCATGTTCACCAGTAACCAGCTCCATGCCGTGTTCACCAGTAACCAGCTCCACAAAGTGTTCACCAGTAAGCAGCTCCACGCCGTGTTCACCAGTAACCAGCTCCACGCTGCTTTTGCCAGTAACCAGCTCCGTGCCATGTTCACCAGTAACGAGCCCTGTGCCGTATTTAACAGTAACTAGCTCCATGCCGTGTTCACCAGTAACCAGCTCCATGCCGTGTTCACCAGTAATGTCCTCCGTGCCGTATTCAACATTAACCACATCCATGCCATGTTCATCAGTAACCAGCTCCGTGCCGTGTTCACCAGTAACCAGCTCCACGCCATGTTCACCAGTAACCAGCTCCATGCCATATTCACCAGTAACGAGCCCTGTGCCGTATTCAACAGTAACGAGCTCCTTGCCGTGTTCACCAGTAACCAGCTCCATGCTGTGTTCACCAGTAATGACCTCCGTGCCGTATTCAACATTAACCACATCCATGCCATGTTCATCAGTATCCTGCTCCGTGCCGTGTTCACCAGCAACCAGCTCCACGCCGTGTTTGCCTGTAACCAGCTCCACGCCATTTTCACCAGTAACAAGCTCCGTGCGGTGTTCACCAGTAACCAGCTCCATGAAGTGTTCACCAGTAACCAGCTCCGTGCCATGTTCACCAGTAAATAGGTCCATGCCGTGTTCACCTGTAACCTGCTCCACACCACGTTCACCAGTAATCAGGTCCACGCTGCATTCGCCAGTAACCTGATCCATACCGCATTCACCAGTAACCAGCTCCGTTCCGTGTTCACCAGTAACCAGCTGCACACTGTGATTACCTGTAACCAGATCCATGCCGTGTTCACCAATAACCAGCACCATGCCATCTTCACCAATCAACAGATTCATGCTGTGTTCACCAGTAACCAGCTCCGTGCCTTTTTCACCAGTAACCACCTCCATGCCATGTTCGCCAGTAACCAGCTCCACGCCATGTTCACCAGTAACCAGCTCTATGGCGTGTTCACCATTAATCAGCTTCGTGCCTTGTTCACCAGTAACCAGCTCCATGCGGTGTTCAACAGTAAACAGCACCAGGCCATGTTCACTCGTAACCAACTCCATGTCGTGTTCATCAGTAACCAGCTTTGTGCCGTGTTCACCAGTAACCAGCTGCACACTGTGTTTACCGGTGACCAGCTCTACGCCGTGTTCGCCAGTAACCAGCACCATGCCTTCTTCACCACTCAACAGATTCATGCCGTGTTCACTAGTAACCAACTCCATGCCGTGTTCACAAGTAACCAGCTCCACACCACGTTCACCAGTAATCAGGTCCACGCTGCATTCGCCAGTAACCTGATCCATACCGCATTCACCAGTAACCAGCTCCGTTCCGTGTTCACCAGTAACCAGCTGCACACTGTGATTACCTGTAACCAGATCCATGCCGTGTACACCAATAACCAGCACCATGCCATCTTCACCAATCAACAGATTCATGCTGTGTTCACCAGTAACCAGCTCCGTGCCTTTTTCACCAGTAACCACCTCCATGCCATGTTCGCCAGTAACCAGCTCCACGCCATGTTCACCAGTAACCAGCTCTATGGCGTGTTCACCATTAATCAGCTTCGTGCCTTGTTCACCAGTAACCAGCTCCATGCGGTGTTCAACAGTAACCAGCACCAGGCCATGTTCACTCGTAACCAACTCCATGTCGTGTTCATCAGTAACAGCTTTGTGCCTTGTTCACCAGTAACCAGCTGCACACTGTGTTTACCGGTGACCAGCTCTACGCCATGTTCGCCAGTAACCAGCACCATGCCTTCTTCACCACTCAACAGATTCATGCCGTGTTCACTAGTAACCAACTCCATGCCATGTCCACGAGTAACCAGCTCCGTGCCATGTTCACCAGTAACCAGCTCTGTGCTGAGTTCTCCAGTAACCAGCTCCGCACGTATTCACCAGTAATCAGCTCCATGCCATGTTAATCATTAACCAGTTCCACGCTGTGTTCACCAGTAACCAGCTCCGTGCCGTGTTCACCAGTAACCAGCTCCACGAAGTGTCACCAGTAACCAGCTCCACCCCGCATTCCCCAGTAACCAGCTCCACGCTGTGTTCGCCAGTAACCAGCTCCGTGCCATGTTCACCAGTAACCAGCTCCACGCCATGTTCACCAGTAACTAGCTCCACACCGTGTTCACCAGTAACTAGCTCCATGCCATGTTCACCAGTAAACAGCTCCACACCGTGTTCGCCAGTAACCAGCTCCGTGCCATGTTCACCAGTAACCAGCTCCATGCCGTGTTCACCAGTAACCAGCTCCACAAAGTGTTCACCAGTAAGCAGCTCCACGCCGTGTTCAGCAGTAACCTGCTCCACGCTGCTTTTGCCAGTAACCAGCTCCGTGCCATGTTCACCAGTAACGAGCCCTGTGCCGTATTCAACAGTAACTAGCTCCATGCCGTGTTCACCAGTAACCAGCTCCGTGCCATGTTCACCAGTAACCAGCTCCACGCCATGTTCACCAGTAACTAGCTCCACACTGTGTTCACCAGTAACTAGCTCCATGCCATGTTCACCAGTAAACAGCTCCGTGCTGTGTTCACCAGTAACCAGCTCCACGCCGTGTTCAGCAGTAAACAGCCCCGCGCCGGGTTCACCAGTACCCAGCTCCGCGCCGGGTTCCAAGTAACCAGCTGCATGCCGTGTTCACCAGTATCCAGCTCCACACCGTGTTCGCCAGTAATCAGCTCCGTGCCATGTTCACCAGTAACCAGCTCCATGCCGTGTTCACCAGTAACCAGGTCCACAAAGTGTTCACCAGTAAGCAGCTCCACGCCGTGTTCACCAGTAACCAGCTCCACGCTGCTTTTGCCAGTAACCAGCTCCGTGCCATGTTCACCAGTAACCAGCTCAACGCCATGTTCACCAGTAACTAGCTCCATGCCGTGTTCACCAGTAACTAGCTCCATGTCGTGTTCACCAGTAACTAGCTCCACACCGTGTCCACCAGTAACCAGGTCCATGCTGTGTTCGCCAGTAACCAGCTCCGCGCCGGGTTCACCAATAACCAGCTCCACGCCGTTTTCACCAGTAACCAGCACCATGCCCTCTTCACCAGTCAACAGATTCATGCCATGTTCACTATTAACCAGCTCCGTGCCATTTTCACCAGTAACCAGTTCCATGCCATGTTCGCCAGTAACCAGCTCCATGCCATGTTCACCATTAACCAGCTCTGTGCCGTGTTCACCAGTAACCAGCTGCACACTGTGTTTACCAGTAATCAGCTCCACGCTGTGTTCACCAGTAACCAGCTCCACGCCATGTTCATGAGTAACCAGCTGCACGCTGTGTTCAACAGTAACCAGCTCCATGCCATGTTAATCATTAACCAGCTCCACGCTGTGTTCACCAGTAACCAGCTCTGTGCCGCGTTCACCAGTAACCAGCTCCACGAA
Source organism: Isurus oxyrinchus (assembly GCA_026770705.1). Lineage (NCBI taxonomy): Eukaryota > Metazoa > Chordata > Chondrichthyes > Lamniformes > Lamnidae > Isurus > Isurus oxyrinchus. The sequence continues at coordinate 2,319,574 of JANJGN010000014.1, read as the reverse complement.
GTGTTCACCAGTAACCAGCTCCACGCCGCATTCATGAGTAACCAGTTCCACGCTGCGCTCGCCAGTAACCAGCTCCGTGCCGTGTTCACCACTAACCAGCTCCACACCGTGTTCACCAGTAACTAGCTCCACACAGTGTTCACCAGTAACTAGCTCCACGCTGTGTTCACCAGTAACCAGCTCCGTGCCGTGTTCACCAGTAACCAGCTCCACACCACGTTCACCAGTAATCAGGTCCATGCTGCATTCGCCAGTAACCTGATACATACCGCATTCACCAGTAACCAGCTCCGTTCCGTGTTCACCAGTAACCAGCTGCACACTGTGATTACCTGTAACCAGATCCATGCCATGTTCAGCAATAACCAGCACCATGCCATCTTCACCAATCAACAGATTCATGCCGTGTTCACCAGTAACCAGCTCCGTGCCTTTTTCACCAGTAACCACCTCCATGCCATGTTCGCCAGTAACCAGCTCCACGCCATGTTCACCAGTAACCAGCTCTATGGCGTGTTCACCATTAATCAGCTTCGTGCCTTGTTCACCAGTAACCAGCTCCATGCGGTGTTCAACAGTAACCAGCACCAGGCCATGTTCACTCGTAACCAACTCCATGTTGTGTTCATCAGTAACCAGCTTTGTGCCGTGTTCATCAGTAACCAGCTGCACACTGTGTTTACCGTTGACCAGCTCTACGCCGTGTTCACCAGTAACCAGCACCATGCCTTCTTCACCACTCAACAGATTCATGCCGTGTTCACTAGTAACCAACTCCATGCCGTGTTCACAAGTAACCAGCTCCATGCCGTTTTCACCAGTAACCAGCTCCACGCCATGTTCACCATTAACCAGCTCTGTGCCGTGTTCATCAGTAACCAGCTGCACACTGTGTTTACCAGTAACCAGCTCCACGCTGTGTTCACCAGTAACCAGTTCCGTCCTGTGTTCACCAGTAAACAGCTCCACGACATGTTCGCCAGTAACCAACTCCATGCCATGTCCACGAGTAACCAGCTCCGTGCCATGTTCACCAGTAACCAGCTCTGTGCTGAGTTCTCCAGTAACCAGCTCCACACGTATTCACCAGTAATCAGCTCCATGCCATGTTAATCATTAACCAGTTCCACGCTGTGTTCACCAGTAACCAGCTCCGTGCCGTGTTCACCAGTAACCAGCTCCACGAAGTGTCACAAGTAACCAGCTCCACGCCGCATTCCCCAGTAACCAGCTCCACGCTGTGTTCGCCAGTAACCAGCTCCGTGCCATATTCACCAGTAACCAGCTCAACGCCATGTTCACCAGTAACTAGCTCCACACCGTGTTCACCAGTAACTAGCTCCATGCCATGTTCACCAGTAAACAGCTCCATGCTGTGTTCACCAGTAACCAGCTCCACGCCGTGTTCACCAGTAACTAGCTCCATGCCATGTTCACCAGTAAACAGCTCCGTGCTGTGTTCACCAGTAACCAGCTCCACGCCGTGTTCAGCAGTAAACAGCCCCGCGCCAGGTTCACCAGTACCCAGCTCCGCGCCGGGTTCCAAGTAACCAGCTGCATGCCGTGTTCACCAGTATCTAGCTCCACACCGTGTTCGCCAGTAATCAGCTCCGTGCCATGTTCACCAGTAACCAGCTCCATGCCGTGTTCACCAGTAACCAGGTCCACAAAGTGTTCACCAGTAAGCAGCTCCACGCCGTGTTCACCAGTAACCAGCTCCACGCTGCTTTTGCCAGTAACCAGCTCCGTGCCATGTTCACCAGTAACCAGCTCAACGCCATGTTCAGCAGTAACTAGCTCCATGCCGTGTTCACCAGTAACTAGCTCCATGTCGTGTTCACCAGTAACTAGCTCCACACCGTGTCCACCAGTAACCAGGTCCATGCCGTGTTAGCCAGTAACCTGCTCCGCGCCGTGTTCACCAGTAACCAGCTCCACGCCGTTTTCACCAGTAACCAGCACCATGCCGTCTTCACCAGTCAACAGATTCATGCCGTGTTCACTATTAACCAGCTCCGTGCCATTTTCACCAGTAACCAGTTCCATGCCATGTTCGCCAGTAACCAGCTCCATGCCATGTTCACCATTAACCAGCTCTGTGCCGTGTTCACCAGTAACCAGCTGCACACTGTGTTTACCAGTAATCAGCTCCACGCTGTGTTCACCAGTAACCAGCTCCACGCCATTTCACGAGTAACCAGCTGCACGCTGTGTTCAACAGTAACCAGCTCTGTGCCGTGTTCGCCAGTAACCAGCTCCACACCGTGTTCACCAGTAACCAGCTCTGTGCCGTGTTCACCATAACCAGCTCCACGCCGTGTTCACCAGGAACCAGCTCCACACTGTGTTCACCAGTAACTAGCTCCACGCTGTGTTCACCAGTAACCAGCTCTGTGCCGTGTTCATCAGTAACCAGCTCCACGCCGTGTTCACCAGGAACCATCTCCACGCCGGTTTCACCAGTACCTAGCTCCGCGCTGTTTTCCAAGTAACCAGCTCCATGCCATGTTCACAAGTAACCAGCTCCACACCGTGTTCGCCAGTAACCAGCTCCATGCCATGTTCACCAGTAACGAGCTCCATGCCGTGCTCACCAGTAACCTGCTCCGTGACATATTCACCATTAACCAGCTCCACGCCGTGTTCACCAGTAACCAGCTCCATGCCATATTCACCAGTAATGAGCCCTGTGCCGTATTCAACAGTAACGAGCTCCTTGCCATGTTCACCAGTAACCAGCTCCATGCCGTGTTCAACAGTAATGACCTCCGTGCCGTATTCAACATTAACCACATCCATGCCATGTTCATCAGTAACCAGCTCCGTGCCATGTTCACCAGCAACCAGCTCCATGCCGTGTTTGCCTGTAACCAACTCCACGCCATTTTCACCAGTAACAATCTCCGTGCGGTGTTCACCAGTAACCAGCTCCATGAAGTGTTCACCAGTAACCAGCTCCATGCCATGTTCACCAGTAAATAGGTCCATGCCGTGTTCAACTGTAACCTGCTACACACCACGTTCACCAGTAATCAGGTCCACGCTGCTTCACCAGTAACCTGATCCATACCGCGTTCACCAGTAACCAGCTCCGTTCCGTGTTCACCAGTAACCAGCTCCGTGCCGTGTTCACCTGTAACCAGCTCCACAGCACGTTCACCAGTAATCAGCTCCACGCTGCGTTCGCCAGTAACTAGTTCCATGCCGTGTTCACCTCTAAACAGCACCGTGCCATGTTAACTAGTAACGAGCTGCACGCCGTGTTCACCAGGAACCAGCTCCGTGCTCTGTTCACCAGTAACCAGCTCCGTGCCATGTTCACCAGTAACCAACTCTGTGCCGAGTTCACCAGTAACCAGCTCCGCGCGTATTCACCAGTAATCAGCCTCATGCCATGTTAACTATTAACCAGTTCCACGCAGTGTTCACCAGTAACCAGCTCCGTGCCATGTTCCCCAGTAACCAGCTCCACGAAGTGTCACCAGTAACCAGTTCCACGCCGCATTCCCCAGTAACCAGTTCCACGCTGCGTTCGCCAGTAACCAGCTCCGTGCCGTGTTCACCAGTAACCAGCTCCACGCCATGTTCACCAGTAACTAGCTCCACACCGTGTTCACCTGTAACCAGCTCCACGCCATGTTCACCAGTAAAAAGCTCCATGCCGTGTTCACCAGAAACCAGCTTCACGCTGTGTTCACCAGTAAACAGCCCCGCGCCGGGTTCACCAGTACCCAGCTCCGCGCCGGTTCCATGTAACCAGCTGCATGCCGTGTTCACCAGTAACCAGCTCCACACCGTGTTCGCCAGTAACCAGCTCCGTGCCATGTTCACCAGTAACCAGCTCCATGCCGTGTTCACCAGTAACCAGCTCCACAAAGTGTTCACCAGTAAGCAGCTCCACGCCGTGTTCACCAGTAACCAGCTCCACGCTGCTTTTGCCAGTAACCAGCTCCGTGCCATGTTCACCACTAACGAGCCCTGTGCCGTATTCAACAGTAACGAGCTCCATGCCGTGTTCACCAGTAAACAGCTCCATGCCGTGTTCACCAGTAATGACCTCCGTGCCGTATTCAACATTATCCACATCCATGCCATGTTCATCAGTAACCAGCTCCATGCCATTTTCACCAGTAACAAGCTCCGTGCGGTGTTCACCAGTAACCAGCTCCATGAAGTGTTCACCAGTAAACAGCTCCATGCCATGTTCACCAGTAAATAGGTCCATGCCGTGTTCCCCTGTAACCTGCTCCACACCACGTTCACCAGTAATCAGGTCCACACTGCATTCGCCAGTAACCTGAACCATACCGCGTTCACCAGTAACCAGCTGCATTCCGTGTTCACCAGTAACCAGCTCCGTGCCGTGTTCACGTGTAACCAGCTCCACACCATGTTCACCAGTAATCAGCTCCACGCTGCGTTCGACAGTAACTAGTTCCGTGCCGCGTTGACCTGTAACCAGCACCGTGCCGTGTTCACTAGTAACGAGCTCCGCGCCGTGTTCACCAGGAACCAGCTCCATGCTCTGTTCACCAGTAACCAGCTCCGTGCCATGTTCACCAGTAACCAGCTCTGTGCCGAGTTCACCAGTAACCAGCTCCGCGCGTATTCACCAGCAATCAGCTCCATGCCATGTTAACCATTAACCAGTTCCACGCTGTGTTCACCAGTAACCAGCTCCGTGCCGTGTTCACCAGTGACCAGCTCCACGAAGTGTCACCAGTAACCAGCTCCACGCCGCATTCCCCAGTAACCAGCTCCACGCTGCGTTCGCCAGTAACCAGCTCCGTGCCATGTTCACCAGTAACCAGCTCCGCACCGGGTTCCAAGTAACCAGCTGCATGCCGTGTTCACCAGTAACCAGCTCCAGACCGTGTTTGCCAGTAATCAACTCCGTGCCATGTTCACCAGTAACCAGCTCCATGCCGTGTTCACCAGTAACCAGGTCCACAAAGTGTTCACCAGTAAGCAGCTCCACGCCGTGTTCACCAGTAACCAGCCCCGTGCCGTGTTCACCTGTAACCAGCTCCACACCACGTTCACCAGTAATCAGCTCCACGCTGCGTTCGCCAGTAACTAGTTCCATGCCGTGTTCACCTCTAAGCAACACCGTGCCGTGTTCACTAGTAACGAGCTCCATGCCGTGTTCACCAGGAACCAGCTCCGTGCTCTGTTCACCAGTAACCAGCTCCGTGACATGTTCACCAGTAACCAGCTCTGTGCCGTGTTCACCAGTAACCAGCTCCGCGCGTATTCACCAGTAATCAGCTCCATGCCATGTTAACCATTAACCAGTTCCACGCTGTGTTCACCAGTAACCAGCTCCGTGCCATGTTCACCAGTAACCAGCTCCACGAAGTGTAACCAGTAACCAGTTCCACGCCGCATTCCCCAGTAACCAGCTCCACGCTGCGTTCGCCAGTAACCAGCTCCGTGCCGTGTTCATCAGTAACCAGCTCCATGCCGTCTTCACCAGTAAACAGCTCCGCGCCGGGTTCACCAGTACCAAGCTCCGCAGCGGTTTGCAAGTAACCAGCTGCATGCCGTGTTCACCATTAACCAGCTCCACACCGTGTTCGCCAGTAACCAGCTCCGTGCCATGTTCACCATTAACCAGCTCCACAAAGTGTTCACCAGTAACCAGCTCCACGCCGTGTTCACCAGTAACCAGCTCCACGCTGCTTTTGCCAGTAACCATCTCCGTGCCTTTTTCACCAGTAACCAGCTCCACGCCGTGTTCACCAGTAACTAGCTCCATGCCGTGTTCACCAGTAACTAGCTCCATGCCGTGTTCACTAGTAACTAGCTCCACACCGTGTCCACCAGTAACGAGGCCATGCCGTGTTCGCCAGTAACTAGTTCCATGCCGTGTTCACCAGTAACCAGCTCCGTGCCGTGTTCACCTGTAACCAGCTCTGTCCCGTGTTCACCAGGAACAAGCTCTGTGCTCTTTTCACCAGTAACCAGCTCCATGCCATGTTAACAATTAACCAGTTCCACGCTGTGTTCACCAGTAACCAGCTCCGTGCCATGTTTACCAGTAACCAGCTCCACGAAGTGTCACCAGTAACCAGTTCCACGCCGCATTCCCCAGTAACCAGCTCCACGCTGCGTTCGCCAGTAACCAGCTCCACACTGTGTTCACCAGTAACCAGCTCTGTGCCGTGTTCACCTGTAACCAGCTCCACGCCGTGTTCACCAGGAACCAGCTCTGTGCTCTGTTCACCAGTAACCAGCTCCGTGCCATTTTCACCAGTAACCAGCTCTGTGCCGAGTTCACTAGTAACCAGCTCCATGTATGTTCACCAGTAAGCAGCTCCAAGCCATGTTAACCATTAACCAGCTCCACGCTGCGTTCACCAGTAACCAGCTCTGTGCCGTGTTCACCAGTAACCAGCTCCACGAAGTGTTCACCAGTAACCAGCTCCACGCCGCATTCATGAGTAACCAGCTCCACGCTGCGCTCGCCAGTAACCAGCTCCGTGCCGTGTTTACCAGTAACCAGCTCCACGCCATGTTCACCAGTAACTAGCTCCACACCGTGTTCACCTGTAACCAGCTCCACGCCATGTTCACCAGTAAACAGCTCCATGCCGTGTTCACCAGAAACCAGCTTCACGCCGTGTTCACCAGTAAACAGCCCCGCGCCGGGTTCACCAGTACCCAGCTCCGCGCCGGGTTCCAAGTAACCAGCTGCATGCCGTGTTCACCAGTAACCAGCTCCACACCGTGTTCGCCAGTAACCAGCTCCGTGCCATGTTCACCAGTAACCAGCTCCATGCCGTGTTCACCAGTAACCAGCTCCACAAAGTGTTCACCAGTAAGCAGCTCCACGTCGTGCTCACCAGTAACCAGCTCCACGCTGCTTTTGCCAGTAACCAGCTCCGTGCCATGTTCACCACTAACGAGCCCTGTGCCGTATTCAACAGTAATGAGCTCCATGCCATGTTCATCAGTAACCAGCTCTGTGCCGTGTTCCCCAGCAACCAGCTCCATGCCGTGTTTGCCTGTAACCAGCTCCACGCCATTTTCACCAGTAACAAGCTCCGTGCGGTGTTCACCAGTAACCAGCTCCATGAAGTGTTCAACAGTAACCAGCTCCATGCCATGTTCACCAGTAAATAGGTCCATGCCGTGTTCCCCTGTAACCTGCTCCACACCACGTTCACCAGTAATCAGGTCCACACTGCATTCGCCAGTAACCTGATCCATACCGCGTTCACCAGTAACCAGCTCCGTTCCGTGTTCACCAGTAACCAGCTCCGTGCCGTGTTCACCTGTAACCAGCTCCACACCACGTTCACCAGTAATCAGCTCCACGCTGCGTTCGACAGTAACTAGTTCCATGCCACGTTCACCTGTAACCAGCACCGTGCCGTGTTCACTAGTAACGAGCTCCACGCCGTGTTCACCAGGAACCAGCTCCGTGCTCTGTTCACCAGTAACCAGCTCCGTGCCATGTTCACCAGTAACCAGCTCTGTGCCAAGTTCACCAGTAACCAGCTCCGCGCGTATTCACCAGTAATCAGCTCCATGTCATGTTAACCATTAACCAGTTCCACGCTGTGTTCACCAGTAACCAGCTCCGTGCCGTGTTCACCAGTAACCAGCTCCACGAAGTGTCACCAGTAACCAGCTCCACGCCGCATTCCCCAGTAACCAGCTCCACGCTGCGTTCGCCAGTAACCAGCTCCGTGCCATGTTCACCAGTAACCAGCTCCACGCCATGTTCACCAGTAACTAGCTCCACACCGTGTTCACCAGTAACTAGCTCCATGCCATGTTCACCAGTAAACAGCTCCATGCTGTGTTCACCAGTAACCAGCTCCACGCCGTGTTCAGCAGTAAACAGCCCCGCGCCGGGTTCACCAGTACCCAGCTCCGCGCCGGGTTCCAAGTAACCAGCTGCATGCCGTGTTCACCAGTAACCAGCTCCACACCGTGTTCGCCAGTAATCAGCTCCGTGCCATGTTCACCAGTAACCAGCTCCATGCCGTGTTCACCAGTAACCAGGTCCACAAAGTGTTCACCAGTAAGCAGCTCCACGCCGTGTTCACCAGTAACCTGCTCCACGCTGCTTTTGCCAGTAACCAGCTCTGTGCCATGTTCACCAGTAACCAACTCAACGCCATGTTCACCAGTAACTAGCTCCATGCCATGTTCACCAGTAACTAGCTCCATGTCGTGTTCACCAGTAACTAACTCCACACCGTGTCCACCAGTAACCAGGTCCATGCTGTGTTCGCCAGTAACCAGCTCCGCGCCGGGTTCACCAGTAACCAGCTCCACGCCGTTTTCACCAGTAACCAGCATCATGCCGTCTTCACCAGTCAACAGATTCATGCCGTGTTCACTATCAACCAGCTCCGTGCCATTTTCACCAGTAACCAGTTCCATGCCATGTTCGCCAGTAACCAGCTCCATGCCATGTTCACCATTAACCAGCTCTGTGCCGTGTTCACCAGTAACCAGCTGCACACTGTGTTTACCAGTAATCAGCTCCACGCTGTGTTCACCAGTAACCAGCTCCACTCCATGTTCACGAGTAACCAGCTGCACGCTGTGTTCAACAGTAACCAGCTCTGTGCCGTGTTCGCCAGTAACCAGCTCCACACCGTGTTCACCAGTAACCAGCTCTGTGCCGTGTTCACCTGTAACCAGCTCCACGCCGTGTTCACCAGGAACCAGCTCTGTGCTCTGTTCACCAGTAACCAGCTCCTTGCCATTTTCACCAGTAACCAGCTCTGTGCCGAGTTCACTAGTAACCAACTCCATGTGTGTTCACCAGTAAGCAGCTCCAAGCCATGTTAACCATTAACCAGCTCCACGCTGCGTTCACCAGTAACCAGCTCTGTGCCGTGTTCACCAGTAACCAGCTCCACGAAGTGTTCACCAGTAACCAGCTCCACGCCACATTCATGAGTAACCAGCTCCACGCTGCGCTCGCCAGTAACCAGCTCCGCGCCGGGTTCACCAGTAACCAGCTCCACGCCATTTTCACCAGTAACCAGCACCATGCCGTCTTCAGCAGTCAACAGATTCATGCCATGTTCACTATTAACCAGCTCTGTGCCATTTTCACCAGTAACCAGTTCCATGCCATGTTCACCATTAACCAGCTCTGTGCCGTGTTCACCAGTAACCAGCTGCACACTGTGTTTACCAGTAATCAGCTCCACGCTGTGTTCACCAGTAACCTGCTCCACGCCATGTTCACCAGTAACCAGCTGCACGCCGTGTTCAACAGTAACCAGCTCTTTGCCGTGTTCGCCAGTAACCAGCTGCACACCGTGTTCACCAGTAACCAGCTCTGTGCCGTGTTCACGCGTAACCAGCTCTGTGCCGTGTTCACCAGGAACAAGCTCTGTGCTCTGTTCACCAGTAGCCAGCTCCGTGCCATGTTCACAAGTAACCAGCTCTGTGCCGAGTTCACTAGTAAACAGCTCCGCGCGTGTTCACCAGTAAGCAGCACCATGCCATGTTAACCAGTAACCAGCTCCACGCTGTGTTCACCAGTAACCAGCTCTGTGCCGTGTTCACCAGTAACCAGCTCCATGAAGTGTTCACCAGTAACCAGATCCACGCCGCATTCACGAGTAACTAGCTCCACGCTGTGTTCACCAGTAACTAGCTCCACACTGTGTTCACCAGTAACTAGCTCCACGCTGTGTTCACCAGTAACCAGCTCCGTGCCGTGTTCACCAGTACCCAGCTCCACGCTGTGTTCACCAGTAATCAGCTCCACGCTGGTTTCACCAGTACCCAGCTCCGCGCTGGTTTCCAAGTAACCAGCTCCATGCCATGTTCACAAGTAACCAGCTCCACACCGTGTTCGCCAGTAACCAGCTCCGTGCCATGTTCACCAGTTCCAAGCTCCGCACCGGGTTGCAAGTAACCAGCTGCATGCCGTGTTCACCACTAACCAGCTCAACACCATGTTCGCCAGTAACCAGCTCCGTGCCATGTTCACCAGTAACCAGCTCCATACTGTGTTCACCATTAACCAGCTCCACAAAGTGTTCACCAGTAACCAGCTCCACGCTGTGTTCACCAGTACCCAGCTCCACGCTGCTTTTGCCAGTAACCATCTCCGTGCCATGTTCACCAGTAACCAGCTCCACGCCATGTTCACCAGTAATAGCTCCATGCCGTGTTCACCAGTAACTAGCTCCACACCGTGTCCACGAGTAATGAGGTCCATGCCGTGTTCGCCAGTAACTAACTCCGCGCCGGGTTCACCAGTAACCAGCTCCACACCATTTTCACCAGTAACCAGCACCATGCCGTCTTCAGCAGTCAACAGATTCATGCCGTGTTCACTATTAACCAGCTCTGTGCCATTTTCACCAGTAATCAGTTCCATGCCATGTTCAACAGTAACCAGCTCTGTGCCGTGTTCGCCAGTAACCAGCTGCACACCATGTTCACCAGTGACCAGCTCTGTGCCGTGTTCACCCGTAACCAGCTCTGTGCCGTGTTCACCAGGAACAAGCTCTGTGCTCTGTTCACCAGTAGCAAGCTCCGTGCCATGTTCACAAGTAACCAGCTCTGTGCCGAGTTCACTAGTAAACAGCTCCGCGCGTGTTCACCAGTAAGCAGCACCATGCCATGTTAACCAGTAATCAGCTCCACGCTGTGTTCACCAGTAACCACCTCCGTGCCGTGTTCACCACTAACCAGCTCCACGCCATGTTCACCAGTAACTAGCTCCACACTGTGTTCACCAGTAACTAGCTCCACGCTGTGTTCACCAGTAACCAGCTCCCTGCCGTGTTCTCCAGTAACCAGCTCCACGCTGTGTTCACCAGTAACCGGCTCCACGCCGGGTTCATCAGTACCCAGTTCCGCGCTGGTTTCTAAGTAACTAGCTCCATGCTGTGTTCACAAGTAACTAGCTCCACGCTGTGTTCACCAGTAATCAGCTCCATGCCGTGTTCACCAGTAACTAGCTCCACGCTGTGTTCACCAGTAATCAGCTCCATGCTGTGTTCACATGTAATCAGCTCCACACCGTGTTCGCCAGTAATCAGCTCCATGCTGCTTTCGCCAGTAACCAGCTCCGTGCCATGTTCACCAGTAACCAGCTCCATGCCGTGTTCACCAGTAACCAGCTCCATGAAGTGTTCATCAGTAACCAGCTACACGCCGTGTTCACCAGTAACCAGCTCCATGCTGCTTTCGCCAGTAACCAGCTCCGTGCCGTGTTCACCAGTAACTAGCTCCACTCCGTGTTCACCAGTAACTAGCTCCATGCCATGTTCACCAGTAACTAGCTCCACGCCGTGTTCACCAGTAATGAGCTCCATGCCGTGTTCGCCAGTAACCAGCTCCACTCCGGGTTCACCAGTAATCAGCTCCATGCCGTGTTCACCAGTAACCAGCTCCACACCATGTTCGCCATTTACCAACTCCGTGCCATGTTCACCAGTAACCAGCTCCACGCCTTCTTCACCCGTAACCAGCTCCATGCCTTCTTCACCAGTAACCAGCTCCATGCCGTGTTCACCAGTAACAAGCTCCATGCCATGTTCGCCAGTAACCAGCTCCGTGCCGTTTTCACCAGTAACCAGCTCCAGCCCCTGTTCACAAGTAATCAGCTCCACTCCGTGTTCGCCAGTAACCAGCTCCGTGCCATGTTCACCTGTAACAAGCTCCACGCATTCTGCACCAGTAACCAGCTCAGTGCCGTGTTCACCAGTAACCAGCTCCCACGCCTTCTGCACCAGTAACCAACTCCGTGCCGTGTTCACCAGTAACCAGCTCCACGCCCTTTTCACAAGTAATCAGCTCCACTCTGTGTCCGGCAGTAATCAGCTCTGTGCCGTGTTCACCCGTAACCAGCTGCACACTGTGTTTACCAGTAATCAGCTACACGCCGTGTTCACCAGTAACCAGCTGCACACTGTGTTTACCAGTAACCAGCTCCACGCCGTGTTCACCAGTAACCAGCACCATGTCGTGTTCACCATTAACCAGCTCTATGCCGTGTTCACCTTTAAGCAGCTCCGTGCCGTGTTCACCAGTAACCAGCTCCATGCCGTGTTCACCAGTAACCAGCTCCACAAAGTGTTCACCAGTAACCAGCTCCACGCCGTGTTCACCAGTAACCAGCTCCATGCCATATTCACCAGTAATGAGCCCTGTGCCGTATTCAACAGTAACGAGCTCCTTGCCATGTTCACCAGTAACCAGCTCCATGCCGTGTTCAACAGTAATGACCTCCGTGCCGTATTCAACATTAACCACATCCATGCCATGTTCATCAGTAACCAGCTCCGTGCCATGTTCACCAGCAACCAGCTCCATGCCGTGTTTGCCTGTAACCAACTCCACGCCATTTTCACCAGTAACAATCTCCGTGCGGTGTTCACCAGTAACCAGCTCCATGAAGTGTTCACCAGTAACCAGCTCCATGCCATGTTCACCAGTAAATAGGTCCATGCCGTGTTCAACTGTAACCTGCTACACACCACGTTCACCAGTAATCAGGTCCACGCTGCTTCGCCAGTAACCTGATCCATACCGCGTTCACCAGTAACCAGCTCCGTTCCGTGTTCACCAGTAACCAGCTCCGTGCCGTGTTCACCTGTAACCAGCTCCACACCACGTTCACCAGTAATCAGCTCCACGCTGCGTTCGCCAGTAACTAGTTCCATGCCGTGTTCACCTCTAAACAGCACCGTGCCATGTTAACTAGTAACGAGCTGCACGCCGTGTTCACCAGGAACCAGCTCCGTGCTCTGTTCACCAGTAACCAGCTCCGTGCCATGTTCACCAGTAACCAACTCTGTGCCGAGTTCACCAGTAACCAGCTCCGCGCGTATTCACCAGTAATCAGCCTCATGCCATGTTAACCATTAACCAGTTCCACGCAGTGTTCACCAGTAACCAGCTCCGTGCCATGTTCCCCAGTAACCAGCTCCACGAAGTGTCACCAGTAACCAGTTCCACGCCGCATTCCCCAGTAACCAGTTCCACGCTGCGTTCGCCAGTATCCAGCTCCGTGCCGTGTTCACCAGTAACCAGCTCCACGCCATGTTCACCAGTAACTAGCTCCACACCGTGTTCACCTGTAACCAGCTCCACGCCATGTTCACCAGTAAAAAGCTCCATGCCGTGTTCACCAGAAACCAGCTTCACGCTGTGTTCACCAGTAAACAGCCCCGCGCCGGGTTCACCAGTACCCAGCTCCGCGCCGGTTCCATGTAACCAGCTGCATGCCGTGTTCACCAGTAACCAGCTCCACACCGTGTTAGCCAGTAACCAGCTCCGTGCCATGTTCACCAGTAACCAGCTCCATGCCGTGTTCACCAGTAACCAGCTCCACAAAGTGTTCACCAGTAAGCAGCTCCACGCCGTGTTCACCAGTAACCAGCTCCACGCTGCTTTTGCCAGTAACCAGCTCCGTGCCATGTTCACCACTAACGAGCCCTGTGCCGTATTCAACAGTAACGAGCTCCATGCCGTGTTCACCAGTAAACAGCTCCATGCCGTGTTCACCAGTAATGACCTCCGTGCCGTATTCAACATTATCCACATCCATGCCATGTTCATCAGTAACCAGCTCCATGCCATTTTCACCAGTAACAAGCTCCGTGCGGTGTTCACCAGTAACCAGCTCCATGAAGTGTTCACCAGTAAACAGCTCCATGCCATGTTCACCAGTAAATAGGTCCATGCCGTGTTCCCCTGTAACCTGCTCCACACCACGTTCACCAGTAATCAGGTCCACACTGCATTCGCCAGTAACCTGAACCATACCGCGTTCACCAGTAACCAGCTGCATTCCGTGTTCACCAGTAACCAGCTCCGTGCCGTGTTCACGTGTAACCAGCTCCACACCATGTTCACCAGTAATCAGCTCCACGCTGCGTTCGACAGTAACTAGTTCCGTGCCGCGTTGACCTGTAACCAGCACCGTGCCGTGTTCACTAGTAACGAGCTCCGCGCCGTGTTCACCAGGAACCAGCTCCATGCTCTGTTCACCAGTAACCAGCTCCGTGCCATGTTCACCAGTAACCAGCTCTGTGCCGAGTTCACCAGTAACCAGCTCCGCGCGTATTCACCAGCAATCAGCTCCATGCCATGTTAACCATTAACCAGTTCCACGCTGTGTTCACCAGTAACCAGCTCCGTGCCGTGTTCACCAGTGACCAGCTCCACGAAGTGTCACCAGTAACCAGCTCCACGCGTATTCACCAGCAATCAGCTCCATGCCATGTTAACCATTAACCAGTTCCACGCTGTGTTCACCAGTAACCAGCTCCGTGCCGTGTTCACCAGTGACCAGCTCCACGAAGTGTCACCAATAACCAGCTCCACGACGCATTCCCCAGTAACCAGCTCCACGCTGCGTTCGCCAGTAACCAGCTCCGTGCCATGTTCACCAGTAACCAGCTCCACGCCATGTTCACCAGTAACTAGATCCACACCGTGTTCACCAGTAACTAGCTCCATGCCATGTTCACCAGTAAACAGCTCCGTGCTGTGTTCACCAGTAACCAGCTCCACGCCGTGTTCAGCAGTAAACAGCCCCGCGCCGGGTTCACCAGTACCCAGCTCCGCACCGGGTTCCAAGTAACCAGCTGCATGCCGTGTTCACCAGTAACCAGCTCCAGACCGTGTTTGCCAGTAATCAACTCCGTGCCATGTTCACCAGTAAGCAGCTCCATGCCGTGTTCACCAGTAACCAGGTCCACAAAGTGTTCACCAGTAAGCAGCTCCACGCCGTGTTCACCAGTAACCAGCCCCGTGCCGTGTTCACCTGTAACCAGCTCCACACCACGTTCACCAGTAATCAGCTCCACGCTGCGTTCGCCAGTAACTAGTTCCATGCCGTGTTCACCTCTAAGCAACACCGTGCCGTGTTCACTAGTAACGAGCTCCACGCCGTGTTCACCAGGAACCAGCTCCGTGCTCTGTTCACCAGTAACCAGCTCCGTGACATGTTCACCAGTAACCAGCTCTGTGCCGTGTTCACCAGTAACCAGCTCCGCGCGTATTCACCAGTAATCAGCTCCATGCCATGTTAACCATTAACCAGTTCCACGCTGTGTTCACCAGTAACCAGCTCCGTGCCATGTTCACCAGTAACCAGCTCCACGAAGTGTAACCAGTAACCAGTTCCACGCCGCATTCCCCAGTAACCAGCTCCACGCTGCGTTCGCCAGTAACCAGCTCCGTGCCGTGTTCATCAGTAACCAGCTCCATGCCGTCTTCACCAGTAAACAGCTCCGCGCCGGGTTCACCAGTACCAAGCTCCGCAGCGGTTTGCAAGTAACCAGCTGCATGCCGTGTTCACCATTAACCAGCTCCACACCGTGTTCGCCAGTAACCAGCTCCGTGCCATGTTCACCATTAACCAGCTCCACAAAGTGTTCACCAGTAACCAGCTCCACGCCGTGTTCACCAGTAACCAGCTCCACGCTGCTTTTGCCAGTAACCATCTCCGTGCCTTTTTCACCAGTAACCAGCTCCACGCCGTGTTCACCAGTAACTAGCTCCATGCCGTGTTCACCAGTAACTAGCTCCATGCCGTGTTCACTAGTAACTAGCTCCACACCGTGTCCACCAGTAACGAGGCCATGCCGTGTTCGCCAGTAACTAGTTCCATGCCGTGTTCACCAGTAACCAGCTCCGTGCCGTGTTCACCTGTAACCAGCTCTGTCCCGTGTTCACCAGGAACAAGCTCTGTGCTCTTTTCACCAGTAACCAGCTCCATGCCATGTTAACAATTAACCAGTTCCACGCTGTGTTCACCAGTAACCAGCTCCGTGCCATGTTTACCAGTAACCAGCTCCACGAAGTGTCACCAGTAACCAGTTCCACGCCGCATTCCCCAGTAACCAGCTCCACGCTGCGTTCGCCAGTAACCAGCTCCACACTGTGTTCACCAGTAACCAGCTCTGTGCCGTGTTCACCTGTAACCAGCTCCACGCCGTGTTCACCAGGAACCAGCTCTGTGCTCTGTTCACCAGTAACCAGCTCCGTGCCATTTTCACCAGTAACCAGCTCTGTGCCGAGTTCACTAGTAACCAGCTCCATGTATGTTCACCAGTAAGCAGCTCCAAGCCATGTTAACCATTAACCAGCTCCACGCTGCGTTCACCAGTAACCAGCTCTGTGCCGTGTTCACCAGTAACCAGCTCCACGAAGTGTTCACCAGTAACCAGCTCCACGCCGCATTCATGAGTAACCAGCTCCACGCTGCGCTCGCCAGTAACCAGCTCCGTGCCGTGTTTACCAGTAACCAGCTCCACGCCATGTTCACCAGTAACTAGCTCCACACCGTGTTCACCTGTAACCAGCTCCACGCCATGTTCACCAGTAAACAGCTCCATGCCGTGTTCACCAGAAACCAGCTTCACGCCGTGTTCACCAGTAAACAGCCCCGCGCCGGGTTCACCAGTACCCAGCTCCGCGCCGGGTTCCAAGTAACCAGCTGCATGCCGTGTTCACCAGTAACCAGCTCCACACCGTGTTCGCCAGTAACCAGCTCCGTGCCATGTTCACCAGTAACCAGCTCCATGCCGTGTTCACCAGTAACCAGCTCCACAAAGTGTTCACCAGTAAGCAGCTCCACGTCGTGCTCACCAGTAACCAGCTCCACGCTGCTTTTGCCAGTAACCAGCTCCGTGCCATGTTCACCACTAACGAGCCCTGTGCCGTATTCAACAGTAATGAGCTCCATGCCGTGTTCACCAGTAAACAGCTCCATGCCGTGTTCACCAGTAATGTCCTCCGTGCCGTATTCAACATTAACCACATCCATGCCATGTTCATCAGTAACCAGCTCTGTGCCGTGTTCCCCAGCAACCAGCTCCATGCCGTGTTTGCCTGTAACCAGCTCCACGCCATTTTCACCAGTAACAAGCTCCGTGCGGTGTTCACCAGTAACCAGCTCCATGAAGTGTTCAACAGTAACCAGCTCCATGCCATGTTCACCAGTAAATAGGTCCATGCCGTGTTCCCCTGTAACCTGCTCCACACCACGTTCACCAGTAATCAGGTCCACACTGCATTCGCCAGTAACCTGATCCATACCGCGTTCACCAGTAACCAGCTCCGTTCCGTGTTCACCAGTAACCAGCTCCGTGCCGTGTTCACCTGTAACCAGCTCCACACCACGTTCACCAGTAATCAGCTCCACGCTGCGTTCGACAGTAACTAGTTCCATGCCACGTTCACCTGTAACCAGCACCGTGCCGTGTTCACTAGTAACGAGCTCCACGCCGTGTTCACCAGGAACCAGCTCCGTGCTCTGTTCACCAGTAACCAGCTCCGTGCCATGTTCACCAGTAACCAGCTCTGTGCCGAGTTCACCAGTAACCAGCTCCGCGCGTATTCACCAGTAATCAGCTCCATGTCATGTTAACCATTAACCAGTTCCACGCTGTGTTCACCAGTAACCAGCTCCGTGCCGTGTTCACCAGTAACCAGCTCCACGAAGTGTCACCAGTAACCAGCTCCACGCCGCATTCCCCAGTAACCAGCTCCACGCTGCGTTCGCCAGTAACCAGCTCCGTGCCATGTTCACCAGTAACCAGCTCCACGCCATGTTCACCAGTAACTAGCTCCACACCGTGTTCACCAGTAACTAGCTCCATGCCATGTTCACCAGTAAACAGCTCCATGCTGTGTTCACCAGTAACCAGCTCCACGCCGTGTTCAGCAGTAAACAGCCCCGCGCCGGGTTCACCAGTACCCAGCTCCGCGCCGGGTTCCAAGTAACCAGCTGCACGCCGTGTTCACCAGTAACCAGCTCCACACCGTGTTCGCCAGTAATCAGCTCCGTGCCATGTTCACCAGTAACCAGCTCCATGCCGTGTTCACCAGTAACCAGCTCCACAAAGTGTTCACCAGTAAGCAGCTCCACGCCGTGTTCACCAGTAACGTGCTCCACGCTGCTTTTGCCAGTAACCAGCTCTGTGCCATGTTCACCAGTAACCAACTCAACGCCATGTTCACCAGTAACTAGCTCCATGCCGTGTTCACCAGTAACTAGCTCCATGCCGTGTTCACTAGTAACTAGCTCCACACCGTGTCCACCAGTAACGAGGCCATGCCGTGTTCGCCAGTAACTAGTTCCATGCCGTGTTCACCAGTAACCAGCTCCGTGCCGTGTTCACCTGTAACCAGCTCTGTCCCGTGTTCACCAGGAACAAGCTCTGTGCTCTTTTCACCAGTAACCAGCTCCATGCCATGTTAACAATTAACCAGTTCCACGCTGTGTTCACCAGTAACCAGCTCCGTGCCATGTTTACCAGTAACCAGCTCCACGAAGTGTCACCAGTAACCAGTTCCACGCCGCATTCCCCAGTAACCAGCTCCACGCTGCGTTCGCCAGTAACCAGCTCCACACTGTGTTCACCAGTAACCAGCTCTGTGCCGTGTTCACCTGTAACCAGCTCCACGCCGTGTTCACCAGGAACCAGCTCTGTGCTCTGTTCACCAGTAACCAGCTCCGTGCCATTTTCACCAGTAACCAGCTCTGTGCCGAGTTCACTAGTAACCAGCTCCATGTATGTTCACCAGTAAGCAGCTCCAAGCCATGTTAACCATTAACCAGCTCCACGCTGCGTTCACCAGTAACCAGCTCTGTGCCGTGTTCACCAGTAACCAGCTCCACGAAGTGTTCACCAGTAACCAGCTCCACGCCGCATTCATGAGTAACCAGCTCCACGCTGCGCTCGCCAGTAACCAGCTCCGTGCCGTGTTTACCAGTAACCAGCTCCACGCCATGTTCACCAGTAACTAGCTCCACACCGTGTTCACCTGTAACCAGCTCCACGCCATGTTCACCAGTAAACAGCTCCATGCTGTGTTCACCAGAAACCAGCTTCACGCCGTGTTCACCAGTAAACAGCCCCGCGCCGGGTTCACCAGTACCCAGCTCCGCGCCGGGTTCCAAGTAACCAGCTGCATGCCGTGTTCACCAGTAACCAGCTCCACACCGTGTTCGCCAGTAACCAGCTCCGTGCCATGTTCACCAGTAACCAGCTCCATGCCGTGTTCACCAGTAACCAGCTCCACAAAGTGTTCACCAGTAAGCAGCTCCACGTCGTGCTCACCAGTAACCAGCTCCACGCTGCTTTTGCCAGTAACCAGCTCCGTGCCATGTTCACCACTAACGAGCCCTGTGCCGTATTCAACAGTAATGAGCTCCATGCCGTGTTCACCAGTAAACAGCTCCATGCCGTGTTCACCAGTAATGTCCTCCGTGCCGTATTCAACATTAACCACATCCATGCCATGTTCATCAGTAACCAGCTCTGTGCCGTGTTCCCCAGCTACCAGCTCCATGCCGTGTTTGCCTGTAACCAGCTCCACGCCATTTTCACCAGTAACAAGCTCCGTGCGGTGTTCACCAGTAACCAGCTCCATGAAGTGTTCAACAGTAACCAGCTCCATGCCATGTTCACCAGTAAATAGGTCCATGCCGTGTTCCCCTGTAACCTGCTCCACACCACGTTCACCAGTAATCAGGTCCACACTGCATTCGCCAGTAACCTGATCCATACCGCGTTCACCAGTAACCAGCTCCGTTCCGTGTTCACCAGTAACCAGCTCCGTGCCGTGTTCACCTGTAACCAGCTCCACACCACGTTCACCAGTAATCAGCTCCACGCTGCGTTCGACAGTAACTAGTTCCATGCCACGTTCACCTGTAACCAGCACCGTGCCGTGTTCACTAGTAACGAGCTCCACGCCGTGTTCACCAGGAACCAGCTCCGTGCTCTGTTCACCAGTAACCAGCTCCGTGCCATGTTCACCAGTAACCAGCTCTGTGCCGAGTTCACCAGTAACCAGCTCCGCGCGTATTGACCAGTAATCAGCTCCATGTCATGTTAACCATTAACCAGTTCCACGCTGTGTTCACCAGTAACCAGCTCCGTGCCGTGTTCACCAGTAACCAGCTCCACGAAGTGTCACCAGTAACCAGTTCCACGCCGCATTCCCCAGTAACCAGCTCCACGCTGCGTTCGCCAGTAACCAGCTCCACACTGTGTTCACCAGTAACCAGCTCTGTGCCGTGTTCACCTGTAACCAGCTCCACGCCGTGTTCACCAGGAACCAGCTCTGTGCTCTGTTCACCAGTAACCAGCTCCGTGCCATTTTCACCAGTAACCAGCTCTGTGCCGAGTTCACTAGTAACCAGCTCCATGTATGTTCACCAGTAAGCAGCTCCAAGCCATGTTAACCATTAACCAGCTCCACGCTGCGTTCACCAGTAACCAGCTCTGTGCCGTGTTCACCAGTAACCAGCTCCACGAAGTGTTCACCAGTAACCAGCTCCACGCCGCATTCATGAGTAACCAGCTCCACGCTGCGCTCGCCAGTAACCAGCTCCGTGCCGTGTTTACCAGTAACCAGCTCCACGCCATGTTCACCAGTAACTAGCTCCACACCGTGTTCACCTGTAACCAGCTCCACGCCATGTTCACCAGTAAACAGCTCCATGCTGTGTTCACCAGAAACCAGCTTCACGCCGTGTTCACCAGTAAACAGCCCCGCGCCGGGTTCACCAGTACCCAGCTCCGCGCCGGGTTCCAAGTAACCAGCTGCATGCCGTGTTCACCAGTAACCAGCTCCACACCGTGTTCGCCAGTAACCAGCTCCGTGCCATGTTCACCAGTAACCAGCTCCATGCCGTGTTCACCAGTAACCAGCTCCACAAAGTGTTCACCAGTAAGCAGCTCCACGTCGTGCTCACCAGTAACCAGCTCCACGCTGCTTTTGCCAGTAACCAGCTCCGTGCCATGTTCACCACTAACGAGCCCTGTGCCGTATTCAACAGTAATGAGCTCCATGCCGTGTTCACCAGTAAACAGCTCCATGCCGTGTTCACCAGTAATGTCCTCCGTGCCGTATTCAACATTAACCACATCCATGCCATGTTCATCAGTAACCAGCTCTGTGCCGTGTTCCCCAGCTACCAGCTCCATGCCGTGTTTGCCTGTAACCAGCTCCACGCCATTTTCACCAGTAACAAGCTCCGTGCGGTGTTCACCAGTAACCAGCTCCATGAAGTGTTCAACAGTAACCAGCTCCATGCCATGTTCACCAGTAAATAGGTCCATGCCGTGTTCCCCTGTAACCTGCTCCACACCACGTTCACCAGTAATCAGGTCCACACTGCATTCGCCAGTAACCTGATCCATACCGCGTTCACCAGTAACCAGCTCCGTTCCGTGTTCACCAGTAACCAGCTCCGTGCCGTGTTCACCTGTAACCAGCTCCACACCACGTTCACCAGTAATCAGCTCCACGCTGCGTTCGACAGTAACTAGTTCCATGCCACGTTCACCTGTAACCAGCACCGTGCCGTGTTCACTAGTAACGAGCTCCACGCCGTGTTCACCAGGAACCAGCTCCGTGCTCTGTTCACCAGTAACCAGCTCCGTGCCATGTTCACCAGTAACCAGCTCTGTGCCGAGTTCACCAGTAACCAGCTCCGCGCGTATTGACCAGTAATCAGCTCCATGTCATGTTAACCATTAACCAGTTCCACGCTGTGTTCACCAGTAACCAGCTCCGTGCCGTGTTCACCAGTAACCAGCTCCACGAAGTGTCACCAGTAACCAGCTCCACGCCGCATTCCCCAGTAACCAGCTCCACGCTGCGTTCGCCAGTAACCAGCTCCGTGCCATGTTCACCAGTAACCAGCTCCACGCCATGTTCACCAGTAACTAGCTCCACACCGTGTTCACCAGTAACTAGCTCCATGCCATGTTCACCAGTAAACAGCTCCATGCTGTGTTCACCAGTAACCAGCTCCACGCCGTGTTCAGCAGTAAACAGCCCCGCGCCGGGTTCACCAGTACCCAGCTCCGCGCCGGGTTCCAAGTAACCAGCTGCATGCCGTGTTCACCAGTAACCAGCTCCACACCGTGTTCGCCAGTAATCAGCTCCGTGCCATGTTCACCAGTAACCAGCTCCATGCCGTGTTCACCAGTAACCAGGTCCACAAAGTGTTCACCAGTAAGCAGCTCCACGCCGTGTTCACCAGTAACCTGCTCCACGCTGCTTTTGCCAGTAACCAGCTCTGTGCCATGTTCACCAGTAACCAACTCAACGCCATGTTCACCAGTAACTAGCTCCATGCCATGTTCACCAGTAACTAGCTCCATGTCGTGTTCACCAGTAACTAACTCCACACCGTGTCCACCAGTAACCAGGTCCATGCTGTGTTCGCCAGTAACCAGCTCCGCGCCGGGTTCACCAGTAACCAGCTCCACGCCGTTTTCACCAGTAACCAGCATCATGCCGTCTTCACCAGTCAACAGATTCATGCCGTGTTCACTATCAACCAGCTCCGTGCCATTTTCACCAGTAACCAGTTCCATGCCATGTTCGCCAGTAACCAGCTCCATGCCATGTTCACCATTAACCAGCTCTGTGCCGTGTTCACCAGTAACCAGCTGCACACTGTGTTTACCAGTAATCAGCTCCACGCTGTGTTCACCAGTAACCAGCTCCACTCCATGTTCACGAGTAACCAGCTGCACGCTGTGTTCAACAGTAACCAGCTCTGTGCCGTGTTCGCCAGTAACCAGCTCCACACCGTGTTCACCAGTAACCAGCTCTGTGCCGTGTTCACCTGTAACCAGCTCCACGCCGTGTTCACCAGGAACCAGCTCTGTGCTCTGTTCACCAGTAACCAGCTCCTTGCCATTTTCACCAGTAACCAGCTCTGTGCCGAGTTCACTAGTAACCAACTCCATGTGTGTTCACCAGTAAGCAGCTCCAAGCCATGTTAACCATTAACCAGCTCCACGCTGCGTTCACCAGTAACCAGCTCTGTGCCGTGTTCACCAGTAACCAGCTCCACGAAGTGTTCACCAGTAACCAGCTCCACGCCACATTCATGAGTAACCAGCTCCACGCTGCGCTCGCCAGTAACCAGCTCCGCGCCGGGTTCACCAGTAACCAGCTCCACGCCATTTTCACCAGTAACCAGCACCATGCCGTCTTCAGCAGTCAACAGATTCATGCCATGTTCACTATTAACCAGCTCTGTGCCATTTTCACCAGTAACCAGTTCCATGCCATGTTCACCATTAACCAGCTCTGTGCCGTGTTCACCAGTAACCAGCTGCACACTGTGTTTACCAGTAATCAGCTCCACGCTGTGTTCACCAGTATCCTGCTCCACGCCATGTTCACCAGTAACCAGCTGCACGCCGTGTTCAACAGTAACCAGCTCTTTGCCGTGTTCGCCAGTAACCAGCTGCACACCGTGTTCACCAGTAACCAGCTCTGTGCCGTGTTCACGCGTAACCAGCTCTGTGCCGTGTTCACCAGGAACAAGCTCTGTGCTCTGTTCACCAGTAACCAGCTCCGTGCCATGTTCACAAGTAACCAGCTCTGTGCCGAGTTCACTAGTAAACAGCTCCGCGCGTGTTCACCAGTAAGCAGCACCATGCCATGTTAACCAGTAACCAGCTCCACGCTGTGTTCACCAGTAACCAGCTCTGTGCCGTGTTCACCAGTAACCAGCTCCATGAAGTGTTCACCAGTAACCAGATCCACGCCGCATTCACGAGTAACTAGCTCCACGCTGTGTTCACCAGTAACTAGCTCCACACTGTGTTCACCAGTAACTAGCTCCACGCTGTGTTCACCAGTAACCAGCTCCGTGCCGTGTTCACCAGTACCCAGCTCCACGCTGTGTTCACCAGTAATCAGCTCCACGCTGGTTTCACCAGTACCCAGCTCCGCGCTGGTTTCCAAGTAACCAGCTCCATGCCATGTTCACAAGTAACCAGCTCCACACCGTGTTCGCCAGTAACCAGCTCCGTGCCATGTTCACCAGTTCCAAGCTCCGCACCGGGTTGCAAGTAACCAGCTGCATGCCGTGTTCACCACTAACCAGCTCAACACCATGTTCGCCAGTAACCAGCTCCGTGCCATGTTCACCAGTAACCAGCTCCATACTGTGTTCACCATTAACCAGCTCCACAAAGTGTTCACCAGTAACCAGCTCCACGCTGTGTTCACCAGTACCCAGCTCCACGCTGCTTTTGCCAGTAACCATCTCCGTGCCATGTTCACCAGTAACCAGCTCCACGCCATGTTCACCAGTAATAGCTCCATGCCGTGTTCACCAGTAACTAGCTCCACACCGTGTCCACGAGTAATGAGGTCCATGCCGTGTTCGCCAGTAACTAACTCCGCGCCGGGTTCACCAGTAACCAGCTCCACACCATTTTCACCAGTAACCAGCACCATGCCGTCTTCAGCAGTCAACAGATTCATGCCGTGTTCACTATTAACCAGCTCTGTGCCATTTTCACCAGTAACCAGTTCCATGCCATGTTCAACAGTAACCAGCTCTGTGCCGTGTTCGCCAGTAACCAGCTGCACACCATGTTCACCAGTGACCAGCTCTGTGCCGTGTTCACCCGTAACCAGCTCTGTGCCATGTTCACCAGGAACAAGCTCTGTGCTCTGTTCACCAGTAGCAAGCTCCGTGCCATGTTCACAAGTAACCAGCTCTGTGCCGAGTTCACTAGTAAACAGCTCCGCGCGTGTTCACCAGTAAGCAGCACCATGCCATGTTAACCAGTAATCAGCTCCACGCTGTGTTCACCAGTAACCACCTCCTTGCCGTGTTCACCACTAACCAGCTCCACGCCATGTTCACCAGTAACTAGCTCCACACTGTGTTCACCAGTAACTAGCTCCACGCTGTGTTCACCAGTTACCAGCTCCCTGCCGTGTTCTCCAGTAACCAGCTCCACGCTGTGTTCACCAGTAACCGGCTCCACGCCGGGTTCATCAGTACCCAGTTCCGCGCTGGTTTCTAAGTAACTAGCTCCATGCTGTGTTCACAAGTAACTAGCTCCACGCTGTGTTCACCAGTAATCAGCTCCATGCCGTGTTCACCAGTAACTAGCTCCACGCTGTGTTCACCAGTAATCAGCTCCATGCTGTGTTCACATGTAATCAGCTCCACACCGTGTTCGCCAGTAATCAGCTCCATGCTGCTTTCGCCAGTAACCAGCTCCGTGCCATGTTCACCAGTAACCAGCTCCATGCCGTGTTCACCAGTAACCAGCTCCATGAAGTGTTCACCAGTAACCAGCTACACGCCGTGTTCACCAGTAACCAGCTCCATGCTGCTTTCGCCAGTAACCAGCTCCGTGCCGTGTTCACCAGTAACTAGCTCCACTCCGTGTTCACCAGTAACTAGCTCCATGCCATGTTCACCAGTAACTAGCTCCACGCCGTGTTCACCAGTAATGAGCTCCATGCCGTGTTCGCCAGTAACCAGCTCCACTCCGGGTTCACCAGTAATCAGCTCCATGCCGTGTTCACCAGTAACCAGCTCCACACCATGTTCGCCATTTACCAACTCCGTGCCATGTTCACCAGTAACCAGCTCCACGCCTTCTTCACCCGTAACCAGCTCCATGCCTTCTTCACCAGTAACCAGCTCCATGCCGTGTTCACCAGTAACAAGCTCCATGCCATGTTCGCCAGTAACCAGCTCCGTGCCGTTTTCACCAGTAACCAGCTCCAGCCCCTGTTCACAAGTAATCAGCTCCACTCCGTGTTCGCCAGTAACCAGCTCCGTGCCATGTTCACCTGTAACAAGCTCCACGCATTCTGCACCAGTAACCAGCTCAGTGCCGTGTTCACCAGTAACCAGCTCCCACGCCTTCTGCACCAGTAACCAACTCCGTGCCGTGTTCACCAGTAACCAGCTCCACGCCCTTTTCACAAGTAATCAGCTCCACTCTGTGTCCGGCAGTAATCAGCTCTGTGCCGTGTTCACCCGTAACCAGCTGCACACTGTGTTTACCAGTAATCAGCTACACGCCGTGTTCACCAGTAACCAGCTGCACACTGTGTTTACCAGTAACCAGCTCCACGCCGTGTTCACCAGTAACCAGCACCATGTCGTGTTCACCATTAACCAGCTCTATGCCGTGTTCACCTTTAAGCAGCTCCGTGCCGTGTTCACCAGTAACCAGCTCCATGCCGTGTTCACCAGTAACCAGCTCCACGAAGTGTTCACCAGTAACCAGCTCCACGAAGTGTTCACCAGTAACCAGCTCCATGCCGTGCTCACCAGTAACCAGCTCCACGCTGTGTTCACCAGTAAACAGCTCCACGCCGGGTTCACCAGTACCCAGCTCCGCGCTGGTTTCCAAGTAACTAGCTCCATGCTGTGTTCACAAGTAACTAGCTCCACGCTGTGTTCACCAGTAATCAGCTCCATGCCGTGTTCACCAGTAACTAGCTCCACGCTGTGTTCACCAGTAATCAGCTCCATGCCGTGTTCACATGTAATCAGCTCCACACCGTGTTCGCCAGTAATCAGCTCCATGCTGCTTTCGCCAGTAACCAGCTCCGTGCCATGTTCACCAGTAACCAGCTACACGCCGTGTTCACCAGTAACCAGCTCCATGCTGCTTTCGCCAGTAACCAGCTCCGTGACGTGCTCACCAGTAACTAGCTCCACTCCGTGTTCACCAGTAACTAGCTCCATGCCATGTTCACCAGTAACTAGCTCCACGCCGTGTTCACCAGTAATGAGCTCCATGCCGTGTTCGCCAGTAACCAGCTCCACTCCGGGTTCAACAGTAATCAGCTCCATGCCGTGTTCACCAGTAACCAGCTCCACACCATGTTCGCCATTTACCAACTCCGTGCCATGTTCACCAGTAACCAGCTCCACGCCTTCTTCACCCGTAACCAGCTCCATGCCTTCTTCACCAGTAACCAGCTCCATGCCGTGTTCACCAGTAACAAGCTCCATGCCATGTTCGCCAGTAACCAGCTCCGTGCCGTTTTCACCAGTAACCAGCTCCACCCCCTGTTCACAAGTAATCAGCTCCACTCCGTGTTCGCCAGTAACCAGCTCCGTGCCATGATCACCTGTAACAAGCTCCACGCATTCTGCACCAGTAACCAGCTCAGTGCCGTGTTCACCGGTAACCAGCTCCCACGCCTTCTGCACCAGTAACCAACTCCATGCCGTGTTCACCAGTAACCAGCTCCATGCCGTGTTCACCAGTAACCAGCTCCATGCCGTGTTCACCAGTAACCAGCTCCACACCCTTTTCACAAGTAATCAGCTCCACTCTGTGTCCGGCAGTAATCAGCTCCGCGCCGTGTTCACCTGTAACCAGCTGCACACTGTGTTTACCAGTAATCAGCTAGATGCCGTGTTCACCAGTAACCAGCTGCACACTGTGTTTACCAGTAACCAGCTCCACGCCGTGTTCACCAGTAACCAGCACCATGTCGTGTTCACCAGTAACCAGCTCCATGCCATGTTCACCAGTAACCAGCTCCATGCTGCTTTCGCCAGTAACCAGCTCCGTGCTGTGTTCACCAGTAACTAGCTCCACTCTGTGTTCACCAGTAACTAGCTCCGTGCCGTGTTCACCAGTGACTAGCTCCACGCCGTGTTCACCATTAACCAGCTCTATGCCGTGTTCACCTTTAAGCAGCTCCGTGCCGTGTTCAACAGTAACCAGCTCCGTGCCGTGTTCACCTGTAACCAGCTCCACACCACGTTCACCAGTAATCAGCTCCACACTGCGTTCGACAGTAACTAGTTCCATGCCACGTTCACCTGTAACCAGCACCGTGCCGTGTTCACTAGTAACGAGCTCCATGCCGTGTTCAGCAGGAACCAGCTCTGTGCCGAGTTCACCAGTAACCAGCTCCGCGCGTATTCACCAGTAATCAGCTCCATGCCATGTTAACCATTAACCAGTTCCACGCTGTGTTCACCAGTAACCAGCTCCGTGCCGTGTTCACCAGTAACCAGCTCCACGAAGTGTCACCAGTAACCAGTTCCACGCCGCATTCCCCAGTAACCAGCTCCACGCTGCGTTCACCAGTAAACAGCCCCGCGCCGGGTTCACCAGTACCCAGCTCCGCGCCGGGTTCCAAGTAACCAGCTGCATGCCGTGTTCACCAGTAACCAGCTCCACACCGTGTTCGCCAGTAACCAGCTCCGTGCCATGTTCACCAGTAACCAGCTCCATGCCGTGTTCACCAGTAACCAGCTCCACAAAGTGTTCACCAGTAAGCAGCTCCACGTCGTGCTCACCAGTAACCAGCTCCACGCTGCTTTTGCCAGTAACCAGCTCCGTGCCATGTTCACCACTAACGAGCCCTGTGCCGTATTCAACAGTAATGAGCTCCATGCCGTGTTCACCAGTAAACAGCTCCATGCCGTGTTCACCAGTAATGTCCTCCGTGCCGTATTCAACATTAACCACATCCATGCCATGTTCATCAGTAACCAGCTCTGTGCCGTGTTCCCCAGCAACCAGCTCCATGCCGTGTTTGCCTGTAACCAGCTCCACGCCATTTTCACCAGTAACAAGCTCCGTGCGGTGTTCACCAGTAACCAGCTCCATGAAGTGTTCACCAGTAACCAGCTCCATGCCATGTTCACCAGTAAATAGGTCCATGCCGTGTTCCCCTGTAACCTGCTCCACACCACGTTCACCAGTAATCAGGTCCACACTGCATTCGCCAGTAACCTGATCCATACCGCGTTCACCAGTAACCAGCTCCGTTCCGTGTTCACCAGTAACCAGCTCCGTGCCGTGTTCACCTGTAACCAGCTCCACACCACGTTCACCAGTAATCAGCTCCACGCTGCGTTCGACAGTAACTAGTTCCATGCCACGTTCACCTGTAACCAGCACCGTGCCGTGTTCACTAGTAACGAGCTCCACGCCGTGTTCACCAGGAACCAGCTCCATGCTCTGTTCACCAGTAACCAGCTCCGTGCCATGTTCACCAGTAACCAGCTCCGTGCCATGTTCACCAGTTCCAAGCTCCGCACCGGGTTGCAAGTAACCAGCTGCATGCCGTGTTCACCACTAACCAGCTCAACACCATGTTCGCCAGTAACCAGCTCCGTGCCATGTTCACCAGTAACCAGCTCCATACTGTGTTCACCATTAACCAGCTCCACAAAGTGTTCACCAGTAACCAGCTCCACGCTGTGTTCACCAGTACCCAGCTCCACGCTGCTTTTGCCAGTAACCATCTCCGTGCCATGTTCACCAGTAACCAGCTCCACGCCATGTTCACCAGTAATAGCTCCATGCCGTGTTCACCAGTAACTAGCTCCACACCGTGTCCACCAGTAATGAGGTCCATGCCGTGTTCGCCAGTAACTAACTCCGCGCCGGGTTCACCAGTAACCAGCTCCACGCCATTTTCACCAGTAACCAGCACCATGCCGTCTTCAGCAGTCAACAGATTCATGCCGTGTTCACTATTAACCAGCTCTGTGCCATTTTCACCAGTAACCAGTTCCATGCCATGTTCAACAGTAACCAGCTCTGTGCCGTGTTCGCCAGTAACCAGCTGCACACCATGTTCACCGGTGACCAGCTCTGTGCCGTGTTCACCCGTAACCAGCTCTGTGCCGTGTTCACCAGGAACAAGCTCTGTGCTCTGTTCACCAGTAGCAAGCTCCGTGCCATGTTCACAAGTAACCAGCTCTGTGCCGAGTTCACTAGTAAACAGCTCCGCGCGTGTTCACCAGTAAGCAGCACCATGCCATGTTAACCAGTAATCAGCTCCACGCTGTGTTCACCAGTAACCACCTCCGTGCCGTGTTCACCACTAACCAGCTCCACGCCGTGTTCACCAGTAACTAGCTCCACACTGTGTTCACCAGTAACTAGCTCCACGCTGTGTTCACCAGTAACCAGCTCCCTGCCGTGTTCTCCAGTAACCAGCTCCACGCTGTGTTCACCAGTAACCAGCTCCACGCCGGGTTCATCAGTACCCAGTTCCGCGCTGGTTTCAAAGTAACTAGCTCCATGCTGTGTTCACAAGTAACTAGCTCCACGCTGTGTTCACCAGTAATCAGCTCCATGCCGTGTTCACCAGTAACTAGCTCCACGCTGTGTTCACCAGTAATCAGCTCCATGCTGTGTTCACATGTAATCAGCTCCACACCGTGTTCGCCAGTAATCAGCTCCATGCTGCTTTCGCCAGTAACCAGCTCCGTGCCATGTTCACCAGTAACCAGCTCCATGCCGTGTTCACCAGTAACCAGCTCCATGAAGTGTTCACCAGTAACCAGCTACACGCCGTGTTCACCAGTAACCAGCTCCATGCTGCTTTCGCCAGTAACCAGCTCCGTGCCGTGTTCACCAGTAACTAGCTCCACTCCGTGTTCACCAGTAACTAGCTCCATGCCATGTTCACCAGTAACTAGCTCCACGCCGTGTTCACCAGTAATGAGCTCCATGCCGTGTTCGCCAGTAACCAGCTCCACTCCGGGTTCACCAGTAATCAGCTCCATGCCGTGTTCACCAGTAACCAGCTCCACACCATGTTCGCCATTTACCAACTCCGTGCCATGTTCACCAGTAACCAGCTCCACGCCTTCTTCACCCGTAACCAGCTCCATGCCTTCTTCACCAGTAACCAGCTCCATGCCGTGTTCACCAGTAACAAGCTCCATGCCATGTTCGCCAGTAACCAGCTCCGTGCCGTTTTCACCAGTAACCAGCTCCAGCCCCTGTTCACAAGTAATCAGCTCCACTCCGTGTTCGCCAGTAACCAGCTCCGTGCCATGTTCACCTGTAACAAGCTCCACGCATTCTGCACCAGTAACCAGCTCAGTGCCGTGTTCACCAGTAACCAGCTCCCACGCCTTCTGCACCAGTAACCAACTCCGTGCCGTGTTCACCAGTAACCAGCTCCACGCCCTTTTCACAAGTAATCAGCTCCACTCTGTGTCCGGCAGTAATCAGCTCTGTGCCGTGTTCACCCGTAACCAGCTGCACACTGTGTTTACCAGTAATCAGCTACACGCCGTGTTCACCAGTAACCAGCTGCACACTGTGTTTACCAGTAACCAGCTCCACGCCGTGTTCACCAGTAACCAGCACCATGTCGTGTTCACCATTAACCAGCTCTATGCCGTGTTCACCTTTAAGCAGCTCCGTGCCGTGTTCACCAGTAACCAGCTCCATGCCGTGTTCACCAGTAACCAGCTCCACGAAGTGTTCACCAGTAACCAGCTCCACGAAGTGTTCACCAGTAACCAGCTCCATGCGGTGCTCACCAGTAACCAGCTCCACGCTGTGTTCACCAGTAAACAGCTCCACGCCGGGTTCACCAGTACCCAGCTCCGCGCTGGTTTCCAAGTAACTAGCTCCATGCTGTGTTCACAAGTAACTAGCTCCACGCTGTGTTCACCAGTAATCAGCTCCATGCCGTGTTCACCAGTAACTAGCTCCACGCTGTGTTCACCAGTAATCAGCTCCATGCCGTGTTCACATGTAATCAGCTCCACACCGTGTTCGCCAGTAATCAGCTCCATGCTGCTTTCGCCAGTAACCAGCTCCGTGCCATGTTCACCAGTAACCAGCTACACGCCGTGTTCACCAGTAACCAGCTCCATGCTGCTTTCGCCAGTAACCAGCTCCGTGACGTGCTCACCAGTAACTAGCTCCACTCCGTGTTCACCAGTAACTAGCTCCATGCCATGTTCACCAGTAACTAGCTCCACGCCGTGTTCACCAGTAATGAGCTCCATGCCGTGTTCGCCAGTAACCAGCTCCACTCCGGGTTCAACAGTAATCAGCTCCATGCCGTGTTCACCAGTAACCAGCTCCACACCATGTTCGCCATTTACCAACTCCGTGCCATGTTCACCAGTAACCAGCTCCACGCCTTCTTCACCCGTAACCAGCTCCATGCCTTCTTCACCAGTAACCAGCTCCATGCCGTGTTCACCAGTAACAAGCTCCATGCCATGTTCGCCAGTAACCAGCTCCGTGCCGTTTTCACCAGTAACCAGCTCCACCCCCTGTTCACAAGTAATCAGCTCCACTCCGTGTTCGCCAGTAACCAGCTCCGTGCCATGATCACCTGTAACAAGCTCCACGCATTCTGCACCAGTAACCAGCTCAGTGCCGTGTTCACCGGTAACCAGCTCCCACGCCTTCTGCACCAGTAACCAACTCCATGCCGTGTTCACCAGTAACCAGCTCCATGCCGTGTTCACCAGTAACCAGCTCCATGCCGTGTTCACCAGTAACCAGCTCCACACCCTTTTCACAAGTAATCAGCTCCACTCTGTGTCCGGCAGTAATCAGCTCCGCGCCGTGTTCACCTGTAACCAGCTGCACACTGTGTTTACCAGTAATCAGCTAGATGCCGTGTTCACCAGTAACCAGCTGCACACTGTGTTTACCAGTAACCAGCTCCACGCCGTGTTCACCAGTAACCAGCACCATGTCGTGTTCACCAGTAACCAGCTCCATGCCATGTTCACCAGTAACCAGCTCCATGCTGCTTTCGCCAGTAACCAGCTCCGTGCTGTGTTCACCAGTAACTAGCTCCACTCTGTGTTCACCAGTAACTAGCTCCGTGCCGTGTTCACCAGTGACTAGCTCCACGCCGTGTTCACCATTAACCAGCTCTATGCCGTGTTCACCTTTAAGCAGCTCCGTGCCGTGTTCAACAGTAACCAGCTCCGTGCCGTGTTCACCTGTAACCAGCTCCACACCACGTTCACCAGTAATCAGCTCCACACTGCGTTCGACAGTAACTAGTTCCATGCCACGTTCACCTGTAACCAGCACCGTGCCGTGTTCACTAGTAACGAGCTCCATGCCGTGTTCAGCAGGAACCAGCTCTGTGCCGAGTTCACCAGTAACCAGCTCCGCGCGTATTCACCAGTAATCAGCTCCATGCCATGTTAACCATTAACCAGTTCCACGCTGTGTTCACCAGTAACCAGCTCCGTGCCGTGTTCACCAGTAACCAGCTCCACGAAGTGTCACCAGTAACCAGTTCCACGCCGCATTCCCCAGTAACCAGCTCCACGCTGCGTTCACCAGTAAACAGCCCCGCGCCGGGTTCACCAGTACCCAGCTCCGCGCCGGGTTCCAAGTAACCAGCTGCATGCCGTGTTCACCAGTAACCAGCTCCACACCGTGTTCGCCAGTAACCAGCTCCGTGCCATGTTCACCAGTAACCAGCTCCATGCCGTGTTCACCAGTAACCAGCTCCACAAAGTGTTCACCAGTAAGCAGCTCCACGTCGTGCTCACCAGTAACCAGCTCCACGCTGCTTTTGCCAGTAACCAGCTCCGTGCCATGTTCACCACTAACGAGCCCTGTGCCGTATTCAACAGTAATGAGCTCCATGCCGTGTTCACCAGTAAACAGCTCCATGCCGTGTTCACCAGTAATGTCCTCCGTGCCGTATTCAACATTAACCACATCCATGCCATGTTCATCAGTAACCAGCTCTGTGCCGTGTTCCCCAGCAACCAGCTCCATGCCGTGTTTGCCTGTAACCAGCTCCACGCCATTTTCACCAGTAACAAGCTCCGTGCGGTGTTCACCAGTAACCAGCTCCATGAAGTGTTCACCAGTAACCAGCTCCATGCCATGTTCACCAGTAAATAGGTCCATGCCGTGTTCCCCTGTAACCTGCTCCACACCACGTTCACCAGTAATCAGGTCCACACTGCATTCGCCAGTAACCTGATCCATACCGCGTTCACCAGTAACCAGCTCCGTTCCGTGTTCACCAGTAACCAGCTCCGTGCCGTGTTCACCTGTAACCAGCTCCACACCACGTTCACCAGTAATCAGCTCCACGCTGCGTTCGACAGTAACTAGTTCCATGCCACGTTCACCTGTAACCAGCACCGTGCCGTGTTCACTAGTAACGAGCTCCACGCCGTGTTCACCAGGAACCAGCTCCATGCTCTGTTCACCAGTAACCAGCTCCGTGCCATGTTCACCAGTAACCAGCTCCGTGCCATGTTCACCAGTTCCAAGCTCCGCACCGGGTTGCAAGTAACCAGCTGCATGCCGTGTTCACCACTAACCAGCTCAACACCATGTTCGCCAGTAACCAGCTCCGTGCCATGTTCACCAGTAACCAGCTCCATACTGTGTTCACCATTAACCAGCTCCACAAAGTGTTCACCAGTAACCAGCTCCACGCTGTGTTCACCAGTACCCAGCTCCACGCTGCTTTTGCCAGTAACCATCTCCGTGCCATGTTCACCAGTAACCAGCTCCACGCCATGTTCACCAGTAATAGCTCCATGCCGTGTTCACCAGTAACTAGCTCCACACCGTGTCCACCAGTAATGAGGTCCATGCCGTGTTCGCCAGTAACTAACTCCGCGCCGGGTTCACCAGTAACCAGCTCCACGCCATTTTCACCAGTAACCAGCACCATGCCGTCTTCAGCAGTCAACAGATTCATGCCGTGTTCACTATTAACCAGCTCTGTGCCATTTTCACCAGTAACCAGTTCCATGCCATGTTCAACAGTAACCAGCTCTGTGCCGTGTTCGCCAGTAACCAGCTGCACACCATGTTCACCAGTGACCAGCTCTGTGCCGTGTTCACCCGTAACCAGCTCTGTGCCGTGTTCACCAGGAACAAGCTCTGTGCTCTGTTCACCAGTAGCAAGCTCCGTGCCATGTTCACAAGTAACCAGCTCTGTGCCGAGTTCACTAGTAAACAGCTCCGCGCGTGTTCACCAGTAAGCAGCACCATGGCATGTTAACCAGTAATCAGCTCCACGCTGTGTTCACCAGTAACCACCTCCGTGCCGTGTTCACCACTAACCAGCTCCACGCCGTGTTCACCAGTAACTAGCTCCACACTGTGTTCACCAGTAACTAGCTCCACGCTGTGTTCACCAGTAACCAGCTCCCTGCCGTGTTCTCCAGTAACCAGCTCCACGCTGTGTTCACCAGTAACCAGCTCCACGCCGGGTTCATCAGTACCCAGTTCCGCGCTGGTTTCAAAGTAACTAGCTCCATGCTGTGTTCACAAGTAACTAGCTCCACGCTGTGTTCACCAGTAATCAGCTCCATGCCGTGTTCACCAGTAACTAGCTCCACGCTGTGTTCACCAGTAATCAGCTCCATGCTGTGTTCACATGTAATCAGCTCCACACCGTGTTCGCCAGTAATCAGCTCCATGCTGCTTTCGCCAGTAACCAGCTCCGTGCCATGTTCACCAGTAACCAGCTCCATGCCGTGTTCACCAGTAACCAGCTCCATGAAGTGTTCACCAGTAACCAGCTACACGCCGTGTTCACCAGTAACCAGCTCCATGCTGCTTTCGCCAGTAACCAGCTCCGTGCCGTGTTCACCAGTAACTAGCTCCACTCCGTGTTCACCAGTAACTAGCTCCATGCCATGTTCACCAGTAACTAGCTCCACGCCGTGTTCACCAGTAATGAGCTCCATGCCGTGTTCGCCAGTAACCAGCTCCACTCCGGGTTCACCAGTAATCAGCTCCATGCCGTGTTCACCAGTAACCAGCTCCACACCATGTTCGCCATTTACCAACTCCGTGCCATGTTCACCAGTAACCAGCTCCACGCCTTCTTCACCCGTAACCAGCTCCATGCCTTCTTCACCAGTAACCAGCTCCATGCCGTGTTCACCAGTAACAAGCTCCATGCCATGTTCACCAGTAACCAGCTCCGTGCCGTTTTCACCAGTAACCAGCTCCAGCCCCTGTTCACAAGTAATCAGCTCCACTCCGTGATCGCCAGTAACCAGCTCCGTGCCATGTTCACCTGTAACAAGCTCCACGCATTCTGCACCAGTAACCAGCTCAGTGCCGTGTTCACCAGTAACCAGCTCCCACGCCTTCTGCACCAGTAACCAACTCCGTGCCGTGTTCACCAGTAACCAGCTCCACGCCCTTTTCACAAGTAATCAGCTCCACTCTGTGTCCGGCAGTAATCAGCTCTGTGCCGTGTTCACCCGTAACCAGCTGCACACTGTGTTTACCAGTAATCAGCTACACGCCGTGTTCACCAGTAACCAGCTGCACACTGTGTTTACCAGTAACCAGCTCCACGCCGTGTTCACCAGTAACCAGCAACATGTCGTGTTCACCATTAACCAGCTCTATGCCGTGTTCACCTTTAAGCAGCTCCGTGCCGTGTTCACCAGTAACCAGCTCCATGCCGTGTTCACCAGTAACCAGCTCCACGAAGTGTTCACCAGTAACCAGCTCCACGAAGTGTTCACCAGTAACCAGCTCCATGCCGTGCTCACCAGTAACCAGCTCCACGCTGTGTTCACCAGTAAACAGCTCCACGCCGGGTTCACCAGTACCCAGCTCCGCGCTGGTTTCCAAGTAACTAGCTCCATGCTGTGTTCACAAGTAACTAGCTCCACGCTGTGTTCACCAGTAATCAGCTCCATGCCGTGTTCACCAGTAACTAGCTCCACGCTGTGTTCACCAGTAATCAGCTCCATGCCGTGTTCACATGTAATCAGCTCCACACCGTGTTCGCCAGTAATCAGCTCCATGCTGCTTTCGCCAGTAACCAGCTCCGTGCCATGTTCACCAGTAACCAGCTACACGCCGTGTTCACCAGTAACCAGCTCCATGCTGCTTTCGCCAGTAACCAGCTCCGTGACGTGCTCACCAGTAACTAGCTCCACTCCGTGTTCACCAGTAACTAGCTCCATGCCATGTTCACCAGTAACTAGCTCCACTCCGTGTTCACCAGTAACTAGCTCCATGCCATGTTCACCAGTAACTAGCTCCACGCCGTGTTCACCAGTAATGAGCTCCATGCCGTGTTCGCCAGTAACCAGCTCCACTCCGGGTTCAACAGTAATCAGCTCCATGCCGTGTTCACCAGTAACCAGCTGCACACCATGTTCGCCATTTACCAACTCCGTGCCATGTTCACCAGTAACCAGCTCCACGCCTTCTTCACCCGTAACCAGCTCCATGCCTTCTTCACCAGTAACCAGCTCCATGCCGTGTTCACCAGTAACAAGCTCCATGCCATGTTCGCCAGTAACCAGCTCCGTGCCGTTTTCACCAGTAACCAGCTCCACCCCCTGTTCACAAGTAATCAGCTCCACTCCGTGTTCGCCAGTAACCAGCTCCGTGCCATGATCACCTGTAACAAGCTCCACGCATTCTGCACCAGTAACCAGCTCAGTGCCGTGTTCACCGGTAACCAGCTCCCACGCCTTCTGCACCAGTAACCAACTCCGTGCCGTGTTCACCAGTAACCAGCTCCATGCCGTGTTCACCAGTAACCAGCTCCATGCCGTGTTCACCAGTAACCAGCTCCACGCCCTTTTCACAAGTAATCAGCTCCACTCTGTGTCCGGCAGTAATCAGCTCCGCGCCGTGTTCACCTGTAACCAGCTGCACACTGTGTTTACCAGTAATCAGCTAGATGCCGTGTTCACCAGTAACCAGCTGCACACTGTGTTTACCAGTAACCAGCTCCACGCCGTGTTCACCAGTAACCAGCACCATGTCGTGTTCACCAGTAACCAGCTCCATGCCATGTTCACCAGTAACCAGCTCCATGCTGCTTTCGCCAGTAACCAGCTCCGTGCTGTGTTCACCAGTAACTAGCTCCACTCTGTGTTCACCAGTAACTAGCTCCGTGCCGTGTTCACCAGTGACTAGCTCCACGCCGTGTTCACCATTAACCAGCTCTATGCCGTGTTCACCTTTAAGCAGCTCCGTGCCGTGTTCAACAGTAACCAGCTCCGTGCCGTGTTCACCTGTAACCAGCTCCACACCACGTTCACCAGTAATCAGCTCCACACTGCGTTCGACAGTAACTAGTTCCATGCCACGTTCACCTGTAACCAGCACCGTGCCGTGTTCACTAGTAACGAGCTCCATGCCGTGTTCAGCAGGAACCAGCTCCGTGCTCTGTTCACCAGTAACCAGCTCCGTGCCATGTTCACCAGTAACCAGCTCTGTGCCGAGTTCACCAGTAACCAGCTCCGCGCGTATTCACCAGTAATCAGCTCCATGCCATGTTAACCATTAACCAGTTCCACGCTGTGTTCACCAGTAACCAGCTCCGTGCCGTGTTCACCAGTAACCAGCTCCTCGAAGTGTCACCAGTAACCAGTTCCACGCCGCATTCCCCAGTAACCAGCTCCACGCTGCGTTCACCAGTAAACAGCCCCGCGCCGGGTTCACCAGTACCCAGCTCCACGCCGGGTTCCAAGTAACCAGCTGCATGCCGTGTTCACCAGTAACCAGCTCCACACCGTGTTCGCCAGTAACCAGCTCCGTGCCATGTTCACCAGTAACCAGCTCCATGCCGTGTTCACCAGTAACCAGCTCCACAAAGTGTTCACCAGTAAGCAGCTCCACGTCGTGCTCACCAGTAACCAGCTCCA
The DNA here is from genome assembly GCA_026770705.1 of Isurus oxyrinchus. Classification (NCBI taxonomy): domain Eukaryota; kingdom Metazoa; phylum Chordata; class Chondrichthyes; order Lamniformes; family Lamnidae; genus Isurus; species Isurus oxyrinchus. Next base: position 2,281,401 of record JANJGN010000014.1, on the reverse strand, counting down.
CGCTGCTTTTGCCAGTAACCAGCTCCGTGCCATGTTCACCACTAACGAGCCCTGTGCCGTATTCAACAGTAATGAGCTCCATGCCGTGTTCACCAGTAAACAGCTCCATGCCGTGTTCACCAGTAATGTCCTCCGTGCCGTATTCAACATTAACCACATCCATTCCATGTTCATCAGTAACCAGCTCTGTGCCGTGTTCCCCAGCAACCAGCTCCATGCCGTGTTTGCCTGTAACCAGCTCCACGCCATTTTCACCAGTAACAAGCTCCGTGCGGTGTTCACCAGTAACCAGCTCCATGAAGTGTTCACCAGTAACCAGCTCCATGCCATGTTCACCAGTAAATAGGTCCATGCCGTGTTCCCCTGTAACCTGCTCCACACCACGTTCACCAGTAATCAGGTCCACACTGCATTCGCCAGTAACCTGATCCATACCGCGTTCACCAGTAACCAGTTCCGTTCCGTGTTCACCAGTAACCAGCTCCGTGCCGTGTTCACCTGTAACCAGCTCCACACCACGTTCACCAGTAATCAGCTCCACGCTGCGTTCAACAGTAACTAGTTCCATGCCACGTTCACCTGTAACCAGCACCGTGCCGTGTTCACTAGTAACGAGCTCCACGCCGTGTTCACCAGGAACCAGCTCCGTGCTCTGTTCACCAGTAACCAGCTCCGTGCCATGTTCACCAGTAACCAGCTCTGTGCCGAGTTCACCAGTAACCAGCTCCGCGCGTATTCACCAGTAATCAGCTCCATGCCATGTTAACCATTAACCAGTTCCACGCTGTGTTCTCCAGTAACCAGCTCCGTGCCGTGTTCACCAGTAACCAGCTCCACGAAGTGTCACCAGTAACCAGCTCCACGCCGCATTCCCCAGTAACCAGCTCCACGCTGCGTTCGCCAGTAACCAGCTCCGTGCCATGTTCACCAGTAACCAGCTCCACGCCATGTTCACCAGTAACTAGCTCCACACCGTGTTCACCAGTAACTAGCTCCATGCCATGTTCACCAGTAAACAGCTCCATGCTGTGTTCACCAGTAACCAGCTCCACGCCGTGTTCAGCAGTAAACAGCCCCGCGCCGGGTTCACCAGTACCCAGCTCCGCGCCGGGTTCCAAGTAACCAGCTGCATGCCGTGTTCACCAGTAACCAGCTCCACACCGTGTTCGCCAGTAATCAGCTCCGTGCCATGTTCACCAGTAACCAGCTCCATGCCGTGTTCACCAGTAACCAGGTCCACAAAGTGTTCACCAGTAAGCAGCTCCACGCCGTTTTCACCAGTAACCTGCTCCACGCTGCTTTTGCCAGTAACCAGCTCTGTGCCATGTTCACCAGTAACCAACTCAACGCCATGTTCACCAGTAACTAGCTCCATGCCGTGTTCACCAGTAACTAGCTCCATGTCGTGTTCACCAGTAACTAACTCCACACCGTGTCCACCAGTAACCAGGTCCATGCTGTGTTCGCCAGTAACCAGCTCCGCGCCGGGTTCACCAGTAACCAGCTCCACGCCGTTTTCACCAGTAACCAGCATCATGCCGTCTTCACCAGTCAACGGATTCATGCCGTGTTCACTATCAACCAGCTCCGTGCCATTTTCACCAGTAACCAGTTCCATGCCATGTTCGCCAGTAACCAGCTCCATGCCATGTTCACCAATAACCAGCTCTGTGCCGTGTTCACCAGTAACCAGCTGCACACTGTGTTTACCAGTAATCAGCTCCACGCTGTGTTCACCAGTAACCAGCTCCACTCCATGTTCACGAGTAACCAGCTGCACGCTGTGTTCAACAGTAACCAGCTCTGTGCCGTGTTCGCCAGTAACCAGCTCCACACCGTGTTCACCAGTAACCAGCTCTGTGCCGTGTTCACCTGTATCCAGCTCCACGCCGTGTTCACCAGGAACCAGCTCTGTGCTCTGTTCACCAGTAACCAGCTCCGTGCCATTTTCACCAGTAACCAGCTCTGTGCCGAGTTCACTAGTAACCAACTCCATGTGTGTTCACCAGTAAGCAGCTCCAAGCCATGTTAACCATTAACCAGCTCCACGCTGCGTTCACCAGTAACCAGCTCTGTGCCGTGTTCACCAGTAACCAGCTCCACGAAGTGTTCACCAGTAACCAGCTCCACGCCGCATTCATGAGTAACCAGCTCCACGCTGCGCTCGCCAGTAACCAGCTCCGCGCCGGGTTCACCAGTAACCAGCTCCACGCCATTTTCACCAGTAACCAGCACCATGCCGTCTTCAGCAGTCAACAGATTCATGCCATGTTCACTATTAACCAGCTCTGTGCCATTTTCACCAGTAACCAGTTCCATGCCATGTTCACCATTAACCAGCTCTGTGCCGTGTTCACCAGTAACCAGCTGCACACTGTGTTTACCAGTAATCAGCTCCACGCTGTTTTCACCAGTAACCTGCTCCACGCCATGTTCACCAGTAACCAGCTGCACGCCGTGTTCAACAGTAACCAGCTCTTTGCCGTGTTCGCCAGTAACCAGCTGCACACCGTGTTCACCAGTAACCAGCTCTGTGCCGTGTTCACGCGTAACCAGCTCTGAGCCGTGTTCACCAGGAACAAGCTCTGTGCTCTGTTCACCAGTAACCAGCTCCGTGCCATGTTGACAAGTAACCAGCTCTGTGCCGAGTTCACTAGTAAACAGCTCCGCGCGTGTTCACCAGTAAGCAGCACCATGCCATGTTAACCAGTAACCAGCTCCACGCTGTGTTCACCAGTAACCAGCTCTGTGCCGTGTTCACCAGTAACCAGCTCCATGAAGTGTTCACCAGTAACCAGATCCACGCCGCATTCACGAGTAACTAGCTCCACGCTGTGTTCACCAGTAACTAGCTCCACACTGTGTTCACCAGTAACTAGCTCCACGCTGTGTTCACCAGTAACCAGCTCCGTGCCGTGTTCACCAGTACCCAGCTCCACGCTGTGTTCACCAGTAATCAGCTCCACGCTGGTTTCACCAGTACCCAGCTCCGCGCTGGTTTCCAAGTAACCAGCTCCATGCCATGTTCACAAGTAACCAGCTCCACACCGTGTTCGCCAGTAACCAGCTCCGTGCCATGTTCACCAGTTCCAAGCTCCGCACCGGGTTGCAAGTAACCAGCTGCATGCCGTGTTCACCACTAACCAGCTCAACACCATGTTCGCCAGTAACCAGCTCCGTGCCATGTTCACCAGTAACCAGCTCCATACTGTGTTCACCATTAACCAGCTCCACAAAGTGTTCACCAGTAACCAGCTCCACGCTGTGTTCACCAGTACCCAGCTCCACGCTGCTTTTGCCAGTAACCATCTCCGTGCCATGTTCACCAGTAACCAGCTCCACGCCATGTTCACCAGTAATAGCTCCATGCTGTGTTCACCAGTAACTAGCTCCGCACCGTGTCCACCAGTAATGTGGTCCATGCCGTGTTCGCCAGTAACTAACTCCGCGCCGGGTTCACCAGTAACCAGCTCCACACCATTTTCACCAGTAACCAGCACCATGCCGTCTTCAGCAGTCAACAGATTCATGCCGTGTTCACTATTAACCAGCTCTGTGCCATTTTCACCAGTAACCAGTTCCATGCCATGTTCAACAGTAACCAGCTCTGTGCCGTGTTCGCCAGTAACCAGCTGCACACCATGTTCACCAGTGACCAGCTCTGTGCCGTGTTCACCCGTAACCAGCTCTGTGCCGTGTTCACCAGGAACAAGCTCTGTGCTCTGTTCACCAGTAGCAAGCTCCGTGCCATGTTCACAAGTAACCAGCTCTGTGCCGAGTTCACTAGTAAACAGCTCCGCGCGTGTTCACCAGTAAGCAGCACCATGCCATGTTAACCAGTAATCAGCTCCACGCTGTGTTCACCAGTAACCACCTCCGTGCCGTGTTCACCACTAACCAGCTCCACGCCGTGTTCACCAGTAACTAGCTCCACACTGTGTTCACCAGTAACTAGCTCCACGCTGTGTTCACCAGTAACCAGCTCCCTGCCGTGTTCTCCAGTAACCAGCTCCACGCTGTGTTCACCAGTAACCGGCTCCACGCCGGGTTCATCAGTACCCAGTTCCGCGCTGGTTTCTAAGTAACTAGCTCCATGCTGTGTTCACAAGTAACTAGCTCCACGCTGTGTTCACCAGTAATCAGCTCCATGCCGTGTTCACCAGTAACTAGCTCCACGCTGTGTTCACCAGTAATCAGCTCCATGCTGTGTTCACATGTAATCAGCTCCACACCGTGTTCGCCAGTAATCAGCTCCATGCTGCTTTCGCCAGTAACCAGCTCCGTGCCATGTTCACCAGTAACCAGCTCCATGCCGTGTTCACCAGTAACCAGCTCCATGCCGTGTTCGCCAGTAACCAGCTCCACTCCGGGTTCACCAGTAATCAGCTCCATGCCGTGTTCACCAGTAACCAGCTCCACACCATGTTCGCCATTTACCAACTCCGTGCCATGTTCACCAGTAACCAGCTCCACGCCTTCTTCACCCGTAACCAGCTCCATGCCTTCTTCACCAGTAACCAGCTCCATGCCGTGTTCACCAGTAACAAGCTCCATGCCATGTTCGCCAGTAACCAGCTCCGTGCCGTTTTCACCAGTAACCAGCTCCAGCCCCTGTTCACAAGTAATCAGCTCCACTCCGTGTTCGCCAGTAACCAGCTCCGTGCCATGTTCACCTGTAACAAGCTCCACGCATTCTGCACCAGTAACCAGCTCAGTGCCGTGTTCACCAGTAACCAGCTCCCACGCCTTCTGCACCAGTAACCAACTCCGTGCCGTGTTCACCAGTAACCAGCTCCACGCCCTTTTCACAAGTAATCAGCTCCACTCTGTGTCCGGCAGTAATCAGCTCTGTGCCGTGTTCACCCGTAACCAGCTGCACACTGTGTTTACCAGTAATCAGCTACACGCCGTGTTCACCAGTAACCAGCTGCACACTGTGTTTACCAGTAACCAGCTCCACGCCGTGTTCACCAGTAACCAGCACCATGTCGTGTTCACCATTAACCAGCTCTATGCCGTGTTCACCTTTAAGCAGCTCCGTGCCGTGTTCACCAGTAACCAGCTCCATGCCGTGTTCACCAGTAACCAGCTCCACGAAGTGTTCACCAGTAACCAGCTCCACGAAGTGTTCACCAGTAACCAGCTCCATGCCGTGCTCACCAGTAACCAGCTCCACGCTGTGTTCACCAGTAAACAGCTCCACGCCGGGTTCACCAGTACCCAGCTCCGCGCTGGTTTCCAAGTAACTAGCTCCATGCTGTGTTCACAAGTAACTAGCTCCACGCTGTGTTCACCAGTAATCAGCTCCATGCCGTGTTCACCAGTAACTAGCTCCACGCTGTGTTCACCAGTAATCAGCTCCATGCCGTGTTCACATGTAATCAGCTCCACACCGTGTTCGCCAGTAATCAGCTCCATGCTGCTTTCGCCAGTAACCAGCTCCGTGCCATGTTCACCAGTAACCAGCTACACGCCGTGTTCACCAGTAACCAGCTCCATGCTGCTTTCGCCAGTAACCAGCTCCGTGACGTGCTCACGAGTAACTAGCTCCACTCCGTGTTCACCAGTAACTAGCTCCATGCCATGTTCACCAGTAACTAGCTCCACGCCGTGTTCACCAGTAATGAGCTCCATGCCGTGTTCGCCAGTAACCAGCTCCACTCCGGGTTCACCAGTAACCAGCTCCACACCATGTTCGCCATTTACCAACTCCGTGCCATGTTCACCAGTAACCAGCTCCACGCCTTCTTCACCCGTAACCAGCTCCATGCCTTCTTCACCAGTAACCAGCTCCATGCCGTGTTCACCAGTAACAAGCTCCATGCCATGTTCGCCAGTAACCAGCTCCGTGCCGTTTTCACCAGTAACCAGCTCCACCCCCTGTTCACAAGTAATCAGCTCCACTCCGTGTTCGCCAGTAACCAGCTCCGTGCCATGATCACCTGTAACAAGCTCCACGCATTCTGCACCAGTAACCAGCTCAGTGCCGTGTTCACCGGTAACCAGCTCCCACGCCTTCTGCACCAGTAACCAACTCCGTGCCGTGTTCACCAGTAACCAGCTCCATGCCGTGTTCACCAGTAACCAGCTCCATGCCGTGTTCACCAGTAACCAGCTCCACACCCTTTTCACAAGTAATCAGCTCCACTCTGTGTCCGGCAGTAATCAGCTCCGCGCCGTGTTCACCTGTAACCAGCTGCACACTGTGTTTACCAGTAATCAGCTAGATGCCGTGTTCACCAGTAACCAGCTGCACACTGTGTTTACCAGTAACCAGCTCCACGCCGTGTTCACCAGTAACCAGCACCATGTCGTGTTCACCAGTAACCAGCTCCATGCCATGTTCACCAGTAACCAGCTCCATGCTGCTTTCGCCAGTAACCAGCTCCGTGCTGTGTTCACCAGTAACTAGCTCCACTCTGTGTTCACCAGTAACTAGCTCCGTGCCGTGTTCACCAGTGACTAGCTCCACGCCGTGTTCACCATTAACCAGCTCTATGCCGTGTTCACCTTTAAGCAGCTCCGTGCCGTGTTCAACAGTAACCAGCTCCGTGCCGTGTTCACCTGTAACCAGCTCCACACCACGTTCACCAGTAATCAGCTCCACACTGCGTTCGACAGTAACTAGTTCCATGCCACGTTCACCTGTAACCAGCACCGTGCCGTGTTCACTAGTAACGAGCTCCATGCCGTGTTCAGCAGGAACCAGCTCTGTGCCGAGTTCACCAGTAACCAGCTCCGCGCGTATTCACCAGTAATCAGCTCCATGCCATGTTAACCATTAACCAGTTCCACGCTGTGTTCACCAGTAACCAGCTCCGTGCCGTGTTCACCAGTAACCAGCTCCACGAAGTGTCACCAGTAACCAGTTCCACGCCGCATTCCCCAGTAACCAGCTCCACGCTGCGTTCACCAGTAAACAGCCCCGCGCCGGGTTCACCAGTACCCAGCTCCGCGCCGGGTTCCAAGTAACCAGCTGCATGCCGTGTTCACCAGTAACCAGCTCCACACCGTGTTCGCCAGTAACCAGCTCCGTGCCATGTTCACCAGTAACCAGCTCCATGCCGTGTTCACCAGTAACCAGCTCCACAAAGTGTTCACCAGTAAGCAGCTCCACGTCGTGCTCACCAGTAACCAGCTCCACGCTGCTTTTGCCAGTAACCAGCTCCGTGCCATGTTCACCACTAACGAGCCCTGTGCCGTATTCAACAGTAATGAGCTCCATGCCGTGTTCACCAGTAAACAGCTCCATGCCGTGTTCACCAGTAATGTCCTCCGTGCCGTATTCAACATTAACCACATCCATGCCATGTTCATCAGTAACCAGCTCTGTGCCGTGTTCCCCAGCAACCAGCTCCATGCCGTGTTTGCCTGTAACCAGCTCCACGCCATTTTCACCAGTAACAAGCTCCGTGCGGTGTTCACCAGTAACCAGCTCCATGAAGTGTTCACCAGTAACCAGCTCCATGCCATGTTCACCAGTAAATAGGTCCATGCCGTGTTCCCCTGTAACCTGCTCCACACCACGTTCACCAGTAATCAGGTCCACACTGCATTCGCCAGTAACCTGATCCATACCGCGTTCACCAGTAACCAGCTCCGTTCCGTGTTCACCAGTAACCAGCTCCGTGCCGTGTTCACCTGTAACCAGCTCCACACCACGTTCACCAGTAATCAGCTCCACGCTGCGTTCGACAGTAACTAGTTCCATGCCACGTTCACCTGTAACCAGCACCGTGCCGTGTTCACTAGTAACGAGCTCCACGCCGTGTTCACCAGGAACCAGCTCCGTGCTCTGTTCACCAGTAACCAGCTCCGTGCCATGTTCACCAGTAACCAGCTCCGTGCCATGTTCACCAGTTCCAAGCTCCGCACCGGGTTGCAAGTAACCAGCTGCATGCCGTGTTCACCACTAACCAGCTCAACACCATGTTCGCCAGTAACCAGCTCCGTGCCATGTTCACCAGTAACCAGCTCCATACTGTGTTCACCATTAACCAGCTCCACAAAGTGTTCACCAGTAACCAGCTCCACGCTGTGTTCACCAGTACCCAGCTCCACGCTGCTTTTGCCAGTAACCATCTCCGTGCCATGTTCACCAGTAACCAGCTCCACGCCATGTTCACCAGTAATAGCTCCATGCCGTGTTCACCAGTAACTAGCTCCACACCGTGTCCACCAGTAATGAGGTCCATGCCGTGTTCGCCAGTAACTAACTCCGCGCCGGGTTCACCAGTAACCAGCTCCACACCATTTTCACCAGTAACCAGCACCATGCCGTCTTCAGCAGTCAACAGATTCATGCCGTGTTCACTATTAACCAGCTCTGTGCCATTTTCACCAGTAACCAGTTCCATGCCATGTTCAACAGTAACCAGCTCTGTGCCGTGTTCGCCAGTAACCAGCTGCACACCATGTTCACCAGTGACCAGCTCTGTGCCGTGTTCACCCGTAACCAGCTCTGTGCCGTGTTCACCAGGAACAAGCTCTGTGCTCTGTTCACCAGTAGCAAGCTCCGTGCCATGTTCACAAGTAACCAGCTCTGTGCCGAGTTCACTAGTAAACAGCTCCGCGCGTGTTCACCAGTAAGCAGCACCATGCCATGTTAACCAGTAATCAGCTCCACGCTGTGTTCACCAGTAACCACCTCCGTGCCGTGTTCACCACTAACCAGCTCCACGCCATGTTCACCAGTAACTAGCTCCACACTGTGTTCACCAGTAACTAGCTCCACGCTGTGTTCACCAGTAACCAGCTCCCTGCCGTGTTCTCCAGTAACCAGCTCCACGCTGTGTTCACCAGTAACCAGCTCCACGCCGGGTTCATCAGTACCCAGTTCCGCGCTGGTTTCAAAGTAACTAGCTCCATGCTGTGTTCACAAGTAACTAGCTCCACGCTGTGTTCACCAGTAATCAGCTCCATGCCGTGTTCACCAGTAACTAGCTCCACGCTGTGTTCACCAGTAATCAGCTCCATGCTGTGTTCACATGTAATCAGCTCCACACCGTGTTCGCCAGTAATCAGCTCCATGCTGCTTTCGCCAGTAACCAGCTCCGTGCCATGTTCACCAGTAACCAGCTCCATGCCGTGTTCACCAGTAACCAGCTCCATGAAGTGTTCACCAGTAACCAGCTACACGCCGTGTTCACCAGTAACCAGCTCCATGCTGCTTTCGCCAGTAACCAGCTCCGTGCCGTGTTCACCAGTAACTAGCTCCACTCCGTGTTCACCAGTAACTAGCTCCATGCCATGTTCACCAGTAACTAGCTCCACGCCGTGTTCACCAGTAATGAGCTCCATGCCGTGTTCGCCAGTAACCAGCTCCACTCCGGGTTCACCAGTAATCAGCTCCATGCCGTGTTCACCAGTAACCAGCTCCACACCATGTTTTCCATTTACCAACTCCGTGCCATGTTCACCAGTAACCAGCTCCACGCCTTCTTCACCCGTAACCAGCTCCATGCCTTCTTCACCAGTAACCAGCTCCATGCCGTGTTCACCAGTAACAAGCTCCATGCCATGTTCGCCAGTAACCAGCTCCGTGCCGTTTTCACCAGTAACCAGCTCCAGCCCCTGTTCACAAGTAATCAGCTCCACTCCGTGATCGCCAGTAACCAGCTCCGTGCCATGTTCACCTGTAACAAGCTCCACGCATTCTGCACCAGTAACCAGCTCAGTGCCGTGTTCACCAGTAACCAGCTCCCACGCCTTCTGCACCAGTAACCAACTCCGTGCCGTGTTCACCAGTAACCAGCTCCACGCCCTTTTCACAAGTAATCAGCTCCACTCTGTGTCCGGCAGTAATCAGCTCTGTGCCGTGTTCACCCGTAACCAGCTGCACACTGTGTTTACCAGTAATCAGCTACACGCCGTGTTCACCAGTAACCAGCTGCACACTGTGTTTACCAGTAACCAGCTCCACGCCGTGTTCACCAGTAACCAGCACCATGTCGTGTTCACCATTAACCAGCTCTATGCCGTGTTCACCTTTAAGCAGCTCCGTGCCGTGTTCACCAGTAACCAGCTCCATGCCGTGTTCACCAGTAACCAGCTCCACGAAGTGTTCACCAGTAACCAGCTCCACGAAGTGTTCACCAGTAACCAGCTCCATGCCGTGCTCACCAGTAACCAGCTCCACGCTGTGTTCACCAGTAAACAGCTCCACGCCGGGTTCACCAGTACCCAGCTCCGCGCTGGTTTCCAAGTAACTAGCTCCATGCTGTGTTCACAAGTAACTAGCTCCACGCTGTGTTCACCAGTAATCAGCTCCATGCCGTGTTCACCAGTAACTAGCTCCACGCTGTGTTCACCAGTAATCAGCTCCATGCCGTGTTCACATGTAATCAGCTCCACACCGTGTTCGCCAGTAATCAGCTCCATGCTGCTTTCGCCAGTAACCAGCTCCGTGCCATGTTCACCAGTAACCAGCTACACGCCGTGTTCACCAGTAACCAGCTCCATGCTGCTTTCGCCAGTAACCAGCTCCGTGACGTGCTCACCAGTAACTAGCTCCACTCCGTGTTCACCAGTAACTAGCTCCATGCCATGTTCACCAGTAACTAGCTCCACTCCGTGTTCACCAGTAACTAGCTCCATGCCATGTTCACCAGTAACTAGCTCCACGCCGTGTTCACCAGTAATGAGCTCCATGCCGTGTTCGCCAGTAACCAGCTCCACTCCGGGTTCAACAGTAATCAGCTCCATGCCGTGTTCACCAGTAACCAGCTGCACACCATGTTCGCCATTTACCAACTCCGTGCCATGTTCACCAGTAACCAGCTCCACGCCTTCTTCACCCGTAACCAGCTCCATGCCTTCTTCACCAGTAACCAGCTCCATGCCGTGTTCACCAGTAACAAGCTCCATGCCATGTTCGCCAGTAACCAGCTCCGTGCCGTTTTCACCAGTAACCAGCTCCAGCCCCTGTTCACAAGTAATCAGCTCCACTCCGTGTTCGCCAGTAACCAGCTCCGTGCCATGATCACCTGTAACAAGCTCCACGCATTCTGCACCAGTAACCAGCTCAGTGCCGTGTTCACCGGTAACCAGCTCCCACGCCTTCTGCACCAGTAACCAACTCCGTGCCGTGTTCACCAGTAACCAGCTCCATGCCGTGTTCACCAGTAACCAGCTCCATGCCGTGTTCACCAGTAACCAGCTCCACACCCTTTTCACAAGTAATCAGCTCCACTCTGTGTCCGGCAGTAATCAGCTCCGCGCCGTGTTCACCTGTAACCAGCTGCACACTGTGTTTACCATTAATCAGCTAGATGCCGTGTTCACCAGTAACCAGCTGCACACTGTGTTTACCAGTAACCAGCTCCACGCCGTGTTCACCAGTAACCAGCACCATGTCGTGTTCACCAGTAACCAGCTCCATGCCATGTTCACCAGTAACCAGCTCCATGCTGCTTTCGCCAGTAACCAGCTCCGTGCTGTGTTCACCAGTAACTAGCTCCACTCTGTGTTCACCAGTAACTAGCTCCGTGCCGTGTTCACCAGTGACTAGCTCCACGCCGTGTTCACCATTAACCAGCTCTATGCCGTGTTCACCTTTAAGCAGCTCCGTGCCGTGTTCAACAGTAACCAGCTCCGTGCCGTGTTCACCTGTAACCAGCTCCACACCACGTTCACCAGTAATCAGCTCCACACTGCGTTCGACAGTAACTAGTTCCATGCCACGTTCACCTGTAACCAGCACCGTGCCGTGTTCACTAGTAACGAGCTCCATGCCGTGTTCAGCAGGAACCAGCTCCGTGCTCTGTTCACCAGTAACCAGCTCCGTGCCATGTTCACCAGTAACCAGCTCTGTGCCGAGTTCACCAGTAACCAGCTCCGCGCGTATTCACCAGTAATCAGCTCCATGCCATGTTAACCATTAACCAGTTCCACGCTGTGTTCACCAGTAACCAGCTCCGTGCCGTGTTCACCAGTAACCAGCTCCACGAAGTGTCACCAGTAACCAGTTCCACGCCGCATTCCCCAGTAACCAGCTCCACGCTGCGTTCACCAGTAAACAGCCCCGCGCCGGGTTCACCAGTACCCAGCTCCGCGCCGGGTTCCAAGTAACCAGCTGCATGCCGTGTTCACCAGTAACCAGCTCCACACCGTGTTCGCCAGTAACCAGCTCCGTGCCATGTTCACCAGTAACCAGCTCCATGCCGTGTTCACCAGTAACCAGCTCCACAAAGTGTTCACCAGTAAGCAGCTCCACGTCGTGCTCACCAGTAACCAGCTCCACGCTGCTTTTGCCAGTAACCAGCTCCGTGCCATGTTCACCACTAACGAGCCCTGTGCCGTATTCAACAGTAATGAGCTCCATGCCGTGTTCACCAGTAAACAGCTCCATGCCGTGTTCACCAGTAATGTCCTCCGTGCCGTATTCAACATTAACCACATCCATGCCATGTTCATCAGTAACCAGCTCTGTGCCGTGTTCCCCAGCAACCAGCTCCATGCCGTGTTTGCCTGTAACCAGCTCCACGCCATTTTCACCAGTAACAAGCTCCGTGCGGTGTTCACCAGTAACCAGCTCCATGAAGTGTTCACCAGTAACCAGCTCCATGCCATGTTCACCAGTAAATAGGTCCATGCCGTGTTCCCCTGTAACCTGCTCCACACCACGTTCACCAGTAATCAGGTCCACACTGCATTCGCCAGTAACCTGATCCATACCGCGTTCACCAGTAACCAGTTCCGTTCCGTGTTCACCAGTAACCAGCTCCGTGCCGTGTTCACCTGTAACCAGCTCCACACCACGTTCACCAGTAATCAGCTCCACGCTGCGTTCAACAGTAACTAGTTCCATGCCACGTTCACCTGTAACCAGCACCGTGCCGTGTTCACTAGTAACGAGCTCCACGCCGTGTTCACCAGGAACCAGCTCCGTGCTCTGTTCACCAGTAACCAGCTCCGTGCCATGTTCACCAGTAACCAGCTCTGTGCCGAGTTCACCAGTAACCAGCTCCGCGCGTATTCACCAGTAATCAGCTCCATGCCATGTTAACCATTAACCAGTTCCACGCTGTGTTCTCCAGTAACCAGTTCCGTGCCGTGTTCACCAGTAACCAGCTCCACGAAGTGTCACCAGTAACCAGCTCCACGCCGCATTCCCCAGTAACCAGCTCCACGCTGCGTTCGCCAGTAACCAGCTCCGTGCCATGTTCACCAGTAACCAGCTCCACGCCATGTTCACCAGTAACTAGCTCCACACCGTGTTCACCAGTAACTAGCTCCATGCCATGTTCACCAGTAAACAGCTCCATGCTGTGTTCACCAGTAACCAGCTCCACGCCGTGTTCAGCAGTAAACAGCCCCGCGCCGGGTTCACCAGTACCCAGCTCCGCGCCGGGTTCCAAGTAACCAGCTGCATGCCGTGTTCACCAGTAACCAGCTCCACACCGTGTTCGCCAGTAATCAGCTCCGTGCCATGTTCACCAGTAACCAGCTCCATGCCGTGTTCACCAGTAACCAGGTCCACAAAGTGTTCACCAGTAAGCAGCTCCACGCCGTTTTCACCAGTAACCTGCTCCACGCTGCTTTTGCCAGTAACCAGCTCTGTGCCATGTTCACCAGTAACCAACTCAACGCCATGTTCACCAGTAACTAGCTCCATGCCGTGTTCACCAGTAACTAGCTCCATGTCGTGTTCACCAGTAACTATTTCCACACCGTGTCCACCAGTAACCAGGTCCATGCTGTGTTCGCCAGTAACCAGCTCCGCGCCGGGTTCACCAGTAACCAGCTCCACGCCGTTTTCACCAGTAACCAGCATCATGCCGTCTTCACCAGTCAACAGATTCATGCCGTGTTCACTATCAACCAGCTCCGTGCCATTTTCACCAGTAACCAGTTCCATGCCATGTTCGCCAGTAACCAGCTCCATGCCATGTTCACCATTAACCAGCTCTGTGCCGTGTTCACCAGTAACCAGCTGCACACTGTGTTTACCAGTAATCAGCTCCACGCTGTGTTCACCAGTAACCAGCTCCACTCCATGTTCACGAGTAACCAGCTGCACGCTGTGTTCAACAGTAACCAGCTCTGTGCCGTGTTCGCCAGTAACCAGCTCCACACCGTGTTCACCAGTAACCAGCTCTGTGCCGTGTTCACCTGTATCCAGCTCCACGCCGTGTTCACCAGGAACCAGCTCTGTGCTCTGTTCACCAGTAACCAGCTCCGTGCCATTTTCACCAGTAACCAGCTCTGTGCCGAGTTCACTAGTAACCAACTCCATGTGTGTTCACCAGTAAGCAGCTCCAAGCCATGTTAACCATTAACCAGCTCCACGCTGCGTTCACCAGTAACCAGCTCTGTGCCGTGTTCACCAGTAACCAGCTCCACGAAGTGTTCACCAGTAACCAGCTCCACGCCGCATTCATGAGTAACCAGCTCCACGCTGCGCTCGCCAGTAACCAGCTCCGCGCCGGGTTCACCAGTAACCAGCTCCACGCCATTTTCACCAGTAACCAGCACCATGCCGTCTTCAGCAGTCAACAGATTCATGCCATGTTCACTATTAACCAGCTCTGTGCCATTTTCACCAGTAACCAGTTCCATGCCATGTTCACCATTAACCAGCTCTGTGCCGTGTTCACCAGTAACCAGCTGCACACTGTGTTTACCAGTAATCAGCTCCACGCTGTTTTCACCAGTAACCTGCTCCACGCCATGTTCACCAGTAACCAGCTGCACGCCGTGTTCAACAGTAACCAGCTCTTTGCCGTGTTCGCCAGTAACCAGCTGCACACCGTGTTCACCAGTAACCAGCTCTGTGCCGTGTTCACGCGTAACCAGCTCTGAGCCGTGTTCACCAGGAACAAGCTCTGTGCTCTGTTCACCAGTAACCAGCTCCGTGCCATGTTGACAAGTAACCAGCTCTGTGCCGAGTTCACTAGTAAACAGCTCCGCGCGTGTTCACCAGTAAGCAGCACCATGCCATGTTAACCAGTAACCAGCTCCACGCTGTGTTCACCAGTAACCAGCTCTGTGCCGTGTTCACCAGTAACCAGCTCCATGAAGTGTTCACCAGTAACCAGATCCACGCCGCATTCACGAGTAACTAGCTCCACGCTGTGTTCACCAGTAACTAGCTCCACACTGTGTTCACCAGTAACTAGCTCCACGCTGTGTTCACCAGTAACCAGCTCCGTGCCGTGTTCACCAGTACCCAGCTCCACGCTGTGTTCACCAGTAATCAGCTCCACGCTGGTTTCACCAGTACCCAGCTCCGCGCTGGTTTCCAAGTAACCAGCTCCATGCCATGTTCACAAGTAACCAGCTCCACACCGTGTTCGCCAGTAACCAGCTCCGTGCCATGTTCACCAGTTCCAAGCTCCGCACCGGGTTGCAAGTAACCAGCTGCATGCCGTGTTCACCACTAACCAGCTCAACACCATGTTCGCCAGTAACCAGCTCCGTGCCATGTTCACCAGTAACCAGCTCCATACTGTGTTCACCATTAACCAGCTCCACAAAGTGTTCACCAGTAACCAGCTCCACGCTGTGTTCACCAGTACCCAGCTCCACGCTGCTTTTGCCAGTAACCATCTCCGTGCCATGTTCACCAGTAACCAGCTCCACGCCATGTTCACCAGTAATAGCTCCATGCCGTGTTCACCAGTAACTAGCTCCACACCGTGTCCACCAGTAATGTGGTCCATGCCGTGTTCGCCAGTAACTAACTCCGCGCCGGGTTCACCAGTAACCAGCTCCACACCATTTTCACCAGTAACCAGCACCATGCCGTCTTCAGCAGTCAACAGATTCATGCCGTGTTCACTATTAACCAGCTCTGTGCCATTTTCACCAGTAACCAGTTCCATGCCATGTTCAACAGTAACCAGCTCTGTGCCGTGTTCGCCAGTAACCAGCTGCACACCATGTTCACCAGTGACCAGCTCTGTGCCGTGTTCACCCGTAACCAGCTCTGTGCCGTGTTCACCAGGAACAAGCTCTGTGCTCTGTTCACCAGTAGCAAGCTCCGTGCCATGTTCACAAGTAACCAGCTCTGTGCCGAGTTCACTAGTAAACAGCTCCGCGCGTGTTCACCAGTAAGCAGCACCATGCCATGTTAACCAGTAATCAGCTCCACGCTGTGTTCACCAGTAACCACCTCCGTGCCGTGTTCACCACTAACCAGCTCCACGCCGTGTTCACCAGTAACTAGCTCCACACTGTGTTCACCAGTAACTAGCTCCACGCTGTGTTCACCAGTAACCAGCTCCCTGCCGTGTTCTCCAGTAACCAGCTCCACGCTGTGTTCACCAGTAACCAGCTCCACGCCGGGTTCATCAGTACCCAGTTCCGCGCTGGTTTCAAAGTAACTAGCTCCATGCTGTGTTCACAAGTAACTAGCTCCACGCTGTGTTCACCAGTAATCAGCTCCATGCCGTGTTCACCAGTAACTAGCTCCACGCTGTGTTCACCAGTAATCAGCTCCATGCTGTGTTCACATGTAATCAGCTCCACACCGTGTTCGCCAGTAATCAGCTCCATGCTGCTTTCGCCAGTAACCAGCTCCGTGCCATGTTCACCAGTAACCAGCTCCATGCCGTGTTCACCAGTAACCAGCTCCATGAAGTGTTCACCAGTAACCAGCTACACGCCGTGTTCACCAGTAACCAGCTCCATGCTGCTTTCGCCAGTAACCAGCTCCGTGCCGTGTTCACCAGTAACTAGCTCCACTCCGTGTTCACCAGTAACTAGCTCCATGCCATGTTCACCAGTAACTAGCTCCACGCCGTGTTCACCAGTAATGAGCTCCATGCCGTGTTCGCCAGTAACCAGCTCCACTCCGGGTTCACCAGTAATCAGCTCCATGCCGTGTTCACCAGTAACCAGCTCCACACCATGTTCGCCATTTACCAACTCCGTGCCATGTTCACCAGTAACCAGCTCCACGCCTTCTTCACCCGTAACCAGCTCCATGCCTTCTTCACCAGTAACCAGCTCCATGCCGTGTTCACCAGTAACAAGCTCCATGCCATGTTCGCCAGTAACCAGCTCCGTGCCGTTTTCACCAGTAACCAGCTCCAGCCCCTGTTCACAAGTAATCAGCTCCACTCCGTGATCGCCAGTAACCAGCTCCGTGCCATGTTCACCTGTAACAAGCTCCACGCATTCTGCACCAGTAACCAGCTCAGTGCCGTGTTCACCAGTAACCAGCTCCCACGCCTTCTGCACCAGTAACCAACTCCGTGCCGTGTTCACCAGTAACCAGCTCCACGCCCTTTTCACAAGTAATCAGCTCCACTCTGTGTCCGGCAGTAATCAGCTCTGTGCCGTGTTCACCCGTAACCAGCTGCACACTGTGTTTACCAGTAATCAGCTACACGCCGTGTTCACCAGTAACCAGCTGCACACTGTGTTTACCAGTAACCAGCTCCACGCCGTGTTCACCAGTAACCAGCACCATGTCGTGTTCACCATTAACCAGCTCTATGCCGTGTTCACCTTTAAGCAGCTCCGTGCCGTGTTCACCAGTAACCAGCTCCATGCCGTGTTCACCAGTAACCAGCTCCACGAAGTGTTCACCAGTAACCAGCTCCACGAAGTGTTCACCAGTAACCAGCTCCATGCCGTGCTCACCAGTAACCAGCTCCACGCTGTGTTCACCAGTAAACAGCTCCACGCCGGGTTCACCAGTACCCAGCTCCGCGCTGGTTTCCAAGTAACTAGCTCCATGCTGTGTTCACAAGTAACTAGCTCCACGCTGTGTTCACCAGTAATCAGCTCCATGCCGTGTTCACCAGTAACTAGCTCCACGCTGTGTTCACCAGTAATCAGCTCCATGCCGTGTTCACATGTAATCAGCTCCACACCGTGTTCGCCAGTAATCAGCTCCATGCTGCTTTCGCCAGTAACCAGCTCCGTGCCATGTTCACCAGTAACCAGCTACACGCCGTGTTCACCAGTAACCAGCTCCATGCTGCTTTCGCCAGTAACCAGCTCCGTGACGTGCTCACCAGTAACCAGCTCCACTCCGTGTTCACCAGTAACTAGCTCCATGCCATGTTCACCAGTAACTAGCTCCACTCCGTGTTCACCAGTAACTAGCTCCATGCCATGTTCACCAGTAACTAGCTCCACGCCGTGTTCACCAGTAATGAGCTCCATGCCGTGTTCGCCAGTAACCAGCTCCACTCCGGGTTCAACAGTAATCAGCTCCATGCCGTGTTCACCAGTAACCAGCTGCACACCATGTTCGCCATTTACCAACTCCGTGCCATGTTCACCAGTAACCAGCTCCACGCCTTCTTCACCCGTAACCAGCTCCATGCCTTCTTCACCAGTAACCAGCTCCATGCCGTGTTCACCAGTAACAAGCTCCATGCCATGTTCGCCAGTAACCAGCTCCGTGCCGTTTTCACCAGTAACCAGCTCCAGCCCCTGTTCACAAGTAATCAGCTCCACTCCGTGTTCGCCAGTAACCAGCTCCGTGCCATGATCACCTGTAACAAGCTCCACGCATTCTGCACCAGTAACCAGCTCAGTGCCGTGTTCACCGGTAACCAGCTCCCACGCCTTCTGCACCAGTAACCAACTCCGTGCCGTGTTCACCAGTAACCAGCTCCATGCCGTGTTCACCAGTAACCAGCTCCATGCCGTGTTCACCAGTAACCAGCTCCACGCCCTTTTCACAAGTAATCAGCTCCACTCTGTGTCCGGCAGTAATCAGCTCCGCGCCGTGTTCACCTGTAACCAGCTGCACACTGTGTTTACCAGTAATCAGCTAGATGCCGTGTTCACCAGTAACCAGCTGCACACTGTGTTTACCAGTAACCAGCTCCACGCCGTGTTCACCAGTAACCAGCACCATGTCGTGTTCACCAGTAACCAGCTCCATGCCATGTTCACCAGTAACCAGCTCCATGCTGCTTTCGCCAGTAACCAGCTCCGTGCTGTGTTCACCAGTAACTAGCTCCACTCTGTGTTCACCAGTAACTAGCTCCGTGCCGTGTTCACCAGTGACTAGCTCCACGCCGTGTTCACCATTAACCAGCTCTATGCCGTGTTCACCTTTAAGCAGCTCCGTGCCGTGTTCAACAGTAACCAGCTCCGTGCCGTGTTCACCTGTAACCAGCTCCACACCACGTTCACCAGTAATCAGCTCCACACTGCGTTCGACAGTAACTAGTTCCATGCCACGTTCACCTGTAACCAGCACCGTGCCGTGTTCACTAGTAACGAGCTCCATGCCGTGTTCAGCAGGAACCAGCTCCGTGCTCTGTTCACCAGTAACCAGCTCCGTGCCATGTTCACCAGTAACCAGCTCTGTGCCGAGTTCACCAGTAACCAGCTCCGCGCGTATTCACCAGTAATCAGCTCCATGCCATGTTAACCATTAACCAGTTCCACGCTGTGTTCACCAGTAACCAGCTCCGTGCCGTGTTCACCAGTAACCAGCTCCACGAAGTGTCACCAGTAACCAGTTCCACGCCGCATTCCCCAGTAACCAGCTCCACGCTGCGTTCACCAGTAAACAGCCCCGCGCCGGGTTCACCAGTACCCAGCTCCGCGCCGGGTTCCAAGTAACCAGCTGCATGCCGTGTTCACCAGTAACCAGCTCCACACCGTGTTCGCCAGTAACCAGCTCCGTGCCATGTTCACCAGTAACCAGCTCCATGCCGTGTTCACCAGTAACCAGCTCCACAAAGTGTTCACCAGTAAGCAGCTCCACGTCGTGCTCACCAGTAACCAGCTCCACGCTGCTTTTGCCAGTAACCAGCTCCGTGCCATGTTCACCACTAACGAGCCCTGTGCCGTATTCAACAGTAATGAGCTCCATGCCGTGTTCACCAGTAAACAGCTCCATGCCGTGTTCACCAGTAATGTCCTCCGTGCCGTATTCAACATTAACCACATCCATGCCATGTTCATCAGTAACCAGCTCTGTGCCGTGTTCCCCAGCAACCAGCTCCATGCCGTGTTTGCCTGTAACCAGCTCCACGCCATTTTCACCAGTAACAAGCTCCGTGCGGTGTTCACCAGTAACCAGCTCCATGAAGTGTTCACCAGTAACCAGCTCCATGCCATGTTCACCAGTAAATAGGTCCATGCCGTGTTCCCCTGTAACCTGCTCCACACCACGTTCACCAGTAATCAGGTCCACACTGCATTCGCCAGTAACCTGATCCATACCGCGTTCACCAGTAACCAGTTCCGTTCCGTGTTCACCAGTAACCAGCTCCGTGCCGTGTTCACCTGTAACCAGCTCCACACCACGTTCACCAGTAATCAGCTCCACGCTGCGTTCAACAGTAACTAGTTCCATGCCACGTTCACCTGTAACCAGCACCGTGCCGTGTTCACTAGTAACGAGCTCCACGCCGTGTTCACCAGGAACCAGCTCCGTGCTCTGTTCACCAGTAACCAGCTCCGTGCCATGTTCACCAGTAACCAGCTCTGTGCCGAGTTCACCAGTAACCAGCTCCGCGCGTATTCACCAGTAATCAGCTCCATGCCATGTTAACCATTAACCAGTTCCACGCTGTGTTCTCCAGTAACCAGCTCCGTGCCGTGTTCACCAGTAACCAGCTCCACGAAGTGTCACCAGTAACCAGCTCCACGCCGCATTCCCCAGTAACCAGCTCCACGCTGCGTTCGCCAGTAACCAGCTCCGTGCCATGTTCACCAGTAACCAGCTCCACGCCATGTTCACCAGTAACTAGCTCCACACCGTGTTCACCAGTAACTAGCTCCATGCCATGTTCACCAGTAAACAGCTCCATGCTGTGTTCACCAGTAACCAGCTCCACGCCGTGTTCAGCAGTAAACAGCCCCGCGCCGGGTTCACCAGTACCCAGCTCCGCGCCGGGTTCCAAGTAACCAGCTGCATGCCGTGTTCACCAGTAACCAGCTCCACACCATGTTCGCCAGTAATCAGCTCCGTGCCATGTTCACCAGTAACCAGCTCCATGCCGTGTTCACCAGTAACCAGGTCCACAAAGTGTTCACCAGTAAGCAGCTCCACGCCGTTTTCACCAGTAACCTGCTCCACGCTGCTTTTGCCAGTAACCAGCTCTGTGCCATGTTCACCAGTAACCAACTCAACGCCATGTTCACCAGTAACTAGCTCCATGCCGTGTTCACCAGTAACTAGCTCCATGTCGTGTTCACCAGTAACTAACTCCACACCGTGTCCACCAGTAACCAGGTCCATGCTGTGTTCGCCAGTAACCAGCTCCGCGCCGGGTTCACCAGTAACCAGCTCCACGCCGTTTTCACCAGTAACCAGCATCATGCCGTCTTCACCAGTCAACAGATTCATGCCGTGTTCACTATCAACCAGCTCCGTGCCATTTTCACCAGTAACCAGTTCCATGCCATGTTCGCCAGTAACCAGCTCCATGCCATGTTCACCATTAACCAGCTCTGTGCCGTGTTCACCAGTAACCAGCTGCACACTGTGTTTACCAGTAATCAGCTCCACGCTGTGTTCACCAGTAACCAGCTCCACTCCATGTTCACGAGTAACCAGCTGCACGCTGTGTTCAACAGTAACCAGCTCTGTGCCGTGTTCGCCAGTAACCAGCTCCACACCGTGTTCACCAGTAACCAGCTCTGTGCCGTGTTCACCTGTATCCAGCTCCACGCCGTGTTCACCAGGAACCAGCTCTGTGCTCTGTTCACCAGTAACCAGCTCCGTGCCATTTTCACCAGTAACCAGCTCTGTGCCGAGTTCACTAGTAACCAACTCCATGTGTGTTCACCAGTAAGCAGCTCCAAGCCATGTTAACCATTAACCAGCTCCACGCTGCGTTCACCAGTAACCAGCTCTGTGCCGTGTTCACCAGTAACCAGCTCCACGAAGTGTTCACCAGTAACCAGCTCCACGCCGCATTCATGAGTAACCAGCTCCACGCTGCGCTCGCCAGTAACCAGCTCCGCGCCGGGTTCACCAGTAACCAGCTCCACGCCATTTTCACCAGTAACCAGCACCATGCCGTCTTCAGCAGTCAACAGATTCATGCCATGTTCACTATTAACCAGCTCTGTGCCATTTTCACCAGTAACCAGTTCCATGCCATGTTCACCATTAACCAGCTCTGTGCCGTGTTCACCAGTAACCAGCTGCACACTGTGTTTACCAGTAATCAGCTCCACGCTGTTTTCACCAGTAACCTGCTCCACGCCATGTTCACCAGTAACCAGCTGCACGCCGTGTTCAACAGTAACCAGCTCTTTGCCGTGTTCGCCAGTAACCAGCTGCACACCGTGTTCACCAGTAACCAGCTCTGTGCCGTGTTCACGCGTAACCAGCTCTGAGCCGTGTTCACCAGGAACAAGCTCTGTGCTCTGTTCACCAGTAACCAGCTCCGTGCCATGTTGACAAGTAACCAGCTCTGTGCCGAGTTCACTAGTAAACAGCTCCGCGCGTGTTCACCAGTAAGCAGCACCATGCCATGTTAACCAGTAACCAGCTCCACGCTGTGTTCACCAGTAACCAGCTCTGTGCCGTGTTCACCAGTAACCAGCTCCATGAAGTGTTCACCAGTAACCAGATCCACGCCGCATTCACGAGTAACTAGCTCCACGCTGTGTTCACCAGTAACTAGCTCCACACTGTGTTCACCAGTAACTAGCTCCACGCTGTGTTCACCAGTAACCAGCTCCGTGCCGTGTTCACCAGTACCCAGCTCCACGCTGTGTTCACCAGTAATCAGCTCCACGCTGGTTTCACCAGTACCCAGCTCCGCGCTGGTTTCCAAGTAACCAGCTCCATGCCATGTTCACAAGTAACCAGCTCCACACCGTGTTCGCCAGTAACCAGCTCCGTGCCATGTTCACCAGTTCCAAGCTCCGCACCGGGTTGCAAGTAACCAGCTGCATGCCGTGTTCACCACTAACCAGCTCAACACCATGTTCGCCAGTAACCAGCTCCGTGCCATGTTCACCAGTAACCAGCTCCATACTGTGTTCACCATTAACCAGCTCCACAAAGTGTTCACCAGTAACCAGCTCCACGCTGTGTTCACCAGTACCCAGCTCCACGCTGCTTTTGCCAGTAACCATCTCCGTGCCATGTTCACCAGTAACCAGCTCCACGCCATGTTCACCAGTAATAGCTCCATGCCGTGTTCACCAGTAACTAGCTCCACACCGTGTCCACCAGTAATGAGGTCCATGCCGTGTTCGCCAGTAACTAACTCCGCGCCGGGTTCACCAGTAACCAGCTCCACACCATTTTCACCAGTAACCAGCACCATGCCGTCTTCAGCAGTCAACAGATTCATGCCGTGTTCACTATTAACCAGCTCTGTGCCATTTTCACCAGTAACCAGTTCCATGCCATGTTCAACAGTAACCAGCTCTGTGCCGTGTTCGCCAGTAACCAGCTGCACACCATGTTCACCAGTGACCAGCTCTGTGCCGTGTTCACCCGTAACCAGCTCTGTGCCGTGTTCACCAGGAACAAGCTCTGTGCTCTGTTCACCAGTAGCAAGCTCCGTGCCATGTTCACAAGTAACCAGCTCTGTGCCGAGTTCACTAGTAAACAGCTCCGCGCGTGTTCACCAGTAAGCAGCACCATGCCATGTTAACCAGTAATCAGCTCCACGCTGTGTTCACCAGTAACCACCTCCGTGCCGTGTTCACCACTAACCAGCTCCATGCCTTCTTCACCAGTAACCAGCTCCATGCCGTGTTCACCAGTAACAAGCTCCATGCCATGTTCGCCAGTAACCAGCTCCGTGCCGTTTTCACCAGTAACCAGCTCCAGCCCCTGTTCACAAGTAATCAGCTCCACTCCGTGTTCGCCAGTAACCAGCTCCGTGCCATGATCACCTGTAACAAGCTCCACGCATTCTGCACCAGTAACCAGCTCAGTGCCGTGTTCACCGGTAACCAGCTCCCACGCCTTCTGCACCAGTAACCAACTCCGTGCCGTGTTCACCAGTAACCAGCTCCATGCCGTGTTCACCAGTAACCAGCTCCATGCCGTGTTCACCAGTAACCAGCTCCACGCCCTTTTCACAAGTAATCAGCTCCACTCTGTGTCCGGCAGTAATCAGCTCCGCGCCGTGTTCACCTGTAACCAGCTGCACACTGTGTTTACCAGTAATCAGCTAGATGCCGTGTTCACCAGTAACCAGCTGCACACTGTGTTTACCAGTAACCAGCTCCACGCCGTGTTCACCAGTAACCAGCACCATGTCGTGTTCACCAGTAACCAGCTCCATGCCATGTTCACCAGTAACCAGCTCCATGCTGCTTTCGCCAGTAACCAGCTCCGTGCTGTGTTCACCAGTAACTAGCTCCACTCTGTGTTCACCAGTAACTAGCTCCGTGCCGTGTTCACCAGTGACTAGCTCCACGCCGTGTTCACCATTAACCAGCTCTATGCCGTGTTCACCTTTAAGCAGCTCCGTGCCGTGTTCAACAGTAACCAGCTCCGTGCCGTGTTCACCTGTAACCAGCTCCACACCACGTTCACCAGTAATCAGCTCCACACTGCGTTCGACAGTAACTAGTTCCATGCCACGTTCACCTGTAACCAGCACCGTGCCGTGTTCACTAGTAACGAGCTCCATGCCGTGTTCAGCAGGAACCAGCTCCGTGCTCTGTTCACCAGTAACCAGCTCCGTGCCATGTTCACCAGTAACCAGCTCTGTGCCGAGTTCACCAGTAACCAGCTCCGCGCGTATTCACCAGTAATCAGCTCCATGCCATGTTAACCATTAACCAGTTCCACGCTGTGTTCACCAGTAACCAGCTCCGTGCCGTGTTCACCAGTAACCAGCTCCACGAAGTGTCACCAGTAACCAGTTCCACGCCGCATTCCCCAGTAACCAGCTCCACGCTGCGTTCACCAGTAAACAGCCCCGCGCCGGGTTCACCAGTACCCAGCTCCGCGCCGGGTTCCAAGTAACCAGCTGCATGCCGTGTTCACCAGTAACCAGCTCCACACCGTGTTCGCCAGTAACCAGCTCCGTGCCATGTTCACCAGTAACCAGCTCCATGCCGTGTTCACCAGTAACCAGCTCCACAAAGTGTTCACCAGTAAGCAGCTCCACGTCGTGCTCACCAGTAACCAGCTCCACGCTGCTTTTGCCAGTAACCAGCTCCGTGCCATGTTCACCACTAACGAGCCCTGTGCCGTATTCAACAGTAATGAGCTCCATGCCGTGTTCACCAGTAAACAGCTCCATGCCGTGTTCACCAGTAATGTCCTCCGTGCCGTATTCAACATTAACCACATCCATGCCATGTTCATCAGTAACCAGCTCTGTGCCGTGTTCCCCAGCAACCAGCTCCATGCCGTGTTTGCCTGTAACCAGCTCCACGCCATTTTCACCAGTAACAAGCTCCGTGCGGTGTTCACCAGTAACCAGCTCCATGAAGTGTTCACCAGTAACCAGCTCCATGCCATGTTCACCAGTAAATAGGTCCATGCCGTGTTCCCCTGTAACCTGCTCCACACCACGTTCACCAGTAATCAGGTCCACACTGCATTCGCCAGTAACCTGATCCATACCGCGTTCACCAGTAACCAGTTCCGTTCCGTGTTCACCAGTAACCAGCTCCGTGCCGTGTTCACCTGTAACCAGCTCCACACCACGTTCACCAGTAATCAGCTCCACGCTGCGTTCAACAGTAACTAGTTCCATGCCACGTTCACCTGTAACCAGCACCGTGCCGTGTTCACTAGTAACGAGCTCCACGCCGTGTTCACCAGGAACCAGCTCCGTGCTCTGTTCACCAGTAACCAGCTCCGTGCCATGTTCACCAGTAACCAGCTCTGTGCCGAGTTCACCAGTAACCAGCTCCGCGCGTATTCACCAGTAATCAGCTCCATGCCATGTTAACCATTAACCAGTTCCACGCTGTGTTCTCCAGTAACCAGCTCCGTGCCGTGTTCACCAGTAACCAGCTCCACGAAGTGTCACCAGTAACCAGCTCCACGCCGCATTCCCCAGTAACCAGCTCCACGCTGCGTTCGCCAGTAACCAGCTCCGTGCCATGTTCACCAGTAACCAGCTCCACGCCATGTTCACCAGTAACTAGCTCCACACCGTGTTCACCAGTAACTAGCTCCATGCCATGTTCACCAGTAAACAGCTCCATGCTGTGTTCACCAGTAACCAGCTCCACGCCGTGTTCAGCAGTAAACAGCCCCGCGCCGGGTTCACCAGTACCCAGCTCCGCGCCGGGTTCCAAGTAACCAGCTGCATGCCGTGTTCACCAGTAACCAGCTCCACACCATGTTCGCCAGTAATCAGCTCCGTGCCATGTTCACCAGTAACCAGCTCCATGCCGTGTTCACCAGTAACCAGGTCCACAAAGTGTTCACCAGTAAGCAGCTCCACGCCGTTTTCACCAGTAACCTGCTCCACGCTGCTTTTGCCAGTAACCAGCTCTGTGCCATGTTCACCAGTAACCAACTCAACGCCATGTTCACCAGTAACTAGCTCCATGCCGTGTTCACCAGTAACTAGCTCCATGTCGTGTTCACCAGTAACTAACTCCACACCGTGTCCACCAGTAACCAGGTCCATGCTGTGTTCGCCAGTAACCAGCTCCGCGCCGGGTTCACCAGTAACCAGCTCCACGCCGTTTTCACCAGTAACCAGCATCATGCCGTCTTCACCAGTCAACAGATTCATGCCGTGTTCACTATCAACCAGCTCCGTGCCATTTTCACCAGTAACCAGTTCCATGCCATGTTCGCCAGTAACCAGCTCCATGCCATGTTCACCATTAACCAGCTCTGTGCCGTGTTCACCAGTAACCAGCTGCACACTGTGTTTACCAGTAATCAGCTCCACGCTGTGTTCACCAGTAACCAGCTCCACTCCATGTTCACGAGTAACCAGCTGCACGCTGTGTTCAACAGTAACCAGCTCTGTGCCGTGTTCGCCAGTAACCAGCTCCACACCGTGTTCACCAGTAACCAGCTCTGTGCCGTGTTCACCTGTATCCAGCTCCACGCCGTGTTCACCAGGAACCAGCTCTGTGCTCTGTTCACCAGTAACCAGCTCCGTGCCATTTTCACCAGTAACCAGCTCTGTGCCGAGTTCACTAGTAACCAACTCCATGTGTGTTCACCAGTAAGCAGCTCCAAGCCATGTTAACCATTAACCAGCTCCACGCTGCGTTCACCAGTAACCAGCTCTGTGCCGTGTTCACCAGTAACCAGCTCCACGAAGTGTTCACCAGTAACCAGCTCCACGCCGCATTCATGAGTAACCAGCTCCACGCTGCGCTCGCCAGTAACCAGCTCCGCGCCGGGTTCACCAGTAACCAGCTCCACGCCATTTTCACCAGTAACCAGCACCATGCCGTCTTCAGCAGTCAACAGATTCATGCCATGTTCACTATTAACCAGCTCTGTGCCATTTTCACCAGTAACCAGTTCCATGCCATGTTCACCATTAACCAGCTCTGTGCCGTGTTCACCAGTAACCAGCTGCACACTGTGTTTACCAGTAATCAGCTCCACGCTGTTTTCACCAGTAACCTGCTCCACGCCATGTTCACCAGTAACCAGCTGCACGCCGTGTTCAACAGTAACCAGCTCTTTGCCGTGTTCGCCAGTAACCAGCTGCACACCGTGTTCACCAGTAACCAGCTCTGTGCCGTGTTCACGCGTAACCAGCTCTGAGCCGTGTTCACCAGGAACAAGCTCTGTGCTCTGTTCACCAGTAACCAGCTCCGTGCCATGTTGACAAGTAACCAGCTCTGTGCCGAGTTCACTAGTAAACAGCTCCGCGCGTGTTCACCAGTAAGCAGCACCATGCCATGTTAACCAGTAACCAGCTCCACGCTGTGTTCACCAGTAACCAGCTCTGTGCCGTGTTCACCAGTAACCAGCTCCATGAAGTGTTCACCAGTAACCAGATCCACGCCGCATTCACGAGTAACTAGCTCCACGCTGTGTTCACCAGTAACTAGCTCCACACTGTGTTCACCAGTAACTAGCTCCACGCTGTGTTCACCAGTAACCAGCTCCGTGCCGTGTTCACCAGTACCCAGCTCCACGCTGTGTTCACCAGTAATCAGCTCCACGCTGGTTTCACCAGTACCCAGCTCCGCGCTGGTTTCCAAGTAACCAGCTCCATGCCATGTTCACAAGTAACCAGCTCCACACCGTGTTCGCCAGTAACCAGCTCCGTGCCATGTTCACCAGTTCCAAGCTCCGCACCGGGTTGCAAGTAACCAGCTGCATGCCGTGTTCACCACTAACCAGCTCAACACCATGTTCGCCAGTAACCAGCTCCGTGCCATGTTCACCAGTAACCAGCTCCATACTGTGTTCACCATTAACCAGCTCCACAAAGTGTTCACCAGTAACCAGCTCCACGCTGTGTTCACCAGTACCCAGCTCCACGCTGCTTTTGCCAGTAACCATCTCCGTGCCATGTTCACCAGTAACCAGCTCCACGCCATGTTCACCAGTAATAGCTCCATGCCGTGTTCACCAGTAACTAGCTCCACACCGTGTCCACCAGTAATGTGGTCCATGCCGTGTTCGCCAGTAACTAACTCCGCGCCGGGTTCACCAGTAACCAGCTCCACACCATTTTCACCAGTAACCAGCACCATGCCGTCTTCAGCAGTCAACAGATTCATGCCGTGTTCACTATTAACCAGCTCTGTGCCATTTTCACCAGTAACCAGTTCCATGCCATGTTCAACAGTAACCAGCTCTGTGCCGTGTTCGCCAGTAACCAGCTGCACACCATGTTCACCAGTGACCAGCTCTGTGCCGTGTTCACCCGTAACCAGCTCTGTGCCGTGTTCACCAGGAACAAGCTCTGTGCTCTGTTCACCAGTAGCAAGCTCCGTGCCATGTTCACAAGTAACCAGCTCTGTGCCGAGTTCACTAGTAAACAGCTCCGCGCGTGTTCACCAGTAAGCAGCACCATGCCATGTTAACCAGTAATCAGCTCCACGCTGTGTTCACCAGTAACCACCTCCGTGCCGTGTTCACCACTAACCAGCTCCACGCCGTGTTCACCAGTAACTAGCTCCACACTGTGTTCACCAGTAACTAGCTCCACGCTGTGTTCACCAGTAACCAGCTCCCTGCCGTGTTCTCCAGTAACCAGCTCCACGCTGTGTTCACCAGTAACCGGCTCCACGCCGGGTTCATCAGTACCCAGTTCCGCGCTGGTTTCAAAGTAACTAGCTCCATGCTGTGTTCACAAGTAACTAGCTCCACGCTGTGTTCACCAGTAATCAGCTCCATGCCGTGTTCACCAGTAACTAGCTCCACGCTGTGTTCACCAGTAATCAGCTCCATGCTGTGTTCACATGTAATCAGCTCCACACCGTGTTCGCCAGTAATCAGCTCCATGCTGCTTTCGCCAGTAACCAGCTCCGTGCCATGTTCACCAGTAACCAGCTCCATGCCGTGTTCACCAGTAACCAGCTCCATGAAGTGTTCACCAGTAACCAGCTACACGCCGTGTTCACCAGTAACCAGCTCCATGCTGCTTTCGCCAGTAACCAGCTCCGTGCCGTGTTCACCAGTAACTAGCTCCACTCCGTGTTCACCAGTAACTAGCTCCATGCCATGTTCACCAGTAACTAGCTCCACGCCGTGTTCACCAGTAATGAGCTCCATGCCGTGTTCGCCAGTAACCAGCTCCACTCCGGGTTCACCAGTAATCAGCTCCATGCCGTGTTCACCAGTAACCAGCTCCACACCATGTTCGCCATTTACCAACTCCGTGCCATGTTCACCAGTAACCAGCTCCACGCCTTCTTCACCCGTAACCAGCTCCATGCCTTCTTCACCAGTAACCAGCTCCATGCCGTGTTCACCAGTAACAAGCTCCATGCCATGTTCGCCAGTAACCAGCTCCGTGCCGTTTTCACCAGTAACCAGCTCCAGCCGCTGTTCACAAGTAATCAGCTCCACTCCGTGTTCGCCAGTAACCAGCTCCGTGCCATGTTCACCTGTAACAAGCTCCACGCATTCTGCACCAGTAACCAGCTCAGTGCCGTGTTCACCAGTAACCAGCTCCCACGCCTTCTGCACCAGTAACCAACTCCGTGCCGTGTTCACCAGTAACCAGCTCCACGCCCTTTTCACAAGTAATCAGCTCCACTCTGTGTCCGGCAGTAATCAGCTCTGTGCCGTGTTCACCCGTAACCAGCTGCACACTGTGTTTACCAGTAATCAGCTACACGCCGTGTTCACCAGTAACCAGCTGCACACTGTGTTTACCAGTAACCAGCTCCACGCCGTGTTCACCAGTAACCAGCACCATGTCGTGTTCACCATTAACCAGCTCTATGCCGTGTTCACCTTTAAGCAGCTCCGTGCCGTGTTCACCAGTAACCAGCTCCATGCCGTGTTCACCAGTAACCAGCTCCACGAAGTGTTCACCAGTAACCAGCTCCACGAAGTGTTCACCAGTAACCAGCTCCATGCCGTGCTCACCAGTAACCAGCTCCACGCTGTGTTCACCAGTAAACAGCTCCACGCCGGGTTCACCAGTACCCAGCTCCGCGCTGGTTTCCAAGTAACTAGCTCCATGCTGTGTTCACAAGTAACTAGCTCCACGCTGTGTTCACCAGTAATCAGCTCCATGCCGTGTTCACCAGTAACTAGCTCCACGCTGTGTTCACCAGTAATCAGCTCCATGCCGTGTTCACATGTAATCAGCTCCACACCGTGTTCGCCAGTAATCAGCTCCATGCTGCTTTCGCCAGTAACCAGCTCCGTGCCATGTTCACCAGTAACCAGCTACACGCCGTGTTCACCAGTAACCAGCTCCATGCTGCTTTCGCCAGTAACCAGCTCCGTGACGTGCTCACCAGTAACTAGCTCCACTCCGTGTTCACCAGTAACTAGCTCCATGCCATGTTCACCAGTAACTAGCTCCACGCCGTGTTCACCAGTAATGAGCTCCATGCCGTGTTCGCCAGTAACCAGCTCCACTCCGGGTTCAACAGTAATCAGCTCCATGCCGTGTTCACCAGTAACCAGCTCCACACCATGTTCGCCATTTACCAACTCCGTGCCATGTTCACCAATAACCAGCTCCACGCCTTCTTCACCCGTAACCAGCTCCATGCCTTCTTCACCAGTAACCAGCTCCATGCCGTGTTCACCAGTAACAAGCTCCATGCCATGTTCGCCAGTAACCAGCTCCGTGCCGTTTTCACCAGTAACCAGCTCCACCCCCTGTTCACAAGTAATCAGCTCCACTCCGTGTTCGCCAGTAACCAGTTCCGTGCCATGATCACCTGTAACAAGCTCCACGCATTCTGCACCAGTAACCAGCTCAGTGCCGTGTTCACCGGTAACCAGCTCCCACGCCTTCTGCACCAGTAACCAACTCCGTGCCGTGTTCACCAGTAACCAGCTCCATGCCGTGTTCACCAGTAACCAGCTCCATGCCGTGTTCACCAGTAACCAGCTCCACGCCCTTTTCACAAGTAATCAGCTCCACTCTGTGTCCGGCAGTAATCAGCTCCGCGCCGTGTTCACCTGTAACCAGCTGCACACTGTGTTTACCAGTAATCAGCTAGATGCCGTGTTCACCAGTATCCAGCTGCACACTGTGTTTACCAGTAACCAGCTCCACGCCGTGTTCACCAGTAACCAGCACCATGTCGTGTTCACCAGTAACCAGCTCCATGCCATGTTCACCAGTAACCAGCTCCATGCTGCTTTCGCCAGTAACCAGCTCCGTGCTGTGTTCACCAGTAACTAGCTCCACTCTGTGTTCACCAGTAACTAGCTCCGTGCCGTGTTCACCAGTGACTAGCTCCACGCCGTGTTCACCATTAACCAGCTCTATGCCGTGTTCACCTTTAAGCAGCTCCGTGCCGTGTTCAACAGTAACCAGCTCCGTGCCGTGTTCACCTGTAACCAGCTCCACACCACGTTCACCAGTAATCAGCTCCACACTGCGTTCGACAGTAACTAGTTCCATGCCACGTTCACCTGTAACCAGCACCGTGCCGTGTTCACTAGTAACGAGCTCCATGCCGTGTTCAGCAGGAACCAGCTCCGTGCTCTGTTCACCAGTAACCAGCTCCGTGCCATGTTCACCAGTAACCAGCTCTGTGCCGAGTTCACCAGTAATCAGCTCCATGCCATGTTAACCATTAACCAGTTCCACGCTGTGTTCACCAGTAACCAGCTCCGTGCCGTGTTCACCAGTAACCAGCTCCACGAAGTGTCACCAGTAACCAGTTCCACGCCGCATTCCCCAGTAACCAGCTCCACGCTGCGTTCGCCAGTAACCAGCTCCGTGCCATGTTCACCAGTAACCAGCTCCACGCCATGTTCACCAGTAACTAGCTCCACACCGTGTTCACCAGTAACTAGCTCCATGCCATGTTCACCAGTAAACAGCTCCATGCTGTGTTCACCAGTAACCAGCTCCACGCCGTGTTCAGCAGTAAACAGCCCCGCGCCGGGTTCACCAGTACCCAGCTCCGCGCCGGGTTCCAAGTAACCAGCTGCATGCCGTGTTCACCAGTAACCAGCTCCACACCGTGTTCGCCAGTAATCAGCTCCGTGCCATGTTCACCAGTAACCAGCTCCATGCCGTGTTCACCAGTAACCAGGTCCACAAAGTGTTCACCAGTAAGCAGCTCCACGCCGTGTTCACCAGTAACCTGCTCCACGCTGCTTTTGCCAGTAACCAGCTCTGTGCCATGTTCACCAGTAACCAACTCAACGCCATGTTCACCAGTAACTAGCTCCATGCCGTGTTCACCAGTAACTAGCTCCATGTCATGTTCACCAGTAACTAGCTCCACACCGTGTCCATCAGTAACCAGGTCCATGCCGTGTTCGCCAGTAACCAGCTCCGCGCCGGGTTCACCAGTAACCAGCTCCACACCGTTTTCACCAGTAACCAGCATCATGCCGTCTTCACCAGTCAACAGATTCATGCCGTGTTCACTATCAACCAGCTCCGTGCCATTTTCACCAGTAACCAGTTCCATGCCATGTTCGCCAGTAACCAGCTCCATGCCATGTTCACCATTAACCAGCTCTGTGCCGTGTTCACCAGTAACCAGCTGCACACTGTGTTTACCAGTAATCAGCTCCACGCTGTGTTCACCAGTAACCAGCTCCACTCCATGTTCACGAGTAACCAGCTGCACGCTGTGTTCAACAGTAACCAGCTCTGTGCCGTGTTCGCCAGTAACCAGCTCCACACCGTGTTCACCAGTAACCAGCTCTGTGCTGTGTTCACCTGTAACCAGCTCCACGCCGTGTTCACCAGGAACCAGCTCTGTGCTCTGTTCACCAGTAACCAGCTCCGTGCCATTTTCACAAGTAACCAGCGTGTGCCGAGTTCACTAGTAACCAGCTCCATGTGTGTTCACCAGTAAGCAGCTCCAAGCCATGTTAACCATTAACCAGCTCCACGCTGCGTTCACCAGTAACCAGCTCTGTGCCGTGTTCACCAGTAACCAGCTCCACGAAGTGTTCACCAGTAACCAGCTCCACGCCGCATTCATGAGTAACCAGCTCCACGCTGCGCTCGCCAGTAACCAGCTCCATGCCGTGTTTACCAGTAACCAGCTCCACGCCATGTTCACCAGTAACTAGCTCCACACCGTGTTCACCTGTAACCAGCTCCACGCCATGTTCACCAGTAAACAGCTCCATGCCGTGTTCACCAGAAACCAGCTTCACGCCGTGTTCACCAGTAAACAGCCCCGCGCCGGGTTCACCAGTACCCAGCTCCGCGCCGGGTTCCAAGTAACCAGCTGCATGCCGTGTTCACCAGTAACCAGCTCCACACCGTGTTCGCCAGTAACCAGCTCCGTGCCATGTTCACCAGTAACCAGCTCCATGCCGTGTTCACCAGTAACCAGCTCCACAAAGTGTTCACCAGTAAGCAGCTCCACGCCGTGTTCACCAGTAACCAGCTCCACGCTGCTTTTGCCAGTAACCAGCTCCGTGCCATGTTCACCACTAACGAGCCCTGTGCCGTATTCAACAGTAATGAGCTCCATGCTGTGTTCACCAGTAAACAGCTCCATGCCGTGTTCACCAGTAATGTCCTCCGTGCCGTATTCAACATTAACCACATCCATGCCATGTTCATCAGTAACCAGCTCTGTGCCCTGTTCACCAGCAACCAGCTCCATGCCGTGTTTGCCTGTAACCAGCTCCACGCCATTTTCACCAGTAACAAGCTCCGTGCGGTGTTCACCAGTAACCAGCTCCATGAAGTGTTCACCAGTAACCAGCTCCATGCCATGTTCACCAGTAAATAGGTCCATGCCGTGTTCCCCTGTAACCTGCTCCACACCACGTTCACCAGTAATCAGGTCCACGCTGCATTCGCCAGTAACCTGATCCATACCACGTTCACCAGTAACCAGCTCCGTTCCGTGTTCACCAGTAACCAGCTCCGTGCCGTGTTCACCTGTAAACAGCTCCACACCACGTTCACCAGTAATCAGCTCCACGCTGCGTTCGACAGTAACTAGTTCCATGCCACGTTCACCTGTAACCAGCACCGTGCCGTGTTCACTAGTAACGAGCTCCACGCCGTGTTCACCAGGAACCAGCTCCGTGCTCTGTTCACCAGTAACCAGCTCCGTGCCATGTTCACCAGTAGCCAGCTCTGTGCCGAGTTCACCAGTAACCAGCTCCGCGCGTATTCACCAGTAATCAGCTCCATGCCATGTTAACCATTAACCAGTTCCACGCTGTGTTCACCAGTAACCAGCTCCGTGCCGTGTTCACCAGTAACCAGCTCCACGAAGTGTCACCAGTAACCAGCTCCACGCCGCATTCCCCAGTAACCAGCTCCACGCTGCGTTCGCCAGTAACCAGCTCCGTGCCATGTTCACCAGTAACCAGCTCCAAGCCATGTTCACCAGTAACTAGCTCCACACCGTGTTCACCAGTAACTAGCTCCATGCCATGTTCACCAGTAAACAGCTCCATGCTGTGTTCACCAGTAACCAGCTCCACGCCGTGTTCAGCAGTAAACAGCCCCGCGCCGGGTTCACCAGTACCCAGCTCCGCGCCGGGTTCCAAGTAACCAGCTGCATGCCGTGTTCACCAGTAACCAGCTCCACACCGTGTTCGCCAGTAATCAGCTCCGTGCCATGTTCACCAGTAACCAGCTCCATGCCGTGTTCACCAGTAACCAGGTCCACAAAGTGTTCACCAGTAAGCAGCTCCACGCCGTGTTCACCAGTAACCTGCTCCACGCTGCTTTTGCCAGTAACCAGCTCTGTGCCATGTTCACCAGTAACCAACTCAACGCCATGTTCACCAGTAACTAGCTCCATGCCGTGTTCACCAGTAACTAGCTCCATGTCGTGTTCACCAGTAACTAGCTCCACACCGTGTCCACCAGTAACCAGGTCCATGCCGTGTTCGCCAGTAACCAGCTCCGCGCCGGGTTCACCAGTAACCAGCTCCACGCCGTTTTCACCAGTAACCAGCATCATGCCGTCTTCACCAGTCAACAGATTCATGCCGTGTTCACTATCAACCAGCTCCGTGCCATTTTCACCAGTAACCAGTTCCATGCCATGTTAACCATTAACCAGTTCCACGCTGTGTTCACCAGTAACCAGCTCTGTGCCGTGTTCACCAGTAACCAGCTCCACGAAGTGTCACCAGTAACCAGCTCCACGCCATGTTCACCAGTAATAGCTCCATGCTGTGTTCACCAGTAACTAGCTCCACACCGTGTCCACCAGTAATGAGGTCCATGCCGTGTTCGCCAGTAACTAGCTCCGCGCCGGGTTCACCAGTAACCAGCTCCACGCCATTTTCACCAGTAACCAGCACCATGCCGTCTTCAGCAGTCAACAGATTCATGCCGTGTTCACTATTAACCAGCTCTGTGCCATTTTCACCAGTAACCAGTTCCATGCCATGTTCAACAGTAACCAGCTCTGTGCCGTGTTCGCCAGTAACCAGCTGCACACCATGTTCACCAGTGACCAGCTCCGTGCCGTGTTCACCCGTAACCAGCTCTGTGCCGTGTTCACCAGGAACAAGCTCTGTGCTCTGTTCACCAGTAACCAGCTCCGTGCCATGTTCACAAGTAACCAGCTCTGTGCCGAGTTCACTAGTAAACAGCTCCGCGCGTGTTCACCAGTAAGCAGCACCATGCCATGTTAACCAGTAACCAGCTCCACGCTGTGTTCACCAGTAACCACCTCCGTGCCGTGTTCACCACTAACCAGCTCCACGCCGTGTTCACCAGTAACTAGCTCCACACTGTGTTCACCAGTAACTAGCTCCACGCTGTGTTCACCAGTAACCAGCTCCGTGCCGTGTTCTCCAGTAACCAGCTCCACGCTGTGTTCACCAGTAACCAGCTCCACGCCGGGTTCATCAGTACCCAGTTCCGCGCTGGTTTCAAAGTAACTAGCTCCATGCTGTGTTCACAAGTAACTAGCTCCACGCTGTGTTCACCAGTAATCAGCTCCATGCCGTGTTCACCAGTAACTAGCTCCACGCTGTGTTCACCAGTAATCAGCTCCATGCTGTGTTCACATGTAATCAGCTCCACACCGTGTTCGCCAGTAATCAGCTCCATGCTGCTTTCGCCAGTAACCAGCTCCGTGCCATGTTCACCAGTAACCAGCTCCATGCCGTGTTCACCAGTAACCAGCTCCATGAAGTGTTCACCAGTAACCAGCTACACGCCGTGTTCACCAGTAACCAGCTCCATGCTGCTTTCGCCAGTAACCAGCTCCGTGCCGTGTTCACCAGTAACTAGCTCCACTCCGTGTTCACCAGTAACTAGCTCCATGCCATGTTCACCAGTAACTAGCTCCACGCCGTGTTCACCAGTAATGAGCTCCATGCCGTGTTCGCCAGTAACCAGCTCCACTCCGGGTTCACCAGTAATCAGCTCCATGCCGTGTTCACCAGTAACCAGCTCCACACCATGTTCGCCATTTACCAACTCCGTGCCATGTTCACCAGTAACCAGCTCCACGCCTTCTTCACCCGTAACCAGCTCCATGCCTTCTTCACCAGTAACCAGCTCCATGCCGTGTTCACCAGTAACAAGCTCCATGCCATGTTCGCCAGTAACCAGCTCCGTGCCGTTTTCACCAGTAACCAGCTCCAGCCCCTGTTCACAAGTAATCAGCTCCACTCCGTGTTCGCCAGTAACCAGCTCCGTGCCATGTTCACCTGTAACAAGCTCCACGCATTCTGCACCAGTAACCAGCTCAGTGCCGTGTTCACCGGTAACCAGCTCCCACGCCTTCTGCACCAGTAACCAACTCCGTGCCATGTTCACCAGTAACCAGCTCCACGCCCTTTTCACAAGTAATCAGCTCCACTCTGTGTCCGGCAGTAATCAGCTCTGTGCCGTGTTCACCCGTAACCAGCTGCACACTGTGTTTACCAGTAATCAGCTACACGCCGTGTTCACCAGTAACCAGCTGCACACTGTGTTTACCAGTAACCAGCTCCACGCCGTGTTCACCAGTAACCAGCACCATGTCGTGTTCACCATTAACCAGCTCTATGCCGTGTGCACCTTTAAGCAGCTCCGTGCCGTGTTCACCAGTAACCAGCTCCATGCCGTGTTCACCAGTAACCAGCTCCACGAAGTGTTCACCAGTAACCAGCTCCATGAAGTGTTCACCAGTAACCAGCTCCATGCGGTGCTCACCAGTAAACAGCTCCACGCTGTGTTCACCAGTAAACAGCTCCACGCCGGGTTCACCAGTACCCAGCTCCGCGCTGGTTTCCAAGTAACTAGCTCCATGCTGTGTTCACAAGTAACTAGCTCCACGCTGTGTTCACCAGTAATCAGCTCCATGCCGTGTTCACATGTAATCAGCTCCACACCGTGTTCGCCAGTAATCAGCTCCATGCTGCTTTCGCCAGTAACCAGCTCCGTGCCATGTTCACCAGTAACCAGCTACACGCCGTGTTCACCAGTAACCAGCTCCATGCTGCTTTCGCCAGTAACCAGCTCCGTGACGTGCTCACCAGTAACTAGCTCCACTCCGTGTTCACCAGTAACTAGCTCCATGCCATGTTCACCAGTAACTAGCTCCACTCCGTGTTCACCAGTAACTAGCTCCATGCCATGTTCACCAGTAACTAGCTCCACGCCGTGTTCACCAGTAATGAGGTCCATGCCGTGTTCGCCAGTAACCAGCTCCACTCCGGGTTCAACAGTAATCAGCTCCATGCCGTGTTCACCAGTAACCAGCTCCACACCATGTTCGCCATTTACCAACTCCGTGCCATGTTCACCAGTAACCAGCTCCACGCCTTCTTCACCCGTATCCAGCTCCATGCCTTCTTCACCAGTAACCAGCTCCATGCCGTGTTCACCAGTAACAAGCTCCATGCCATGTTCGCCAGTAACCAGCTCCGTGCCATTTTCACCAGTAACCAGCTCCACCCCCTGTTCACAAGTAATCAGCTCCACTCCGTGTTCGCCAGTAACCAGCTCCATGCCATGATCACCTGTAACAAGTTCCACGCATTCTGCACCAGTAACCAGCTCAGTGCCGTGTTCACCGGTAACCAGCTCCCACGCCTTCTGCACCAGTAACCAACTCCGTGCCGTGTTCACCAGTAACCAGCTCCATGCCGTGTTCACCAGTAACCAGCTCCATGCCGTGTTCACCAGTAACCAGCTCCACGCCCTTTTCACAAGTAATCAGCTCCACTCTGTGTCCGGCAGTAATCAGCTCCGCGCCGTGTTCACCTGTAACCAGCTGCACACTGTGTTTACCAGTAATCAGCTAGACGCCGTGTTCACCAGTAACCAGCTGCACACTGTGTTTACCAGTAACCAGCTCCACGCCGTGTTCACCAGTAACCAGCACCATGTCGTGTTCACCAGTAACCAGCTCCATGCCATGTTCACCAGTAACCAGCTCCATGCTGCTTTCGCCAGTAACCAGCTCCGTGCTGTGTTCACCAGTAACTAGCTCCACTCCGTGTTCACCAGTAACTAGCTCCGTGCCGTGTTCACCAGTGACTAGCTCCACGCCGTGTTCACCATTAACCAGCTCTATGCCGTGTTCACCTTTAAGCAGCTCCGTGCCGTGTTCAACAGTAACCAGCTCCGTGCCGTGTTCACCTGTAACCAGCTCCACACCACGTTCACCAGTAATCAGCTCCACGCTGCGTTCGACAGTAACTAGTTCCATGCCACGTTCACCTGTAACCAGCACCGTGCCGTGTTCACTAGTAACGAGCTCCATGCCGTGTTCAGCAGGAACCAGCTCCGTGCTCTGTTCACCAGTAACCAGCTCCGTGCCATGTTCACCAGTAACCAGCTCTGTGCCGAGTTCACCAGTAACCAGCTCCGCGCGTATTCACCAGTAATCAGCTCCATGCCATGTTAACCATTAACCAGTTCCACGCTGTGTTCACCAGTAACCAGCTCCGTGCCGTGTTCACCAGTAACCAGCTCCATGAAGTGTCACCAGTAACCAGTTCCACGCCGCATTCCCCAGTAACCAGCTCCACGCTGCGTTCGCCAGTAACCAGCTCCGTGCCATGTTCACCAGTAACCAGCTCCACGCCATGTTCACCAGTAACTAGCTCCACACCGTGTTCACCAGTAACTAGCTCCATGCCATGTTCACCAGTAAACAGCTCCATGCTGTGTTCACCAGTAACCAGCTCCACGCCGTGTTCAGCAGTAAACAGCCCCGCGCCGGGTTCACCAGTACCCAGCTCCGCGCCGGGTTCCAAGTAACCAGCTGCATGCCGTGTTCACCAGTAACCAGCTCCACACCGTGTTCGCCAGTAATCAGCTCCGTGCCATGTTCACCAGTAACCAGCTCCATGCCGTGTTCACCAGTAACCAGGTCCACAAAGTGTTCACCAGTAAGCAGCTCCACGCCGTGTTCACCAGTAACGTGCTCCACGCTGCTTTTGCCAGTAACCAGCTCTGTGCCATGTTCACCAGTAACCAACTCAACGCCATGTTCACCAGTAACTAGCTCCATGCCGTGTTCACCAGTAACTAGCTCCATGTCATGTTCACCAGTAACTAGCTCCACACCGTGTCCACCAGTAACCAGGTCCATGCGGTGTTCGCCAGCACCCAGCTCCGCGCCGGGTTCACCAGTAACCAGCTCCACGCCGTTTTCACCAGTAACCAGCATCATGCCGTCTTCACCAGTCAACAGATTCATGCCGTGTTCACTATCAACCAGCTCCGTGCCATTTTCACCAGTAACCAGTTCCATGCCATGTTCGCCAGTAACCAGCTCCATGCCATGTTCACCATTAACCAGCTCTGTGCCGTGTTCACCAGTAACCAGCTGCACACTGTGTTTACCAGTAATCAGCTAGACGCCGTGTTCACCAGTAACCAGCTGCACACTGTGTTTACCAGTAACCAGTTCCACGCCGTGTTCACCAGTAACCAGCACCATGTTGTATTCACCAGTAACCAGCTCCATGCCATGTTCACCAGTAACCAGCTCCATGCTGCTTTCGCCAGTAACCAGCTCCGTGCTGTGTTCACCAGTAACTAGCTCCACTCCGTGTTCACCAGTAACTAGCTCCGTGCCGTGTTCACCAGTGACTAGCTCCATGCCGTGTTCACCATTAACCAGCTCTATGCCGTGTTCACCTTTAAGCAGCTCCGTGCCGTGTTCAACAGTAACCAGCTCCGTGCCGTGTTCACCTGTAACCAGCTCCACACCACGTTCACCAGTAATCAGCTCCACGCTGCGTTCGACAGTAACTAGTTCCATGCCACGTTCACCTGTAACCAGCACCGTGCCGTGTTCACTAGTAACGAGCTCCATGCCGTGTTCAGCAGGAACCAGCTCCGTGCTCTGTTCACCAGTAACCAGCTCCGTGCCATGTTCACCAGTAACCAGCTCTGTGCCGAGTTCACCAGTAACCAGCTCCGCGCGTATTCACCAGTAATCAGCTCCATGCCATGTTAACCATTAACCAGTTCCACGCTGTGTTCACCAGTAACCAGCTCCGTGCCGTGTTCACCAGTAACCAGCTCCATGAAGTGTCACCAGTAACCAGTTCCACGCCGCATTCCCCAGTAACCAGCTCCACGCTGCGTTCGCCAGTAACCAGCTCCATGCCATGTTCACCAGTAACCAGCTCCACGCCATGTTCACCAGTAACTAGCTCCACACCGTGTTCACCAGTAACTAGCTCCATGCCATGTTCACCAGTAAACAGCTCCATGCTGTGTTCACCAGTAACCAGCTCCACGCCGTGTTCAGCAGTAAACAGCCCCGCGCCGGGTTCACCAGTACCCAGCTCCGCGCCGGGTTCCAAGTAACCAGCTGCATGCCGTGTTCACCAGTAACCAGCTCCACACCGTGTTCGCCAGTAATCAGCTCCGTGCCATGTTCACCAGTAACCAGCTCCATGCCGTGTTCACCAGTAACCAGGTCCACAAAGTGTTCACCAGTAAGCAGCTCCACGCCGTGTTCACCAGTAACGTGCTCCACGCTGCTTTTGCCAGTAACCAGCTCTGTGCCATGTTCACCAGTAACCAACTCAACGCCATGTTCACCAGTAACTAGCTCCATGCCGTGTTCACCAGTAACTAGCTCCATGTCATGTTCACCAGTAACTAGCTCCACACCGTGTCCACCAGTAACCAGGTCCATGCGGTGTTCGCCAGCACCCAGCTCCGCGCCGGGTTCACCAGTAACCAGCTCCACGCCGTTTTCACCAGTAACCAGCATCATGCCGTCTTCACCAGTCAACAGATTCATGCCGTGTTCACTATCAACCAGCTCCGTGCCATTTTCACCAGTAACCAGTTCCATGCCATGTTCGCCAGTAACCAGCTCCATGCCATGTTCACCATTAACCAGCTCTGTGCCGTGTTCACCAGTAACCAGCTGCACACTGTGTTTACCAGTAATCAGCTAGACGCCGTGTTCACCAGTAACCAGCTGCACACTGTGTTTACCAGTAACCAGCTCCACGCCGTGTTCACCAGTAACCAGCACCATGTCGTGTTCACCAGTAACCAGCTCCATGCCATGTTCACCAGTAACCAGCTCCATGCTGCTTTCGCCAGTA
Organism: Isurus oxyrinchus; assembly: GCA_026770705.1. Taxonomy (NCBI): domain Eukaryota; kingdom Metazoa; phylum Chordata; class Chondrichthyes; order Lamniformes; family Lamnidae; genus Isurus; species Isurus oxyrinchus. Next base: position 2,239,439 of record JANJGN010000014.1, on the reverse strand, counting down.
ACCAGCTCCGTGCTGTTTTCACCAGTAACTAGCTCCACTCCGTGTTCACCAGTAACTAGCTCCGTGCCGTGTTCACCAGTGACTAGCTCCACGCCGTGTTCACCATTAACCAGCTCTATGCCGTGTTCACCTTTAAGCAGCTCCGTGCCGTGTTCAACAGTAACCAGCTCCGTGCCGTGTTCACCTGTAACCAGCTCCACACCACGTTCACCAGTAATCAGCTCCACGCTGCGTTCGACAGTAACTAGTTCCATGCCACGTTCACCTGTAACCAGCACCGTGCCGTGTTCACTAGTAACGAGCTCCATGCCGTGTTCAGCAGGAACCAGCTCCGTGCTCTGTTCACCAGTAACCAGCTCCGTGCCATGTTCACCAGTAACCAGCTCTGTGCCGAGTTCACCAGTAACCAGCTCCGCGCGTATTCACCAGTAATCAGCTCCATGCCATGTTAACCATTAACCAGTTCCACGCTGTGTTCACCAGTAACCAGCTCCGTGCCGTGTTCACCAGTAACCAGCTCCACGAAGTGTCACCAGTAACCAGTTCCACGCCGCATTCCCCAGTAACCAGCTCCACGCTGCGTTCGCCAGTAACCAGCTCCGTGACATGTTCACCAGTAACCAGCTCCACGCCATGTTCACCAGTAACTAGCTCCACACGGTGTTCACCAGTAACTAGCTCCATGTCATGTTCACCAGTAACTAGCTCCACACCGTGTCCACCAGTAACCAGGTCCATGCCGTGTTCGCCAGTAACCAGCTCCGCGCCGGGTTCACCAGTAACCAGCTCCACGCCGTTTTCACCAGTAACCAGCATCATGCCGTCTTCACCAGTCAACAGATTCATGCCGTGTTCACTATCAGCCAGCTCCGTGCCATTTTCACCAGTAACCAGTTCCATGCCATGTTCGCCAGTAACCAGCTCCATGCCATGTTCACCATTAACCAGCTCTGTGCCGTGTTCACCAGTAACCAGCTGCACACTGTGTTTACCAGTAATCAGCTAGACGCCGTGTTCACCAGTAACCAGCTGCACACTGTGTTTACCAGTAACCAGCTCCACGCCGTGTTCACCAGTAACCAGCACCATGTCGTGTTCACCAGTAACCAGCTCCATGCCATGTTCACCAGTATCCAGCTCCATGCTGCTTTCGCCAGTAACCAGCTCCGTGCTGTGTTCACCAGTAACTAGCTCCACTCCGTGTTCACCAGTAACTAGCTCCGTGCCGTGTTCACCAGTGACTAGCTCCACGCCGTGTTCACCATTAACCAGCTCTATGCCGTGTTCACCTTTAAGCAGCTCCGTGCCGTGTTCAACAGTAACCAGCTCCGTGCCGTGTTCACCTGTAACCAGCTCCACACCACGTTCACCAGTAATCAGCTCCACGCTGCGTTCAACAGTAACTAGTTCCATGCCACGTTCACCTGTAACCAGCACCGTGCCGTGTTCACTAGTAACGAGCTCCATGCCGTGTTCAGCAGGAACCAGCTCCGTGCTCTGTTCACCAGTAACCAGCTCCGTGCCATGTTCACCAGTAACCAGCTCTGTGCCGAGTTCACCAGTAACCAGCTCCGCGCGTATTCACCAGTAATCAGCTCCATGCCATGTTAACCATTAACCAGTTCCACGCTGTGTTCACCAGTAACCAGCTCCGTGCCGTGTTCACCAGTAACCAGCTCCACGAAGTGTCACCAGTAACCAGTTCCACGCCGCATTCCCCAGTAACCAGCTCCACGCTGCGTTCACCAGTAACCAGCTCCGTGCCATGTTCACCAGTAACCAGCTCCACGCCATGTTCACCAGTAACTAGCTCCACACCGTGTTCACCAGTAACTAGCTCCATGCCATGTTCACCAGTAAACAGCTCCATGCTGTGTTCACCAGTAACCAGCTCCACGCCGTGTTCAGCAGTAAACAGCCCCGTGCCGGGTTCACCAGTACCCAGCTCCGCGCCGGGTTCCAAGTAACCAGCTGCATGCCGTGTTCACCAGTAACCAGCTCCACACCGTGTTCGCCAGTATTCAGCTCCGTGCCATGTTCACCAGTAACCAGCTCCATGCCGTGTTCACCAGTAACCAGGTCCACAAAGTGTTCACCAGTAAGCAGCTCCACGCCGTGTTCACCAGTAACCTGCTCCACGCTGCTTTTGCCAGTAACCAGCTCTGTGCCATGTTCACCAGTAACCAACTCAACGCCATGTTCACCAGTAACTAGCTCCATGCCGTGTTCACCAGTAACTAGCTCCATGTCATGTTCACCAGTAACTAGCTCCACACCGTGTCCACCAGTAACCAGGTCCATGCCGTGTTCGCCAGTAACCAGCTCCGCGCCGGGTTCACCAGTAACCAGCTCCACGCCGTTTTCACCAGTAACCAGCATCATGCCGTCTTCACCAGTCAACAGATTCATGCCGTGTTCACTATCAACCAGCTCCGTGCCATTTTCACCAGTAACCAGTTCCATGCCATGTTCGCCGGTAACCAGCTCCATGCCATGTTCACCATTAACCAGCTCTGTGCCGTGTTCACCAGTAACCAGCTGCACACTGTGTTTACCAGTAATCAGCTCCACGCTGTGTTCACCAGTAACCAGCTCCACTCCATGTTCACGAGTAACCAGCTGCACGCTGTGTTCAACAGTAACCAGCTCCACGCCGTGTTCACCAGGAACCAGCTCTGTGCTCTGTTCACCAGTAACCAGCTCCGTGCCATTTTCACAAGTAACCAGCTCTGTGCCGAGTTCACTAGTAACCAGCTCCATGTGTGTTCACCAGTAAGCAGCTCCAAGCCATGTTAACCATTAACCAGCTCCACGCTGCGTTCACCAGTAACCAGCTCTGTGCCGTGTTCACCAGTAACCAGCTCCACGAAGTGTTCACCAGTAACCAGCTCCACGCCGCATTCATGAGTAACCAGCTCCACGCTGCGCTCGCCAGTAACCAGCTCCGTGCCGTGTTTACCAGTAACCAGCTCCACGCCATGTTCACCAGTAACTAGCTCCACACCGTGTTCACCTGTAACCAGCTCCACGCCATGTTCACCAGTAAACAGCTCCATGCCGTGTTCACCAGAAACCAGCTTCACGCCGTGTTCACCAGTAAACAGCCCCGCGCCGGGTTCACCAGTACCCAGCTCCGCGCCGGGTTCCAAGTAACCAGCTGCATGCCGTGTTCACCAGTAACCAGCTCCACACCGTGTTCGCCAGTAACCAGCTCCGTGCCATGTTCACCAGTAACCAGCTCCATGCCGTGTTCACCTGTAACCAGCTCCACAAAGTGTTCACCAGTAAGCAGCTCCACGCCGTGTTCACCAGTAACCAGCTCCACGCTGCTTTTGCCAGTAACCAGCTCCGTGCCATGTTCACCACTAACGAGCCCTGTGCCGTATTCAACAGTAATGAGCTCCATGCTGTGTTCACCAGTAAACAGCTCCATGCCGTGTTCACCAGTAATGTCCTCCGTGCCGTATTCAACATTAACCACATCCATGCCATGTTCATCAGTAACCAGCTCTGTGCCATGTTCACCAGCAACCAGCTCCATGCCGTGTTTGCCTGTAACCAGCTCCACGCCATTTTCACCAGTAACAAGCTCCGTGCGGTGTTCACCAGTAACCAGCTCCATGAAGTGTTCACCAGTAACCAGCTCCATGCCATGTTCACCAGTAAATAGGTCCATGCCGTGTTCCCCTGTAACCTGCTCCACACCACGTTCACCAGTAATCAGGTCCACGCAGCATTCGCCAGTAACCTGATCCATACCGCGTTCACCAGTAACCAGCTCCGTTCCGTGTTCACCAGTAACCAGCTCCGTGCCGTGTTCACCTGTAACCAGCTCCACACCACGTTCACCAGTAATCAGCTCCACGCTGCGTTCGACAGTAACTAGTTCCATGCCACGTTCACCTGTAACCAGCACCGTGCCGTGTTCACTAGTAACGAGCTCCACGCCGTGTTCACCAGGAACCAGCTCCGTGCTCTGTTCACCAGTAACCAGCTCCGTGCCATGTTCACCAGTAACCAGCTCTGTGCCGAGTTCACCAGTAACCAGCTCCGCGCGTATTCACCAGTAATCAGCTCCATGCCATGTTAACCATTAACCAGTTCCACGCTGTGTTCACCAGTAACCAGCTCCGTGCCGTGTTCACCAGTAACCAGCTCCACGAAGTGTCACCAGTAACCAGCTCCACGCCGCATTCCCCAGTAACCAGCTCCACGCTGCGTTCGCCAGTAACCAGCTCCGTGCCATGTTCACCAGTAACCAGCTCCACGCCATGTTCACCAGTAACTAGCTCCACACCGTGTTCACCAGTAACTAGCTCCATGCCATGTTCACCAGTAAACAGCTCCATGCTGTGTTCACCAGTAACCAGCTCCACGCCGTGTTCAGCAGTAAACAGCCCCGCGCCGGGTTCACCAGTACCCAGCTCCGCGCCGGGTTCCAAGTAACCAGCTGCATGCCGTGTTCACCAGTAACCAGCTCCACACCGTGTTCGCCAGTAATCAGCTCCGTGCCATGTTCACCAGTAACCAGCTCCATGCCGTGTTCACCAGTAACCAGGTCCACAAAGTGTTCACCAGTAAGCAGCTCCACGCCGTGTTCACCAGTAACCTGCTCCACGCTGCTTTTGCCAGTAACCAGCTCTGTGCCATGTTCACCAGTAACCAACTCAACGCCATGTTCACCAGTAACGAGCTCCATGCCGTGTTCACCAGTAACTAGCTCCATGTCGTGTTCACCAGTAACTAGCTCCACACCGTGTCCACCAGTAACCAGGTCCATGCCGTGTTCGCCAGTAACCAGCTCCGCGCCGGGTTCACCAGTAACCAGCTTCACGCCGTTTTCACCAGTGACCAGCATCATGCCGTCTTCACCAGTCAACAGATTCATGCCGTGTTCACTATCAACCAGCTCCGTGCCATTTTCACCAGTAACCAGTTCCATGCCATGTTAACCATTAACCAGTTCCACGCTGTGTTCACCAGTAACCAGCTCCGTGCCGTATTCACCAGTAACCAGCTCCACGAAGTGTCACCAGTAACCAGCTCCACGCCGCATTCCCCAGTAACCAGCTCCACGCTGCGTTCGCCAGTAACCAGCTCCATGCCATGTTCACCAGTAACCAGCTCCACGCCATGTTCACCAGTAACTAGCTCCACACCGTGTTCACCAGTAACTAGCTCCATGCCATGTTCACCAGTAAACAGCTCCATGCTGTGTTCACCAGTAACCAGCTCCACGCCGTGTTCAGCAGTAAACAGCCCCGCGCCGGTTTCACCAGTACCCAGCTCCGCGCCAAGTTCCAAGTAACCAGCTGCATGCCGTGTTCACCAGTAACCAGCTCCACACCGTGTTCGCCAGTAATCAGCTCCGTGCCATGTTCACCAGTAACCAGCTCCATGCCGTGTTCACCAGTAACCAGGTCCACAAAGTGTTCACCAGTAAGCAGCTCCACGCCGTGTTCACCAGTAACCTGCTCCATGCTGCTTTTGCCAGTAACCAGCTCTGTGCCATGTTCACCAGTAACCAACTCAACGCCATGTTCACCAGTAACTAGCTCCACGCTGCGTTCACCAGTAACCAGCTCTGTGCCGTGTTCACCAGTAACCAGCTCCACGAAGTGTTCACCAGTAACCAGCTCCACGCCGCATTCATGAGTAACCAGCTCCACGCTGCGCTCGCCAGTAACCAGCTCCGCGCCGGGTTCACCAGTAACCAGCTCCATGCCATTTTCACCAGTAACCAGCACCATGCCGTCTTCAGCAGTCAACAGATTCATGCCGTGTTCACTATTAACCAGCTCTGTGCCATTTTCACCAGTAACCAGTTCCATGCCATGTTCAACAGTAACCAGCTCTGTGCCGTGTTCGCCAGTAACCAGCTGCACACCATGTTCACCAGTGACCAGCTCTGTGCCGTGTTCACCCGTAACCAGCTCTGTGCCGTGTTCACCAGGAACAAGCTCTGTGCTCTGTTCACCAGTAACCAGCTCCGTGCCATGTTCACAAGTTACCAGCTCTGTGCCGAGTTCACTAGTAAACAGCTCCGCGCGTGTTCACCAGTAAGCAGCACCATGCCATGTTAACCAGTAACCAGCTCCACGCTGTGTTCACCAGTAACCACCTCCATGCCGTGTTCACCACTAACCAGCTCCACGCCGTGTTCACCAGTAACTAGCTCCACACTGTGTTCACCAGTAACTAGCTCCACGCTGTGTTCACCAGTAACCAGCTCCGTGCCGTGTTCTCCAGTAACCAGCTCCACGCTGTGTTCACCAGTAACCAGCTCCACGCCGGGTTCATCAGTACCCAGTTCCGCGCTGGTTTCTAAGTAACTAGCTCCATGCTGTGTTCACAAGTAACTAGCTCCACGCTGTGTTCACCAGTAATCAGCTCCATGCCGTGTTCACCAGTAACTAGCTCCACGCTGTGTTCACCAGTAATCAGCTCCATGCTGTGTTCACATGTAATCAGCTCCACACCGTGTTCGCCAGTAATCAGCTCCATGCTGCTTTCGCCAGTAACCAGCTCCGTGCCATGTTCACCAGTAACCAGCTCCATGCCGTGTTCACCAGTAACCAGCTCCATGAAGTGTTCACCAGTAACCAGCTACACGCCGTGTTCACCAGTAACCAGCTCCATGCTGCTTTCGCCAGTAACCAGCTCCGTGCCGTGTTCACCAGTAACTAGCTCCACTCCGTGTTCACCAGTAACTAGCTCCATGCCATGTTCACCAGTAACTAGCTCCACGCCGTGTTCACCAGTAATGAGCTCCATGCCGTGTTCGCCAGTAACAAGCTCCACTCCGGGTTCACCAGTAATCAGCTCCATGCCGTGTTCACCAGTAACCAGCTCCACACCATGTTCGCCATTTACCAACTCCGTGCCATGTTCACCAGAAACCAGCTCCACGCCTTCTTCACCCGTAACCAGCTCCATGCCTTCTTCACCAGTAACCAGCTCCATGCCGTGTTCACCAGTAACAAGCTCCATGCCATGTTCGCCAGTAACCAGCTCCGTGCCGTTTTCACCAGTAACCAGCTCCAGCCCCTGTTCACAAGTAATCAGCTCCACTCCGTGTTCGCCAGTAACCAGCTCCGTGCCATGTTCACCTGTAACAAGCTCCACGCATTCTGCACCAGTAACCAGCTCAGTGCCGTGTTCACCGGTAACCAGCTCCCACGCCTTCTGCACCAGTAACCAACTCCGTGCCGTGTTCACCAGTAACCAGCTCCACGCCCTTTTCACAAGTAATCAGCTCCACTCTGTGTCCGGCAGTAATCAGCTCTGTGCCGTGTTCACCCGTAACCAGCTGCACACTGTGTTTACCAGTAATCAGCTACACGCCGTGTTCACCAGTAACCAGCTGCACACTGTGTTTACCAGTAACCAGCTCCACGCCGTGTTCACCAGTAACCAGCACCATGTCGTGTTCACCATTAACCAGCTCTATGCCGTGTTCACCTTTAAGCAGCTCCGTGCCGTGTTCACCAGTAACCAGCTCCATGCCGTGTTCACCAGTAACCAGCTCCACGAAGTGTTCACCAGTAACCAGCTCCATGCCGTGCTCACCAGTAACCAGCTCCATGCTGTGTTCACCAGTAAACAGCTCCACGCCGGGTTCACCAGTACCCAGCTCCGCGCTGGTTTCCAAGTAACTAGCTCCATGCTGTGTTCACAAGTAACTAGCTCCACGCTGTGTTCACCAGTAATCAGCTCCATGCCGTGTTCACATGTAATCAGCTCCACACCGTGTTCGCCAGTAATCAGCTCCATGCTGCTTTCGCCAGTAACCAGCTCCGTGCCATGTTCACCAGTAACCAGCTACACGCCGTGTTCACCAGTAACCAGCTCCATGCTGCTTTCGCCAGTAACCAGCTCCGTGACGTGCTCACCAGTAACTAGCTCCACTCCGTGTTCACCAGTAACTAGCGCCATGCCATGTTCACCAGTAACTAGCTCCACGCCGTGTTCACCAGTAATGAGCTCCATGCCGAGTTCGCCAGTAACCAGCTCCACTCCGGGCTCAACAGTAATCAGCTCCATGCCGTGTTCACCAGTAACCAGCTCCACACCATGTTCGCCATTTACCAACTCCGTGCCATGTTCACCAGTAACCAGCTCCACGCCTTCTTCACCCGTAACCAGCTCCATGCCTTCTTCACCAGTAACCAGCTCCATGCCGTGTTCACCAGTAACAAGCTCCATGCCATGTTCGCCAGTAACCAGCTCCGTGCCATTTTCACCAGTAACCAGCTCCACCCCCTGTTCACAAGTAATCAGCTCCACTCCGTGTTCGCCAGTAACCAGCTCCGTGCCATGATCACCTGTAACAAGTTCCACGCATTCTGCACCAGTAACCAGCTCAGTGCCGTGTTCACCGGTAACCAGCTCCCACGCCTTCTGCACCAGTAACCAACTCCGTGCCGTGTTCACCAGTAACCAGCTCCATGCCGTGTTCACCAGTAACCAGCTCCATGCCGTGTTCACCAGTAACCAGCTCCACGCCCTTTTCACAAGTAATCAGCTCCACTCTGTGTCCGGCAGTAATCAGCTCCGCGCCGTGTTCACCTGTAACCAGCTGCACACTGTGTTTACCAGTAATCAGCTAGACGCCGTGTTCACCAGTAACCAGCTGCACACTGTGTTTACCAGTAACCAGCTCCACGCCGTGTTCACCAGTAACCAGCACCATGTCGTGTTCACCAGTAACCAGCTCCATGCCATGTTCACCAGTAACCAGCTCCATGCTGCTTTCGCCAGTAACCAGCTCCGTGCTGTGTTCACCAGTAACTAGCTCCACTCCGTGTTCACCAGTAACTAGCTCCGTGCCGTGTTCACCAGTGACTAGCTCCACGCCGTGTTCACCATTAACCAGCTCTATGCCGTGTTCACCTTTAAGCAGCTCCGTGCCGTGTTCAACAGTAACCAGCTCCGTGCCGTGTTCACCTGTAACCAGCTCCACACCACGTTCACCAGTAATCAGCTCCACGCTGCGTTCGACAGTAACTAGTTCCATGCCACGTTCACCTGTAACCAGCACCGTGCCGTGTTCACTAGTAACGAGCTCCATGCCGTGTTCACCAGGAACCAGCTCCATGCTCTGTTCACCAGTAACCAGCTCCGTGCCATGTTCAACAGTAACCAGCTCTGTGCCGAGTTCACCAGTAACCAGCTCCGCGCGTATTCACCACTAATCAGCTCCATGCCATGTTAACCATTAACCAGTTCCACGCTGTGTTCACCAGTAACCAGCTCCGTGCCGTGTTCACCAGTAACCAGCTCCACGAAGTGTCACCAGTACCCAGTTCCACGCCGCATTCCCCAGTAACCAGCTCCACGCTGCGTTCGCCAGTAACCAGCTCCGTGCCATGTTCACCAGTAACCAGCTCCACGCCATGTTCACCAGTAACTAGCTCCACACCGTGGTCACCAGTAACTAGCTCGATGCCATGTTCACCAGTAAACAGCTCCATGCTGTGTTCACCAGTAACCAGCTCCACGCCTTGTTCAGCAGTAAACAGCCCCGCGCCGGATTCACCAGTACCCAGCTCCGCGCCGGGTTCCAAGTAACCAGCTGCATGCCGTGTTCACCAGTAACCAGCTCCACACCGTGTTCGCCAGTAATCAGCTCCGTGCCATGTTCACCAGTAACCAGCTCCATGCCGTGTTCACCAGTAACCAGGTCCACAAAGTGTTCACCAGTAAGCAGCTCCACGCCGTGTTCACCAGTAACCTGCTCCACGCTGCTTTTGCCAGTAACCAGCTCTGTGCCATGTTCACCAGTAACCAACTAAACGCCATGTTCACCAGTAACTAGCTCCATGCCGTGTTCACCAGTAACTAGCTCCATGTCGTGTTCACCAGTAACTAGCTCCACACCGTGTCCACCAGTAACCAGGTCCATGCCGTGTTCGCCAGTAACCAGCTCCGCGCCGGGTTCACCAGTAACCAGCATCATGCCGTCTTCACCAGTCAACAGATTCATGCCGTGTTCACTATCAACCAGCTCCGTGCCATTTTCACCAGTAACCAGTTCCATGCCATGTTCGCCAGTAACCAGCTCCATGCCATGTTCACCATTAACCAGCTCTGTGCCGTGTTCACCAGTAACCAGCTGCACACTGTGTTTACCAGTAATCAGCTCCACGCTGTGTTCACCAGTAACCAGCTCCACTCCATGTTCACGAGTAACCAGCTGCACGCTGTGTTCAACAGTAACCAGCTCTGTGCCGTGTTCGCCAGTAACCAGCTCCACACCATGTTCACCAGTAACCAGCTCTGTGCTGTGTTCACCAGTAACCAGCTCCACGCCGTGTTCACCAGGAACCAGCTCTGTGCTCTGTTCACCAGTAACCAGCTCCGTGCCATTTTCACCAGTAACCAGCTCTGTGCCGAGTTCACTAGTAACCAGCTCCATGTGTGTTCACCAGTAAGCAGCTCCAAGCCATGTTAACCATTAACCAGCTCCACGCTGCATTCACCAGTAACCAGCTCTGTGCTGTGTTCACCAGTAACCAGCTCCACGAAGTGTTCACCAGTAACCAGCTCCACGCCGCATTCATGAGTAACCAGCTCCACGCTGCGCTCGCCAGTAACCAGCTCCGTGCCGTGTTTACCAGTAACCAGCTCCACGCCATGTTCACCAGTAACTAGCTCCACACCGTGTTCACCTGTAACCAGCTCCACGCCATGTTCACCAGTAAACAGCTCCATGCCGTGTTCACCAGAAACCAGCTTCACGCCGTGTTCACCAGTAAACAGCCCCGCGCCGGGTTCACCAGTACCCAGCTCCGCGCCGGGTTCCAAGTAACCAGCTGCATGCCGTGTTCACCAGTAACCAGCTCCACACCGTGTTCGCCAGTAACCAGCTCCTTGCCATGTTCACCAGTAACCAGCTCCATGCCGTGTTCACCAGTAACCAGCTGCACAAAGTGTTCACCAGTAAGCAGCTCCACGCCGTGGTTCACGAGTAACCAGCTCCGTGCCATGTTCACCACTAACGAGCCCTGTGCCGTATTCAACAGTAATGAGCTCCATGCTGTGTTCACCAGTAAACAGCTCCACGCCGTGTTCACCATTAACCAGCTCTATGCCGTGTTCACCTTTAAGCAGCTCTGTGCTGTGTTCACCAGTAACCAGCTCCACGCCGTGTTCACCAGGAACCAGCTCTGTGCTCTGTTCACCAGTAACCAGCTCCGTGCCATTTTCACCAGTAACCAGCTCTGTGCCGAGTTCACTAGTAACCAGCTCCATGTGTGTTCACCAGTAAGCAGCTCCAAGCCATGTTAACCATTAACCAGCTCCACGCTGCATTCACCAGTAACCAGCTCTGTGCTGTGTTCACCAGTAACCAGCTCCACGAAGTGTTCACCAGTAACCAGCTCCACGCCGCATTCATGAGTAACCAGCTCCACGCTGCGCTCGCCAGTAACCAGCTCCGTGCCGTGTTTACCAGTAACCAGCTCCACGCCATGTTCACCAGTAACTAGCTCCACACCGTGTTCACCTGTAACCAGCTCCACGCCATGTTCACCAGTAAACAGCTCCATGCCGTGTTCACCAGAAACCAGCTTCACGCCGTGTTCACCAGTAAACAGCCCCGCGCTGGGTTCACCAGTACCCAGCTCCGCGCCGGGTTCCAAGTAACCAGCTGCATGCCGTGTTCACCAGTAACCAGCTCCACACCGTGTTCGCCAGTAACCAGCTCCTTGCCATGTTCACCAGTAACCAGCTCCATGCCGTGTTCACCAGTAACCAGCTGCACAAAGTGTTCACCAGTAAGCAGCTCCACGCCGTGTTCACCAGTAACCAGCTCCGTGCCATGTTCACCACTAACGAGCCCTGTGCCGTATTCAACAGTAATGAGCTCCATGCTGTGTTCACCAGTAAACAGCTCCACGCCGTGTTCACCATTAACCAGCTCTATGCCGTGTTCACCTTTAAGCAACTCCGTGCGGTGTTCAACAGTAACCAGCTCCGTGCCGTGTTCACCTGTAACCAGCTCCACACCACGTTCACCAGTAATCAGCTCCACGCTGCGTTCGACAGTAACTAGTTCCATGCCACGTTCACCTGTAACCAGCACTGTGCCGTGTTCACTAGTAATGAGCTCCATGCCGTGTTCACCAGGAACCAGCTCCGTGCTCTGTTCACCAGTAACCAGCTCCGTGCCATGTTCACCAGTAACCAGCTCTGTGCCGAGTTCACCAGTAACCAGCTCCGCGCGTATTCACCAGTAATCAGCTCCATGCCATGTTAACCATTAACCAGTTCCACGCTGTGTTCACCAGTAACCAGCTCCGTGCCGTGTTCACCAGTAACCAGCTCCACGAAGTGTCACCAGTAACCAGTTCCACGCCGCATTCCCCAGTAACCAGCTCCACGCTGCGTTCGCCAGTAACCAGCTCCGTGCCATGTTCACCAGTAACCAGCTCCACGCCATGTTCACCAGTAACTAGCTCCACACCGTGTTCACCAGTAACTAGCTCCATGCCATGTTCACCAGTAAACAGCTCCATGATGTGTTCACCAGTAACCAGCTCCACGCCGTGTTCAGCAGTAAACAGCCCCGCGCCGGATTCACCAGTACCCAGCTCCACGCCGGGTTCCAAGTAACCAGCTGCATGCCGTGTTCACCAGTAACCAGCTCCACACCGTGTTCGCCAGTAATCAGCTCCGTGCCATGTTCACCAGTAACCAGCTCCATGCCGTGTTCACCAGTAACCAGGTCCACAAAGTGTTCACCAGTAAGCAGCTCCACGCCGTGTTCACCAGTAACCTGCTCCATGCTGCTTTTGCCAGTAACCAGCTCTGTGCCATGTTCACCAGTAACCAACTCAACGCCATGTTCACCAGTAACTAGCTCCATGCCGTGTTCACCAGTAACTAGCTCCATGTCGTGTTCACCAGTAACTAGCTCCACACCGTGTCCACCAGTAACCAGGTCCATGCCGTGTTCGCCAGTAACCAGCTCCGCGCCGTGTTCACCAGTAACCAGCATCATGCCGTCTTCACCAGTCAACAGATTCATGCCGTGTTCACTATCAACCAGCTCCGTGCCATTTTCACCAGTAACCAGTTCCATGCCATGTTCGCCAGTAACCAGCTCCATGCCATGTTCACCATTAACCAGCTCTGTGCCGTGTTCACCAGTAACCAGCTGCACACTGTGTTTACCAGTAATCAGCTCCACGCTGTGTTCACCAGTAACCAGCTCCACTCCATGTTCACGAGTAACCAGCTGCACGCTGTGTTCAACAGTAACCAGCTCTGTGCCGTGTTCGCCAGTAACCAGCTCCACACCGTGTTCACCAGTAACCAGCTCTGTGCTGTGTTCACTTGTAACCAGCTCCACGCCGTGTTCACCAGGAACCAGCTCTGTGCTCTGTTCACCAGTAACCAGCTCCGTGCCATTTTCACCAGTAACCAGCTCTGTGCCGAGTTCACTAGTAACCAGCTCCATGTGTGTTCACCAGTAAGCAGCTCCAAGCCATGTTAACCATTAACCAGCTCCACGCTGCGTTCACCAGTAACCAGCTCTGTGCCGTGTTCACCAGTAACCAGCTCCACGAAGTGTTCACCAGTAACCAGCTCCACGCCGCATTCATGAGTAACCAGCTCCACGCTGCGCTCGCCAGTAACCAGCTCCGTGCCGTGTTTACCAGTAACCAGCTCCACGCCATGTTCACCAGTAACTAGCTCCACACCGTGTTCACCTGTAACCAGCTCCACGCCATGTTCACCAGTAAACAGCTCCATGCCGTGTTCACCAGAAACCAGCTTCACGCCGTGTTCACCAGTAAACAGCCCCGCGCCGGGTTCACCAGTACCCAGCTCCGCGCCGGGTTCCAAGTAACCAGCTGCATGCCGTGTTCACCAGTAACCAGCTCCACACCGTGTTCGCCAGTAACCAGCTCCGTGCCATGTTCACCAGTAACCAGCTCCATGCCGTGTTCACCAGTAACCAGCTCCACAAAGTGTTCACCAGTAAGCAGCTCCACGCCGTGTTCACCAGTAACCAGCTCCACGCTGCTTTTGCCAGTAACCAGCTCCGTGCCATGTTCACCACTAACGAGCCCTGTGCCGTATTCAACAGTAATGAGCTCCATGCTGTGTTCACCAGTAAACAGCTCCATGCCGTGTTCACCAGTAATGTCCTCCATGCCGTATTCAACATTAACCACATCCATGCCATGTTCATCAGTAACCAGCTCTGTGCCATGTTCACCAGCAACCAGCTCCATGCCGTGTTTGCCTGTAACCAGCTCCACGCCATTTTCACCAGTAACAAGCTCCGTGCGGTGTTCACCAGTAACCAGCTCCATGAAGTGTTCACCAGTAACCAGCTCCATGCCATGTTCACCAGTAAATAGGTCCATGCCGTGTTCCCCTGTAACCTGCTCCACACCACGTTCACCAGTAATCAGGTCCACGCTGCATTCGCCAGTAACCTGATCCATACCGCGTTCACCAGTAACGAGCTCCGTTCCGTGTTCACCAGTAACCTGCTCCGTGCCGTGTTCACCTGTAACCAGCTCCACACCACGTTCACCAGTAATCAGCTCCACGCTGCGTTCGACAGTAACTAGTTCCATGCCACGTTCACCTGTAACCAGTACCGTGCCGTGTTCACTAGTAACGAGCTCCACGCCGTGTTCACCAGGAACCAGCTCCGTGCTCTGTTCACCAGTAACCAGCTCCGTGCCATGTTCACCAGTAACCAGCTCTGTGCCGAGTTCACCAGTAACCAGCTCCGCGCGTATTCACCAGTAATCAGCTCCATGCCATGTTAACCATTAACCAGTTCCACGCTGTGTTCACCAGTAACCAGCTCCGTGCCGTGTTCACCAGAAACCAGCTCCACGAAGTGTCACCAGTAACCAGTTCCACGCCGCATTCCCCAGTAACCAGCTCCACGCTGCGTTCGCCAGTAACCAGCTCCGTGCCATGTTCACCAGTAACCAGCTCCACGCCATGTTCACCAGTAACTAGCTCCACACCGTGTTCACCAGTAACTAGCTCCATGCCATGTTCACCAGTAAACAGCTCCATGCTGTGTTCACCAGTAACCAGCTCCACGCCATGTTCAGCAGTAAACAGCCCCGCGCCGGGTTCACCAGCACCCAGCTCCGCGCCGGGTTCCAAGTAACCAGCTGCATGCCGTGTTCACCAGTAACCAGCTCCACACCGTGTTCGCCAGTAATCAGCTCCGTGCCATGTTCACCAGTAACCAGCTCCATGCCGTGTTCACCAGTAACCAGGTCCACAAAGTGTTCACCAGTAAGCAGCTCCACGCCGTGTTCACCAGTAACCTGCTCCACGCTGCTTTTGCCAGTAACCAGCTCTGTGCCATGTTCACCAGTAACCAACTCAACGCCATGTTCACCAGTAACTAGCTCCATGCCGTGTTCACCAGTAACTAGCTCCATGTCATGTTCACCAGTAACTAGCTCCACACCGTGTCCACCAGTAACCAGGTCCATGCCGTGTTCGCCAGTAACCAGCTCCACGCCGTGTTCACCAGTAACCAGCTCCACGCCGTTTTCACCAGGAACCAGCATCATGCCGTCTTCACCAGTCAACAGATTCATGCCGTGTTCACTATCAACCAGCTCCGTGCCATTTTCACCAGTAACCAGTTCCATGCCATGTTAACCATTAACCAGTTCCACGCTGTGTTCACCAGTAACCAGCTCCGTGCCGTGTTCACCAGTAACCAGCTCCACGAAGTGTCACCAGTAACCAGCTCCACGCCGCATTCCCCAGTAACCAGCTCCACGCTGCGTTCGCCAGTAACCAGCTCCGTGCCATGTTCACCAGTAACCAGCTCCACGCCATGTTCACCAGTAACTAGCTCCACACCGTGTTCACCAGTAACTAGCTCCATGCCATGTTCACCAGTAAACAGCTCCATGCTGTGTTCACCAGTAACCAGCTCCACGCCGTGTTCAGCAGTAAACAGCCCCGCGCCGGGTTCACCAGTACCCAGCTCCGCGCCGGGTTCCAAGTAACCAGCTGCATGCCGTGTTCACCAGTAACCAGCTCCACACCGTGTTCGCCAGTAATCAGCTCCGTGCCATGTTCACCAGTAACCAGCTCCATGCCGTGTTCACCAGTAACCAGGTCCACAAAGTGTTCACCAGTAAGCAGCTCCACGCCGTGTTCACCAGTAACCTGCTCCACGCTGCTTTTGCCAGTAACCAGCTCTGTGCCATGTTCACCAGTAACCAACTCAACGCCATGTTCACCAGTAACTAGCTCCATGCCGTGTTCACCAGTAACTAGCTCCATGTCGTGTTCACCAGTAACTAGCTCCACACCGTGTCCACCAGTAACCAGGTCCATGCTGTGTTCGCCAGTAACCAGCTCCGCGCCGCGTTCACCAGTAACCAGCTCCACGCCGTTTTCATCAGTAACCAGCATCATGCCGTCTTCACCAGTCAACAGATTCATGCCGTGTTCACTATCAACCAGCTCCGTGCCATTTTCACCAGTAACCAGTTCCATGCCATGTTCGCCAGTAACCAGCTCCATGCCATGTTCACCATTAACCAGCTCTGTGCCGTGTTCACCAGTAACCAGCTGCACACTGTGTTTACCAGTAATCAGCTCCACGCTGTGTTCACCAGTAACCAGCTCCACTCCATGTTCACGAGTAACCAGCTGCACGCTGTGTTCAACAGTAACCAGCTCTGTGCCGTGTTCGCCAGTAACCAGCTCCACACCGTGTTCACCAGTAACCAGCTCTGTGCCGTGTTCACCTGTAACCAGCTCCACGCCATGTTCACCAGGAACCAGCTCTGTGCTCTGTTCACCAGTAACCAGCTCCGTGCCATTTTCACCAGTAACCAGCTCTGTGCCGAGTTCACTAGTAACCAACTCCATGTGTGTTCACCAGTAAGCAGCTCCAAGCCATGTTAACCATTAACCAGCTCCACGCTGCTTTCACCAGTAACCAGCTCTGTGCCGTGTTCACCAGTAACCAGCTCCACGAAGTGTTCACCAGTAACCAGCTCCACACCGCATTCATGAGTAACCAGCTCCACGCTGCGCTCGCCATTAACCAGCTCCGCGCCGGGTTCACCAGTAACCAGCTCCACGCCATTTTCACCAGTAACCAGCACCATGCCGTCTTCAGCAGTCAACAGATTCATGCCGTGTTCACTATTAACCAGCTCTGTGCCATTTTCACCAGTAACCAGTTCCATGCCATGTTCACCATTAACCAGCTCTGTGCCGTATTCACCAGTAACCAGCTGCACACTGTGTTTACCAGTATTCAGCTCCACACTGTGTTCACCAGTAACCTGCTCCACGCCATGTTCACCAGTAACCAGCTGCACGCCGTGTTCAACAGTAACCAGCTCTTTGCCGTGTTCGCCAGTAACCAGCTGCACACCGTGTTCACCAGTAACCAGCTCTGTGCTGTGTTCACGCGTAACCAGCTCTGTGCCGTGTTCACCAGGAACAAGCTCTGTGCTCTGTTCACCAGTAACCAGCTCCGTGCCATGTTCACAAGTAACCAGCTCTGTGCCGAGTTCACTAGTAAACAGCTCCGCGCGTGTTCACCAGTAAGCAGCACCATGCCATGTTAACCAGTAACCAGGTCCACGCTGTGTTCACCAGTAACCAGCTCTGTGCCGTGTTCACCAGTAACCAGCTCCATGAAGTGTTCACCAGTAACCAGCTCCACGCCGCATTCACGAGTAACCAGCTCCACGCAGCATTCGCCAGAAACAAGCTCCGTGCCGTGTTCACCACTAACCAGCTCCACGCCGTGTTCACCAGTAACTAGCTCCACACTGTGTTCACCAGTAACTAGCTCCACGCTGTGTTCACCAGTAACTAGCTCCACACTGTGTTCACCAGTAACTAGCTCCACGCTGTGTTCACCAGTAACCAGCTCCGTGCCGTGTTCACCAGTACCCAGCTCCACGCTGTGTTCACCAGTAAACAGCTCCACGCTGGTTTCACCAGTACCCAGCTCCGCGCTGGTTTCCAAGTAACCTGCTCCATGCCATGTTCACAAGTAACCAGCTCCACACCGTGTTCGCCAGTAACCAGCTCCGTGCCATGTTCACCAGTTCCAAGCTCCGCACCGGGTTGCAAGTAACCAGCTGCATGCCGTGTTCACCACTAACCAGCTTCACACCGTGTTCGCCAGTAACCAGCTCTGTGCCATGTTCACCAGTAACCAGCTCCATACTGTGTTCACCATTAAACAGCTCCACAAAGTGTTCACCAGTAACCAGCTCCATGCTGTGTTCACCAGTACCCAGCTCCACGCTGCTTTTGCCAGTAACCATCTCCGTGCCATGTTCACCAGTAACCAGGTCCACGCCATGTTCACCAGTAATAGCTCCATGCCGTGATCCCCAGTAACTAGCTCCATGCCGTGTTCACCAGTAACTAGCTCCACACCGTGTCCACCAGTAATGAGGTCCATGCCGTGTTCGCCAGTAACCAGCTCCGCGCCGGGTTCACCAGTAACCAGCTCCACGCCATTCTCACCACTAACCAGCACCATGCCGTCTTCAGCAGTCAACAGATTCATGCCGTGTTCACTATTAACCAGCTCTGTGCCATTTTCACCAGTAACCAGTTCCATGCCATGTTCAACAGTAACCAGCTCTGTGCCATGTTCGCCAGTAACCAGCTGCACACCATGTTCACCAGTGACCAGCTCTGTGCCGTGTTCACCCGTAACCAGCTCTGTGCCGTGTTCACCAGGAACAAGCTCTGTGCTCTGTTCACCAGTAACCAGCTCCGTGCCATGTTCACAAGTAACCAGCTCTGTGCCGAGTTCACTAGTAAACAGCTCCGCGCGTGTTCACCAGTAAGCAGCACCATGCCATGTTAACCAGTAACCAGCTCCACGCTGTGTTCAGCAGTAACCAGCTCTGTGCCGTGTTCACCACTAACCAGCTCCACGAAGTGTTCACCAGTAACCAGCTCCACGCCGCATTCACGAGTAACCAGCTCCACGCTGCGTTCGCCAGAAACAAGCTGCGTGCCGTGTTCACCACTAACCAGCTCCACGCCGTGTTCACCAGTAACTAGCTCCACACTGTGTTCACCAGTAACTAGCTCCACGCTGTGTTCACCAGTAACCAGCTCCGTGCCGTGTTCTCCAGTAACCAGCTCTGTGCCGTGTTCACGCGTAACCAGCTCTGTGCCGTGTTCACCAGGAACAAGCTCTGTGCTCTGTTCACCAGTAACCAGCTCCGTGCCATGTTCACAAGTAACCAGCTCTGTGCCGAGTTCACTAGTAAACAGCTCCGCGCGTGTTCACCAGTAATCAGCACCATGCCATGTTAACCAGTAACCAGGTCCACGCTGTGTTCACCAGTAACCAGCTCTGTGCCGTGTTCACCAGTAACCA
The DNA here is from genome assembly GCA_026770705.1 of Isurus oxyrinchus. NCBI lineage: Eukaryota > Metazoa > Chordata > Chondrichthyes > Lamniformes > Lamnidae > Isurus > Isurus oxyrinchus. The sequence continues at coordinate 2,220,058 of JANJGN010000014.1, read as the reverse complement.
GCTCCATGAAGTGTTCACCAGTAACCAGCTCCACGCCGCATTCACGAGTAATAAGCTCCACGCAGCGTTCGCCAGAAACAAGCTCCGTGCCGTGTTCACCACTAACCAGCTCCACGCCGTGTTCACCAGTAACTAGCTCCACACTGTGTTCACCAGTAACTAGCTCCACGCTGTGTTCACCAGTAACTAGCTCCACACTGTGTTCACCAGTAACTAGCTCCACGCTGTGTTCACCAGTAACCAGCTCCGTGCCGTGTTCACCAGTACCCAGCTCCACGCTGTGTTCACCAGTAAACAGCTCCACGCTGGTTTCACCAGTACCCAGCTCCGCGCTGGTTTCCAAGTAACCTGCTCCATGCCATGTTCACAAGTAACCAGCTCCACACCGTGTTCGCCAGTAACCAGCTCCGTGCCATGTTCACCAGTTCCAAGCTCCGCACCGGGTTGCAAGTAACCAGCTGCATGCCGTGTTCACCACTAACCAGCTCCACACCGTGTTCGCCAGTAACCAGCTCTGTGCCATGTTCACCAGTAACCAGCTCCATACTGTGTTCACCATTAACCAGCTCCACAAAGTGTTCACCAGTAACCAGCTCCATGCTGTGTTCACCAGTACCCAGCTCCACGCTGCTTTTGCCAGTAACCATCTCCGTGCCATGTTCACCAGTAACCAGGTCCACGCCATGTTCACCAGTAATAGCTCCATGCCGTGATCCCCAGTAACTAGCTCCATGCTGTGTTCACCAGTAACTAGCTCCACACCGTGTCCACCAGTAATGAGGTCCATGCCGTGTTCGCCAGTAACCAGCTCCGCGCCGGGTTCACCAGTAACCAGCTCCACGCCATTCTCACCAGTAACCAGCACCATGCCGTCTTCAGCAGTCAACAGATTCATGCCGTGTTCACTATTAACCAGCTCTGTGCCATTTTCACCAGTAACCAGTTCCATGCCATGTTCAACAGTAACCAGCTCTGTGCCGTGTTCGCCAGTAACCAGCTGCACACCATGTTCACCAGTGACCAGCTCTGTGCCGTGTTCACCCGTAACCAGCTCTGTGCCGTGTTCACCAGGAACAAGCTCTGTGCTCTGTTCACCAGTAACCAGCTCCGTGCCATGTTCACAAGTAACCAGCTCTGTGCCGAGTTCACTAGTAAACAGCTCCGCGCGTGTTCACCAGTAAGCAGCACCATGCCATGTTAACCAGTAACCAGCTCCACGCTGTGTTCACCAGTAACCAGCTCCACGCTGTGTTCACCAGTAACCAGCTCTGTGCCGTGTTCACCAGTAACCAGCTCCACGCCGCATTCACGAGTAACCAGCTCCACGCTGCGTTCGCCAGAAACAAGCTCCGTGCCGTGTTCACCACTAACCAGCTCCACGCCGTGTTCACCAGTAACTAGCTTCACACTGTGTTCACCAGTAACTAGCTCCACGCTGTGTTCACCAGTAACCAGCTCCGTGCCGTGTTCTCCAGTAACCAGCTCCACGCTGTGTTCACCAGTAACCAGCTCCACGCCGGGTTCATCAGTACCCAGTTCCGCGCTGGTTTCTAAGTAACTAGCTCCATGCTGTGTTCACAAGTAACTAGCTCCACGCTGTGTTCACCAGTAATCAGCTCCATGCCGTGTTCACCAGTAACTAGCTCCACGCTGTGTTCACCAGTAATCAGCTCCATGCCGTGTTCACATGTAATCAGCTCCACACCGTGTTCGCCAGTAATCAGCTCCATGCTGCTTTCGCCAGTAACCAGCTCCGTGCCATGTTCACCAGTAACCAGCTCCATGCCGTGTTCACCAGTAACCAGCTCCATGAAGTGTTCACCAGTAACCAGCTACACGCCGTGTTCACCAGTAACCAGCTCCATGCTGCTTTCGCCAGTAACCAGCTCCGTGCCGTGTTCACCAGTAACTAGCTCCACTCCGTGTTCACCAGTAACTAGCTCCATGCCATGTTCACCAGTAACTAGCTCCACGCCGTGTTCACCAGTAATGAGCTCCATGCCGTGTTCGCCAGTAACCAGCTCCACTCCGGGTTCACCAGTAATCAGCTCCATGCCGTGTTCACCAGTAACCAGCTCCACACCATGTTCGCCATTTACCAACTCCGTGCCATGTTCACCAGTAACCAGCTCCACGCCTTCTTCACCCATAACCAGCTCCATGCCTTCTTCACCAGTAACCAGCTCCATGCCGTGTTCACCAGTAACAAGCTCCATGCCATGTTCGCCAGTAATCAGCTTCGTGCCATTTTCACCAGTAACCAGCTCCAGCCCCTGTTCACAAGTAATCAGCTCCACTCCGTGTTCGCCAGTAACCAGCTCCGTGCCATGTTCACCTGTAACAAGCTCCACGCATTCTGCACCAGTAACCAGCTCAGTGCCGTGTTCACCGGTAACCAGCTCCCACGCCTTCTGCACCAGTAACCAACTCCGTGCCGTGTTCATCAGTAACCAGCTCCACGCCCTTTTCACAAGTAATCAGCTCCACTCTGTGTCCGGCAGTAATCAGCTCTGTGCCGTGTTCACCCGTAACCAGCTGCACACTGTGTTTACCAGTAATCAGCTACACGCCGTGTTCACCAGTAACCAGCTGCACACTGTGTTTACCAGTAACCAGCTCCACGCCGTGTTCACCAGTAACCAGCACCATGTCGTGTTCACCATTAACCAGCTCTATGCCGTGTTCACCTTTAAGCAGCTCCGTGCCGTGTTCACCAGTAACCAGCTCCATGCCGTGTTCACCAGTAACCAGCTCCACGAAGTGTTCACCAGTAACCAGCTCCACGAAGTGTTCACCAGTAACCAGCTCCATGCGGTGCTCACCAGTAACCAGCTCCACGCTGTGTTCACCAGTAAACAGCTCCACGCCGGGTTCACCAGTACCCAGCTCCGCGCTGGTTTCCAAGTAACTAGCTCCATGCTGTGTTCACAAGTAACTAGCTCCACGCTGTGTTCACCAGTAATCAGCTCCATGCCGTGTTCACCAGTAACTAGCTCCACGCTGTGTTCACCAGTAATCAGCTCCATGCCGTGTTCACATGTAATCAGCTCCACACCGTGTTCGCCAGTAATCAGCTCCATGCTGCTTTCGCCAGTAACCAGCTCCGTGCCATGTTCACCAGTAACCAGCTACACGCCGTGTTCACCAGTAACCAGCTCCATGCTGCTTTCGCCAGTAACCAGCTCCGTGACGTGCTCACCAGTAACTAGCACCACTCCGTGTGCACCAGTAACTAGCTCCATGCCATGTTCACCAGTAACTAGCTCCATGCCGTGTTCACCAGTAATGAGCTCCATGCCGTGTTCGCCAGTAACCAGCTCCACTCCGGGTTCAACAGTAATCAGCTCCATGCCGTGTTCACCAGTAACCAGCTCCACACCATGTTCGCCATTTACCAACTCCGTGCCATGTTCACCAGTAACCAGCTCCACGCCTTCTTCACCCGTAACCAGCTCCATGCCTTCTTCCCCAGTAACCAGCTCCATGCCGTGTTCACCAGTAACAAGCTCCATGCCATGTTCGCCAGTAACCAGCTCCGTGCCGTTTTCACCAGTAACCAGCTCCACCCCCTGTTCACAAGTAATCAGCTCCACTCCGTGTTCACCAGTAACCAGCTCCGTGCCATGTTCACCTGTAACAAGCTCCACGCATTCTGCACCAGTAACCAGCTCAGTGCCGTGTTCACCGGTAACCAGCTCCCATTCCTTCTGCACCAGTAACCAACTCCGTGCCGTGTTCACCAGTAACCAGCTCCATGCTGTGTTCACCAGTAACCAGCTCCATGCCGTGTTCACCAGTAACCAGCTCCACGCCCTTTTCACAAGTAATCAGCTCCACTCTGTGTCCGGCAGTAATCAGCTCCGCGCCGTGTTCACCTGTAACCAGCTGCACACTGTGTTTACCAGTAATCAGCTAGACGCCGTGTTCACCAGTAACCAGCTGCACACTGTGTTTACCAGTAACCAGCTCCACGCCGTGTTCACCAGTAACCAGCACCATGTCGTGTTCACCAGTAACCAGCTCCATGCCATGTTCACCAGTAACCAGCTCCATGCTGCTTTCGCCAGTAACCAGCTCCGTGCTGTGTTCACCAGTAACTAGCTCCACTCTGTGTTCACCAGTAACTAGCTCCGTGCCGTGTTCACCAGTGACTAGCTCCACGCCGTGTTCACCATTAACCAGCTCTATGCCGTGTTCACCTTTAAGCAGCTCCGTGCCGTGTTCACCAGTAACCAGCTCCATGCCGTGTTCACCAGTAACCAGCTCCACACCGTGTTCGCCAGTAACCAGCTCCGTGCCATGTTCACCAGTTCCAAGCTCCGCACCGGGTTGCAAGTAACCAGCTGCATGCCGTGTTCACCACTAACCAGCTCCACACCGTGCTCGCCAGTAACCAGCTCTGTGCCATGTTCACCAGTAACCAGCTCCATACTGTGTTCACCATTAACCAGCTCCACAAAGTGTTCACCAGTAACCAGCTCCATGCTGTGTTCACCAGTACCCAGCTCCACGCTGCTTTTGCCAGTAACCATCTCCGTGCCATGTTCACCAGTAACCAGGTCCACGCCATGTTCACCAGTAATAGCTCCATGCCGTGATCCCCAGTATCTAGCTCCATGCTGTGTTCACCAGTAACTAGCTCCACACCGTGTCCACCAGTAATGAGGTCCATGCCGTGTTCGCCAGTAACCAGCTCCGCGCCGGGTTCACCAGTAACCAGCTCCACGCCATTCTCACCAGTAACCAGCACCATGCCGTCTTCAGCAGTCAACAGATTCATGCCGTGTTCACTATTAACCAGCTCTGTGCCATTTTCACCAGTAACCAGTTCCATGCCATGTTCAACAGTAACCAGCTCTGTGCCGTGTTCGCCAGTAACCAGCTGCACACCATGTTCACCAGTGACCAGCTCTGTGCCGTGTTCACCCGTAACCAGCTCTGTGCCGTGTTCACCAGGAACAAGCTCTGTGCTCTGTTCACCAGTAACCAGCTCCGTGCCATGTTCACAAGTAACAAGCTCTGTGCCGAGTTCACTAGTAAACAGCTCCGCGCGTGTTCACCAGTAAGCAGCACCATGCCATGTTAACCAGTAACCAGCTCCACGCTGTGTTCACCAGTAACCAGCTCTGTGCCGTGTTCACCAGTAACCAGCTCCACGAAGTGTTCACCAGTAACCAGCTCCACGCCGCATTCACGAGTAACCAGCTCCACGCTGCGTTCGCCAGAAACAAGCTCCGTGCCGTGTTCACCACTAACCAGCTCCATGCCGTGTTCACCAGTAACTAGCTCCACACTGTGTTCACCAGTAACTAGCTCCACGCTGTGTTCTCCAGTAACCAGCTCCACGCTGTGTTCACCAGTAACCAGCTCCACGCCGGGTTCATCAGTACCCAGTTCCGCGCTGGTTTCTAAGTAACTAGCTCCATGCTGTGTTCACAAGTAACTAGCTCCACGCTGTGTTCACCAGTAATCAGCTCCATGCCGTGTTCACCAGTAACTAGCTCCACGCTGTGTTCACCTGTAATCAGCTCCATGCCGTGTTCACATGTAATCAGCTCCACACCGTGTTCGCCAGTAATCAGCTCCATGCTGCTTTCGCCAGTAACCAGCTCCGTGCCATGTTCACCAGTAACCAGCTCCATGCCGTGTTCACCAGTAACCAGCTCCATGAAGTGTTCACCAGTAACCAGCTACACGCCGTGTTCACCAGTAACCAGCTCCATGCTGCTTTCGCCAGTAACCAGCTCCGTGCCGTGTTCACCAGTAACTAGCTCCACTCCGTGTTCACCAGTAACTAGCTCCATGCCATGTTCACCAGTAACTAGCTCCACGCCGTGTTCACCAGTAATGAGCTCCATGCCGTGTTCGCCAGTAACCAGCTCCACTCCGGGTTCACCAGTAATCAGCTCCATGCCGTGTTCACCAGTAACCAGCTCCACACCATGTTCGCCATTTACCAACTCCGTGCCATGTTCACCAGTAACCAGCTCCACGCCTTCTTCACCCATAACCAGCTCCATGCCTTCTTCACCAGTAACCAGCTCCATGCCGTGTTCACCAGTAACAAGCTCCATGCCATGTTCGCCAGTAACCAGCTCCGTGCCGTTTTCACCAGTAACCAGCTCCAGCCCCTGTTCACAAGTAATCAGCTCCACTCCGTGTTCGCCAGTAACCAGCTCCGTGCCATGTTCACCTGTAACAAGCTCCACGCATTCTGCACCAGTAACCAGCTCAGTGCCGTGTTCACCGGTAACCAGCTCCCACGCCTTCTGCACCAGTAACCAACTCCGTGCCGTGTTCACCAGTAACCAGCTCCACGCCCTTTTCACAAGTAATCAGCTCCACTCTGTGTCCGGCAGTAATCAGCTCTGTGCCGTGTTCACCCGTAACCAGCTGCACACTGTGTTTACCAGTAATCAGCTACACGCCGTGTTCACCAGTAACCAGCTGCACACTGTGTTTACCAGTAACCAGCTCCACGCCGTGTTCACCAGTAACCAGCACCATGTCGTGTTCACCATTAACCAGCTCTATGCCGTGTTCACCTTTAAGCAGCTCCGTGCCGTGTTCACCAGTAACCAGCTCCATGCCGTGTTCACCAGTAACCAGCTCCACGAAGTGTTCACCAGTAACCAGCTCCACGAAGTGTTCACCAGTAACCAGCTCCATGCGGTGCTCACCAGTAACCAGCTCCACGCTGTGTTCACCAGTAAACAGCTCCACGCCGGGTTCACCAGTACCCAGCTCCGCGCTGGTTTCCAAGTAACTAGCTCCATGCTGTGTTCACAAGTAACTAGCTCCACGCTGTGTTCACCAGTAATCAGCTCCATGCCGTGTTCACCAGTAACTAGCTCCACGCTGTGTTCACCAGTAATCAGCTCCATGCCGTGTTCACATGTAATCAGCTCCACACCGTGTTCGCCAGTAATCAGCTCCATGCTGCTTTCGCCAGTAACCAGCTCCGTGCCATGTTCACCAGTAACCAGCTACACGCCGTGTTCACCAGTAACCAGCTCCATGCTGCTTTCGCCAGTAACCAGCTCCGTGACGTGCTCACCAGTAACTAGCTCCACTCCGTGTTCACCAGTAACTAGCTCCATGCCATGTTCACCAGTAACTAGCTCCATGCCGTGTTCACCAGTAATGAGCTCCATGCCGTGTTCGCCAGTAACCAGCTCCACTCCGGGTTCAACAGTAATCAGCTCCATGCCGTGTTCACCAGTAAGCAGCTCCACACCATGTTTGCCATTTACCAACTCCGTGCCATGTTCACCAGTAACCAGCTCCACGCCTTCTTCACCCGTAACCAGCTCCATGCCTTCTTCACCAGTAACCAGCTCCATGCCGTGTTCACCAGTAACAAGCTCCATGCCATGTTCGCCAGTAACCAGCTCCGTGCCGTTTTCACCAGTAACCAGCTCCACCCCCTGTTCACAAGTAATCAGCTCCACTCCGTGTTCACCAGTAACCAGCTCCGTGCCATGTTCACCTGTAACAAGCTCCACGCATTCTGCACCAGTAACCAGCTCAGTGCCGTGTTCACCGGTAACCAGCTCCCACGCCTTCTGCACCAGTAACCAACTCCGTGCCGTGTTCACCAGTAACCAGCTCCATGCCGTGTTCACCAGTAACCAGCTCCATGCCGTGTTCACCAGTAACCAGCTCCACGCCCTTTTCACAAGTAATCAGCTCCACTCTGTGTCCGGCAGTAATCAGCTCCGCGCCGTGTTCACCTGTAACCAGCTGCACACTGTGTTTACCAGTAATCAGCTAGACGCCGTGTTCACCAGTAACCAGCTGCACACTGTGTTTACCAGTAACCAGCTCCACGCCGTGTTCACCAGTAACCAGCACCATGTCGTGTTCACCAGTAACCAGCTCCATGCCATGTTCACCAGTAACCAGCTCCATGCTGCTTTCGCCAGTAACCAGCTCCGTGCTGTGTTCACCAGTAACTAGCTCCACTCCGTGTTCACCAGTAACTAGCTCCGTACCGTGTTCACCAGTGACTAGCTCCACGCCGTGTTCACCATTAACCAGCTCTATGCCGTGTTCACCTTTAAGCAGATCGGTGCCGTGTTCACCAGTAACCAGCTCCATGCCGTGTTCACCAGTATCCAGCTCCACGAAGTGTTCACCAGTAACCAGCTCCATGAAGTGTTCACCAGTAACCAGCTCCACGCCGCATTCCCCAGTAACCAGCTCCACGCTGCATTCGCAGGGAACCAGCTCCGTGCCGTGTTCACCAGTAACCAGCTCCATGCCGTGTTCACCAGTAACTAGCTCCACACCGTGTTCACCAGTAACTAGCTCCACGCTGGGTTCACCAGTACCCAGCTCCGCGCTTGTTTCCAAGTAAACCAGCTCCATGCCATGTTCACAAGTAATCAGCTCCACACCGTGTTCGCCAGTAACCAGCTCCGTGCCATGTTCACCAGTAACCAGATCCATGCCGTGTTCACCAGTAACCAGCTCCACGAAGTTTTCACCAGTAACCAGCTCCACGCCGTGCTCACCAGTAACCAGCTCCATGCTGTGTTCACCAGTAAACAGCTCCACGCCGGGTTCACCAGTAACCAGCTCCACGCCCTTTTCACAAGTAATCAGCTCCACTCTGTGTCCCGCAGTAATCAGCTCCGTACCGTGTTCACCTGTAACCAGCTGCACACTGTGTTTACCAGTAATCAGCTAGACACCGTGTTCACCAGTAACCAGCTGCACACTGTGTTTACCAGTAACCAGCTCCACGCCGTGTTCACCAGTAACCAGCACCATGTCGTGTTCGCCAGTAACCAGCTCCTTGCCATGTTCACCATTAACCAGCTCTATACCGTGTTCACCTTTAAGCAGCTCCGTGCCGTGTTCACCAGTAACCAGCTCCATGCCGTGTTCACCAGTAACCAGCTCCACGAAGTGTTCACCAGTAACCAGCTCCACGAAGTGTTCACCAGTAACCAGCTCCACGCCGCATTCCCCAGTAACCAGCTCCACGCTGCATTCGCAGGGAACCAGCTCCGTGCCGTGTTCACCAGTAACCAGCTCCATGCCGTGTTCACCAGTAACTAGCTCCACACCGTGTTCACCAGTAACTAGCTCCACGCCGGGTTCACCAGTACCCAGCTCCGCGCTGGTTTCCAAGTAAACCAGCTCCATGTCATGTTCACAAGTAATCAGCTCCACACCGTGTTCGCCAGTAACCAGCTCCGTGCCATGTTCACCAATAACCAGCTCCATGCCGTGTTCACCAGTAACTAGCTCCACACCATGTTCACCAGTAACTAGCTCCACGCCGGGTTCACCAGTACCCAGCTCCGCGCTGGTTTCCAAGTAAACCAGCTCCATGTCATGTTCACAAGTAATCAGCTCCACACCGTGTTCGCCAGTAACCAGCTCCGTGCCATGTTCACCAGTAACCAGCTCCATGCCATGTTCACCAGTAACCAGCTCCACGAAGTGTTCACCAGTAACCAGCTCCACGCCGTGCTCACCAGTAACCAGCTCCATGCTGTGTTCACCAGTAAACAGCTCCACGCCGCGTTCACCAGTACCCAGCTCCGCGCTGGTTTCCAAGTAACTAGCTCCATGCTGTGTTCACAAGTAACTAGCTCCATGCTGTGTTCACCAGTAATCAGCTCCATGCCGTGTTCAGCAGTAACTAGCTCCACGCTGTGTTCACCACTAATCAGCTCCATGCCGTGTTCACATGTAATCAGCTCCACACCGTGTTCGCCAGTAATCAGCTCCATGCTGCTTTCGCCAGTAACCAGCTCCATGCCATGTTCACCAGTAACCAGCTCCATGCCGTGTTCACCAGTAACAAGCTCCACGAAGTGTTCACCAGTAACCAGCTACACGCCGTGTTCACCAGTAACCAGCACAATGCCGTCTTCACCAGTCAGCAGATTCATGCCGTGTTCACCAGTATCCAGCTCAGTGCCATGTTCACTAGTATCCAGCTACATGCTGTGTTCACCAGTAACCTACTCCACGCCATGTTCACCAGTAACCAGCTCCACGCCATGTTCACCAGTATCCCGCTCCATGCGGTGTTCACCAGTAACCAGCTCCGTGCCGTGTTCACTTGTGACCAGCTCCATGTTGTGTTCGCCAGTAAACAGCTCCATGCGGTGTTCAACGGTAACCAGCACCAGGCCGTGTTCACCCCTGAACAGCTGCACACCATGTTCACCTGTAACCAGCTCCGTGCCGTGTTCATCTGTAACCAGCTCCATGCCGTGTTCACCAGTAACCAACTCCACGCTGTGTTCACCAGTAACCAGCTCCAAGCCGTGTTCACCCGTAACCAGATCCATGCCGTGCTCGCCAGTAACCAGCTCTGTGCCATGTTGACCAGTAACCAGCTCCATTCCGTGTTCACCAGTAATGACCTCTGTGCTGTATTCAACAGTAACCAGCTCCATGCCGTGTACATCAGTAACGAGCTCCGTGCCGTATTAAACAGTAACCAGGTCCGCACCACGTTTGCCAGTAACCAGCTCTCTGCCATGTTCACCAGTAACCTGATCTGTGCCGTGTTCACAAGTAACAAGCTCCGTGCCACGTTCACCAGCAACCAGCTTCACACTGTGTTCAACAGTAACCAGCTCCATGTCGTGTTCACCAGTAACGAGCTCCACGCCATTTTCATCAGTAAACAGCTCCGTGCCGTGTTCACCAGTAACCAGCTCCATGCCGTGTTCACCAGTAACCAGCTCCACGCCGTGTTCACCAGTAACCATCTCCACACCATGTTCACTAGTAACCAGCACCATGCCGTGTCCACCATTAACCAGCTCCATGCCGTATTCACCTGTAACAAGCTCCCTGTTGTGTTCACCAGTAAACAGCTCCATGTGGTGTTCAACAGTAACCAGCACCAGGCCGTGTTCACCCCTAACCATCTCCACGCCATGTTCACCAGTAACCAGCTCCACGCCGTGTTCACCAGTAACCAGCACATTTCCGTCTTCACCAGTCAGCAGATTCATGCCGTGTTCATCAGTAACCAGCTCCGTGCCGTGTTCACTAGTATCCAGCTACATGCTGTGTTCCCCAGTAACCAGCTCCGTGCCGTGTTCACTTGTGACCAGCTCCATGTTGTGTTCACCAGTAAACAGCTCCATGCGGTGTTCAACGGTAACCAGCACCAGGCCGTGTTCACCCCTAACCAGCTGCATGCCATGTTCACCTGTAACCAGCTCCGTGCCGTGTTCACCTGTAACCAGCTCCATGCTGTGTTCAGTAGTAACCAGCTCCGTGCCTTGTTCGCCAGTAACCAGCTCCATGCCGTTTCCACCAGTAACCAACTCCACGCTGTGTTCACCAGTAAACAGCTCCACGCCGTGTTCGCACGTAACCAGATCCATGCCGTGCTCGCCAGTCACCTGCTCTGTGCCATGTTGACCAGTAACCAGCTCCATGTCGTTTTCACCAGTAATGACCTCTGTGCTGTATTCAACAGTAACCAGCTCCATGCCGTGTACATCAGTAACGAGCTCCGTGCCGTATTAAAGTGTAACCAGGTCCGCACCGCGTTTGCCATTAACCAGCTCTCTGCCATGTTCACCAGTAACCTGATCTGTGCCGTGTTCACAAGTAACAAGCTCCGTGCCACGTTCACCAACAACCAGCTTCACGCCATGTTCGCCAGTAAACAGCTCCACGCTGTGTTCACCTGTTACCAGCTCCACGCCGTTTTCACCAGTAACCAGCTCCACACAGTGTTCAACAGTAACCAGCTCCACACCGTGTTCACCAGTAACCAGCTCCGCGTCATGTTCACCAGTAACCAGCTCCGTGCCGTGTTCACCAGTAAGCAGCTCCACAACGTGTTCACCAGTAACCAGCTCCGTGCCGTGTTCACCAGTAACCAGCTCCACAACGTGTTCACCAGTAGCCAGCTCCATGCCGTGTTCACCAGTAACCAGCCCCACGCCGTGTTCACCAGTAACCAGCTCCGCTTCGTGTTCACGCATAACCAACTCCACACCGTGTTCACCAGTAACCAGCTCCACGCCGTGTTCACCAGTAACCATCTCCACACCATGTTCACTAGTAACCAGCACCATGCTGTGTCCTCCATTAACCAGCTCCATGCCGTGTTCACCTGTAACAAGCTCCATGATGTGTTCACCAGTAAACAGCTCCATGTGGTGTTAAACAGTAACCAGCACCAGGCCGTTTTCACCCCTAACCAGCTCCACGCCATGTTCACCAGTACCCAGCTCTGTGCCGTGTCCACCAGTTACCGGTTCCACAACGTGTTCACCAGTAACCAGCTCCACGCCGTGTTCACCAGTAACCAGCACAATGCCGTCTTCACCAGTCAGCAGATTCATGCCATGTTCACCAGTAACCAGCTCCACGCCGTGTTCACCAGTAACCATCTCCACACCATGTTCACTAGTAACCAGCACCATGCCGTGTCCACCATTAACCAGCTCCATGCCGTATTCACCTGTAACAAGCTCCCTGTTGTGTTCGCCAGTAAACAGCTCCATGTGGTGTTCACCAGTAACCAGCACAATGCCATCTTCACCAGTCAGCAGATTCATGCCGTGTTCACCAGTAACCAGATCTGTGCCATGTTCACTAGTATCCAGCTACATGCTGTGTTCACCAGTAACCTGCTCCACGCCATGTTCACCAGTAACCAGCTCCACGCCATGTTCACCAGTATCCAGCTCCATGCGGTGTTCACCAGTAACCAGCTCCGTGCCGTGTTCACTTGTGACCAGCTCCATGTTGTGTTCACCAGTAAACAGTTCCATGCGGTGTTCAACGGTAACCAGCACCAGGCCATGTTCACCCCTAACCAGCTGCACGCCATGTTCACCTGTAACCAGCTCCATGCCATGTTCACCTGTAACCAGCTCCATGCTGTGTTCACCAGCAACCAGCTCCACGCAGTGTTCACCAGTAACCAGCTCCACGCCGTGTTCACCCGTAACCAGATCCATGCCTTGCTCACCAGTAACCAGCTCTGTGCCATGTTGCCCAGTAACCAGCTCCATGCCGTGTTCACCAGTAATGACCTCTGTGCTGTATTCAACAGCTCCATGCCGTGTACATCAGTAACGAGCTCCGTGCCGTATTAAACAGTAACTAGGTCCGCACAGCGTTTGCCAGTAACCAGCTCTCTGCCATGTTCACCAGTAACCTGATCTGTGCCGTGTTCACAAGTAACAAGCTCCGTGCCACGTACACCAGCAACCAGCTTCACGCCATGTTCGCCAGTAAACAGCTCCACGCTGTGTTCACCTGTAACCAACTACACGCCGTTTTCACCAGTAACCAGCTCCACACTGTGTTCAACAGTAACCAGCTCCATGCCGTGTTCACCAGTAACGAGCCCCACGCCTTCATCAGCAGTAAACAGCTCCGTGCCATGTTGACCAGTAACCTGCTCCATGCCATGTTCAAAAGTAAACGGCTCCGTGCCGTTTTCACCAGTAACTAGCTCCACACTGTGTTCACCAGTATACAGCTGTGTGCCGTGTTCAACAGCAACAAGCTCTGCACGGTTTTCACCAGTAACCAGCTCCACACTGTGTTCAACAGTAACCAGCTCCATGCCATGTTCACCAGTAACGAGCTCCACGCCTTCCTCAGCAGTAAACAGCTCCGTGCTGTGTTCATCAGTAACCAGCTCCGTGCCGTGTTCACCAGTAACCAGCTCCATGCTGTGTTCACCAGTAACCATCTGAGGTTCGTGTTCACCCTTAACCAACTCCACACCGTGTTCACCAGTAACCAGCTCCATGCCGTGTTCACCAGTAACCAGCTCCACGCCGTGTTCACCAGTAACCAGCTCCATGCTGTGTTCACCAGTAACCAGCTCTGTGCCATGTTCACCAGTAACCAGCTCCGCTTCGTGTTCACGCATAACCAACTCCACATCGTGTTCACCAGTAACCAGCTCCATGCCGTGTGCACCAGTAACCATCTCCACACCATGTTCACTAGTAACCAGCACCATGCCGTGTCCACCATTAACCAGCTCCATGCCGTGTTCACCTGTAACAAGCTCCATGTTGTGTTCACCAGTAAACAGCTCCATGCGGTGTTCAACAGTAACCAGCACCAGGCCGTTTTCACCCCTAACCAGCTCCACGCCGTGTTCACCAGTACCCAGCTCTGTGCCTTGTCCACCAGTTACCGGTTCCACAACGTGTTCACCAGTAACCAGCTCCACGCCGTGTTCACCAGTAACCAGCACAATGCCGTCTTCACCAGTCAGCAGATTCATGCCGTGTTCACCAGTAACCAGATCTGTGCCATGTTCACTAGTATCCAGCTACATGCTGTGTTCACCAGTAACCAGCTCCACTCCGGGTTCACCAGTAATCAGCTCCATGCCGTGTTCACCAGTAACCAGCTCCACACCATGTTCGCCATTTACCAACTCCGTGCCATGTTCACCAGTAACCAGCTCCACGCCTTCTTCACCCATAACCAGCTCCATGCCTTCTTCACCAGTAACCAGCTCCATGCCGTGTTCACCAGTAACAAGCTCCATGCCATGTTCGCCAGTAACCAGCTCCGTGCCGTTTTCACCAGTAACCAGCTCCACCCCCTGTTCACAAGTAATCAGCTCCACTCCGTGTTCACCAGTGACCAGTTCCGTGCCATGTTCACCTGTAACAAGCTCCACGCATTCTGCACCAGTAACCAGCTCAGTGCCGTGTTCACCGGTAACCAGCTCCCACGCCTTCTGCACCAGTAACCAACTCCGTGCCGTGTTCACCAGTAACCAGCTCCATGCCGTGTTCACCAGTAACCAGCTCCATGCCGTGTTCACCAGTAACCAGCTCCACGCCCTTTTCACAAGTAATCAGCTCCACTCTGTGTCCCGCAGTAATCAGCTCCGCACCGTGTTCACCCGTAACCAGCTGCACACTGTGTTTACCATTAATCAGCTAGACACCGTGTTCACCAGTAACCAGCTGCACACTGTGTTTACCAGTAACCAGCTCCACGCCGTGTTCACCAGTAACCAGCACCATGTCGTGTTCGCCAGTAACCAGCTCCTTGCCATGTTCACCATTAACCAGCTCTATACCGTGTTCACCTTTAAGCAGCTCCATGCCGTGTTCACCAGTAACCAGCTCCATGCCGTGTTCACCAGTAACCAGCTCCACGAAGTGTTCACCAGTAACCAGCTCCACGAAGTGTTCACCAGTAACCAGCTCCACGCCGCATTCCCCAGTAACCAGCTCCACGCTGCATTCGCAGGGAACCAGCTCCGTGCCGTGTTCACCAGTAACCAGCTCCATGCCGTGTTCACCAGTAACTAGCTCCACACCGTGTTCACCAGTAACTAGCTCCACGCCGGGTTCACCAGTACCCAGCTCCGCGCTGGTTTCCAAGTAAACCAGCTCCATGTCATGTTCACAAGTAATCAGCTCCACACCGTGTTCGCCAGTAACCAGCTCCGTGCCATGTTCACCAGTAACCAGCTCCATGCCATGTTCACCAGTAACCAGCTCCACGAAGTGTTCACCAGTAACCAGCTCCACGCCGTGCTCACCAGTAACCAGCTCCATGCTGTGTTCACCAGTAAACAGCTCCACGCCGGGTTCACCAGTACCCAGCTATGCGCTGGTTTCCAAGTAACTAGCTCCATGCTGTGTTCACAAGTAACTAGCTCCATGCTGTGTTCACCAGTAATCAGCTCCATGCCGTGTTCAGCAGTAACTAGCTCCACGCTGTGTTCACCAGTAATCAGCTCCATGCCGTGTTCACATGTAATCAGCTCCACACAGTGTTCACCAGTAATCAGCTCCATGCTGCTTTCGCCAGTAACCAGCTCCATGCCATGTTCACCAGTAACCAGCTCCATGCCGTGTTCACCAGTAACCAGCTCCACGAAGTGTTGACCAGTAACCAGCTACACGCCGTGTTCACCAGTAACCAACACAATGCCGTCTTCACCAGTCAGCAGATTCATGCCGTGTTCACCAGTATCCAGCTCCGTGCCATGTTCACTAGTATCCAGCTACATGCTGTGTTCACCAGTAACCTGCTCCACGCCATGTTCACCAGTAACCAGCTCCACACCATGTTCACCAGTATCCAGCTCCATGCGGTGTTCACCAGTAACCAGCTCCGTGCCGTGTTCACTTGTGACCAGCTCCATGTTGTGTTTGCCAGTAAACAGCTCCATGCGGTGTTCAACGGTAACCAGCACCAGGCCGTGTTCACCCCTGAACAGCTGCACGCCATGTTCACCTGTAACCAGCTCCGTGCCGTGTTCATCTGTAACCAGCTCCATGCCGTGTTCACCAGTAACCAACTCCACGCTGTGTTCACCAGTAACCAGCTCCAAGCCGTGTTCACCCGTAACCAGATCCATGCCGTGCTCGCCAGTAACCAGCTCTGTGCCATGTTGACCAGTAACCAGCTCCATTCCGTGTTCACCAGTAATGACCTCTGTGCTGTATTCAACAGTAACCAGCTCCATGCCGTGTACATCAGTAACGAGCTCCGTGCTGTATTAAACAGTAACCAGGTCCGCACCACGTTTGCCAGTAACCAGCTCTCTGCCATGTTCACCAGTAACCTGATCTGTGCCGTGTTCACAAGTAACAAGCTCCGTGCCACGTTCACCAGCAACCAGCTTCACACTGTGTTCAGCAGTAACCAGCTCCATGCCGTGTTCACCAGTAACGAGCTCCACGCCATTTTCATCAGTAAACAGCTCCGTGCCTTGTTCACCAGTAACCAGCTCCATGCCGTGTTCACCAGTAACCAGCTCCACGCCGTGTTCACCAGTAACCATCTCCACACCATGTTCACTAGTAACCAGCACCATGCCGTGTCCACCATTAACCAGCTCCATGCCGTATTCACCTGTAACAAGCTCCCTGTTGTGTTCACCAGTAAACAGCTCCATGTGGTGTTCAACAGTAACCAGCACCAGGCCGTGTTCACCCCTAACCATCTCCACGCCATGTTCACCAGTAACCAGCTCCACGCCGTGTTCACCAGTAACCAGCACATTTCCGTCTTCACCAGTCAGCAGATTCATGCCGTGTTCACCAGTAACCAGCTCCGTGCCGTGTTCACTGGTATCCAGCTACATGCTGTGTTCCCCAGTAACCAGCTCCGTGCCATGTTCACTTGTGACCAGCTCCATGTTGTGTTCACCAGTAAACAGCTCCATGCGGTGTTCAACGGTAACCAGCACCAGGCCGTGTTCACCCCTAACCAGCTGCATGCCATGTTCACCTGTAACCAGCTCCGTGCCGTGTTCACCTGTAACCAGCTCCATGCTGTGTTCAGTAGTAACCAGCTCCGTGCCTTGTTTGCCAGTAACCAGCTCCATGCCGTTTCCACCAGTAACCAACTCCACGCTGTGTTCACCAGTAACCAGCTCCATGCCGTGTTCGCACGTAACCAGATCCATGCCGTGCTCGCCAGTCACCTGCTCTGTGCCATGTTGACCAGTAACCAGCTCCATGTCGTGTTCACCAGTAATGACCTCTGTGCTGTATTCAACAGTAACCAGCTCCATGCCGTGTACATCAGTAACGAGCTCCGTGCCGTATTAAAGTGTAACCAGGTCCGCACCGCGTTTGCCATTAACCAGCTCTCTGCCATGTTCACCAGTAACCTGATCTGTGCCGTGTTCACAAGTAACAAGCTCCGTGCCACGTTCACCAACAACCAGCTTCATGCCATGTTCGCCAGTAAACAGCTCCACGCTGTGTTCACCTGTTACCAGCTCCACGCCATTTTCACCAGTAACCAGCTCCACACTGTGTTCAACAGTAACCAGCTCCACACCGTGTTCACCAGTAACCAGCTCCGCGTCATGTTCACCAGTAACCAGCTCCGTGCCGTGTTCACCAGTAAGCAGCTCCACAACGTGTTCACCAGTAACCAGCTCCGTGCCGTGTTCACCAGTAACCAGCTCCACAACGTGTTCACCAGTAGCCAGCTCCATGCCGTGTTCACCAGTAACCCGCTCCACGCCGTGTTCACCAGTAACCAGCTCCGCTTCGTGTTCACGCATAACCAACTCCACACCGTGTTCACCAGTAACCAGCTCCACGCCGTGTTCACCAGTAACCATCTCCACACCATGTTCACTAGTAACCAGCACCATGCTGTGTCCACCATTAACCAGCTCCATGCCGTGTTCACCTGTAACAAGCTCCATGTTGTGTTCACCAGTAAACAGCTCCATGTGGTGTTAAACAGTAACCAGCACCAGGCCGTGTTCACCAGTAACCAGCTCCACGCCATGTTCACCAGTACCCAGCTCTGTGCCGTGTCCACCAGTTACCGGTTCCACAACGTGTTCACCAGTAACCAGCTCCACGCCGTGTTCACCAGTAACCAGCACAATGCCGTCTTCACCAGTCAGCAGATTCATGCCGTGTTCACCAGTAACCAGATCTGTGCCATGTTCACTAGTATCCAGCTACATGCTGTGTTCACCAGTAACCTGCTCCACGCCATGTTCACCAGTAACCAGCTCCACGCCATGTTCACCAGTATCCAGCTCCATGCGGTGTTCACCAGTAACCAGCTCCGTGCCGTGTTCACTTGTGACCAGCTCCATGTTGTGTTCACCAGTAAACAGTTCCATGCGGTGTTCAACGGTAACCAGCACCAGGCCATGTTCACCCCTAACCAGCTGCACGCCATGTTCACCTGTAACCAGCTCCATGCCATGTTCACCTGTAACCAGCTCCATGCTGTGTTCACCAGCAACCAGCTCCACGCAGTGTTCACCAGTAACCAGCTCCACGCCGTGTTCACCCGTAACCAGATCCATGCCTTGCTCACCAGTAACCAGCTCTGTGCCATGTTGCCCAGTAACCAGCTCCATGCCGTGTTCACCAGTAATGACCTCTGTGCTGTATTCAACAGCTCCATGCCGTGTACATCAGTAACGAGCTCCGTGCCGTATTAAACAGTAACTAGGTCCGCACCGCGTTTGCCAGTAACCAGCTCTCTGCCATGTTCACCAGTAACCTGATCTGTGCCGTGTTCACAAGTAACAAGCTCCGTGCCACGTACACCAGCAACCAGCTTCACGCCATGTTCGCCAGTAAACAGCTCCACGCTGTGTTCACCTGTAACCAGCTACACGCCGTTTTCACCAGTAACCAGCTCCACACTGTGTTCAACAGTAACCAGCTCCATGCCGTGTTCACCAGTAACGAGCCCCACGCCTTCATCAGCAGTAAACAGCTCCGTGCCATGTTGACCAGTAACCTGCTCCATGCCATGTTCAAAAGTAAACAGCTCCGTGCCGTTTTCACCAGTAACCAGCTCCACACTGTGTTCACCAGTATACAGCTGTGTGCCGTGTTCAACAGCAACAAGCTCTGCACGGTTTTCACCAGTAACCAGCTCCACACTGTGTTCAACAGTAACCAGCTCCATGCCATGTTCACCAGTAACGAGCTCCACGCCTTCCTCAGCAGTAAACAACTCCATGCTGTGTTCATCAGTAACCAGCTCCGTGCCGTGTTCACCAGTAACCAGCTCCATGCTGTGTTCACCAGTAACCATCTGAGGTTCGTGTTCACCCTTAACCAACTCCACACCGTGTTCACCAGTAACCAGCTCCATGCCGTGTTCACCAGTAACCAGCTCCACGCCGTGTTCACCAGTAACCAGCTCCATGCTGTGTTCACCAGTAACCAGCTCTGTGCCATGTTCACCAGTAACCAGCTCCGCTTCGTGTTCACGCATAACCAACTCCACATCGTGTTCACCAGTAACCAGCTCCATGCCGTGTGCACCAGTAACCATCTCCACACCATGTTCACTAGTAACCAGCACCATGCCGTGTCCACCATTAACCAGCTCCATGCCGTGTTCACCTGTAACAAGCTCCATGTTGTGTTCACCAGTAAACAGCTCCATGCGGTGTTCAACAGTAACCAGCACCAGGCCGTTTTCACCCCTAACCAGCTCCACGCCGTGTTCACCAGTACCCAGCTCTGTGCCTTGTCCACCAGTTACCGGTTCCACAACGTGTTCACCAGTAACCAGCTCCACGCCGTGTTCACCAGTAACCAGCACAATGCCGTCTTCACCAGTCAGCAGATTCATGCCGTGTTCACCAGTAACCAGATCTGTGCCATGTTCACTAGTATCCAGCTACATGCTGTGTTCACCAGTAACCAGCTCCACTCCGGGTTCACCAGTAATCAGCTCCATGCCGTGTTCACCAGTAACCAGCTCCACACCATGTTCGCCATTTACCAACTCCGTGCCATGTTCACCAGTAACCAGCTCCACGCCTTCTTCACCCATAACCAGCTCCATGCCTTCTTCACCAGTAACCAGCTCCATGCCGTGTTCACCAGTAACAAGCTCCATGCCATGTTCGCCAGTAACCAGCTCCGTGCCGTTTTCACCAGTAACCAGCTCCACCCCCTGTTCACAAGTAATCAGCTCCACTCCGTGTTCGCCAGTAACCAGTTCCGTGCCATGTTCACCTGTAACAAGCTCCACGCATTCTGCACCAGTAACCAGCTCAGTGCCGTGTTCACCGGTAACCAGCTCCCACGCCTTCTGCACCAGTAACCAACTCCGTGCCGTGTTCACCAGTAACCAGCTCCATGCCGTGTTCACCAGTAACCAGCTCCATGCCGTGTTCACCAGTAACCAGCTCCACGCCCTTTTCACAAGTAATCAGCTCCACTCTGTGTCCCGCAGTAATCAGCTCCGCACCGTGTTCACCAGTAACCAGCTGCACACTGTGTTTACCAGTAACCAGCTCCACGCCGTGTTCACCAGTAACCAGCACCATGTCGTGTTCGCCAGTAACCAGCTCCTTGCCATGTTCACCATTAACCAGCTCTATACCGTGTTCACCTTTAAGCAGCTCCATGCCGTGTTCACCAGTAACCAGCTCCATGCCGTGTTCACCAGTAACCAGCTCCACGAAGTGTTCACCAGTAACCAGCTCCACGAAGTGTTCACCAGTAACCAGCTCCACGCCGCATTCCCCAGTAACCAGCTCCACGCTGCATTCGCAGGGAACCAGCTCCGTGCCGTGTTCACCAGTAACCAGCTCCATGCCGTGTTCACCAGTAACTAGCTCCACACCGTGTTCACCAGTAACTAGCTCCACGCCGGGTTCACCAGTACCCAGCTCCGCGCTGGTTTCCAAGTAAACCAGCTCCATGTCATGTTCACAAGTAATCAGCTCCACACCGTGTTCGCCAGTAACCAGCTCCGTGCCATGTTCACCAGTAACCAGCTCCATGCCATGTTCACCAGTAACCAGCTCCACGAAGTGTTCACCAGTAACCAGCTCCACGCCGTGCTCACCAGTAACCAGCTCCATGCTGTGTTCACCAGTAAACAGCTCCACGCCGGGTTCACCAGTACCCAGCTATGCGCTGGTTTCCAAGTAACTAGCTCCATGCTGTGTTCACAAGTAACTAGCTCCATGCTGTGTTCACCAGTAATCAGCTCCATGCCGTGTTCAGCAGTAACTAGCTCCACGCTGTGTTCACCAGTAATCAGCTCCATGCCGTGTTCACATGTAATCAGCTCCACACAGTGTTCGCCAGTAATCAGCTCCATGCTGCTTTCGCCAGTAACCAGCTCCATGCCATGTTCACCAGTAACCAGCTCCATGCCGTGTTCACCAGTAACCAGCTCCACGAAGTGTTGACCAGTAACCAGCTACACGCCGTGTTCACCAGTAACCAACACAATGCCGTCTTCACCAGTCAGCAGATTCATGCCGTGTTCACCAGTATCCAGCTCCGTGCCATGTTCACTAGTATCCAGCTACATGCTGTGTTCACCAGTAACCTGCTCCACGCCATGTTCACCAGTAACCAGCTCCACACCATGTTCACCAGTATCCAGCTCCATGCGGTGTTCACCAGTAACCAGCTCCGTGCCGTGTTCACTTGTGACCAGCTCCATGTTGTGTTTGCCAGTAAACAGCTCCATGCGGTGTTCAACGGTAACCAGCACCAGGCCGTGTTCACCCCTGAACAGCTGCACGCCATGTTCACCTGTAACCAGCTCCGTGCCGTGTTCATCTGTAACCAGCTCCATGCCGTGTTCACCAGTAACCAACTTCACGCTGCGTTCACCAGTAACCAGCTCCAAGCCGTGTTCACCCGTAACCAGATCCATGCCGTGCTCGCCAGTAACCAGCTCTGTGCCATGTTGACCAGTAACCAGCTCCATTCCGTGTTCACCAGTAATGACCTCTGTGCTGTATTCAACAGTAACCAGCTCCATGCCGTGTACATCAGTAACGAGCTCCGTGCTGTATTAAACAGTAACCAGGTCCGCACCACGTTTGCCAGTAACCAGCTCTCTGCCATGTTCACCAGTAACCTGATCTGTGCCGTGTTCACAAGTAACAAGCTCCGTGCCACGTTCACCAGCAACCAGCTTCACACTGTGTTCAGCAGTAACCAGCTCCATGCCGTGTTCACCAGTAACGAGCTCCACGCCATTTTCATCAGTAAACAGCTCCGTGCCTTGTTCACCAGTAACCAGCTCCATGCCGTGTTCACCAGTAACCAGCTCCACGCCGTGTTCACCAGTAACCATCTCCACACCATGTTCACTAGTAACCAGCACCATGCCGTGTCCACCATTAACCAGCTCCATGCCGTATTCACCTGTAACAAGCTCCCTGTTGTGTTCACCAGTAAACAGCTCCATGTGGTGTTCAACAGTAACCAGCACCAGGCCGTGTTCACCCCTAACCATCTCCACGCCATGTTCACCAGTAACCAGCTCCACGCCGTGTTCACCAGTAACCAGCACATTTCCGTCTTCACCAGTCAGCAGATTCATGCCGTGTTCACCAGTAACCAGCTCCGTGCCGTGTTCACTGGTATCCAGCTACATGCTGTGTTCCCCAGTAACCAGCTCCGTGCCGTGTTCACTTGTGACCAGCTCCATGTTGTGTTCACCAGTAAACAGCTCCATGCGGTGTTCAACGGTAACCAGCACCAGGCCGTGTTCACCCCTAACCAGCTGCATGCCATGTTCACCTGTAACCAGCTCCGTGCCGTGTTCACCTGTAACCAGCTCCATGCTGTGTTCAGTAGTAACCAGCTCCGTGCCTTGTTTGCCAGTAACCAGCTCCATGCCGTTTCCACCAGTAACCAACTCCACGCTGTGTTCACCAGTAACCAGCTCCATGCCGTGTTCGCACGTAACCAGATCCATGCCGTGCTCGCCAGTCACCTGCTCTGTGCCATGTTGACCAGTAACCAGCTCCATGTCGTGTTCACCAGTAATGACCTCTGTGCTGTATTCAACAGTAACCAGCTCCATGCCGTGTACATCAGTAACGAGCTCCGTGCCGTATTAAAGTGTAACCAGGTCCGCACCGCGTTTGCCATTAACCAGCTCTCTGCCATGTTCACCAGTAACCTGATCTGTGCCGTGTTCACAAGTAACAAGCTCCGTGCCACGTTCACCAACAACCAGCTTCATGCCATGTTCGCCAGTAAACAGCTCCACGCTGTGTTCACCTGTTACCAGCTCCACGCCATTTTCACCAGTAACCAGCTCCACACTGTGTTCAACAGTAACCAGCTCCACACCGTGTTCACCAGTAACCAGCTCCGCGTCATGTTCACCAGTAACCAGCTCCGTGCCGTGTTCACCAGTAAGCAGCTCCACAACGTGTTCACCAGTAACCAGCTCCGTGCCGTGTTCACCAGTAACCAGCTCCACAACGTGTTCACCAGTAGCCAGCTCCATGCCGTGTTCACCAGTAACCCGCTCCACGCCGTGTTCACCAGTAACCAGCTCCGCTTCGTGTTCACGCATAACCAACTCCACACCGTGTTCACCAGTAACCAGCTCCACGCCGTGTTCACCAGTAACCATCTCCACACCATGTTCACTAGTAACCAGCACCATGCTGTGTCCACCATTAACCAGCTCCATGCCGTGTTCACCTGTAACAAGCTCCATGTTGTGTTCACCAGTAAACAGCTCCATGTGGTGTTAAACAGTAACCAGCACCAGGCCGTGTTCACCAGTAACCAGCTCCACGCCATGTTCACCAGTACCCAGCTCTGTGCCGTGTCCACCAGTTACCGGTTCCACAACGTGTTCACCAGTAACCAGCTCCACGCCGTGTTCACCAGTAACCAGCACAATGCCGTCTTCACCAGTCAGCAGATTCATGCCGTGTTCACCAGTAACCAGATCTGTGCCATGTTCACTAGTATCCAGCTACATGCTGTGTTCACCAGTAACCTGCTCCACGCCATGTTCACCAGTAACCAGCTCCACGCCATGTTCACCAGTATCCAGCTCCATGCGGTGTTCACCAGTAACCAGCTCCGTGCCGTGTTCACTTGTGACCAGCTCCATGTTGTGTTCACCAGTAAACAGTTCCATGCGGTGTTCAACGGTAACCAGCACCAGGCCATGTTCACCCCTAACCAGCTGCACGCCATGTTCACCTGTAACCAGCTCCATGCCATGTTCACCTGTAACCAGCTCCATGCTGTGTTCACCAGCAACCAGCTCCACGCAGTGTTCACCAGTAACCAGCTCCACGCCGTGTTCACCCGTAACCAGATCCATGCCTTGCTCACCAGTAACCAGCTCTGTGCCATGTTGCCCAGTAACCAGCTCCATGCCGTGTTCACCAGTAATGACCTCTGTGCTGTATTCAACAGCTCCATGCCGTGTACATCAGTAACGAGCTCCGTGCCGTATTAAACAGTAACTAGGTCCGCACCGCGTTTGCCAGTAACCAGCTCTCTGCCATGTTCACCAGTAACCTGATCTGTGCCGTGTTCACAAGTAACAAGCTCCGTGCCACGTACACCAGCAACCAGCTTCACGCCATGTTCGCCAGTAAACAGCTCCACGCTGTGTTCACCTGTAACCAGCTACACGCCGTTTTCACCAGTAACCAGCTCCACACTGTGTTCAACAGTAACCAGCTCCATGCCGTGTTCACCAGTAACGAGCCCCACGCCTTCATCAGCAGTAAACAGCTCCGTGCCATGTTGACCAGTAACCTGCTCCATGCCATGTTCAAAAGTAAACAGCTCCGTGCCGTTTTCACCAGTAACCAGCTCCACACTGTGTTCACCAGTATACAGCTGTGTGCTGTGTTCAACAGCAACAAGCTCTGCACGGTTTTCACCAGTAACCAGCTCCACACTGTGTTCAACAGTAACCAGCTCCATGCCATGTTCACCAGTAACGAGCTCCACGCCTTCCTCAGCAGTAAACAGCTCTGTGCTGTGTTCATCAGTAACCAGCTCCGTGCCGTGTTCACCAGTAACCAGCTCCATGCTGTGTTCACCAGTAACCATCTGAGGTTCGTGTTCACCCTTAACCAACTCCACACCGTGTTCACCAGTAACCAGCTCCATGCCGTGTTCACCAGTAACCAGCTCCACGCCGTGTTCACCAGTAACCAGCTCCATGCCGTGTTCACCAGTAACCAGCTCTGTGCCATGTTCACCAGTAACCAGCTCCGCTCCGTGTTCACGCATAACCAACTCCACATCATGTTCACCAGTAACCAGCTCCATGCCGTGTGCACCAGTAACCATCTCCACACCATGTTCACTAGTAACCAGCACCATGCCGTGTCCACCATTAACCAGCTCCATGCCGTGTTCACCTGTAACCAGCTCCATGTTGTGTTCACCAGTAAACAGCTCCATGCGGTGTTCAACAGTAACCAGCACCAGGCCGTTTTCACCCCTAACCAGCTCCACGCCATGTTCACCAGTACCCAGCTCTGTGCCGTGTCCACCAGTTACCGGTTCCACAACGTGTTCACCAGTAACCAGCTCCACGCCGTGTTCACCAGTAACCAGCACAATGCCGTCTTCACCAGTCAGCAGATTCATGCCGTGTTCACCAGTAACCAGATCTGTGCCATGTTCACTAGTATCCAGCTACATGCTGTGTTCACCAGTAACCTGCTCCACGCCATGTTGCCCAGTAACCTGCTCCACGCCATGTTCACCAGTATCCAGCTCCATGCGGTGTTCACCAGTAACCAGCTCCGTGCTGTGTTCACTTGTGACCAGCTCCATGTTGTGTTCACCAGTAAACAGTTCCATGCGGTGTTCAACGGTAACCAGCACCAGGCCATGTTCACCCCTAAACAGCTGCACGCCATGTTCACCTGTAACCAGCTCCATGCCATGTTCACCTGTAACCAGCTCCATGCTGTGTTCACCAGCAACCAGCTCCTCGCAGTGTTCAACAGTAACCAGCTCCACGCCGTGTTCATCCGTAACCAGATCCATGCCTTGCTCACCAGTAACCAGCTCTGTGCCATGTTGCCCAGTAACCAGCTCCATGCCGTGTTCACCAGTAATGACCTCTGTGCTGTATTCAACAGCTCCATGCCGTGTACATCAGTAACGAGCTCCATGCCGTATTAAACAGTAACTAGGTCCGCACCGCGTTTGCCAGTAACCAGCTCTCTGCCATGTTCACCAGTAACCTGATCTGTGCCGTGTTCACAAGTAACAAGCTCCGTGCCACGTACACCAGCAACCAGCTTCACGCCATGTTCGCCAGTAAACAGCTCCACGCTGTGTTCACCTGTAACCAGCTCCGTGCCGTTTTCACCAGTAACCAGCTCCACACTGCGTTCACCAGTATACAGCTGTGTGCCGTGTTCAACAGCAACAAGCTCTGCACGGTTTTCACCAGTAACCAGCTCCACACTGTGTACAACAGTAACCAGCTCCATGCCATGTTCACCAGTAACGAGCTCCACGCCTTCCTCAGCAGTAAACAGCTCCGTGCCATGTTCATCAGTAACCAGCTCCGTGCAGTGTTCATCAGTAACCAGCTCCATGCTGTATTCACCAGTAACCATCTCCGGTTCGTGTTCACCCTTAACCAACTCCACACTGTGTTCAGCAATAACCAGCTTCATGCTGTGTTCACCAGTAACCAGCTCCACAGCGTGTTCACCAGTAACCTGCTCCATGCCGTGTTCACCAGTAACCAGCTCCGTGCCATGTTCACCAGTAACCAGCTCCGCTTCGTGTTCACGCATAACCAACTCCACACCGTGTTCACCAGTAACCATCTCCACACCATGTTCACTAGTAACCAGCACCATGCTGTGTCCACCATTAACCAGCTCCATGCCGTGTTCACCTGTAACAAGCTCCATGTTGTGTTGACCAGTAAACAGCTCCATGTGGTGTTAAACAGTAACCAGCACCAGGCCGTTTTTACCCGTAACCAGCTCCACGCCATGTTCACCAGTACCCAGCTCTGTGCCGTGTCCACCAGTTACCGGCTCCACAACGTGTTCACCAGTAACCAGCTCCACGCTGTGTTCACCAGTAACCAGCACACTGCCGTCTTCACCAGTCAGCAGATTCATGCCGTGTTCACCAGTAACCAGATCCGTGCCATGTTCACTAGTATCCAGCTACATGCTGTGTTCACCAGTAACCTGCTCCACGCCATGTTCACCAGTAACCAGCTCCACGCCATGTTCACCAGTATCCAGCTCCGTGCTGTGTTCACTTGTGACCAGCTCCATGTTGTGTTCACCAGTAAACAGTTCCATGCGGTGTTCAACGGTATCCAGCACCAGGCCATGTTCACCCCTAACCAGCTGCACGTCATGTTCACCTGTAACCAGCTCCATGCCATGTTCACCTGTAACCAGCTCCATGCCGTGTTCACCAGCAACCAGCTCCACGCAGTGTTCACCAGTAACCAGCTCCACGCCGTGTTCACCCGTAACCAGATCCATGCCTTGCTCGCCAGTAACCAGCTCTGTGCCATGTTGCCCAGTAAAAAGCTCCATGCCGTGTTCACCAGTAATGACCTCTGTGCTGTATTCAACAGCTCCATGCCGTGTACATCAGTAACGAGCTCCGTGCCGTATTAAACAGTAACTAGATCCGCACCGCGATTACCAGTAACCAGCTCTCTGCCATGTTCACCAGTAACCTGATCTGTGCCGTGTTCACAAGTAACAAGCTCCGTGCCACGTTCACCAGCAACCAGCTTCACGCCATGTTCGCCAGTAAACAGCTCCACGCTGTGTTCACCTGTAACCAGCTCCACGCCGTTTTCACCAGTAACCAGCTCCACACTGTGTTCAACAGTAACCAGCTCCATGCCGTGTTCACCAGTAACGAGCCCCACGCCTTCATCAGCAGTAAACAGCTCCGTGCCATGTTGACCAGTAACCTGCTCCATGCCATGTTCAAAAGTAAACAGCTCCATGCCGTTTTCACCAGTAACCAGCTCCACACTGTGTTCACCAGTATACAGCTGTGTGCCGTGTTCAACAGCAACAAGCTCTGCACGGTTTTCACCAGTAACCAGCTCCACACTGTGTACAACAGTAACCAGCTCCATGCCATGTTCACCAGTAACGAGCTCCACACCTTCCTCAGCAGTAAACAGCTCCGTGCCATGTTCATCAGTAACCAACTCCACACTGTGTTCACCAATAACCAGCTTCATGTTGTGTTCACCAGTAACCAGCTCCACAGCGTGTTCACCTGTAACCAGCTCCATGCCGTGTTCACCAGTAACCAGATCCGTGCCATGTTCACTAGCATCCAGCTACATGCTGTGTTCACCAGTAACCTGCTCCATGCCATGTTCACCAGTAACCAGCTCCACGCCATGTTCACCAGTATCCAGCTCCATGCGGTGTTCACCAGTAACCAGCTCCGTGCCGTGTTCACTTGTGACCAGCTCCATGTTGTGTTCACCAGTAAACAGTTCCATGCGGTGTTCAACGGTAACCAGCACCAGGCCATGTTCACAGCTAACCAGCTGCACGCCATGTTCACCTGTAACCAGCTCCATGCCATGTTCACCTGTAACCAGCTTCATGCCGTGTTCACCAGCAACCAGCTCCACGCAGTGTTCACCAGTAACCTGCTCCATGCCGTGTTCACCAGTAACCAGCACCGTGCCATGTTCACCAGTAACCAGCTCCGCTTCGTGTTCACGCATAACCAACTCCACACCGTGTTCACCAGTAACCAGCTCCACGCTGTGTTCACCTGTAACCAGCTCCACGCCGTTTTCACCAGTAACCAGCTCCAAACTGTGTTCAACAGTAACCAGCTCCATGCCGTGTTCAACAGTAACGAGCCCCACGCCTTCATCAGCAGTAAACAGCTCTGTGCCGTGTTCACCAGTAACCAGCTCCATGCCGTGTTCACCAGTAACCAGCACATTGCCATCTTCACCAGTCAGCTGATTCATGCCGTGTTCACCAGTAACCAGCTCCGTGCCGTGTTCACTAGTATCCAGCTACATGCTGTGCTCACCAGTAACCTGCTCCACGCCATGTTCACCAGCATCCAGCTCCATGCGGTGTTCACCAGTAACCAGCTCCATGCCGTGTTCACTTGTGACCAGCTCCATGTTGTGTTCGCCAGTAACCAGCTCCGTGCCGTGTCCACCAGTTACCGGCTCCATGCCGTGTTCACCAGTAACGAGCTCCACGCCTTCATCAGCAGTAAACAGCTCAGTGCCGTGTTCACCAGTAACCAGCTCCACAACGTGTTCACAAGTAACCAGCTCCGTGCTGTGTTCACCAGTAACCATCTCCGATTCATGTTCACCTTTAACCAACTCCACACCGTGTTCACCAGTAACCAGCTCCGCGTCATGTTCACCAGTAACCAGCTCCATGCCGTGTTCACCAGTAACCAGCTCCACACCGTGTTCACCAGTAACCAGCTCCACGCCGTGTTCACCAGTAACCAACTCCACGCCGTGTTCACCGGTAACCAGATCCATGCCGTGTTCACCAGTAACCAGATCCATGTCAGTCTCGCCACTAACCAGCTCCGTGCCATGTTGACCAGTAACCTGCTCCATGCCATGTTCAAAAGTAAACAGCTCCGTGCCGTTTTCACCAGTAACCAGCTCCACACTGTGTTCACCAGTATCCAGCTGTGTGTCGTGTTCAACAGCAACAAGCTCTGCACGGTTTTCACCAGTAACCAGGTCCACACTGTGTTCAACAGTAACCAGCTCCATGCCATGTTCACCAGTAACGAGCTCCACGCCTTCCTCAGCAGTAAACAGCTCCGTGCCGTGTTCATCAGTAACCAGCTCCATGCCGTGTTCACCAGTAACCAGCTCCATGCTGTGTTCACCAGTAACCATCTGAGGTTCGTGTTCACCCTTAGCCAACTCCACACTTTGTTCACCAGTAACCAGCTCCGTGCCGTGTTCACCAGTAACCAGCTCCACAACGTGTTCACCAGTAACCAGCTCCATGCCATGTTCACCAGTAACCAGCTCTGTGCCATGTTCACCAGTAACCAGCTCCGCTTCGTGTTCACGCATAACCAACTCCACACCGTGTTCACCAGTAACCAGCTCCATGCCGTAAGCACCAGTAACCATCTCCACACCATGTTCACTAGTAACCAGCACTATGCCGTGTCCACGATTAACCAGCTCTTGCCGTGTTCACCTGTAACAAGCTCCATGTTGTGTTCACCAGTAAACAGCTCCATGCGGTGTTCAACAGTAACCAGCACCAGGCCGTGTTCACCCCTAACCAGCTCCATGCCATGTTCACCAGTAACCAGCTCTGTGCCTTGTCCACCAGTTACCGGCTCCACAACGTGTTCACCAGTAACCAGCTCCGTGCCGTGTTCACCAGTAACCAGCTCCGTGCCATGTTCACCAGTAACCAGCTCTGCTTCGTGTTCACGCATAACCAACTCCACACCGTTTTCACCAGTAACCAGCTCCGTGCCATGTTCACCAGTAACGAGCTCCACGCCTTCCTCAGCAGTAAACAGCTCCGTGCCGTGTTCATCAGTAACCAGCTCCGTGCCGTGTTCACCAGTAACCAGCTCCATGCTGTGTTCACCAGTAACCATCTCTGGTTCGTGTTCCCCCTTAACCAACTCCACACCGCGTTCACCAGTAACCAGCTCCGTGCCGTGTTCACCAGTAACCAGCTCCATGCCGTGTTCACCAGTAACCAGCTCCGTGCCATGTTCACCACTAACCAGCTCCGCTTCGTGTTCACGCATAACCAACTCCACACCGTGTTCACCAGTAACCAGCTCCATGCCGTGTGCACCAGTAACCATCTCCACACCATGTTCACTAGTAACCAGCACCAGGCCCTGTTCACCCCTAACCAGCTCCGTGCCTTGTTCGCCAGTAACCAGCTCCATTCCGTGTTCGCCAGTAACCAGCTCCACACCGTGTTCACCAGTAACCAGCTCTGCATCTTGTTCACCAGTAACCAGCTCCACGCCGTGTTCACCAGTAACCAACTCCACGCCGTGTTCACCGGTAACCAGATCCATGCCGTGTTCACCAGTAACCAGATCCATGCCATTCTCACCAGTAACCAGCTCCGTGCCATGTTGACCAGTAACCTGCTCCATGCCATGTTCAAAAGTAACCAGCTCCACACTGTGTTCACCAGTATCCAGCTGTGTGCCGTGTTCAACAGCAATAAGCTCTGCACCGTTTTCACCAGTAACCAGCTCCACACTGTGTTCAACAGTAACCAGCTCCATGCCATGTTCACCAGTAACCAGCTCCACGCCTTCCTCAGCAGTAACCAGCTCTGTGCCGTGTTCACCAGTAACCAGCTCTGGTTTGTGTTCACCCTTAACCAACTCCACACCGTGTTCACCAGTAACCAGCTCCGTGCCGCGTTCACCAGTTTCCAGCTCCACAACATGTTCACCAGTAACCAGCTCCATGCCGTGTTCACCAGTAACCAGCTGCGTGCCATGTTCACGAGTAACCAGCTCCGCTTCGTGTTCACGCATAACCAACTCCACACCGTGTTCACCAGTAACCAGCTCCACGCTGTGTTCACCTGTAACCAGCTCCACGCCGTTTTCACCAGTAACCAGCTCCAAACTGTGTTCAACAGTAACCAGCTCCATGCCGTGTTCAACAGTAACGAGCCCCACGCCTTCATCAGCAGTAAACAGCTCTGTGCCGTGTTCACCAGTAACCAGCTCCATGCCGTGTTCACCAGTAACCAGCACATTGCCATCTTCACCAGTCAGCTGATTCATGCCGTGTTCACCAGTAACCAGCTCCGTGCCGTGTTCACTAGTATCCAGCTACATGCTGTGCTCACCAGTAACCTGCTCCACGCCATGTTCACCAGCATCCAGCTCCATGCGGTGTTCACCAGTAACCAGCTCCATGCCGTGTTCACTTGTGACCAGCTCCATGTTGTGTTCGCCAGTAACCAGCTCCGTGCCGTGTCCACCAGTTACCGGCTCCATGCCGTGTTCACCAGTAACGAGCTCCACGCCTTCATCAGCAGTAAACAGCTCAGTGCCGTGTTCACCAGTAACCAGCTCCACAACGTGTTCACAAGTAACCAGCTCCGTGCTGTGTTCACCAGTAACCATCTCCGATTCATGTTCACCTTTAACCAACTCCACACCGTGTTCACCAGTAACCAGCTCCGCGTCATGTTCACCAGTAACCAGCTCCATGCCGTGTTCGCCAGTAACCAGCTCCACACCGTGTTCACCAGTAACCAGCTCCACGCCGTGTTCACCAGTAACCAACTCCACGCCGTGTTCACCGGTAACCAGATCCATGCCGTGTTCACCAGTAACCAGATCCATGTCAGTCTCGCCACTAACCAGCTCCGTGCCATGTTGACCAGTAACCTGCTCCATGCCATGTTCAAAAGTAACCAGCTCCGTGCCGTTTTCACCAGTAACCAGCTCCACACTGTGTTCACCAGTATCCAGCTGTGTGTCGTGTTCAACAGCAAGAAGCTCTGCACGGTTTTCACCAGTAACCAGGTCCACACTGTGTTCAACAGTAACCAGCTCCATGCCATGTTCACCAGTAAAGAGCTCCACGCCTTCCTCAGCAGTAAACAGCTCCGTGCCGTGTTCATCAGTAACCAGCTCCGTGCCGTGTTCACCAGTAACCAGCTCCATGCTGTGTTCACCAGTAACCATCTGAGGTTCGTGTTCACCCTTAGCCAACTCCACACTTTGTTCACCAGTAACCAGCTCCGTGCCGTGTTCACCAGTAACCAGCTCCACAACGTGTTCACCAGTAACCAGCTCCATGCCATGTTCACCAGTAACCAGCTCTGTGCCATGTTCACCAGTAACCAGCTCCGCTTCGTGTTCACGCATAACCAACTCCACACCGTGTTCACCAGTAACCAGCTCCATGCCGTAAGCACCAGTAACCATCTCCACACCATGTTCACTAGTAACCAGCACTATGCCGTGTCCACGATTAACCAGCTCCATGCCGTGTTCACCTGTAACAAGCTCCATGTTGTGTTCACCAGTAAACAGCTCCATGCGGTGTTCAACAGTAACCAGCACCAGGTCGTGTTCACCCCTAACCAGCTCCATGCCATGTTCACCAGTAACCAGCTCTGTGCCTTGTCCACCAGTTACCGGCTCCACAACGTGTTCACCAGTAACCAGCTCCACGCCGTGTTCACCAGTAACCAGCCCAATGCCGTCTTCACAAGTCAGCAGATTCATGCCATGTTCACCAGTAACCAGCTCCGTGCCGTGTTCACCAGTAACCAGCTCCGTGCCATGTTCACCAGTAACCAGCTCTGCTTCGTGTTCACGCATAACCAACTCCACACCGTTTTCACCAGTAACCAGCTCCGTGCCATGTTCACCAGTAACGAGCTCCACGCCTTCCTCAGCAGTAAACAGCTCCGTGCCGTGTTCATCAGTAACCAGCTCCGTGCCGTGTTCACCAGTAACCAGCTCCATGCTGTGTTCACCAGTAACCATCTCTGGTTCGTGTTCCCCCTTAACCAACTCCACACCGCGTTCACCAGTAACCAGCTCCGTGCCGTGTTCACCAGTAACCAGCTCCATGCCGTGTTCACCAGTAACCAGCTCCGTGCCATGTTCACCACTAACCAGCTCCGCTTCGTGTTCACGCATAACCAACTCCACACCGTGTTCACCAGTAACCAGCTCCATGCCGTGTGCACCAGTAACCATCTCCACACCATGTTCACTAGTAACCAGCACCAGGCCCTGTTCACCCCTAACCAGCTCCGTGCCTTGTTCGCCAGTAACCAGCTCCATTCCGTGTTCGCCAGTAACCAGCTCCACACCGTGTTCACCAGTAACCAGCTCTGCATCTTGTTCACCAGTAACCAGCTCCACGCCGTGTTCACCAGTAACCAACTCCACGCCGTGTTCACCGGTAACCAGATCCATGCCGTGTTCACCAGTAACCAGATCCATGCCATTCTCACCAGTAACCAGCTCCGTGCCATGTTGACCAGTAACCTGCTCCATGCCATGTTCAAAAGTAACCAGCTCCACACTGTGTTCACCAGTATCCAGCTGTGTGCCGTGTTCAACAGCAATAAGCTCTGCACCGTTTTCACCAGTAACCAGCTCCACACTGTGTTCAACAGTAACCAGCTCCATGCCATGTTCACCAGTAACCAGCTCCACGCCTTCCTCAGCAGTAACCAGCTCTGTGCCGTGTTCACCAGTAACCAGCTCTGGTTTGTGTTCACCCTTAACCAACTCCACACCGTGTTCACCAGTAACCAGCTCCGTGCCGCGTTCACCAGTTTCCAGCTCCACAACATGTTCACCAGTAACCAGCTCCATGCCGTGTTCACCAGTAACCAGCTGCGTGCCATGTTCACGAGTAACCAGCTCCGCTTCGTGTTCACGCATAACCAACTCCACACCGTGTTCACCAGTAACCAGCTCCACGCTGTGTTCACCAGTAACCATCTCCACACCATGTTCACTAGTAGCCAGCCTCATGCCGTGTCCAACATTAACCAGCTCCATGCCGTGTTCACCTGTAACAAGCTCCATGTTGTGTTCGCCAGTAAACAGCTCCATGCGGTGTTCAACAGTAACCAGCACCAGGCCGTGTTCACCCCTAACCAGCTCCACGCCATGTTCACCAGTAACCAGCTCTGTGCCGTGTCCACCAGTAACCTGCTCCACAACATGTTCACCAGTAACCAGCTCCACGCCGTGTTCACCAGTAACCAGCTCTGTGCTGTGTCCACCAGTTACCGGCTCCACAACATGTTCACCAGTAACCAGCTCCACGCTGTGTTCACCAGTAACCAGCACAATGCCGTCTTCACCAGTCAGCAGATTCATGCCGTGTTCACCAGTAACCAGCTCCGTGCCGTGTTCACTAGTATCCAGCTACATGCTGTGTTCACCAGTAACCTGCTCCACGCCATGTTCACCAGTAACCAGCTCCACACCATGTTCACCAGTATCCAGCTCCATGCGGTGTTCACCAGTAACCAGCTCCGTGCCTTGTTCACTTGTGACCAGCTCCATGTTGTGTTCGCCAGTAACCAGCTCTGTGCCGTGTCCACCAGTTACCGGCTCCATGCCGTGTTCACCAGTAACGAGCTCCACGCCGTCATCAGCAGTAAACAGCTCCGTGCCGTGTTCACCAGTAACCAGCTCCACAACGTGTTCACCAGTAACCAGCTCCATGCCGTGTACACCAGTAACCATCTCCGATTCATGTTCACCCTTAACCAACTCCACACCGTGTTCACCAGTAACCAGCTCCGCGTCATGTTCACCAGTAACCAGCTCCATGCTACGTTCACTTGTAACCAGCTCCGTGCCTTGTTCGCAAGTAACCAGCTCCATGCCATGTTCGGCAGTAACCAGCTCCACACCGTGTTCACCAGTAACCAGCCCCACAACGTGTTCACCAGTAACCAACTCCACGCCGTGTTCACCGGTAACCAGATCCATGCGTGTTCACCAGTAACCAGATCCATGCCATTCTCGCCACTAACCAGCTCCGTGCCATGTTGACCAGTAACCTGCTCCAAGCCATGTTCAAAAGTAAACAGCTCCGTGCCGTTTTCACCAGTAACCAGCTCCACACTGTGTTCAACAGTAACCAGCTCCATGCCATGTTCACCAGTAACGAGCTCCAAGCCTTCCTCAGCAGTAAACAGCTCCGTGCCGTGTTCATCAGTAACCAGCTCCGTGCCGTGTTCACCAGTAACCAGCTCCATGCTGTGTTCACCAGTAACCATCTCCGGTTCGTGTTCACCCTTAACCAACTCCACACCGTGTTCACCAGTAACCAGCTCCGTGCCGTGTTCACCAGTAACCAGCTCCACAACGTGTTCACCAGTAACCAGCTCCATCCCGTGTTCACCAGTAACCAGCTCCGTGCCATGCTCACCAGTAACCAGCTCCGCTTCGTGTTCACGCATAACCAACTCCACACCGTGTTCACCAGTAACCAGCTCCACACCGTGTTCACCAGTAACCATCTCCACACCATGTTCACTAGTAAATAGCACCATGCCGTCTCCACCATTAACCAGCTCCATGCCGTGTTCACCTGTAACAAGCTCCATCTTGTGTTCGCCAGTAAACAGCTCCATGCGGTGTTCAACAGTAACAAGCACCAGGCCGTGTTCACCCCTAACCAGCTACATGCCATGTTCACCAGTAACCAGCTCTGTGCCGTGTCCACCAGTTACCGGCTCCACAACGTGTTCACCAGTAACCAGCTCCACGCCGTGTTCACCAGTAACCAGCACAATGCCGTCTTTACCAGTCAGCAGATTCATGCCGTGTTCACCAGTATCCAGCTCCGTGCCGTGTTCACCAGTAACCAGCTACATGCTGTGTTCACCAGTAACCTGCTCCACGCCATGTTCACCAGTAACCAGCTCCACGCCATGTTCACCAGTATCCAGCTCCATGCGGTGTTCACCAGTAACCAGCTCCGTGCCGTGTTCACTTGTGACCAACTCCATGTTGTGTTCGCCAGTAAACTGCTCCATGCGGTGTTCAACGGTAACCAGCTCCAGGCTGTGTTCACCCCTGAACAGCTGCACGCCATGTTCGCCTGTAACCAGCTCCGTGCCGTGTTCATCTGTAACCGGCTCCATGCCGTGTTCACCATAACCAACTCCACGCTGTGTTCACCAGTAACCAGCTCCAAGCCGTGTTCACCCGTAACCAGATCCATGCCGTGCTCGCCAGTAACCAGCTCTGTGCCATGTTGACCAGTAACCAGCTCCATGCCGTGTTCACCAGTAATGACCTCTGTGCTGTATTCAACAGTAACCAGCTCCATGCCGTGTACATCAGTAACGAGCTCCGTGCCGTATTAAACAGTAACCAGGTCCGCACCACGTTTGCCAGTAACCAGCTCTCTGCCATGTTCACCAGTAACCTGATCTGTGCCGTGTTCACAAGTAACAAGCTCCGTGCCACGTTCACCAGCAACCAGCTTCACACTGTGTTCAACAGTAACCAGCTCCATGCCGTCTTCACCAGTAACGAGCTCCACGCCATTTTCATCAGTAAACAGCTCCGTGCCGTGTTCACCAGTAACCAGCTCCATGCCGTGTTCACCAGTAACCTGATCCGTGCAGTGTTCACCAGTAACCAGCTCCACGCCGAGTTCACCAGTAATGAGCTCCATGCCGTGTTCACCAGTAACCAGCTCCGTGCTGTGTTCACCAGTAACCAGCTCCACGCTGCATTCACAAGTAACCAGCTCCACGCCACGTTTACCAGTAACCAGCTCCACGCTGCGTTCACCAGTAACCAGCTCCGTGCCGTGTTCGCCAGTAACCAGCTCTGTGCCGTTTCAACCAGTTACCCGCTCCACAACGTGTTCACCAGTAACCAGCTCCACACCGTGTTCACCAGTAATCAGCTCCGCGTCGTGTTCACCAGTAACCAGCACAATGCCGTCTTCACCAGTCAGCAGATTCATGCCGTGTTCACCAGTAACCAGCTCCGTGCCGTGTTCAAGGAATCCAGCTCCATGCCATGTTCGCCAGTAACCTGCTCCACGCCATGTTCGCCAGTAACCAGCTCCATGCCATGTTCACCAGTAACCAGATCCATGCGGTGTTCACCAGTAAGCAGCTCCGTGCCGTGTTCACCTGTAACCAGCTCCATGCTGCGTTTACTTGTAACCAGCTCCGTGCCTTGTTCGCCAGTAACCAGCTCCATGCTGTGTTCGCCAGTAACCAGCTCCACACCGTGTTCACCAGTAACCAGCTCTGCATCTTATTCACCAGTAACCAGCTCCATGCCGTGTTCACCAGTAACCAACTCCACGCCATGTTCACCAATAACCAGATCCATGCCGTGTTCACCAGTAACCAGATCCATGCCATTCTCGCCACTAACCAGCTCCGTGCCATGTTGACCAGTAACCTGCTCCATGCCATGTTCAAAAGTAACCAGCTCCACACTGTGTTCACCAGTATCCAGCTGTGTGCCGTGTTCAACAGCAACAAGCTCTGCACCGTTTTCACCAGTAACCAGCTCCACACTGTGTTCAACAGTAACCAGCTCCATGCCATGTTCACCAGTAATGAGCTCCACGCCTTCCTCAGCAGTAAACAGCTCCGTGCTGTGTTCATCAGTAACCAGCTCCGTGCCGTGTTCACCAGTAACCAGCTCCATGCTGTGTTCACCAGTAACCATCTGAGGTTCGTGTTCACCCTTAACCAACTCCACACCGTGTTCACCAGTAACCAGCTCCATGCCGTGTTCACCAGTAACCAGCTCCACGCCATGTTCACCAGTAACCAGCTCCACGCCGTGTTCACCAGTAACCAGCACAATGCCGTCTTCACCAGTCAGCAGATTCATGCCATGTTCACCAGTAACCAGCTCCACGCCGTGTTCACCAGTAACCATCTCCACACCATGTTCACTAGTAACCAGCACCATGCCGTGTCCACCATTAACCAGCTCCATGCCGTATTCACCTGTAACAAGCTCCCTGTTGTGTTCGCCAGTAAACAGCTCCATGTGGTGTTCAACAGTAACCAGCACCAGGCCGTGTTCACCCCTAACCAACTCCACGCCATGTTCACCAGTAACCAGCTCTGTGCCATGTCCACCAGTTACCGGCTCCACAACGTGTTCACCAGTAACCAGCTCCACGCCGTGTTCACCAGTAACCAGCACATTGCCGTCTTCACCAGTCAGCAGATTCATGCCGTGTTCACCAGTATCCAGCTCCGTGCCGTGTTCACTAGTATCCAGCTACATGCTGTGTTCACCAGTAACCTGCTCCACGCCATGTTCACCAGTATCCAGCTCCATGCGGTGTTCACCAGTAACCAGCTCCATGCCGTGTTCACTTGTGACCAGCTCCATGTTGTGTTCACCAGTAAACAGCTCCATGCGGTGTTCAACGGTATCCAGCACCAGGCCGTGTTCACCCCTAACCAGCTGCACGCCATGTTCACCTGTAACCAGCTCCGTGCCGTGTTCACCTGTAACCAGCTCCATGCTGTGTTCACTAGTAACCAGCTCCGTGCCTTGTTCGCCAGAAACCAGCTCCATGCTGTGTTCACCAGTAACCAACTCCACGCTGTGTTCACCAGTAACCAGCTCCACGCCGTGTTCGCCCGTAACCAGATCCATGCCGTGCTCACCAGTAACCTGCTCTGTGCCATGTTGACCAGTAACCAGCTCCATGTCGTGTTCACCAGTAATGACCTCTGTGCTGTATTCAACAGTAACCAGCTCCATGCCGTGTACATCAGTAACGAGCTCCGTGCCGTATTAAAGTGTAACCAGGTCCGCACCGCGTTTGCCAGTAACCAGCTCTCTGCCATGTTCACCAGTAACCTGATCTGTGCCGTGTTCACAAGTAACAAGCTCCGTGCCACGTTCACCAACAACCAGCTTCACGCCATGTTCGCCAGTAAACAGCTCCATGCTGTGTTCACCTGTAACCAGCTCCGCGCCGTTTTCACCAGTAACCAGCTCCACACTGTGTTCAACAGTAACCAGCTCCCTGCTGTGTTCACCAGTAACGAGCTCCACGCCTTCATCAGCAGTAAACAGCTCCGTGCCGTGTTCACCAGTAACCAGCTCCATGCCGTGTTCACCTGTAACCAGCTCCATGCCGTGTTCACCAGTAACCATCTCCGATTCGTGTTCCCCCTTAACCAACTCCACACCGTGTTCACCAGTAACCAGCTCCGCGTCACGTTCACCAGTAACCAGCTCCGTGCCGTGTTCACCAGTAACCAGCTCCACAACGTGTTCACCAATAATCAGCTCCATGCCGTGTTCACCAGTAACCAGCTCCGTGCCATGTTCACCAGTAACCAGCTCCGCTTCGTGTTCACGCGTTACCAACTCCACACCGTGTTCACCAGTAACCAGCTCCACACCGTGTTCAACAGTAACCAGCACCATGCCGTGTCCACCATTAACCATCTCCATGCCGTGTTCACCAGTAACCAGCTCCATGCGGTGTTCAACAGTAACCAGCACTAGGCCGTGTTCACCATTAACCAGCTCCATGCCGTGTTCACCAGTAACCAGCTCCATGCCATGTTCACCAGTGATGACCTCTGTGCCGTACTCAACAGTAACCAGCTCCATGCCGTGTTCATCAGTAATGAGCTCCGTGCCCACTTCAACAGTAATCATGTCCGCACAGCATTTGCCAGAAACCAGCTCTCTGCCATATTGACCAGTAACCATATCTGTGCCATGTTCACAAGTAACCAGCTCCGCACCATGTTTGCCAGTAACCAGCTCCACGCTGTGTTCACCTGTAACCAGCTCCGTGCCGTGTTCACCAGTAACCAGCTCCGTGCCATGTTCACCAGTAACCAGCTCCGCTTCGTGTTCACGCGTAACCAGCTCCACACTGTGTTCACCAGTAACCAGCTCCACGCCGTGTTCACCAGTAACCAGCTCCACACCGTGTTCACCAGTAACCAGCTCTGCATCTTGTTCACCAGTAACCAGCTCCACGCCGTGTTCACCAGTAACCAACTCCACGCCATGTTCACCAATAACCAGATCCATGCCGTGTTCACCAGTAACCAGCTCTGCTTCGTGTTCACGCATAACCAACTCCACACCGTTTTCACCAGTAACCAGCTCCGTGCCATGTTCACCAGTAACGAGCTCCACGCCTTCCTCAGCAGTAAACAGCTCCGTGCCGTGTTCATCAGTAACCAGCTCCGTGCCGTGTTCACCAGTAACCAGCTCCATGCTGTGTTCACCAGTAACCATCTCTGGTTCGTGTTCCCCCTTAACCAACTCCACACCGCGTTCACCAGTAACCAGCTCCGTGCCGTGTTCACCAGTAACCAGCTCCATGCCGTGTTCACCAGTAACCAGCTCCGTGCCATGTTCACCACTAACCAGCTCCGCTTCGTGTTCACGCATAACCAACTCCACACCGTGTTCACCAGTAACCAGCTCCATGCCGTGTGCACCAGTAACCATCTCCACACCATGTTCACTAGTAACCAGCACCAGGCCCTGTTCACCCCTAACCAGCTCCGTGCCTTGTTCGCCAGTAACCAGCTCCATTCCGTGTTCGCCAGTAACCAGCTCCACACCGTGTTCACCAGTAACCAGCTCTGCATCTTGTTCACCAGTAACCAGCTCCACGCTGTGTTCACCAGTAACCAACTCCACGCCGTGTTCACCGGTAACCAGATCCATGCCGTGTTCACCAGTAACCAGATCCATGCCATTCTCACCAGTAACCAGCTCCGTGCCATGTTGACCAGTAACCTGCTCCATGCCATGTTCAAAAGTAACCAGCTCCACACTGTGTTCACCAGTATCCAGCTGTGTGCCGTGTTCAACAGCAATAAGCTCTGCACCGTTTTCACCAGTAACCAGCTCCACACTGTGTTCAACAGTAACCAGCTCCATGCCATGTTCACCAGTAACCAGCTCCACGCCTTCCTCAGCAGTAACCAGCTCTGTGCCGTGTTCACCAGTAACCAGCTCTGGTTTGTGTTCACCCTTAACCAACTCCACACCGTGTTCACCAGTAACCAGCTCCGTGCCGCGTTCACCAGTTTCCAGCTCCACAACATGTTCACCAGTAACCAGCTCCATGCCGTGTTCACCAGTAACCAGCTGCGTGCCATGTTCACGAGTAACCAGCTCCGCTTCGTGTTCACGCATAACCAACTCCACACCGTGTTCACCAGTAACCAGCTCCACGCTGTGTTCACCA
This sequence comes from Isurus oxyrinchus, assembly GCA_026770705.1. Taxonomy (NCBI): domain Eukaryota; kingdom Metazoa; phylum Chordata; class Chondrichthyes; order Lamniformes; family Lamnidae; genus Isurus; species Isurus oxyrinchus. Next base: position 2,178,100 of record JANJGN010000014.1, on the reverse strand, counting down.
GTAACCATCTCCACACCATGTTCACTAGTAGCCAGCCTCATGCCGTGTCCAACATTAACCAGCTCCATGCCGTGTTCACCTGTAACAAGCTCCATGTTGTGTTCGCCAGTAAACAGCTCCATGCGGTGTTCAACAGTAACCAGCACCAGGCCGTGTTCACCCCTAACCAGCTCCACGCCATGTTCACCAGTAACCAGCTCTGTGCCGTGTCCACCAGTAACCTGCTCCACAACATGTTCACCAGTAACCAGCTCCACGCCGTGTTCAACAGTAACCAGCTCTGTGCTGTGTCCACCAGTTACCGGCTCCACAACATGTTCACCAGTAACCAGCTCCACGCTGTGTTCACCAGTAACCAGCACAATGCCGTCTTCACCAGTCAGCAGATTCATGCCGTGTTCACCAGTAACCAGCTCCGTGCCGTGTTCACTAGTATCCAGCTACATGCTGTGTTCACCAGTAACCTGCTCCACGCCATGTTCACCAGTAACCAGCTCCACACCATGTTCACCAGTATCCAGCTCCATGCGGTGTTCACCAGTAACCAGCTCCGTGCCTTGTTCACTTGTGACCAGCTCCATGTTGTGTTCGCCAGTAACCAGCTCTGTGCCGTGTCCACCAGTTACCGGCTCCATGCCGTGTTCACCAGTAACGAGCTCCACGCCGTCATCAGCAGTAAACAGCTCCGTGCCGTGTTCACCAGTAACCAGCTCCACAACGTGTTCACCAGTAACCAGCTCCATGCCGTGTACACCAGTAACCATCTCCGATTCATGTTCACCCTTAACCAACTCCACACCGTGTTCACCAGTAACCAGCTCCGCGTCATGTTCACCAGTAACCAGCTCCATGCTACGTTCACTTGTAACCAGCTCCGTGCCTTGTTCGCAAGTAACCAGCTCCATGCCATGTTCGGCAGTAACCAGCTCCACACCGTGTTCACCAGTAACCAGCCCCACAACGTGTTCACCAGTAACCAACTCCATGCCGTGTTCACCGGTAACCAGATCCATGCGTGTTCACCAGTAACCAGATCCATGCCATTCTCGCCACTAACCAGCTCCGTGCCATGTTGACCAGTAACCTGCTCCAAGCCATGTTCAAAAGTAAACAGCTCCGTGCCGTTTTCACCAGTAACCAGCTCCACACTGTGTTCAACAGTAACCAGCTCCATGCCATGTTCACCAGTAACGAGCTCCAAGCCTTCCTCAGCAGTAAACAGCTCCGTGCCGTGTTCATCAGTAACCAGCTCCGTGCCGTGTTCACCAGTAACCAGCTCCATGCTGTGTTCACCAGTAACCATCTCCGGTTCGTGTTCACCCTTAACCAACTCCACACCGTGTTCACCAGTAACCAGCTCCGTGCCGTGTTCACCAGTAACCAGCTCCACAACGTGTTCACCAGTAACCAGCTCCATCCCGTGTTCACCAGTAACCAGCTCCGTGCCATGCTCACCAGTAACCAGCTCCGCTTCGTGTTCACGCATAACCAACTCCACACCGTGTTCACCAGTAACCAGCTCCACACCGTGTTCACCAGTAACCATCTCCACACCATGTTCACTAGTAAATAGCACCATGCTGTCTCCACCATTAACCAGCTCCATGCCGTGTTCACCTGTAACAAGCTCCATCTTGTGTTCGCCAGTAAACAGCTCCATGCGGTGTTCAACAGTAACAAGCACCAGGCCGTGTTCACCCCTAACCAGCTACATGCCATGTTCACCAGTAACCAGCTCTGTGCCGTGTCCACCAGTTACCGGCTCCACAACGTGTTCACCAGTAACCAGCTCCACGCCGTGTTCACCAGTAACCAGCACAATGCCGTCTTTACCAGTCAGCAGATTCATGCCGTGTTCACCAGTATCCAGCTCCGTGCCGTGTTCACCAGTAACCAGCTACATGCTGTGTTCACCAGTAACCTGCTCCACGCCATGTTCACCAGTAACCAGCTCCACGCCATGTTCACCAGTATCCAGCTCCATGCGGTGTTCACCAGTAACCAGCTCCCTGCCGTGTTCACTTGTGACCAACTCCATGTTGTGTTCGCCAGTAAACTGCTCCATGCGGTGTTCAACGGTAACCAGCTCCAGGCTGTGTTCACCCCTGAACAGCTGCACGCCATGTTCGCCTGTAACCAGCTCCGTGCCGTGTTCATCTGTAACCGGCTCCATGCCGTGTTCACCATAACCAACTCCACGCTGTGTTCACCAGTAACCAGCTCCAAGCCGTGTTCACCCGTAACCAGATCCATGCCGTGCTCGCCAGTAACCAGCTCTGTGCCATGTTGACCAGTAACCAGCTCCATGCCGTGTTCACCAGTAATGACCTCTGTGCTGTATTCAACAGTAACCAGCTCCATGCCGTGTACATCAGTAACGAGCTCCATGCCGTATTAAACAGTAACCAGGTCCGCACCACGTTTGCCAGTAACCAGCTCTCTGCCATGTTCACCAGTAACCTGATCTGTGCCGTGTTCACAAGTAACAAGCTCCGTGCCACGTTCACCAGCAACCAGCTTCACACTGTGTTCAACAGTAACCAGCTCCATGCCGTGTTCACCAGTAACGAGCTCCACGCCATTTTCATCAGTAAACAGCTCCGTGCCGTGTTCACCAGTAACCAGCTCCATGCCGTGTTCACCAGTAACCTGATCCGTGCAGTGTTCACCAGTAACCAGCTCCACGCCGAGTTCACCAGTAATGAGCTCCATGCCGTGTTCACCAGTAACCAGCTCCGTGCTGTGTTCACCAGTAACCAGCTCCACGCTGCATTCACAAGTAACCAGCTCCACGCCACGTTTACCAGTAACCAGCTCCACGCTGCGTTCACCAGTAACCAGCTCCGTGCCGTGTTCGCCAGTAACCAGCTCTGTGCCGTTTCAACCAGTTACCCGCTCCACAACGTGTTCACCAGTAACCAGCTCCACACCGTGTTCACCAGTAATCAGCTCCGCGTCGTGTTCACCAGTAACCAGCACAATGCCGTCTTCACCAGTCAGCAGATTCATGCCGTGTTCACCAGTAACCAGCTCCGTGCCGTGTTCAAGGAATCCAGCTCCATGCCATGTTCGCCAGTAACCTGCTCCACGCCATGTTCGCCAGTAACCAGCTCCATGACATGTTCACCAGTAACCAGATCCATGCGGTGTTCACCAGTAAGCAGCTCCGTGCCGTGTTCACCTGTAACCAGCTCCATGCTGCGTTTACTTGTAACCAGCTCCGTGCCTTGTTCGCCAGTAACCAGCTCCATGCTGTGTTCGCCAGTAACCAGCTCCACACCGTGTTCACCAGTAACCAGCTCTGCATCTTGTTCACCAGTAACCAGCTCCACGCCGTGTTCACCAGTAACCAACTCCACGCCATGTTCACCAATAACCAGATCCATGCCGTGTTCACCAGTAACCAGATCCATGCCATTCTCGCCACTAACCAGCTCCGTGCCATGTTGACCAGTAACCTGCTCCATGCCATGTTCAAAAGTAAGCAGCTCCACACTGTGTTCACCAGTATCCAGCTGTGTGCCGTGTTCAACAGCAACAAGCTCTGCACCGTTTTCACCAGTAACCAGCTCCACACTGTGTTCAACAGTAACCAGCTCCATGCCATGTTCACCAGTAACGAGCTCCACGCCTTCCTCAGCAGTAAACGGCTCCGTGCTGTGTTCATCAGTAACCAGCTCCGTGCCGTGTTCACCAGTAACCAGCTCCATGCTGTGTTCACCAGTAACCATCTGAGGTTCGTGTTCACCCTTAACCAACTCCACACCGTGTTCACCAGTAACCAGCTCCATGCCGTGTTCACCAGTAACCAGCTCCACGCCATGTTCACCAGTAACCAGCTCCACGCCGTGTTCACCAGTAACCAGCACAATGCCGTCTTCACCAGTCAGCAGATTCATGCCATGTTCACCAGTAACCAGCTCCACGCCGTGTTCACCAGTAACCATCTCCACACCATGTTCACTAGTAACCAGCACCATGCCGTGTCCACCATTAACCAGCTCCATGCCGTATTCACCTGTAACAAGCTCCCTGTTGTGTTCGCCAGTAAACAGCTCCATGTGGTGTTCAACAGTAACCAGCACCAGGCCGTGTTCACCCCTAACCAACTCCACGCCATGTTCACCAGTAACCAGCTCTGTGCCATGTCCACCAGTTACCGGCTCCACAACGTGTTCACCAGTAACCAGCTCCACGCCGTGTTCACCAGTAACCAGCACATTGCCGTCTTCACCAGTCAGCAGATTCATGCCGTGTTCACCAGTATCCAGCTCCGTGCCGTGTTCACTAGTATCCAGCTACATGCTGTGTTCACCAGTAACCTGCTCCACGCCATGTTCACCAGTATCCAGCTCCATGCGGTGTTCACCAGTAACCAGCTCCATGCCGTGTTCACTTGTGACCAGCTCCATGTTGTGTTCACCAGTAAACAGCTCCATGCGGTGTTCAACGGTAACCAGCACCAGGCCGTGTTCACCCCTAACCAGCAGCACGCCATGTTCACCTGTAACCAGCTCCGTGCCGTGTTCACCTGTAACCAGCTCCATGCTGTGTTCACTAGTAACCAGCTCCGTGCCTTGTTCGCCAGAAACCAGCTCCATGCTGTGTTCACCAGTAACCAACTCCACGCTGTGTTCACCAGTAACCAGCTCCACGCCGTGTTTGCCCGTAACCAGATCCATGCCGTGCTCGCCAGTAACCTGCTCTGTGCCATGTTGACCAGTAACCAGCTCCATGTCGTGTTCACCAGTAATGACCTCTGTGCTGTATTCAACAGTAACCAGCTCCATGCCGTGTACATCAGTAACGAGCTCCGTGCCGTATTAAAGTGTAACCAGGTCCGCACCGCGTTTGCCAGTAACCAGCTCTCTGCCATGTTCACCAGTAACCTGATCTGTGCCGTGTTCACAAGTAACAAGCTCCGTGCCACGTTCACCAACAACCAGCTTCACGCCATGTTCGCCAGTAAACAGCTCCATGCTGTGTTCACCTGTAACCAGCTCCGCGCCGTTTTCACCAGTAACCAGCTCCACACTGTGTTCAACAGTAACCAGCTCCCTGCTGTGTTCACCAGTAACGAGCTCCACGCCTTCATCAGCAGTAAACAGCTCCGTGCCGTGTTCACCAGTAACCAGCTCCATGCCGTGTTCACCTGTAACCAGCTCCATGCCGTGTTCACCAGTAACCATCTCCGATTCGTGTTCCCCCTTAACCAACTCCACACCGTGTTCACCAGTAACCAGCTCCGCGTCACGTTCACCAGTAACCAGCTCCGTGCCGTGTTCACCAGTAACCAGCTCCACAACGTGTTCACCAATAATCAGCTCCATGCCGTGTTCACCAGTAACCAGCTCCGTGCCATGTTCACCAGTAACCAGCTCCGCTTCGTGTTCACGCGTTACCAACTCCACACCGTGTTCACCAGTAACCAGCTCCACACCGTGTTCAACAGTAACCAGCACCATGCCGTGTCCACCATTAACCATCTCCATGCCGTGTTCACCAGTAACCAGCTCCATGCGGTGTTCAACAGTAACCAGCACTAGGCCGTGTTCACCATTAACCAGCTCCATGCCGTGTTCACCAGTAACCAGCTCCATGCCATGTTCACCAGTGATGACCTCTGTGCCGTACTCAACAGTAACCAGCTCCATGCCGTGTTCATCAGTAATGAGCTCCGTGCCCACTTCAATAGTAATCATGTCCGCACAGCATTTGCCAGAAACCAGCTCTCTGCCATATTGACCAGTAACCATATCTGTGCCATGTTCACAAGTAACCAGCTCCGCACCATGTTTGCCAGTAACCAGCTCCACGCTGTGTTCACCTGTAACCAGCTCCGTGCCGTGTTCACCAGTAACCAGCTCCGTGCCATGTTCACCAGTAACCAGCTCCGCTTCGTGTTCACGCGTAACCAGCTCCACACTGTGTTCACCAGTAACCAGCTCCACGCCGTGTTCACCAGTAACCATCTCCACACCGTGTTCACCAGTAACCAGCACCATGCCGTGTCCACCATTAACCATCTCCATGCCGTGCTCACCAGTATCCAGCTACATGCGGTGTTCAACAGCAACCAGCACCAGGCCGTGTTCACCATTAACCAGCTCCTTGCCGTGTTCGCCGGTAACCAGCTCCATGCCGTGTTCTCCAGTGATGACCTCCGTGCCGTACTCAACAGTAACCAGCTCCATGCTGTGTTCATCAGTAACAGCTCCGTGCCGTATTCAACAGTAACCGTGTCCGCAGCGCGTTTGCCAGAAACCAGCTCTCTGCCATGTTGACCAGTAACCAGATCTGTGCCGTGTTCACAAGTAACCAGCTCCGCGCCATGTTCGCCAGTAACCAGCTCCGTGCTGTGTTCACCAGTAACCAGCTCTGCGCTGCGTTCACAAGTAACCAGCTCCACGCCACGTTTACCAGTAACCAGCTCCACGCTGCGTTCACCAGTAACCAGCTCCGTGCCGTGTTCGCCAGTAACTATCTCTGTGCCGTGTCCACCAGTTACCGGCTCCATGCCGTGTTCACCAGTAACGAGCTCCACGCCTTCATCAGCAGTAAACAGCTCCGTGCCGTGTTCACCAGTAACCAGCTCCACAACGTGTTCACCAGTAACCAGCTCCATGCCGTGTTCACCAGTAACCATCTCCGATTCGTGTTCACCCTTAACCAACTCCACACCGTGTTCACCAGTAACCAGCTCCGCATCATGTTCACCAGTAACCAGCTCCATGCTGCGTTCACTTGTAACCAGCTCCGTGCCTTGTTCGCCAGTAACCAGCTCCATGCCGTGTTCGCCAGTAATCAGCTCCATGCGGTGTTCAACAGTAACCAGCACCAGGCCGTGTTCACCATTAACCAGCTCCATGCCGTGTTCACCAGTAACCAGCTCCATGCCGTGTTCTCCAGTGATGACCTCCGTGCCGTACTCAACAGTAACCAGCTCCATGCCGTGTTCATCAGTAACAGCTCCGTGCCGTATTCAACAGTAACCGTGTCCGCAGCGCGTTTGCCAGAAACCAGCTCTCTGCCATGTTGACCAGTAACCAGATCTGTGCCGTGTTCACAAGTAACCAGCTCCTCGCCATGTTCGCCAGTAACCAGCTCCGTGCTGTGTTCACCAGTAACCAGCTCTGCGCTGCGTTCACAAGTAACCAGCTCCACGCCATTTTTACCAGTAACCAGCTCCACGCTGCGTTCACCAGTAACCAGCTCCGTGCCATGTTCGCCAGTAACCAGCTCTGTGCCGTGTCCACCAGTTACCGGCTCCCTGCCGTGTTCACCAGTAACGAGCTCCACGCCTTCATCAGCAGTAAACAGCTCCGTGCCGTGTTCACCAGTAACCAGCTCCACAATGTGTTCACCAGTAACCAGCTCCGTGCTGTGTTCACCAGTAACCATCTCCGATTCGTTTTCACCCTTAACCAACTCCACACCGTGTTCACCAGTAACCAGCTCCGTGCCATGTTCACCAGTAACGAGCTCCACGCCTTCCTCAGCAGTAAACAGCTCCGTGCCGTGTTCATCAGTAACCAGCTCCGTGCCGTGTTCACCAGTAACCAGCTCCATGCTGTGTTCACCAGTAACCATCTCTGGTTCGTGTTCCCCCTTAACCAACTCCACACCGCGTTCACCAGTAACCAGCTCCGTGCCGTGTTCACCAGTAACCAGCTCCATGCCATGTTCACCAGTAACCAGCTCCGTGCCATGTTCACCACTAACCAGCTCCGCTTCGTGTTCACGCATAACCAACTCCACACCGTGTTCACCAGTAACCAGCTCCATGCCGTGTGCACCAGTAACCATCTCCACACCATGTTCACTAGTAACCAGCACCAGGCCCTGTTCACCCCTAACCAGCTACGTGCCTTGTTCGCCAGTAACCAGCTCCATTCCGTGTTCGCCAGTAACCAGCTCCACACCGTGTTCACCAGTAACCAGCTCTGCATCTTGTTCACCAGTAACCAGCTCCACGCCGTGTTCACCAGTAACCAACTCCACGCCGTGTTCACCGGTAACCAGATCCATGCCGTGTTCACCAGTAACCAGATCCATGCCATTCTCACCAGTAACCAGCTCCGTGCCATGTTGACCAGTAACCTGCTCCATGCCATGTTCAAAAGTAACCAGCTCCACACTGTGTTCACCAGTATCCAGCTGTGTGCCGTGTTCAACAGCAATAAGCTCTGCACCGTTTTCACCAGTAACCAGCTCCACACTGTGTTCAACAGTAACCAGCTCCATGCCATGTTCACCAGTAACCAGCTCCACGCCTTCCTCAGCAGTAACCAGCTCTGTGCCGTGTTCACCAGTAACCAGCTCTGGTTTGTGTTCACCCTTAACCAACTCCACACCGTGTTCACCAGTAACCAGCTCCGTGCCGCGTTCACCAGTTTCCAGCTCCACAACATGTTCACCAGTAACCAGCTCCATGCCGTGTTCACCAGTAACCAGCTGCGTGCCATGTTCACGAGTAACCAGCTCCGCTTCGTGTTCACGCATAACCAACTCCACACCGTGTTCACCAGTAACCAGCTCCACGCTGTGTTCACCAGTAACCATCTCCACACCATGTTCACTAGTAGCCAGCCTCATGCCGTGTCCAACATTAACCAGCTCCATGCCGTGTTCACCTGTAACAAGCTCCATGTTGTGTTCGCCAGTAAACAGCTCCATGCGGTGTTCAACAGTAACCAGCACCAGGCCGTGTTCACCCCTAACCAGCTCCACGCCATGTTCACCAGTAACCAGCTCTGTGCCGTGTCCACCAGTAACCTGCTCCACAACATGTTCACCAGTAACCAGCTCCACGCCGTGTTCACCAGTAACCAGCTCTGTGCTGTGTCCACCAGTTACCGGCTCCACAACATGTTCACCAGTAACCAGCTCCACGCTGTGTTCACCAGTAACCAGCACAATGCCGTCTTCACCAGTCAGCAGATTCATGCCGTGTTCACCAGTAACCAGCTCCGTGCCGTGTTCACTAGTATCCAGCTACATGCTGTGTTCACCAGTAACCTGCTCCACGCCATGTTCACCAGTAACCAGCTCCACACCATGTTCACCAGTATCCAGCTCCATGCGGTGTTCACCAGTAACCAGCTCCGTGCCTTGTTCACTTGTGACCAGCTCCATGTTGTGTTCGCCAGTAACCAGCTCTGTGCCGTGTCCACCAGTTACCGGCTCCATGCCGTGTTCACCAGTAACGAGCTCCACGCCGTCATCAGCAGTAAACAGCTCCGTGCCGTGTTCACCAGTAACCAGCTCCACAACGTGTTCACCAGTAACCAGCTCCATGCCTTGTACACCAGTAACCATCTCCGATTCATGTTCACCCTTAACCAACTCCACACCGTGTTCACCAGTAACCAGCTCCGCGTCATGTTCACCAGTAACCAGCTCCATGCTACGTTCACTTGTAACCAGCTCCGTGCCTTGTTCGCAAGTAACCAGCTCCATGCCATGTTCGGCAGTAACCAGCTCCACACCGTGTTCACCAGTAACCAGCTCCGCGTCATGTTCACCAGTAACCAGCTCCATGCTACGTTCACTTGTAACCAGCTCCGTGCCTTGTTCACAAGTAACCAGCTCCATGCCATGTTCGGCAGTAACCAGCTCCACACCGTGTTCACCAGTAACCAGCCCCACAACGTGTTCACCAGTAACCAACTCCACGCCGTGTTCACCGGTAACCAGATCCATGCGTGTTCACCAGTAACCAGATCCATGCCATTCTCGCCACTAACCAGCTCCGTGCCATGTTGACCAGTAACCTGCTCCAAGCCATGTTCAAAAGTAAACAGCTCCGTGCCGTTTTCACCAGTAACCAGCTCCACACTGTGTTCAACAGTAACCAGCTCCATGCCATTTTCACCAGTAACGAGCTCCAAGCCTTCCTCAGCAGTAAACAGCTCCGTGCCGTGTTCATCAGTAACCAGCTCCGTGCCGTGTTCACCAGTAACCAGCTCCATGCTGTGTTCACCAGTAACCATCTCCGGTTCGTGTTCACCCTTAACCAACTCCACACCGTGTTCACCAGTAACCAGCTCCATGCCGTGTTCACCAGTAACCAGCTCCACAACGTGTTCACCAGTAACCAGCTCCATCCCGTGTTCACCAGTAACCAGCTCCGTGCCATGCTCACCAGTAACCAGCTCCGCTTCGTGTTCACGCATAACCAACTCCACACCGTGTTCACCAGTAACCAGCTCCATGCCGTGTGCACCAGTAACCATCTCCACACCATGTTCACTAGTAACCAGCACCATGCCGTGTCAACCATTAACCAGCTCCATGCCGTGTCCACCTGTAACAAGCTCCATGTTGTGTTCACCAGTCAACAGCTCCATGCGGTGTTCAACAGTAACCAGCACCAGGCCGTGTTCACCCCTAACCAGCTCCATGCCATGTTCACCAGTAACCAGCTCCGTGCCTTATCCACCAGTTACCGGCTCCACAACGTGTTCACCAGTAACCAGCTCCACGCCGTGTTCACCAGTAACCAGCACAATGCCCTCTTCACCAGTCAGCAGATTCATGCCATGTTCACCAGTAACCAGCTCCATGCCGTGTTCACCAGTAACCAGCTCCGTGCCATTTTCACCAGTATCCAGCTCCGCTTTGTGTTCACGCATAACCAACTCCACACTGTGTTCACCAGTAACCAGCTCCACGCCGTGTTCACCAGTAACCATCTCCACACCATGTTCACTAGTAACCAGCACCATGCCGTGTCCACCATTAACCAGCTCCATGCCGTATTCACCTGTAACAAGCTCCCTGTTGTGTTCGCCAGTAAACAGCTCCATGTGGTGTTCAACAGTAACCAGCACCAGGCCGTGTTCACCCCTAACCAACTCCACGCCATGTTCACCAGTAACCAGCTCTGTGCCGTGTCCACCAGTTACCGGCTCCACAACGTGTTCACCAGTAACCAGCTCCACGCCGTGTTCACCAATAACCAGCACATTGCAGTCTTCACCATTCAGCAGATTCATGCCGTGTTCACCAGTATCCAGCTCCGTGCCGTGTTCACTAGTATCCAGCTACATGCTGTGTTCACCAGTAACCTGCTCCATGCCATGTTCACCAGTATCCAGCTCCATGCGGTGTTCACCAGTAACCAGCTCTGTGCCGTGTTCACTTGTGACCAGCTCCATTTTGTGTTCACCAGTAAACAGCTCCATGCGGTGTTCAATGGTAACCAGCACCAGGCCGTGTTCACCCCTAACCAGCTGCATGCCATGTTCACCTGTAACCAGCTCCGTGCCGTGTTCACCTGTAACCAGCTCCATGCTGTGTTTACTAGTAACCAGCTCCGTGCCTTGTTCGCCAGTAACCAGCTCCATGCCGTGTTCACCAGTAACCAACTCCACGCTGTGGTCACCATTTACCAGCTCCACGCCGTGTTCGCCCGTAACCAGATCCATGCCGTGCTCGCCAGTAACCTGCTCTGTGCCATGTTGACCAGTAACCAGCTCCATGTCGTGTTCACCAGTAATGACCTCTGTGCTGTATTCAACAGTAACCAGCTCCATGCCGTGTACATCAGTAATGAGCTCCGTGCCGTATTAAAGTGTAACCATGTCCGCACCGCGTTTGCCAGTAACCAGCTCTCTGCCATGTTCACCAGTAACCTGATCTGTGCCGTGTTCACAAGTAACAAGCTCCGTGCCACGTTCACCAACAACCAGCTTCACGCCATGTTCGCCAGTAAACAGCTCCACGCTGTGTTCACCTGTAACCAGCTCCGCGCCATTTTCACCAGTAACCAGCTCCAGACTGTGTTCAACAGTAACCAGCTCCGTGCCTTGTCCACCAGTTACCGGCTCCACAACGTGTTCACCAGTAACCAGCTCCACACCGTGTTCACCAGTAACCAGCACAATGCCCTCTTCACCAGTCAGCAGATTCATGCCATGTTCACCAGTAACCAGCTCCATGCCGTGTTCACCAGTAACCAGCTCCGTGCCATTTTCACCAGTATCCAGCTCCGCTTTGTGTTCACGCATAACCAACTCCACACTGTGTTCACCAGTAACCAGCTCCACGCCGTGTTCACCAGTAACCATCTCCACACCATGTTCACTAGTAACCAGCACCATGCCGTGTCCACCATTAACCAGCTCCATGCCGTATTCACCTGTAACAAGCTCCCTGTTGTGTTCGCCAGTAAACAGCTCCATGTGGTGTTCAACAGTAACCAGCACCAGGCCGTGTTCACCCCTAACCAACTCCACGCCATGTTCACCAGTAACCAGCTCTGTGCCATGTCCACCAGTTACCGGATCCACAACGTGTTCACCAGTAACCAGCTCCACGCCGTGTTCACCAGTAACCAGCACATTGCCGTCTTCACCATTCAGCAGATTCATGCCGTGTTCACCAGTATCCAGCTCCGTGCCGTGTTCACTAGTATCCAGCTACATGCTGTGTTCACCAGTAACCTGCTCCATGCCATGTTCACCAGTATCCAGCTCCATGCGGTGTTCACCAGTAACCAGCTCCGTGCCGTGTTCACTTGTGACCAGCTCCATTTTGTGTTCACCAGTAAACAGCTCCAAGCTGTGTTCAATGGTAACCAGCACCAGGCCGTGTTCACCCCTAACCAGCTGCACGCCATGTTCACCTGTAACCAGCTCCGTGCCGTGTTCACCTGTAACCAGCTCCATGCTGTGTTTACTAGTAACCAGCTCCGTGCCTTGTTCGCCAGTAACCAGCTCCATGCCGTGTTCACCAGTAACCAACTCCACGCTGTGGTCACCATTTACCAACTCCACGCCGTGTTCGCCCGTAACCAGATCCATGCCGTGCTCGCCAGTAACCAGCTCTGTGCCATGTTGACCAGTAACCAGCTCCATGTCGTGTTCACCAGTAATGACCTCTGTGCTGTATTCAACAGTAACCAGCTCCATGCCGTGTACATCAGTAATGAGCTCCGTGCCGTATTAAAGTGTAACCAGGTCCACACCGCGTTTGCCAGTAACCAGCTCTCTGCCATGTTCACCAGTAACCTGATCTGTGCCGTGTTCACAAGTAACAAGCTCCGTGCCACGTTCACCAACAACCAGCTTCACGCCATGTTCGCCAGTAAACAGCTCCACGCTGTGTTCACCTGTAACCAGCTCCGCGCCGTTTTCACCAGTAACCAGCTCCACACTGTGTTCAACAGTAACCAGCTCCCTGCTGTGTTCACCAGTAACGAGCTCCGTGCCGTGTTCACCAGTAACCATCTCCGATTCGTGTTCACCCTTAACCAACTCCACACCGTGTTCACCAGTAACCAGCTCCGCGTCATGTTCACCAGTAACCAGCTCCGTGCCGTGTTCACCAGTAACCAGCTCCACAACGTGTTCACCAGTAATCAGCTCCGTGCCGTGTTCACCAGTAACCAGCTCCGTGCCATGTTCACCAGTAACCAGCTCCGCTTCGTGTTCACGTGTTACCAACTCCACACCGTGTTCACCAGTAACCAGCTCCACACCGTGTTCAACAATATCCAGCACCATGCCGTGTCCACCATTAACCATCTCCATGCAATGTTCACCAGTAACCAGCTCCATGCGGTGTTCAACAGTAACCAGCACTAGGCCGTGTTCACCATTAACCAGCTCTATGCCGTGTTCACCAGTAAGCAGCTCCATGCCGTGTTCACCAGTGATGACCTCCGTGCCGTACTTGCCAGTAACCAGCTCCATGCTGTGTTCACCTGTAACCAGCTCCGTGCCGTGTTCACCAGTAACCAGCTCCGTGCCATGTTCACCAGTAACCAGCTCCGCTTCGTGTTCACGCGTAACCAGCTCCACACTGTGTTCACCAGTAACCAGCTCCACGCCGTGTTCACCGGTAACCATCTCCACACCGTGTTCACCAGTAACCAGCACCATGCCGTGTCCACCATTAACCATCTCCATGCCGTGTTCACCAGTATCCAGCTCCATGCGGTGTTCAACAGCAACCAGCACCAGGCCGTGTTCACCATTAACCAGCTCCTTGCCGTGTTCACCGGTAACCAGCTCCATGCCGTGTTCTCCAGTGATGACCTCCGTGCCATACTCAACAGTAACCAGCTCCATGCCGTGTTCATCAGTAACAGCTCCGTGCCGTATTCAACAGTAACCGTGTCCGCAGCGCGTTTGCCAGAAACCAGCTCTCTGCCATGTTGACCAGTAACCAGATCTGTGCCGTGTTCACAAGTAACCAGCTCCGCGCCATGTTCGCCAGTAACCAGCTCCGTGCTGTGTTCACCAGTAACCAGCTCTGCGCTGCGTTCACAAGTAACCAGCTCCACGCCATGTTTACCAGTAACCAGCTCCACGCTGCGTTCACCAGTAACCAGCTCCGTGCCGTGTTCGCCAGTAACCAGCTCTGTGCCGTGTCCACCAGTTACCGGCTCCTTGCCGTGTTCACCAGTAACGAGCTCCACGCCTTCATCAGCAGTAAACAGCTCCGTGCCGTGTTCACCAGTAACCAGCTCCACAACGTGTTCACCAGTAACCAGCTCCATGCCGTGTTCACCAGTAACCATCTCCGATTCGTGTTCACCCTTAACCAACTCCACACCGTGTTCACCAGTAACCAGCTCCGCATCATGTTCACCAGTAACCAGCTCCATGCTGCGTTCACTTGTAACCAGCTCCGTGCCTTGTTCGCCAGTAACCAGCTCCATGCCGTGTTCGCCAGTAATCAGCTCCATGCGGTGTTCAACAGTAACCAGCACCAGGCCGTGTTCACCATTAACCAGCTCCATGCCGTGTTCACCAGTAACCAGCTCCATGCCGTGTTCTCCAGTGATGACCTCCGTGCCGTACTCAACAGTAACCAGCTCCATGCCGTGTTCATCAGTAACAGCTCCGTGCCGTATTCAACAGTAACCGTGTCCGCAGCGCGTTTGCCAGAAACCAGCTCTCTGCCATGTTGACCAGTAACCAGATCTGTGCCGTGTTCACAAGTAACCAGCTCCTCGCCGTGTTCGCCAGTAACCAGCTCCGTGCTGTGTTCACCAGTAACCAGCTCTGCGCTGCGTTCACAAGTAACCAGCTCCACGCCACTTTTACTAGTAACCAGCTCCACGCTGTGTTCACCAGTAACCAGCTCCGTGCCATGTTCGCCAGTAACCAGCTCTGTGCCGTGTCCACCAGTTACCGGCTCCCTGCCGTGTTCACCAGTAACGAGCTCCACGCCTTCATCAGCAGTAAACAGCTCCGTGCCGTGTTCACCAGTAACCAGCTCCACAATGTGTTCACCAGTAACCAGCTCCGTGCCGTGTTCACCAGTAACCATCTCCGATTCGTTTTCACCCTTAACCAACTCCACACCGTGTTCACCAGTAACCAGCTCCGTGCCATGTTCACCAGTAACGAGCTCCACGCCTTCCTCAGCATTAAACAGCTCCGTGCCATGTTCATCAGTAACCAGCTCCGTGCCGTGTTCACCAGTAACCAGCTCCATGCTGTGTTCACCAGTAACCATCTCTGGTTCGTGTTCCCCCTTAACCAACTCCACACCGCGTTCACCAGTAACCAGCTCCGTGCCGTGTTCACCAGTAACCAGCTCCATGCCGTGTTCACCAGTAACCAGCTCCGTGCCATGTTCACCACTAACCAGCTCCGCTTCGTGTTCACGCATAACCAACTCCACACCGTGTTCACCAGTAACCAGCTCCATGCCGTGTGCACCAGTAACCATCTCCACACCATGTTCACTAGTAACCAGCACCAGGCCCTGTTCACCCCTAACCAGCTCCGTGCCTTGTTCGCCAGTAACCAGCTCCATTCCGTGTTCGCCAGTAACCAGCTCCACACCGTGTTCACCAGTAACCAGCTCTGCATCTTGTTCACCAGTAACCAGCTCCACGCCCTGTTCACCAGTAACCAACTCCACGCCGTGTTCACCGGTAACCAGATCCATGCCGTGTTCACCAGTAACCAGATCCATGCCATTCTCACCAGTAACCAGCTCCGTGCCATGTTGACCAGTAACCTGCTCCATGCCATGTTCAAAAGTAACCAGCTCCACACTGTGTTCACCAGTATCCAGCTGTGTGCCGTGTTCAACAGCAATAAGCTCTGCACCGTTTTCACCAGTAACCAGCTCCACACTGTGTTCAACAGTAACCAGCTCCATGCCATGTTCACCAGTAACCAGCTCCATGCCTTCCTCAGCAGTAACCAGCTCTGTGCCGTGTTCACCAGTAACCAGCTCTGGTTTGTGTTCACCCTTAACCAACTCCACACCATGTTCACCAGTAACCAGCTCCGTGCCGCGTTCACCAGTTTCCAGCTCCACAACATGTTCACCAGTAACCAGCTCCATGCCGTGTTCACCAGTAACCAGCTGCGTGCCATGTTCACGAGTAACCAGCTCCGCTTCGTGTTCACGCATAACCAACTCCACACCGTGTTCACCAGTAACCAGCTCCACGCCGTGTTCACCAGTAACCATCTCCACACCATGTTCACTAGTAGCCAGCCTCA
Organism: Isurus oxyrinchus; assembly: GCA_026770705.1. NCBI lineage: Eukaryota > Metazoa > Chordata > Chondrichthyes > Lamniformes > Lamnidae > Isurus > Isurus oxyrinchus. The sequence goes on along the minus strand of JANJGN010000014.1, from coordinate 2,161,625 downwards.
TGCCGTGTCCAACATTAACCAGCTCCATGCCGTGTTCACCTGTAACAAGCTCCATGTTGTGTTCGCCAGTAAACAGCTCCATGCGGTGTTCAATAGTAACCAGCACCAGGCCGTGTTCACCCCTAACCAGCTCCACGCCATGTTCACCAGTAACCAGCTCTGTGCCGTGTCCACCAGTAACCTGCTCCACAACATGTTCACCAGTAACCAGCTCCACGCCGTGTTCACCAGTAACCAGCTCTGTGCTGTGTCCACCAGTTACCGGCTCCACAACATGTTCACCAGTAACCAGCTCCACGCTGTGTTCACCAGTAACCAGCACAATGCCGTCTTCACCAGTCAGCAGATTCATGCCGTGTTCACCAGTAACCAGCTCCGTGCCGTGTTCACTAGTATCCAGCTACATGCTGTGTTCACCAGTAACCTGCTCCACGCCATGTTCACCAGTAACCAGCTCCACACCATGTTCACCAGTATCCAGCTCCATGCGGTGTTCACCAGTAACCAGCTCCGTGCCTTGTTCACTTGTGACCAGCTCCATGTTGTGTTCGCCAGTAACCAGCTCTGTGCCGTGTCCACCAGTTACCGGCTCCATGCCGTGTTCACCAGTAACGAGCTCCACGCCGTCATCAGCAGTAAACAGCTCCGTGCCGTGTTCACCAGTAACCAGCTCCACAACGTGTTCACCAGTAACCAGCTCCATGCCGTGTACACCAGTAACCATCTCCGATTCATGTTCACCCTTAACCAACTCCACACCGTGTTCACCAGTAACCAGCTCCGCGTCATGTTCACCAGTAACCAGCTCCATGCTACGTTCACTTGTAACCAGCTCCGTGCCTTGTTCGCAAGTAACCAGCTCCATGCCATGTTCGGCAGTAACCAGCTCCACACCGTGTTCACCAGTAACCAGCCCCACAACGTGTTCACCAGTAACCAACTCCACGCCGTGTTCACCGGTAACCAGATCCATGCGTGTTCACCAGTAACCAGATCCATGCCATTCTCGCCACTAACCAGCTCCGTGCCATGTTGACCAGTAACCTGCTCCAAGCCATGTTCAAAAGTAAACAGCTCCGTGCCGTTTTCACCAGTAACCAGCTCCACACTGTGTTCAACAGTAACCAGCTCCATGCCATGTTCACCAGTAACGAGCTCCAAGCCTTCCTCAGCAGTAAACAGCTCCGTGCCGTGTTCATCAGTAACCAGCTCCGTGCCGTGTTCACCAGTAACCAGCTCCATGCTGTGTTCACTAGTAACCATCTCCGGTTCGTGTTCACCCTTAACCAACTCCACACCGTGTTCACCAGTAACCAGCTCCGTGCCGTGTTCACCAGTAACCAGCTCCACAACGTGTTCACCAGTAACCAGCTCCATGCCGTGTTCACCAGTAACCAGCTCCGTGCCATGCTCACCAGTAACCAGCTCCGCTTCGTGTTCACGCATAACCAACTCCACACCGTGTTCACCAGTAACCAGCTCCGTGCCGTGTTCGCCAGTAACCAGCTCTGTGCCGTGTCCACCAGTTACCGGCTCCTTGCCGTGTTCACCAGTAACGAGCTCCACGCCTTCATCAGCAGTTAACAGCTCCGTGCCGTGTTCACCAGTAACCAGCTCCACAACGTGTTCACCAGTAACCAGCTCCATGCCGTGTTCACCAGTAACCATCTCCGATTCGTGTTCACCCTTAACCAACTCCACACCGTGTTCACCAGTAACCAGCTCCGCATCATGTTCACCAGTAACCAGCTCCATGCTGCGTTCACTTGTAACCAGCTCCGTGCCTTGTTCGCCAGTAACCAGCTCCATGCCGTGTTCGCCAGTAATCAGCTCCATGCGGTGTTCAACAGTAACCAGCACCAGGCCGTGTTCACCATTAACCAGCTCCATGCCGTGTTCAGCAGTAACCAGCTCCATGCCGTGTTCACCATTAATCACCTCCGTGCCGTACTCAACAGTAACCAGCTCCATGCCGTGTTCATCAGTAACAGCTCCGTGCCGTATTCAACAGTAACCGTGTCCGCAGCGCGTTTGCCAGAAACCAGCTCTCTGCCATGTTGACCAGTAACCAGATCTGTGCCGTGTTCACAAGTAACCAGCTCCTCGCCATGTTCGCCAGTAACCAGCTCCGTGCTGTGTTCACCAGTCACCAGCTCTGCGCTGCGTTCACAAGTAACCAGCTCCACGCCACTTTTACCAGTAACCAGCTTCGTGCTGCGTTCACCAGTAACCAGCTCCACGCTGCGTTCACCAGTAACCAGCTCTGTGCCGTGTTCGCCAGTAACCAGCTCTGTGCCGTGTCCACCAGTTACCGGCTCCATGCCGGGTTCACCAGTAACGAGCTCCACGCCTTCATCAGCAGTAAACAGCTCCGTGCCATGTTCACCAGTAACCAGCTCCACAATGTGTTCACCAGTAACCAGCTCCGTGCCGTGTTCACCAGTAACCATCTCCGATTCGTTTTCACCCTTTACCAACCCCACACCGTGTTCACCAGTAACCAGCTCCGTGCCATGTTCACCAATAACCAGCTCCATGCTGTGTTCACTTGTAACCAGCTCCGTGCCGTGTTCACCAGTAACCAGCTCCACAACGTGTTCACCAGTAATCAGCTCCGTGCCGTGTTCACCAGTAACCAGCTCCGTGCCATGTTCACCAGTAACCAGCTCCGCTTCGTGTTCACGCGTTACCAACTCCACACCGTGTTCACCAGTAACCAGCTCCACACCGTGTTCAACAATATCCAGCACCATGCCGTGTCCACCATTAACCATCTCCATGCAATGTTCACCAGTAACCAGCTCCATGCGGTGTTCAACAGTAACCAGCACTAGGCCGTGTTCACCATTAACCAGCTCTATGCCGTGTTCACCAGTAACCAGCTCCATGCCGTGTTCACCAGTGTTGACCTCCGTGCCGTACTTGCCAGTAACCAGCTCCATGCTGTGTTCACCTGTAACCAGCTCCGTGCCGTGTTCACCAGTAACCAGCTCCGTGCCATGTTCACCAGTAACCAGCTCCGCTTCGTGTTCACGCGTAACCAGCTCCACACTATGTTCACCAGTAACCAGCTCCACGCCGTGTTCACCGGTAACCATCTCCACACCGTGTTCACCAGTAACCAGCACCATGCCGTGTCCACCATTAACCATCTCCATGCCGTGTTCACCAGTATCCAGCTCCATGCGGTGTTCAACAGCAACCAGCACCAGGCCGTGTTCACCATTAACCAGCTCCTTGCCGTGTTCACCGGTAACCAGCTCCATGCCGTGTTCTCCAGTGATGACCTCCGTGCCATACTCAACAGTAACCAGCTCCATGCCGTGTTCATCAGTAACAGCTCCGTGCCGTATTCAACAGTAACCGTGTCCGCAGCGCGTTTGCCAGAAACCAGCTCTCTGCCATGTTGACCAGTAACCAGATCTGTGCCGTGTTCACAAGTAACCAGCTCCGCGCCATGTTCGCCAGTAACCAGCTCCGTGCTGTGTTCACCAGTAACCAGCTCTGCGCTGCGTTCACAAGTAACCAGCTCCACGCCATGTTTACCAGTAACCAGCTCCACGCTGCGTTCACCAGTAACCAGCTCCGTGCCGTGTTCGCCAGTAACCAGCTCTGTGCCGTGTCCACCAGTTACCGGCTCCTTGCCGTGTTCACCAGTAACGAGCTCCACGCCTTCATCAGCAGTAAACAGCTCCGTGCCGTGTTCACCAGTAACCAGCTCCACAACGTGTTCACCAGTAACCAGCTCCATGCCGTGTTCACCAGTAACCATCTCCGATTCGTGTTCACCCTTAACCAACTCCACACCGTGTTCACCAGTAACCAGCTCCGCATCATGTTCACCAGTAACCAGCTCCATGCTGCGTTCACTTGTAACCAGCTCCGTGCCTTGTTCGCCAGTAACCAGCTCCATGCCGTGTTCGCCAGTAATCAGCTCCATGCGGTGTTCAACAGTAACCAGCACCAGGCCGTGTTCACCATTAACCAGCTCCATGCCGTGTTCACCAGTAACCAGCTCCATGCCGTGTTCTCCAGTGATGACCTCCGTGCCGTACTCAACAGTAACCAGCTCCATGCCGTGTTCATCAGTAACAGCTCCGTGCCGTATTCAACAGTAACCGTGTCCGCAGCGCGTTTGCCAGAAACCAGCTCTCTGCCATGTTGACCAGTAACCAGATCTGTGCCGTGTTCACAAGTAACCAGCTCCTCGCCGTGTTCGCCAGTAACCAGCTCCGTGCTGTGTTCACCAGTAACCAGCTCTGCGCTGCGTTCACAAGTAACCAGCTCCACGCCACTTTTACCAGTAACCAGCTCCACGCTGTGTTCACCAGTAACCAGCTCCGTGCCATGTTCGCCAGTAACCAGCTCTGTGCCGTGTCCACCAGTTACCGGCTCCCTGCCGTGTTCACCAGTAACGAGCTCCACGCCTTCATCAGCAGTAAACAGCTCCGTGTCGTGTTCACCAGTAACCAGCTCCACAATGTGTTCACCAGTAACCAGCTCCGTGCCGTGTTCACCAGTAACCATCTCCGATTCGTTTTCACCCTTAACCAACTCCACACCGTGTTCACCAGTAACCAGCTCCGTGCCATGTTCACCAGTAACGAGCTCCACGCCTTCCTCAGCATTAAACAGCTCCGTGCCGTGTTCATCAGTAACCAGCTCCGTGCCGTGTTCACCAGTAACCAGCTCCATGCTGTGTTCACCAGTAACCATCTCTTGTTCGTGTTCCCCCTTAACCAACTCCACACCGCGTTCACCAGTAACCAGCTCCGTGCCGTGTTCACCAGTAACCAGCTCCATGCCGTGTTCACCAGTAACCAGCTCCGTGCCATGTTCACCACTAACCAGCTCCGCTTCGTGTTCACGCATAACCAACTCCACACCGTGTTCACCAGTAACCAGCTCCATGCCGTGTGCACCAGTAACCATCTCCACACCATGTTCACTAGTAACCAGCACCAGGCCCTGTTCACCCCTAACCAGCTCCGTGCCTTGTTCGCCAGTAACCAGCTCCATTCCGTGTTCGCCAGTAACCAGCTCCACACCGTGTTCACCAGTAACCAGCTCTGCATCTTGTTCACCAGTAACCAGCTCCACGCCCTGTTCACCAGTAACCAACTCCACGCCGTGTTCACCGGTAACCAGATCCATGCCGTGTTCACCAGTAACCAGCTCCGTGCCATGTTCACCACTAACCAGCTCCGCTTCGTGTTCACGCATAACCAACTCCACACCGTGTTCACCAGTAACCAGCTCCATGCCGTGTGCACCAGTAACCATCTCCACACCATGTTCACTAGTAACCAGCACCAGGCCCTGTTCACCCCTAACCAGCTCCGTGCCTTGTTCGCCAGTAACCAGCTCCATTCCGTGTTCGCCAGTAACCAGCTCCACACCGTGTTCACCAGTAACCAGCTCTGCATCTTGTTCACCAGTAACCAGCTCCACGCCCTGTTCACCAGTAACCAACTCCACGCCGTGTTCACCGGTAACCAGATCCATGCCGTGTTCACCAGTAACCAGATCCATGCCATTCTCACCAGTAACCAGCTCCGTGCCATGTTGACCAGTAACCTGCTCCATGCCATGTTCAAAAGTAACCAGCTCCACACTGTGTTCACCAGTATCCAGCTGTGTGCCGTGTTCAACAGCAATAAGCTCTGCACCGTTTTCACCAGTAACCAGCTCCACACTGTGTTCAACAGTAACCAGCTCCATGCCATGTTCACCAGTAACCAGCTCCATGCCTTCCTCAGCAGTAACCAGCTCTGTGCCGTGTTCACCAGTAACCAGCTCTGGTTTGTGTTCACCCTTAACCAACTCCACACCATGTTCACCAGTAACCAGCTCCGTGCCGCGTTCACCAGTTTCCAGCTCCACAACATGTTCACCAGTAACCAGCTCCATGCCGTGTTCACCAGTAACCAGCTGCGTGCCATGTTCACGAGTAACCAGCTCCGCTTCGTGTTCACGCATAACCAACTCCACACCGTGTTCACCAGTAACCAGCTCCACGCCGTGTTCACCAGTAACCATCTCCACACCATGTTCACTAGTAGCCAGCCTCATGCCGTGTCCAACATTAACCAGCTCCATGCCGTGTTCACCTGTAACAAGCTCCATGTTGTGTTCGCCAGTAAACAGCTCCATGCGGTGTTCAATAGTAACCAGCACCAGGCCGTGTTCACCCCTAACCAGCTCCACGCCATGTTCACCAGTAACCAGCTCTGTGCCGTGTCCACCAGTAACCTGCTCCACAACATGTTCACCAGTAACCAGCTCCACGCCGTGTTCACCAGTAACCAGCTCTGTGCTGTGTCCACCAGTTACCGGCTCCACAACATGTTCACCAGTAACCAGCTCCACGCTGTGTTCACCAGTAACCAGCACAATGCCGTCTTCACCAGTCAGCAGATTCATGCCGTGTTCACCAGTAACCAGCTCCGTGCCGTGTTCACTAGTATCCAGCTACATGCTGTGTTCACCAGTAACCTGCTCCACGCCATGTTCACCAGTAACCAGCTCCACACCATGTTCACCAGTATCCAGCTCCATGCGGTGTTCACCAGTAACCAGCTCCGTGCCTTGTTCACTTGTGACCAGCTCCATGTTGTGTTCGCCAGTAACCAGCTCTGTGCCGTGTCCACCAGTTACCGGCTCCATGCCGTGTTCACCAGTAACGAGCTCCACGCCGTCATCAGCAGTAAACAGCTCCGTGCCGTGTTCACCAGTAACCAGCTCCACAACGTGTTCACCAGTAACCAGCTCCATGCCGTGTACACCAGTAACCATCTCCGATTCATGTTCACCCTTAACCAACTCCACACCGTGTTCACCAGTAACCAGCTCCGCGTCATGTTCACCAGTAACCAGCTCCATGCTACGTTCACTTGTAACCAGCTCCGTGCCTTGTTCGCAAGTAACCAGCTCCATGCCATGTTCGGCAGTAACCAGCTCCACACCGTGTTCACCAGTAACCAGCCCCACAACGTGTTCACCAGTAACCAACTCCACGCCGTGTTCACCGGTAACCAGATCCATGCGTGTTCACCAGTAACCAGATCCATGCCATTCTCGCCACTAACCAGCTCCGTGCCATGTTGACCAGTAACCTGCTCCAAGCCATGTTCAAAAGTAAACAGCTCCGTGCCGTTTTCACCAGTAACCAGCTCCACACTGTGTTCAACAGTAACCAGCTCCATGCCATGTTCACCAGTAACGAGCTCCAAGCCTTCCTCAGCAGTAAACAGCTCCGTGCCGTGTTCATCAGTAACCAGCTCCGTGCCGTGTTCACCAGTAACCAGCTCCATGCTGTGTTCACTAGTAACCATCTCCGGTTCATGTTCACCCTTAACCAACTCCACACCGTGTTCACCAGTAACCAGCTCCGTGCCGTGTTCACCAGTAACCAGCTCCACAACGTGTTCACCAGTAACCAGCTCCATGCCGTGTTCTCCAGTAACCAGCTCCGTGCCATGCTCACCAGTAACCAGCTCCGCTTCGTGTTCACGCATAACCAACTCCACACCGTGTTCACCAGTAACCAGCTCCGTGCCGTGTTCACCAGTAACCAGCTCTGTGCCGTGTCCACCAGTTACCGGCTCCTTGCCGTGTTCACCAGTAACGAGCTCCACGCCTTCATCAGCAGTTAACAGCTCCGTGCCGTGTTCACCAGTAACCAGCTCCACAACGTGTTCACCAGTAACCAGCTCCATGCCGTGTTCACCAGTAACCATCTCCGATTCGTGTTCACCCTTAACCAACTCCACACCGTGTTCACCAGTAACCAGCTCCGCATCATGTTCACCAGTAACCAGCTCCATGCTGCGTTCACTTGTAACCAGCTCCGTGCCTTGTTCGCCAGTAACCAGCTCCATGCCGTGTTCGCCAGTAATCAGCTCCATGCGGTGTTCAACAGTAACCAGCACCAGGCCGTGTTCACCATTAACCAGCTCCATGCCGTGTTCACCAGTAACCAGCTCCATGCCGTGTTCACCATTAATCACCTCCGTGCCGTACTCAACAGTAACCAGCTCCATGCCGTGTTCATCAGTAACAGCTCCGTGCCGTATTCAACAGTAACCGTGTCCGCAGCGCGTTTGCCAGAAACCAGCTCTCTGCCATGTTGACCAGTAACCAGATCTGTGCCGTGTTCACAAGTAACCAGCTCCTCGCCATGTTCGCCAGTAATCAGCTCCGTGCTGTGTTCACCAGTCACCAGCTCTGCGCTGCGTTCACAAGTAACCAGCTCCACGCCACTTTTACCAGTAACCAGCTTCGTGCTGCGTTCACCAGTAACCAGCTCCACGCTGCGTTCACCAGTAACCAGCTCTGTGCCGTTTTCGCCAGTAACCAGCTCTGTGCCGTGTCCACCAGTTACCGGCTCCATGCCGGGTTCACCAGTAACGAGCTCCACGCCTTCATCAGCAGTAAACAGCTCCGTGCCATGTTCACCAGTAACCAGCTCCACAATGTGTTCACCAGTAACCAGCTCCGTGCCGTGTTCACCAGTAACCATCTCCGATTCGTTTTCACCCTTTACCAACTCCACACCGTGTTCACCAGTAACCAGCTCCGTGCCATGTTCACCAGTAACCAGCTCCATGCTGTGTTCACTTGTAACCAGCTCCGTGCCTTGTTCGCCAGTAACCAGCTCCATGCCGTGTTCGCCAGTAACCAGCTCCACACCGTGTTCACCAGTAACCAACTCCACGCCGTGTTCACCGGTATCCAGATCCATGCCGCATTCACCAGTAACCAGATCCATGCCATTCTCGCCAGTAACCATCTCCGTGCCATGTTGACCAGTATCCTGCTCCATGCCACGTTCAAAAGTAAACAGCTCCGTGCCGTTTTCACCAGTAACCAGCTCCACACTGTGTTCACCATTATCCAGGTGTGTGCCGTGTTCAACAGCAACAAGCTCTGCACTGTTTTCACCAGTAACCAGCTCCACACTGTGTTCAACAGTAACCAGCTCCATGCCATGTTCACCAGTAATGAGCTCCACGCCTTCCTCAGCAGTAAACAGCTCCGTGCCGTGTTCATCAGTAACCAGCTCCGTGCCGTGTTCACCAGTAACCAGCTCCATGCTGTGTTCACCAGTAACCATCTCTGTTTCGTGTTCCCCCTTAACCAACTCCACACCGCGTTCACCAGTAACCAGCTCCGTGCCGTGTTCACCAGTAACCTGCTCCATGCCGTGTTCACCAGTAACCAGCTCCGTGCCATGTTCACCAGTAACCAGCTCCGCTTCGTGTTCACGCATAACCAACTCCACACCGTGTTCACCAGTAACCAGCTCCATGCCGTGTGCACCAGTAACCATCTCCACACCAAGTTCACTAGTAACCAGCACCAGGCCGTGTTCACCCCTAACCAGCTCTGTGCCTTGTTCGCCAGTAACCAGCTCCATTCCGTGTTCACCCCTGACCAGCTCCACACCGTGTTCACCAGTAACCAGCTCTGCATCTTGTTCACCAGTAACCAGCTCCACGCCGTGTTCACCAGTAACCAACTCCACGCTGTGTTCACCGGTAACCAGATCCATGCCGTGTTCACCAGTAACCAGATCCATGCCATTCTCGCCAGTAACCAGCTCCGTGCCATGTTGACCAGTAACCTGCTCCATGCCATGTTCAAAAGTAACCAGCTCCACACTGTGTTCACCAGTATCCAGCTGTGTGCCGTGTTCAACAGCAATAAGCTCTGCACCGTTTTCACCAGTAACCAGCTCCACACTGTGTTCAACAGTAACCAGCTCCATGCCATGTTCACCAGTAACGAGCTCCACTCCTTCCTCAGCAGTAACCAGCTCTGTGCCGTGTTCACCAGTAACCAGCTCCGGTTCGTGTTCACCCTTAACCAACTCCACACCGTGTTCACCAGTAACCAGCTCCGTGCCGTGTTCACCAGTTTCCAGCTCCACAACATTTTCACCAGTAACCAGCTCCATGCCGTGTTCACCAGTAACCAGCTCCGTGCCATGTTCACCAGTAACCAGCTCCGCTTCGTGTTCACGCATAACCAACTCCACACCGTGTTCACCAGTAACCAGCTCCACGCCGTGTTCACCAGTAACCATCTCCACACCATGTTCACTAGTAGCCAGCACCATGCCGTGTCCAACATTCACCAGCTCCATGCCGTGTTCACCTGTAACAAGCTCCATGTTGTGTTCGCCAGTAAACAGCTCCATGCGGTGTTCAACAGTAACAAGCACCAGACCGTGTTCACCCCTAACCAGCTCCACGCCATGTTCACCAGTAACCAGCTCTGTGCCGTGTCCACCAGTTACCGGCTCTACAACGTGTTCACCAGTAACCAGCTCCACGCCGTGTTCACCAGTAAACAGCACAATGCCGTCTTCACCAGTCAGCAGATTCATGCCGTGTTCACCAGTAACCAGCTCCGTGCCGTGTTCACTAGTATCCAGCTACATGCTGTGTTCACCAGTAACCTGCTCCACACCATGTTGACCAGTAACCAGCTCCACGCCATGTTCACCAGCATCCAGCTCCATTTTGTGTTCACCAGTAACCAGCTCCGTGCCGTGTTCACTTGTGACCAGCTCCATGTTGTGTTCGCCAGTAACCAGCTCTGTGCCGTGTCCACCAGTTACCGGCTCCATGCCGTGTTCACCAGTAACGAGCTCCGCGACTTCATCAGTAGTAAACAGTCCGTGCCGTGTTCACCAGTAACCGGCTCCACAACGTGTTCAGCAGTAACAAGCTCCGTGCCGTGTTCACCATTAACCATCTCCGATTCATGTTCACCCTTAACCAACTCCACACCATGTTCACCAGTAACCAGCTCCACGTCATGTTCACCAGTAACCAGCTCCATGCTGCGTTCACTTGTAACCAGCTCCGTGCCTTGTTCGCAAGTAACCAGCTCCATGCCATGTTCGCCAGTAATCAGCTCCACACCGTGTTCACCAGTAACCAGCTCCACACCGTGTTCACCAGTAACCAACTCCACGCCGTGTTCACCGGTATCCAGATCCATGCCGTGTTCACCAGTAACCAGATCCATGCCATTCGCGCCACTAACCAGCTCCGTGCCATGTTGACCAGTAACCTGCTCCATGCCATGTTCAAAAGTAAACAGCTCCGTGCCGTTTTCACCAGTAACCAGCTCCACACTGTGTTCACCAGTATCCAGCTGTGTGCCGTGTTCAACAACAACAAGCTCTGCACGGTTTTCACCAGTAACCAGGTCCACACTGTGTTCAACAGTAACCAGCTCCATGCCATGTTCACCAGTAACGAGCTCCAAGCCTTCCTCAGCAGTAAACAGCTCCGTGCCGTGTTCATCAGTAACCAGCTCCGTGCCGTGTTCATCAGTAACCAGCTCCATGCTGTGTTCACCAGTAACCATCTCTGGTTCGTGTTCACCCTTAACCAACTCCCCACCGTGTTCACCAGTAACCAGCTCCGTGCCGTGTTCACCAGTAACCAGCTCCACAATGTGTTCACCAGTAACCAGCTCCATGCCGTGTTCACCAGTAACCAGCTCCGTGCCATGTTCACCAGTAACCAGCTCCGCTTCGTGTTCACGCATAACCAACTCCACGCCGTGTTCGCCCGTAACCAGATCCATGCCATGCTCACCAGTAACCAGCTCTGTGCCATGTTGACCAGTAACCAGCTCCATGTCGTGCTCACCAGTAATGACCTCTGTGCTGTATTCAACAGTAACCAGCTCCATGCCGTGTACATCAGTAACGAGCTCCGTGCCGTATTAAAGTGTAACCAGGTCCGCACCGCGTTTGCCAGTGACGAGCTCTCTGCCACGTTCACCAGTAACCTGATCTGTGCCGTGTTCACAAGTAACAAGCTCCGTGCCACGTTCACCAACAACCAGCTTCACGCCATGTTCGCCAGTAAACAGCTCCACGCCGTTTTCACCAGTAACCAGCTCCACACTGTGTTCAACAGTAACCAGCTCCCTGCTGTGTTCACCAGTAACGAGCTCCACGCCTTCATCAGCAGTAAACAGCTCCGTGCCGTGTTCACCAGTAACCAGCTCCATGCCGTGTTCACCTGTAACCAGCTCTGTGCCGTGTTCACCAGTAACCATCTCCGATTCATGTTCACCCTTAACCAACACCACACCGTGTTCACCAGTAACCAGCTCCGCGTCATGTTCACCAGTAACCAGCTCCGTGCCGTGTTCACCAGTAACCAGCTCCACAACGTGTTCACCAGTAATCAGCTCCGTGCCGTTTTCACCAGTAACCAGCTCCGTGCCATGTTCACCAGTAACCAGCTCCGCTTCGTGTTCACGCGTTACCAACTCCACACCGTGTTCACCAGTAACCAGCTCCATGCGGTGTTCAACAGTAACCAGCACCAGGCCATGTTCACCCCAACCAGCTCCATGCCATGTTCACCAGTAAACAGCCCTGTGCCTTGTCCACCAGTTACCGGCTCCACAACGTGTTCACCAGTAACCAGCTCCACGCCGTGTTCACCAGTAACCAGCACAATGCCGTCTTCACCAGTCAGCAGATTCATGCCATGTTCACCAGTAACCAGCTCCGTGCCGTGTTCACCAGTAACCAGCTCCGTGCCATTTTCACCAGTAACCAGCTCCGCTTCGTGTTCACGCATAACCAACTCCACACTGTGTTCACCAGTAACCAGCTCCACGCCGTGTTCACCAGTAACCATCTCCACACCATGTTCACTAGTAACCAGCACCATGCGTGTCCACCATTAACCAGCTCCATGCCGTATTCACCTGTAACAAGCTCCCTGTTGTGTTCGCCAGTAAACAGCTCCATGTGGTGTTCAACAGTAACCAGCACCAGGCCGTGTTCACCCCTAACCAACTCCACGCCATGTTCACCAGTAACCAGCTCTGTGCCATGTCCACCAGTTACCGGCTCCACAATGTGTTCACCAGTCACCAGCTCCACGCCGTGTTCACCAGTAACCAGCACATTGCCGTCTTCACCAGTCAGCAGATTCATGCCGTGTTCACCAGTAACCTGCTCCGTGCCGTGTTCACTAGTATCCAGCTACATGCTGTGTTCACCAGTAACCTGCTCCACGCCATGTTCACCAGTATCCAGCTCCATGCGGTGTTCACCAGTAACCAGCTCCGTGCCGTGTTCACTTGTGACCAGCTCCACGTTGTGTTCACCAGTAAACAGCTCCATGCGGTGTTCAACGGTAACCAGCACCAGGCCGTGTTCACCCCTAACCAGCTGCACGCCATGTTCACCTGTAAACAGCTCCGTGCCATGTTCACCTGTAACCAGCTCCATGCTGTGTTCACTAGTAACCAGCTCCGTGCCTTGTTCGCCAGAAACCAGCTCCATGCCATGTTCACCAGTAACCAACTCCACGCTGTGTTCACCAGTAACCAGCTCCACGCCGTGTTCGCCCGTAACCAGATCCATGCCGTGCTCACCAGTAACCAGCTCTGTGCCATGTTGACCAGTAACCAGCTCCATGTCGTGCTCACCAGTAATGACCTCTGTGCTGTATTCAACAGTAACCAGCTCCATGCCGTGTACATCAGTAACGAGCTCCGTGCCGTATTAAAGTGTAACCAGGTCCGCACCGCGTTTGCCAGAGACGAGCTCGCTGCCACGTTCACCAGTAACCTGATCTGTGCTGTGTTCACAAGTAACAAGCTCCGTGCCACGTTCACCAACAACCAGCTTCACGCCATGTTCGCCAGTAAACAGCTCCACGCTGTGTTCACCTATAACCAGCTCCGCGCCGTTTTCACCAGTAACCAGCTCCACACTGTGTTCAACAGTAACCAGCTCCCTGCTGTGTTCACCAGTAACGAGCTCCACGCCTTCATCAGCAGTAAACAGCTCCGTGCCGTGTTCACCAGTAACCAGCTCCATGCCGTGTTCACCTGTAACCAGCTCTGTGCCGTGTTCACCAGTAACCATCTCCGATTCATGTTCACCCTTAACCAACACCACACCGTGTTCACCAGTAACCAGCTCCGCGTCATGTTCACCAGAAACCAGCTCCATGCCGTGTTCACCAGTAACCATCTCCAATTCGTGTTCACCCTTAACCAACTCCACACCGTGTTCACCAGTAACCAGCTCCGCATCATGTTCACCAGTAACCAGCTCCATGCTGCGTTCACTTGTAACCAGCTCCGTGCCTTGTTCGCCAGTAACCAGCTCCATGCCGTGTTCGCCAGTAATCAGCTCCATGCGGTGTTCAACAGTAACCAGCACCAGGCCGTGTTCACCATTAACCAGCTCCATGCCGTGTTCACCAGTAACCAGCTCCATGCCGTGTTCTCCAGTGATGACCTCCGTGCCGTACTCAACAGTAACCAGCTCCATGCCGTGTTCATCAGTAACAGCTCCGTGCCGTATTCAACAGTAACCGTGTCCGCAGCGCGTTTGCCAGAAACCAGCTCTCTGCCATGTTGACCAGTAACCAGATCTGTGCCGTGTTCACAAGTAACCAGCTCCTCGCCGTGTTCGCCAGTAACCAGCTCCGTGCTGTGTTCACCAGTAACCAGCTCTGCGCTGCGTTCACAAGTAACCAGCTCCACGCCACTTTTACCAGTAACCAGCTCCACGCTGCGTTCACCAGTAACCAGCTCCGTGCCATGTTCGCCAGTAACCAGCTCTGTGCCGTGTCCACCAGTTACCGGCTCCCTGCCGTGTTCACCAGTAACGAGCTCCACGCCTTCATCAGCAGTAAACAGCTCCGTGCCGTGTTCACCAGTAACCAGCTCCACAATGTGTTCACCAGTAACCAGCTCCGTGCCGTGTTCACCAGTAACCATCTCCGATTCGTTTTCACCCTTAACCAACTCCACACCGTGTTCACCAGTAACCAGCTCCGTGCCATGTTCACCAGTAACGAGCTCCACGCCTTCCTCAGCATTAAACAGCTCCGTGCCGTGTTCATCAGTAACCAGCTCCGTGCCGTGTTCACCAGTAACCAGCTCCATGCTGTGTTCACCAGTAACCATCTCTGGTTCGTGTTCCCCCTTAACCAACTCCACACCGCGTTCACCAGTAACCAGCTCCGTGCCGTGTTCACCAGTAACCAGCTCCATGCCGTTTTCACCAGTAACCAGCTCCGTGCCATGTTCACCACTAACCAGCTCCGCTTCGTGTTCACGCATAACCAACTCCACACCGTGTTCACCAGTAACCAGCTCCATGCCGTGTGCACCAGTAACCATCTCCACACCATGTTCACTAGTAACCAGCACCAGGCCCTGTTCACCCCTAACCAGCTCCGTGCCTTGTTCGCCAGTAACCAGCTCCATTCCGTGTTCGCCAGTAACCAGCTCCACACCGTGTTCACCAGTAACCAGCTCTGCATCTTGTTCACCAGTAACCAGCTCCACGCCCTGTTCACCAGTAACCAACTCCACGCCGTGTTCACCGGTAACCAGATCCATGCCGTGTTCACCAGTAACCAGATCCATGCCATTCTCACCAGTAACCAGCTCCGTGCCATGTTGACCAGTAACCTGCTCCATGCCATGTTCAAAAGTAACCAGCTCCACACTGTGTTCACCAGTATCCAGCTGTGTGCCGTGTTCAACAGCAATAAGCTCTGCACCGTTTTCACCAGTAACCAGCTCCACACTGTGTTCAACAGTAACCAGCTCCATGCCATGTTCACCAGTAACCAGCTCCATGCCTTCCTCAGCAGTAACCAGCTCTGTGCCGTGTTCACCAGTAACCAGCTCTGGTTTGTGTTCACCCTTAACCAACTCCACACCGTGTTCACCAGTAACCAGCTCCGTGCCGCGTTCACCAGTTTCCAGCTCCACAACATGTTCACCAGTAACCAGCTCCATGCCGTGTTCACCAGTAACCAGCTGCGTGCCATGTTCACGAGTAACCATCTCCACACCATGTTCACTAGTAGCCAGCCTCATGCCGTGTCCAACATTAACCAGCTCCATGCCGTGTTCACCTGTAACAAGCTCCATGTTGTGTTCGCCAGTAAACAGCTCCATGCGGTGTTCAATAGTAACCAGCACCAGGCCGTGTTCACCCCTAACCAGCTCCACGCCATGTTCACCAGTAACCAGCTCTGTGCCGTGTCCACCAGTAACCTGCTCCACAACATGTTCACCAGTAACCAGCTCCACGCCGTGTTCAACAGTAACCAGCTCTGTGCTGTGTCCACCAGTTACCGGCTCCACAACATGTTCACCAGTAACCAGCTCCACGCTGTGTTCACCAGTAACCAGCACAATGCCGTCTTCACCAGTCAGCAGATTCATGCCGTGTTCACCAGTAACCAGCTCCGTGCCGTGTTCACTAGTATCCAGCTACATGCTGTGTTCACCAGTAACCTGCTCCACGCCATGTTCACCAGTAACCAGCTCCACACCATGTTCACCAGTATCCAGCTCCATGCGGTGTTCACCAGTAACCAGCTCCGTGCCTTGTTCACTTGTGACCAGCTCCATGTTGTGTTCGCCAGTAACCAGCTCTGTGCCGTGTCCACCAGTTACCGGCTCCATGCCGTGTTCACCAGTAACGAGCTCCACGCCGTCATCAGCAGTAAACAGCTCCGTGCCGTGTTCACCAGTAACCAGCTCCACAACGTGTTCACCAGTAACCAGCTCCATGCCGTGTACACCAGTAACCATCTCCGATTCATGTTCACCCTTAACCAACTCCACACCGTGTTCACCAGTAACCAGCTCCGCGTCATGTTCACCAGTAACCAGCTCCATGCTACGTTCACTTGTAACCAGCTCCGTGCCTTGTTCGCAAGTAACCAGCTCCATGCCATGTTCGGCAGTAACCAGCTCCACACCGTGTTCACCAGTAACCAGCCCCACAACGTGTTCACCAGTAACCAACTCCACGCCGTGTTCACCGGTAACCAGATCCATGCGTGTTCACCAGTAACCAGATCCATGCCATTCTCGCCACTAACCAGCTCCGTGCCATGTTGACCAGTAACCTGCTCCAAGCCATGTTCAAAAGTAAACAGCTCCGTGCCGTTTTCACCAGTAACCAGCTCCACACTGTGTTCAACAGTAACCAGCTCCATGCCATGTTCACCAGTAACGAGCTCCAAGCCTTCCTCAGCAGTAAACAGCTCCGTGCCGTGTTCATCAGTAACCAGCTCCGTGCCCTGTTCACCAGTAACCAGCTCCATGCTGTGTTCACCAGTAACCATCTCCGGTTCGTGTTCACCCTTAACCAACTCCACACCGTGTTCACCAGTAACCAGCTCCGTGCCGTGTTCACCAGTAACCAGCTCCACAACGTGTTCACCAGTAACCAGCTCCATGCCGTGTTCACCAGTAACCAGCTCCGTGCCATGCTCACCAGTAACCAGCTCCGCTTCGTGTTCACGCATAACCAACTCCACACCGTGTTCACCAGTAACCAGCTCCGTGCCGTGTTCGCCAGTAACCAGCTCTGTGCCGTGTCCACCAGTTACCGGCTCCTTGCCGTGTTCACCAGTAACGAGCTCCACGCCTTCATCAGCAGTTAACAGCTCCGTGCCGTGTTCACCAGTAACCAGCTCCTCAACGTGTTCACCAGTAACCAGCTCCATGCCGTGTTCACCAGTAACCATCTCCGATTCGTGTTCACCCTTAACCAACTCCACACCGTGTTCACCAGTAACCAGCTCCGCATCATGTTCACCAGTAACCAGCTCCATGCTGCGTTCACTTGTAACCAGCTCCGTGCCTTGTTCGCCAGTAACCAGCTCCATGCCGTGTTCGCCAGTAATCAGCTCCATGCGGTGTTCAACAGTAACCAGCACCAGGCCGTGTTCACCATTAACCAGCTCCATGCCGTGTTCACCAGTAACCAGCTCCATGCCGTGTTCACCATTAATCACCTCCGTGCCGTACTCAACAGTAACCAGCTCCATGCCGTGTTCATCAGTAACAGCTCCGTGCCGTATTCAACAGTAACCGTGTCCGCAGCGCGTTTGCCAGAAACCAGCTCTCTGCCATGTTGACCAGTAACCAGATCTGTGCCGTGTTCACAAGTAACCAGCTCCTCGCCATGTTCGCCAGTAACCAGCTCCGTGCTGTGTTCACCAGTAACCAGCTCTGCGCTGCGTTCACAAGTAACCAGCTCCACGCCACTTTTACCAGTAACCAGCTTCGTGCTGCGTTCACCAGTAACCAGCTCCACGCTGCGTTCACCAGTAACCAGCTCTGTGCCGTGTTCGCCAGTAACCAGCTCTGTGCCGTGTCCACCAGTTACCGGCTCCATGCCGGGTTCACCAGTAACGAGCTCCACGCCTTCATCAGCAGTAAACAGCTCCGTGCCATGTTCACCAGTAACCAGCTCCACAATGTGTTCACCAGTAACCAGCTCCGTGCCGTGTTCACCAGTAACCATCTCCGATTCGTTTTCACCCTTTACCAACTCCACACCGTGTTCACCAGTAACCAGCTCCGTGCCATCTTCACCAGTAACCAGCTCCATGCTGTGTTCACTTGTAACCAGCTCCGTGCCTTGTTCGCCAGTAACCAGCTCCATGCCGTGTTCGCCAGTAACCAGCTCCACACCGTGTTCACCAGTAACCAACTCCACGCCGTGTTCACCGGTATCCAGATCCATGCCGCGTTCACCAGTAACCAGATCCATGCCATTCTCGCCAGTAACCAGCTCCGTGCCATGTTGACCAGTATCCTGCTGCATGCCACGTTCAAAACTAAACAGCTCCGTGCCGTTTTCACCAGTAACCAGCTCCACACTGTGTTCACCATTATCCAGGTGTGTGCCGTGTTCAACAGCAACAAGCTCTGCACTGTTTTCACCAGTAACCAGCTCCACACTGTGTTCAACAGTAACCAGCTCCATGCCATGTTCACCAGTAATGAGCTCCACGCCTTCCTCAGCAGTAAACAGCTCCGTGCCGTGTTCATCAGTAACCAGCTCCGTGCCGTGTTCACCAGTAACCAGCTCCATGCTGTGTTCACCAGTAACCATCTCTGTTTCGTGTTCCCCCTTAACCAACTCCACACCGCGTTCACCAGTAACCAGCTCCGTGCCGTGTTCACCAGTAACCTGCTCCATGCCGTGTTCACCAGTAACCAGCTCCGTGCCATGTTCACCAGTAACCAGCTCCGCTTCGTGTTCACGCATAACCAACTCCACACCGTGTTCACCAGTAACCAGCTCCATGCCGTGTGCACCAGTAACCATCTCCACACCATGTTCACTAGTAACCAGCACCAGGCCGTGTTCACCCCTAACCAGCTCCGTGCCTTGTTCGCCAGTAACCAGCTCCATTCCGTGTTCACCCCTGACCAGCTCCACACCGTGTTCACCAGTAACCAGCTCTGCATCTTGTTCACCAGTAACCAGCTCCACGCCGTGTTCACCAGTAACCAACTCCACGCTGTGTTCACCGGTAACCAGATCCATGCCGTGTTCACCAGTAACCAGATCCATGCCATTCTCGCCAGTAACCAGCTCCGTGCCATGTTGACCAGTAACCTGCTCCATGCCATGTTCAAAAGTAACCAGCTCCACACTGTGTTCACCAGTATCCAGCTGTGTGCCGTGTTCAACAGCAATAAGCTCTGCACCGTTTTCACCAGTAACCAGCTCCACACTGTGTTCAACAGTAACCAGCTCCATGCCATGTTCACCAGTAACGAGCTCCACTCCTTCCTCAGCAGTAACCAGCTCTGTGCCGTGTTCACCAGTAACCAGCTCCGGTTCGTGTTCACCCTTAACCAACTCCACACCGTGTTCACCAGTAACCAGCTCCGTGCCGTGTTCACCAGTTTCCAGCTCCACAACATTTTCACCAGTAACCAGCTCCATGCCGTGTTCACCAGTAACCAGCTCCGTGCCATGTTCACCAGTAACCAGCTCCGCTTCGTGTTCACGCATAACCAACTCCACACCGTGTTCACCAGTAACCAGCTCCACGCCGTGTTCACCAGTAACCATCTCCACACCATGTTCACTAGTAGCCAGCACCATGCCGTGTCCAACATTCACCAGCTCCATGCCGTGTTCACCTGTAACAAGCTCCATGTTGTGTTCGCCAGTAAACAGCTCCATGCGGTGTTCAACAGTAACAAGCACCAGACCGTGTTCACCCCTAACCAGCTCCACGCCATGTTCACCAGTAACCAGCTCTGTGCCGTGTCCACCAGTTACCGGCTCTACAACGTGTTCACCAGTAACCAGCTCCACGCCGTGTTCACCAGTAAACAGCACAATGCCGTCTTCACCAGTCAGCAGATTCATGCCGTGTTCACCAGTAACCAGCTCCGTGCCGTGTTCACTAGTATCCAGCTACATGCTGTGTTCACCAGTAACCTGCTCCACACCATGTTGACCAGTAACCAGCTCCACGCCATGTTCACCAGCATCCAGCTCCATTTTGTGTTCACCAGTAACCAGCTCCGTGCCGTGTTCACTTGTGACCAGCTCCATGTTGTGTTCGCCAGTAACCAGCTCTGTGCCGTGTCCACCAGTTACCGGCTCCATGCCGTGTTCACCAGTAACGAGCTCCGCGACTTCATCAGTAGTAAACAGTCCGTGCCGTGTTCACCAGTAACCGGCTCCACAACGTGTTCAGCAGTAACAAGCTCCGTGCCGTGTTCACCATTAACCATCTCCGATTCATGTTCACCCTTAACCAACTCCACACCATGTTCACCAGTAACCAGCTCCACGTCATGTTCACCAGTAACCAGCTCCATGCTGCGTTCACTTGTAACCAGCTCCGTGCCTTGTTCGCAAGTAACCAGCTCCATGCCATGTTCGCCAGTAATCAGCTCCACACCGTGTTCACCAGTAACCAGCTCCACACCGTGTTCACCAGTAACCAACTCCACGCCGTGTTCACCGGTATCCAGATCCATGCCGTGTTCACCAGTAACCAGATCCATGCCATTGGCGCCACTAACCAGCTCCGTGCCATGTTGACCAGTAACCTGCTCCATGCCATGTTCAAAAGTAAACAGCTCCGTGCCGTTTTCACCAGTAACCAGCTCCACACTGTGTTCACCAGTATCCAGCTGTGTGCCGTGTTCAACAACAACAAGCTCTGCACGGTTTTCACCAGTAACCAGGTCCACACTGTGTTCAACAGTAACCAGCTCCATGCCATGTTCACCAGTAACGAGCTCCAAGCCTTCCTCAGCAGTAAACAGCTCCGTGCCGTGTTCATCAGTAACCAGCTCCGTGCCGTGTTCATCAGTAACCAGCTCCATGCTGTGTTCACCAGTAACCATCTCTGGTTCGTGTTCACCCTTAACCAACTCCCCACCGTGTTCACCAGTAACCAGCTCCGTGCCGTGTTCACCAGTAACCAGCTCCACAATGTGTTCACCAGTAACCAGCTCCATGCCGTGTTCACCAGTAACCAGCTCCGTGCCATGTTCACCAGTAACCAGCTCCGCTTCGTGTTCACGCATAACCAACTCCACGCCGTGTTCGCCCGTAACCAGATCCATGCCATGCTCACCAGTAACCAGCTCTGTGCCATGTTGACCAGTAACCAGCTCCATGTCGTGCTCACCAGTAATGACCTCTGTGCTGTATTCAACAGTAACCAGCTCCATGCCGTGTACATCAGTAACGAGCTCCGTGCCGTATTAAAGTGTAACCAGGTCCGCACCGCGTTTGCCAGTGACGAGCTCTCTGCCACGTTCACCAGTAACCTGATCTGTGCCGTGTTCACAAGTAACAAGCTCCGTGCCACGTTCACCAACAACCAGCTTCACGCCATGTTCGCCAGTAAACAGCTCCACGCCGTTTTCACCAGTAACCAGCTCCACACTGTGTTCAACAGTAACCAGCTCCCTGCTGTGTTCACCAGTAACGAGCTCCACGCCTTCATCAGCAGTAAACAGCTCCGTGCCGTGTTCACCAGTAACCAGCTCCATGCCGTGTTCACCTGTAACCAGCTCTGTGCCGTGTTCACCAGTAACCATCTCCGATTCATGTTCACCCTTAACCAACACCACACCGTGTTCACCAGTAACCAGCTCCGCGTCATGTTCACCAGTAACCAGCTCCGTGCCGTGTTCACCAGTAACCAGCTCCACAACGTGTTCACCAGTAATCAGCTCCGTGCCGTTTTCACCAGTAACCAGCTCCGTGCCATGTTCACCAGTAACCAGCTCCGCTTCGTGTTCACGCGTTACCAACTCCACACCGTGTTCACCAGTAACCAGCTCCATGCGGTGTTCAACAGTAACCAGCACCAGGCCATGTTCACCCCAACCAGCTCCATGCCATGTTCACCAGTAAACAGCCCTGTGCCTTGTCCACCAGTTACCGGCTCCACAACGTGTTCACCAGTAACCAGCTCCACGCCGTGTTCACCAGTAACCAGCACAATGCCGTCTTCACCAGTCAGCAGATTCATGCCATGTTCACCAGTAACCAGCTCCGTGCCGTGTTCACCAGTAACCAGCTCCGTGCCATTTTCACCAGTAACCAGCTCCGCTTCGTGTTCACGCATAACCAACTCCACACTGTGTTCACCAGTAACCAGCTCCACGCCGTGTTCACCAGTAACCATCTCCACACCATGTTCACTAGTAACCAGCACCATGCGTGTCCACCATTAACCAGCTCCATGCCGTATTCACCTGTAACAAGCTCCCTGTTGTGTTCGCCAGTAAACAGCTCCATGTGGTGTTCAACAGTAACCAGCACCAGGCCGTGTTCACCCCTAACCAACTCCACGCCATGTTCACCAGTAACCAGCTCTGTGCCATGTCCACCAGTTACCGGCTCCACAATGTGTTCACCAGTCACCAGCTCCACGCCGTGTTCACCAGTAACCAGCACATTGCCGTCTTCACCAGTCAGCAGATTCATGCCGTGTTCACCAGTAACCTGCTCCGTGCCGTGTTCACTAGTATCCAGCTACATGCTGTGTTCACCAGTAACCTGCTCCACGCCATGTTCACCAGTATCCAGCTCCATGCGGTGTTCACCAGTAACCAGCTCCGTGCCGTGTTCACTTGTGACCAGCTCCACGTTGTGTTCACCAGTAAACAGCTCCATGCGGTGTTCAACGGTAACCAGCACCAGGCCGTGTTCACCCCTAACCAGCTGCACGCCATGTTCACCTGTAACCAGCTCCGTGCCATGTTCACCTGTAACCAGCTCCATGCTGTGTTCACTAGTAACCAGCTCCGTGCCTTGTTCGCCAGAAACCAGCTCCATGCCATGTTCACCAGTAACCAACTCCACGCTGTGTTCACCAGTAACCAGCTCCACGCCGTGTTCGCCCGTAACCAGATCCATGCCGTGCTCACCAGTAACCAGCTCTGTGCCATGTTGACCAGTAACCAGCTCCATGTCGTGCTCACCAGTAATGACCTCTGTGCTGTATTCAACAGTAACCAGCTCCATGCCGTGTACATCAGTAACGAGCTCCGTGCCGTATTAAAGTGTAACCAGGTCCGCACCGCGTTTGCCAGTGACGAGCTCTCTGCCACGTTCACCAGTAACCTGATCTGTGCTGTGTTCACAAGTAACAAGCTCCGTGCCACGTTCACCAACAACCAGCTTCACGCCATGTTCGCCAGTAAACAGCTCCACGCTGTGTTCACCTGTAACCAGCTCCGCGCCGTTTTCACCAGTAACCAGCTCCACACTGTGTTCAACAGTAACCAGCTCCCTGCTGTGTTCACCAGTAACGAGCTCCACGCCTTCATCAGCAGTAAACAGCTCCGTGCCGTGTTCACCAGTAACCAGCTCCATGCCGTGTTCACCTGTAACCAGCTCTGTGCCGTGTTCACCAGTAACCATCTCCGATTCATGTTCACCCTTAACCAACACCACACCGTGTTCACCAGTAACCAGCTCCGCGTCATGTTCACCAGAAACTAGCTCTGTGCCGTGTTCACCAGTAACCAGCTCCACAACGTGTTCACCAGTAATCAGCTCCGTGCCGTTTTCACCAGTAACCAGCTCCGTGCCATGTTCACCAGTAACCAGCTCCGCTTCGTGTTCACGCGTTACCAACTCCACACCGTGTTCACCAGTAACCAGCTCCATGCGGTGTTCAACAGTAACCAGCACCAGGCCATGTCCACCATTAAGCATCTCCATGCCGTGCTCACCAGTAACCAGCTCTGTGCCATGTTGACCAGTAACCAGCTCCATGTCGTGCTCACCAGTAATGACCTCTGTGCTGTATTCAACAGTAACCAGCTCCATGCCGTGTACATCAGTAACGAGCTCCGTGCCGTATTAAAGTGTAACCAGGTCAGCACCGCGTTTGCCGTGTACCCAGGTCCGCACCAGGCCATGTCCACCATTTTGCATCTCCATGCCGTGTTCACCAGTAACCATCTCCATGCCGTGTTGACCAGTAACCAGCTCCATGTGGTGTTCAACAGTAACCAGCACTAGGCCGTGTTCACCAGTAACCAGCTACATGCCGTGTTCACCAGTGATGACCTCCGTGCCGTACTCAACAGTAACCAGTTCCATGCCGTGTTCATCAGTAACGAGCTCCGTGCCGTATTCAACAGTAATCATGTCCGCACCGCGTTTGCCAGAATCCAGCTCTCTGCCATGTTGACCAGTAACCATATCTGTGCCATGTTCACCAGTAACCAGCTCCGTGCCGTGTTCACCAGTAACCATCTCCGATTCGTTTTCACCCTTTACCAACTCCACACCGTGTTCACCAGTAACCAGCTCCGTGCCATGTTCACCAGTAACCAGCTCCATGCTGCGTTCACTTGTAACCAGCTCCGTGCCTTGTTCGCCAGTAACCAGCTCCATGCCGTGTTCGCCAGTAACCAGCTCCACACTGTGTTCACCAGTAACCAACTCCACGCCGTGTTCACCAGTATCCAGATCCATGCCGTGCTCACCAGTAACCAGATCCATGCCATTCTCGCCAGTAACCAGCTCCGTGCCATGTTGTCCAGTAACCTGCTCCATGCCATGTTCAAAAGTAAACAGCTCCGTGCCGTTTTCACCAGTAACCAGCTCCACACTGTGTTCACCAGTATCCAGCTGTGTGCCGTGTTCAACAGCAACAAGCTCTGCACGGTTTTCACCAGTAACCAGCTCCACACTGTGTTCAACAGTAACCAGCTCCATGCCATGTTCACCAGTAACCAGCTCCACGCCGTGTTCACCAGTAAGCAGCACAATGCCGTCTTCACCAGTCAGCAGATTCATGCCGTGTTCACCAGTAACCAGCTCCATGCCATGTTCACCAGTAACCAGCTCCGTGCCATGTTCACCAGTAACCAGCTCCGCTTCGTGTTCACGCATAACCATCTCCACACCATGTTCACTAGTAACAAGCAACATGCTGTGTCCACCATTAACCAGCTCCATGCCGTGTTCACCTGTAACAAGCTCCATGTTGTGTTCAGCAGTAAACAGCTCCATGCGGTGTTCAACAGTAACCAGCACCAGGCCGTGTTCACCCCTAACCAGCTCCACGCCATGTTCACCAGTAACCAGCTCTGTGCCTTGTCCACCAGTTACCGGCTCCACAACGTGTTCACCAGTAACCAGCTCCACGCGATGTTCACTAGTAACCAGCACAATGCCGTCTTCACCAGTCAGCAGATTCATGCCATGTTCACCAGTAACCAGCTCCATGCCGTGTTCACCAGTAACCAGCTCCGTGCCATGTTCACCAGTAGCCAGCTCCGCTTCATGTTCACGCATAACCAACTCCACACCATGTTCACCAGTAACCAGCTCCACGCCGTGTTCACCAGTAACCATCTCCACACTATGTTCACTAGTAACCAGCACCATGCCATGTCCACCATTAACCAGCTCCATGCCGTATTCACCTGCAACAAGCTCCCTGTTGTGTTCGCCAGTAGCAGCTCCATGTGGTGTTCAACAGTAACCAGCACCAGGCCGTGTTCACCCCTAACCAGCTCCACGCCATGTTCACCAGTAACCAGCTCTGTGCCGTGTCCACCAGTTACCGGCTCCACAACGATTTCACCAGTAACCGGCTCCACGCCGTGTTCACCAGTAACCAGCACAATGCCGTCTTCACCAGTCAGCAGATTCATGCCTTGTTCACCAGTAACCAGCTCCGTGCCATGTTCACTAGTATCCAGCTACATGCTGTGTTCACCAGTAACCTGCTCCACGCCATGTTCACCAGTAACCAGCTCCACGCCATGTTCACCAGTATCCAGCTCCATGCGGTGTTCACCAGTAACCAGATCCATGCCATTCTCGCCAGTAACCAGCTCCGTGCCATGTTGACCAGTAACCTGCTCCATGCCATGTTCAAAAGTAAACAGCTCCGTGCCGTTTTCACCAGTAACCAGCTCCACACTGTGTTCACCAATATCCAGCTGTGTGCCGTGTTCAACAGCAACAAGCTCTGCACGGTTTTCACCAGTAACCAGCTCCACACTGTGTTCAACAGTAACCAGCTCCATGCCATGTTCACCAGTAACCAGCTCCACGCCTTCCTCAGCAGTAAACAGCTCAGTGCCGTGTTCATCAGTAACCAGCTCCGTGCCGTGTTCACCAGTAACCAGCTCCATGCTGTGTTCACCAGTAACCATCTCTGGTTCGTGTTCACCCTTAACCAACTCCACACCGCGTTCACCAGTAACCAGCTCCGTGCCGTGTTCACCAGTAACCAGCTCCATGCCGTGTTCACCAGTAACCAGCTCCATGCCATGTTCACCAGTAACTAGCTCCGCTTCGTGTTCACGCATAACCAACTCCACACCGTGTTCACCAGTAACCAGCTCCATGCCGTGTGCACCAGTAACCATCTCCACACCATGTTCACTAGTAACCAGCACCATGCCGTATCCACCATTAACCAGCTCCATGCCGTGTTCACCTGTAACAAGCTCCATGTTGTGTTCACCAGTAAACAGCTCCACGCGGTGTTCAACAGTAACCAGCACCAGGCCGTGTTCACCCCTAACCAGCTCCACGCCATGTTCACCAGTAACCAGCTCTGTGCCGTGTCCACCAGTTACCTGCTCCACAACGTGTTCACCAGTAACCAGCTCCACGCCGTGTTCACCAGTAAGCAGCACAATGCCGTCTTCACCAGTCAGCAGATTCATGCCGTGTTCACCACTAACCAGCTCCATGCCATGTTCACCAGTAACCAGCTCCGTGCCATGTTCACCAGTAACCAGCTCCGCTTCGTGTTCACGCATAACCATCTCCACACCATGTTCACTTGTAACAAGCAACATGCTGTGTCCACCATTAACCAGCTCCATGCCGTGTTCACCTGTAACAAGCTCCATGTTGTGTTCACCAGTAAACAGCTCCATGCGGTGTTCAACAGTAACCAGCACCAGGCCGTGTTCACCCCTAACCAGCTCCACGCCATGTTCACCAGTAACCAGCTCTGTGCCGTGTCCACCAGTTACCGGCTCCACAACGTGTTCAACAGTAACCAGCTCCACGCGATGTTCACTAGTAACCAGCACAATGCCGTCTTCACCAATCAGCAGATTCATGCCGTGTGCACCAGTAACCAGCTCCATGCCGTGTTCACCAGTAACCAGCTCCGTGCCATGTTCACCAGTAGCCAGCTCCGCTTCGTGTTCACGCATAACCAACTCCACACCGTGTTCACCAGTAACCAGCTCCACGCCGTGTTCACCAGTAACCATCTCCACACTATGTTCACTAGTAACCAGCACCATGCCGTGTCCACCATTAACCAGCTCCATGCCGTATTCACCTGTAACAAGCTCCCTGTTGTGTTCGCCAGTAGCAGCTCCATGTGGTGTTCAACAGTAACCAGCACCAGGCCGTGTTCACCCCTAACCAGCTCCACGCCATGTTCACCAGTAACCAGCTCTGTGGCGTGTCCACCAGTTACCGGCTCCACAACGTTTTCACCAGTAACCAGCTCCACGCCGTGTTCACCAGTAACCAGCACAATGCCGTCTTCACCAGTCAGCAGATTCATGCCTTGTTCACCAGTAACCAGCTCCGTGCCGTATTCACTAGTATCCAGCTACATGCTGTGTTCACCAGTAACCTGCTCCACGCCATGTTCACCAGTAACCAGCTCCACGCCATGTTCACCAGTATCCAGCTCCATGCGGTGTTCACCAGTAACCAGCTCCGTGCCGTGTTCACTTGTGACCAGCTCCATGTTGTGTTCGCCAGTAACCAACTCTGTGCCGTGTCCACCAGTTACCGGCTCCATGCCGTGTTCACCAGTAAGAAGCTCCACGCCTTCATCAGCAGTAAACAGCTCTGTGCCGTGTTCACCAGTAACCATCTCCGATTCATGTTCACCCTTAACCAACTCCACACCGTGTTCACCAGTAACCAGCTCCGCGTCATGTTCACCAGTAACCAGCTCCATGCTGCGTTCACTTGTAACCAGCTCCGTGCCATGTTCACCAGTAACCAGCTCCATGCCGTGTTCACCAGTAACCAGCTCCACACTGATTTCACCAGTAACCAGCTCCACGCCGTGTTCACCAGTAACCAACTCCACGCCGTGTTCACCGGTAACCAGAATCATGCCGTGTTCACCAGTAACCAGATCCATGCCATTCTCGCCACTAACCAGCTCCGTGCCATGTTGACCAGTATCCTGCTCCATGCCATGTTCAAAAGTAAACACTCCGTGCCGTGTTCACCAGTAACCAGCTCCGTGCCATTTTCACCAGTAACCAGCTCCGCTTCGTATTCACGCATAACCAACTCCACACTGTGTTCACCAGTAACCAGCTCCACGCCGTGTTCACCAGTAACCATCTCCACACCATGTTCACTAGTAACCAGCACCATGCGTGTCCACCATTAACCAGCTCCATGCCGTATTCACCTGTAACAAGCTCCCTGTTGTGTTCGCCAGTAAACAGCTCCATGTGGTGTTCAACAGTAACCAGCACCAGGCCGTGTTCACCCCTAACCAACTCCACGCCATGTTCACCAGTAACCAGCTCTGTGCCATGTCCACCAGTTACCGGCTCCACAACGTGTTCACCAGTCACCAGCTCCACGCCGTGTTCACCAGTAGCCAGCACATTGCCGTCTTCACCAGTCAGCAGATTCATGCCGTGTTCACCAGTAACCTGCTCCGTGCCGTGTTCACTAGTATCCAGCTACATGCTGTGTTCACCAGTAACCTGCTCCACGCCATGTTCACCAGTATCCAGCTCCATGCGGTGTTCACCAGTAACCAGCTCCGTGCCGTGTTCACTTGTGACCAGCTCCACGTTGTGTTCACCAGTAAACAGCTCCATGCGGTGTTCAACGGTAACCAGCACCAGGCCGTGTTCACCCCTAACCAGCTGCACGCCATGTTCACCTGTAACCAGCTCCGTGCCATGTTCACCTGTAACCAGCTCCATGCTGTGTTCACTAGTATCCAGCTCCGTGCCTTGTTCGCCAGAAACCAGCTCCATGCCATGTTCACCAGTAACCAACTCCACGCTGTGTTCACCAGTAACCAGCTCCACGCCATGTTCGCCCGTAACCAGATCCATGCCGTGCTCACCAGTAACCAGCTCTGTGCCATGTTGACCAGTAACCAGCTCCATGTCGTGCTCACCAGTAATGACCTCTGTGCTGTATTCAACAGTAACCAGCTCCATGCCGTGTACATCAGTAACGAGCTCCGTGCCGTATTAAAGTGTAACCAGGTCCGCACCGCGTTTGCCAGTGACGAGCTCTCTGCCACGTTCACCAGTAACCTGATCTGTGCCGTCTTCACCAGTAACCATCTCCGATTCATGTTCACCCTTAACCAACACCACACCGTGTTCACCAGTAACCAGCTCCGCATCATGTTCACCAGAAACCAGCTCCGTGCCGTGTTCACCAGTAACCAGCTCCACAACGTGTTCACCAGTAATCAGCTCCGTGCCGTTTTCACCAGTAACCAGCTCCGTGCCATGTTCACCAGTAACCAGCTCCGCTTCGTGTTCACGCGTTACCAACTCCACACCGTGTTCACCAGTAACCAGCTCCATGCGGTGTTCAACAGTAACCAGCACCAGGCCATGTCCACCATTAAGCATCTCCATGCCGTGCTCACCAGTAACCAGCTCTGTGCCATGTTGACCAGTAACCAGCTCCATGTCGTGCTCACCAGTAATGACCTCTGTGCTGTATTCAACAGTAACCAGCTCCATGCCGTGTACATCAGTAACGAGCTCCGTGCCGTATTAAAGTGTAACCAGGTCCGCACCGCGTTTGCCGTGTAACCAGGTCCGCACCAGGCCATGTCCACCATTTTGCATCTCCATGCCGTGTTCACCAGTAACCATCTCCATGCCATGTTGACCAGTAACCAGCTCCATGCGGTGTTCAACAGTAACCAGCACTAGGCCGTGTTCACCATTAACCAGCTCCATGCCGTGTTCACCAGTAACCAGCTACATGCCGTGTTCACCAGTGATGACCTCCGTGCCGTACTCAACAGTAACCAGTTCCATGCCGTGTTCATCAGTAACGAGCTCCGTGCCGTATTCAACAGTAATCATGTCCGCACCGCGTTTGCCAGAATCCAGCTCTCTGCCATGTTGACCAGTAACCATATCTGTGCCATGTTCACAAGTAACCAGCTCTGCACCATGTTTGCCAGTAACCAGCTCCACGCTGTGTTCACCTGTAACCAGCTCCGTGCCGTGTTCACCAGTAACCAGCTCCATGCCATGTTCACCAGTAAGCAGCTCTGCTTCGTGTTCACGCGTAACCAGCTCCACACCGTGTACACCAGTAACCAGCTCCACGCCGTGTTCACCAGTAACCATCTCCACACCGTGTTCACCAGTAACCAGCACCATGCCGTGTCCACCATTAACCATCTCCGTGCTGTGTTCACCAGTAACCAGCTCCATGCGGTGTTCAACAGTAACCAGCACCAGGCCGTGTTCACCATTAACCAGCTCCATGCCGTGTTCACCAGTAACCAGCTCCATGCCGTGTTCTCCAGTGATGACCTCCGTGCCGTACTCAACAGTAACCAGCTCCATGCCGTGTTCATCAGTAACAGCTCCGTGCCGTATTCAACAGTAACCGTGTCCGCAGCGCGTTTGCCAGAAACCAGCTCTCTGCCATGTTGACCAGTAACCAGATCTGTGCCGTGTTCACAAGTAACCAGCTCCGCGCCATGTTCGCCAGTAACCAGCTCCGTGCTGTGTTCACCAGTAACCAGCTCTGCGCTGCGTTCACAAGTAACCAGCTCCACGCCACGTTTACCAGTAACCAGCTCCACGCTGCGTTCACCAGTAACCAGCTCCGCTTCGTGTTCACGCATAACCAACTCCACACCGTGTTCACCAGTAACCAGCTCCATGCCGTGTGCACCAGTAACCATCTCCACACCATGTTCACTAGTAACCAGCACCATGCCGTATCCACCATTAACCAGCTCCATGCCGTGTTCACCTGTAACAAGCTCCATGTTGTGTTCACCAGTAAACAGCTCCACGCGGTGTTCAACAGTAACCAGCACCAGGCCGTGTTCACCCCTAACCAGCTCCACGCCATGTTCACCAGTAACCAGCTCTGTGCCGTGTCCACCAGTTACCTGCTCCACAACGTGTTCACCAGTAACCAGCTCCACGCCGTGTTCACCAGTAAGCAGCACAATGCCGTCTTCACCAGTCAGCAGATTCATGCCGTGTTCACCACTAACCAGCTCCATGCCATGTTCACCAGTAACCAGCTCCGTGCCATGTTCACCAGTAACCAGCTCCGCTTCGTGTTCACGCATAACCATCTCCACACCATGTTCACTTGTAACAAGCAACATGCTGTGTCCACCATTAACCAGCTCCATGCCGTGTTCACCTGTAACAAGCTCCATGTTGTGTTCACCAGTAAACAGCTCCATGCGGTGTTCAACAGTAACCAGCACCAGGCCGTGTTCACCCCTAACCAGCTCCACGCCATGTTCACCAGTAACCAGCTCTGTGCCGTGTCCACCAGTTACCGGCTCCACAACGTGTTCAACAGTAACCAGCTCCACGCGATGTTCACTAGTAACCAGCACAATGCCGTCTTCACCAATCAGCAGATTCATGCCGTGTTCACCAGTAACCAGCTCCATGCCGTGTTCACCAGTAACCAGCTCCGTGCCATGTTCACCAGTAGCCAGCTCCGCTTCGTGTTCACGCATAACCAACTCCACACCGTGTTCACCAGTAACCAGCTCCACGCCGTGTTCACCAGTAACCATCTCCACACTATGTTCACTAGTAACCAGCACCATGCCGTGTCCACCATTAACCAGCTCCATGCCGTATTCACCTGTAACAAGCTCCCTGTTGTGTTCGCCAGTAGCAGCTCCATGTGGTGTTCAACAGTAACCAGCACCAGGCCGTGTTCACCCCTAACCAGCTCCACGCCATGTTCACCAGTAACCAGCTCTGTGGCGTGTCCACCAGTTACCGGCTCCACAACGTTTTCACCAGTAACCAGCTCCACGCCGTGTTCACCAGTAACCAGCACAATGCCGTCTTCACCAGTCAGCAGATTCATGCCTTGTTCACCAGTAACCAGCTCCGTGCCGTATTCACTAGTATCCAGCTACATGCTGTGTTCACCAGTAACCTGCTCCACGCCATGTTCACCAGTAACCAGCTCCACGCCATGTTCACCAGTATCCAGCTCCATGCGGTGTTCACCAGTAACCAGCTCCGTGCCGTGTTCACTTGTGACCAGCTCCATGTTGTGTTCGCCAGTAACCAACTCTGTGCCGTGTCCACCAGTTACCGGCTCCATGCCGTGTTCACCAGTAAGAAGCTCCACGCCTTCATCAGCAGTAAACAGCTCTGTGCCGTGTTCACCAGTAACCATCTCCGATTCATGTTCACCCTTAACCAACTCCACACCGTGTTCACCAGTAACCAGCTCCGCGTCATGTTCACCAGTAACCAGCTCCATGCTGCGTTCACTTGTAACCAGCTCCGTGCCATGTTCACCAGTAACCAGCTCCATGCCGTGTTCACCAGTAACCAGCTCCACACTGATTTCACCAGTAACCAGCTCCACGCCGTGTTCACCAGTAACCAACTCCACGCCGTGTTCACCGGTAACCAGAATCATGCCGTGTTCACCAGTAACCAGATCCATGCCATTCTCGCCACTAACCAGCTCCGTGCCATGTTGACCAGTATCCTGCTCCATGCCATGTTCAAAAGTAAACACTCCGTGCCGTGTTCACCAGTAACCAGCTCCGTGCCATTTTCACCAGTAACCAGCTCCGCTTCGTATTCACGCATAACCAACTCCACACTGTGTTCACCAGTAACCAGCTCCACGCCGTGTTCACCAGTAACCATCTCCACACCATGTTCACTAGTAACCAGCACCATGCGTGTCCACCATTAACCAGCTCCATGCCGTATTCACCTGTAACAAGCTCCCTGTTGTGTTCGCCAGTAAACAGCTCCATGTGGTGTTCAACAGTAACCAGCACCAGGCCGTGTTCACCCCTAACCAACTCCACGCCATGTTCACCAGTAACCAGCTCTGTGCCATGTCCACCAGTTACCGGCTCCACAACGTGTTCACCAGTCACCAGCTCCACGCCGTGTTCACCAGTAGCCAGCACATTGCCGTCTTCACCAGTCAGCAGATTCATGCCGTGTTCACCAGTAACCTGCTCCGTGCCGTGTTCACTAGTATCCAGCTACATGCTGTGTTCACCAGTAACCTGCTCCACGCCATGTTCACCAGTATCCAGCTCCATGCGGTGTTCACCAGTAACCAGCTCCGTGCCGTGTTCACTTGTGACCAGCTCCACGTTGTGTTCACCAGTAAACAGCTCCATGCGGTGTTCAACGGTAACCAGCACCAGGCCGTGTTCACCCCTAACCAGCTGCACGCCATGTTCACCTGTAACCAGCTCCGTGCCATGTTCACCTGTAACCAGCTCCATGCTGTGTTCACTAGTATCCAGCTCCGTGCCTTGTTCGCCAGAAACCAGCTCCATGCCATGTTCACCAGTAACCAACTCCACGCTGTGTTCACCAGTAACCAGCTCCACGCCATGTTCGCCCGTAACCAGATCCATGCCGTGCTCACCAGTAACCAGCTCTGTGCCATGTTGACCAGTAACCAGCTCCATGTCGTGCTCACCAGTAATGACCTCTGTGCTGTATTCAACAGTAACCAGCTCCATGCCGTGTACATCAGTAACGAGCTCCGTGCCGTATTAAAGTGTAACCAGGTCCGCACCGCGTTTGCCAGTGACGAGCTCTCTGCCACGTTCACCAGTAACCTGATCTGTGCCGTCTTCACCAGTAACCATCTCCGATTCATGTTCACCCTTAACCAACACCACACCGTGTTCACCAGTAACCAGCTCCGCATCATGTTCACCAGAAACCAGCTCCGTGCCGTGTTCACCAGTAACCAGCTCCACAACGTGTTCACCAGTAATCAGCTCCGTGCCGTTTTCACCAGTAACCAGCTCCGTGCCATGTTCACCAGTAACCAGCTCCGCTTCGTGTTCACGCGTTACCAACTCCACACCGTGTTCACCAGTAACCAGCTCCATGCGGTGTTCAACAGTAACCAGCACCAGGCCATGTCCACCATTAAGCATCTCCATGCCGTGCTCACCAGTAACCAGCTCTGTGCCATGTTGACCAGTAACCAGCTCCATGTCGTGCTCACCAGTAATGACCTCTGTGCTGTATTCAACAGTAACCAGCTCCATGCCGTGTACATCAGTAACGAGCTCCGTGCCGTATTAAAGTGTAACCAGGTCCGCACCGCGTTTGCCGTGTAACCAGGTCCGCACCAGGCCATGTCCACCATTTTGCATCTCCATGCCGTGTTCACCAGTAACCATCTCCATGCCGTGTTGACCAGTAACCAGCTCCATGCGGTGTTCAACAGTAACCAGCACTAGGCCGTGTTCACCATTAACCAGCTCCATGCCGTGTTCACCAGTAACCAGCTACATGCCGTGTTCACCAGTGATGACCTCCGTGCCGTACTCAACAGTAACCAGTTCCATGCCGTGTTCATCAGTAACGAGCTCCGTGCCGTATTCAACAGTAATCATGTCCGCACCGCGTTTGCCAGAATCCAGCTCTCTGCCATGTTGACCAGTAACCATATCTGTGCCATGTTCACAAGTAACCAGCTCTGCACCATGTTTGCCAGTAACCAGCTCCACGCTGTGTTCACCTGTAACCAGCTCCGTGCCGTGTTCACCAGTAACCAGCTCCATGCCATGTTCACCAGTAAGCAGCTCTGCTTCGTGTTCACGCGTAACCAGCTCCACACCGTGTACACCAGTAACCAGCTCCACGCCGTGTTCACCAGTAACCATCTCCACACCGTGTTCACCAGTAACCAGCACCATGCCGTGTCCACCATTAACCATCTCCGTGCTGTGTTCACCAGTAACCAGCTCCATGCGGTGTTCAACAGTAACCAGCACCAGGCCGTGTTCACCATTAACCAGCTCCATGCCGTGTTCACCAGTAACCAGCTCCATGCCGTGTTCTCCAGTGATGACCTCCGTGCCGTACTCAACAGTAACCAGCTCCATGCCGTGTTCATCAGTAACAGCTCCGTGCCGTATTCAACAGTAACCGTGTCCGCAGCGCGTTTGCCAGAAACCAGCTCTCTGCCATGTTGACCAGTAACCAGATCTGTGCCGTGTTCACAAGTAACCAGCTCCGCGCCATGTTCGCCAGTAACCAGCTCCGTGCTGTGTTCACCAGTAACCAGCTCTGCGCTGCGTTCACAAGTAACCAGCTCCACGCCACGTTTACCAGTAACCAGCTCCACGCTGCGTTCACCAGTAACCAGCTCCGTGCCGTGTTCGCCAGTAACCCGCTCTGTGCCGTGTCCACCAGTTACCGGCTCCATGCCGTGTTCACCAGTAACGAGCTCCACTCCTTCATCAGCAGTAAACAGCTCCGTGCCGTGTTCACCACTAACCAGCTCCACAACGTGTTCACCAGTAACCAGCTCCATGCCGTGTTCACCAGTAACCATCTCCGATCCGTGTTCACCCTTAACCAACTCCACACCGTGTTGACCAGTAACCAGCTCCGCATCATGTTCACCAGTAACCAGCTCCATGCTGCGTTCACTTGTAACCAGCTCCGTGCCTTGTTCGCCAGTAACCAGCTCCATGCCGTGTTCGCCATTAACCAGCTCCATGCCGTGTTCTCCAGTGATGACCTCCGTGCTGTACTCAACAGTAACCAGCACCAGGCCGTGTTCACCATTAACCAGCTCCATGCCGTGTTCACCAGTAACCAGCTCCATGCCGTGTTCATCAGTAACAGCTCCGTGCCGTATTCAACAGTAACCGTGTCTGCAGCGCGTTTGCCAGAAACCAGCTCTCTGCCATGTTGTGTTTACCAGTAACCAGCTCTGTGCCGTGTTCACAAGTAACCAGCTCCTCGCCATGTTCGCCAGTAACCAGCTCCATGCTGTGTTCACCAGTAACCAGCTCTGCGCTGCGTTCACAAGTAACCAGCTCCACGCCACGTTTACCAGTAACCAGCTCCACGCTGCGTTCACCAGTAACCAGCTCCGTGCCATGTTCGCCAGTAACCAGCTCTGTGCCGTGTCCACCAGTTACCGGCTCCATGCCGTGTTCACCAGTAATGAGCTCCACGCCTTCATCAGCAGTAAACAGCTCCGTGCCGTGTTCACCAGTTACCAGCTCCACAATGTGTTCACCAGTAACCAGCTCCGTGCCGTGTTCACCAGTAACCATCTCCGATTCGTTTTCACCCTTTAACAACTCCACACCGTGTTCACCAGTAACCAGCTCCGTGCCATGTTCACCAGTAACCAGCTCCATGCTGCGTTCACTTGTAACCAGCTCCGTGCCTTGTTCGCCAGTAACCAGCTCCATGCCGTGTTCGCCAGTAACCAGCTCCACACTGTGTTCACCAGTAACCAACTCCACGCCGTGTTCACCGGTATCCAGATCCATGCCGTGCTCACCAGTAACCAGATCCATGCCATTCTCGCCAGTAACCAGCTCCGTGCCATGTTGTCCAGTAACCTGCTCCATGCCATGTTCAAAAGTAAACAGCTCCGTGCCGTTTTCACCAGTAACCAGCTCCACACTGTGTTCACCAGTATCCAGCTGTGTGCCGTGTTCAACAGCAACAAGCTCTGCACGGTTTTCACCAGTAACCAGCTCCACACTGTGTTCAACAGTAACCAGCTCCATGCCATGTTCACCAGTAACCAGCTCCACGCCGTGTTCACCAGTAAGCACCACAATGCCGTCTTCACCAGTCAGCAGATTCATGCCGTTTTCACCAGTAACCAGCTCCATGCCATGTTCACCAGTAACCAGCTCCGTGCCATGTTCACCAGTAACCAGCTCCGCTTCGTGTTCACGCATAACCATCTCCACACCATGTTCACTAGTAACAAGCAACATGCTGTGTCCACCATTAACCAGCTCCATGCCGTGTTCACCTGTAACAAGCTCCATGTTGTGTTCACCAGTAAACAGCTCCATGCGGTGTTCAACAGTAACCAGCACCAGGCCGTGTTCACCCCTAACCAGCTCCACGCCATGTTCACCAGTAACCAGCTCTGTGCCTTGTCCACCAGTTACCGGCTACACAACGTGTTCACCAGTAACCAGCTCCACGCGATGTTCACTAGTAACCAGCACAATGCCGTCTTCACCAGTCAGCAGATTCATGCCGTGTTCACCAGTAACCAGCTCCATGCCGTGTTCACCAGTAACCAGCTCCGTGCCATGTTCACCAGTAGCCAGCTCCGCTTCATGTTCACGCATAACCAACTCCACACCATGTTCACCAGTAACCAGCTCCACGCCGTGTTCACCAGTAACCATCTCCACACTATGTTCACTAGTAACCAGCACCATGCCGTGTCCACCATTAACCAGCTCCATGCCGTATTCACCTGTAACAAGCTCCCTGTTGTGTTCGCCAGTAGCAGCTCCATGTGGTGTTCAACAGTAACCAGCACCAGGCCGTGTTCACCCCTAACCAGCTCCACGCCATGTTCACCAGTAACCAGCTCTGTGCCGTGTCCACCAGTTACCGGCTCCACAACGTTTTCACCAGTAACCGGCTCCACGCCGTGTTCACCAGTAACCAGCACAATGCCGTCTTCACCAGTCAGCAGATTCATGCCTTGTTCACCAGTAACCAGCTCCGTGCCGTGTTCACTAGTATCCAGCTACATGCTGTGTTCACCAGTAACCTGCTCCACGCCATGTTCACCAGTAACCAGCTCCACGCCATGTTCACCAGTATCCAGCTCCATGCGGTGTTCACCAGTAACCAGATCCATGCCATTCTCGCCAGTAACCAGCTCCGTGCCATGTTGACCAGTAACCTGCTCCATGCCATGTTCAAAAGTAAACAGCTCCGTGCCGTTTTCACCAGTAACCAGCTCCACACTGTGTTCACCAATATCCAGCTGTGTGCCGTGTTCAACAGCAACAAGCTCTGCACGGTTTTCACCAGTAACCAGCTCCACACTGTGTTCAACAGTAACCAGCTCCATGCCATGTTCACCAGTAAGGAGCTCCACGCCTTCCTCAGCAGTAAACAGCTCAGTGCCGTGTTCATCAGTAACCAGCTCCGTGCCGTGTTCACCAGTAACCAGCTCCATGCTGTGTTCACCAGTAACCATCTCTGGTTCGTGTTCACCCTTAACCAACTCCACACCGCGTTCACCAGTAACCAGCTCCGTGCCGTGTTCACCAGTAACCAGCTCCATGCCGTGTTCACCAGTAACCAGCTCCATGCCATGTTCACCAGTAACTAGCTCCGCTTCGTGTTCACGTATAACCAACTCCACACTGTGTTCACCAGTAACCAGCTCCATGCCGTGTGCACCAGTAACCATCTCCACACCATGTTCACTAGTAACCAGCACCATGCCGTATCCACCATTAACCAGCTCCATGCCGTGTTCACCTGTAACAAGCTCCATGTTGTGTTCACCAGTAAACAGCTCCACGCGGTGTTCAACAGTAACCAGCACCAGGCCGTGTTCACCCCTAACCAGCTCCACGCCATGTTCACCAGTAACCAGCTCTGTGCCGTGTCCACCAGTTACCTGCTCCACAACGTGTTCACCAGTCACCAGCTCCACGCCGTGTTCACCAGTAAGCAGCACAATGCCGTCTTCACCAGTCAGCAGATTCATGCCGTGTTCACCACTAACCAGCTCCATGCCATGTTCACCAGTAACCAGCTCCGTGCCATGTTCACCAGTAACCAGCTCCGCTTCGTGTTCACGCATAACCATCTCCACACCATGTTCACTAGTAACAAGCAACATGCTGTGTCCACCATTAACCAGCTCCATGCCCTGTTCACCTGTAACAAGCTCCATGTTGTGTTCACCAGTAAACAGCTCCATGCGGTGTTCAACAGTAACCAGCACCAGGCCATGTTCACCCCTAACCAGCTCCACGCCATGTTCACCAGTAACCAGCTCTGTGCCGTGTCCACCAGTTACCGGCTCCACAACGTGTTCAACAGTAACCAGCTCCACGCGATGTTCACTAGTAACCAGCACAATGCCGTCTTCACCAGTCAGCAGATTCATGCCGTGTTCACCAGTAACCAGCTCCATGCCATGTTCACCAGTAACCAGCTCCGTGCCATGTTCACCAGTAGCCAGCTCCGCTTCGTGTTCACGCATAACCAGCTCCACACCGTGTTCACCAGTAACCAGCTCCACGCCGTGTTCACCAGTAACCATCTCCACACTATGTTCACTAGTAACCAGCACCATGCCGTGTCCACCATTAACCAGCTCCATGCCGTATTCACCTGTAACAAGCTCCCTGTTGTGTTCGCCAGTAGCAGCTCCATGTGGTGTTCAACAGTAACCAGCACCAGGCCGTGTTCACCCCTAACCAGCTCCACGCCATGTTCACCAGTAACCAGCTCTGTGCCGTGTCCACCAGTTACCGGCTCCACAACGTTTTCACCAGTAACCAGCTCCACGCCGTGTTCACCAGTAACCAGCACAATGCCGTCTTCACCAGTCAGCAGATTCATGCCTTGTTCACCAGTAACCAGCTCCGTGCCATATTCACTAGTATCCAGCTACATGCTGTGTTCACCAGTAACCTGCTCCACGCCATGTTCACCAGTAACCAGCTCCACGCCATGTTCACCAGTATCCAGCTCCATGCGGTGTTCACCAGTAACCAGCTCTGTGCCGTGTTCACTTGTGACCAGCTCCATGTTGTGTTTGCCAGTAACCAACTCTGTGCCGTGTCCACCAGTTACCGGCTCCATGCCGTGTTCACCAGTAAGAAGCTCCACGCCTTCATCAGCAGTAAACAGCTCCGTGCCGTGTTCACCAGTAACCATCTCCGATTCATGTTCACCCTTAACCAACTCCACACCGTGTTCACCAGTAACCAGCTCCGCGTCATGTTCACCAGTAACCAGCTCCATGCTGCGTTCACTAGTAACCAGCTCCGTGCCATGTTCACCAGTAACCAGCTCCATGCCGTGTTCGCCAGTAACCAGCTCCACACCGATTTCACCAGTAACCAGCTCCACGCCGTGTTCACCAGTAACCAACTCCACGCCGTGTTCACCGGTAACCAGAATCATGCCGTGTTCACCAGTAACCAGATCCATGCCATTCTCGCCACTAACCAGCTCCGTGCCATGTTGACCAGTATCCTGCTCCATGCCATGTTCAAAAGTAAACACTCCGTGCCGTTTTCACCAGTAACCAGCTCCACACTGTGTTCAGCAGTATCCAGCTGTGTGCCGTGTTCAACAGCAACAAGCTCTGCACCGTTTTCAACGGTAAACGGGTCCACACTGTGTTCAACAGTATCAGCTCCATGCCATGTTCACCAGTAACCAGCTCCACGCCATGTTCACCAGTATCCAGCTCCATGCGGTGTTCACCAGTAACCAGCTCCGTGCCGTGTTCACTTGTGACCAGCTCCATGTTGTGTTCACCAGTAAACAGCTGCATGCGGTGTTCAACGGTAACAAGCACCAGGCCGTGTTAACCCCTAACCAGCTCCACGCCATGTTCACCAGTAACCAGCTTTGTGCCGTGTCCACCAGTTACCGGCTCCACAATGTGTTCACCAGTAACAAGTTCCACGCGGTGTTCACCAGTAACCAGCACAATGCCGTCTTCACCAGTCAGCAGATTCATGCCGTGTTCGCCAGTAACCAGCTCCGTGCCATGTTCACTAGTATCCAGCTACATGCTGTGTTCACCATTAACCTGCTCCACGCCATGTTCACCAGTAACCAGCTCCACGCCATGTTCACCAGTATCCAGCTCCATGCGGTGTTCACCAGTAACCAGCTCCGTGCCGTGTTCACTTGTGACCAGCTCCATGTTGTGTTCGCCAGTAACCAGCTCTGTGCCATGTCCACCAGTTACCGGCTCCATGCCGTGTTCACCAGTAACGAGCTCCACGCCTTCATTAGCAGTAAACAGCACCATGCCGTGTTCACCAGTAACCAGCTCCACAATGTGTTCACCAGTAACCAGCTCCGTGCCGTGTTCACCAGTAACCATCTCCGATTCATGTTCACCCTTAACCAACTCCACACGGTGTTCACCAGTAACCAGCTCCGCGTCATGTTCACCAGTAACCAGCTCCATGCTGCGATTACTTGTAACCAGCTCCGTGCCTTGTTTGCCAGTAACCAGCTCCATGCCGTTTTCGCCAGAAACCAGCTCCACACCGTGTTCACCAGTAACCAGCTCCAGGCCGTGTTCACCAGTAACCAACTCCACGCCGTGTTCACCGGTAACCAGAATCATGCCGTGTTCACCAGTAACCAGATCCATGCCATTCTCGCCACTAATCAGCTCCGTGCCGTTTTCACCAGTAACCAGCTCCACACTGTGTTCACCAGTATCCAGCTGTGTGGCGTGTTCAACAGCAACAAGCTCTGCACGGTTTTCACCAGTAACCAGGTCCACACTGTGTTCAACAGTAACCAGCTCTATGCCATGTTCACCAGTAACGAGCTCCACGACTTCCTAAGCAGTAAACAGCTCCGTGCCGTGTACATCAGTAACCAGCTCCGTGCCGTGTTCACCAGTAACCAGCTCCATGCTGTGTTCACCAGTAACCATCTCCGGTTCGTGTTCACACTTAACCAACTCCACACCGTGTTCACCAGTAACCAGCTCCATGCCGTGTGCACCAGTAACCATCTCCACACCATGTTCACTAGTAACCAG
Organism: Isurus oxyrinchus; assembly: GCA_026770705.1. Lineage (NCBI taxonomy): Eukaryota > Metazoa > Chordata > Chondrichthyes > Lamniformes > Lamnidae > Isurus > Isurus oxyrinchus. The sequence goes on along the minus strand of JANJGN010000014.1, from coordinate 2,119,516 downwards.
CACCATGCCGTGTCCACCATTAACCAGCTCCATGCCGTGTTCACCTGTAACAAGCTCCATGTTGTGTTCACCAGTAAACAGCTCCATGCGGTGTTCAACAGTAACCAGCACCAGGCCGTGTTCACCCCTAACCAGCTCCATGCCATGTTCACCGGTAACCAGCTCTGTGCCTTGTCCACCAGTTACCGGCTCCACAACGTGTTCACCAGTAACCAGCTCCACGCCGTGTTCACCAGTAACCATCTCCACACCATGTTCACTAGTAACCAGCACCATGCCGTGTCCACCATTAACCACGTCCATGCCGTATTCACCTGTAACAAGCTCCCTGTTGTGTTCGCCAGTAAACAGCTCCATGTGGTGTTCAACAGTAACCAGCACCAGGCCGTGTTCACCCTTAACCAGCTCCACGCCATGTTCACCAGTAACCAGCTCTGTACCGTGTCCACCAGTTACCGGCTCCACAACGTGTTCACCAGTAACCAGCTCCACGCCGTGTTCACCAGTAACCCGCACATTGCCGTGTTCACCAGTCAGCAGATTCATGCCGTGTTCAGCAGTAACCAGCTCTGTGCCGTGTTCACTAGTATCCAGCTACATGCTGTGTTCACCAGTAACCTGCTCCACGCCATGTTCACCAGTATCTAGCTCCATGCGGTGTTCACCAGTAACCAGCTCCGTGCCATGTTCACTTGTGACCAGCTCCATGTTGTGTTCACCAGTAAACAGCACCATGCGGTGTTCAACGGTAACCAGCACCAGGCCGTGTTCACCCCTAACCAGCTGCACGCCATGTTCACCTGTAACCAGCTCCGTGCCGTGTTCACCTGTAACCAGCTCCATGCTGTGTTCACTAGTAACCAGCTCCGTGCCTAGTTCGCCAGTAACCAGCTCCATGCCGTTGTCACCAGTAACCAACTCCACGCTGTGTTCACCAGTAACCAGCTCCACGCCGTGTTCACCCGTAACCAGATCCATGTCGTGTTCACCAGTAATGACCTCTGTGCTGTATTCAACATTAACCAGGTCCATGCCGTGTACATCAGTAACGAGCTCCGTACCGTATTAAACGGTAACCAGGTCCGCACCGCGTTTGCCAGTAACCAGCTCTCTGCCATGTTCACCAGTAACCTGATCTGTGCCGTGTTCACAAGTAACAAGATCCGTGTCACGTTCACCAACAACCAGCTTAATGCCATGTTCGCCAGTAAACAGCTCCACGCTGTGTTCACCTGTAACCAGCTCCGCGCTGTTTTCACCAGTAACCAGCTCCACACTGTGTTCAACAGTAACCAGCTCCCTGCCGTGTTCACCAGTAACGAGCTCCATGCCGTGTTCACCTGTAACCAGCTCCGTGCCGTGTTCACCCTTAACCATCTCCGATTCGTGTTCACCCTTAACCAACTCCACAACGTGTTCACCAGTAATCAGCTCCGTGCCGTGTTCACCAGTAACTAGCTCCGTGCCATGTTCACCAGTAACCAGCTCCGCTTCGTGTTCACGCGTTACCAACTCCACACCGTGTTCACCATTAACCAGCTCCGTGCCGTGTTCACCAGTAACCAGCTCCATGCCGTGTTCACCAGTGATGACCTCCGTGCCGTACTCAACAGTAACCAGCTCCATGCCGTGTTCATCAGTAATGAGCTCCGTGCCGTATTCAACAGTAACCATGTCCGCACCGCGTTTGCCAGAAACCAGCTCTCTGCCATGTTGACCAGTAACCATATCTGTGCCATGTTCACAAGTAACCAGCTCCGCGCCATGTTCGCCAGTAACCAGCTCCACGCTGTGTTCACCTGTAACCAGCTCCATGCCGTGTTCACCAGTAACCAGCTCCGTGCCAAGTTCACCAGTAACCAGCTCTGCTTTGTGTTCACGCGTAACCAACTCCACACCGTGTTCACCAGTAACCAGCTCCGTGCCGTGTTCACCAGTAACCATCTCCACACCGTGTTCACCAGTAACCAGCACCATGCCGTGTCCACCATTAACCATCTCCATGCCGTGTTCACCAGTAACCAGCTCCATGCGGTGTTCAACAGTAACCAGCACCAGGCCGTGTTCACCATTAACCAACTCCATGCCGTGTTCACCAGTAACCAGCTCCATGCCGTGTTCTCCAGTGATGACCTCCGTGCCGTACTCAACAGTAACCAGCTCCATGCCGTGTTCACCTCTAACAAGCTCCATGTTGTGTTCACCAGTAAACAGCTCCGTGCCATGTTCACCAGTAACCAGCTCCGCTTCGTGTTCACGCGTAACCAGCTCCACACCGTGTTCACCAGTAACCAGCTCCACGCCGTTTTCACCAGTAACCATCTCCACACCGTGTTCACCAGTAACCAGCACCATGCCGTGTCCACCATTAACCATCTCCATGCCGTGTTCACCAGTAACCAGCTCCATGCGGTGTTCAACAGTAACCAGCACCAGGCCGTGTTCACCATTAACCAACTCCATGCCGTGTTCACCAGTAACCAGCTCCATGCCGTGTTCTCCAGTGATGACCTCCGTGCCGTACTCAACAGTAACCAGCTCCATGCCGTGTTCACCTGTAACAAGCTCCATGTTGTGTTCACCAGTATACAGCTCCATGCGGTGTTCAACAGTAACCAGCACCAGGCCGTGTTCACCCCTAACCAGCTCCATGCCATGTTCACCAGTAACCAGCTCTGTGCCGTGTCCACCAGTTACAGGCTCCACAACGTGTTCACCAGTAACCAGCTCCACGCCGTGTTCACCAGTAAGCAGCACAATGCCGTCTTCACCAGTCAGCAGATTCATGGCGTGTTCACCAGTAACCACTCCATGCCGTGTTCACCAGTAACCAGCTCCGTGCCATGTTCACCAGTAACCAGCTCCGCTTCGTGTTCACGCATAACCAGCTCCACACCATGTTCACTAGTAACCAGCACCATGCCATGTCCACCATTAACCAGCTCCATGCCGTATTCACCTGTAACAAGCTCCCTGTTGTGTTCGCCAGTAAACAGCTCCATGTGGTGTTCAACAGTAACCAGCACCAGGCCGTGTTCACCCCTAACCAGCTCCACGCCATGTTCACCAGTAACCAGCTCTGTGCCGTGTCCACCAGTTTTCGGCTCCACAACGTGTTCACCAGTAACCAGCTCCACGCCGTGTTCACCAGTAACCAGCACATTGCCGTCTTCACCAGTCAGCAGATTCATGCTGTGTTCACCAGTAACCATCTCCGTGCCGTGTTCACTAGTATCCAGCTACATGCTGTGTTCACAATTAACCTGCTCCACAGCATGTTCACCAGTAACCAGCTCCACGCCGAGTTCACCAGTAATGAGCTCCATGGTGTGTTCACCAGTAACCAGCTCCGTGCTGTGTTCACCAGTAACCAGCTCTGCGCTGCGTTCACAAGTAACCAGCTCCACGCCACGTTTACCAGTAACCAGCTCCACGCTGCGTTCACCATTAACCAGCTCCGTGCCATGTTCGCCAGTAACCAGCTCTGTGACGTTTCCACCAGTTACCGGTTCCACAACGTGTTCACCAGTAACCAGCTCCACACCGTGTTCACCAGTAATCAGCTCCGCGTCGTGTTCACCAGTAACCAGCACAATGCCGTCTTCACCAGTCAGCAGATTCATGCCGTGTTCACCAGTAACCAGCTCCGTGCCGTGTTCAAGGTATCCAGCTCCATGCCGTGTTCACCAGTAGCCTGCTGCACGCCATGTTCGCCAGTAACCAGCTCTATGCCATGTTCGCCAGTAATCAGCTCCACACCATATTCACCAGTAACCAGCTCCGTGCCATGTTCACCTGTAACCAGCTCCATGCTGCGTTCACTTGTAACCAGCTCCGCGCCTTGTTCGCCAGTAACCAGCTCCGTGCCTTGTTCGCCATTAACCAGCTCCACACCGTGTTCACCAGTAATTAGCTCCGCGTCGTGTTCACCAGTAACCAGCACAATGCCGTCTTCACCAGTCAGCAGATTCATGCCGTGTTCGCCAGTAACCAGCTCCGTGCCAAGTTCATCAGTAACGAGCTCCGTGCCGTATTCAACAGTAACCATGTCCGCACCGCGTTTGCCAGAAACCAGCTCTCTGCCATGTTGACCAGTAACCATATCTGTGCCATGTTCACAAGTAACCAGCTCCGCGCCATGTTCGCCAGTAACCAGCTCCACGCTGTGTTCACCTGTAACCAGCTCCATGCCGTGTTCACCAGTAACCAGCTCCGTGCCAAGTTCACCAGTAACCAGCTCTGCTTTGTGTTCACGCGTAACCAACTCCACACCGTGTTCACCAGTAACCAGCTCCGTGCCGTGTTCACCAGTAACCTGCTCCGATTCGTGTTCACCCTTAACCAACTCCATACCGTGTTCACCATTAACCAGCTCCGCGTCATGTTCACCAGTAACCTGCTCCATGCCGTGTTCACCAGTAACCAGCTCCACGCCGTGTTCACCAGTAACCATCTCCACACCATGTTCACCAGTAACCAGCACCATGCCGTGTCCACCATTAACCATCTCCATGCCGTGTTCACCAGTAACCAGCTCCACAATGTGCTCACTAGTAACCAGCTCAAGTGCCGTGTTCACCAGTAACCAGCTCCGTGCCATGTTCACCAGTAACCAGCTCCGCTTCGTGTTCACGCGTAACCAACTCCACACCGTGTTCACCAGTAACGAGCTCCACACTACGTTCACCAGTAACCAGCTCCGTGCCGTGTTCACCAGTAACCAGCTCTGTGCCGTGTCCACCAGTTACCGGCTCCACAACGTGTTCACCAGTAACCAGCTCCACACCGTGTTCACCAGTAATCAGCTCCGTGTCGTGTTCACCAGTAACCAGCACAATGCCGTCTTCACCAGTCAGCAGATTCATGCCGTGTTCACCAGTAACCAGCTCCATACCGTGTTCAAAGTATCCAGCTCCATGCCGTGTTCGCCAGTAGCCTGCTGCACGCCATGTTCGCCAGTAACCAGCTCCATGCGGTGTTCACCAGTAACCAGCTCCGTGCCGTGTTCACCTGTAACCAGCTCCATGCTGCGTTCACTTGTAACCAGCTCCGTGCCTTGTTCGCCAGTAACCAGCTCCATGCCGTGTTCGCCAGTAACCAGCTCCACGCCGTGTTCACCAGTAACCAACTCCACACCCTGTTCACCGGTAACCAGATCCAAGCCGTGTTCACCAGTAACCAGATCCATGCCATCCTCGCCAGTAACCAGCTCCGTGCCATGTTGACCAGTAACCTGCTCCATGCCATGTTCAAAAGTAAACAGCTCCGTGCCGTTTTCACCAGTAACCAGCTCCACACTGTGTTCATCAGTATCCAGCTGTGTGCCGTGTTCAACAGCAACAAGCTCTGCACCGTTTTCACCAGTAACCAGCTCCACACTGTGTTCAACAGTACCCAGCTCCATGCCATGTTCACCAGTAATGAGCTCCACGCCTTCCTCAGCAGTAAACAGCTCAGTGCCGTGTTCATTAGTAACCAGCTCCGTGCCGTGTTCACCAGTAACCAGCTCCATGGTGTGTTCACCAGTAACCATCTCCAGTTCGTGTTCACCCTTAACCAACTCCACCCTGTGTTCACCAGTAACCAGCTCCGTGCCGTGTTCACCAGTAACCAGCTCCACAATGTGATCACCAGTTACCAGCAGCGTGCCGTGTTCACCAGTAACCAGCACCGTGCCATGTTCACCAGTAACCAGCTCTGCTTTATGTTCATGCGTAACCAACTCCACACCATGTTCACCAGTAACCAGCTCCACGCCGTGTTCACCAGTAACCATCTCCACACCGTGTTCACCAGTCACCAGCACCATGCCGTGTCCACCATTAAGCATCTCCTTGCCGTGTTCACCAGTAACCATCTCCATGCCGTGTTCACCAGTAACCAGCTCCATGCGGTGTTCAACAGTAACCATCACCAGGCCGTGTTCACCATTAACCAGCTCCATGCTGTGTTCACCAGTAACCAGCTCCATGCCGTGTTCACCAGTGATGACATCCGTGCCGTACTCAACAGTAACCAGCTCCATGCCGTGTTCATCAGTAACGAGCTCCGTGCCGTATTCACAGTAACCATGTCCGCACCGCGTTTGCCAGAAACCAGCTCTCTGCCATGTTGACCACTAACCATATCTGTGCCATGTTCACAAGTAACCAGCTCCGTGCCATGTTCACCATTAACCAGCTCTGCTTCGTGTTCGCGCGTAACCAACTCCACACCTTGTTCACCAGTAACCAGCTCCACGCCGTGTTCACCAGTAACCATCTCCACACCGTGTTCACAAGTAACCAGCACCATGCCGTGTCCACCATTAACCATCTCCATGCCGTGTTCACCAGTAACCAGCTCCATGCGGTGTTCAACTGTAACCAGCACCAGGCCGTGTTCACTATTAACCAGCTCCATGCCGTGTTCACCAGTAACCAGCTCCATGCCGTGTTCTCCAGTGATGACCTCTGTGCCGTACTCAACAGTAACCAGCTCCATACCGTGTTGATCAGTAACGAGCTCCGTGCCGTATTCAACAGTAATCATGTCCGCAGTGCGTTTGCCAGAAACCAGCTCTCTGCCATGTTGACCAGTAACCAGATCTGTGCGTTGTTCACAAGTAACCAGCTCCGCGCCATGTTCGCCAGTAACCAGCTCCACGTTGTGTTCACCTGTAACCAGTTCTGTGCAGTGTTCACCAGTAAACAGCTCCATGAAGTGTTCACCAGTAAACTGATCTGTGCCGTGTTCACCAGTAACCAGCTCCATGCCGAGTTCACCAGTAATGAGCTCCATGCCGTGTTCACCAGTAACCAGCTCCGTGCTGTGTTCACCAGTAACCAGCTCTGTGCTGCATTCACAAGTAACCAGCTCCACGCCATGTTTACCAGTAACCAGCACCACGCTGCGTTCACCAGTAACCAGCTCCGTGCCGCGTTCGCCAGTAACCAGCTCTGTGCCGTGTCCACCAGTTACCGGCTCCACAACGTGTTCACCATTAACCAGCTCCACACCGTGTTCACCAGTAATTAGCTCCGCGTCGTGTTCACCAGTAACCAGCACAATGCCGTCTTCACCAGTCAGCAGATTCATGCCGTGTTCGCCAGTAACCAGCTCCGTGCCGTGTTCAAAGTATCCAGCTCCATGCCGTGTTCACCAGTAGCCTGCTGCACGCCATGTTCGCCAGTAACCAGCTCCATGCCATGTTCACCAGTTACCGGATCCATGCGGTGTTCACCAGTAACCAGCTCCGTGCAGTGTTCACCAGCAACCAGCTCCACAACATGCTCACCAGTAACCAGCTCCGTGCCGTGTTCACCAGTAACCAGCTCCGTGCCATGTTCACCAGTAACCAGCTCCGCTTCGCGTTCACGCATAACCAACTCCACACCGTGTTCACCAGTAACCAGCTCCACGCCGTGTTCACCAGTAACCATCTCCACACCATGTTCACTAGTAACCAGCACCATGCCGTGTCCACCATTAACCAGCTCCATGCCATGTTCACCTGTAACAAGCTCCATGTTGTGTTCACCAATAAACAGCTCCACACTGTGTTCAACAGTAACCAGCTCCATGCCGTGTTCACCAGTAACGAGCTCCATGCCTTCATCAGCAGTAAACAGCTCCGTGCCGTGTTCACCAGTAACCAGCTCCATGCCGTGTTCACCAGTAACCAGCTCCATGCCGTGTTCACCAGTAACCATCTCCGATTCGTCTTCACCCTTAACCAACTCCACACCGTGTTCACCAGTAACCAGCTCCGCATCATGTTCACCAGTAACCAGCTCCGTGCCGTGTTCACCATTAACCAGCTCCATGCCGTGTTCACCAGTAACCAGCTCCATGCCGTGTTCACCAGTGATGACATCCGTGCCGTACTCAACAGTAACCAGCTCCGTGCCTTGTTCACCAGTAACCATCTCCGATTCGTCTTCACCCTTAAACAACTCCACACCGTGTTCACCAGTAACCAGCTCCGCATCATGTTCACCAGTAACCAGCTCCGTGCCGTGTTCACCATTAACCAGTTCCATGCCGTGTTCACCAGTAACCAGCTCCATGCCGTGTTCACCAGTGATGACATCCGTGCCGTACTCAACAGTAACCAGCTCCGTGCCGTGTTCACCAGTAACCATCTCCGATTCGTCTTCACCCTTAACCAACTCCACACCGTGTTCACCAGTAACCAGCTCCGCATCATGTTCACCAGTAACCAGCTCCGTGCCGTGTTCACCATTAACCAGCTCCATGCCGTGTTCACCAGTAACCAGCTCCATGCCGTGTTCACCAGTGATGACATCCGTGCCGTACTCAACAGTAACCAGCTCCATGCCGTGTTCATCAGTAACGAGCTCCGTGCCGTATTCAACAGTAACCATGTCCGCACCGCGTTTGCCAGAAACCAGCTCTCTGCCATGTTGACCAGTAACCATATCTGTGCCATGTTCACAAGTAACCAGCTCCGCGCCATGTTCACCAGTAACCAGCTCCACGCTGTGTTCACCTGTAACCAGCTCCATGCCGTGTTCACCAGTAACCAGCTCCGTGCCAAGTTCACCAGTAACCAGCTCTGCTTTGTGTTCACGCGTAACCAACTCCACACCGTGTTCACCAGTAACCAGCTCCGTGCCGTGTTCACCAGTAACCTGCTCCGATTCGTGTTCACCCTTAACTAACTCCATACCGTGTTCACCATTAACCAGCTCCGCGTCATGTTCACCAGTAACCTGCTCCATGCCGTGTTTACCAGTAACAGCTCCACGCCGTGTTCACCAGTAACCATCTCCACACCATGTTCACCAGTAACCAGCACCATGCCGTGTCCACCATTAACCATCTCCATGCCGTGTTCACCAGTAACCAGCTCCACAATGTGCTCACTAGTAACCAGCTCAAGTGCCGTGTTCACCAGTAACCAGCTCCGTGCCATGTTCACCAGTAACCAGCTCCGCTTCGTGTTCACGCGTAACCAACTCCACACCGTGTTCACCAGTAACGAGCTCCACGCTACGTTCACCAGTAACCAGCTCCGTGCCGTGTTCGCCAGTAACCAGCTCTGTGCCGTGTCCACCAGTTACCGGCTCCACAACGTGTTCACCAGTAACCAGCTCCACACCGTGTTCACCAGTAACCAGCTCCGTGCCATGTTCACCAGTAACCAGCTCCGCTTCGCGTTCACGCATAACCAACTCCACACCGTGTTCACCAGTAACCAGCTCCACGCCGTGTTCACCAGTAACCATCTCCACACCATGTTCACTAGTAACCAGCACCATGCCGTGTCCACCATTAACCAGCTCCATGCCATGTTCACCTGTAACAAGCTCCATGTTGTGTTCACCAATAAACAGCTCCACACTGTGTTCAACAGTAACCAGCTCCATGCCGTGTTCACCAGTAACGAGCTCCATGCCTTCATCAGCAGTAAACAGCTCCGTGCCGTGTTCACCAGTAACCAGCTCCATGCCGTGTTCACCAGTAACCAGCTCCATGCCGTGTTCACCAGTAACCATCTCCGATTCGTCTTCACCCTTAACCAACTCCACACCGTGTTCACCAGTAACCAGCTCCGCATCATGTTCACCAGTAACCAGCTCCGTGCCGTGTTCACCATTAACCAGCTCCATGCCGTGTTCACCAGTAACCAGCTCCATGCCGTGTTCACCAGTGATGACATCCGTGCCGTACTCAACAGTAACCAGCTCCGTGCCGTGTTCACCAGTAACCATCTCCGATTCGTCTTCACCCTTAAACAACTCCACACCGTGTTCACCAGTAACCAGCTCCGCATCATGTTCACCAGTAACCAGCTCCGTGCCGTGTTCACCATTAACCAGTTCCATGCCGTGTTCACCAGTAACCAGCTCCATGCCGTGTTCACCAGTGATGACATCCGTGCCGTACTCAACAGTAACCAGCTCCGTGCCGTGTTCACCAGTAACCATCTCCGATTCGTCTTCACCCTTAACCAACTCCACACCGTGTTCACCAGTAACCAGCTCCGCATCATGTTCACCAGTAACCAGCTCCGTGCCGTGTTCACCATTAACCAGCTCCATGCCGTGTTCACCAGTAACCAGCTCCATGCCGTGTTCACCAGTGATGACATCCGTGCCGTACTCAACAGTAACCAGCTCCATGCCGTGTTCATCAGTAACGAGCTCCGTGCCGTATTCAACAGTAACCATGTCCGCACCGCGTTTGCCAGAAACCAGCTCTCTGCCATGTTGACCAGTAACCATATCTGTGCCATGTTCACAAGTAACCAGCTCCGCGCCATGTTCACCAGTAACCAGCTCCACGCTGTGTTCACCTGTAACCAGCTCCATGCCGTGTTCACCAGTAACCAGCTCCGTGCCAAGTTCACCAGTAACCAGCTCTGCTTTGTGTTCACGCGTAACCAACTCCACACCGTGTTCACCAGTAACCAGCTCCGTGCCGTGTTCACCAGTAACCTGCTCCGATTCGTGTTCACCCTTAACTAACTCCATACCGTGTTCACCATTAACCAGCTCCGCGTCATGTTCACCAGTAACCTGCTCCATGCCGTGTTTACCAGTAACAGCTCCACGCCGTGTTCACCAGTAACCATCTCCACACCATGTTCACCAGTAACCAGCACCATGCCGTGTCCACCATTAACCATCTCCATGCCGTGTTCACCAGTAACCAGCTCCACAATGTGCTCACTAGTAACCAGCTCAAGTGCCGTGTTCACCAGTAACCAGCTCCGTGCCATGTTCACCAGTAACCAGCTCCGCTTCGTGTTCACGCGTAACCAACTCCACACCGTGTTCACCAGTAACGAGCTCCACGCTACGTTCACCAGTAACCAGCTCCGTGCCGTGTTCGCCAGTAACCAGCTCTGTGCCGTGTCCACCAGTTACCGGCTCCACAACGTGTTCACCAGTAACCAGCTCCACACCGTGTTCACCAGTAATCAGCTCCGTGTCGTGTTCACCAGTAACCAGCACAATGCCGTCTTCACCAGTCAGCTGATTCATGCCGTGTTCACCAGTAACCTGCTCCATGCCGTGTTCAAAGTATCCAGCTCCATGCCGTGTTCACCAGTAGCCTGCTGCACGCCATGTTCGCCAGTAACCAGCTCCATGCGGTGTTCACCAGTAACCAGCTCCGTGCCGTGTTCACCTGTAACCAGCTCCATGCTGCGTTCACTTGTAACCAGCTCCGTGCCTTGTTCGCCAGTAACCAGCTCCATGCCGTGTTCGCCAGTAACCAGCTCCACGCCGTGTTCACCAGTAACCAACTCCACACCGTGTTCACCGGTAACCAGATCCAAGCCGTGTTCACCAGTAACCAGATCCATGCCATCCTCGCCAGTAACCAGCTCCGTGCCATGTTGACCAGTAACCTGCTCCATGCCATGTTCAAAAGTAAACAGCTCCGTGCCGTTTTCACCAGTAACCAGCTCCACACTGTGTTCATCAGTATCCAGCTGTGTGCCGTGTTCAACAGCAACAAGCTCTGCACCGTTTTCACCAGTAACCAGCTCCACACTGTGTTCAACAGTACCCAGCTCCATGCCATGTTCACCAGTAAGGAGCTCCACGCCTTCCTCAGCAGTAAACAGCTCAGTGCCGTGTTCATCAGTAACCAGCTCCGTGCCGTGTTCACCAGTAACCAGGTCCATGGTGTGTTCACCAGTAACCATCTCCAGTTCGTGTTCACCCTTAACCAACTCTACCCCGTGTTCACCAGTAACCAGCTCCGTGCCGTGTTCACCAGTAACCAGCTCCACAATGTGATCACCAGTTACCAGCAGCGTGCCGTGTTCACCAGTAACCAGCACCGTGCCATGTTCACCAGTAACCAGCTCTGCTTCATGTTCATGCGTAACCAACTCCACACCATGTTCACCAGTAACCAGCTCCACGCCGTGTTCACCAGTAACCATCTCCACACCGTGTTCACCAGTAACCAGCACCAGGCCGTGTTCACCATTAACAAGCTCCATGCTGTGTTCACCAGTAACCAGCTCCATGCCGTGTTCACCAGTGATGACATCCGTGCCGTACTCAACAGTAACCAGCTCCATGCCGTGTTCATCAGTAACGAGATCCGTGCCGTATTCAACAGTAACCATGTCCGCACCGCGTTTGCCAGAAACCAGCTCTCTGCCATGTTGTCCACTAACCATATCTGTGCCATGTTCACAAGTAACCAGCTCCGTGCCATGTTCACCATTAACCAGCTCTGCTTCGTGTTCGCGCGTAACCAACTCCACACCTTGTTCACCAGTAACCAGCTCCACGCCGTGTTCACCAGTAACCATCTCCACACCGTGTTCACAAGTAACCAGCACGATGCCGTGTCCACCATTAACCATCTCCATGCCGTGTTCACCAGTAACCAGCTCCATGCGGTGTTCAACTGTAACCAGCACCAGGCCGTGTTCACTATTAACCAGCTCCATGCCGTGTTCACCAGTAACCAGCTCCATGCCGTGTTCTCCAGTGATGACCTCTGTGCCGAACTCAACAGTAACCAGCTCCATACCGTGTTGATCAGTAACGAGCTCCGTGCCGTATTCAGCAGTAATCATGTCCGCAGTGCGTTTGCCAGAAACCAGCTCTCTGCCATGTTGACCAGTAACCAGATCTGTGCGTTGTTCACAAGTAACCAGCTCCGCGCCATGTTCGCCAGTAACCAGCTCCACGTTGTGTTCACCTGTAACCAGTTCTGTGCAGTGTTCACCAGTAAACAGCTCCATGAAGTGTTCACCAGTAACCTGATCCGTGCCGTGTTCACCAGTAACCAGCTCCATGCCGAGTTCACCAGTAATGAGCTCCATGCCGTGTTCACCAGTAACCAGCTCCGTGCTGTGTTCACCAGTAACCAGCTCTGTGCTGCATTCACAAGTAACCAGCTCCACGCCATGTTTACCAGTAACCAGCACCACGCTGCGTTCACCAGTAACCAGCTACGTGCCGTGTTCGCCAGTAACCAGCTCTGTGCCGTGTCCACCAGTTACCGGCTCCACAACGTGTTCACCATTAACCAGCTCCACACCGTGTTCACCAGTAATTAGCTCCGCGTCGTGTTCACCAGTAACCAGCACAATGCCGTCTTCACCAGTCAGCAGATTCATGCCGTGTTCGCCAGTAACCAGCTCCATGCCATGTTCACCAGTTACCGGATCCATGCGGTGTTCACCAGTAACCAGCTCCGTGCAGTGTTCACCAGCAACCAGCTCCACAACATGCTCACCAGTAACCAGCTCCGTGCCGTGTTCACCAGTAACCAGCTCCGTGCCATGTTCGCCAGTAACCAGCTCCGCTTCGTTTTCACGCGTAACCTACTCCACACCGTGTTCACCAGTAACCAGCTCCACGCCGTGTTCACCAGTAACCATCTCCACACCGTGTTCACCAGTAACCAGCACCATGCCGTGTCCAGCATTAACCATCTCCATGCCGTGTTCACCAGTAACCAGCTCCATGCGGTGTTCAACAGTAACCAGCACCAGGCCGTGTTCAGCATTTACCAGCTCCATGCCGTGTTCACCAGTAACCAGCTCCATGCCGTGTTCTCCAGTGATGACCTCCGTGCCGTACTCAACAGTAACCATCTCCATGCCGTGTTCTTCATTAATGAGCTCCGTGCTGTATTCAACAGTAACCATGTCCGCAGCACGTTTGCCAGAAACAATCTCTCTTCCATGTTGACCAGTAACCAGATCTGTGCCGTGTTCACAAGTAACCAGCTCCACGCCATGTTCGCCAGTAACCAGCTCCACGATGTGTTCACCTGTAACCAGTTCCGTGCAGTGTTCACCAGTAAACAGCTCCATGAAGTGTTCACCAGTAACCTGATCCGTGCCGTGTTCACCAGTAACCAGCTCCACGCCGAGTTCACCAGTAATGAGCTCCATGCCGTGTTCACCAGTAACCAGCTCCGTGCTGTGTTCACCAGTAACCAGCTCTGCGCTGTGTTCACAAGTAACCAGCTCCATGCCACGTTTTCCAGTAACCAGCTCCACGCTGCGTTCACCAGTAACCAGCACTGGACCGTGTTCGCGAGTAACCAGCTCTGTGCCGTGTCCACCAGTAACCAGCTCCACACCGTGTTCACCAGTAATCAGCTCCGCATCGTGTTCACCAGTAACCAGCACCAGGCCGTGTTCACCATTAACAAGCTCCATGCTGTGTTCACCAGTAACCAGCTCCATGCCGTGTTCACCAGTGATGACATCCGTGCCGTACTCAACAGTAACCAGCTCCATGCCGTGTTCATCAGTAACGAGCTCCGTGCCGTATTCAACAGTAACCATGTCCGCACCGCGTTTGCCAGAAACCAGCTCTCTGCCATGTTGACCACTAACCATATCTGTGCCATGTTCACAAGTAACCAGCTCCGTGCCATGTTCACCATTAACCAGCTCTGCTTCGTGTTCGCGCGTAACCAACTCCACACCTTGTTCACCAGTAACCAGCTCCACGCCGTGTTCACCAGTAACCATCTCCACACCGTGTTCACAAGTAACCAGCACCATGCCGTGTCCACCATTAACCATCTCCATGCCGTGTTCACCAGTAACCAGCTCCATGCGGTGTTCAACTGTAACCAGCACCAGGCCGTGTTCACTATTAACTAGCTCCATGCCGTGTTCACCAGTAACCAGCTCCATGCCGTGTTCTCCAGTGATGACCTCTGTGCCGAACTCAACAGTAACCAGCTCCATACCGTGTTGATCAGTAACGAGCTCCGTGCCGTATTCAGCAGTAATCATGTCCGCAGTGCGTTTGCCAGAAACCAGCTCTCTGCCATGTTGACCAGTAACCAGATCTGTGCGTTGTTCACAAGTAACCAGCTCCGCGCCATGTTCGCCAGTAACCAGCTCCACGTTGTGTTCACCTGTAACCAGTTCTGTGCAGTGTTCACCAGTAAACAGCTCCATGAAGTGTTCACCAGTAACCTGATCCGTGCCGTGTTCACCAGTAACCAGCTCCATGCCGAGTTCACCAGTAATGAGCTCCATGCCGTGTTCACCAGTAACCAGCTCCGTGCTGTGTTCACCAGTAACCAGCTCTGTGCTGCATTCACAAGTAACCAGCTCCACGCCATGTTTACCAGTAACCAGCACCACGCTGCGTTCACCAGTAACCAGCTACGTGCCGTGTTCGCCAGTAACCAGCTCTGTGCCGTGTCCACCAGTTACCGGCTCCACAACGTGTTCACCATTAACCAGCTCCACACCGTGTTCACCAGTAATTAGCTCCGCGTCGTGTTCACCAGTAACCAGCACAATGCCGTCTTCACCAGTCAGCAGATTCATGCCGTGTTCGCCAGTAACCAGCTCCATGCCATGTTCACCAGTTACCGGATCCATG
The DNA here is from genome assembly GCA_026770705.1 of Isurus oxyrinchus. NCBI lineage: Eukaryota > Metazoa > Chordata > Chondrichthyes > Lamniformes > Lamnidae > Isurus > Isurus oxyrinchus. The sequence goes on along the minus strand of JANJGN010000014.1, from coordinate 2,104,178 downwards.
CGGTGTTCACCAGTAACCAGCTCCGTGCAGTGTTCACCAGCAACCAGCTCCACAACATGCTCACCAGTAACCAGCTCCGTGCCGTGTTCACCAGTAACCAGCTCCGTGCCATGTTCGCCAGTAACCAGCTCCGCTTCGTTTTCACGCGTAACCTACTCCACACCGTGTTCACCAGTAACCAGCTCCACGCCGTGTTCACCAGTAACCATCTCCACACCGTGTTCACCAGTAACCAGCACCATGCCGTGTCCACCATTAACCATCTCCATGCCGTGTTCACCAGTAACCAGCTCCATGCGGTGTTCAACAGTAACCAGCACCAGGCCGTGTTCAGCATTAACCAGCTCCATGCCGTGTTCACCAGTAACCAGCTCCATGCCGTGTTCTCCAGTGATGACCTCCGTGCCGTACTCAACAGTAACCATCTCCATGCCGTGTTCTTCATTAATGAGCTCCGTGCTGTATTCAACAGTAACCATGTCCGCAGCACGTTTGCCAGAAACAATCTCTCTTCCATGTTGACCAGTAACCAGATCTGTGCCGTGTTCACAAGTAACCAGCTCCACGCCATGTTCGCCAGTAACCAGCTCCACGATGTGTTCACCTGTAACCAGTTCCGTGCAGTGTTCACCAGTAAACAGCTCCATGAAGGGTTCACCAGTAACCTGATCCGTGCCGTGTTCACCAGTAACCAGCTCCACGCCGAGTTCACCAGTAATGAGCTCCATGCCGTGTTCACCAGTAACCAGCTCCGTGCTGTGTTCACCAGTAACCAGCTCTGTGCTGTGTTCACAAGTAACCAGCTCCATGCCACGTTTTCCAGTAACCAGCTCCACGCTGCGTTCACCAGTAACCAGCACTGGACCGTGTTCGCGAGTAACCAGCTCTGTGCCGTGTCCACCAGTAACCAGCTCCACACCGTGTTCACCAGTAATCAGCTCCGCATCGTGTTCACCAGTAACCAGCACAATGCCGTCTTCACCAGTCAGCAGATTCATGCCGAGTTCACCAGTAACCAGCTCTGTGCCGTGTGCAAAGTATCCAGCTCCATGCCGTGTTCACCAGTAGCCTGCTCCATGCCAAGTTCACCAGTAACAAGCTCCATGCCATGTTCACCAGTAACCAGATCCATGCGGTGTTCACCAGTAACCAGCTCCGTGCTGTGTTCACCTGTAACCAGCTCCATTGTGCGTTCACTTGTAACCAGCTCCGTGCCTTGTTCGCCAGTAACCAGCTCCATGCCGTGTTCGCCAGTAACCAGCTCCACACCGTGTTCACCAGTAACCAACTCCACGCTGTGTTCACCGGTAACCAGATCCAAGCCGTGTTCACCTGTAACCAGATCCATGCCATTCTCGCCAGTAACCAGCTCCGTGCCATGTTGACCAGTAACCTGCTCCATGCCATGTTCAAAAGTAAACAGCTCCGTGCCGTTTTCACCAGTAACCAGCTCCACACTGTGTTCACCAGTATCCAGCTGTGTGCCGTGTTCAACAGCAACAAGCTCTGCACGGTTTCCACCAGTATCCAGCTCCACACTGTGTTCAACAGTAACCAGCTCCATGCCATGTTCACCAGTAACGAGCTCCACGTCTTCCTCAGCAGTAAACAGCTCCGTGCCGTGTTCATCAGTAACCAGCTCCGTGCCGTGTTCACCAGTAACCAGCTCCATGCTGTGTTCACCAGTAACCATCTCCGGTTCGTGTTCACCCTTAACCAACTCCACACCGTGTTCACCAGTAACCAGCTCCGTGCCGTGTTCACCAGTAACCAGCTCCACAACGTGTTCACCAGTAACCAGCCCCATGCCGTGTTCACCAGTAACCAGCTCTGTGCCATGTTCACCGGTAACCAGCTCTGCTTCGTGTTCACGCATAACCAACTCCACACCGTGTTCACCAGTATCTAGCTCCGTGCCGTGTTCACCAGTAACCATCTCCACACCATGTTCACTAGTAACCAGCACCATGCCGTGTCCACCATTAACCAGCTCCATGCCGTGTTCACCTGTAACAAGCTCCATGTTGTGTTCGGCAGTAAACAGCTCCATGCGGTGTTCAACAGTAACCAGCAGCAGGCCGTGTTCACCCCTAACCAGCTCCACGCCATGTTCACCAGTAACCAGCTCTGTGCCGTGTCCACCAGTTACCGGCTCCACAACGTGTTCACCAGTAACAAGCTCCACGCCGTGTTCACCAGTAACCAGCACAATGCCGTCTTCACCAGTCAGCAGATTCATGCCGTGTTCACCATTAACCAGCTCCGTGCCGTGTTCACTAGTATCCAGCTACATGCCGTGTTCACCAGTAATCACCTCCGTGCCGTATTCAACAGTAACAAGCTCCATGCAGTGTTCATCAGTATCGAGCTCCGTGCCGTATTCAACAGTAACCAGGTCTGCACTGCGTTTGCCAGTAACCAGTTCTCTGCCATGTTCACCAGTAACCTGATCTGTGCCGTGTTCACAAGTAACCAGCTCCGTGCCACGTTCACCAGCAACCAGCTCCGCGCCATGTTCGCCAGTAACCAGCTCCATGCTGTGTTCACCTGTAACCAGCTCCGTGCAGTGTTCACCAGTAAACAGCTCCACGCCGAGTTCACCAGTAACGAGCTCCAATGCGTGTTGACCAGTAACCAACTCCGTGCTGTGTTCACTAGTAACCAGCTCTGCGCAGTGTTCACAAGTAACCAGCTCCACGCCACGTTCACCAGTAACCAGTTCCATGCTGCGTTCACCAGTAACCAGCTCCGTGCCGTGTTCACCAGTAACCAGCTCTGCGCCGTGTCCACCAGTTACCGGCTCCACAATGTGTTCACCAGTAACTAGCTCCACACCGTGTTCACCACTAATCAGCTCCGCGTCATGTTCGCCAGTCACCAGCTCCACGCTGTGTTCGCCAGTAACCAGCACAATGCCATCCTCACCAGTCAGCAGATTCATGCCGTGTTCAGCAGTAACCAGCTCCGTGCCGTGTTCACTAGTATCCAGCTACATGCCGTGTTCGCCAGTAACCAGCTCCACGGCATGCTCGCCAGTAACCAGCTCCACACCATGTTCACCAGTAACCAGCTCCATGCAGTGTTCACCAGTAACCAGCTCCGTGCCTTGGTCACCTGTAACCAGCTCCATGTTGTTTTCGCCAGTAACCAGCAACAGACCGTGTTCACCAGTAACCAGCTCCGCATCATTTTCACCCGTAACCAACTCCACACCATGTTCACCAGTAACCAGCTCCACACCGTGTCCACCAGTAACCAGCACCATGCTGTGTCCACCGTTAACCAGCTCTGTGCCGTGTTCACCAGTAACCAGCTCCATGCGGTGTTCAACAGTAACCAGCACCAGACCGTGTTCACCATTAACCAGCTCCATGCCGTGTTCACCAGTAACCAGCTCCATGCCGTGTTCACCAGTAATCACCTCCGTGCCGTATTCAACAGTAACCAGCCCCATGCCGTGTTCATCAGTAACGAGCTCCGTGCCGTAATCAACAGTAACCATGTCCGCACCGCGTTTTCCAGTAACCAGCTCTCTGCCATGTTCACCAGTAACCTGATCTGTGCCGTGTTCACAAGTAACCAGCTCCGTGCCACGTTCACCAGCAACCAGCTCCGCGCCATGTTCACCAGTAACCAGCTCCAAGCTGTGTTCACCTGTAACCAGCTCCGTGCTGTGTTCAACAGTAACCAGCTCTGCGCCGAGTCCACCAGTTACCGGATCCTCAACGTGTTCACCATTAACTAGCTCCACACCGTGTTCACCACTAATCAGCTCCGCGTCGTGTTTGCCAGTCACCAGCTCCACGCCGTGTTCACCAGTAACCAGCACAATGCCATCTTCACCAGTCAGCAGATGCATGCCGTGTTCACCAGTAACCAGCTCCGTGCCGTGTTCACTAGTATCCAGCTATATGCCGTGTTCACCAGTAAACTGCTCCATGCCATGTTCGCCAGTAACCAGCTACACACCATGTTCACCAGTAACCAGCTCCATGCGGTGTTCACCAGTAACAAGCTCCACACCATGTTCACCACTAATCAGCTCCGCATCGTGTTCACCAGTCTCCTGCTCCACGCCGTGTTCACCAGTAACCAGCACAATGCCATCTTCACCAGTCAGCAGATTCATGCCGTGTTCACCAGTAACCATCTCCGTGCCGTGTTCACCATTAACCAGCTCCATGCTGTGTTCACCAGTAACCAGCTCCGTGCCGTGTTCACCAGTAACCAGCTCTGCGCCGTGTCCACCAGTTACCGGCTCCACAATGTGTTCACCAGTAACTAGCTCCACACCGTGTTCACCACTAATCAGCTCCGCATCATGTTCACCAGTAACCAGCTCCGTGCCATGTTCACCATTAACCAGCTCCATGCCGTGTTCACCAGTAACCAGCTCCATGCCGTGTTCACCAGTGATGACATCCGTGCCGTACTCAACAGTAACCAGCTCCATGCCGTGTTCATCAGTAACGAGCTCCGTGCCGTATTCAACAGTAACCATGTCCGCACCGCGTTTGCCAGAAACCAGCTCTCTGCCATGTTGACCAGTAACCATATCTGTGCCATGTTCACAAGTAACCAGCTCCGCGCCATGTTCGCCAGTAACCAGCTCCACGCTGTGTTCACCTGTAACCAGCTCCATGCCGTGTTCACCAGTAACCAGCTCCGTGCCAAGTTCACCAGTAACCAGCTCTGCTTTGTGTTCACGCGTAACCAACTCCACACCGTGTTCATCAGTAACCAGCTCCGTGCCGTGTTCACCAGTAACCTGCTCCGATTCGTGTTCACCCTTAACCAACTCCATACCGTGTTCACCATTAACCAGCTCCGCGTCATGTTCACCAGTAACCTGCTCCATGCCGTGTTCACCAGTAACCAGCTCCACGCCGTGTTCACCAGTAACCATCTCCACACCATGTTCACCAGTAACCAGCACCATGCCGTGTCCACCATTAACCATCTCCATGCCGTGTTCACCAGTAACCAGCTCCACAATGTGCTCACTAGTAACCAGCTCAAGTGCCGTGTTCACCAGTAACCAGCTCCATGCCATGTTCACCAGTAACGAGCTCCACGTTTTCCTCAGCAGTAAACAGCTCCGTGCCGTGTTCATCAGTAACCAGCTCCGTAACGTGTTCACCCTTAACCAACTCCACACCGTGTTCACCAGTAACCAGCTCCGTGCCGTGTTCACCAGTAACCAGCTCCACAACGTGTTCACCAGTAACCAGCCCCATGCCGTGTTCACCAGTAACCAGCTCTGTGCCATGTTCACCGGTAACCAGCTCTGCTTCGTGTTCACGCATAACCAACTCCACACCGTGTTCACCAGTATCTAGCTCCGTGCCGTGTTCACCAGTAACCATCTCCACACCATGTTCACTAGTAACCATCACCATGCCGTGTCCACCATTAACCAGCTCCATGCCGTGTTCACCTGTAACAAGCTCCATGTTGTGTTCGGCAGTAAACAGCTCCATGCGGTGTTCAACAGTAACCAGCAGCAGGCCGTGTTCACCCCTAACCAGCTCCACGCCATGTTCACCAGTAACCAGCTCTGTGCCGTGTCCACCAGTTACCGGCTCCACAACGTGTTCACCAGTAACAAGCTCCACGCCGTGTTCACCAGTAACCAGCACAATGCCGTCTTCACCAGTCAGCAGATTCATGCCGTGTTCACCATTAACCAGCTCCGTGCCGTGTTCACTAGTATCCAGCTACATGCCGTGTTCACCAGTAATCACCTCCGTGCCGTATTCAACAGTAACAAGCTCCATGCAGTGTTCATCAGTATCGAGCTCCGTGCCGTATTCAACAGTAACCAGGTCTGCACTGCGTTTGCCAGTAACCAGTTCTCTGCCATGTTCACCAGTAACCTGATCTGTGCCGTGTTCACAAGTAACCAGCTCCGTGCCACGTTCACCAGCAACCAGCTCCGCGCCATGTTCGCCAGTAACCAGCTCCATGCTGTGTTCACCTGTAACCAGCTCCGTGCAGTGTTCACCAGTAAACAGCTCCACGCCGAGTTCACCAGTAACGAGCTCCAATGCGTGTTGACCAGTAACCAACTCCGTGCTGTGTTCACTAGTAACCAGCTCTGCGCAGTGTTCACAAGTAACCAGCTCCACGCCACGTTCACCAGTAACCAGTTCCATGCTGCGTTCACCAGTAACCAGCTCCATGCCGTGTTCACCATTAACCAGCTCCGCGTCATGTTCACCAGTAACCTGCTCCATGCCGTGTTCACCAGTAACCAGCTCCACGCCGTGTTCACCAGTAACCATCTCCACACCATGTTCACCAGTAACCAGCACCATGCCGTGTCCACCATTAACCATCTCCATGCCGTGTTCACCAGTAACCAGCTCCACAATGTGCTCACTAGTAACCAGCTCAAGTGCCGTGTTCACCAGTAACCAGCTCCGTGCCATGTTCACCAGTAACCAGCTCCGCTTCGTGTTCACACGTAACCAACTCCACACCGTGTTCACCAGTAACGAGCTCCACGCTACGTTCACCAGTAACCAGCTCCGTGCTGTGTTCGCCAGTAACCAGCTCTGTGCCGTGTCCACCAGTTACCGGCTCCACAACGTGTTCACCAGTAACCAGCTCCACACCGTGTTCACCAGTAATCAGCTCCGTGTCGTGTTCACCAGTAACCAGCACAATGCCGTCTTCACCAGTCAGCAGATTCATGCCGTGTTCACCAGTAACCAGCTCCATGCCGTGTTCAAAGTATCCAGCTCCATGCCGTGTTCGCCAGTAGCCTGCTGCACGCCATGTTCGCCAGTAACCAGCTCCATGCGGTGTTCACCAGTAACCAGCTCCATGCCGTGTTCACCTGTAACCAGCTCCATGCTGCGTTCACTTGTAACCAGCTCTGTGCCTTGTTCGCCAGTAACCAGCTCCATGCCGTGTTCGCCAGTAACCAGCTCCACGCCGTGTTCACCAGTAACCAACTCCACACCGTGTTCACCGGTAACCAGATCCAAGCCGTGTTCACCAGTAACCAGATCCATGCCATCCTCGCCAGTAACCAGCTCCGTGCCATGTTGACCAGTAACCTGCTCCATGCCATGTTCAAAAGTAAACAGCTCCGTGCCGTTTTCACCAGTAACCAGCTCCACACTGTGTTCATCAGTATCCAGCTGTGTGCCGTGTTCAACAGCAACAAGCTCTGCACCGTTTTCACCAGTAACCAGCTCCACACTGTGTTCAACAGTACCCAGCTCCATGCCATGTTCACCAGTAAGGAGCTCCACGCCTTCCTCAGCAGTAAACAGCTCAGTGCCGTGTTCATCAGTAACCAGCTCCGTGCCGTGTTCACCAGTAACCAGCTCCATGGTGTGTTCACCAGTAACCATCTCCAGTTCGTGTTCACCCTTAACCAACTCTACCCCGTGTTCACCAGTAACCAGCTCTGTGCCGTGTTCACCAGTAACCAGCTCCACAATGTGATCACCAGTTACCAGCAGCGTGCCGTGTTCACCAGTAACCAGCACCGTGCCATGTTCACCAGTAACCAGCTCTGCTTCATGTTCATGCGTAACCAACTCCACACCATGTTCACCAGTAACCAGCTCCACGCCGTGTTCACCAGTAACCATCTCCACACCGTGTGCACCAGTAACCAGCACCATGCCGTGTCCACCATTAAGCATCTCCTTGCCGTGTTCACCAGTAACCATCTCCATGCCGTGTTCACCAGTAACCAGCTCCATGCGGTGTTCAACAGTAACCATCACCAGGCCGTGTTCACCATTAACCAGCTCCATGTGTGTTCCCCAGTAACCAGCTCCATGCCGTGTTCACCAGTGATGACATCCGTGCCGTACTCAACAGTAACCAGCTCCATGCCGTGTTCATCAGTAACGAGCTCCGTGCCGTATTCAACAGCAACCATGTCCGCACCGCGTTTGCCAGAAACCAGCTCTCTGCCATGTTGACCACTAACCATATCTGTGCCATGTTCACAAGTAACCAGCTCCGTGCCATGTTCACCATTAACCAGCTCTGCTTCGTGTTCGCGCGTAACCAACTCCACACCTTGTTCACCAGTAACCAGCTCCACGCCGTGTTCACCAGTAACCATCTCCACACCATGTTCACAAGTAACCAGCACCATGCCGTGTCCACCATTAACCATCTCCATGCCGTGTTCACCAGTAACCAGCTCCATGCGGTGTTCAACTGTAACCAGCACCAGGCCGTGTTCACTATTAACCAGCTCCATGCCGTGTTCACCAGTAACCAGCTCCATGCCGTGTTCTCCAGTGATGACCTCTGTGCCGTACTTAACAGTAACCAGCTCCATACCGTGTTGATCAGTAACCAGCTCCGTGCCGTAATCAACAGTAACCATGTCTGCACCGCGTTTTCCAGTAACCAGCTCTCTGCCATGTTCACCAGTAACCTGATCTGTGCCGTGTTCACAAGTAACCAGCTCCGTGCCACGTTCACCAGCAACCAGCTCCGCGCCATGTTCACCAGTAACCAGCTCCAAGCTGTGTTCACCTGTAACCAGCTCCGTGCTGTGTTCAACAGTAACCAGCTCTGCGCCGAGTCCACCAGTTACCGGATCCTCAACGTGTTCACCATTAACTAGCTCCACACCGTGTTCACCACTAATCAGCTCCGCGTCGTGTTTGCCAGTCACCAGCTCCATGCCGTGTTCACCAGTAACCAGCACAATGCCATCTTCACCAGTCAGCAGATGCATGCTGTGTTCACCAGTAACCAGCTCCGTGCCGTGTTCACTAGTATCCAGCTATATGCCGTGTTCACCAGTAAACTGCTCCATGCCATGTTCGCCAGTAACCAGCTACACACCATGTTCACCAGTAACCAGCTCCATGCGGTGTTCACCAGTAACTAGCTCCACACCATGTTCACCACTAATCAGCTCCGCGTCGTGTTCGCCAATCTCCTGCTCCACGCCGTGTTCACCAGTAACCAGCACAATGCCATCTTCACCAGTCAGCAGATTCATGCCGTGTTCACCAGTAACCAGCTCCGTGCCGTGTTCACCATTAACCAGCTCCATGCCGTGTTCACCAGTAACCAGCTCCGTGCCGTGTTCACCAGTAACCAGCTCTGCGCCGTGTCCACCAGTTACCGGCTCCACAATGTGTTCACCAGTAACTAGCTCCACACCGTGTTCACCACTAATCAGCTCCGCATCATGTTCACCAGTAACCAGCTCCGTGCCGTGTTCACCATTAACCAGCTCCATGCCGTGTTCACCAGTAACCAGCTCCATGCCGTGTTCACCAGTGATGACATCCGTGCCGTACTCAACAGTAACCAGCTCCATGCCGTGTTCATCAGTAACGAGCTCCGTGCCGTATTCAACAGTAACCATGTCCGCACCGCGTTTGCCAGAAACCAGCTCTCTGCCATGTTGACCAGTAACCATATCTGTGCCATGTTCACAAGTAACCAGCTCCGCGCCATGTTCGCCAGTAACCAGCTCCACGCTGTGTTCACCTGTAACCAGCTCCATGCCGTGTTCACCAGTAACCAGCTCCGTGCCAAGTTCACCAGTAACCAGCTCTGCTTTGTGTTCACGCGTAACCAACTCCACACCGTGTTCACCAGTAACCAGCTCCGTGCCGTGTTCACCAGTAACCTGCTCCGATTCGTGTTCACCCTTAACCAACTCCATACCATGTTCACCATTAACCAGCTCCGCGTCATGTTCACCAGTAACCTGCTCCATGCCGTGTTCACCAGTAACCAGCTCCACGCCGTGTTCACCAGTAACCATCTCCACACCATGTTCACCAGTAACCAGCACCATGCCGTGTCCACCATTAACCATCTCCATGCCGTGTTCACCAGTAACCAGCTCCACAATGTGCTCACTAGTAACCAGCTCAAGTGCCGTGTTCACCAGTAACCAGCTCCATGCCATGTTCACCAGTAACCAGCTCCGCTTCGTGTTCACGCGCAACCAACTCCACACCGTGTTCACCAGTAACGAGCTCCACGCTACGTTCACCAGTAACCAGCTCCATGCCGTGTTCGCCAGTAACCAGCTCTGTGCCGTGTCCACCAGTTACCGGCTCCACAACGTGTTCACCAGTAATCAGCTCCGTGTCGTGTTCACCAGTAACCAGCACAATGCCGTCTTCACCAGTCAGCAGATTCATGCCGTGTTCACCAGTAACCAGCTCCATGCCGTGTTCAAAGTATCCAGCTCCATGCCGTGTTCGCCAGTAGCCTGCTGCACGCCATGTTCGCCAGTAACCAGCTCCATGCGGTGTTCACCAGTAACCAGCTCCATGCCGTGTTCACCTGTAACCAGCTCCATGCTGCGTTCACTTGTAACCAGCTCTGTGCCTTGTTCGCCAGTAACCAGCTCCATGCCGTGTTCGCCAGTAACCAGCTCCACGCCGTGTTCACCAGTAACCAACTCCACACCGTGTTCACCGGTAACCAGATCCAAGCCGTGTTCACCAGTAACCAGATCCATGCCATCCTCGCCAGTAACCAGCTCCGTGCCATGTTGACCAGTAACCTGCTCAATGCCATGTTCAAAAGTAAACAGCTCCGTGCCGTTTTCACCAGTAACCAGCTCCACACTGTGTTCATCAGTATCCAGCTGTGTGCCGTGTTCAACAGCAACAAGCTCTGCACCGTTTTCACCAGTAACCAGCTCCACACTGTGTTCAACAGTACCTAGCTCCATGCCATGTTCACCAGTAAGGAGCTCCACGCCTTCCTCAGCAGTAAACAGCTCAGTGCCGTGTTCATCAGTAACCAGCTCCGTGCCGTGTTCACCAGTAACCAGCTCCATGGTGTGTTCACCAGTAACCATCTCCAGTTCGTGTTCACCCTTAACCAACTCTACCCCGTGTTCACCAGTAACCAGCTCCGTGCCGTGTTCACCAGTAACCAGCTCCACAATGTGATCACCAGTTACCAGCAGCGTGCCGTGTTCACCAGTAACCAGCACCGTGCCATGTTCACCAGTAACCAGCTCTGCTTCATGTTCATGCGTAACCAACTCTACACCATGTTCACCAGTAACCAGCTCCACGCCGTGTTCACGAGTAACCATCTCCACACCGTGTTCACCAGTAACCAGCACCATGCCGTGTCCACCATTAAGCATCTGCTTGCCGTGTTCACCAGTAACCATCTCCATGCCGTGTTCACCAGTAACCAGCTCCATGCGGTGTTCAACAGTAACCATCACCAGGCCGTGTTCACCATTAACCAGCTCCATGTGTGTTCCCCAGTAACCAGCTCCATGCCGTGTTCACCAGTGATGACATCCGTGCCGTACTCAACAGTAACCAGCTCCATGCCGTGTTCATCAGTAACGAGCTCTGTGCCGTATTCAACAGTAACCATGTCCGCACCGCGTTTGCCAGAAACCAGCTCTCTGCCATGTTGACCACTAACCATATCTGTGCCATGTTCACAAGTAACCAGCTCTGTGCCATGTTCACCATTAACCAGCTCTGCTTCGTGTTCGCGCGTAACCAACTCCACACCTTGTTCACCAGTAACCAGCTCCACGCCGTGTTCACCAGTAACCATCTCCACACCGTGTTCACAAGTAACCAGCACCATGCCGTGTCCACCATTAACCATCTCCATGCCGTGTTCACCAGTAACCAGCTCCATGCGGTGTTCAACTGTAACCAGCACCAGGCCGTGTTCACTATTAACCAGCTCCATGCCGTGTTCACCAGTAACCAGCTCCATGCCGTGTTCTCCAGTGATGACCTCTGTGCCGTACTCAACAGTAACCAGCTCCATACCGTGTTGATCAGTAACGAGCTCCGTGCCGTATTCAACAGTAATCATGTCCGCAGTGCGTTTGCCAGAAACCAGCTCTCTGCCATGTTGACCAGTTAGCAGATCTGTGCGTTGTTCACAAGTAACCAGCTCCGCGCCATGTTCGCCAGTAACCAGCTCCATGTTGTGTTCACCTGTAACCAGTTCTGTGCAGTGTTCACCAGTAAACAGCTCCATGAAGTGTTCACCAGTAACCTGATCCGTGCCGTGTTCACCAGTAACCAGCTCCATGCCGAGTTCACCAGTAATGAGCTCCATGCCGTGTTCACCAGTAACCAGCTCCGTGCTGTGTTCACCAGTAACCAGCTCTGTGCTGCATTCACAAGTAACCTGCTCCACGCCATGTTTACCAGTAACCAGCACCACGCTGCGTTCACCAGTAACCAGCTCCGTGCCGTGTTCGCCATTAACCAGCTCTGTGCCGTGTCAACCAGTTACCGGCTCCACAACGTGTTCACCATTAACCAGCTCCACACCGTGTTCACCAGTAATTAGCTCCGCGTCGTGTTCACCAGTAACCAGCACAATGCCGTCTTCACCAGTCAGCAGATTCATGCTGTGTTCGCCAGTAACCAGCTCCGTGCCGTGTTCAAAGTATCCAGCTCCATGCCGTGTTTGCCAGTAGCCTGCTGCACGCCATGTTCGCCAGTAACCAGCTCCATGCCATGTTCACCAGTTACCGGATCCATGCGGTGTTCACCAGTAACCAGCTCCGTGCAGTGTTCACCAGCAACCAGCTCCACAACATGCTCACCAGTAACCAGCTCCGTGCCGTGTTCACCAGTAACCAGCTCCGTGCCATGTTCGCCAGTAACCAGCTCCGCTTCATTTTCACGCGTAACCTACTCCACACCGTGTTCACCAGTAACCATCTCCACACCGTGTTCACCAGTAACCAGCACCATGCCGTGTCCACCATTAACCATCTCCATGCCGTGTTCACCAGTAACCATCTCCATGCCGTGTTCACCAGTAACCAGCTCCATGCGGTGTTCAACAGTTACCAGCAGCAGGCCGTGTTCACCATTAACCAGCTCCATGCCGTGTTCACCAGTAACCAGTTCCATGCCATGTTCACCAGTGATGACATCCTTGCTGTACTCAACAGTAACCAGCTCCATGCCGTGTTCATCAGTCACGAGCTCCGTGCAGTATTCAACAGTAACCATGTCCGCACTGCGTTTGCCAGAAACCAGCTCTCTGCCATGTTGACCACTAACCATATCTGTGCCATGTTCACAAGTAACCAGCTCCGCGCCATGTTTGCCAGTAACCAGCTCCACGCTGTCTTCACCTGTAACCAGCTCCGTGCCGTGTTCACCAGTAACCAGCTCCGTGCCATGTTCACCAGTAACCAGCTCTGCTTCGTGTTCACGCGTAACCAACTCCACACCGTGTTCACCAGTAACCAGCTCCACGCCGTGTTCACCAGTAACCATCTCCACACCGTGTTCACCAGTAACCAGCACCATGCCTTTTCCACCATTAACCATCTCCATGCCGTGTTCACCAGTAACCAGCTCCATGCGGTGTTCAACAGTAACCAGCACCAGGCCGTGTTCAGCATTAACCAGCTCCATGCCGTGTTCACCAGTAACCAGCTCCATGCCGTTTTCCCCAGTGATGACCTCCATGCCGTACTCAACAGTAACCATCTCCATGCCGTGTTCTTCATTAATGAGCTCCGTGCCGTATTCAACAGTAACCATGTCCGCAGCACGTTTGCCAGAAACAATCTCTCTTCCATGTTGACCAGTAACCAGATCTGTGCCGTGTTCACAAGTAACCAGCTCCACGCCATGTTCGCCAGTAACCAGCTCCACGATGTGTTCACCTGTAACCAGTTCCGTGCAGTGTTCACCAGTAAACAGCTCCATGAAGTGTTCACCAGTAACCTGATCCGTGCCGTGTTCACCAGTAACCAGCTCCACGCCGAGTTCACCAGTAATGAGCTCCATGCCGTGTTCACCAGTAACCAGCTCCGTGCTGTGTTCACCAGTAACCAGCTCTGCGCTGCGTTCACAAGTAACCAGCTCCACGCCACGTTTTCCAGTAACCAGCTCCACGCTGCGTTCACCAGTAACCAGCACTGGACCGTGTTCGCGAGTAACCAGCTCTGTGCCGTGTCCACCAGTAACCAGCTTCACACCGTGTTCACCAGTAATCAGCTCTGCATCGTGTTCACCAGTAACCAGCACAATGCCGTCTTCACCAGTCAGCAGATTCATGCCGAGTTCACCAGTAACCAGCTCTGTGCCGTGTTCAAAGTATCCAGCTCCATGCCGTGTTCGCCAGTAGCCTGCTCCAGGCCAAGTTCACCAGTAACAAGCTCCATGCCATGTTCACCAGTAACCAGATCCATGCGGTGTTCACCAGTAACCAGCTCCGTGCTGTGTTCACCTGTAACCAGCTCCATTGTGCGTTCACTTGTAACCAGCTCCGTGCCTTGTTCGCCAGTAACCAGCTCCATGCCGTGTTCGCCAGTAACCAGCTCCACACCGTGTTCACCAGTAACCAACTCCACGCCGTGTTCACCGGTAACCAGATCCAAGCCGTGTTCACCTGTAACCAGATCCATGCCATTCTCGCCAGTAACCAGCTCCGTGCCATGTTGACCAGTAACCTGCTCCATGCCATGTTCAAAAGTAAACAGCTCCGTGCCTTTTTCACCAGTAACCAGCTCCACACTGTGTTCACCAGTATCCAGCTGTGTGCCGTGTTCAACAGCAACAAGCTCTGCACGGTTTCCACCAGTATCCAGCTCCACACTGTGTTCAACAGTAACCAGCTCCATGCCATGTTCACCAGTAACGAGATCCACGTCTTCCTCAGCAGTAAACAGCTCCGTGCCGTGTTCATCAGTAACCAGCTCCGTGCCGTGTTCACCAGTAACCAGCTCCATGCTGTGTTCACCAGTAACCATCTCCGGTTCGTGTTCACCCTTAACCAACTCCACACCGTGTTCACCAGTAACCAGCTCCGTGCCGTGTTCACCAGTAACCAGCTCCACAACGTGTTCACCAGTAACCAGCCCCATGCCGTGTTCACCAGTAACCAGCTCTGTGCCATGTTCACCGGTAACCAGCTCTGCTTCGTGTTCACGCATAACCAACTCCACACCGTGTTCACCAGTATCTAGCTCCGTGCCGTGTTCACCAGTAACCATCTCCACACCATGTTCACTAGTAACCAGCACCATGCCGTGTCCACCATTAACCAGCTCCATGCCGTGTTCACCTGTAACAAGCTCCATGTTGTGTTCGGCAGTAAACAGCTCCATGCGGTGTTCAACAGTAACCAGCAGCAGGCCGTGTTCACCCCTAACCAGCTCCACGCCATGTTCACCAGTAACCAGCTCTGTGCCGTGTCCACCAGTTACCGGCTCCACAACGTGTTCACCAGTAACAAGCTCCACGCCGTGTTCACCAGTAACCAGAACAATGCCGTCTTCACCAGTCAGCAGATTCATGCCGTGTTCACCATTAACCAGCTCCGTGCCGTGTTCACTAGTATCCAGCTACATGCCGTGTTCACCAGTAATCACCTCCGTGCCGTATTCAACAGTAACAAGCTCCATGCAGTGTTCATCAGTATCGAGCTCCGTGCCGTATTCAACAGTAACCAGGTCTGCACTGCGTTTGCCAGTAACCAGCTCTTTGCCATGTTCACCAGTAACCTGATCTGTGCCGTGTTCACAAGTAACCAGCTCCGTGCCACGTTCACCAGCAACCAGCTCCGCGCCATGTTCGCCAGTAACCAGCTCCATGCTGTGTTCACCTGTAACCAGCTCCGTGCAGTGTTCACCAGTAAACAGCTCCACGCCGAGTTCACCAGTAACGAGCTCCAATGCGTGTTGACCAGTAACCAACTCCGTGCTGTGTTCACCAGTAACCAGCTCTGCGCAGTGTTCACAAGTAACCAGCTCCACGCCACGTTCACCAGTAACCAGTTCCATGCTGCGTTCACCAGTAACCAGCTCCGTGCCGTGTTCACCAGTAACCAGCTCTGCGCCGTGTCCACCAGTTACCGGCTCCACAATGTGTTCACCAGTAACTAGCTCCACACCGTGTTCACCACTAATCAGCTCCGCGTCATGTTCGCCAGTCACCAGCTCCACGCTGTGTTCGCCAGTAACCAGCACAATGCCATCTTCACCAGTCAGCAGATTCATGCCGTGTTCAGCAGTAACCAGCTCCGTGCCATGTTCACTAGTATCCAGCTACATGCCGTGTTCGCCAGTAACCAGCTCCACGGCATGCTCGCCAGTAACCAGCTCCACACCATGTTCACCAGTAACCAGCTCCATGCAGTGTTCACCAGTAACCAGCTCCGTGCCTTGGTCACCTGTAACCAGCTCCATGTTGTGTTCGCCAGTAACCAGCAACAGACCGTGTTCACCATTAACCAGCTCCATGCCGTGTTCAACAGTAACCAGCTCCAGCCGTGTTCACCAGTAACCAGCTCCGCATCATTTTCACCCGTAACCAACTCCACACCATGTTCACCAGTAACCAGCTCCACACCGTGTTCACCAGTAACCAGCACCATGCTGTGTCCACCGTTAACCAGCTCTGTGCCGTGTTCACCAGTAACCAGCTCCATGCGGTGTTCAACAGTAACCAGCACCAGACCGTGTTCACCATTAACCAGCTCCATGCCGTGTTCACCAGTAACCAGCTCCATGCCGTGTTCACCAGTAATCACCTCCGTGCCGTATTCAACAGTAACCAGCCCCATGCCGTGTTCATCAGTAACGAGCTCCGTGCCGTAATCAACAGTAACCGTCCGCACCGCGTTTTCCAGTAACCAGCTCTCTGCCATGTTCACCAGTAACCTGATCTGTGCCGTGTTCACAAGTAACCAGCTCTGTGCCACGTTCACCAGCAACCAGCTCCGCGCCATGTTCACCAGTAACCAGCTCCAAGCTGTGTTCACCTGTAACCAGCTCCGTGCTGTGTTCAACAGTAACCAGCTCTGCGCCGAATCCACCAGTTACCGGATCCTCAACGTGTTCACCATTAACTAGCTCCACACCGTGTTCACCACTAATCAGCTCCGCGTCGTGTTCGCCAGTCACCAGCTCCACGCCGTGTTCACCAGTAACCAGCACAATGCCATCTTCACCAGTCAGCAGATGCATGCCGTTTTCACCAGTAACCAGCTCCGTGCCGTGTTCACTAGTATCCAGCTATATGCCGTGTTCACCAGTAAACTGCTCCATGCCATGTTCGCCAGTAACCAGCTACACACCATGTTCACCAGCTCCATGCGGTGTTCACCAGTAACTAGCTCCACACCATGTTCACCACTAATCAGCTGCGCGTCGTGTTCGCCAGTCTCCTGCTCCACGCCGTGTTCACCAGTAACCAGCACAATGCCATCTTCACCAGTCAGCAGATTCATGCCGTGTTCACCAGTAACCAGCTCCGTGCCGTGTTCACCATTAACCAGCTCCATGCCGTGTTCACCAGTAATCACCTCCGTGCCGTATTCAACAGTAACCAGCTCCAGGCTGTGTTTATCAGTATCGAGCTCCGTTCCGTATTCAACAGTAAAAAGGTCTGCACTGCGTTTGCCATTAGCCAGCACTCTGCCATGTTCACCAGTAACCTGATCTGTGCCGTGTTCACAAGTAACCAGCTCCGTGCCACGTTCACCAGCGACCAGCTCTGCGCCATGTTCGCCAGTAACCAGCTCCATGCTGCGTTCACCTGTAACCAGCTCCGTGCAGTGGTCACCAGTAAACAGCTCCATGAAGTGTTCATCAGTATCCTGATCCGTGCCGTGTTCACCAGTAACCAGCTCCACGCCGAGTTCACCAGTAATGAGCTCCATGCCGTGTTCAACAGTAACCATGTCCGCACCACGTTTTCCAGTAACCAGCTCTGCTTTGTGTTCACGCGTAACCAACTCCACACCGTGTTCACCAGTAACCAGCTCCACGCCGTGTTCACCAGTAACCATCTCCACACCGTGTTCACCAGTAACCAGCACCATGCCTTTTCCACCATTAACCATCTCCATGCCGTGTTCACCAGTAACCAGCTCCATGCGGTGTTCAACAGTAACCAGCACCAGGCCGTGTTCACCATTAACCAGCTCCATGCCGTGTTCACCAGTAACCAGCTCCATGCCGTGTTCTCCAGTGATGACCTCCGTGCCGTACTCAACAGTAACCATCTCCATGCCGTGTTCTTCATTAACGAGCTCCATGCCGTATTCAACAGTAACCATGTCCGCAGCACGTTTGCCAGAAACAATCTCTCTGCCATGTTGTCCAGTAATCAGATCTGTGCCGTGTTCACAAGTAACCAGCTCCACACCATGTTCGCCAGTAACCAGCTCCACGATGTGTTCACCTGTAACCAGTTCCATGCAGTGTTCACCAGTAAACAGCTCCATGAAGTGTTCACCAGTAACCTGATCCGTGCCGTGTTCACCAGTAACCAGCTCCACGCCGAGTTCACCAGTAATGAGCTCCAGGCCGTGTTCACCAGTAACCAACTCGGTGCTGTGTTCACTAGTAACCAGCTCTGCTCTGTGTTCACAAGTAACCAGTTCCACGCCACGTTTACCAGTAACCAGCTCCATGCGGTGTTCAACAGTAACCAGCACTGGACCGTGTTCACCATTAACCAGCTCCATGCCGTGTTCACCAGTAACCAGCTCCATGCCGTGTTCACCAGTAATCACCTCCATGCCGTATCCAAAAGTAACCAGCCCCATGCCGTGTTCATCAGTAATGAGCTCCGTGCCGTATTCAACAGTAACCATGTCCGCACCGCGTTTTCCAGTAACCAGCTCTCTGCCATGTTCTCCAGTAACCTGATCTGTGCCGTGTTCACAAGTAACCAGCTCCGTGCAACGTTCACCAGCAACCAGCTCCGCGCCATGTTCGCCAGTAACCAGCTCCATGCTGTGTTCACCTGTAACCAGCTCCATGCTGTGTTCAACAGTAACCAGCTCTGCGCCGTGTCCACCAGTTACCGGCTCTTCAACGTGTTCACCAGTAACTAGCTCCACACCGTGTTCACCACTAATCAGCTCCACGTCGTGTACGCCAGTCACCAGCTCCACGCCGTGTTCACCAGTAACCAGCACAATGCCATCTTCACCAGTAACTATCTACACACCGTGTTCACCAGTAACCAGCACCATGCTGTGTCCACCATTATCCATCTCTGTGCCGTGTTCACCAGTAACCAGCTCCATGCGGTGTTCAACAGTAACCAGCAGCATGCCGTGTTCACCATTAACCAGCTCCAGGCCGTGTTCACCAGTAACCAGCTCCATGCCGTGTTCACCAGTAATCACCTCCGTGCCGTATTCAACAGTAACCAGCTCCATGACGTGTTCATCAGTATCGAGCTCCATGCCGTATTCAACAGTAACCAGGTCTGCACTGCGTTTGGCAGTAACCAGCTCTCTGCCATGTTCACCAGTAACCTGATCTGTGCCGTGTTCACAAGTAACCAACTCCGTGCCACGTTCACCAGCAACCAGCTCCGCGCCATGTTCGCCAGTAACCAGCTCCGTGCAGTGTTCACCAGTATCCTGATCGGTGCCGTGTTTACCAGTAACCAGCTCCACGCCGAGTTCACCAGTAACGAGCTCCATGCCGTGTTCACCAGTAACCAGCTCCGTGCTGTGTTCACCATTAACCAGCTTTGCGCTGTGTTCACAAGTAACCAGCTCCACGCCATGTTCACCAGTAACCGGTTCCACGCTGCGTTCACCAGTAACCAGATCCGTGCCGTGTTCGCTAATATCCAGCTCTGCGCTGTGGCCACCAGTTACCGGCTCCACAACGTGTTCACCAGTAACTAGCTCCACACCGTGTTCACCACTAATCAGCTCCGCGTCGTGTTCACCAGTCACCTGCTCCATGCCCTGTTCACCAGCAACCAGAACAATGCCATCTTCACCAGTCAGCAGATTCATGCTGTGTTCAGCAGTAACCAGCTCCGTGCCGTGTTCACTAGTATCCAGCTACATGCCGTGTTTGCCAGTAACCTGCTCCATGCCATGTTCGCCAGTAACCAGCTCTACACCATGTTCGCCAGTAACCAGCTCCATGCAGTGTTCACCAGTAACCAGCTCCTTGCCGTGTTCACCTGTAACCAGCTCCATGTTGTGTTCGCCAGTAAACAGCTGCATGCGGTGTTCAACAGTAACCAGCACCAGGCCGTGTTCACGCCTAACCAGCTCCATGCCATGTTCACCTGTATCCAGCTCCGCGCCGTGTTCACCTGTAACCAGCTCCACACCGAGTTCACCAGTAACCAGCTCCGCATCGTTTTCACCCGTAACCAACTCCACAGCGTGTTCACCAGTAACCAGCTACGCGTCATGTTCACCAGTAAGCAGCTCCACACCGTGTTCAACATTAACCAGCACCATGCTGTGTCCACCATTAACCAGCTCTGTGCCGTGTTCACCAGTAACCAGCTCCATGCGGTGTTCAACAGTAACCAGCACCAGACCGTGTTCACCATTAACCAGCTCCATGCCGTGTTCACCAGTAACCAGCTCCATGCCGTGTTCACCAGTAATCACCTCCGTGCCGTAGTCAACAGTAACCAGCTCCATGCCGTGTTCATCAGTAACGAGCTCCGTGCCGTGTTCACAAGCAACCAGCTCTGAGCCACGTTCATCAGCAACCAGCTCCGCGCCATGTTCGCCAGTAACCAGCTCCATGCTGTGTTCACCTGTAACCAGCTCCGTGCAGTGTTCACCAGTAAACAGCTCCATGAAGTGTTCACCAGTAACCTGATCCGTGCCGTGTTCACCAGTAACCAGCTCGACGCCGAGTTCACCAGTAATGAGCTCCATGCCGTGTTCACCAGTAACCAGCTCCGTGCTGTGTTCACCAGTAACCAGATCTGCGCTGTGTTCACACGTACCAACTCCACGCCACGTTCACCAGTAACCAGCTCCACGCCGTGTTCACCAGTAACCAGCTCCATACCACGTTCACCAGCAACCAGCTCTGCGCCTTGTTCGCCAGTAACCAGCTCCATGCTGTGTTCACCTGTAACCAGCTCCGTGCTGTGTTCAACAGTAACCAGCTCTGCGCCGTGTCCACTAAATACCGGCTCCACTATGTGTTCAGCAGTAACCAGCTCCGTGCCGTGTTCACCACTAATCAGCTCCGCGTCGTGTTCGCCAGTCAACAGCTCCATGCCGTGTTCACCAGTAACCAGCACAATGCCGTCTTCACCAGTCAGCAGATTCATGCCGTGTTCAGCAGTAACCAGCTCCGTGCCGTGTTCACCAGTAAACTGCTCCATGCCATGTTCGCCTGTAACCAGCTACAAACCATGTTCACCAGTAACCAGCTCCATGCTGTGTTCACTAGCAACCAGCTCCGTGCCTTGTTCGCCAGTAACCAGCTCCATGCCATGTTCACCAGTAACCAGCTCCACACCGAGTTCACCAGTAACCAGCTCCGCATCGTTTTCACCCGTCACCAACTCCACACCGTGTACACCTCTAACCAGCTCCATGCCATGTTCACCTGTAACCAGCTCCATGCTGTGTTCACTTGCAACCAGCTCCGTGGCTTGTTCGCCAGTAAACAGCTCCATTCCGTGTTTGCCAGTAACCAGCTCCACACCGAGTTCACCAGTAACCAGCTCCGCATCGTTTTCACACGCAACCAACTCCACACCGTGTTCACCAGTAACCAGCTCCGCGTCACGTTCACCAGTAACCAGCCCCACACCATGTTCACCATTAACCAGCTCCATGCCGTGTTCATCAGTAACCAGCTCCATGCCCTGTTCACCAGTAATCAGCTCCGTGCCGTATTCAACTGTAACCAGCTCCATGCCGTGTTCATCAGTATCGAGCTCCGTGCCGTATTCAACAGTAACCAGGTCTGCACTGCGTTTGCCAGTAACCAGCTCTCTGCCATGTTCACCAGTAACCTGATCTGTGCCGTGTTCACAAGTAACCAGCTCCGTGCCACATTCACCAGCAACCAGCTCCGCGCCATGTTCGCCAGTAACCAGCTCCATGCTGTGTTCATCTGTAACCAGCTCCGTGCAGTGTTCACCAGTAAACAGCTCCATGAAGTGTTCATCAGTATCCTGATCCGTGCCGTGTTCACCAGTAACCAGCTCCACGCCGAGTTCACCAGTAACGAGCTCCATGCCGTGTTGACAAGTAACCAACTCCGTGCTGTGTTCACTAGTAACCAGCTCTGCGCTGTGTTCACAAGTAACCAGCTCCACGCCACGTTCACCAGTAACCAGTTCCATGCTGCGTTCACCAGTAACCAGCTCCGTGCCGTGTTCGCCAGTAACCAGCTCTGCGCCGTGTCCACCAGTTACCGGCTCCACAACGTGTTCACCAGTAACTAGCTCCACACCGTGTTCACCACTAATCAGCTCTGCGTCGTGTTCGCCAGTCACCAGCTCCACGCCCTGTTCACCAGTAACCAGCACAATGCCATCTTCACCAGTCAGCAGATTCATGCCGTGTTCAGCAGCAACCAGCTCCGTGCCGTGTTCACTAGTATCCAGCTACATGCCGTGTTCGCCAGTAACCAGCTCCACGGCATGCTCGCCAGTAACCAGATCCACACCATGTTCACCAGTAACCAGCTCCGTGCCGTGTTCACCTGTAACCAGCTCCATGTTGTGTTCGCCAGTAAACAGCTGCATGCGGTGTTCAACAGTAACCAGCAACAGGCCGTGTTCACCCCTAACCAGCTCCATGTCATGTTCACCTGCATCCAGCTCCGTGCCGTGTTCACCTGTAACCAGCTCCACACCGTGTTCACCAGTAACCAGCTCCACACCGTGTTCACCAGTAACCAGCACCATGCTGTGTCTACCATTAACCAGCTCTCTGCCGTGTTCACCAGTAACCAGCTCCATGCGGTGTTCAACAGTAACCAGCTCCATGCCGTGTTCTCCAGTAATCATCTCCGTGCCGTATTCAACAGTAACCAGCTCCTTGCCGTGTTCATCAGTATCGAGCTCCGTGCCGTATTCAACAGTAACCAGGTCTGCACTGCGTTTGGCAGTAACCAGCTCTCTGCCATGTTCACCAGTAACCTGATCTGTGCCGTGTTCACAAGTAACCAGCTCCGTGCCACGTTCACCAGCAACCAGCTCCGCGCCATGTTCGCCAGTAACTAGCTCCGTGCAGTGTTCACCAGTAAACAGCTCCATGAAGTGTTCACCAGTATCCTGATCTGTGCCGTGTTCACCAGTAACCAGCTCCACGCCGAGTTCACCAGTAATGAGCTCCATGCCGTGTTCACCAGTAACCAGCTCCGTGCTGTGTTCACCAGTAACCAGTTCTGTGCTGTGTTCACAAGTAACCAGCTCCACGCCATGTTCACCAGTAACCAGTTCCACGCTGCCTTCACCAGTAACCAGCTCCGTGCTGTGTTCGCCAGTAACAAGCTCTGCGCCGTGGCCACCAGTTTTCAGTTCCACAACGTGTTCACCAGTAACTAGCTCCACACCGTGCTCACCACTAATCAGCTCTGCGTCGTGTTCGCCAGTCACCAGCTCCACGCCGTGTTCACCAGTAACCAGCACAATGCCATATTCACCAGTCAGCGGATTCATGCCGTGTTCAGCGGTAACCAGGTCCGCACCGCGTTTGCCAATAACCAGCTCTCTGCAATGTTCACCAGTAAACTGATCTGTGCCGTTTCACAAGTAACCAGCTCCGTGCCACGTTCACAAGCAACCAGCTCTGCGCCATGTTCGCCAGTAACCAGCTCCATGCTGTGTTCACCTGTAACCAGCTCCGTGCTGTGTTCACCAGTAAACAGCTCCATGAAGTGTTCACCAGTAACCTGATCCATGCCGTGTTCACCAGTAACCAGCTCCACGCCGAGTTCACCAGTAACGAGCTCCAAGCCGTGTTCACCAGTAACCAGCTCCGTGCTGTGTTCACCAGTAACCAGCTCTGCGCTGTTTTCACATGTAACCAGCTCCACGCCACATTCACCAGTAACCAGCTCCACGCTCCGTTCACCAGTAACCAGCTCCGTGCCGTGTTCACCAGTCACCAGCTCTGCGCAGTGTCCACCAGTTACCGGCTCCATTACGTGTTCATCAGTAACTAGCTCCACACCGTGTTCTCCACTGATCAGCTCCGCGTCGTGTTCGCCAGTCACCAGCTCCGTGCCGTGTTCACCAGTAACCAGCACAATGCTGTCTTCACCAGTCAGCAGATTCATGCCGTGTTCAGCAGTAACCAGCTCCGTGCTGTGTTCACTAGTATCCAGCTACATGCCGTGTTCGCCAGTAACCTGATCCATGCCATGTTCGACAGTAACCAGCTCCACACCATGTTCACCAGTAACCAGCTCCATCCGGTGTTCACCAGTAACCAGCTCCGTGCCGTGTTCACCTGTAACCAGCTCCATGTTGTGTTCGCCAGTAAACAGCTGCATGCGGTGTTCAACAATAACCAGCACCAGGCCGTGTTCACCCCTAACCAGCTCCAGGCCATGTTCACCTGTATCCAGCTCCGTACAGTGTTCAACTGTAACCAGCTCCATGCTGTGTTCACTAGTAACCAGCTCCATGCCTTGTTCTCCAGTAACCGGCTCCGTGCCTTGTTCGCCAGTAACCAGCTCCACACCGAGTTCACCAGTAACCAGCTCCGCATCGTGTTCACCACTAACCAACTCCACGTCGTGTTCACCAGTAACCAACTCCACGGCATGTTCACCAGTAACCAGCTACACACCGTGTTCACCAGTAACCAGCACGGTGCTGTGTCCACCATTAACCAGCTCTGTGCCGTGTTCACCAGTAACCAGCTCCATGCGGTGTACAACAGTAACCAGCACCAGGCCGTGTTCACCATTAACCAGCTCCATGCCGTGTTCACCAATAACCAGCTCCATGCCGTGTTCACCATTAATCACCTCCGTGCCGGATTCAACAGTAACCAGCTCCATGCCGTGTTCATCAGTATCGAGCTCCGTGCCGTATTCAACAGTAACCAGGTCCGCACCGCGTTTGCCAGTAACCAGCTCTCTGCCATGTTCACCATTAACCTGATCTGTGCCGTGTTCACAAGTAACCAGCTCCGTGCCATGTTCACCAGCAACCAGTTCCGCACCATGATCGCCAGTAACAAGCTCCATGCTGTGTTCAGCTGTAACCAGCTCCGTGCAGTGTTCACCAGTAAACAGCTCCATGAAGTGTTCACCAGTATCCTGATCCGTGCCGTGTTCATCTGTAACCAGCTCCAAGCCGAGTTCACCAGTAACGAGCTCCATGCCGTGTTCACCAGTAACCAGCTCCGTGCTGTGTTCACCAGTAACCAGCTCTGCGCTGTGTTCACAAGTAACCAGCTCCACGCCACATTCACCAGTAACCAGTTCCACGCTGCGTTCACCAGTAACCAGCTCCGTGCCGTGTTCGCCAGTAACCAGCTCTGCGCCGTGTCCACCAGTTACCGGCTCCACAACGTGTTCACCAGTAACTAGCTCCACACCGTGTTCACCACTAATCAGCTCCGCATCGTGTTCGCCAGTCACCAGCTCCACCACGTGTTCACCAGTAACCAGCACAATGCCATCTTCACCAGTCAGCAGATTCATGCCGTGTTCAGCAGTAACCAGCTCCATGCCGTGTTCACTAGTATCCAGCTACATGCCGTGTTCGCCAGTAACCTTTTCCACGGCATGCTCGCCAGTAACCAGCTCCACACCATGTTCACCAGTAACCAGCTCCATGCAGTGTTCACCAGTAACCAGCTCCGTGCCGTGTTCACCTGTAACCAGCTCCATGTTGTGTTCGCCAGTAAACAGCTGCATGTGGTGTTCAACAGTAACCAGCACCAGGCCGTGTTCACCCCTAACCAGCTCCGTGCCTTGTTCGCCAGTAACCAGCTCCACACCGAGTTCACCAGTAACCAGCTCCGCATCGTGTTCACCAGTAACCAGCTCCACGTCATGTTCACCAGTAGCCAACTCCACGGCATGTTCACCAGTAACCAGCTACACACCGTGTTCACCAGTAACCAGCTCCATGCGGTGTTCAACAGTAACCAGCACGAGGCCGTGTTCACCATTAACCAGCTCCATGCTGTTTTCACCATTAACCAGCTCCATGCCGTGTTCACCATTAATCACCTCCGTGCCGTATTCAACAGTAACCAGCTCCATGCCGTGTTCATCAGTATCGAGCTCCATGCCGTATTCAACAGTAACCAGGTCTGCACCGCCTTTGCCAGTAACCAGCTCTCTGCCATGTTCACCAGTAACCTGATCTGTGCCGTGTTCACAAGTAACCAGCTCCGTGCCATGTTCACCAGCAACCAGCTCCGCGCCATGATCGCCAGTAACCAGCTCCATGCTGTGTTCACCTGTAACCAGCTCCGTGCAGTGTTCACCAGTAAACAGCTCCATGAAGTGTTCACCATTAACCTGATCTGTGCCGTATTCACCAGTAACCAGCTCCACGCCGAGTTCACCAGTAACGAGCTCCATGCCGTATTCACCAGCAACCAGCTCCGTGCTGTGTTCACCAGTAACCAGCTCTGCGCTGTGTTCACAAATAACCAGCTCCACGCCACGTTCACCAGTAACCAGTTCCACGCTGCATTCACCAGTAACCAGCTCCGTGCCGTGTTCGCCAGTAACCAGCTCTGCGCCGTGTCCACCAGTTACCGGCTCCACAACGTGTTCACCAGTAACTAGCTCCACACCGTGTTCACCACTAATCAGCTCCGCGTCGTGTTCGCCAGTCACCAGCTCCATGCCGTGTTCACCAGTAACCAGCACAATGCCATCTTCACCAGTCAGTAGATTCATGCCATGTTCAGCAGTAACCAGCTCCATGCCGTGTTCACTAGTATCCAGCTACATGCCGTGTTCGCCAGTAACCTGCTCCACGCCATGCTCGACAGTAACCAGCTCCACACCATGTTCACCAGTAACCAGCTCCATGCAGTGTTCACCAGTATCCAGCTCCGTGCCGTGTTCACCTGTAACCAGCTCCATGTTGTATTCGCCAGTAAACAGCTGCATGCTGTGTTCAACACTAACCAGCACCAGGCCGTGTTCACCCCTAACCAGCTCCATGCCATGTTCACCTGTATCCAGCTCCATGCCGTGTTCACCTGTAACCAGCTCCACACCGAGTTCACCAGTAACCAGCTCCGCATCGTTTTCACCAGTAACCAACTCCACACAGTGTTCACCAGTAACCAGCTCCGCGTCATGTTCACCAGTAACCAGCTCCACACCGTGTTCACCAGTAACCAGCACCATGCTGTGTCCAAAAATAACCAGCTCTGTGCCATGCTCACCAGTAACCAGATCCACCACGTGTTCACCAGTAACCAGCACAATGCCATCTTCACCAGTCAGCAGATTCATGCCGTGTTCAGCAGTAACCAGCTCCATGCCGTGTTCGCCAGTAACCTGCTCCACGCCATGTTCGCAAGTAACCAGCTCTGCGCCATGTTCACCAGTAACCAGTTCCATGCAGTGTTCACCTGTAACCAGCTCCATGTTGTGTTCACCAGTAAACAGCTGCATGCGGTGTTCAACAGTAACCAGCACCAGGCCGTGTTCTCCCCCTAACCAGCTCCATGCCATGTTCACCTGTATCCAGCTCTGTGCCGTGTTCACCTGTAACCAGCTCCACACCGAGTTCACCAGTAACCAGCTCCACATCGTTTTCACGCGTAGCCAACTCCACACCGTGTTCACCAGTAACCTGCTCCGCGTCATGTTCACCTGTAACCAGCTCCACACCGTGTTCACCATTAACCAGCACCATGCTCTGTCCACCATTAACCAGCTCTGTGCCATGTTCACCAGTAACCAGCTCCATGCAGTGTTCAACAGTAACCAGCACCAGACGGTGTTCACCATTAACCAGCTCCATGCCGTGTTCACCAGTAACCAGCTCCTTGCCGTGTTCACCATTAATCACCTCCGTGCCGTATTCAACAGTAACCAGCTCCATGCCGTGTTCATCAGTATCGAGCTCCGTGCCGTATTCAACAGTAACCAGGTCTGCACCGCGTTTGCCAGTAACCAGCTCTCTGCCATGTTCACCAGTAACCTGATCTGTGCCGTGTTCACAAGTAACCAGCTCCGTGCCACGTTCACCAGCAACCAGCTCCGCGCCATGATCGCCAGTAACCAGCTCCATGCTGTGTTCACCTGTAACCAGCTCCGTGCAGTGTTCACCAGTAAACAGCTCCATGAAGTGTTCACCATTAACCTGATCCATGCCGTATTCACCAGTAACCAGCTCCACGCCGAGTTCACCAGTAACGAGCTCCATGCCGTGTTCACCAGTAACCAGCTCCGTGCTGTGTTCACCAGTAAACAGCTCCACACAGAGTTCACCAGTAACCAGCTCCGCATCGTTTTCACCCGTAACCAACTCCACACCGTGTTCACCAGTAACCAGCTCCACACCGTGTTCACCATTAACCAGCACCATGCTGTGTCCACCATTAACCAGCTCTGTGCCGTGTTCACCAGTAACCAGCTCCATGCGGTGTTCAACAGTAACCAGCACCAGATCGTGTTCACCATTAACCAGCTCCATGCCGTGTTCACCAGTAACCAGCTCCATGCCGTGTTCACCAGTAATCACCTCCGTGCCGTATTCATCAGTAACCAGCTCCATGCCGTGTTCATCAGTAACAAGCTCCATGCCGTATTCAACAGTAACCAGGTCCGCACCGCGTTTGCCAGTAACCAGCTCTCTGCCATGTTCACCAGTAACCTGATCTGTGCCGTTTCACAAGTAACCAGCTCCGTGCCATGTTCAAAAGCAACCAGCTCTGCGCCATGTTCGCCAGTAACCAGCTCCATGCTGTGTTCACCTGTAACCAGCTCCGTGCAGTGTTCACCAGTAAACAGCTCCATGAAGTGTTCACCAGTAACCTGATCCGTGCCGTGTTCACCAGTAACCAGCTCCATGCCGTGTTGACCTGTAACCAGCTCCATGTTGTGTTCGCCAGTAAACAGTTGCATGCTGTGTTCAACACTAACCAGCACCAGACCGTGTTCACCCCTAACGAGCTCCATGCCATGTTCACCTGTATCCAGCTCCGTGCCATGTTCACCTGCAACCAGCTCCACACCGAGTTCACCAGTAACCAGCTCCACATCGTTTTCACCCGTAACCAACTCCACACCGTGTTCACCAGTAACCAGCTACACACCGTGTTCACCAATAACCAGCACCATGCTGTGTCCACCATTAACCAACTCTGTGCCGTGTTCACCAGTAACCAGCTCCATGCGGTGTTCAACAGTAACCAGCACCAGGCCGTGTTCACCATTAACCAGCTCCATGCCGTGTTCACCAGTAATCAGCTCCATGCCCTGTTCACCATTAATCACCTCCGTGCCGTATTCAACAGTAACCTTCTCCATGCCGTGTTCATCAGTATCGAGCTCCGTGCCGTATTCAACAGTAACCAGGTCTGCACCGCGTTTGCCAGTAACCAGCTCTCTGCCATGTTCACCAGTAACCTGATCTGTGCCGTGTTCACAAGTAACCAGCTCCGTGCCACGTTCACCAGCAACCAGCTCCATGCCATGTTCACCAGTAACCAGCTCCATGCTGTGTTCAGCTGTAACCAGCTCCTTGCAGTGTTCACCAGTAAACAGCTCCATGAAGTGTACACCAGTATCCTGATCCGTGCCGTGTTCACCAGTAACCAGCTCCACGCCGAGTTCACCAGTAACGAGCTCCATGCCGTGCTCACCAGTAACCAGCTCCGTGCTGTGTTCACCAGTAGCCAGCTCTGCGCTGTGTTCACAAGTAACCAGCTCCACGCCACGTTCACCAGTAACCAGTTCCACGCTGCCTTCACCAGTAACCAGCTCTGTGCCGTGTTCGCCAGGAACCAGCTTTGCGCCGTTTCCACCAGTTACCGGCTCCACAACGTGTTCACCAGTAACTAGCTCCACACCGTGTTCACCACTAATCAGCTCCGCGTTGTGTTCGCCAGTCACCAGCTCCACGCCGTGTTCACCAGTAACCAGCACAATGCTGTCTTCACCAGTCAGCAGATTCATGCCGTGTTCAGCAGTAACCTGCTCCGTGCCGTGTTCACTAGTATCCAGCTACATGCCGTGTTCGCCAGTAACCTGCTCCACGCCATGTTCGCCAGTAACCAGCTCCACACCATGTTCACCATTAACCAGCTCCATGCGGTGTTCACCAGTAACCAGCTCCGTGCCGTGTTCACCAGTAAACAGCTCCATGTTGTGTTCGCCAGTGAACTGCTGCATGCGGTGTTCAACAGTAACCAGCACCAGGCCGTGTTCACCCCTAACCAGCTCCATGCCATGTTCACCTGTATCCAGCTCCGTACAGTGTTCAACTGTAACCAGCTCCATGCTGTGTTCACTAGTAACCAGCTCCATGCCTTGTTCGCCAGTAACCAGCACCATGCCTTGTTCGCCAGTAACCAGCTCCACACCGAGTTCACCAGTAACCAGCTCCGCATCGTGTTCACCAGTAACCAGCTCCATGTCGTGTTCACCAGTAACCAACTCCACGGCATGTTCACCAGTAACCAGCTACACACCGTGTTCACCAGTAACCAGCTCCATGCGGTGTTCAACAGTAACCAGCACGAGGCCGTGTTCACCATTAACCAGCTCCATGCCGTGTTCACCAGTAACCAGCTCCATGCCGTGTTCACCATTAATCACCTCCGTGCCGTATTCAACAGTAACCAGCTCCATGCCGTGTTCATCAGTATCGAGCTCCGTGCCGTATTCAACAGTAACCAGGTCTGCACCGCCTTTGCCAGTAACCAGCTCTCTGCCATGTTCACCAGTAACCTGATCTGTGCCGTGTTCACAAGTAACCAGCTCCGTGCCATGTTCACCAGCAACCAGCTCCGCGCCATGATCGCCAGTAACCAGCTCCATGCTGTGTTCACCTGTAACCAGCTCCGTGCAGTGTTCACCAGTAAACAGCTCCATGAAGTGTTCACCATTAACCTGATCCGTGCCGTATTCACCAGTAACCAGCTCCACGCCGAGTTCACCAGTAACGAGCTCCATGCCGTGTTCACCAGCAACCAGCTCCATGCTGTGTTCACCAGTAACCAGCTCTGCGCTGTGTTCACAAGTAACCAGCTCCACGCCACGTTCACCAGTAACCAGTTCCACGCTGCATTCACCAGTAACCAGCTCCGTGTCGTGTTCGCCAGTAACCAGCTCTGCGCCGTGTCCACCAGTTACCGGCTCCACAACGTGTTCACCAGTAACTAGCTCCACACCGTGTTCACCACTAATCAGCTCCGCGTTGTGTTCGCCAGTCACCAGCTCCACGCCGTGTTCACCAGTAACCAGCACAATGCCATCTTTACCAGTCAGTAGATTCATGCCATGTTCAGCAGTAACCAGCTCCATGCCGTGTTCACTAGTATCCAGCTACATGCCGTGTTCGCCAGTAACCTGCTCCACGCCATGCTCGACAGTAACCAGCTCCACACCATGTTCACCAGTAACCAGCTCCATGCAGTGTTCACCAGTATCCAGCTCCGTGCCGTGTTCACCTGTAACCAGCTCCATGTTGTATTCGCCAGTAAACAGCTGCATGCTGTGTTCAACACTAACCAGCACCAGGCCGTGTTCACCCCTAACCAGCTCCATGCCATGTTCACCTGTATCCAGCTCCATGCCGTGTTCACCTGTAACCAGCTCCACACCGAGTTCACCAGTAACCAGCTCCGCATCGTTTTCACCAGTAACCAACTCCACACAGTGTTCACCAGTAACCAGCTCCGCGTCATGTTCACCAGTAACCAGCTCCACACCGTGTTCACCAGTAACCAGCACCATGCTGTGTCCAAAAATAACCAGCTCTGTGCCATGCTCACCAGTAACCAGCTCCATGCGGTGTTCAGCAGTAACCAGCACAATGCCGTCTTCACCAGTCAGCATATTCATGCCGTGTTCAGCAGTAACCTGCTCCTTGCCGTGTTCACTAGTATCCAGCTACATGCCGTGTTCGCCAGTAACCTGCTCCACGCCATGTTCGCAAGTAACCAGCTCCATGCCATGTTCACCAGTAACCAGTTCCATGCAGTGTTCACCTGTAACCAGCTCCATGTTGTGTTCACCAGTAAACAGCTGCATGCAGTGTTCAACAGTAACCAGCACCAGGCCGTGTTCTCCCCCTAACCAGCTCCATGCCATGTTCACCTGTATCCAGCTCTGTGCCGTGTTCACCTGTAACCAGCTCCACACCGAGTTCACCAGTAACCAGCTCCGCATCGTTTTCACCCGTAACCAACTCCACACCGTGTTCACCAGTAACCAGCTCCACATCATGTTCACCAGTAACCAGCTCCACACCGTGTTCACCATTAACCAGCACCATGCTGTGTCCACCATTAACCAGCTCTGTGCCGTGTTCACCAGTAACCAGCTCCATGCAGTGTTCAACAGTAACCAGCACCAGATCGTGTTCACCATTAACCAGCTCCATGCCGTGTTCACCAGTAACCAGCTCCATGCCATGTTCACAAGTAATCACCTCCGTGCCGTATTCATCAGTAACCAGCTCCATGCCGTGTTCATCAGTAACAAGCTTCATGCCGTATTCAACAGTAACCAGGTCCGCACCGCGTTTGCCAGTAACCAGCTCTCTGCCATGTTCACCAGTAACCTGATCTGTGCCGTGTTCACAAGTAACCAGCTCCGTGCCACGTTCACCAGCAACCAGCTCCGCGCCATGATCGCCAGTAACCAGCTCCATGCTGTGTTCACCTGTAACCAGCTCCGTGCAGTGTTCACCAGTAAACAGCTCCATGAACTGTTCACCATTAACCTGATCCGTGCCGTATTCACCAGTAACCAGCTCCACGCCGAGTTCACCAGTAACGAGCTCCATGCCGTGTTCACCAGTAACCAGCTCCGTGCTGTGTTCACCAGTAAACAGCTCTGCGCTGTGTTCACAAGTAACCAGCTCCACGCCACATTCACCAGTAACCAGTTCCACGCTGCATTCACCAGTAACCAGCTCCGTGCCGTGTTCGCCAGTAACCAGCTCTGCGCCGTGTCCACCAGTTACCGGCTCCAAACGTGTTCACCAGTAACTAGCTCCACACCGTGTTCACCACTAATCAGCTCCGCGTCGTGTTCGCCAGTCACCAGCTCCACGCCGTGTTCACCAGTAACCAGCACAATGCCATCTTCACCAGTCAGCAGATTCATGCAATGTTCACCAGTAACCAGCTCCATGCAGTGTTCACCAGTATCCAGCTCCGTGCCGTGTTCACCTGTAATCAGCTCCATGTTGTGTTCGCCAGTAAACAGCTGCATGCTGTGTTCAACACTAACCAGCACCAGGCCGTGTTCACCCCTAACCAGCTCCATGCCATGTTCACCTGTATCCAGCTCCGTGCCGTGTTCACCTGTAACCAGCTCCACACCGAGTTCACCAGTAACCAGCTCCGCATCGTTTTCACCCGTAACCAACTCCACACCGTTTTCACCAGTAACCAGCTCCGCGTCATGTTCACCAGTAACCAGCTCCACACCGTGTTCACCAGTAACCAGCACCATGCTGTGTCGAAAAATAACCAGCTCTGTGCCATGCTCACCAGTAACCAGCTCCATGCGGTTTTCACCAGTAACCAGCACAATGCCGTCTTCACCAGTCAGCATATTCATGCTGTGTTCAGCAGTAACCTGCTCCGTGCCGTGTTCACTAGTATCCAGCTACATGCCGTGTTCACCAGTAACCTGCTCCACGCCATGTTCGCAACTAACCAGCTCCACGCCATGTTCACCAGTAACCAGTTCCATGCAGTGTTCACCTGTAACCAGCTCCATGTTGTGTTCACCAGTAAACAGCTGCATGCGGTGTTCAACAGTAACCAGCACCAGGCCGTGTTCTCCCCCTAACCAGCTCCATGCCATGTTCACCTGTATCCAGCTCTGTGCCGTGTTCACCTGTAACCAGCTCCACACCGAGTTCACCAGTAACCAGCTCCGCATCGTTTTCACCCGTAACCAACTCCACACCGTGTTCACCAGTAACCAGCTCCACGTCATGTTCACCAGTAACCAGCACCATGCTGTGTCCACCATTAACCAGCTCTGTGCCGTGTTCACCAGTAACCAGCTCCATGCGGTGTTCAACAG
The DNA here is from genome assembly GCA_026770705.1 of Isurus oxyrinchus. NCBI lineage: Eukaryota > Metazoa > Chordata > Chondrichthyes > Lamniformes > Lamnidae > Isurus > Isurus oxyrinchus. The sequence continues at coordinate 2,070,241 of JANJGN010000014.1, read as the reverse complement.
TAACCAGCACCAGATCGTGTTCACCATTAACCAGCTCCATGCCGTGTTCACCAGTAACCAGCTCCATGCCGTGTTCACCAGTAATCACCTCCGTGCCGTATTCATCAGTAACCAGCTCCATGCCGTGTTCATCAGTAACAAGCTCCATGCCGTATTCAACAGTAACCAGGTCCGCACCGCATTTGCCAGTAACCAGCTCTCTGCCATGTTCACCAGTAACCTGATCTGTGCCGTTTCACAAGTAACCAGCTCCGTGCCATGTTCAAAAGCAACCAGCTCTGCGCCATGTTCGCCAGTAACCAGCTCCATGCTGTGTTCACCTGTAACCAGCTCCGTGCAGTGTTCACCAGTAAACAGCTCCATGAAGTGTTCACCAGTAACCTGATCCGTGCCGTGTTCACCAGTAACCAGCTCCATGCCGTGTTGACCTGTAACCAGCTCCATGTTGTGTTCGCCAGTAAACAGCTGCATGCTGTGTTCAACACTAACCAGCACCAGGCCGTGTTCACCCCTAACGAGCTCCATGCCATGTTCACCTGTATCCAGCTCCGTGCCGTGTTCACCTGTAACCAGCTCCACACCGAGTTCACCAGTAACCAGCTCCACATCGTTTTCACCCGTAACCAACTCCACACCGTGTTCACCAGTAACCAGCTACACACCGTGTTCACCAATAACCAGCACCATGCTGTGTCCACCATTAACCAACTCTGTGCCGTGTTCACCAGTAACCAGCTCCATGCGGTGTTCAACAGTAACCAGCACCAGGCCGTGTTCACCATTAACCAGCTGCATGCCGTGTTCACCAGTAATCAGCTCCATGCCCTGTTCACCATTAATCACCTCCGTGCCGTATTCAACAGTAACCTTCTCCATGCCGTGTTCATCAGTATCGAGCTCCGTGCCGTATTCAACAGTAACCAGGGCTGCGCCGCGTTTGCCAGTAACCAGCTCTCTGCCATGTTCACCAGTAACCTGATCTGTGCCGTGTTCACAAGTAACCAGCTCCGTGCCACGTTCACCAGCAACCAGCTCCGTGCCATGTTCACCAGTAACCAGCTCCATGCTGTGTTCAGCTGTAACCAGCTCCTTGCAGTGTTCACCAGTAAACAGCTCCATGAAGTGTACACCAGTATCCTGATCCGTGCCGTGTTCACCAGTAAACAGCTCCACGCCGAGTTCACCAGTAACGAGCTCCATGCCGTGCTCAGCAGTAACCAGCTCCTTGCTGTGTTCACCAGTAGCCAGCTCTGCGCTGTGTTCACAAGTAACCAGCTCCACGCCACGTTCACCAGTAACCAGTTCCACGCTGCCTTCACCAGTAACCAGCTCTGTGCCGTGTTCGCCAGGAACCAGCTTTGCGCCGTGTCCACCAGTTACCGGCTCCACAACGTGTTCACCAGTAACTAGCTCCACACCGTGTTCACCACTAATCAGCTCCGCGTTGTGTTCGCCATTCACCAGCTCCACGCCGTGTTCACCAGTAACCAGCACAATGCTGTCTTCACCAGTCAGCAGATTCATGCCGTGTTCAGCAGTAACCTGCTCCGTGCCGTGTTCACTAGTATCCAGCTACATGCCGTGTTCGCCAGTAACCTGCTCCACGCCATGTTCGCCAGTAACCAGCTCCACTCCATGTTCACCATTAACCAGCTCCATGCGGTGTTCACCAGTAACCAGCTCCGTGCCGTGTTCACCAGTAAACAGCTCCATGTTGTGTTCGCCAGTGAACTGCTGCATGCGGTGTTCAATAGTAACCAGCACCAGGCCGTGTTCACCCCTAACCAGTTCCATGCCATGTTCACCTGTATCCAGCTCCGTACAGTGTTCAACTGTAACCAGCTCCATGCTGTGTTCACTAGTAACCAGCTCCATGCCTTGTTCGCCAGTAACCAGCTCCATGCCTTGTTCGCCAGTAACCAGCTCCACACCGAGTTCACCAGTAACCAGCTCCGCATCGTGTTCACCAGTAACCAGCTCCATGTCGTGTTCACCAGTAACCAACTCCACGGCATGTTCACCAGTAACCAGCTACACACCGTGTTCACCAGTAACCAGCTCCATGCGGTGTTCAACAGTAACCAGCACGAGGCCGTGTTCACCATTAATCAGCTCCATGCCGTGTTCATCAGTATCGAGCTCCGTGCCGTATTCAACAGTAACCAGGTCTGCACCGCCTTTGCCAGTAACCAGCTCTCTGCCATGTTCACCAGTAAACTGATCTGTGCCGTGTTCACAAGTAACCAGCTCCGTGCCATGTTCACCAGCAACCAGCTCCGCGCCATGATCGCCAGTAACCAGCTCCATGCTGTGTTCACCTGTAACCAGCTCCGTGCAGTGTTCACCAGTAAACAGCTCCATGAAGTGTTCACCATTAACCTGATCCGTGCCGTATTCACCAGTAACCTGCTCCACGCCGAGTTCACCAGTAACGAGCTCCATGCCGTGTTCACCAGCAACCAGCTCCGTGCTGTGTTCACCAGTAACCAGCTCTGCGCTGTGTTCACAAGTAACCAGCTCCACGCCACGTTCACCAGTAACCAGTTCCACGCTGCATTCACCAGTAACCAGCTCCGTGTCGTGTTCGCCAGTAACCAGCTCTGAGCCGTGTCCACCAGTTACCGGCTCCACAACGTGTTCACCAGTAACTAGCTCCACACCGTGTTCACCACTAATCAGCTCCGCGTCGTGTTCGCCAGTCACCAGCTCCACGCCGTGTTCACCAGTAACCAGCACAATGCCATCTTTACCAGTCAGTAGATTCATGCCATGTTCAGCAGTAACCAGCTCCATGCCGTGTTCACTAGTATCCAGCTACATGCCGTGTTCGCCAGTAACCTGCTCCACGCCATGCTCGACAGTAACCAGCTCCACACCATGTTCACCAGTAACCAGCTCCATGCAGTGTTCACCAGTATCCAGCTCCGTGCCGTGTTCACCTGTAACCAGCTCCATGTTGTATTCGCCAGTAAACAGCTGCATGCTGTGTTCAACACTAACCAGCACCAGGCCGTGTTCACCCCTAACCAGCTCCATGCCATGTTCACCTGTATCCAGCTCCATGCCGTGTTCACCTGTAACCAGCTCCACACCGAGTTCACCAGTAACCAGCTCCACATCGTTTTCACCCGTAACCAACTCCACACAGTGTTCACCAGTAACCAGCTCCGCGTCATGTTCACCAGTAACCAGCTCCACACCGTGTTCACCAGTAACCAGCACCATGCTGTGTCCAAAAATAACCAGCTCTGTGCCATGCTCACCAGTAACCAGCTCCATGCGGTGTTCACGAGTAACCAGCACAATGCCGTCTTCACCAGTCAGCATATTCATGCCGTGTTCAGCAGTAACCTGCTCCGTGCCGTGTTCACTAGTATCCAGCTACATGCCGTGTTCGCCAGTAACCTGCTCCACGCCATGTTCGCAAGTAACCAGCTCCACGCCATGTTCACCAGTAACCAGCTCCATGCAGTGTTCACCTGTAACCAGCTCCATGTTGTGTTCACCAGTAAACAGCTGCATGCGGTGTTCAACAGTAACCAGCACCAGGCCGTGTTCTCCCCCTAACCAGCTCCATGCCATGTTCACCTGTATGCAGCTCTGTGCCGTGTTCACCTGTAACCAGCTCCACACCGAGTTCACCAGTAACCAGCTCCGCATCGTTTTCACCCGTAACCAACTCCACACCGTGTTCACCAGTAACCAGCTGCACGTCATGTTCACCAGTAACCAGCTCCACACCGTGTTCACCATTAACCAGCACCATGCTGTGTCCACCATTAACCAGCTCTGTGCCGTGTTCACCAGTAACCAGCTCCATGCGGTGTTCAACAGTAACCAGCACCAGATCGTGTTCACCATTAACCAGCTCCATGCCGTGTTCGCCAGTAACCTGCTCCACGCCATGTTCGCAAGTAACCAGCTCCATGCCATGTTCACCAGTAACCAGTTCCATGCAGTGTTCACCTGTAACCAGCTCCATGTTGTGTTCACCAGTAAACAGCTGCATGCGGTGTTCAACAGTAACCAGCACCAGGCCGTGTTCTCCCCCTAACCAGCTCCATGCCATGTTCACCTGTATCCAGCTCTGTGCCGTGTTCACCTGTAACCAGCTCCACACCGAGTTCACCAGTAACCAGCTCTGCATCGTTTTCACTCGTAACCAACTCCACACCGTGTTCACCAGTAACCAGCTCCACGTCATGTTCACCAGTAACCAGCTCCACACCGTGTTCACCATTAACCAGCACCATGCTGTGTCCACCATTAACCAGCTCTGTGCCGTGTTCACCAGTAACCAGCTCCATGCGGTGTTCAACAGTAACCAGCACCAGATCGTGTTCACCATTAACCAGCTCCATGCCGTGTTCACCAGTAACCAGCTCCATGCCGTGTTCACCAGTAATCACCTCCGTGCCGTATTCATCAGTAACCAGCTCCATGCCGTGTTCATCAGTAACAAGCTCCATGCCGTATTCAACAGTAACCAGGTCCGCACCGCATTTGCCAGTAACCAGCTCTCTGCCATGTTCACCAGTAACCTGATCTGTGCCGTTTCACAAGTAACCAGCTCCGTGCCATGTTCAAAAGCAACCAGCTCTGCGCCATGTTCGCCAGTAACCAGCTACATGCTGTGTTCACCTGTAACCAGCTCCGTGCAGTGTTCACCAGTAAACAGCTCCATGAAGTGTTCACCAGTAACCTGATCCGTGCCGTGTTCACCAGTAACCAGCTCCATGCCGTGTTGACCTGTAACCAGCTCCATGTTGTGTTCGCCAGTAAACAGCTGCATGCTGTGTTCAACACTAACCAGCACCAGGCCATGTTCACCGCTAATGAGCTCCATGCCATGTTCACCTGTATCCAGCTCCGTGCCATGTTCACCTGTAACCAGCTCCACACCGAGTTCACCAGTAACCAGCTCCACATCGTTTTCACCCGTAACCAACTCCACACCGTGTTCACCAGTAACCAGCTACACACCGTGTTCACCAATAACCAGCACCATGCTGTGTCCACCATTAACCAACTCTGTGCCGTGTTCACCAGTAACCAGCTCCATGCGGTGTTCAACAGTAACCAGCACCAGGCCGTGTTCACCATTAACCAGCTCCATGCCGTGTTCACCAGTAATCAGCTCCATGCCCTGTTCACCATTAATCACCTCCGTGCCGTATTCAACAGTAACCTTCTCTATGCCGTGTTCATCAGTATCGAGCTCCGTGCCGTATTCAAAAGTAAGCAGGTCTGCACCGCGTTTGCCAGTAACCAGCTCTCTGCCATGTTCACCAGTAACCTGATCTGTGCCGTGTTCACAAGTAACCAGCTCCGTGCCACGTTCACCAGCAACCAGCTCCGAGCCATGTTCACCAGTAACCAGCTCCATGCTGTGTTCAGCTGTAACCAGCTCCTTGCAGTGTTCACCAGTAAACAGCTCCATGAAGTGTACACCAGTATCCTGATCCGTGCCGTGTTCACCAGTAACCAGCTCCACGCCGAGTTCACCAGTAACGAGCTCCATGCCGTGCTCACCAGTAACCAGCTCCGTGCTGTGTTCACCAGTAGCCAGCTCTGCGCTGTGTTCACAAGTAACCAGCTCCACGCCACGTTCACCAGTAACCAGTTCCACGCTGCATTCACCAGTAACCAGCTCCGTGCCGTGTTCGCCAATAAGCAGCTCTGCGCCGTGTCCACCAGTAACCGGCTCCACAACGTGTTCACCAGTAACTAGCTCCACACCGTGTTCACCACTAATCAGCTCTGCGTCATGTTCGCCAGTCACCAGCTCCACGCCGTGTTCACCAGTAACCAGCACAATGCCGTCTTCACCAGTCAGCAGATTCATGCCGTGTTCAGCAGTAACCAGCTACGTGCCGTGTTCGCCAGTAACCTGCTCCATGCCATGTTCGCCAGTAACCAGCTCCACACCATGTTCACCAGTAACCAGCTCCATGCAGTGTTCACCAGTAACCAGCTCCGTGCCGTATTCACCTGTAACCAGCTCCATGTTGTGTTCGTCAGTAAACAGCTGCATGCGGTGTTCAACAGTAACCAGCACCAGGCCGTGTTCACCCCTAACCAGCTCCATGCCATGTTCACCTGCATCCAGCTCCGTGCCGTGTTCACCAGTAACCAGCTCCATGCTGTGTTCACTAGTAACCAGCTCCGTGCCTTCTTCGCTAGTCACCAGCTCCATGCCGTGTTCGCCAGTAACCAGCTCCACACCGAGTTCACCAGTAACCAGCTCTGCATCGTGTTCACCAGTAACCAGCTCGACGTCGTGTTCACCAGTAACCAACTCCACGGCGTGTTCACCAGTAACCAGCACAATGCCGTGTTCACCAGTCAGCAGATTCATGCCGTGTTCACCATTAACCAGCTCCGTGCCGTGTTCACTAGTATCCAGCTACATGCCGTGTTCGCCAGTAACCTGCTCCACGCCATGTTCGCCAGTAACCAGCTCCACACCATGTTCACCAGTAACCAGCTCCATGCAGTGTTCACCCGTAACCAGCTCCGTGCTGTGTTCACCTGTAACCAGCTCCATGTTGTGTTCGCCAGTAAACAGCTGCATGCGGTGATCAACAGTAACCAGCACCAGGCCGTGTTCACCCCCTAACCAGCTCCATGCCATGTTCACCTGTATCCAGCTCCGTGCCGTGTTCACCTGTAACCATCTCCACACCGAGTTCACCAGTAAGCAGCTCCGCATCATTTTCACCCGTAACCTACTCCACACCGTGTTCACCAGTAACCAGCTCCGCGTCATGTTCACCAGTAACCAGCTCCACTCCGTGTTCACCATTAACCAGCTCCATGCTGTGTCCACAATTAGCCAGCTCTGTGCTGTGTTCACCAGTAACCAGCTCCATGCGGTGTTCAACATTACCCAGCACCAGACCGTGTTCACCATTAACCAGCTCCATGCCGTGTTCACCAGTAACCAGCTCCATGCCGTGTTCACCAGTAATCACCTCCGTGCCATATTCAACAGTAACCAGCTCCATGCCGTGTTCATCAGTAACGAGCTCCGTGCCGTATTCAACATTAACCAGGTCCGCACCGTGTTTGCCAGTAACCAGCTCTCTGCCATGTTCACCAGTAACCTGATCTGTGCCGTTTCACAAGTAACCAGCTCCGTGCCACGTTCACCAGCAAGCAGCTCTGCACCATGTTCGCCAGTAACCAGCTCCATGCTGTGTTCACCTGTAACCAGCTCCGTGCAGTGTTCACCAGTAAACAGCTCCATGAAGTGTTCACCAGTAACCTGATCCGTGCCGTGTTCACCAGTAACCAGCTCCATGCCGTGTTGACCTGTAACCAGCTCCATGTTGTGTTCGCCAGTAAACAGCTGCATGCTGTGTTCAACACTAACCAGCACCAGGCCATGTTCACCGCTAATGAGCTCCATGCCATGTTCACCTGTATCCAGCTCCGTGCCATGTTCACCTGTAACCAGCTCCACACCGAGTTCACCAGTAACCAGCTCCACATCATTTTCACCCGTAACCAACTCCACACCGTGTTCACCAGTAACCAGCTACAGACCGTGTTCACCAATAACCAGCACCATGCTGTGTCCACCATTAACCAACTCTGTGCCGTGTTCACCAGTAACCAGCTCCATGCGGTGTTCAACAGTAACCAGCACCAGGCCGTGTTCACCATTAACCAGCTCCATGCCGTGTTCACCAGTAATCAGCTCCATGCCCTGTTCACCATTAATCACCTCCGTGCCGTATTCAACAGTAACCTTCTCTATGCCGTGTTCATCAGTATCGAGCTCCGTGCCGTATTCAAAAGTAAGCAGGTCTGCACCGCGTTTGCCAGTAACCAGCTCTCTGCCATGTTCACCAGTAACCTGATCTGTGCCGTGTTCACAAGTAACCAGCTCCGTGCCACGTTCACCAGCAACCAGCTCCGCGCCATGTTCACCAGTAACCAGCTCCATGCTGTGTTCAGCTGTAACCAGCTCCTTGCAGTGTTCACCAGTAAACAGCTCCATGAAGTGTACACCAGTATCCTGATCCGTGCCGTGTTCACCAGTAACCAGCTCCACGCCGAGTTCACCAGTAACGAGCTCCATGCCGTGCTCACCAGTAACCAGCTCCATGCTGTGTTCACCAGTAGTCAGCTCTGCGCTGTGTTCACAAGTAACCAGCTCCACGCCACGTTCACCAGTAACCAGTTCCACGCTGCATTCACCAGTAACCAGCTCCGTGCCGTGTTCGCCAATAAGCAGCTCTGCGCCGTGTCCACCAGTAACCGGCTCCACAACGTGTTCACCAGTAACTAGCTCCACACCGTGTTCACCACTAATCAGCTCTGCGTCATGTTCGCCAGTCACCAGCTCCACGCCGTGTTCACCAGTAACCAGCACAATGCCGTCTTCACCAGTCAGCAGATTCATGCCGTGTTCAGCAGTAACCAGCTACGTGCCGTGTTCGCCAGTAACCTGCTCCATGCCATGTTCGCCAGTAACCAGCTCCACACCATGTTCACCAGTAACCAGCTCCATGCAGTGTTCACCAGTAACCAGCTCCGTGCCGTATTCACCTGTAACCAGCTCCATGTTGTGTTCGTCAGTAAACAGCTGCATGCGGTGTTCAACAGTAACCAGCACCAGGCCGTGTTCACCCCTAACCAGCTCCATGCCATGTTCACCTGCATCCAGCTCCGTGCCGTGTTCACCAGTAACCAGCTCCATGCTGTGTTCACTAGTAACCAGCTCCGTGCCTTCTTCGCTAGTCACCAGCTCCATGCCGTGTTCGCCAGTAACCAGCTCCACACCGAGTTCACCAGTAACCAGCTCTGCATCGTGTTCACCAGTAACCAGCTCGACGTCGTGTTCACCAGTAACCAACTCCACGGCGTGTTCACCAGTAACCAGCACAATGCCGTGTTCACCAGTCAGCAGATTCATGCCGTGTTCACCATTAACCAGCTCCGTGCCGTGTTCACTAGTATCCAGCTACATGCCGTGTTCGCCAGTAACCTGCTCCACGCCATGTTCGCCAGTAACCAGCTCCACACCATGTTCACCAGTAACCAGCTCCATGCAGTGTTCACCCGTAACCAGCTCCGTGCTGTGTTCACCTGTAACCAGCTCCATGTTGTGTTCGCCAGTAAACAGCTGCATGCGGTGATCAACAGTAACCAGCACCAGGCCGTGTTCACCCCCTAACCAGCTCCATGCCATGTTCACCTGTATCCAGCTCCGTGCCGTGTTCACCTGTAACCATCTCCACACCGAGTTCACCAGTAAGCAGCTCCGCATCATTTTCACCCGTAACCTACTCCACACCGTGTTCACCAGTAACCAGCTCCGCGTCATGTTCACCAGTAACCAGCTCCACTCCGTGTTCACCATTAACCAGCTCCATGCTGTGTCCACAATTAGCCAGCTCTGTGCTGTGTTCACCAGTAACCAGCTCCATGCGGTGTTCAACATTACCCAGCACCAGACCGTGTTCACCATTAACCAGCTCCATGCCGTGTTCACCAGTAACCAGCTCCATGCCGTGTTCACCAGTAATCACCTCCGTGCCATATTCAACAGTAACCAGCTCCATGCCGTGTTCATCAGTAACGAGCTCCGTGCCGTATTCAACATTAACCAGGTCCGCACCGTGTTTGCCAGTAACCAGCTCTCTGCCATGTTCACCAGTAACCTGATCTGTGCCGTTTCACAAGTAACCAGCTCCGTGCCACGTTCACCAGCAAGCAGCTCTGCACCATGTTCGCCAGTAACCAGCTCCATGCTGTGTTCACCTGTAACCAGCTCCGTGCAGTGTTCACCAGTAAACAGCTCCATGAAGTGTTCACCAGTAACCTGATCCGTGCCGTGTTCACCAGTAACCAGCTCCATGCCGTGTTGACCTGTAACCAGCTCCATGTTGTGTTCGCCAGTAAACAGCTGCATGCTGTGTTCAACACTAACCAGCACCAGGCCATGTTCACCGCTAATGAGCTCCATGCCATGTTCACCTGTATCCAGCTCCGTGCCATGTTCACCTGTAACCAGCTCCACACCGAGTTCACCAGTAACCAGCTCCACATCATTTTCACCCGTAACCAACTCCACACCGTGTTCACCAGTAACCAGCTACAGACCGTGTTCACCAATAACCAGCACCATGCTGTGTCCACCATTAACCAACTCTGTGCCGTGTTCACCAGTAACCAGCTCCATGCGGTGTTCAACAGTAACCAGCACCAGGCCGTGTTCACCATTAACCAGCTCCATGCCGTGTTCACCAGTAATCAGCTCCATGCCCTGTTCACCATTAATCACCTCCGTGCCGTATTCAACAGTAACCTTCTCTATGCCGTGTTCATCAGTATCGAGCTCCGTGCCGTATTCAAAAGTAAGCAGGTCTGCACCGCGTTTGCCAGTAACCAGCTCTCTGCCATGTTCACCAGTAACCTGATCTGTGCCGTGTTCACAAGTAACCAGCTCCGTGCCACGTTCACCAGCAACCAGCTCCGCGCCATGTTCACCAGTAACCAGCTCCATGCTGTGTTCAGCTGTAACCAGCTCCTTGCAGTGTTCACCAGTAAACAGCTCCATGAAGTGTACACCAGTATCCTGATCCGTGCCGTGTTCACCAGTAACCAGCTCCACGCCGAGTTCACCAGTAACGAGCTCCATGCCGTGCTCACCAGTAACCAGCTCCATGCTGTGTTCACCAGTAGCCAGCTCTGCGCTGTGTTCACAAGTAACCAGCTCCACGCCACGTTCACCAGTAACCAGTTCCACGCTGCATTCACCAGTAACCAGCTCCGTGCCGTGTTCGCCAATAAGCAGCTCTGCGCCGTGTCCACCAGTAACCGGCTCCACAACGTGTTCACCAGTAACTAGCTCCACACCGTGTTCACCACTAATCAGCTCTGCGTCATGTTCGCCAGTCACCAGCTCCACGCCGTGTTCACCAGTAACCAGCACAATGCCGTCTTCACCAGTCAGCAGATTCATGCCGTGTTCAGCAGTAACCAGCTACGTGCCGTGTTCGCCAGTAACCTGCTCCATGCCATGTTCGCCAGTAACCAGCTCCACACCATGTTCACCAGTAACCAGCTCCATGCAGTGTTCACCAGTAACCAGCTCCGTGCCGTATTCACCTGTAACCAGCTCCATGTTGTGTTCGTCAGTAAACAGCTGCATGCGGTGTTCAACAGTAACCAGCACCAGGCCGTGTTCACCCCTAACCAGCTCCATGCCATGTTCACCTGCATCCAGCTCCGTGCCGTGTTCACCAGTAACCAGCTCCATGCTGTGTTCACTAGTAACCAGCTCCGTGCCTTCTTCACTAGTCACCAGCTCCATGCCGTGTTCGCCAGTAACCAGCTCCACACCGAGTTCACCAGTAACCAGCTCTGCATCGTGTTCACCAGTAACCAGCTCGACGTCGTGTTCACCAGTAACCAACTCCACGGCGTGTTCACCAGTAACCAGCACAATGCCGTGTTCACCAGTCAGCAGATTCATGCCATGTTCACCATTAACCAGCTCCATGCCGTGTTCACTAGTATCCAGCTACATGCCGTGTTCGCCAGTAACCTGCTCCACGCCATGTTCGCCAGTAACCAGCTCCACACCATGTTCACCAGTAACCAGCTCCATGCAGTGTTCACCCGTAACCAGCTCCGTGCTGTGTTCACCTGTAACCAGCTCCATGTTGTGTTCGCCAGTAAACAGCTGCATGCGGTGATCAACAGTAACCAGCACCAGGCCGTGTTCACCCCCTAACCAGCTCCATGCCATGTTCACCTGTATCCAGCTCCGTGCCGTGTTCACCTGTAACCATCTCCACACCGAGTTCACCAGTAAGCAGCTCCGCATCATTTTCACCCGTAACCTACTCCACACCGTGTTCACCAGTAACCAGCTCCACGTCATGTTCACCAGTAACCAGCTCCACTCCGTGTTCACCATTAACCAGCTCCATGCTGTGTCCACCATTAGCCAGCTCTGTGCTGTGTTCACCAGTAACCAGCTCCATGCGGTGTTCAACATTACCCAGCACCAGACCGTGTTCACCATTAACCAGCTCCATGCCGTGTTCACCAGTAACCAGCTCCATGCCGTGTTCACCAGTAATCACCTCCGTGCCATATTCAACAGTAACCAGCTCCATGCCGTGTTCATCAGTAACGAGCTCCGTGCCGTATTCAACATTAACCAGGTCCGCACCGTGTTTGCCAGTAACCAGCTCTCTGCCATGTTCACCAGTAACCTGATCTGTGCCGTTTCACAAGTAACCAGCTCCGTGCCACGTTCACCAGCAAGCAGCTCTGCACCATGTTCGCCAGTAACCAGCTCCATGCTGTGTTCACCTGTAACCAGCTCCGTGCAGTGTTCACCAGTAAACAGCTCCATGAAGTGTTCACCAGTAACCTGATCCGTGCCGTGTTCACCAGTAACCAGCTCCACACCGAGTTCACCAGTAATGAGCTCCAAGCCGTGTTCACCAGTAACCTGCTCCGTGCTGTGTTCACCAGTAACCAGCTCTGCGCTGTGTTCACACGTAACCAGCTCCACGCCATGTTCACCAGTAACCAGCTCTACGCTGCGTTCACCAGTAACCAGCTCCGTGCCGTGTTCGCCAGTAACCAGCTCTGCGCCGTGTCCACCAGTAACCAGCTCCACAACGTCTTCATCAGTAACTAGCTCCATGCCGTGTTCACCAGTAACCAGCACAATGCTGTCTTCACCAGTCAGCAGATTCATGCCGTGTTCAGCAGTAACCAGTTACGTGCCGTGTTCGCCAGTAACCTGCTCCATGCCATGTTCGCCAGTAACCAGCTCCACACCATGTTCACCAGTAACCAGCTCCATGCAGTGTTCACCAGTAACCAGTTCCACGCTGCGTTCACCAGTAACCAGCTCCATGCCATGTTCGCCAGTAACCAGCTCTGTGCCGTGTCCACCAGTTACCGGCTCCACAACGTGTTCATCAGTAACTAGCTCCACACCGTGTTCACCACTAATCAGCTCCGCATCGTGTTCGCCAGTAACCAGCTCCACGCCGTGTTCACCAGTAACCGGCACAATGCCGTCTTCACCAGTCAGCAGATTCATGCCGTGTTCAGCAGTAACCAGCTCCGTGCCGTGGTCACTAGTATCCAGCTACATGCCGTGTTCGCCAGTAACCTGCTCCACGCCATGTTCGCCAGTAACCAGCTCCACACCTTGTTCACCAGTAACCAGCTCCATGCAGTGTTCACCAGTAACCAGCTCCGTGCCGTGTTCACCTGTATCCAGCTCCATGTTGTGTTCGCCAGTAAACAGCTGTATGCGGTGTTCAACAGTAACCAGCACCAGGCCGTGTTCACCCCTAACCAGCTCCATGCCATGTTCACCTGTATCCAGCTCCGTGCTGTGTTCACCTGTAACCAGCTCCATGCTGTGTTCACTAGTAACCAGGTCCATGCCGTGTTCACCAGTAACCAGCTCCACTCCGAGTTCACCAGTAACCAGTTCCGCATTGTGTTCACCAGTAACCAGCTCCACGTCGTGTTCACCCGTAACCAACTCCACGGCATGTTCACCAGTACCCAGCTACACACCATGTTCACCAGTAACCAGATCCATGCCGTCCTCGCCAGTAACCAGCTCCGTGCCGTTTTTACCAGTAACCTGCTCCATGCCGTGTTCAAAAGTAAACATCTCTGTGCCGTGTTCACCAGTAACCAGCTCCACACTGTGTTCGCCACTATCCAGCTGTGTGCCGTGTTCAACGGCAATAAGGCTGTGCCGTTTTCACCAGTAACAGCTGCACACTGTGTTCAACAGTAACCAGCTCCATGCCGTGTTCACCAGTAACGAGCTCCATGCCTTCCTCACCAGTAAACAGCTCCATGCCATGTTCACCAGTAACGAGCTCCACGCCTTCCTCACCAGTAACCAGCTCCGTGCCACATTCACCAAAAACCAGCTCCACGCCATGTTCACCAGTAACCAGCTCCACGCTGTGTTCAACTGTAACCAGCTCCGTGCGGTGTTCACCAGTAAACGGCTCCATGAAGTGTTCACCAGTAACCTGATCCGTGCCGTGTTCACCAGTAACCAGCTCCACACCGAGTTCACCAGTAACGAGCACAATGCCGTGTTCACCAGTAACCAGCTCCGTGCTGTGTTCACCAGTAACCAGCTCTGCGCTGTGTTCACAAGTAACCAGCTCCACGCCACGTTCACCAGTAACCAGCTCCGTGACGTGTTCACCAGTAACCAGCTCTGTGCCGTGTCCACCAGTTACCAGCTCCACAACGTGTTCACCAGTAACCAGCTCCACGCCCTGTTCACAAGTAATCAGCTCCACTCCGTGTTAGTCATTAACCAGCTCCATGCTGTGTTCATGAGTAACCAGCTCCATGCCGTGTTCGCCAGTAACCAGCTCCACACCATGTTCACATGTAATCAGCTCCACTCCGTGTTAGTCATTAACCAGCTCCATGCTGTGTTCACGAGTAACCAGCTCCAGGCCGTGTTCACCAGTAACCAGCTGCACGCCATGTTGGCAAGTAACCAGCTCCACGCTGTGTTCACAAGTAATCAGCTCCACACCGTGTTCACCATTAACCAGCTCCACGCCGTGTTCACAAGTAATCAGCTCCACTCCGTGTTCGTCATTAACCAGCTCCATCCTGTGTTCACGAGTAACCAGCTCCAGGCCGTGTTCACCAGTAACCAGCTGCAAGCAGTGTTCGCAAGTAACCATCTCCATGCCGTGTTCACAAGTAACCAGCTCCACAACGTGTTCAACATTAACCAGCTCTGGCAGTGTTCACCAGTAACCAGCTCCAAGCCGTGTTCACCAGTAATCAGCTCCGCATCGTGTTCTGCAGTAACCAGCTCCACGCTGTGTTCACCAGTAACCAGCTCCTTGCGGTGTTCAACAGTAACCAGCACAAGGCCGTGTTCACCCGTAACCAGCTCCATGCGATTTTCAACAGTAACCAGCATTGTGCCGTGTTCACCAGTAAACAGCTCCACGACTTCTTCACCAGTTACCAGCTCCATGCCCTCTTCACCAGTAACCAGCTCCATGCCGTGTTCACCAGTAACAAGCTCCATGCCGTGTTTGCCAGTAACCAGATCCATGCCGTGTTCACCAGTAACCAGCTCCGCACTGTGTTCACCAGTAACGAGCTCCACAACCTGTGCACCAGTAACCAGCTCCACGCCATGTTCGCCAATAACCAGCTCCGTGCCGTGTTCACATGTAACCAGCTCCGCATCGTGTTCGCCAGTAACCAGCTCCATGCTGTATTAACCAGTAACCAGCTCCATGCCGTGATCATCAGTAACGAGATCCGTGCTGTATTCAACAGTAACCAGCTCCGTGCCGTGTTCACCAGTAACCAGCTCCAAGCCGTTTTCACCAATAACCAGATCTGTGCCGTGTTCACAAGTAACCAGCTCCGTGCTATGTTCACCAGCAACCAGCTCAGCGCCATGTTCGCCAGTAACCAGCTCCACAACGTGTTCACCAGTAAACAGCTCTGTGTGGTGTTCACCAGTAAACAGCTCCGTGCCGTGTTCAAAAGTAACCAGCTCCGTGCCGCGTTCACCTGTGACCAGCTCCATGTCGTGTTCGCCAGTAAACAGCTCCATACGGTGTTCAACAGTAACCAGAACCAGGCCCTGTTCACCCCTAACCAGCTCCACACCATGTTCACCTGTAACCAGCTCCGTGCCGTATTCACCTGTAACCAGCTCTGTGTCATGTTCACCAGTAACCAGCTCTACACCATGTTCACCTGTAACCAGCTGCGTGCAGTGTTCACCTGTAACCAGCTCCGTGTCGCGTTCACCAGTAACCAGCTCTACGTGTGTTCACCAGTAACCTGTTCCACGCCGTGTTCACCAGTAACCAGATCCACACAGTGTTCACAGGAAACAGCTCCATGCCATGCTTTCCAGTAACAAGCTCTGTGCCATGTTCACCAGTAACTTGCTCCACACCTTCTTCACCAGTAACCAGATCCGTGCCATGTTCACCTGTAACCAGGTCTATGCGGTGTTCGCCAGTAACCAGCTCCACGCCCTGTTCACAAGTAATCAGCTCCACTCCGTGTTCGTCATTAACCAGCTCCATGCTGTGTTCACCAGTAACCACCTCTGCGCTGTGTTCACAAGTAACCAGCTCCGTGCCGTATTCACCAGTGACCAGCTCCACAACATGTTCACCATTAACCAGCTCCGGCAGTGTTCACCAGTAAACAGCTCATAGCCGTGTTCACCAGCAATCAGCTCCGTGTCGTGTTCACCCGTAACCAACTCCATGCCGTGTTCACCAGTAACCAGCACCATGCCGTCTTCACCAGTCAACAGATTCATGCCGTGTTCACTAGTAACCTGCTCCGTGCTGTGTTCACCAGTAACCAGTTCCATGCCGTGTTCACCAGTAACCAGTTCCACGACATGTTCACCATTAAGCAGCTCTGTGCCGCGTTCACCAGAAACCAGCTGCACACTGTGTTTACAAGTAATCAGATCCACGCTGTGGTCACCAGTCAGCAGCTCCATGCCGTGATCACCAGTAACCAGCTCCACAACATGTTCACCATTATCCTGCTCCGGCAGTGTTCACCATTAAACAGCTCATAGCCGTGTTCACGAGTAACCAGCTCCACGCCGTGTTCACCAGTAACCAGCTCTGTGCCGTGTTCACCAGTAACCAGCTCCATGCCGTGTTTGCCATTAACCAGCTCCGTGCCGTGTTCACCAGTAACCAGCTCCATGCCGTATTTGCCATTAACCAGCTCCACGCCATGTTCACCTGTAACCAGCTCCATGCCGTATTCGCCATTAACCAGCTCCGTGCTGTGTTTGCCAGTAACCAGCTCCATGCAGTGTTTAACAGTAACCAGTACCAGGCTGTGTTCACCCATAACCAGCTCCGTGCCGTGTTCACCTGTAACCAGCTCCATGTTGTGTTCGCCAGTAACCAGCTCCGTGCCTTGTTCACCAGTAACCAACTCCACGTGTGTTCACCGGTAACCAGCTCCACGCCGTGTTCACCAGTAACCAGATCCACACCGTGTTCACCAGTAATCAGCTCTGTGCCGTGTTCAACATTAATCAGTTCCATCTCCTGTTCACCAGTAACCAACTCCACGCCATGTTCAGCAGTAACCAGCCATGTGCCGTGTTTACCACTAACCAGCTGCACACTGTGTTTACCAGTTTCCAGCTCCGTGCCGTGTTCACCAGTAACCAGCTCCATGCCGTGTTCGCCAGTAACCAGCTCCACACCGTATTCACCAGTAACAAGCTCCAAGCCGTTTTCACCAGTAACCAGCTCCATGACGTATTCAACAGTAACCAGCTCCACGCCGTGTTCACCAGTAACAAGCTCGGTGCTGTGTTCACCAGTAATGACCTCCGTGCCGTATTCAACATTAACCAACTCCATGCCGTGATCATCAGTAACGAGATCCGTGCTGTATTCAACAGTAACCAGCTCCGTGCCGTGTTCACCAGTAACCAGCTCCAAGCCGTTTTCACCAATAACCAGATCTGTGCCGTGTTCACAAGTAACCAGCTCCGTGCTATGTTCACCAGCAACCAGCTCAGCGCCATGTTCGCCAGTAACCAGCTCCACAACGTGTTCACCAGTAAACAGCTCTGTGTGGTGTTCACCAGTAAACAGCTCCGTGCCGTGTTCAAAAGTAACCAGCTCCGTGCCGCGTTCACCTGTGACCAGCTCCATGCCGTGTTCACCAGCAACCAGATCCACACCTTGTTCACAAGTAACCAGCTCCACGCCCAGTTCACCAGTAACCAGCCACACACCGTGTAGACCAGTAACCAGCTGCATCCTGTGTTAACCAATAACCAGCTGCGTGCTCTGTTCACCAGTAACCAGTTCCAGGCTGTGTTCGCAAGTAACCAGCTCCGCGTTGAGCTCGCCAGTAAGCAGATCCACACTGTGTTCACCAGTAACCAGCTCAATGCTTTGTTCACGACTAACCAGCTCGAGGCCATGTTCACCAGTAACCAGCTGCACAACGTGTTCACCAGTAACCAGCTACGCGCCGTGTTCACCAGTAAGCAGATCCACGCCTTTTTCACTAGTAACCAGCTCCGTGCCGTGTTCACCAGTAACCAGCTACGCCCTGTGTTCGCCAATAACCAGTTCCTGAGCCATGTTCAGCAATAACCAGCTCTGTGCCGCGTTCACCATTAACCAGCTCCATGCCGCGTTCACCATTAACCAGCTCCACACCACGTTCACCAATAACTTGCTCCACACCATGTTCACCAGTAATCAGCTCCGCGTCGTATTCGCTAGTAACCAGCTCCACGCTGTGTTCACCAGTAACCAGCACTGTGCCGTCTTCACCAGTCAACAGATTCATGGCGTGTTCAGCAGTAACCAGTTCCGTGCCATGTTCACCAGTATCCAGCTACATGCCTGTTCGCCGGTAACCTGCTCCATGCCATGTTCGCCAGTAACCAGCTCCACGCCACGTTCACCAGTAACCAGCTCCATGCCATGTTCATCAGTAATCAGCTCTGTGCCGTGTTCACCAGTAACCAGCTGCACACTGTGTTTACCAGTAACCAGCTCCACGCCGTGTTCACTAGTAAGCAGCTCCATGCCGTGCTCACCAGTAATGAGCTCCATATCGTATTCAACAGTAACCAGGTCCGCGCTGTGTTCACCAGTAACCACCTCCACACCGTGTTCACCAGTAACCAGCTCCACACCATGTTCACCAGCAACCAGCTCCACGCTATGTTCACCAGTAACCAGCTCCATGCGGTGTTCAACATTAACCAGCTCCGTGCTGCATTTGCCAGTAACCAGCTCCGTGCTGTGTTCACCAGTAACCAGTTCCAGGCCGTGTTCGCCAGTAACCATCTCCGTGTTGTGCTTGCCAGTAACCAGCTCCACACTGTGTTCACCATTAACCAGCTCCACAGTGTTCAGCAGTAACCAGCTCCACGCCGTGCTCACCTGTAGCCAGCACCATGCTGTCTTCACCAGTCAACTGATTCATGCCACGTTCACCAGTAACCAGAACCATCCGTGTTCACCAGTAACCAGCAACGTGCTTTCTTCACCAGTCAACAGATTCATGCCGCGTTCACCAGTAACCAGCTCTGTCCGTGTTTACCAGTAACCAGCTCAGGGTCCTGTTCGCCAGTAAACAGTTCCACGCCATGGTCACCATTAACCATCTCTGTGTCGTGTTCACCAGTAACCATCTCCATGCGGTGTTCACTAGTAACCAGTTCCGTGCCGTGTTCACCTGTAACCAGCTCCGTGCCATGTTCACCAGTAAACAGCTCCACGCCGTTTTCACTAGTAACCAGCTCCACGCTGTGTTCACCAGTAACCAGCTCCGTGCCGTGTTCAACAGTAACCAGCTCCGTGCAGTGATCACCAGTAACCAGCTCCACAACGTGTTCACCAGTAACCAGTTCCGTGGCATGTTCACAAATAACCAGCTCCGTGCCATGTTCACCAGTAACCAGCTCCATGCGGTGCTCAACATTAACCAGCTCCATGCCGTGTTCATCAGCAACCAGCTCTGTGCCGTGTTCACAAGTAACCAGCTGCACACTGTGTTTACCAGTAACCTGCACCATGCTGTCTTCACCAGTCAACAGATTCATGCTACGTTCACCAGTAACCAGCTCCGTGCCATGTTCACAAGTAACAACCTCCGTGCCATGTTCACCAGTAACCAGCTCCATGCGGTGTTCAACATTAACCAGCTCCGTGCTGCATTTGCCAGTAACCAGCTCCGTCCGTGTTTACCAGTAACCAGCTCAGTGCCCTGTTCGCCAGTAAACAGCTCCACGCCATGGTCACCATTAACCATGTCTGTGTCGTGTTCACCAGTAACCATCTCCATGCGGTGTTCACTAGTAACCAGCTCCGTGCCATGTTCACCAGTAAACAGCTCCACACCGTTTTCACTTGTAACCAGCTCAACGCCGTGTTCACCAGTAACCAGCTCCGGGCTGTCTTCAACAGTTACCAGATCCGTGCTGTGATCACCAGTAACCAGCTCCACAACGTGTTTACCAGTAACCAGTTCCGTGCCGTGTTCACCAGTAACCAGCTCCGTGCCATGTTCACCAGTAACCAGCTCCGCTACGTGTTCACCCGTAACCAACTCCACACCGTGTTCACCAGTAAACAGCTCCACGCCATGTTCACCAGTAACCAGCTGCACACCGTGTTCACTAGTAACCAGCACCATGCCGTGTCCACCATTAACCAGCTCCATGCCGTGTTCACCAGTAACCAGCTCCATGCGGTGTTCAACAGTAACCAGCACCAGGCTGTGTTCACCATTAACCAGCTCCATGCCATGTTCACCAGTAACCAGATCCACACCTTGTTCACAAGTAACCAGCTCCACGCCCAGATCACCATTAATCGGCTACACACCATGTAGACCAGTAACCAGCTGCATGCTGTGTTAACCAATAACCAGCTCCGTGCTCTGTTCACCAGCAATCAGCTCCATGCCCTGTTTGCCAGTAACCAGCTCCGTGCTCTGTTCCCCAGGAACCAGATCAATGCCGTGTTCACCAGTAACCAGCTCCGTGCCGTGTTCAAAACTAACCAGCTCCGTGCCGTGTTCACCAGTAACCAGCACCACACTGTGTTCGCCAGTATCCAGCTCTGTGCCATGTTCAACAGTAACCAACTCCCCGCCGTGTTCACCAGTAACCAGCTCCACACTGTGTTCAACAGTACCCAACCCCGTGCCATGTTCACCAGTTACCAGCTCCATGCTATGTTCACGAGTAACCAGCGCCAGGCCATGTTCACCAGTAACCAGCTGCACGCCGTGTTCGCCAGTAACCAGCTCCATGCCGAGTTCACCAGTAACCAGCTCCACAATGTGTTCACCAGTAACCAGCTATGCGCCGTGTTCACCAGCAAGCAGCTCAATGCCTTTTTCACCTGTAACCAGCTCCACACCCTTTTCAGCAGTAACCAGCTCCGTGCCGTGTTCACCAGTAACCAGCTCCACACCATGTTCACCAGCAACCTGCTCCGTGCCGTGTTCACCAGTAACCAGCTACGCCCCGTGTTCTTCAATAAACAGTTCTGAGCCGTGTTCAGCAGTTACCAGCTCTGCGCCATGTTCACCAGTAACCAGCTCCATGCCGCGTTCACCATTAACCATCTCCACGCCACGTTCACCAGTAACCAGCTCCACACCGTGTTCACCAATAATCAGCTCCGTGTCGTGTTCACCAGTAACCAGCACCGTGCCGTCTTCACCAGTCAACAGATTCATGCCGTATTCACCAGTAACCAGCTCCGTGCCGTGTTCACAAGTATCCAGCTACATGCCGTGTTCGCCAGTAACCTGCTCCACGCCATGTTCACCAGTAACCAGCTCCATGCTGTGTTCAGCTGTAACCAGCTCCTTGCAGTGTTCACCAGTAAACAGCTCCATGAAGTGTACACCATTATCCTGATCCGTGCCGTGTTCACCAGTAACCAGCTCCACGCCGAGTTCACCAGTAACGAGCTCCATGCCGTGCTCACCAGTAACCAGCTCCATGCTGTGTTCACCAGTAGCCAGCTCTGCGCTGTGTTCACAAGTAACCAGCTCCACGCCACGTTCACCAGTAACCAGTTCCACGCTGCATTCACCAGTAACCAGCTCCGTGCCGTGTTCGCCAATAAGCAGCTCTGCGCCGTGTCCACCAGTAACCGGCTCCACAACGTGTTCACCAGTAACTAGCTCCACACCGTGTTCACCACTAATCAGCTCTGCGTCATGTTCGCCAGTCACCAGCTCCACGCCGTGTTCACCAGTAACCAGCACAATGCCGTCTTCACCAGTCAGCAGATTCATGCCGTGTTCAGCAGTAACCAGCTACGTGCCGTGTTCGCCAGTAACCTGCTCCATGCCATGTTCGCCAGTAACCAGCTCCACACCATGTTCACCAGTAACCAGCTCCATGCAGTGTTCACCAGTAACCAGCTCCGTGCCGTATTCACCTGTAACCAGCTCCATGTTGTGTTCGTCAGTAAACAGCTGCATGCGGTGTTCAACAGTAACCAGCACCAGGCCGTGTTCACCCCTAACCAGCTCCATGCCATGTTCACCTGCATCCAGCTCCGTGCCGTGTTCACCAGTAACCAGCTCCATGCTGTGTTCACTAGTAACCAGCTCCGTGCCTTCTTCGCTAGTCACCAGCTCCATGCCGTGTTCGCCAGTAACCAGCTCCACACCGAGTTCACCAGTAACCAGCTCTGCATCGTGTTCACCAGTAACCAGCTCGACGTCGTGTTCACCAGTAACCAACTCCACGGCGTGTTCACCAGTAACCAGCACAATGCCGTGTTCACCAGTCAGCAGATTCATGCCATGTTCACCATTAACCAGCTCCATGCCGTGTTCACTAGTATCCAGCTACATGCCGTGTTCGCCAGTAACCTGCTCCACGCCATGTTCGCCAGTAACCAGCTCCACACCATGTTCACCAGTAACCAGCTCCATGCAGTGTTCACCCGTAACCAGCTCCGTGCTGTGTTCACCTGTAACCAGCTCCATGTTGTGTTCGCCAGTAAACAGCTGCATGCGGTGATCAACAGTAACCAGCACCAGGCCGTGTTCACCCCCTAACCAGCTCCATGCCATGTTCACCTGTATCCAGCTCCGTGCCGTGTTCACCTGTAACCATCTCCACACCGAGTTCACCAGTAAGCAGCTCCGCATCATTTTCACCCGTAACCTACTCCACACCGTGTTCACCAGTAACCAGCTCCACGTCATGTTCACCAGTAACCAGCTCCACTCCGTGTTCACCATTAACCAGCTCCATGCTGTGTCCACCATTAGCCAGCTCTGTGCTGTGTTCACCAGTAACCAGCTCCATGCGGTGTTCAACATTACCCAGCACCAGACCGTGTTCACCATTAACCAGCTCCATGCCGTGTTCACCAGTAACCAGCTCCATGCCGTGTTCACCAGTAATCACCTCCGTGCCATATTCAACAGTAACCAGCTCCATGCCGTGTTCATCAGTAACGAGCTCCGTGCCGTATTCAACATTAACCAGGTCCGCACCGTGTTTGCCAGTAACCAGCTCTCTGCCATGTTCACCAGTAACCTGATCTGTGCCGTTTCACAAGTAACCAGCTCCGTGCCACGTTCACCAGCAAGCAGCTCTGCACCATGTTCGCCAGTAACCAGCTCCATGCTGTGTTCACCTGTAACCAGCTCCGTGCAGTGTTCACCAGTAAACAGCTCCATGAAGTGTTCACCAGTAACCTGATCCGTGCCGTGTTCACCAGTAACCAGCTCCACACCGAGTTCACCAGTAATGAGCTCCAAGCCGTGTTCACCAGTAACCTGCTCCGTGCTGTGTTCACCAGTAACCAGCTCTGCGCTGTGTTCACACGTAACCAGCTCCACGCCATGTTCACCAGTAACCAGCTCTACGCTGCGTTCACCAGTAACCAGCTCCGTGCCGTGTTCGCCAGTAACCAGCTCTGCGCCGTGTCCACCAGTAACCAGCTCCACAACGTCTTCATCAGTAACTAGCTCCATGCCGTGTTCACCAGTAACCAGCACAATGCTGTCTTCACCAGTCAGCAGATTCATGCCGTGTTCAGCAGTAACCAGTTACGTGCCGTGTTCGCCAGTAACCTGCTCCATGCCATGTTCGCCAGTAACCAGCTCCACACCATGTTCACCAGTAACCAGCTCCATGCAGTGTTCACCAGTAACCAGTTCCACGCTGCGTTCACCAGTAACCAGCTCCATGCCATGTTCGCCAGTAACCAGCTCTGTGCCGTGTCCACCAGTTACCGGCTCCACAACGTGTTCATCAGTAACTAGCTCCACACCGTGTTCACCACTAATCAGCTCCGCATCGTGTTCGCCAGTAACCAGCTCCACGCCGTGTTCACCAGTAACCGGCACAATGCCGTCTTCACCAGTCAGCAGATTCATGCCGTGTTCAGCAGTAACCAGCTCCGTGCCGTGGTCACTAGTATCCAGCTACATGCCGTGTTCGCCAGTAACCTGCTCCACGCCATGTTCGCCAGTAACCAGCTCCACACCTTGTTCACCAGTAACCAGCTCCATGCAGTGTTCACCAGTAACCAGCTCCGTGCCGTGTTCACCTGTATCCAGCTCCATGTTGTGTTCGCCAGTAAACAGCTGTATGCGGTGTTCAACAGTAACCAGCACCAGGCCGTGTTCACCCCTAACCAGCTCCATGCCATGTTCACCTGTATCCAGCTCCGTGCTGTGTTCACCTGTAACCAGCTCCATGCTGTGTTCACTAGTAACCAGGTCCATGCCGTGTTCACCAGTAACCAGCTCCACTCCGAGTTCACCAGTAACCAGTTCCGCATTGTGTTCACCAGTAACCAGCTCCACGTCGTGTTCACCCGTAACCAACTCCACGGCATGTTCACCAGTACCCAGCTACACACCATGTTCACCAGTAACCAGATCCATGCCGTCCTCGCCAGTAACCAGCTCCGTGCCGTTTTTACCAGTAACCTGCTCCATGCCGTGTTCAAAAGTAAACATCTCTGTGCCGTGTTCACCAGTAACCAGCTCCACACTGTGTTCGCCACTATCCAGCTGTGTGCCGTGTTCAACGGCAATAAGGCTGTGCCGTTTTCACCAGTAACAGCTGCACACTGTGTTCAACAGTAACCAGCTCCATGCCGTGTTCACCAGTAACGAGCTCCATGCCTTCCTCACCAGTAAACAGCTCCATGCCATGTTCACCAGTAACGAGCTCCACGCCTTCCTCACCAGTAACCAGCTCCGTGCCACATTCACCAAAAACCAGCTCCACGCCATGTTCACCAGTAACCAGCTCCACGCTGTGTTCAACTGTAACCAGCTCCGTGCGGTGTTCACCAGTAAACGGCTCCATGAAGTGTTCACCAGTAACCTGATCCGTGCCGTGTTCACCAGTAACCAGCTCCACACCGAGTTCACCAGTAACGAGCACAATGCCGTGTTCACCAGTAACCAGCTCCGTGCTGTGTTCACCAGTAACCAGCTCTGCGCTGTGTTCACAAGTAACCAGCTCCACGCCACGTTCACCAGTAACCAGCTCCGTGACGTGTTCACCAGTAACCAGCTCTGTGCCGTGTCCACCAGTTACCAGCTCCACAACGTGTTCACCAGTAACCAGCTCCACGCCCTGTTCACAAGTAATCAGCTCCACTCCGTGTTAGTCATTAACCAGCTCCATGCTGTGTTCATGAGTAACCAGCTCCATGCCGTGTTCGCCAGTAACCAGCTCCACACCATGTTCACATGTAATCAGCTCCACTCCGTGTTAGTCATTAACCAGCTCCATGCTGTGTTCACGAGTAACCAGCTCCAGGCCGTGTTCACCAGTAACCAGCTGCACGCCATGTTGGCAAGTAACCAGCTCCACGCTGTGTTCACAAGTAATCAGCTCCACACCGTGTTCACCATTAACCAGCTCCACGCCGTGTTCACAAGTAATCAGCTCCACTCCGTGTTCGTCATTAACCAGCTCCATCCTGTGTTCACGAGTAACCAGCTCCAGGCCGTGTTCACCAGTAACCAGCTGCAAGCAGTGTTCGCAAGTAACCATCTCCATGCCGTGTTCACAAGTAACCAGCTCCACAACGTGTTCAACATTAACCAGCTCTGGCAGTGTTCACCAGTAACCAGCTCCAAGCCGTGTTCACCAGTAATCAGCTCCGCATCGTGTTCTGCAGTAACCAGCTCCACGCTGTGTTCACCAGTAACCAGCTCCTTGCGGTGTTCAACAGTAACCAGCACAAGGCCGTGTTCACCCGTAACCAGCTCCATGCGATTTTCAACAGTAACCAGCATTGTGCCGTGTTCACCAGTAAACAGCTCCACGACTTCTTCACCAGTTACCAGCTCCATGCCCTCTTCACCAGTAACCAGCTCCATGCCGTGTTCACCAGTAACAAGCTCCATGCCGTGTTTGCCAGTAACCAGATCCATGCCGTGTTCACCAGTAACCAGCTCCGCACTGTGTTCACCAGTAACGAGCTCCACAACCTGTGCACCAGTAACCAGCTCCACGCCATGTTCGCCAATAACCAGCTCCGTGCCGTGTTCACATGTAACCAGCTCCGCATCGTGTTCGCCAGTAACCAGCTCCATGCTGTATTAACCAGTAACCAGCTCCATGCCGTGATCATCAGTAACGAGATCCGTGCTGTATTCAACAGTAACCAGCTCCGTGCCGTGTTCACCAGTAACCAGCTCCAAGCCGTTTTCACCAATAACCAGATCTGTGCCGTGTTCACAAGTAACCAGCTCCGTGCTATGTTCACCAGCAACCAGCTCAGCGCCATGTTCGCCAGTAACCAGCTCCACAACGTGTTCACCAGTAAACAGCTCTGTGTGGTGTTCACCAGTAAACAGCTCCGTGCCGTGTTCAAAAGTAACCAGCTCCGTGCCGCGTTCACCTGTGACCAGCTCCATGTCGTGTTCGCCAGTAAACAGCTCCATACGGTGTTCAACAGTAACCAGAACCAGGCCCTGTTCACCCCTAACCAGCTCCACACCATGTTCACCTGTAACCAGCTCCGTGCCGTATTCACCTGTAACCAGCTCTGTGTCATGTTCACCAGTAACCAGCTCTACACCATGTTCACCTGTAACCAGCTGCGTGCAGTGTTCACCTGTAACCAGCTCCGTGTCGCGTTCACCAGTAACCAGCTCTACGTGTGTTCACCAGTAACCTGTTCCACGCCGTGTTCACCAGTAACCAGATCCACACAGTGTTCACAGGAAACAGCTCCATGCCATGCTTTCCAGTAACAAGCTCTGTGCCATGTTCACCAGTAACTTGCTCCACACCTTCTTCACCAGTAACCAGATCCGTGCCATGTTCACCTGTAACCAGGTCTATGCGGTGTTCGCCAGTAACCAGCTCCACGCCCTGTTCACAAGTAATCAGCTCCACTCCGTGTTCGTCATTAACCAGCTCCATGCTGTGTTCACCAGTAACCACCTCTGCGCTGTGTTCACAAGTAACCAGCTCCGTGCCGTATTCACCAGTGACCAGCTCCACAACATGTTCACCATTAACCAGCTCCGGCAGTGTTCACCAGTAAACAGCTCATAGCCGTGTTCACCAGCAATCAGCTCCGTGTCGTGTTCACCCGTAACCAACTCCATGCCGTGTTCACCAGTAACCAGCACCATGCCGTCTTCACCAGTCAACAGATTCATGCCGTGTTCACTAGTAACCTGCTCCGTGCTGTGTTCACCAGTAACCAGTTCCATGCCGTGTTCACCAGTAACCAGTTCCACGACATGTTCACCATTAAGCAGCTCTGTGCCGCGTTCACCAGAAACCAGCTGCACACTGTGTTTACAAGTAATCAGATCCACGCTGTGGTCACCAGTCAGCAGCTCCATGCCGTGATCACCAGTAACCAGCTCCACAACATGTTCACCATTATCCTGCTCCGGCAGTGTTCACCATTAAACAGCTCATAGCCGTGTTCACGAGTAACCAGCTCCACGCCGTGTTCACCAGTAACCAGCTCTGTGCCGTGTTCACCAGTAACCAGCTCCATGCCGTGTTTGCCATTAACCAGCTCCGTGCCGTGTTCACCAGTAACCAGCTCCATGCCGTATTTGCCATTAACCAGCTCCACGCCATGTTCACCTGTAACCAGCTCCATGCCGTATTCGCCATTAACCAGCTCCGTGCTGTGTTTGCCAGTAACCAGCTCCATGCAGTGTTTAACAGTAACCAGTACCAGGCTGTGTTCACCCATAACCAGCTCCGTGCCGTGTTCACCTGTAACCAGCTCCATGTTGTGTTCGCCAGTAACCAGCTCCGTGCCTTGTTCACCAGTAACCAACTCCACGTGTGTTCACCGGTAACCAGCTCCACGCCGTGTTCACCAGTAACCAGATCCACACCGTGTTCACCAGTAATCAGCTCTGTGCCGTGTTCAACATTAATCAGTTCCATCTCCTGTTCACCAGTAACCAACTCCACGCCATGTTCAGCAGTAACCAGCCATGTGCCGTGTTTACCACTAACCAGCTGCACACTGTGTTTACCAGTTTCCAGCTCCGTGCCGTGTTCACCAGTAACCAGCTCCATGCCGTGTTCGCCAGTAACCAGCTCCACACCGTATTCACCAGTAACAAGCTCCAAGCCGTTTTCACCAGTAACCAGCTCCATGACGTATTCAACAGTAACCAGCTCCACGCCGTGTTCACCAGTAACAAGCTCGGTGCTGTGTTCACCAGTAATGACCTCCGTGCCGTATTCAACATTAACCAACTCCATGCCGTGATCATCAGTAACGAGATCCGTGCTGTATTCAACAGTAACCAGCTCCGTGCCGTGTTCACCAGTAACCAGCTCCAAGCCGTTTTCACCAATAACCAGATCTGTGCCGTGTTCACAAGTAACCAGCTCCGTGCTATGTTCACCAGCAACCAGCTCAGCGCCATGTTCGCCAGTAACCAGCTCCACAACGTGTTCACCAGTAAACAGCTCTGTGTGGTGTTCACCAGTAAACAGCTCCGTGCCGTGTTCAAAAGTAACCAGCTCCGTGCCGCGTTCACCTGTGACCAGCTCCATGCCGTGTTCACCAGCAACCAGATCCACACCTTGTTCACAAGTAACCAGCTCCACGCCCAGTTCACCAGTAACCAGCCACACACCGTGTAGACCAGTAACCAGCTGCATCCTGTGTTAACCAATAACCAGCTGCGTGCTCTGTTCACCAGTAACCAGTTCCAGGCTGTGTTCGCAAGTAACCAGCTCCGCGTTGAGCTCGCCAGTAAGCAGATCCACACTGTGTTCACCAGTAACCAGCTCAATGCTTTGTTCACGACTAACCAGCTCGAGGCCATGTTCACCAGTAACCAGCTGCACAACGTGTTCACCAGTAACCAGCTACGCGCCGTGTTCACCAGTAAGCAGATCCACGCCTTTTTCACTAGTAACCAGCTCCGTGCCGTGTTCACCAGTAACCAGCTACGCCCTGTGTTCGCCAATAACCAGTTCCTGAGCCATGTTCAGCAATAACCAGCTCTGTGCCGCGTTCACCATTAACCAGCTCCATGCCGCGTTCACCATTAACCAGCTCCACACCACGTTCACCAATAACTTGCTCCACACCATGTTCACCAGTAATCAGCTCCGCGTCGTATTCGCTAGTAACCAGCTCCACGCTGTGTTCACCAGTAACCAGCACTGTGCCGTCTTCACCAGTCAACAGATTCATGGCGTGTTCAGCAGTAACCAGTTCCGTGCCATGTTCACCAGTATCCAGCTACATGCCTGTTCGCCGGTAACCTGCTCCATGCCATGTTCGCCAGTAACCAGCTCCACGCCACGTTCACCAGTAACCAGCTCCATGCCATGTTCATCAGTAATCAGCTCTGTGCCGTGTTCACCAGTAACCAGCTGCACACTGTGTTTACCAGTAACCAGCTCCACGCCGTGTTCACTAGTAAGCAGCTCCATGCCGTGCTCACCAGTAATGAGCTCCATATCGTATTCAACAGTAACCAGGTCCGCGCTGTGTTCACCAGTAACCACCTCCACACCGTGTTCACCAGTAACCAGCTCCACACCATGTTCACCAGCAACCAGCTCCACGCTATGTTCACCAGTAACCAGCTCCATGCGGTGTTCAACATTAACCAGCTCCGTGCTGCATTTGCCAGTAACCAGCTCCGTGCTGTGTTCACCAGTAACCAGTTCCAGGCCGTGTTCGCCAGTAACCATCTCCGTGTTGTGCTTGCCAGTAACCAGCTCCACACTGTGTTCACCATTAACCAGCTCCACAGTGTTCAGCAGTAACCAGCTCCACGCCGTGCTCACCTGTAGCCAGCACCATGCTGTCTTCACCAGTCAACTGATTCATGCCACGTTCACCAGTAACCAGAACCATCCGTGTTCACCAGTAACCAGCAACGTGCTTTCTTCACCAGTCAACAGATTCATGCCGCGTTCACCAGTAACCAGCTCTGTCCGTGTTTACCAGTAACCAGCTCAGGGTCCTGTTCGCCAGTAAACAGTTCCACGCCATGGTCACCATTAACCATCTCTGTGTCGTGTTCACCAGTAACCATCTCCATGCGGTGTTCACTAGTAACCAGTTCCGTGCCGTGTTCACCTGTAACCAGCTCCGTGCCATGTTCACCAGTAAACAGCTCCACGCCGTTTTCACTAGTAACCAGCTCCACGCTGTGTTCACCAGTAACCAGCTCCGTGCCGTGTTCAACAGTAACCAGCTCCGTGCAGTGATCACCAGTAACCAGCTCCACAACGTGTTCACCAGTAACCAGTTCCATGGCATGTTCACAAATAACCAGCTCCGTGCCATGTTCACCAGTAACCAGCTCCATGCGGTGCTCAACATTAACCAGCTCCATGCCGTGTTCATCAGCAACCAGCTCTGTGCCGTGTTCACAAGTAACCAGCTGCACACTGTGTTTACCAGTAACCTGCACCATGCTGTCTTCACCAGTCAACAGATTCATGCTACGTTCACCAGTAACCAGCTCCGTGCCATGTTCACAAGTAACAACCTCCGTGCCATGTTCACCAGTAACCAGCTCCATGCGGTGTTCAACATTAACCAGCTCCGTGCTGCATTTGCCAGTAACCAGCTCCGTCCGTGTTTACCAGTAACCAGCTCAGTGCCCTGTTCGCCAGTAAACAGCTCCACGCCATGGTCACCATTAACCATGTCTGTGTCGTGTTCACCAGTAACCATCTCCATGCGGTGTTCACTAGTAACCAGCTCCGTGCCATGTTCACCAGTAAACAGCTCCACACCGTTTTCACTTGTAACCAGCTCAACGCCGTGTTCACCAGTAACCAGCTCCGGGCTGTCTTCAACAGTTACCAGATCCGTGCTGTGATCACCAGTAACCAGCTCCACAACGTGTTTACCAGTAACCAGTTCCGTGCCGTGTTCACCAGTAACCAGCTCCGTGCCATGTTCACCAGTAACCAGCTCCGCTACGTGTTCACCCGTAACCAACTCCACACCGTGTTCACCAGTAAACAGCTCCACGCCATGTTCACCAGTAACCAGCTGCACACCGTGTTCACTAGTAACCAGCACCATGCCGTGTCCACCATTAACCAGCTCCATGCCGTGTTCACCAGTAACCAGCTCCATGCGGTGTTCAACAGTAACCAGCACCAGGCTGTGTTCACCATTAACCAGCTCCATGCCATGTTCACCAGTAACCAGATCCACACCTTGTTCACAAGTAACCAGCTCCACGCCCAGATCACCATTAATCGGCTACACACCATGTAGACCAGTAACCAGCTGCATGCTGTGTTAACCAATAACCAGCTCCGTGCTCTGTTCACCAGCAATCAGCTCCATGCCCTGTTTGCCAGTAACCAGCTCTGTGCTCTGTTCCCCAGGAACCAGATCAATGCCGTGTTCACCAGTAACCAGCTCCGTGCCGTGTTCAAAACTAACCAGCTCCGTGCCGTGTTCACCAGTAACCAGCACCACACTGTGTTCGCCAGTATCCAGCTCTGTGCCATGTTCAACAGTAACCAACTCCCCGCCGTGTTCACCAGTAACCAGCTCCACACTGTGTTCAACAGTACCCAACCCCGTGCCATGTTCACCAGTTACCAGCTCCATGCTATGTTCACGAGTAACCAGCGCCAGGCCATGTTCACCAGTAACCAGCTGCACGCCGTGTTCGCCAGTAACCAGCTCCATGCCGAGTTCACCAGTAACCAGCTCCACAATGTGTTCACCAGTAACCAGCTATGCGCCGTGTTCACCAGCAAGCAGCTCAATGCCTTTTTCACCTGTAACCAGCTCCACACCCTTTTCAGCAGTAACCAGCTCCGTGCCGTGTTCACCAGTAACCAGCTCCACACCATGTTCACCAGCAACCTGCTCCGTGCCGTGTTCACCAGTAACCAGCTACGCCCCGTGTTCTTCAATAAACAGTTCTGAGCCGTGTTCAGCAGTTACCAGCTCTGCGCCATGTTCACCAGTAACCAGCTCCATGCCGCGTTCACCATTAACCATCTCCACGCCACGTTCACCAGTAACCAGCTCCACACCGTGTTCACCAATAATCAGCTCCGTGTCGTGTTCACCAGTAACCAGCACCGTGCCGTCTTCACCAGTCAACAGATTCATGCCGTATTCACCAGTAACCAGCTCCGTGCCGTGTTCACAAGTATCCAGCTACATGCCGTGTTCGCCAGTAACCTGCTCCACGCCATGTTCACCAGTAATCAGCTCCACGCCATGTTCACCAGTAACCAGCTCCATGCGGTGTTCAACATTAACCAGCTCCATGCCGTGTTCATCAGTAACCAGCTATGTGCCGTGTTCACCAGTAACCAGCTGCACAGTGTGTTTACCAGTAACCAGCTCCACGCCGTGTTCACTAGTAAACAGCTCCATGCTGATTTATCCAGTAACAAGCTCCGTGATGTATTCAACAGTAACCAGGTCCACGCCGCGTTCACCAGTAACCACCTCCACACCGTGCTCACCAGTAACCAGCTGCACACCATGTTCACCAGTAACTAGCTCCATGCGGTTTTCAACAGTAACCAGCTCCGTGCTGCATTTGCCAGTAACCAGCTCCGTGCCATGTTCACAAGTAACCAGCTCCATGCCATGTTCACCAGTAACCAGCTCCGCTTCATGTTCACGCGTAACCAACTCCACACCGTGTTCACCAGTAACCAGCTCCACGCGGTGTTCACCAGTAGCCATCTCCACACCGTAACCAGCACCTTGCCGTGTCCACCATTAACCAGCTCCATGCCGTGTTCACCAGTAACCAGATCCATGTGGTGTTCAATAGTAACCAGCACCAGGCCGTGTTCACCATTCACCAGCTCCATGCCATGTTCACCAGTAACCAGCTTCCTGCCGTGTTCACCAGTAATGACCTCCGTACCATGCTCAACAGTAACCAGCCCCATGCCGTGTTCATCAGTAACGAGTTCCGTGCTGTATTCAACAGTAACAATGTCCGCACCGCGTTTGCCAGAAACCAGCTCTCTGCCATGTTGACCAGTAACCTGATCTGTGCCGTTTTCACAAGTAACCAGCTCCGTGCCACGTTCACCAGTAACCATCTCTGCGCCATGTTCGCCCGTAACCAGCTCCACAACGTGTTCACCGGTAACCAGCTCCGTGCGGTGTTCACCAGTAAACAGCTCCATGAAGTGTTCACCAGTAACCTGATCGGTGCCGTGTTCACCAGTAACCAGCTCCACGCTATGTTCACCAGTGATGAGCTCCATGCCGTGTTCACCAGTAACCAGCTCCGTGCCATGTTCACCAGTAGCCAGCTCTGCGCTGTGTTCGCCAGTAACCAGCTCCACACCACGTTCACCAGTAATCAGCTCCACGCTGCGTTTGCCAGTAACTAGTTCCATGCCACGTTCACCAGCTCAACAATGTGTTCACCTGTAGCCAGCTCCACGCCTTGTTCACCAGTAAGCAGCTCCACGCCTTTTTAACCAGTAACCAGCTCTGTGCCGTGTTCACCAGTAACCAGCTCCACACCGTGTTCACCAGTAACCAGCTCCACACCGTGTTCACCAGTAACCAGCTCCGTGCCGTGTTCACCAGTAACCAGCTACGCCCCGTGTTCGCCAATAACCAGTTCTGAGCCGCGTTCACCAGTAACCAGCTCTGTGCCGTGTTCACCAGTATCCAGCTCCATGCCACGTTCACCATTAACGACCTCCATGCCACGTTCACCAATAACCTGCTCTGTGCCGTGTTCACCAGTAACTGGCTCCACAACGTGTTCATCAGTAACCAGCTCCACACCGTGTTCACCAGTAATTAGCTCCGCATCGTGTTTGTCAGTAACCAGCTCCACGCCGTGTTCACCAGTAACCAGCACTGTGCCATCTTCACCAGTCAACAGATTCATGCCGTGTTCACGAGTAACCAGCTCCGTGCCATGTTCACCAGTATCCAGCTACATGCCGTGTTCGCCAGTAACCTGCTCCAGGTCATGTTCACCAGTAACCAGCTCCAGGCCATGTTCATCAGTAACCAGCTCCATGCGGTGTTCAACATTAACCAGCTCCAAGCGATGTTCATCAGTAACCAGCTCTGTGCCGTGTTCACCAGTAACCAGCTGCACAGTGTGTTTACCAGTAACCAGCTCCACGCCGTGTTCACTAGTAAACAGCTCCATGCTGTGTTCTCCAGTAACGTGCTGCGTGGCATATTCAACAGTAATCAGATCCACGTCGTGTTCACCAGTAACCAGCTCCATGCCGTGTTTACCAGTAACGAGCTCCGTTTCGTATTCAACAGTAACCAGGTCCGCGCCGCGTTCACCAGTAACCACCTCCACACCGTGTTCACCAGTAACCAGCTCCACACCATGTTCACCAGTAACCAGCTCCACGCCATGTTCACCAGTAACCAGCTCCGCACCGTGTTCGCTAGTAACCAGCTCCATGCTGCATTTGCCACTAACCAGCTCCGTGCTGTGTTCACCAGTAACCAATTCCAGGCCGTGTTCGCCAGTAACCAGCTCCGCATCGTGCTCGCCAGTAACCAGCTCCACACTGATTTTACCATTAACCAGCTCCACACTGTGTTCACAAGTAACCAGCTCCATGCCGTGTTCACCAGTAACCAGCACCGTGCAGTCTTCACCAGTCAACAGATTCATGTTGTGTTCACCAGTCACCAGCTCTGTCCGTGTTTACCAGTAACCAGCTCAGTGCCCTGTTCGCCAGTAAACAGCTCCACACCATGGTAACCATTAACCATCTCTGTGTCGTGTTCACCAGTAACCATCTCAATTCGGTGTTCACTAGTAACCAGTTCCGTGCCGTGTTCACCTGTAAACAGCTCCGTGCCATGTTCACCAGTAAACAGTTCCACACTGTTTTCACTAGTAACCAGCTCCACGCTGTGTTCACCAGTAATCTGCTCCGCGCCGTGTTCGCCAGTAACCAGCTCCACGCCCAGTTCACCAGTAACCAGCTACACACCGTGTAGACCAGTAACCAGCTGCACGCTGTGTTAACCAATAACCAGCTCCGTGCTCTGTTCACCAGTAATCAGCTCCATGCACTGTTCGCCAGTAACCAGCTCCGTGCTCTGTTCCCCAGTAACAAGATCAATGCCGTGTTCACCAGTAACCAGCTCCATGCCGTGTTCAAAAGTAACCAGCTCCGTGCCGTGTTCACCAGTAACCAGCTCCACACTGTGTTCGCCAGTATCCAAGTAACCTGCTCCGTTCCGTCTTCACCATTAACCAGCTCCGTGCCATGTTCACCAGTAACCAGCTGCATGCCGCGTTCGCCAGTAATCAGCTCAGTGCCGAGATCACCAGTAACCAGCTCCACAATGTGTTCACCAGTAGCCAGCTCCACGCCGTGTTCACCAGTAAGCAGCTCCACGCCTTTTTAACCAGTAACCAGCTGCACGCCTTTTTAACCAGTAACCAGCTCTGTGCCGTGTTCACCACTAACCAGCTCCACACCGTGTTCACCAGTAACCAGCTCCGTGCCGTGTTCACCAGTAACCAGCTACGCCCCGTGTTCGCCAATAACCAGTTCTGAGCCGCGTTCACCAGTAACCAGCTCTGTGCCATGTTCACCAGTAACCTGCTCCGTTCCTTCTTCACCATTAACCAGCTCCGTGCCATGTTCACCAGTAACCAGCTGCATGCCGCGTTCGCCAGTAATCAGCTCAGTGCCGAGATCACCAGTAACCAGCTCCACAATGTGTTCACCAGTAGCCAGCTCCACGCCGTGTTCACCAGTAAGCAGCTCCACGCCTTTTTAACCAGTAACCAGCTCTGTGCCGTGTTCACCACTAACCAGCTCCACACCGTGTTCACCAGTAACCAGCTCCGTGCCGTGTTCACCAGTAACCAGCTACGCCCCGTGTTCGCCAATAACCAGTTCTGAGCCGCGTTCACCAGTAACCAGCTCTGTGCCGTGTTCACCAGTATCCAGCTCCATGCAACGTTCACCATTAACCAGCACCATGCCACGTTCACCAGTAACCAGCTCTGTGCCGTGTTCACCAGTAACTGGCTCCACAACGTGTTCATCAGTAACCAGCTCCACACCATGTTCACCAGTAATCAGCTCCGCGTCGTGTTCGCCAGTAACCAGCTCCACGCCGTGTTCACCAGTAACCAGCACTGTGCCATCTTCACCAGTCAACAGATTCATGCCGTGTTCACGAGTAACCAGCTCCATGCCATGTTCACCAGTATCCAGCTACATGCCGTGTTCGCCAGTAACCTGCTCCAGGTCATGTTCACCAGTAACCAGCTCCAGGCCATGTTCATCAGTAACCAGCTCCATGCGGTGTTCAACATTAACCAGCTCCAAGCCATGTTCATCAGCAACCAGCTCTGTGCCGTGTTCACCAGTAACCAGCTGCACACTCTGTTTACCAGTAACCAGCTCCACACCGTGTTCACTAGTAACCAGCTCCATGCTGTGTTCTCCAGTAATGAGCTGCGTGGCATATTCAACAGTAATCAGATCCACGTCGTGTTCACCAGTAACCAGCTCCATGCCCTTTTCACCAGTAACGAGCTCCGTTTCGTATTCAACAGTAACCAGGTCTGCACCGCATTCACCAGTAACCACCTCCACACTGTGTTCACCAGTAACCAGCTCCACACCATGTTCACCAGTAACCAGCTCCACGCCATGTTCACCAGTAACCAGCTCCGCACGGTGTTCGCTAGTAACCAGCTCCAGGCTGCATTTGCCACTAACCAGCTCCGTGCTGTGTTCACCAGTAACCAATTCCAGGCCGCGTTCACCAGTAACCAGCTCCGCATCGTGCTCGCCAGTAACCAGCTCCACACTGATTGTACCATTAACCAGCTCCACACTGTGTTCACAAGTAACCAGCTCCACGCCGTGTTCACCAGTAACCAGCACCATGCAGTCTTCGCCAGTCAACAGATTCATGTCGTGTTCACCAGTCACCAGCTCTGTCCGTGTTTACCAGTAACCAGCTCAGTGCCCTGTTCGCCAGTAAACAGCTCCACACCATGGTCACCATTAACCATCTCTGTGTCGTGTTCACCAGTAACCATCTCCATGCGGTGTTCACTAGTAACCAGTTCCGTGCCGTGTTCACCTGTAACCATCTCCGTGCCATGTTCACCAGTAAACAGCTCTACACCGTTTTCACTAGTAACCAGCTCCACGCTGTGTTCACCAGTAATCTGCTCCGCGCCGTGTTCGCCAGTAACCAGCTCCACGCCGTGTTCACCAGTAACCAGCACCGTGCCGTCTTCACCAGTCAACAGAACCATGCCGTGTTCACCAGTATCCAGCTCCGTGCCATGTTCACCAGTATCCAGCTACATGCCGTGTTCGCCAGTAACCTGCTCCACGTCATGTTCACCAGTAACCAGCTCCACGCCATGTTCACCAGTAACCAGCTCCATGCGGTGTTCAACATTAACCAGCTCCAAGCCGTGTTCATCAGTAACGAGCTCTGTGCCGTGTTCACCAGTAACCAGCTGCACAATCTGTTTACCAGTAACCAGCTCCACGCCGTGTTCACTAGTAACCAGCTCCATGCTGTGTTCTCCAGTAACGAGGTGCATGGCATATTCAACAGTAACCAGATCCACGTCGTGTTCACCAGTAACCAGCTCCATGCTGTGTTCACCAGTAACGAGCTCCGCTTCGTATTCAACAGTAACCAGGTCCGCGCCGCGTTCACCAGTAACCAGCTCCACACCATGTTCACCAGTAACCAGCTCCATGCCATGTTCACCAGTAACCAGCTCCGCGCCGTGTTCTCTAGTAACCAGCTCCATGCTGCTTTTGCCACTAACCAGCTCCGTGCTGTGTTCACCAGTAACCAATTCCAGGCCGTGTTCGCCACTAACCAGCTCTGCATCGTGCTCGCCAGTAACCAGCTCCACACTGTTTTTACCATTAACCAGCTCCACACTGTGTTCACAAGTAACCAGCTCCACGCCGTGTTCACCAGTAACCAGTACCGTGCTGTCTTCACCGGTCAACAGATTCATGCCGTGTTCACCAGTCACCAGCTCAGTCCGTGTTTACCAGTAACCAGCTCAGTGCCCTGTTCGCCAGTAAACAGCTCCACACCATGGTCACCATTAACCATCTCTGTGTCGTGTTCACCAGTAACCATCTCCTTGCAGTGTTCACTAGTAACAAGTTCCGTTCCGTGTTCACCTGTAACCATCTCCGTGCCATGTTCACCAGTAAACAGCTCCACACCGTTTTCACTAGTAACCAGCTCCATGCCGTGTTCACCTGTAACCAGCTCCGTGCTGTGTTCAACAGTAACCAGCTCCATGCTGTGATCACCAGTAACCAGCTCTGTGCCGTGTTCAACAGTAACCTGCTCCGTGTCGTGTTCACCAGCAACCAGCTCATACAACGTGTTCACCAGTAACCAGCTCCATGCTCTGTTCCCCAGGAACCAGATCAATGCCATGTTCACCAGTCACCAGCTGCAGGCCGTGTTCGCCAGTAATCAGCGCAGTTCCGAGATCACCAGTAACCATCTCCACAATGTGTTCACCAGTAGCCAGCTCCACGCCGTGTTCACCAGTAAGCAGCTCCACGCCTTTTTCACCAGTAACCAGCTCCACGCCTTTTTAACCAGTAACCAGCTCTGTGCCGTGTCCACCAGTAACCAGCTCCACACCGTGTTCACCAGTAACCAGCTCCGTGCCGTGTTCACCAGTAACCAGCTACGCCCCGTGTTCGCCAATAACCAGTTCTGAGCCGTGTTCACCAGTAACCAGCTCTGTGCCGTGTTCACCAGTATCCAGCTCCATGCCACGTTCACCATTAACCAGCTCCATGCCACGTTCACCAGTAACCAGCTCTGTGCCGTGTTCACCAGTAACTGGCTCCACAACGTGTTCATCAGTAACCAGCTCCACACCGTGTTCACCAGTAATCAGCTCCTCGTCGTGTTCACCATTAACCAGCTCCACGCAGTGTTCACCAGTAACCAGCACTGTGCCATCTTCACCAGTCAACAGATTCATGCCGTGTTCACCAGAAACCAGCTCCGTGCCATGTTCACCAGTATCCAGCTACATGTCGTGTTCGCCAGTAACCTGCTCCACGTCATGTTCACCAGTAGCCAGCTCCAGGCCATGTTCATCAGTAACCAGCTCCATGCGGTGTTCAACATTAACCAGCTCCAAGCCATGTTCATCAGTAACCAGCTCTGTGCCGTGTTCACCAGTAACCAGCTGCACAGTGTGTTTACCAGTAACCAGCTCCACGCCGTGTTCACTATTAAACAGCTCCATGCTGTGTTCTCCAGTAACGTGCTGCGTGGCATATTCAACAGTAATCAGATCCACGTCATGTTCACCAGTAACCAGCTCCATGCCGTGTTCACCAGTAACGAGCTCCGTTTCGTATTCAACAGTAACCAGGTCCGCGCCGCATTCACCAGTAACCACCTCCACACCGTGTTCACCAGTAACCAGCTCCACACCATGTTCACCAGTAACCAGCTCCACGCCATGTTCACCAGTAACCAGCTCCGCACCATGTTCGCTAGTAACCAGCTCCATGCTGCATTTGCCACTAACCAGCTCCGTGCTGTGTTCACCAGTAACCAATTCCAGGCCGTGTTCACCAGTAACCAGCTCCGCATCGTGCTCGCCAGTAACCAGCTCCACACTGATTTTACCATTAACCAGCTCCACACTGTGTTCACAAGTAACCAGCTCCACGCCGTGTTCACCAGTAACCAGCACCGTGCAGTCTTCACCAGTCAACAGATTCATGCCGTGTTCACCAGTCACCAGCTCTGTCCGTGTTTACCAGTAACCAGCTCAGTGCCCTGTTCGCCAGTAAACAGCTCCACACCATGGTCACCATTAACCATCTCTGTCTCGTGTTCACCAGTAACCATCTCAAAGCGGTGTTCACTAGTAACCAGTTCCGTGCCGTGTTCACCTGTAACCAGCTCCGTGCCATATTCACCAGTAAACAGTTCCACACTGTTTTCACTAGTAACCAGCTCCACGCTGTGTTCACCAGTAAACTTCTCCATGCCGTGTTCGCCAGTAACCAGCTCCACGCCCAGTTCACCAGTAACCAGCTACACACCGTGTAGACCAGTAACCAGCTGCACGCTGTGTTAACCAATAACCAGCTCCGTGCTCTGTTCACCAGTAATCAGCTCCATGCATTGTTCGCCAGTAACCAGCTCCGTGCTCTGTTCCCCAGTAACAAGATCAATGCCGTGTTCACCAGTAACCAGCTCCATGCCGTGTTCAAAAGTAACCAGCTCCGTGCCGTGTTCACCAGTAACCAGCTCCACACTGTGTTCGCCAGTATCCAAGTCTGTGCCGTGTTCAACAGCAACCAGCTCCACACTGTGTTCAACAGTAACCAGCTCCGTGCCATGTTCACCAGTAACCAGCTCCGTTCCTTCTTCACCATTAACCAGATCCGTGCCATATTCACCAGTAACCAGCTGCATGCCGCGTTCGCCAGTAATCAGCTCAGTGCCGAGATCACCAGTAACCAGCTCCACAATGTGTTCACCAGTAGCCAGCTCCACGCCGTGTTCACCAGTAAGCAGCTCCACGCATTTTTAACCAGTAACCAGTTCTGTGCCGTGTTCACCAGTAACCAGCTCCACACCGTGTTCACCAGTAACCAGCTCCACACCGTATTCACCAGTAACCAGCTCCGTGCCGTGTTCACCAGTAACCAGCTACGCCCCGTGTTCGCCAATAACCAGTTCTGAGCCGCGTTCACCAGTAACCAGCTCCATGCCACGTTCACCATTAACCACCTCCATGCCACGTTCACCAATAATCTGCTCTGTGCCGTGTTCACCAGTAACTGGCTCCACAACGTGTTCATCAGTAACCAGCTCCACACCGTGTTCACCAGTAATCAGCTCCGCATCGTGTTCGTCAGTAACCAGCTCCACGCCGTGTTCACCAGTAACCAGCACTGTACCATCTTCACCAGTCAACAGATTCATGCCGTGTTCACGAGTAACCAGCTCCGTGCCATGTTCACCAGTATCCAGCTACATGCCGTGTTCGCCAGTAACCTGCTCCAGGTCATGTTCACCAGTAACCAGCTCCAGGCCATGTTCATCAGTAACCAGCTCCAGGCCATGTTCATCAGTATCCAGCTCCATGCGGTGTTCAACATTAACCAGCTCCAAGCGATGTTCATCAGTAACCAGCTCTGTGCCGTGTTCACCAGTAACCAGCTGCACAGTGTGTTTACCAGTAACCAGCTCCACGCCGTGTTCACTAGTAAACAGCTCCATGCTGTGTTCTCCAGTAACGTGCTGCGTGGCATATTCAACAGTAATCAGATCCACGTCGTGTTCACCAGTAACCAGCTCCATGCCGTGTTCACCAGTAACGAGCTCCGTTTCGTATTCAACAGTAACCAGGTCCGCGCCGCGTTCACCAGTAACCACCTCCACACCGTGTTCACCAGTAACCAGCTCCACACCATGTTCACCAGTAACCAGCTCCACGCCATGTTCACCAGTAACCAGCTCCGCACGGTGTTCGATAGTAACCAGCTCCATGCTGCATTTGCCACTAACCAGCTCCGTGCTGTGTTCACCAGTAACCAATTCCAGGCCGTGTTCGCCAGTAACCAGCTCCGCATCGTGCTTGCCAGTAACCAGCTCCACACTGATTTTACCATTAACCAGCTCCACACTGTGTTCACAAGTAACCAGCTCCACGCCGTGTTCACCAGTAACCAGCACCGTGCAGTCTTCACCAGTCAACAGATTCATGCCGTGTTCACCAGTCACCAGCTCTGTCCGTGTTTACCAGTAGCCAGCTCAGTGCCCTGTTCGCCAGTAAACAGCTCCACACCATGGTAACCATTAACCATCTCTGTGTCGTGTTCACCAGTAACCATCTCAATGCGGTGTTCACTAGTAACCAGTTCCGTGCCGTGTTCACCTGTAACCAGCTCCGTGCCATGTTCACCAGTAAACAGTTCCACACCGTTTTCACTAGTAACCAGCTCCACGCTGTGTTCACCAGTAATCTGCTCAGCGCCGTGTTCGCCAGTAACCAGCTCCACGCCCAGTTCACCAGTAACCAGCTACACACCGTGTAGACCAGTAACCAGCTGCACGCTGTGTTAACCAATAACCAGCTCCGTGCTCTGTTCACCAGTAATCAGCTCCATGCACTGTTCGCCAGTAACCAGCTCCGTGCTCTGTTCCCCAGTAACAAGATCAATGCCGTGTTCACCAGTAACCAGCTCCATGCCGTGTTCAAAAGTAACCAGCTCCGTGCCGTGTTCACCAGTAACCAGCTCCACACTGTGTTCGCCAGTATCCAAGTCTGTGCCGTGTTCAACAGCAACCAGCTCCACACTGTGTTCAACAGTAACCAGCTCCGTGCCATGTTCACCAGTAACCTGCTCCGTTCCTTCTTCACCATTAACCAGCTCCGTGCCATGTTCACCAGTAACCAGCTGCATGCCGCGTTCGCCAGTAATCAGCTCAGTGCCGAGATCACCAGTAACCAGCTCCACAATGTGTTCACCAGTAACTGGCTCCACAACGTGTTCATCAGTAACCAGCTCCACACCATGTTCACCAGTAATCAGCTCCGCGTCGTGTTCGCCAGTAACCAGCTCCACGCCGTCTTCACCAGTAACCAGCACTGTGCCATCTTCACCAGTCAACAGATTCATGCCGTGTTCGCCAATAACCAGTTCTGAGCCGCGTTCACCAGTATCCAGCTCCATGCCACGTTCACCATTAACCACCTCCATGCCACGTTCACCAATAACCTGCTCTGTGCCGTGTTCACCAGTAACTGGCTCCACAACGTGTTCATCAGTAACCAGCTCCACACCGTGTTCACCAGTAATCAGCTCCACACTGTGTTCGCCAGTATCCAAGTCTGTGCCGTGTTCAACAGCAACCAGCTCCACACTGTGTTCAACAGTAACCAGCTCTGTGCCATGTTCACCAGTAACCTGCTCCGTTCCTTCTTCACCATTAACCAGCTCCGTGCCATGTTCACCAGTAACCAGCTGCATGCCGCGTTCGCCAGTAATCAGCTCAGTGCCGAGATCACCAGTAACCAGCTCCACAATGTGTTCACCAGTAGCCAGCTCCACGCCGTGTTCACCAGTAAGCAGCTCCACGCCTTTTTCACCAGTAACCAGCTCCACGCCTTTTTAACCAGTCACCAGCTCTGTGCCGTGTTCACCACTAACCAGCTCCACACCGTGTTCACCAGTAACCAGCTCCGTGCCGTGTTCACCAGTAACCAGCTACGCCCCGTGTTCACCAATAACCAGTTCTGAGCCGCGTTCACCAGTAACCAGCTCTGTGCCGTGTTCACCAGTATCCAGCTCCATGCCACGTTCACCATTAACCAGCACCATGCCACGTTCACCAGTAACCAGCTCTGTGCCGTGTTCACCAGTAACTGGCTCCACAACGTGTTCATCAGTAACCAGCTCCACACCATGTTCACCAGTAATCAGCTCCGCGTCGTGTTCGCCAGTAACCAGCTCCACGCCGTGTTCACCAGTAACCAGCACTGTGCCATCTTCACCAGTCAACAGATTCATGCCGTGTTCACGAGTAACCAGCTCCATGCCATGTTCACCAGTATCCAGCTACATGCCGTGTTCGCCAGTAACCTGCTCCAGGTCATGTTCACCAGTAACCAGCTCCAGGCCATGTTCATCAGTAACCAGCTCCATGCGGTGTTCAACATTAACCAGCTCCAAGCCATGTTCATCAGCAACCAGCTCTGTGCCGTGTTCACCAGTAACCAGCTGCACACTCTGTTTACCAGTAACCAGCTCCACACCGTGTTCACTAGTAACCAGCTCCATGCTGTGTTCTCCAGTAATGAGCTGCGTGGCATATTCAACAGTAATCAGATCCACGTCATGTTCAACAGTAACCAGCTCCATGCCCTTTTCACCAGTAACGAGCTCCGTTTCGTATTCAACAGTAACCAGGTCTGCACCGCATTCACCAGTAACCACCTCCACACCGTGTTCACCAGTAACCAGCTCCGCACGGTGTTCGCTAGTAACCAGCTCCATGCTGCATTTGCCACTAACCAGCTCCGTGCTGTGTTCACCAGTAACCAATTCCAGGCCGCGTTCACCAGTAACCAGCTCCGCATCGTGCTCGCCAGTAACCAGCTCCACACTGATTGTACCATTAACCAGCTCCACACTGTGTTCACAAGTAACCAGCTCCACGCCGTGTTCACCAGTAACCAGCACCGTGCAGTCTTCACCAGTCAACAGATTCATGTCGTGTTCACCAGTCACCAGCTCTGTCCGTGTTTACCAGTAACCAGCTCAGTGCCCTGTTCGCCAGTAAACAGCTCCACACCATGGTAACAATTAACCATCTCTGTGTCGTGTTCACCAGTAACCATCTCCATGCGGTGTTCACTAGTAACCAGTTCCGTGCCGTGTTCACCTGTAACCATCTCCATGCCATGTTCACCAGTAAACAGCTCCACACCGTTTTCACTAGTAACCAGCTCCACGCTGTGTTCACCAGTAATCTGCTCTGCGCCGTGTTCGCCAGTAACCAGCTCCACGCCGTGTTCACCAGTAACCAGCACCGTGCCGTCTTCACCAGTATCCAGCTACATGCCGTGTTCGCCAGTAACCTGCTCCACGTCATGTTCACCAGTAACCAGCTCCACGCCATGTTCACCAGTAACCAGCTCCATGCGGTGTTCAACATTAACCAGCTCCAAGCCGTGTTCATCAGTAACGAGCTCTGTGCCGTGTTCACCAGTAACCAGCTGCACAGTCTGTTTACCAGTAACC
This sequence comes from Isurus oxyrinchus, assembly GCA_026770705.1. Lineage (NCBI taxonomy): Eukaryota > Metazoa > Chordata > Chondrichthyes > Lamniformes > Lamnidae > Isurus > Isurus oxyrinchus. The sequence continues at coordinate 2,025,429 of JANJGN010000014.1, read as the reverse complement.
AGCTCCACGCCGTGTTCACTAGTAACCAGCTCCATGCTGTGTTCTCCAGTAACGAGCTGCATGGCATATTCAACAGTAACCAGATCCACGTCGTGTTCACCAGTAACCAGCTCCATGCTGTGTTCACCAGTAATGAGCTCCGCTTCGTTTTCAACAGTAACCAGGTCCGCGCCGCGTTCACCAGTAACCAGCTCCACACCATGTTCACCAGTAACCAGCTCCATGCCATGTTCACCAGTAACCAGCTCCGCGCCGTGTTCTCTAGTAACCAGCTCCATGCTGCTTTTGCCACTAACCAGCTCCGTGCTGTGTTCACCAGTAACCAATTCCAGGCCGTGTTCGCCAGTAACCAGCTCCGCATCGTGCTCGCCAGTAACCAGCTCCACACTGTTTTTACCATTAACCAGCTCCACACTGTGTTCACCAGTAACCAGCTCCACGCCGTGTTCACCAGTAACCAGTACCGTGCTGTCTTCACCGGTCAACAGATTCATGCCGTGTTCACCAGTCACCAGCTCAGTCCGTGTTTACCAGTAACCAGCTCAGTGCCCTGTTCGCCAGTAAACAGCTCCACACCATGGTCACCATTAACCATCTCTGTGTCGTGTTCACCAGTAACCATCTCCTTGCAGTGTTCACTAGTAACCATTTCCGTTCCGTGTTCACCTGTAACCATCTCCGTGCCATGTTCATCAGTAAACAGCTCCACACCGTTTTCACTAGTAACCAGCTCCATGCCGTGTTCACCTCTAACCAGCTCCGTGCCGTGTTCAACAGTAACCAGCGCCATGCTGTGATCACCAGTAACCAGCTCTGTGCCGTGTTCAACAGTAACCAGCTCCGTGTCGTGTTCACTAGCAACCAGCTCATACAACGTGTTCACCAGTAACCAGCTCCATGCTCTGTTCCCCAGGAACCAGATCAATGCCATGTTCACCAGTCACCAGCTGCAGGCCGTGTTCGCCAGTAATCAGCGCAGTGCCGAGATCACCAGTAACCAGCTCCACAATGTGTTCACCAGTAGCCAGCTCCACGCCGTGTTCACCAGTAAGCAGCTCCACGCCTTTTTCACCAGTAACCAGCTCCACGCCTTTTTAACCAGTAACCAGCTCTGTGCCGTGTCCACCAGTAACCAGCTCCACACCGTGTTCACCAGTAACCAGCTCCGTGCCGTGTTCACCAGTAACCAGCTACGCCCCGTGTTCGCCAATAACCAGTTCTGAGCCGTGTTCACCAGTAACCAGCTCTGTGCCGTGTTCACCAGTATCCAGCTCCATGCCACGTTCACCATTTACCAGCTCCATGCCACGTTCACCAGTAACCAGCTCTGTGCCGTGTTCACCAGTAACTGGCTCCACAACGTGTTCATCAGTAACCAGCTCCACACCGTGTTCACCAGTAATCAGCTCCTTGTCGTGTTCACCATTAACCAGCTCCACGCAGTGTTCACCAGTAACCAGCACTGTGCCATCTTCACCAGTCAACAGATTCATGCCGTGTTCACCAGAAACCAGCTCCGTGCCATGTTCACCAGTATCCAGCTACATGTCGTGTTCGCCAGTAACCTGCTCCACGTCATGTTCACCAGTAGCCAGCTCCAGGCCATGTTCATCAGTAACCAGCTCCATGCGGTGTTCAACATTAACCAGCTCCAAGCCATGTTCATCAGTAACCAGCTCTGTGCCGTGTTCACCAGTAACCAGCTGCACAGTGTGTTTACCAGTAACCAGCTCCACGCCGTGTTCACTAGTAAACAGCTCCATGCTGTGTTCTCCAGTAACGTGCTGCGTGGCATATTCAACAGTAATCAGATCCACGTCGTGTTCACCAGTAACCAGCTCCATGCCGTGTTCACCAGTAACGAGCTCCGTTTCGTATTCAACAGTAACCAGGTCCGCGCCGCGTTCACCAGTAACCACCTCCACACCGTGTTCACCAGTAACCAGCTCCACACCATGTTCACCAGTAACCAGCTCCACGCCATGTTCACCAGTAACCAGCTCCGCACCATGTTCGCTAGTAACCAGCTCCATGCTGCATTTGCCACTAACCAGCTCCGTGCTGTGTTCACCAGTAACCAATTCCAGGCCGTGTTCGCCAGTAACCAGCTCCGCATCGTGCTCGCCAGTAACCAGCTCCACACTGATTTTACCATTAACCAGCTCCACACTGTGTTCACAAGTAACCAGCTCCACGCCGTGTTCACCAGTAACCAGCACCGTGCAGTCTTCACCAGTCAACAGATTCATGCCGTGTTCACCAGTCACCAGCTCTGTCCGTGTTTACCAGTAACCAGCTCAGTGCCCTGTTCGCCAGTAAACAGCTCCACACCATGGTCACCAATAACCATCTCTGTCTCGTGTTCACCAGTAACCATCTCAAAGCGGTGTTCACTAGTAACAAGTTCCGTGCCGTGTTCACCTGTAACCAGCTCCGTGCCATGTTCACCAGTAAACAGTTCCACACTGTTTTCACTAGTAACCAGCTCCACGCTGTGTTCACCAGTAAACTTCTCCATGCCGTGTTCGCCAGTAACCAGCTCCACGCCCAGTTCACCAGTAACCAGCTACACACCGTGTAGACCAGTAACCAGCTGCACGCTGTGTTAACCAATAACCAGCTCCGTGCTCTGTTCACCAGTAATCAGCTCCATGCACTGTTCGCCAGTAACCAGCTCCGTGCTCTGTTCCCCAGTAACAAGATCAATGCCGTGTTCACCAGTAACCAGCTCCATGCCGTGTTCAAAAGTAACCAGCTCCGTGCCGTGTTCACCAGTAACCAGCTCCACACTGTGTTCGCCAGTATCCAAGTCTGTGCCGTGTTCAACAGCAACCAGCTCCATACTGTGTTCAACAGTAACCAGCTCCGTGCCATGTTCACCAGTAACCAGCTCCGTTCCTTCTTCACCATTAACCAGATCCGTGCCATATTCACCAGTAACCAGCTGCATGCCGCGTTCGCCAGTAATCAGCTCAGTGCCGAGATCACCAGTAACCAGCTCCACAATGTGTTCACCAGTAGCCAGCTCCACGCCGTGTTCACCAGTAAGCAGCTCCACGCATTTTTAACCAGTAACCAGTTCTGTGCCGTGTTCACCAGTAACCAGCTCCACACCGTGTTCACCAGTAACCAGCTCCACACCGTGTTCACCAGTAACCAGCTCCGTGCCGTGTTCACCAGTAACCAGCTACGCCCCGTGTTCGCCAATAACCAGTTCTGAGCCGCGTTCACCAGTAACCAGCTCCATGCCACGTTCACCATTAACCACCTCCATGCCACGTTCACCAATAACCTGCTCTGTGCCGTGTTCACCAGTAACTGGCTCCACAACGTGTTCATCAGTAACCAGCTCCACACCGTGTTCACCAGTAATCAGCTCCGCATCGTGTTCGTCAGTAATCAGCTCCGCATCGTGTTCGTCAGTAACCAGCTCCACGCCGTGTTCACCAGTAACCAGCACTGTACCATCTTCACCAGTCAACAGATTCATGCCGTGTTCACGAGTAACCAGCTCTACACCGTTTTCGCTAGTAACCAGCTCCACGCTGTGTTCACCAGTAATCTGCTCCGCGCCGTGTTCGCCAGTAACCAGCTCCACGCCGTGTTCACCAGTAACCAGCACCGTGCCGTCTTCACCAGCAACAGAACCATGCCGTGTTCACCAGTATCCAGCTCCGTACCATGTTCACCAGTATCCAGCTACATGCCGTGTTCGCCAGTAACCTGCTCCACGTCATGTTCACCAGTAACCAGCCACACGCCATGTTCACCAGTAACCAGCTCCATGCGGTGTTCAACATTAACCAGCTCCAAACCGTGTTCATCAGTAACGAGCTCTGTGCCGTGTTTACCAGTAACCAGCTCCACGCCGTGTTCTCTAGTAACCAGCTCCATGCTGTGTTCTCCAGTAACGAGCTGCATTGCATATTCAACAGTAACCAGATCCACGTCGTGTTCACCAGTAACCAGCTCCATGCTCTGTTCACCAGTAACGAGCTCCACTTCGTATTCAACAGTAACCAGGTCCGCGCCGCGTTCACCAGTAACCAGCTCCACACCATGTTCACCAGTAACCAGCTCCATGCCATGTTCACCAGTAACCAGCTCCGCGCCGTGTTCTCTAGTAACCAGCTCCATGCTGCTTTTGCCACTAACCAGCTCCGTGCTGTGTTCACCAGTAACCAATTCCAGGCCGTGTTCGCCAGTAACCAGCTCCGCATCGTGCTCGCCAGTAACCAGCTCCACACTGTTTTTACCATTAACCAGCTCCACACTGTGTTCACAAGTAACCAGCTCCACGCCGTGTTCACCAGTAACCAGTACCGTGCTGTCTTCACCGGTCAACAGATTCATGCCGTGTTCACCAGTCACCAGCTCAGTCCGTGTTTACCAGTAACCAGCTCAGTGCCCTGTTCGCCAGTAAACAGCTCCACACCATGGTCACCATTAACCATCTCTGTGTCGTGTTCACCAGTAACCATCTCCTTGCAGTGTTCACTAGTAACAAGTTCCGTGCCGTGTTCACCTGTAACCAGCTCCATGCTATGTTCATCAGTAAACAGCTCCACACCGTTTTCACTTGTAACCAGCTCCACGCTGTGTTCACCAGTAATCTGCTCCGCGCCGTGTTCGCCAGTAACCAGCTCCACGCCGTGTTCACCAGTAACCAGCACTGTGCCGTCTTCACCAGTCAACAGAACCATGCCGTGTTCACCAGTATCCAGCTCCGTGCCATGTTCACCAGTATCCAGCTACATGCCGTGTTCACCAGTAACCTGCTCTACGTCATGTTCACCAGTAACCAGCTCCACGCCATGTTCACTAGTAACCAGCTCCATGCGGTTTTCAACATTAACCAGCTCCAAGCCGTGTTCATCAGTAACGAGCTCTGTGCCGTGTTCACCTGTAACCAGCTGCACAGTCTGTTTACCAGTAACCAGCTCCACGCCATGTTCACTAGTAACCAGCTCCATGCTGTTTTCTCCAGTAACGAGCTGCATGGCATATTCAACAGTAACCAGATCCACGTCGTGTTCACCAGTAACCAGCTCCATGCCGTGTTCACCAGTAACGAGCTCCGTTTCGTATTCAACAGTAACCAGGTCCGCGCCGCGTTCACCAGTAACCAGCTCCACACCATGTTCACCAGTAACCAGCTCCATGCCATGTTCACCAGTAACCAGCTCCGCGCCGTGTTCTCTAGAAACCAGCTCCATGCTGCTTTTGCCGCTAACCAGCTCCGTGCTGTGTTCACCAGTAACCAGCTCCACACTGTGTTCAACAGTACCCAACTCCATGCCATGTTCACGAGTTACCAGCTCCATGCTATGTTCACGAGTAACCAGCGCCAGGCCATGTTCACCAGTAACCAGATGCACACCGTGTTCGACAGTAACCAGCTCCATGCCGAGTTCACCAGTAACCAGCTCCACAACGTGTTCACCAGTAACCAACTACGCGCCGTGTTCACCAGCAAGCAGCTCAATGCCTTTTTCACCTGTAACCAGCTCCACACCCTTTTCAGCAGTAACCAGCTCCGTGCCGTGTTCACCAGTAACCAGCTCCACACTGTGTTCGCCAGTATCCAAGTCTGTGCCGTGTTCAACAGCAACCAGCTCCACACTGTGTTCAACAGTAACCAGCTCTGTGCCATGTTCACCAGTAACCTGCTCCGTTCCTTCTTCACCATTAACCAGCTCCGTGCCATGTTCACCAGTAACCAGCTGCATGCCGCGTTCGCCAGTAATCAGCTCAGTGCCGAGATCACCAGTAACCAGCTCCACAATGTGTTCACCAGTAGCCAGCTCCACGCCTTTTTCACCAGTAACCAGCTCCACGCCTTTTTAACCAGTAACCAGCTCTGTGCCGTGTTCACCACTAACCAGCTCCACACCGTGTTCACCAGTAACCAGCTCCGTGCCGTGTTCACCAGTAACCAGCTCCGCCCCGTGTTCGCCAATAACCAGTTCTGAGCCGCGTTCACCAGTATCCAGCTCTGTGCCGTGTTCACCAGTATCCAGCTCCATGCCACGTTCACCATTAACCAGCACCATGCCACGTTCACCAGTAACCAGCTCTGTGCCGTGTTCACCAGTAACTGGCTCCACAACGTGTTCATCAGTAACCAGCTCCACACCATGTTCACCAGTAATCAGCTCCGCGTCGTGTTCGCCAGTAACCAGCTCCACGCCGTGTTCACCAGTAACCAGCACTGTGCCATCTTCACCAGTCAACAGATTCATGCCGTGTTCACGAGTAACCAGCTCCATGCCATGTTCACTAGTAACCAGCTCCATGCTGTGTTCTCCAGTAATGAGCTGCGTGGCATATTCAACAGTAATCAGATCCACGTCGTGTTCACCAGTAACCAGCTCCATGCCCTGTTCACCAGTAACGAGCTCCGTTTCGTATTCAACAGTAACCAGGTCTGCACCGCATTCACCAGTAACCACCTCCACACCGTGTTCACCAGTAACCAGCTCCACACCATGTTCACCAGTAACCAGCTCCACGCCATGTTCACCAGTAACCAGCTCCGCACGGTGTTCGCTAGTAACCAGCTCCATGCTGCATTTGCCACTAACCAGCTCCGTGCTGTGTTCACCAGTAACCAATTCCAGGCCGCGTTCACCAGTAACCAGCTCTGCATCGTGCTCGCCAGTAACCAGCTCCACACTGATTGTACCATTAACCAGCTCCACACTGTGTTCACAAGTAACCAGCTGCACGCCGTGTTCACCAGTAACCAGCACCGTGCAGTCTTCACCAGTCAACAGATTCATGTCGTGTTCACCAGTCACCAGCTCTGTCCGTGTTTACCAGTAACCAGCTCAGTGCCCTGTTCGCCAGTAAACAGCTCCACACCATGGTCACCATTAACCATCTCTGTGTCGTGTTCACCAGTAACCATCTCCATGCGGTGTTCACTAGTAACCAGTTCCGTGCCGTGTTCACCTGTAACCATCTCCATGCCATGTTCACCAGTAAACAGCTCTACACCGTTTTCGCTAGTAACCAGCTCCACGCTGTGTTCACCAGTAATCTGCTCCGCGCCGTGTTCGCCAGTAACCAGCTCCACGCCGTGTTCACCAGTAACCAGCACCGTGCCGTCTTCACCAGTCAACAGAACCATGCCGTGTTCACCAGTATCCAGCTCCGTACCATGTTCACCAGTATCCAGCTACATGCCGTGTTCGCCAGTAACCTGCTCCACGTCATGTTCACCAGTAACCAGCCACACGCCATGTTCACCAGTAACCAGCTCCATGCGGTGTTCAACATTAACCAGCTCCAAACCGTGTTCATCAGTAACGAGCTCTGTGCCGTGTTTACCAGTAACCAGCTCCACGCCGTGTTCTCTAGTAACCAGCTCCATGCTGTGTTCTCCAGTAACGAGCTGCATTGCATATTCAACAGTAACCAGATCCACGTCGTGTTCACCAGTAACCAGCTCCATGCTCTGTTCACCAGTAACGAGCTCCACTTCGTATTCAACAGTAACCAGGTCCGCGCCGCGTTCACCAGTAACCAGCTCCACACCATGTTCACCAGTAACCAGCTCCATGCCATGTTCACCAGTAACCAGCTCCGCGCCGTGTTCTCTAGTAACCAGCTCCATGCTGCTTTTGCCACTAACCAGCTCCGTGCTGTGTTCACCAGTAACCAATTCCAGGCCGTGTTCGCCAGTAACCAGCTCCGCATCGTGCTCGCCAGTAACCAGCTCCACACTGTTTTTACCATTAACCAGCTCCACACTGTGTTCACAAGTAACCAGCTCCACGCCGTGTTCACCAGTAACCAGTACCGTGCTGTCTTCACCGGTCAACAGATTCATGCCGTGTTCACCAGTCACCAGCTCAGTCCGTGTTTACCAGTAACCAGCTCAGTGCCCTGTTCGCCAGTAAACAGCTCCACACCATGGTCACCATTAACCATCTCTGTGTCGTGTTCACCAGTAACCATCTCCTTGCAGTGTTCACTAGTAACAAGTTCCGTGCCGTGTTCACCTGTAACCAGCTCCATGCTATGTTCATCAGTAAACAGCTCCACACCGTTTTCACTTGTAACCAGCTCCACGCTGTGTTCACCAGTAATCTGCTCCGCGCCGTGTTCGCCAGTAACCAGCTCCACGCCGTGTTCACCAGTAACCAGCACTGTGCCGTCTTCACCAGTCAACAGAACCATGCCGTGTTCACCAGTATCCAGCTCCGTGCCATGTTCACCAGTATCCAGCTACATGCCGTGTTCACCAGTAACCTGCTCTACGTCATGTTCACCAGTAACCAGCTCCACGCCATGTTCACTAGTAACCAGCTCCATGCGGTTTTCAACATTAACCAGCTCCAAGCCGTGTTCATCAGTAACGAGCTCTGTGCCGTGTTCACCTGTAACCAGCTGCACAGTCTGTTTACCAGTAACCAGCTCCACGCCATGTTCACTAGTAACCAGCTCCATGCTGTTTTCTCCAGTAACGAGCTGCATGGCATATTCAACAGTAACCAGATCCACGTCGTGTTCACCAGTAACCAGCTCCATGCCGTGTTCACCAGTAACGAGCTCCGTTTCGTATTCAACAGTAACCAGGTCCGCGCCGCGTTCACCAGTAACCAGCTCCACACCATGTTCACCAGTAACCAGCTCCATGCCATGTTCACCAGTAACCAGCTCCGCGCCGTGTTCTCTAGAAACCAGCTCCATGCTGCTTTTGCCGCTAACCAGCTCCGTGCTGTGTTCACCAGTAACCAGCTCCACACTGTGTTCAACAGTACCCAACTCCATGCCATGTTCACGAGTTACCAGCTCCATGCTATGTTCACGAGTAACCAGCGCCAGGCCATGTTCACCAGTAACCAGATGCACACCGTGTTCGCCAGTAACCAGCTCCATGCCGAGTTCACCAGTAACCAGCTCCACAACGTGTTCACCAGTAACCAACTACGCGCCGTGTTCACCAGCAAGCAGCTCAATGCCTTTTTCACCTGTAACCAGCTCCACACCCTTTTCAGCAGTAACCAGCTCCGTGCCGTGTTCACCAGTAACCAGCTCCACACCATGTTCACCAGCAACCTGCTCCGTGCCGTGTTCACCAGTAACCAGCTACGCCCCGTGTTCTCCAATAACCAGTTCTGAGCCGTGTTCAGCAGTTACCAGCTCTGCGCCATGTTCACCAGTAACCAGCTCCATGCCGCGTTCACCATTAACCATCCCCACGCCACGTTCACCAGTAACCAGCTCCACACCGTGTTCAACAATAATCAGCTCTGCGTCGTGTTCACCAGTAACCAGCACCGTGCCGTCTTCACCAGTCAACAGATTCATGCCGTGTTCAGCAGTAACCAGCTCTGTGCCGTGTTCACAATTATCCAGCTACATGCCGTGTTCGCCAGTAACCTGCTCCACGTCATGTTCACCAGTAACCAACTCCACGCCATGTTCACCAGTAACCAGCTCCATGTGGTGTTCAACATTAACCAGCTCCATGCCGTGTTCATCAGTAACCAGCTCTGTGCCGTGTTCACCAGTAACCAGCTGCACAGTGTGTTTACCAGTAACCAGCTCCACGCCGTGTTCACTAGTAACCAGCTCCATGCTGATTTATCCAGTAAGAGGTCCGTGATGTATTCAACAGTAACCAGGTCCGCGCCGCGTTCACCAGTAACCACCTCCACACCGTGCTCACCAGTAACCAGCTGCACACCATGTTCACCAGTAACCAGCTCCATGCGGTTTTCAACAGTAACCAGCTCCGTGCTGCATTTGCCAGTGAACAGCTCCATGCCATGTTCACAAGTAACCAGCTCCATGCAATGTTCACCAGTAACCAGCTCCGCTTCATGTTCACGCGTAACCAACTCCACACCGTGTTCACCAGTAAACCAGCTCCACGCGGTGTTCACCAGTAGCCATCTCCACACCGTAACCAGCACCTTGCCGTGTCCACCATTAATCAGCTCCATGCCGTGTTCACCAGTAACCAGATCCATGCGGTGTTCATTAGTAACCAGCAGCAGGCCGTGTTCACCATTCACCAGCTCCATGCCGTGTTCACCAGTACCCAGCTTCCTGCCGTGTTCACCAGTAATGACCTCCGTACCGTGCTCAACAGTAACCAGCCCCGTGCTGTGTTCATCAGTAACGAGCTCCGTGCTGTATTCAACAGTAACAATGTCCGCGCCGCGTTTGCCAGAAACCAGCTCTCTGCCATGTTGACCAGTAACCTGATCTGTGCCGTTTTCACAAGTAATCAGCTCCGTGCCACGTTCACCAGTAACCAGCTCTGCGCCATGTTCGCCCGCAACCAGCTCCACAACGTGTTCATCGGTAACCCGCTCCGTGCGGTGTTCACCAGTAAACAGCTCCATGAAGTGTTCACCAGTAACCTGATCCATGCCGTGTTCACCAGTAGCCAGCTCCACACCACGTTCACCAGTAATCAGCTCCACGCTGCGTTTGCCAGTAACTAGTTCCATGCCACGTTCACCTGTAAGGAGCTCCAATGCCGTGTTCACCAGTAACCAGATCAACACCTTATTCACAAGTAACCAGCTCCACACCCAGTTCACCAGTACCCAGCTACACACCGTGTAGACCAGTAACCAGCTGCACGCTGTGTTAACCAATAACCAGCTCCGTGCTCTGTTCACCAGTAATCAGCTCCATACACTGTTCGCCAGTAACCAGCTCCATGCTCTGTTCCCCAGTAACAGGATCAATGCCGTGTTCACCAGTAATCAGCTGCATTCCGTGTTCAAAAGTAACCAGCTCCATGCCGCGTTCACCAGTAACCAGCTCCACACTGTGTTCACCAGTATCCAAGTCTGTGCCGTGTTCAACAGCAACCAGCTCCGCGCCGTGTTCACCAGTAACCAGCTCCACACTGTGATCAACAGTAACCAGCTCCGTGCCATGTTCACCAGTAACCAGCTCCGTGCCTTTTTCACCATTAACCAGCTCCGTGCCATGTTCACCAGTAACCAGCTGCATGCCGTGTTCACCAGTAATCAGCTCAGTGCCGAGATCACCAGTAACCAGCTCCACAATGTGTTCACCAGTAGCCAGCTCTACGCCGTGTTCACCAGTAAGCAGCTCCACGCCTTTTTCACCAGTAACCAGCTCCACGCCTTTTTAACCAGTAACCAGCTCTGTGCCGTGTTCACCAGTAACCAGCTCCACACAGTGTTCACCAGTAACCAGCTCCGTGCCGTGTTCACCAGTAACCAGCTACGCCCCGTGTTCGCCAATAACCAGTTCTGAGCCGTGTTCACCAGTAACCAGCTCTGTGCCGTGTTCACCAGTATCCAGCTCCATGCCACGTTCACCATTAACCAGCTCCATGCCACGTTCACCAGTAACCAGCTCTGTGCCGTGTTCACCAGTAACTGGCTCCACACCATGTTCACCAGCAACATGCTCCGTGCCATGTTCACCAGTAACCAGCTACGCCCCGTGTTCTCCAATAACCAGCTCTGTGCCGTGTTCACCAGTAACCAGCTCCGCACCGTGTTCACCAGTAACCAGCTCTGCGCCATGTTCACCAGTAACCAGCTCCATGCCGCGTTCACCATTAACCATCTCCACGCCACGTTCACCAGTAACCAGCTCCACGCCGTGTTCACCAGCAATCAGCTCCGCGTCGTGTTCACCAGTAACCAGCACCGTGCCGTCTTCACCAGTCAACAGATTCATGCCGTGTTCACCAGTAACCAGCTCCGTGCCGTGTTCACAAGTATCCAGCTACATGCCGTGTTCGCCAGTAACCTGCTCCACGCCACGTTCACCAGTAATCAGCTCCACGCCATGTTCACCAGTAACCAGCTCCATGCGGTGTTCAACATTAACCAGCTCCATGCCGTGTTCATCAGTAACCAGCTCTGTGCCGTGTTCACCAGTAACCTGCTGCACAGTGTGTTTACCAGTAACCAGCTCCACGCCGTGTTCACTAGTAACCAGCTCCATGCTGATTTATCCAGTAACAAGCTCCGTGATTTATTCAACAGTAACCAGGTCCGCGCCGCGTTCACCAGTAACAACCTCCACACCGTGCTCACCAGTAACCAGCTGCACACCATGTTCACCAGTAACTAGCTCCATGCGGTTTTCAACAGTACCCAGCTCCGTGCTGCATTTGCTAGTAACCAGCTCCGTGCCATGTTCACAAGTAACCAGCTCCATGCCATGTTCACCAGTAACCAGCTCCGCTTCATGTTCACGCGTAACCAACTCCACACCGTGTTCACCAGTAACCAGCTCCACGCGGTGTTCACCAGTAGCCATCTCCACACCGTAACCAGCACCTTGCTGTGTCCACCATTAACCAGCTCCATGCCTTGTTCACCAGTAACCAGATCCATGCGGTGTTCAATAGTAACCAGCAGCAGGCCGTGTTCACCATTCACCAGCTCCATGCCGTGTTCACCAGTAACCAGCTTCCTGCTGTGTTCACCAGTAATGACCTCCGTACCGTGCTCAACAGTAACCAGCCCCATGCTGTGTTCAGCAGTAACGAGCTCCGTGCTGTATTCAACAGTAACAATGTCCGCACCGCGTTTGCCAGAAACCAGCTCTCTGCCATGTTGACCAGTAACCTGATCTGTGCCGTTTTCACAAGTAACCAGCTCCGTGCCACGTTCACCAGTAACCAGCTCTGCGCCATGTTCGCCCGCAACCAGCTCCACAACGTGTTCACCGGTAACCAGCTCCGTGCGGTGTTCACCAGTAAACAGCTCCATGAAGTGTTCACCAGTAACCTGATCGGTGCCGTGTTCACCAGTAACCAGCTCCACGCTGTGTTCACCAGTGACGAGCTCCATGCCGTGTTCACCAGTAACCAGCTCCGTGCCGTGTTCACCAGTAGCCAGCTCTGCGCTGTGTTCGCCAGTAACCAGCTCCACACCACGTTCACCAGTAATCAGCTCCACGCTGCGTTTGCCAGTAACTAGTTCCATGCCACATTCACCTGTAAGGAGTTCCAATGCCGTGTTCACCAGTAACCAGATCCACACCTTATTCACAATTAACCTGCTCCACACCCAGTTCACCAGTAACCAGCTACACACCGTGTAGACCAGTAACCAGCTGCACGCTGTGTTAACCAACCAGCTCCATGCCATGTTCACCAGTATCCAGCTACATGCCGTGTTTGCCAGTAACCTGCTCCAGGTCATGTTCACCAGTAACCAGCTCCAGGCCATGTTCATCAGTAACCAGCTCCATGCGGTGTTCAACATTAACCAGCTCCAAGCCATGTTCATCAGCAACCAGCTCTGTGCCGTGTTCACCAGTAACGAGCTGCACACTCTGTTTACCAGTAACCAGCTCCACACCGTGTTCACTAGTAACCAGCTCCATGCTGTGTTCTCCATTAATGAGCTGCGTGGCATATTCAACAGTAATCAGATCCACGTCGTGTTCACCAGTAACCAGCTCCATGCCCTGTTCACCAGTAACGAGCTCCGTTTCATATTCAACAGTAACCAGGTCTGCACCGCATTCACCAGTAACCACCTCCACACCGTGTTCACCAGTAACAAGCTCCACACCATGTTCACCAGTAACCAGCTCCACGCCATGTTCACCAGTAACCAGCTCCGCACGGTGTTCGCTAGTAACCAGCTCCATGCTGCATTTGCCACTAACCAGCTCCGTGCTGTGTTCACCAGTAACCAATTCCAGGCCGCGTTCACCAGTAACCAGCTCCGCATCGTGCTCGCCAGTAACCAGCTCCACACTGATTGTACCATTAACCAGCTCCACACTGTGTTCACAAGTAACCAGCTCCACGCCGTGTTCACCAGTAACCAGCACCGTGCAGTCTTCACCAGTCAACAGATTCATGTCGTGTTCACCAGTCACCAGCTCTGTCCGTGTTTACCAGTAACCAGCTCAGTGCCCTGTTCGCCAGTAAACAGCTCCACACCATGGTCACCATTAACCATCTCTGTGTCGTGTTCACCAGTAACCATCTCCATGCGGTGTTCACTAGTAACCAGTTCCGTGCCGTGTTCACCTGTAACCATCTCCGTGCCATGTTCACCAGTAAACAGCTCTACACCGTTTTCACTAGTAACCAGCTCCACGCTGTGTTCACCAGTAATCTGCTCCGCGCCGTGTTTGCCAGTAACCAGCTCCACGCCGTGTTCACCAGTAACCAGCACCGTGCCGTCTTCACCAGTCAACAGAACGATGCCGTGTTCACCAGTATCCAGCTCCGTGCCATGTTCACCAGTATCCAGCTACATGCCGTGTTCGCCAGTAACCTGCTCCACGTCATGTTCACCAGTAACCAGCTCCACGCCATGTTCACCAGTAACCAGCTCCATGCGGTGTTCAACATTAACCAGCTCCAAGCCGTGTTCATCAGTAATGAGCTCTGTGCCGTGTTTACCAGTAACCAGCTCCACGCCGTGTTCTCTAGTAACCAGCTCCATGCTGTGTTCTCCAGTAACGAGCTGCATGGCATATTCAACAGTAACCAGATCCACGTCGTGTTCACCAGTAACCAGCTCCATGCTGTGTTCACCAGTAACGAGCTCCACTTCGTATTCAACAGTAACCAGGTCCGCGCCGCGTTCACCAGTAACCAGCTCCACACCATGTTCACCAGTAACCAGCTCCATGCCATGTTCACCAGTAACCAGCTCCGCGCCGTGTTCTCTAGTAACCAGCTCCATGCTGCTTTTGCCACTAACCAGCTCCGTGCTGTGTTCACCAGTAACCAATTCCAGGCCGTGTTCGCCAGTAACCAGCTCCGCATCGTGCTCGCCAGTAACCAGCTCCACACTGTTTTTACCATTAACCAGCTCCACACTGTGTTCACAAGTAACCAGCTCCACGCCGTGTTCACGAGTAACCAGTACCGTGCTGTCTTCACCGGTCAACAGATTCATGCCGTGTTCACCAGTCACCAGCTCAGTCCGTGTTTACCAGTAACCAGCTCTGTGCCCTGTTCACCAGTAAACAGCTCCACACCATGGTCACCATTAACCATCTCTGTGTCGTGTTCACCAGTAACCATCTCCTTGCAGTGTTCACTAGTAACAAGTTCTGTGCCGTGTTCACCTGTAACCAGCTCCGTGCTATGTTCATCAGTAAACAGCTCCACACCATTTTCACTTGTAACCAGCTCCACGCTGTGTTCACCAGTAATCTGCTCCGCGCCGTGTTCGCCAGTAACCAGCTCCACGCCGTGTTCACCAGTAACCAGCACTGTGCCGTCTTCACCAGTCAACAGAACCATGCCGTGTTCACCAGTATCCAGCTCCGTGCCATGTTCACCAGTATCCAGCTACATGCCGTGTTCGCCAGTAACCTGCTCTACGTCATGTTCACCAGTAACCAGCTCCACGCCATGTTCACTAGTAACCAGCTCCATGCGGTGTTCAACATTAACCAGCTCCAAGCCGTGTTCATCAGTAACGAGCTCTGTGCCGTGTTCACCTGTAACCAGCTGCACAGTCTGTTTACCAGTAACCAGCTCCACGCCATGTTCACTAGTAACCAGCTCCATGCTGTTTTCTCCAGTAACGAGCTGCATGGCATATTCAACAGTAACCAGATCCACGTCGTGTTCACCAGTAACCAGCTCCATGCCGTGTTCACCAGTATCGAGCTCCGCTTCGTATTCAACAGTAACCAGGTCCGCGCCGCGTTCACCAGTAACCAGCTCCACACCATGTTCACCAGTAACCAGCTCCATGCCATGTTCACCAGTAACCAGCTCCGCGCCGTGTTCTCTAGAAACCAGCTCCATGCTGCTTTTGCCGCTAACCAGCTCCGTGCTGTGTTCACCAGTAACCAGCTCCACACTGTGTTCAACAGTACCCAACTCCATGCCATGTTCACGAGTTACCAGCTCCATGCTATGTTCACGAGTAACCAGCGCCAGGCCATGTTCACCAGTAACCAGATGCACACCGTGTTCGCCAGTAACCAGCTCCATGCCGAGTTCACCAGTAACCAGCTCCACAACGTGTTCACCAGTAACCAACTACGCGCCGTGTTCACCAGCAAGCAGCTCAATGCCTTTTTCACCTGTAACCAGCTCCACACCCTTTTCAGCAGTAACCAGCTCCGTGCCGTGTTCACCAGTAACCAGCTCCACACCATGTTCACCAGCAACCTGCTCCGTGCCGTGTTCACCAGTAACCAGCTACGCCCCGTGTTCTCCAATAACCAGTTCTGAGCCGTGTTCAGCAGTTACCAGCTCTGCGCCATGTTCACCAGTAACCAGCTCCATGCCGCGTTCACCATTAACCATCTCCACGCCACGTTCACCAGTAACCAGCTCCACACCGTGTTCAACAATATCAGCTCCGCGTCGTGTTCACCAGTAACCAGCACCGTGCCGTCTTCACCAGTCAACAGATTCATGCCGTGTTCAGCAGTAACCAGCTCTGTGCCGTGTTCACAATTATCCAGCTACATGCCGTGTTCGCCAGTAACCTGCTCCACGTCATGTTCACCAGTAACCAGCTCCACGCCATGTTCACCAGTAACCAGCTCCATGCGGTGTTCAACATTAACCAGCTCCATGCCGTGTTCATCAGTAACCAGCTCTGTGCCGTGTTCACCAGTAACCAGCTGCACAGTGTGTTTACCAGTAACCAGCTCCACGCCGTGTTCACTAGTAACCAGCTCCATGCTGATTTATCCAGTAAGAGGTCCGTGATGTATTCAACAGTAACCAGGTCCGCGCCACGTTCACCAGTAACCACCTCCACACCGTGCTCACCAGTAACCAGCTGCACACCATGTTCACCAGTAACCAGCTCCATGCGGTTTTCAACAGTAACCAGCTCCGTGCTGCATTTGCCAGTGAACAGCTCCATGCCATGTTCACAAGTAACCAGCTCCATGCAATGTTCACCAGTAACCAGCTCCGCTTCATGTTCACGCGTAACCAACTCCACACCGTGTTCACCAGTAACCAGCTCCACGCGGTGTTCACCAGTAGCCATCTCCACACCGTAACCAGCACCTTGCCGTGTCCACCATTAATCAGCTCCATGCCGTGTTCACCAGTAACCAGATCCATGCGGTGTTCAATAGTAACCAGCAGCAGGCCGTGTTCACCATTCACCAGCTCCATGCCGTGTTCACCAGTACCCAGCTTCCTGCCGTGTTCACCAGTAATGACCTCCGTACCGTGCTCAACAGTAACCAGCCCCGTGCTGTGTTCATCAGTAACGAGCTCCGTGCTGTATTCAACAGTAACAATGTCCGCGCCGCGTTTGCCAGAAACCAGCTCTCTGCCATGTTGACCAGTAACCTGATCTGTGCCGTTTTCACAAGTAATCAGCTCCATGCCACGTTCACCAGTAACCAGCTCTGCGCCATGTTCGCCCGCAACCAGCTCCACAACGTGTTCATCGGTAACCCGCTCCGTGCGGTGTTCACCAGTAAACAGCTCCATGAAGTGTTCACCAGTAACCTGATCCATGCCGTGTTCACCAGTAGCCAGCTCCACACCACGTTCACCAGTAATCAGCTCCACGCTGCGTTTGCCAGTAACTAGTTCCATGCCACGTTCACCTGTAAGGAGCTCCAATGCCGTGTTCACCAGTAACCAGATCAACACCTTATTCACAAGTAACCAGCTCCACACCCAGTTCACCAGTACCCAGCTACACACCGTGTAGACCAGTAACCAGCTGCACGCTGTGTTAACCAATAACCAGCTCCGTGCTCTGTTCACCAGTAATCAGCTCCATGCACTGTTCGCCAGTAACCAGCTCCGTGCTCTGTTCCCCAGTAACAGGATCAATGCCGTGTTCACCAGTAATCAGCTGCATGCCATGTTCAAAAGTAACCAGCTCCGTGCCGCGTTCACCAGTAACCAGCTCCACACTGTGTTCGCCAGTATCCAAGTCTGTGCCGTGTTCAACAGCAACCAGCTCCGCGCCGTGTTCACCAGTAACCAGCTCCACACTGTGATCAACAGTAACCAGCTCCGTGCCATGTTCACCAGTAACCAGCTCCGTGCCTTCTTCACCATTAACCAGCTCCGTGCCATGTTCACCAGTAACCAGCTGCATGCCGTGTTCGCCAGTAATCAGCTCAGTGCCGAGATCACCAGTAACCAGCTCCACAATGTGTTCACCAGTAGCCAGCTCTACGCCGTGTTCACCAGTAAGCAGCTCCACGTCTTTTTCACCAGTAACCAGCTCCACGCCTTTTTAACCAGTAACCAGCTCTGTGCCGTGTTCACCAGTAACCAGCTCCACGCCGTGTTCACCAGTAACCAGCTCCGTGCCGTGTTCACCAGTAACCAGCTACGCCCCGTGTTCGCCAATAACCAGTTCTGAGCCGTGTTCACCAGTAACCAGCTCTGTGCCGTGTTCACCAGTATCCAGCTCCATGCCACGTTCACCATTAACCAGCTCCATGCCACGTTCACCAGTAACCAGCTCTGTGCCGTGTTCACCAGTAATTTGCTCCACAACGTGTTCATCAGTAACCAGCTCCACACCGTGTTCACCAGTAATCAGCTCCGCGTCGTGTTCGCCAGTAACCAGCTCCATGCCGAGTTCACCAGTAACCAGCTCCACAACGTGTTCACCAGTAACCAGCTACGCGCCGTGTTCACCAGCAAGCAGCTCAATGCCTTTTTCACCTGTAACCAGCTCCACACCCTTTTTAGCAGTAACCAGCTCCGTGCCGTGTTCACCAGTAACCAGCTCCACACCATGTTCACCAGCAACATGCTCCGTGCCATGTTCACCAGTAACCAGCTACGCCCCGTGTTCTCCAATAACCAGCTCTGTGCCGTGTTCACCAGTAACCAGCTCCACACCGTGTTCACCAGTAACCAGCTCTGCGCCATGTTCACCAGTAACCAGTTCCATGCCGCGTTCACCATTAACCATCTCCACGCCACGTTCACCAGTAACCAGCTCCACGCCGTGTTCACCAGTAATCAGCTCTGCGTCGTGTTCACCAGCAACCAGCACCGTGCCATCTTCACCAGTCAACAGATTCATGCCGTGTTCACCAGTAACCAGCTCCGTGCCGTGTTCACAAGTATCCAGCTACATGCCGTGTTCGCCAGTAACCTGCTCCACGCCACGTTCACCAGTAATCAGCTCCACGCCATGTTCACCAGTAACCAGCTCCATGCGGTGTTCAACATTAACCAGCTCCATGCCGTGTTCATCAGTAACCAGCTCTGTGCCGTGTTCACCAGTAACCAGCTGCACAGTGTGTTT
The DNA here is from genome assembly GCA_026770705.1 of Isurus oxyrinchus. Classification (NCBI taxonomy): domain Eukaryota; kingdom Metazoa; phylum Chordata; class Chondrichthyes; order Lamniformes; family Lamnidae; genus Isurus; species Isurus oxyrinchus. The sequence continues at coordinate 2,006,227 of JANJGN010000014.1, read as the reverse complement.
ACCAGTAACCAGCTCCACGCCGTGTTCACTAGTAACCAGCTCCATGCTGATTTATCCAGTAACAAGCTCCATGATTTATTCAACAGTAACCAGGTCCGCGCCGCGTTCACCAGTAACAACCTCCACACCGTGCTCACCAGTAACCAGCTGCACACCATGTTCACCAGTAACTAGCTCCATGCGGTTTTCAACAGTACCCAGCTCCGTGCTGCATTTGCTAGTAACCAGCTCCGTGCCATGTTCACAAGTAACCAGCTCCATGCCATGTTCACCAGTAACCAGCTCCGCTTCATGTTCACGCGTAACCAACTCCACACCGTGTTCACCAGTAACCAGCTCCACGCGGTGTTCACCAGTAGCCATCTCCACACCGTAACCAGCACCTTGCCGTGTCCACCATTAACCAGCTCCATGCCTTGTTCACCAGTAACCAGATCCATGCGGTGTTCAATAGTAACCAGCAGCAGGCCGTGTTCACCATTCACCAGCTCCATGCCGTGTTCACCAGTAACCAGCTTCCTGCTGTGTTCACCAGTAATGACCTCCGTACCGTGCTCAACAGTAACCAGCCCCATGCTGTGTTCATCAGTAACGAGCTCCGTGCTGTATTCAACAGTAACAATGTCCGCGCCGCGTTTGCCAGAAACCAGCTCTCTGCCATGTTGACCAGTAACCTGATCTGTGCCGTTTTCACAAGTAACCAGCTCCGTGCCACGTTCACCAGTAACCAGCTCTGCGCCATGTTCGCCCGCAACCAGCTCCACAACGTGTTCACCGGTAACCAGCTCCGTGCGGTGTTCACCAGTAAACAGCTCCATGAAGTGTTCACCAGTAACCTGATCGGTGCCGTGTTCACCAGTAACCAGCTCCACGCTGTGTTCACCAGTGACGAGCTCCATGCCGTGTTCACCAGTAACCAGCTCCGTGCCGTGTTCACCAGTAGCCAGCTCTGCGCTGTGTTCGCCAGTAACCAGCTCCACACCACGTTCACCAGTAATCAGCTCCACGCTGCGTTTGCCAGTAACTAGTTCCATGCCACATTCACCTGTAAGGAGTTCCAATGCCGTGTTCACCAGTAACCAGATCCACACCTTATTCACAATTAACCTGCTCCACGCCCAGTTCACCAGTAACCAGCTACACACCGTGTAGACCAGTAACCAGCTGCACGCTGTGTTAACCAACCAGCTCCGTGCTCTGTTCACCAGTAATCAGCTCCATGCACTGTTCGCCAGTAACCAGCTCCGTGCTCTGTTCCCCAGTAACAAGATCAATGCCGTGTTCACCATTCACCAGCTCCATGCCGTGTTCACCAGTAACCAGCTTCCTGCCGTGTTCACCAGTAATGACCTCCATACCGTGCTCAACAGTAACCAGCCCCATGCCGTGTTCATCAGTAACGAGCTCCGTGCTGTATTCAACAGTAACAATGTCCGCGCCGCTTTTGCCAGAAACCAGCTCTCTGCCATGTTGACCAGTAACCTGATCTGTGCTGTTTTCACAAGTAACCAGCTCCGTGCCACGTTCACCAGTAACCAGCTCTGCGCCATGTTCGCCCGCAACCAGCTCCACAACGTGTTCACCGGTAACCAGCTCCGTGCGGTGTTCACCAGTAAACAGCTCCATGAAGTGTTCACCAGTGACCTGATCCGTGCCGTGTTCACCAGTAACCAGCTCCACGCTGTGTTCACCAGTGACGAGCTCCATCCCGTGTTCACCAGTAACCAGCTCCGTGCCGTGTTCACCAGTAGCCAGCTCTGCGCTGTGTTCGCCAGTAACCAGCTCCAAACCACGTTCACCAGTAATCAGCTCCACGCTGCGTTTGCCAGTAACTAGTTCCATGCCACGTTCACCTGTAAGGAGCTCCAATGCCGTGTTCACCAGTAACCAGATCCACACCTTATTCACAAGTAACCAGCTCCACGCCCAGTTCACCAGTAACCAGCTACACACCGTTTAGACCAGTAACCAGCTGCACGCTGTGTTAACCAATAACCAGCTCCGTGCTCTGTTCACCAGTAATCAGCTCCATGCACTGTTCGCCAGTAACCAGCTCCGTGCTCTGTTCCCCAGTAACAAGATCAATGCCGTGTTCACCAGTAATCAGCTCCATGCCGTGTTCAAAAGTAACCAGCTCTGTGCCGTGTTCAAAAGTAACCAGCTCCACACTGTGTTCGCCAGTATCCAAGTCTGTGCCGTGTTCAACAGCAACCAGCTCCGCGCCGTGTTCACCAGTAACCAGCTCCACACTGTGTTCAACAGTAACCAGCTCTGTGCCATGTTCACCAGTAACCAGCTCCGTGCCTTCTTCACCATTAACCAGCTCCGTGCCATGTTCACCAGTAACCAGCTGCATGCCGTGTTCGCCACTAATCAGCTCAGTGCCGAGATCACCAGTAACCAGCTCCACAATGTGTTCACCAGTAGCCAGCTCCACGCCGTGTTCACCAGTAAGCAGCTCCACGCCTTTTTCACCAGTGACCAGCTCCACGCCTTTTTAACCAGTAACCAGCTCTGTGCCGTGTTCACCAGTAACCAGCTCCACACCGTGTTCACCAGTAACCAGCTCCGTGCCGTGTTCACCAGTAACCAGCTATGCCCCGTGTTCGCCAATAACCAGTTCTGAGCTGTGTTCACCAGTAACCAGCTCTGTGCCGTGTTCACCAGTATCCAGCTCCATGCCACGCTCACCATTAACCAGCTCCATGCCACGTTCACCAGTAACCAGCTCTGTGCCGTGTTCACCAGTAACTGGCTCCACAACGTGTTCATCAGTAACCAGCTCCACACCGTGTTCACCAGTAATCAGCTCCGTGCCGTGTTCACCAGTAACCAGCTATGCCCCGTGTTCGCCAATAACCAGTTCTGAGCCGTGTTCACCAGTAAACAGCTCTGTGCCGTGTTCACCAGTATCCAGCTCCATGCCACGCTCACCATTAACCAGCTCCATGCCACGTTCACCAGTAACCAGCTCTGTGCCGTGTTCACCAGTAACTGGCTCCACAACGTGTTCATCAGTAACCAGCTCCACACCGTGTTCACCAGTAATCAGCTCCGCGTCGTGTTCGCCAGTAACCAGCTCCACGCCGTGTTCACCAGTAACCAGCACTGTGCCATCTTCACCAGTCAACAGATTCATGCCGTGTTCACCAGTAACCAGCTCCGTGCCATGTTCACCAGTATCCAGCTACATGCCGTGTTCGCCAGTAACCTGCTCCAGGTCATGTTCATCAGTAACCAGCTCCACGCCATGTTCATCAGTAACCAGCTCCATGCGGTGTTCAACATTAACCAGCTCCAAGCCATGTTCATCAGTAACCAGCTCTGTGCCGTGTTCACCAGTAACCAGCTGCACACTCTGTTTACCAGCAACCAGCTCCACGCCGTGTTCACTAGTAACCAGCTCCATGCTGTGTTCTCCAGTAACGAGCTGCATGGCATATTCAACTGTAACCAGATCCACGTCGTGTTCACCAGTAACCAGCTCCATGCCCTGTTCACCAGTAACGAGCTCCGTTTCGTATTCAACAGTAACCAGGTCCGCGCCGCGTTCACCAGTAACCAGCTCCACACCATGTTCACCAGTAGCCAGCTCCATGCCATGTTCACCAGTAACCAGCTCCGCGCCGTGTTCTCTAGTAACCAGCTCCATGCTGCTTTTGCCACTAACCAGCTCTGTGCTGTGTTCACCAGTAACCAATTCCAGGCCGTGTTTGCCAGTAACCAGCTCCGCATCGTGCTCACCAGTAACCAGCTCCACACTGTTTTTTCCATTAACCAGCTCCACACTGTCTTCACCAGTCAACAGATTCATGCCGTGTTCACCAGTCACCAGCTCAGTCCGTGTTTACCAGTAACCAGCACAGTGCCCTGTTCGCCAGTAAACAGCTCCACACCATGGTCACCATTAACCATCTCTGTGTCGTGTTCACCAGTAACCTTCTCCATGCGGTGTTCACTAGTAACAAGTTCCGTTCCGTGTTCACCTGTAACCATCTCCGTGCCATGTTCACCAGTAAACAGCTCCACACCGTTTTCACTAGTAACCAGCTCCATGCCGTGTTCACCTGTAACCAGCTCCGTGCCGTGTTCAACAGTAACCAGCTCCATGCTGTGATCACCAGTAACCAGCTCTGTGCCGTGTTCAACAGTAACCAGCTCCGTGTCGTGTTCACTAGCAACCAGCTCCACAACGTGTTCACCAGTAACCAGCTCCGTGCTCTGTTCCCCAGGAACCAGATCAATGCCGTGTTCACCAGTAACCAGCTCCGTGCCGTGTTCAAAACTAACCAGCTCCGTGCCGTGTTCACCAGTAACCAGCACCACACTGTGTTCGCCGGTATTCCGCTCTGTGCCATGTTCAACAGTAACCAGCTCCGCGCCGTGTTCACCAGTAACCAGCTCCGCACTGTGTTCAACAGTACCCAACTCCGTGCCATGTTCACCAGTTACCAGCTCCATGCTATGTTCACGAGTAACCAGCGCCAGGCCATGTTCACCAGTAACCAGCTGCACGCCGTGTTCGCCAGTAACCAGCTCCATGCCGAGTTCACCAGTAACCAGCTCCACAACGTGTTCACCAGTAACCAGCTATGCGCCGTGTTCACCAGCAAGCAGCTCAATGCCTTTTTCACCTGTAACCAGCTCCACACCCTTTTCAGCAGTAACCAGCTCCGTGCCGTGTTCACCAGTAACCAGCTCCACACCATGTTCACCAGCAACCTGCTCCGTGCCGTGGTCACCAGTAACCAGCTACGCCCCGTGTTCTCCAATAACCAGTTCTGAGCCGTGTTCAGCTGTTACCAGCTCTGCGCCATGTTCACCAGTAACCAGCTCCATGCTGCGTTCACCATTAACCATCTCCACGCCACGTTCACCAGTAACCAGCTCCACACCGTGTTCACCAATAATCAGCTCCGCGTCGTGTTCACCAGTAACCAGCACCGTGCCGTCTTCACCAGTCAACAGATTCATGCCGTGTTCACCAGTAACCAGCTCCGTGCCGTGTTCACAAGTATCCAGCTACATGCCGTGTTCGCCAGTAAACTGCTCCACGCCATGTTCACCAGTAATCAGCTCCACGCCATGTTCACCAGTAACCAGCTCCATGCGGTGTTCAACATTAACCAGCTCCATGCCGTGTTCATCAGTAACCAGCTCTGTGCTGTGTTCACCAGTAACCAGCTGCACAGTGTGTTTACCAGTAACCCGCTCCACGCCGTGTTCACTAGTAACCAGCTCCATGCTGATTTATCCAGTAACAAGCTCCGTGATGTATTCAACAGTAACCAGGTCCGCGCCGCGTTCACCAGTAACCACCTCCACACCGTGCTCACCAGTAACCAGCTGCACACCATGTTCACCAGTAACTAGCTCCATGCGGTTTTCAACAGTAACCAGCTCCGTGCTGCATTTGCCATTAACCAGCTCCGTGCCATGTTCACAAGTAACCAGCTCCATGCCATGTTCACCAGTAACCAGCTCCGCTTCATGTTCACGCGTAACCAACTCCACACCGTGTTCACCAGTAACCAGCTCCACGCGGTGTTCACCAGTAGCCATCTACACACCGTAACCAGCACCTTGCCGTGTCCACCATTAACCAGCTCCATGCCGTGTTCACCAGTAACCAGATCCATGCGGTGTTCAATAGTAACCAGCACCAGGCCATGTTCACCATTCACCAGCTCCATGCCGTGTTCACCAGTAACCAGCTTCCTGCTGTGTTCACCAGCAATGACCTCCGTACCGTGCTCAACAGTAACCAGCCCCATGCCGTGTTCATCAGTAACGAGCTCCGTGCTGTATTCAACAGTAACAATGTCTGCGCCGCGTTTGCCAGAAACCAGCTCTCTGCCATGTTGACCAGTAACCTGATCTGCGCCATTTTCACAAGTAACCAGCTCTGTGCCACGTTCACCAGTAACCAGCTCTGCGCCATGTTCGCCCGCAACCAGCTCCACAACGTGTTCACCGGTAACCAGCTCCGTGCGGTGTTCACCAGTAAACAGCTCCATGAAGTGTTCACCAGTAACCTGATCCGTGCCGTGCTCACCAGTAACCAGCTCCACGCTGTGTTCACCAGTGACGAGCTCCATCCCGTGTTCACCAGTAACCAGCTCCGTGCCGTGTTCACCAGTAGCCAGCTCTGCGCTGTGTTCGCCAGTAACAAGCTCCAAACCACGTTCACCAGTAATCAGCTCCACGCTGCGTTTGCCAGTAACTAGTTCCATGCCAGGTTCACCTGTAAGGAGCTCCAATGCCGTGTTCACCAGTAACCAGATCCACACATTATTCACAAGTAACCAGCTCCACGCCCAGTTCACCAGTAACCAGCTACACACCGTTTAGACCAGTAACCAGCTGCACGCTGTGTTAACCAATAACCAGTTCCGTGCTCTGTTCACCAGTAATCAGCTCCATGCACTGTTCGCCAGTAACCAGCTCCGTGCTCTGTTCCCCAGTAACAAGATCAATGCCGTGTTCACCAGTAATCAGCTCCATGCCGTGTTCAAAAGTAACCAGCTCTGTGCCGTGTTCAAAAGTAACCAGCTCCACACTGTGTTCGCCAGTATCCAAGTCTGTGCCGTGTTCAACAGCAACCAGCTCCGCGCCGTGTTCACCAGTAACCAGCTCCACACTGTGTTCAACAGTAACCAGCTCCGTGCCATGTTCACCAGTAACCAGCTCCGTGCCTTCTCCACCATTAACCAGCTCCGTGCCATGTTCACCAGTAACCAGCTGCATGCCGTGTTCGCCACTAATCAGCTCAGTGCCGAGATCACCAGTAACCAGCTCCACAATGTGTTCACCAGTAGCCAGCTCCACGCCGTGTTCACCAGTAAGCAGCTCCACGCCTTTTTCACCAGTGACCAGCTCCACGCCTTTTTAACCAGTAACCAGCTCTGTGCCGTGTTCACCAGTAACCAGCTCCACACCGTGTTCACCAGTAACCAGCTCCGTGCCGTGTTCACCAGTAACCAGCTATGCCCCGTGTTCGCCAATAACCAGTTCTGAGCCGTGTTCACCAGTAACCAGCTCTGTGCCGTGTTCACCAGTATCCAGCTCCATGCCACGCTCACCATTAACCAGCTCCATGCCACGTTCACCAGTAACCAGCTCTGTGCCGTGTTCACCAGTAACTGGCTCCACAACGTGTTCATCAGTAACCAGCTCCACACCGTGTTCACCAGTAATCAGCTCCGTGCCGTGTTCACCAGTAACCAGCTATGCCCCGTGTTCGCCAATAACCAGTTCTGAGCCGTGTTCACCAGTAACCAGCTCTGTGCCGTGTTCACCAGTATCCAGCTCCATGCCACGCTCACCATTAACCAGCTCCATGCCACGTTCACCAGTAACCAGCTCTGTGCCGTGTTCACCAGTAACTGGCTCCACAACGTGTTCATCAGTAACCAGCTCCACACCGTGTTCACCAGTAATCAGCTCCGCGTCGTGTTCGCCAGTAACCAGCTCCACGCCGTGTTCACCAGTAACCAGCACTGTGCCATCTTCACCAGTCAACAGATTCATGCCGTGTTCACCAGTAACCAGCTCCGTGCCATGTTCACCAGTATCCAGCTACATGCCGTGTTCGCCAGTAACCTGCTCCAGGTCATGTTCATCAGTAACCAGCTCCACGCCATGTTCATCAGTAACCAGCTCTATGCGGTGTTCAACATTAACCAGCTCCAAGCCATGTTCATCAGTAACCAGCTCTGTGCCGTGTTCACCAGTAACCAGCTGCACACTCTGTTTACCAGCAACCAGCTCCACGCCGTGTTCACTAGTAACCAGCTCCATGCTGTGTTCTCCAGTAACGAGCTGCATGGCATATTCAACTGTAACCAGATCCACGTCGTGTTCACCAGTAACCAGCTCCATGCCCTGTTCACCAGTAACGAGCTCCGTTTCGTATTCAACAGTAACCAGGTCCGCGCCGCGTTCACCAGTAACCAGCTCCACACCATGTTCACCAGTAGCCAGCTCCATGCCATGTTCACCAGTAACCAGCTCCGCGCCGTGTTCTCTAGTAACCAGCTCCATGCTGCTTTTGCCACTAACCAGCTCTGTGCTGTGTTCACCAGTAACCAATTCCAGGCCGTGTTTGCCAGTAACCAGCTCCGCATCGTGCTCACCAGTAACCAGCTCCACACTGTTTTTTCCATTAACCAGCTCCACACTGTCTTCACCAGTCAACAGATTCATGCCGTGTTCACCAGTCACCAGCTCAGTCCGTGTTTACCAGTAACCAGCACAGTGCCCTGTTCGCCAGTAAACAGCTCCACACCATGGTCACCATTAACCATCTCTGTGTCGTGTTCACCAGTAACCTTCTCCATGCGGTGTTCACTAGTAACAAGTTCCGTTCCGTGTTCACCTGTAACCATCTCCGTGCCATGTTCACCAGTAAACAGCTCCACACCGTTTTCACTAGTAACCAGCTCCATGCCGTGTTCACCTGTAACCAGCTCCGTACCGTGTTCAACAGTAACCAGCTCCATGCTGTGATCACCAGTAACCAGCTCTGTGCCGTGTTCAACAGTAACCAGCTCCGTGTCGTGTTCACTAGCAAGAAGCTCCACAACGTGTTCACCAGTAACCAGCTCCGTGCTCTGTTCCCCAGGAACCAGATCAATGCCGTGTTCACCAGTAACCAGCTCCGTGCCGTGTTCAAAACTAACCAGCTCCGTGCCGTGTTCACCAGTAACCAGCACCACACTGTGTTCGCCGGTATTCCGCTCTGTGCCATGTTCACCAGTAACCAGCTCCGCACTGTGTTCAACAGTACCCAACTCCGTGCCATGTTCACCAGTTACCAGCTCCATGCTATGTTCACGAGTAACCAGCGCCAGGCCATGTTCACCAGTAACCAGCTGCACGCCGTGTTCGCCAGTAACCAGCTCCATGCCGAGTTCACCAGTAACCAGCTCCACAACGTGTTCACCAGTAACCAGCTATGCGCCGTGTTCACCAGCAAGCAGCTCAATGCCTTTTTCACCTGTAACCAGCTCCACACCCTTTTCAGCAGTAACCAGCTCCGTGCCGTGTTCACCAGTAACCAGCTCCACACCATGTTCACCAGCAACCTGCTCCGTGCCGTGGTCACCAGTAACCAGCTCTGTGCCGTGTTCACCAGTAACTGGCTCCACAACGTGTTCATCAGTAACCAGCTCCACACCGTTTTCACCAGTAATCAGCTCCGCGTCGTGTTCGCCAGTAACCAACTCCACGCTGTGTTCACCAGTAACCAGCACTGTGCCATCTTCACCAGTCAACAGATTCATGCCGTGTTCACCAGTAACCAGCTCCGTGCCATGTTCACCAGTATGCAGCTACATGCCGTGTTCGCCAGTAACCTGCTCCAGGTCATGTTCACCAGTAACCAGCTCCAGGCCATGTTCATCAGTAACCAGCTCCATGTGGTGTTCAACATTAACCAGCTCCATGCCATGTTCATCAGTAACCAGCTCTGTGCCGTGTTCACCAGTAACCAGCTGCACACTCTGTTTACCAATAACCAGCTCCACGCCGTGTTCACTAGTAAACAGCTCCATGCTGTGTTCTCCAGTAACGAGCTGCATGGCATATTCAACAGTAATCAGATCCACGTCGTGTTCACCAGTAACCAGCTCCACACCATGTTCACCAGTAACCAGCTCCACGCCATGTTCACCAGTAACCAGCTCCGCACCGTGTTCGCTAGTAACCAGCTCCATGCTGCATTTGCCACTAACCAGCTCCGTGCTGTGTTCACCAGTAACCAATTCCAGGCCGTGTTCGTCAGTAACCAGCTCCGCATCGTGCTCACCAGTAACCAGCTCCACACTGATTTTACCATTAACCAGCCCCACGCCGTGTTCACCAGTAACCAGCACCGTGCAGTCTTCACCAGTCAACAGATTCATGCCGTGTTCACCAGTCACCAGCACCGTGCAGTCTTCACCAGTCAACAGATTCATGCCGTGTTCACCAGTCACCAGCTCTCTCCGTGTTTACCAGTAACCAGCGCAGTGCCCTGTTCGCCAGTAAACAGCTCCACACCATGGTCACCATTAACCATCTCTGTGTCGTGTTCACCAGTAACCATCTCCATGCGGTGTTCACTAGTAACCAGTTCCATGCCGTGTTCACCTGTAACCATCTCCGTGCCATGTTCACCAGTAAACAGCTCCACACCGTTTTCACTAGTAACCAGCTCCACGCTGTGTTCACCAGTAATCTGCTCCGTGCCGTGTTCACCAGTAACCAGCTCCACGCCCAGTTCACTAGCAACCAGCTATACACCGTGTAGACCAGTAACCAGCTGCACGCTGTGTTAACCAATAACCAGCTCCGTGCTCTGTTCACCAGTAATCAGCTCCATGCACTGTTCACCAGTAACCAGCTCCGTGCTCTGTTCCCCAGTAACAAGATCAATGCCGTGTTCAACAGTAACCAGCTCCATGCCGTGTTCAAAAGTAACCAGCTCCGTGCCGTGTTCACCAGTAACCAGCTCCACACTGTGTTCGCCAGTATCCAAGTCTGTGCCGTGTTCAACAGCAACCAGCTCTGCGCCGTGTTCACCAGTAACCAGCTCCACACTGTGTTCAACAGTAATCAGCTCCGTGCCATGTTCACCAGTAACCAGTTCCGTGCTTTCTTCACCATTAACCAGATCCTCACCACGTTTGCCAGTAACCAGCTGCATGCCATGTTCACCTGTAACCTGATCTGTGACGTGTTCACAAGTAACCAGCTCCATTCCACAATCACCAGCAACCAGCTCCGCGCCATGTTCGCCAGTAACCAGCTCCACGCTGTGTTCACCTGTAACCAGCTCCGTGTCTTGTTCACCAGTAAACAGCTCATGAAGTGTTCACCAGTAACCTGATCGTGCCGTGTTCACCAGTATCCAGCTCCACGCCAAGTTCACCAGTAACGAGCTCCATGCCGTGTTCACCAGTAACCATCTCTGTGCTGTGTTCACCAGTAACCAGCTCTGCGCTCTGTTCACCAGTATCCAGCTCCATACCACATTCACCAGTAACCAGCTGCACGCCGTGTTCACCAGTAACCAACTCCATGCCGAGCTCACCAGTAATCAGCTTCACAATGTGTTCACCTGTAACCAGCTATGCACCGTGTTCACCAGTAAGCAGCTCCACGCCTTTTTCACCAGTAACCAGCTCCATGCCTTTTTCACCTGTAAGCAGCTCCGTGCCGTGTTCCCCAGTAACCAGCTCCACACAGTGTTCACCAGTAACCAGCTCTGTGCCATGTTCACCAGTCACCAGCTCCATGCCGCGTTCACCATTAACCCGATCCACGCCACGTTCACCAGTAACCAGATCCACACCGTGTTCACCAGTAACCAGCTCCACGCCGTGTTCACCAGTAACCAGCAACGTGCCTTCTTCACCAGTCAAAATATTCATGCCGTGTTCACCAGTAACCAGCTCCATGCCGTGTTCGCCAGTAACCTGCTCCACTCCATGTTCGCCAGTAACCAGCTCCACGCCACGTTCACCAGTAACCAGCTCCGTGCGGTGTTCAACATTAACCAGCTCCATGGCGTGTTCACTAGTAACCAACTGCACACTGTGTTTACCAGTAACCAGCTCCATGCCGTGTTCACTAGTAACCAGCTCCATGCTGTGTTCTCCAGTAATGAGCTCCGTGCCATATTCAACAGTAACCAGCTCCACGACGTGTTTACCACTAACCAGCGCCACGCCATGTTCACCAGTATCCAGCTCCATGCGGTGTTAAACATTAACCAGCTCCGTGCTGCATTTGCCAGTAACCAGCTCTGTGCTGTGTTCACCAGTAACCAGTTCCAGGCCGTGTTCGCCAGTAACCAGCTCCATGCGGAATTCAACATTAACCAGCTCCATGCCGTGTTCATCAGTAACCAGCTCTGTGCCGTGTTCACCAGTAACCATTGCACACTGTGTTTACCAGTTACCAGCTCCACGCTGTGTTCACTAGTAAGCAGCTCCATGCTGATTTCACCAGTAACAAGCTCCGTGCCGTACTCAACAGCAACCAGCTCCATGCCGTGTTCATCAGCAACGAGCTCCGTGCCCTATTCAACAGTAACCATGTCCGCACCGCGTTTGCCAGAAACCAGCTCTCTGCCATGTTGACCAGTAACCAGATCTGTGCCATGTTCACAATTAACCAGTTCCGTGCCACGTTCACCAGCAACCAGCTCTGCGCCATGTTCGCCAGTAACCAGCTCCACGCTGTGTTCACCAGTAACCAGCTCCGTGCGGTTTTCACCAGTAAACAGCTCCATGAAGTGTTCACCAGTAACCTGATCCATGCCGTGTTCACCAGTGATAAGCTCCATGCCATGTTCACCAATAACCAGCTCCGTGCCGTGTTCACCAGTAACCAGCTCTGTGCTGAGTTCACCAGTAACCAGCTCCACACCACGTTCACCAGTAATCAGCTCCATGCTGCGTTTGCCAGTAACTAGTTCCTTGCCATGTTCACCTGTAACGAGCTCCATGCCGTATTCACCAGTAACCAGATCCACACCTTATTCACAAGTAACGAGCTCCACGCCCAGTTCACCAGTAACCAGCTACACACGGTGTAGACCAGTAACGAGCTGCATGCTGTGTTAACCAATAACCAGCTCCGTGCTCTGTTCACCAGTGATCAGCTCATGCCCTGTTCGCCAGTAATCAGCTCCGTACTCTGTTCCCCAGTAACCAGATCAATGCCGTGTTCACCAGTAACCAGCTCCGTGCCGTGTTCACCAGTAACCAGCTCCACACTGTGTTCGCCAGTATCTAGATCTGTGCCGTGTTCACAAGTAACCAGCACCACACTGTGTTCAACAGTAACCAACTCCATGCCATGTTCACCTGTAACCAGCTCCGTGCCTTCTTCACCATTAACAAGCTCCGTGCCATATTCACCAGTAACCAGCGGCATGCTGTGTTCGCCAGTAACCAGCTCCGTGCCGAGTTCACCAGTAACCAGCTCCACAACGTGTTCACCAGTAGCCAGCTCCGTGCTGTGTTCACCAGTAAGCAGCTCCACGCCTTTTTCACCAGTAACCATCTCCACGCCTTTTTAATCAGTAACCAGCTCTGTGCCGTGTTCACCAGTAACCAGCTCCACACCGTGTTCACTAGTAACCAGCTCCATGCCATGTTCACCAGTAACCAGCTACGCCCCGTGTTTACCAATAACCAGTTCTGAGCCGTGTTCACCAGTAACCAGCTCTGTGCCGTGTTCACCAGTAACCAGCTCCATGCCGCGTTCACCATTAACCAGCTCCATGCCACGTTCCCCAGTAACCAGCTCCATGCCGTGTTCGCCAGTAACCAGCTCTGTGCTGTGTTCACCAGTAACCAGCTCCATAACGTGTTCATCAGCAACCAGCTCCACACCATGTTCACCAGTAATCAGCTCCACGTCGTGTTCGCCAGTAACCAGCTCCACGCCGTGTTCACCAGTAACCAGCACCGTGCCTTCTTCACCAGTCAACAGATTCATGCCGTGTTCACCAGTACCAGCTCCGTGCCGTGTAGACCAGTATCCAGCTACATGCCGTGTTCGCCAGTAACCTGCTCCACGTCATGTTCACCAGTAACCAACTCCACACCATGTTCACCAGTAACCAGCTCCTTGCGGTGTTCAACATTAACCAGTTCCATGCCGTGTTCATCAGTAACTAGCTCTGTGCCATGTTCACCAGTAACCAGCTGCACACTGTGTTTACCAGTAACCAGCTCCACGCCGTGTTCACTAGTAACCAGCTCCATGCTGTGTTCTCCAGTAACGAGCTCCGTGCCATATTCAACAGTAACCAGCTCCACGCTGTGTTCACCAGTAACCAGCTCCATGTCATGTTCACCAGTAACGAGCTCCGTTTCGTATTCAACAGTAACCAGGTCCGCAGCACGTTCACCATTAACCACCTCCACACCGTGTTCACCAGTAACCAGCTCCACACCATGTTCACCAGTAACCAGCTCCATGCTGTGTTCACCAGTAACCAGCTCCACGCCATGTTCACCAGTAACCAGCTCCATACGGTGTTCAACATTAACCAGCTCCGTGCTGCATTTGCCGGTAACCAGCTCTGTGCTGTGTTCACCAGTAACCAGTTCCAGGCCGTGTTCGCCATTAACCATCTCCACGCCATGTTCAAAAGTAACCAGCTCTGTGCCGTGTTAACCAGCAACCATTGCTCACTGTGTTTACCAGTAACCAGCTCCATGCCGTGTTCACTAGTAAGCAGCTCCATGCTGATTTCTCCAGTAAAGAGCACCGTTTCATATTCAACAGTAACCAGGTCCGTGCCGCGTTCACCAGTAACCACCTCCAAACCGTGTTCACCAGTAACCAGCTCCACACCATGTTCACCAGTAACCAGCTCCACGCCATGTTCACCAGTAACCAGCTGCATGCGGTTTTCAACATTAACCAGCTCCGTGCTTCATTTGCCAGTAACCAGCTCCGTGCTGTGTTCACCAGTAACCAGTTCCAGGCCGTGTTCACCAGTAAACAGCTCCACATTGTGCTCGCCAGTAACCAGCTCCGTGCCATGTTCACCAGCAACCATCTGTGTGCCGTCTTAACCAGTACCCCGCACCGCACCACGATCGCCAGTAACCAGCTCCATGCCATGTTCACCAGTAACCAGCTCCACGTCGTGTTCACCAGTAATCAGCTCCACGCCGTGTTCACCAGTAACCAGCTCCACGCCGCATTCGCCAGTAACCAGCTCCATGCCATGTTTGCCAGTAACCAGCTCCATGCCATGTTTACCATTAACCAGCTCCATGCCATGTTTACCAGTGACCAGCTCCATGCCTTGTTTACCAGTAACCAACTCCAGCCATTTTCACCAGTAACCAGCTCCACGCCTTTTTAATCAGTAACCAGCTCTGTGCCGTGTTCACCAGTAACCAGCTCCACACTGTGTTCACTAGTAACCAGCTCCATGCCATGTTCACCAGTAACCAGCTACGCCCCGTGTTCGCCAATAACCAGTTCTGAGCCATGTTCACCAGTAACCAGCTCTGTGCCGTGTTCACCAGTAACCAGCTCCATGCAGCATTCACCATTAACCAGCTCCATGCCACGTTCACCAGTAACCAGCTCCATGCCGTGTTCGCCAGTAACCAGCTCTGTGCCGTGTTCAGCAGTAACCAGCTCCATAACGTGTTCATCAGCAACCAGCTCCACACCATGTTCACCAGTAATCAGCTCCACGTCGTGTTCGCCAGTAACCAGCTCCACGCCGTGTTCACCAGTAACCAGCACCGTGCCTTCTTCACCAGTCAACAGATTCATGCCGTGTTCACCAGTACCAGCTCCGTGCCGTGTAGACCAGTATCCAGCTACATGCCGTGTTCGCCAGTAACCTGCTCCACGTCATGTTCACCAGTAACCAACTCCACACCATGTTCACCAGTAACCAGCTCCTTGCGGTGTTCAACATTAACCAGTTCCATGCCGTGTTCATCAGTAACTAGCTCTGTGCCATGTTCACCAGTAACCAGCTGCACACTGTGTTTACCAGTAACCAGCTCCACGCCGTGTTCACTAGTAACCAGCTCCTTGCTGTGTTCTCCAGTAACGAGCTCCGTGCCATATTCAACAGTAACCAGCTCCACGCTGTGTTCACCAGTAACCAGCTCCATGTCATGTTCACCAGTAACGAGCTCCGTTTCGTATTCAACAGTAACCAGGTCCGCAGCACGTTCACCATTAACCACCTCCACTCCGTGTTCACCAGTAACCAGCTCCACACCATGTTCACCAGTAACCAGCTCCATGCCGTGTTCACCAGTAACCAGCTCCATGCCATGTTCACCAGTAACCATCTCCATACGGTGTTCAAAATTAATCAGCTCCGTGCTGCATTTGCCGGTAACCAGCTCTGTGCTGTGTTCACCAGTAACCAGTTCCAGGCCGTGTTCGCCATTAACCATCTCCACGCCATGTTCAAAAGTAACCAGCTCCAGGCGGAGTTCAACATTAACCAGCTCCATGCCGTGTTCATCAGTAACCAGCTCTGTGCCGTGTTAACCAGCAACCATTGCTCACTGTGTTTACCAGTAACCAGCTCCATGCCGTGTTCACTAGTAAGCAGCTCCATGCTGATTTCTCCAGTAAAAAGCTCCGTGCAGTATTCAACAGTAACCAGCTCCACGCCGTGTTCACCAGTAACCTGCTCCATGCCGTGTTCACCATTAATGAGCACCGTTTCATATTCAACAGTAACCAGGTCCGTGCCGCGTTCACCAGTAACCACCTCCACACCGTGTTCACCAGTAACCAGCTCCACACCATGTTCACCAGTAACCAGCTCCACGCCATGTTCACCAGTAACCAGCTGCATGCGGTTTTCAACATTAACCAGCTCCGTGCTTCATTTGCCAGTAACCAGCTCCGTGCTGTGTTCACCAGTAACCAGTTCCAGGCCGTGTTCACCAGTAAACAGCTCTGCATTGTGCTCGCCAGTAACCAGCTCCGTGCCATGTTCACCAGCAACCATCTGTGTGCCGTCTTAACCAGTACCCCGCTCCGCACCGCGATCGCCAGTAACCAGCTCCATGCCATGTTCACCAGTAACCAGCTCCACGTCGCGTTCACCAGTAATCAGCTCCACGCCGCGTTCACCAGTAACCAGCTCCACGCCGCATTCGCCAGTAACCAGCTCCATGCCATGTTTGCCAGTAACCAGCTCCATGCTATGTTTACCATTAACCAGCTCCATGCCATGTTTACCAGTGACCAGCTCCATGCCTTGTTTACCAGTAACCAACTCCAGCCATTTTCACCAGTAACCAGCTCCGCGCCGCGCACACCAGTAAACAGCTCCGTGCTTTCTTCACCATTAACCAGCACCACACCGTGTTCACCAGTAACCAGCCCCATGCCATGTTCACAAGTAACCAGCTGCTCGCCATGTTCACCAGTAACCTGCTCCATGCCATGTTCACGAGTAACCAGCTCCATACCGTGTTCACCAGTAACCAGCTCCATGCCGCATTCACCAGTAACCAGCTCCACACCATGTTCACCAGTAAACCAGCTCCACGCCATGTTCACCAGTAACCAGCTCCATGCCGTGTTCACCAGTAACCAGCTCCGTGCCTTCTTCACCATTAACAAGCTCCGTGCCATATTCACCAGTACCCAGCGGCATGCTGTGTTCGCCAGTAACCAGCTCCGTGCCGAGTTCACCAGTAACCAGCTCCACAACGTGTTCACCAGTAGCCAGCTCCGTGCTGTGTTCACCAGTAAGCAGCTCCACGCCTTTTTCACCAGTAACCAGCTCCACGCCTTTTTAATCAGTAACCAGCTCTGTGCCGTGTTCACCAGTAACCAGCTCCACACCGTGTTCACTAGTAACCAGCTCCATGCCATGTTCACCAGTAACCAGCTACGCCCCGTGTTCGCCAATAACCAGTTCTGAGCCGTGTTCACCAGTAACCAGCTCTGTGCCGTGTTCACCAGTAACCAGCTCCATGCCGCGTTCACCATTAACCAGTTCCATGCCACGTTCACCTGTAACCAGCTCCATGCCGTGTTCGCCAGTAACCAGCTCTGTGCCATGTTCACCAGTAACCAGCTCCATAACGTGTTCATCAGCAACCAGCTCCACACCATGTTCACCAGTAATCAGCTCCACGTCGTGTTCGCCAGTAACCAGCACCGTGCCTTCTTCACCAGTCAACAGATTCATGCCGTGTTCACCAGTACCAGCTCCGTGCCGTGTAGACCAGTATCCAGCTACATGCCGTGTTCGCCAGTAACCTGCTCCACGTCATGTTCACCAGTAACCAACTCCACACCATGTTCACCAGTAACCAGCTCCTTGCGGTGTTCAACATTAACCAGCTCCATGCCGTGTTCATCAGTAACCAGCTCTGTGCCGTGTTAACCAGCAACCATTGCTCACTGTGTTTACCAGTAACCAGCTCCATGCCGTGTTCACTAGTAAGCAGCTCCATGCTGATTTCTCCAGTAAAAAGCTCCGTGCAGTATTCAACAGTAACCAGCTCCACGCCGTGTTCACCAGTAACCTGCTCCATGCCGTGTTCACCATTAATGAGCACCGTTTCATATTCAACAGTAACCAGGTCCGTGCCGCGTTCACCAGTAACCACCTCCACACCGTGTTCACCAGTAACCAGCTCCACACCATGTTCACCAGTAACCAGCTCCACGCCATGTTCACCAGTAACCAGCTGCATGCGGTTTTCAACATTAACCAGCTCCGTGCTTCATTTGCCAGTAACCAGCTCCGTGCTGTGTTCACCAGTAACCAGTTCCAGGCCGTGTTCACCAGTAAACAGCTCCGCATTGTGCTCGCCAGTAACCAGCTCCGTGCCATGTTCACCAGCAACCATCTGTGTGCCGTCTTAACCAGTACCCCGCTCCGCACCGCGATCGCCAGTAACCAGCTCCATGCCATGTTCACCAGTAACCAGCTCCACGTCGCGTTCACCAGTAATCAGCTCCACGCCGCGTTCACCAGTAACCAGCTCCACGCCGCATTCGCCAGTAACCAGCTCCATGCCATGTTTGCCAGTAACCAGCTCCATGCTATGTTTACCATTAACCAGCTCCATGCCATGTTTACCAGTGACCAGCTCCATGCCTTGTTTACCAGTAACCAACTCCAGCCATTTTCACCAGTAACCAGCTCCGCGCCGCGCACACCAGTAAACAGCTCCGTGCTTTCTTCACCATTAACCAGCACCACACCGTGTTCACCAGTAACCAGCCCCATGCCATGTTCACAAGTAACCAGCTGCTCGCCATGTTCACCAGTAACCTGCTCCATGCCATGTTCACGAGTAACCAGCTCCATACCGTGTTCACCAGTAACCAGCTCCATGCCGCATTCACCAGTAACCAGCTCCACACCATGTTCACCAGTAAACCAGCTCCACGCCATGTTCACCAGTAACCAGCTCCATGCCGTGTTCACCAGTAACCAGCTCCGTGCCTTCTTCACCATTAACAAGCTCCGTGCCATATTCACCAGTACCCAGCGGCATGCTGTGTTCGCCAGTAACCAGCTCCGTGCCGAGTTCACCAGTAACCAGCTCCACAACGTGTTCACCAGTAGCCAGCTCCGTGCTGTGTTCACCAGTAAGCAGCTCCACGCCTTTTTCACCAGTAACCAGCTCCACGCCTTTTTAATCAGTAACCAGCTCTGTGCCGTGTTCACCAGTAACCAGCTCCACACCGTGTTCACTAGTAACCAGCTCCATGCCATGTTCACCAGTAACCAGCTACGCCCCGTGTTCGCCAATAACCAGTTCTGAGCCGTGTTCACCAGTAACCAGCTCTGTGCCGTGTTCACCAGTAACCAGCTCCATGCCGCGTTCACCATTAACCAGTTCCATGCCACGTTCACCTGTAACCAGCTCCATGCCGTGTTCGCCAGTAACCAGCTCTGTGCCGTGTTCACCAGTAACCAGCTCCATAACGTGTTCATCAGCAACCAGCTCCACACCATGTTCACCAGTAATCAGCTCCACGTCGTGTTCGCCAGTAACCAGCACCGTGCCTTCTTCACCAGTCAACAGATTCATGCCGTGTTCACCAGTACCAGCTCCGTGCCGTGTAGACCAGTATCCAGCTACATGCCGTGTTCGCCAGTAACCTGCTCCACGTCATGTTCACCTGTAACCAACTCCACACCATGTTCACCAGTAACCAGCTCCTTGCGGTGTTCAACATTAACCAGTTCCATGCCGTGTTCATCAGTAACTAGCTCTGTGCCATGTTCACCAGTAACCAGCTGCACACTGTGTTTACCAGTAACCAGCTCCACGCCGTGTTCACTAGTAACCAGCTCCATGCTGTGTTCTCCAGTAACGAGCTCCGTGCCATATTCAACAGTAACCAGCTCCACGCTGTGTTCACCAGTAACCAGCTCCATGTCATGTTCACCAGTAACGAGCTCCGTTTCGTATTCAACAGTAACCAGGTCCGCAGCACGTTCACCATTAACCACCTCCACACCGTGTTCACCAGTAACCAGCTCCACACCATGTTCACCAGTAACCAGCTCCATGCCGTGTTCACCAGTAACCAGCTCCACGCCATGTTCACCAGTAACCATCTCCATACGGTGTTCAACATTAACCAGCTCCGTGCTGCATTTGCCGGTAACCAGCTCTGTGCTGTGTTCACCAGTAACCAGTTCCAGGCCGTGTTCGCCATTAACCATCTCCACGCCATGTTCAAAAGTAACCAGCTCCATGCGGAGTTCAACATTAACCAGCTCCATGCCGTGTTCATCAGTAACCAGCTCTGTGCCGTGTTAACCAGCAACCATTGCTCACTGTGTTTACCAGTAACCAGCTCCATGCCGTGTTCACTAGTAAGCAGCTCCATGCTGATTTCTCCAGTAAAAAGCTCCGTGCAGTATTCAACAGTAACCAGCTCCACGCCGTGTTCACCAGTAACCTGCTCCATGCCGTGTTCACCATTAATGAGCACCGTTTCATATTCAACAGTAACCAGGTCCGTGCCGCGTTCACCAGTAACCACCTCCACACCGTGTTCACCAGTAACCAGCTCCACACCATGTTCACCAGTAACCAGCTCCACGCCATGTTCACCAGTAACCAGCTGCATGCGGTTTTCAACATTAACCAGCTCCGTGCTTCATTTGCCAGTAACCAGCTCCGTGCTGTGTTCACCAGTAACCAGTTCCAGGCCGTGTTCACCAGTAAACAGCTCCGCATTGTGCTCGCCAGTAACCAGCTCCGTGCCATGTTCACCAGCAACCATCTGTGTGCCGTCTTAACCAGTACCCCGCTCCGCACCGCGATCGCCAGTAACCAGCTCCATGCCATGTTCACCAGTAACCAGCTCCACGTTGCGTTCACCAGTAATCAGCTCCACGCCGCGTTCACCAGTAACCAGCTCCATGCCATGTTTGCCAGTAACCAGCTCCATGCCATGTTTACCATTAACCAGCTCCATGCCATGTTTACCAGTGACCAGCTCCATGCCTTGTTTACCAGTAACCAACTCCAGCCATTTTCACCAGTAACCAGCTCCACGCCTTTTTAATCAGTAACCAGCTCTGTGCCGTGTTCACCAGTAACCAGCTCCACACCGTGTTCTCTAGTAACCAGCTCCATGCCATGTTCACCAGTAACCAGCTACGCCCCGTGTTCGCCAATAACCAGTTCTGAGCCATGTTCACCAGAAACCAGCTCTGTGCCGTGTTCACCAGTAACCAGCTCCATGCCGCATTCACCATTAACCAGCTCCATGCCACGTTCACCAGTAACCAGCTCCATGCCGTGTTCGCCAGTAACCAGCTCTGTGCCGTGTTCACCAGTAACCAGCTCCATAACGTGTTCATCAGCAACCAGCTCCACACCATGTTCACCAGTAATCAGCTCCACGTCGTGTTCGCCAGTAACCAGCTCCACGCCGTGTTCACCAGTAACCAGCACCGTGCCTTCTTCACCAGTCAACAGATTCATGCCATGTTCACCAGTACCAGCTCCGTGCCGTGTAGACCAGTATCCAGCTACATGCCGTGTTCGCCAGTAACCTGCTCCACGTCATGTTCACCAGTAACCAACTCCACACCATGTTCACCAGTAACCAGCTCCTTGCGGTGTTCAACATTAACCAGTTCCATGCCGTGTTCATCAGTAACTAGCTCTGTGCCATGTTCACCAGTAACCAGCTGCACACTGTGTTTACCAGTAACCAGCTCCACGCCGTGTTCACTAGTAACCAGCTCCATGCTGTGTTCTCCAGTAACGAGCTCCGTGCCATATTCAACAGTAACCAGCTCCACGCTGTGTTCACCAGTAACCAGCTCCATGTCATGTTCACCAGTAACGAGCTCCGTTTCGTATTCAACAGTAACCAGTTCCGCAGCACGTTCACCATTAACCACCTCCACTCCGTGTTCACCAGTAACCAGCTCCACACCATGTTCACCAGTAACCAGCTCCATGCTGTGTTCACCAGTAACCAGCTCCACGCCATGTTCACCAGTAACCATCTCCATACGGTGTTCAACATTAACCAGCTCCGTGCTGCATTTGCCGGTAACCAGCTCTGTGCTGTGTTCACCAGTAACCAGTTCCAGGCCGTGTTCGCCATTAACCATCTCCACGCCATGTTCAAAAGTAACCAGCTCCATGCGGAGTTCAACATTAACCAGCTCCATGCCGTGTTCATCAGTAACCAGCTCTGTGCCGTGTTAACCAGCAACCATTGCTCACTGTGTTTACCAGTAACCAGCTCCATGCCGTGTTCACTAGTAACCAGCTCCATGCTGATTTCTCCAGTAAAAAGCTCCGTGCAGTATTCAACAGTAACCAGCTCCACGCCGTGTTCACCAGTAACCTGCTCCATGCCGTGTTCACCATTAATGAGCACCGTTTCATATTCAACAGTAACCAGGTCCGTGCCGCGTTCACCAGTAACCACCTCCACACCGTGTTCACCAGTAACCAGCTCCACACCATGTTCACCAGTAACCAGCTCCACGCCATGTTCACCAGTAACCAGCTGCATGCGGTTTTCAACATTAACCAGCTCCGTGCTTCATTTGCCAGTAACCAGCTCCGTGCTGTGTTCACCAGTAACCAGTTCCAGGCCGTGTTCACCAGTAAACAGCTCTGCATTGTGCTCGCCAGTAACCAGCTCCGTGCCATGTTCACCAGCAACCATCTGTGTGCCGTCTTAACCAGTACCCCGCTCCGCACCGCGATCGCCAGTAACCAGCTCCATGCCATGTTCACCAGTAACCAGCTCCACGTCGCGTTCACCAGTAATCAGCTCCACGCCGCGTTCACCAGTAACCAGCTCCACGCCGCATTCGCCAGTAACCAGCTCCATGCCATGTTTGCCAGTAACCAGCTCCATGCCATGTTTACCATTAACCAGCTCCATGCCATGTTTACCAGTGACCAGCTCCATGCCTTGTTTACCAGTAACCAACTCCAGCCATTTTCACCAGTAACCAGCTCCGCGCCGCGCTCACCAGTAAACAGCTCCGTGCTTTCTTCACCATTAACCAGCACCACACCGTGTTCACCAGTAACCAGCCCCATGCCATGTTCACAAGTAACCAGCTGCTCGCCATGTTCACCAGTAACCTGCTCCATGCCATGTTCACGAGTAACCAGCTCCATACCGTGTTCACCAGTAACCAGCTCCATGCCGCATTCACCAGTAACCAGCTCCACACCATGTTCACCAGTAAACCAGCTCCACTCCATGTTCACCAGTAACCAGCTCCATGCCGTGTTCACCAGTAACCAGCTCCACTCCATGTTTGCCAGTAACCAGCTCCGTGCTGTGTTCACCAGAAACCATCTCCGCTCCGTGTTCGCCAGTAACCAGCTTCCATGCCGTGTTCACAAGTAACCAGCTCCACTCCATGTTCACCAGTAACCAGCTCCGTGCCATGATTTCCAGTAATCAGCTTCACTCCGTGTTCGCCAGTAACCAGCTCCGTGTTGTGTTCACCAGTAACCAGCTCCGCGCCGTGTTCACCAGTAATCAGCTCCAGGCCATGTTCACCAGTTACCAGCTCCCCGTTGTGTTTGTCAGTAACCAGCTGCACACTGTGTTCACCAGTAACCAGCTCCATTTCGTGTTCACCAGTAACGAGCTCAGTGCCATGTTCAGCATTGAACCGCTCCGTGTTGTGTAAACCAGTCACCAGCTCCATGCGGTGTTCTGCAGTAACCAGCACCATGCAGTGTTCACCCGAAATCAGCTCCGTGCTGTGTTCACCAGTAACCAGCTCCGTGCCGTGTTCAACAGTGAACAGCTCCACACCGTTTTCACCAGTAATCAGCTCCATGCGCGTTCATCAGTAACCAGCTCTGCGCTGTGTTTAGCAGTAATCAGCTCCGTGCCGTGTTCGCCAGTAACCAGCTCCATGCCGTGTTCACCAATAATCAGCTCCACGCCATGTTCACCAGTAACCAGCCACGTGCCGTGTTCACCAGTAACCAGCTCCACGCGTGTTCATTAGTATCCAGCTCTGTGCCTTGTTCAGCAGTAACCAGCTCTGTGCCGTGTTTGCCAGTAACCAGCTCCATGCCGTGTTCACCAATATCAGCTCCACACCATGTTCACCAGTAACCAGCCCCGTGCCTTGTTCACCAGTTACCAGATCCACATTGAGTTCACCAATAACCAGCTCCGTGCCGTGATCAGCAGTAACCAGCTCCGTGCTGTGTTCACCAGTAACCAGCTCCGTGCCGTGTTCACAAATAACCAGGACCATTCCGCGTTTAGCAGTAACCAGCTCCAAGCCGTGTTCACCAGTAACCAGCTCCATGCCGCATTCTCCAGTAACCAGCTCCACACAGTGTTCACCAGTAACCAGCTCCACACCGTGTATGCCATTAACCTGCTCCATGCCGCATTTGCCAGTAACCAGCTCCACACCGTGTTCACCAGTAACCAGCTCCTGCCTTGTTTACCAGTAACCAGCTCCACTCCGTTTTCGCCAGTAACCAGCTCCCTGCTGTTTTCACCATTAACCAGCTCCAGGGCATGTTCACCAGTAACCAGCTCCGCATTGTGTTCGCCAGTAACCAGCTCTGTGCCTTGTTCACCAGTAACCAGCTGCACACTGTGTTCACCAGTAACCAGCTCCACCCAGTGTTCAACAGTAACCAGCAACGTGCTGTCTTCAACAGTCAACAGATTCATGCCGCTTTCACCAGTAACCAGCTCCGTCCGTGTTCACCAGTAACCAGCTCAGTGCCATGTTCACCAGTAACCAGCTCCATGCCGTGTTCGCCAGTAACCAGCCCCACGCGATGGTCACAATTAACCATCTCTGTGTCATGGTCACCAGTAACCAGCTCCATGCGGTGTTCACCAGTAGCCAGCACCATGCCGTGTTCACCTGAAACAAGCTAAGTGCCATGTTCACATGTAACAAGCTCCATGCCGTGTTCCCCAGTAATGAGATCAAAGCCGTGTTCACCAGTAACCAGATCTACGCCGTGTTCTCTAATAACCAGCTCTGCGACGTTTTCACCAGTAACCAGCTCCATGCCCCGTTCAACAGTAAACAGCTCCGTGCCTTGTTCAACAGTAAAGAGATCCACACTGTGTTCACCAGTAACCAGCTCCGTGCCATCATCATCCGTAACCAGCTCCGTGCCGTGTTCACCAGTAACCTGATCCACACTGTGTTTGCCGGTAACCAGCTCCATGCCGTGTTCACCAGTAACCAGCTCTGTGCCGTGTTCAACAGTCACTAGCTCCGTGCCGTGTTCACCAGCAACAAGATCCACACTGTGGTCACCAGTAACCTGCTCCGTGCCATGTTCACCAGTAACCAGCTGTGTGCCGTCTTCACCAGTAACCCGCTCCGCACTGCGATCGCCAGTAACCAGCTCCATGCCCCGTTCACCAGTAACCAGCTCCATGTCGCGTTCACCAGTAACCAGCTCCACCACGTTCTCACCAGTGACCAGCTCCATGCCATGATTACCAGTAATCAGCTCCACGTAGTGTTCATCAGTAACCAACTCAGCGCCATGTTCACCATTAACCAGCTCCGTGCCGTGTTCACCCGTAACCAGCCCCATGCCGACTTCACAACTAACCAGCTGCACTCCGTGTTCACCAGTAACCTGCTCCATGCCGTGTTCACAAGTAACCAGCTCCACGCCGTGTTCACCAGTAACCATTTCCATGCCGCATTCACCAGTAACCAGCTCCACACCATGTTCACCAGTAACCAGCTCCATGCCATGTTCACCAGTTACCAGCTCCACTCCTTGTTCGCCAGTAACCAGCTCCGTCCCGTGTTCACCAGTAACCAGCTCCACTCCTTGTTCACCAGTAACCAGCTCCATGCCGTGTTTACCAATAATCAGCCCCACTCCATGATCGCCAGTAACCAGCTCTGTGTTGTGTTCACCAGTAACCAGCTCCTCGCCGTGTTCACCAGTAACCAGCTCCACGCCGTGTTCACCAGTAACCAGCTGCACACTGTGTTCACAATTAACCAACTCCGTGCCGTGTTCACCAGTAACAAGCTCAGTGCCATGATCACCATTAAACAGTTCCGTGTTGTGTAATCCAGTTCCATGCGGTGTTCATCAGTAACCAGCTCCACGCCGCGTTCACCAGTAACCGGCTCCATGCTGTGGTCAGCAGTTACCAGCTCCATGCCATGTTCGCCAGTAATCGGCTCGACACCGTGTTCGCCAGTAACCAGCTCCATGCCATGTTCACCAGTAACCAGCTCCATGCCGTGTTTACCATTAACCAGCTCCATGCCTTTTTTACCAGTAACCAACTCCAGCCGTTTTCACCAGTAACCAGCTCCACACCGCGCTCGCCAGTAACCAGCTCCGTGCTTTCTTCACCAGTAACCAGGTCCACACTGTGTTCACGCGTAACCAGCTCCATGCCATGATTACCAGTAATTAGCTCCATGCCGTGTTCATCAGTAACCAACTCAGTGCCGTGTTCACCAGTAACCAGCTCCACGCCGTGTTCACCAGTAACCAGCTCCACGCCGTGTTCACCAGTAACCAGCCCCATGCCGTGTTCAGGAGTAACCAGCTCCACACCGTGTTCACCAGCAACCAGCTCCATGCCGCATTCACCAGCAACCAGCTCCAAACCATGTTCACCAGTAGCCAGCTCCACGCTGTGTTCACCAGTAACCAGCTCCATGCCGTGTTCACCAGTAACCAGCTCTGTGCCGTGTTTACCAGTAACCGGCTCTGTGCCGTGTTCACCAGTAACCAGCTCCACGCCGTGTTCACCAGTAACCAGCTCCACGCCACATTCTCCAGTAACCAGCTCCACACAGTCACCAGTAACCAGCTCCACTCCGATTTCACCAGTAACCTGCTCCTCGCCGTGTTCACCAGTAACCAGCTCCACACCGTGTTCACCAGTAACCAGCTCCAAACCGTGTTCACCAGTAACCAGCTCAATGCCGCATTTGCCAGTAACCAGATCCATGCCGCATTTGCCAGTATCCAGCTCTCTGCCGTTTTCATGAGTAACCAGCTCCACACCATGTTCACCATTAACAAGCTCCATGCAGTGTTCACCAGTAACCAGCTCCACGCTGTGTTCACCAGTAACCAGCTGCACACAGTGTTGTCCAGTAACCAGGTCCACGCTGTGTTCACTAGTAATTTGCTCTGTGCTCTGTTCACCAATAAAAAGCTCCATGCTGTGTTCACCAGTAACCAGCTCCGTGCTCTGTTCCTCAGTAACTAGATCAACGCCGTGTTCACCAGCAACCAGCACCGTCTGTGTTCACCAGAAGCAGCTCAGAGCCATGTTCACCAGTAAGCAGCTCCATGCCGTGTTCACCAGTAACCAGCTCCGTTCCGTGTTCACCAGTAAGCAGCTCCATGCCATGTTCACCAATAACCAGCTCCACAGCATGTTCACCAGTAACCAGCTACACACCGTGTTGTCCAGTAACCAGCTCCACGCTGTGTTCACCAGTAAACTGCTCTGTGCTCTTTTCACCAATAACAAGCTCCATGCCATGTTCGCCAGTAATCGGCTCGACACCGTTTTCACCAGTAACCAGCTCCATGCCATGTTCACCAGTAACCAGCTCCATGCCATGTTCACCAGTTACCAGCTCCACACCGTGTTCACCAGTAACCAGCTCCACAGCATGTTCACCAGTAACCAGCTATACACCGTGTTGTCCAGTAACCAGCTCCACGCTGTGTTCACCAGTAATCTGCTCTGTGCTCTTTTCACCAGTTACCAGCTCCATGCCATGTTCGCCAGTAATCGGCTCGACACCGTTTTCGCCAGTAACCAGCTCCATGCCATGTTCACCAGTAACCAGCTCCATGCCATGTTCACCAGTTACCAGCTCCACTCCGTGTTCGCCAGTAACCAGCTCTGTGCCGTGTTCACCAGTAACCAGCTCCACTCGTTGTTCACCAGTAACCAGCTCCATGCCGTGTTTACCAATAACCAGCTCCACTCCGTAATCGCCAGTAACCAGCTCCATGTTGTGTTCACCAGTAACCAGCTCCTCGCCGTGTTCACCGGTAACCAGCTCCATGCCGTGTTCGCCAGTAACCAGCTGCACACTGTGCTCACAATTAACCAACTCCGTGCCGTGTTCACCAGTAACAAGCTCAGTGCCATGATCACCATTAAACCATTCCGTGTTGTGTAAACCAGTTCCATGCGGTGTTCATCAGTAACCAGCTCTACGCCGCGTTCACCAGTAACCGGCTCCATGCTGTGGTCACCATTTACCAGCTCCATGCCATCTTCGCCAGTAATCGGCTCGACACCGTTTTCGCCAGTAACCAGCTCCATGCCATGTTTGCCAGTAACCAGCTCCATGCCGTGTTTACCATTAACCAGCTCCATGCCTTTTTTACCAGTAACCAACTCCAGCCGTTTTCACCAGTAACCAGCTCCACACTGAGCTCGCCAGTAACCAGCTCCATGCTTTCTCCACCAGTAACCAGCTCCACACTGTGTTCACCAGTAACCAGCTCTGTGTCGTGTTTACGAGTAACCAGCTCCATGCCATGATTACCAGTAATTAGCTCCATGCCGTGTTCATCAGTAACCAACTCAGTGCCGTGTTCACCAGTAACCAGCTCCACGCCGTGTTCACCAGTAACCAGCTCCACGCCGTGTTCACCAGTAACCAGCCCCATGCCGTGTTCAGGAGTAACCAGCTCCACGCTGTGTTCACCAGCACCCAGCTCAATGCCGCATTCACCAGCAACCAGCTCCAAACCATGTTCGCCAGTAGCCAGCTCCACGCTGTGTTCACCAGTAACCAGCTCCATGCCGTGTTCACCAGTAACCAGCTCTGTGCCGCGTTTACCAGTACCCGGCTCTGTGCCGTGTTCACCAGTAACCAGCTCCACGCCGTGTTCACCAGTAACAAGCTCCACGCCACATTCTCCAGTAACCAGCTCCATACAGTGTTCACCAGTAACCAGCTCCGCTCCGATTTCACCAGTAACCTGCTCCTCGCCGTTTTCACCAGTAACCAGCTCCACACCATGTCCACCAGTAACCAGCTCCACACCGTGTTCACCAGTAATCACCTCCAAACCGTGTTCACCAGTAACCAGCTCAATGCCGCATTTGCCAGTAACCAGCTCCATGCCGCATTTGCCAGTATCCAGCTCTCTGCCATTTTCATGAGTAACCAGCTCCACACCATGTTCACCATTAACCAGCTCCATGCCGTGTTCACCAGTAACCAGCTCCCCGCCGTGTTCACCAGTAACCAGCTGCACACAGTGTTGTCCAGTAACCAGGTCCACGCTGTGTTCACTAGTAATCTGCTCTGTGCTCTGTTCACCAATAAAAAGCTCCATGCTGTGTTCACCAGTAACCAGCTCCGTGCTCTGTTCCCCAGTAACTAGATCAACGCCGTGTTCACCAGCAACCAGCTCCGTCTGTGTTCTCCAGAAGCAGCTCAGAGCCATGTTCGCCAGTAAGCAGCTCCATGCAGTGTTCACCAGTAACCAGCTCCATGCCGTGTTCGCCAGTAACCAGCTCCACACCGTGTTCACCAGTAACCAGCTCCACAGCATGTTCACCAGAAACCAGCTACACACCGTGTTGTCCAGTAACCAGCTCCACGCTGTGTTCACCAGTAATCTGCTCTGTGCTCTTTTCACCAATAACAAGCTCCATGCCGTGTTCACCAGTAACCATCTCCGTGCTCTGTTCCCCAGTAACTAGATCAATGCCGTGTTCACCAGTAACCAGCTCCGTGCTCTGTTCACCACTAACCAGATCTACGCCGTGTTCTCTAATAACCAGCTCTGCGACGTTTACACCAGTATCCAGCTCCGTGCCCTGTTCAACAGTAAACAGCTCTGTGCCATGTTCAACAGTAAAGAGATCCACATTGTGGTCGCCAGTAACCAGCTCTGTGCCATCATCACCCGTAACCAGCTCCGTGCCGTGTTCAGCAGTAACCTGATCCACACTGTGCTTGCCAGTAACCAGCTCCGTGTCGTGTTCACCAGTAACCAGCTCCGTGCCGTGTTCAAAAGTCACCAGCTCTGTGCCATGTTCACCAACAACCAGATCCACACTGTGTTCGCCAGTAACCAGCTCCATGCCGTGTTCACCAGTAACCATCTGTGTGCCGTCTTCACCAGTAACCCGCTCCGCGCCGCGATCACCAGTAACCAGCTCCATGCCCCATTCACCAGTAACCTGCTCCATGCCGCGTTCACCAGTAACCAGCTTATTGCCGTATTCACCAGTAACCAGCTCCATGCCACGTTCACCAGTAGCCAGCGCCATGCCGTGTTCACCAGTAACCAGCTCCATGCCATGTTCACCAGTAACCAGCTCCATGCCATGTTCACCCGTAACCAGCTCCACGCCATGTTCATGAGTAATCAGCACCATGCTGCTTTCACCTGTAACCAGCTCCACACTGTGTTAACCAGTAACCTGGTCCATGCTGCGTTCACCAGTAACCAGCTCCATGCTGTGTTCACCAGTAACCAGCGCCACTTTATGTTCTCCAGTAACCAGTCCCATCCCGTGTTCATGCCTTGTTCACCAGTAACCAGCTCCATGCCATGTTCACCAGTAACAAGCTCCACTCCGTGTTCGCCAGTAACCAGCTCTGCGTTGCGTTCGCCAGTAACCAGCTCCACGCTGTGTTCAACAGTAACCAGCTCCACGCCGTGTTCACTAGTAACCAGTTGGACACTGTGTTCTCCAGTAACCAGCTTCATTCCGTGTTCACCAGTAACCAGCTCAGTTCCATGTT
Organism: Isurus oxyrinchus; assembly: GCA_026770705.1. Lineage (NCBI taxonomy): Eukaryota > Metazoa > Chordata > Chondrichthyes > Lamniformes > Lamnidae > Isurus > Isurus oxyrinchus. Next base: position 1,975,476 of record JANJGN010000014.1, on the reverse strand, counting down.
CAGCATTAAACAGCTCCGTGTCGTGTTCACCAGTCACCAGCTCCATGCAGTGTTCACCAGTAATCAGCACCATGCCGTGTTCACCTGAAACCAGCTCCGTGCCGTGTTCGCCAGTAACCAGCTCAGCGCTGTGTTCATCAGTAACCAGTTCCGGGCTGTGTTCACCTGTAATCAGCTCCGCGCCGTGTTCATCAGTAACCAGCTCCGTGCTGTGGTTACCAGTAACCAGCTCCACTCTGTGTTCGCCAGGAACCAGCTCCATGCTGTGATCACCAGTAACCAGCTCTAGGCCGTGTTCGCCAGTAACCAGCTCCACGTTGTGTTCGCCAGTAACCAGCTCCACGCCGTGTTCACCAGTAACCAGCTCCACGCCGTGTTCACTAGTAACCAGCTGCACACTGTGTTCTCCAGTAACCAGCTTTGTTCCGTGTTCACCAGTAACCAGCTCAATGCCACGTTCAGCATTAAACGGCTCCGTGCCGTGCTCACCAGTCACCAGCTCCGTGCCGTGTTCATCAGTAACCAGCTCTGTGCCGTGTTTACCAGTAAACAGCTCCACTCCGTGTTCGCCAGGAACCAGCTCCGTGCTGTGTTCACCGGTAACCAGCTGCAGGCCGTGTTCGCCAGTAACCAGCTCCATGGCGTGTTCACCAGTAACCAGCTCCACGCTGTGTTCACCAGTAACCACCTGCACACTGTGTTCTCCAGTAACCAGCTTCATTCCGTGTTCACCAGTAACCAGCTCAGTGCCATATTCAGCATTAAACAGCTCCATGTCGTGTTCACCAGTCACCAGCTCCATGCAGTGTTCACCAGTAACCAGCAACACGCCGTGTTCACCCGAAACCAGCTCTGTGCCATGTTCACCCGTAACCAGCTCCATGCCATGTTCACGAGTAATCAGCACCATGCTGCTTTCACCAGTAACCAGCTCCACACTGTGTTAACCAGTAACCTGGTCCATGCTGTGTTCACCAGTAACCAGCTCCATGCTGTGTTCACCAGTAACCAGCGCCACTCCATGTTCACCAGTATCCAGTTCCATGCCGTGTTCACGCCGTGTTCACCAGTAACCAGCTCCGTGCCATGTTCACCAGTGACAAGCTCCACTCGTGTTTGCCGGTAACCAGCTCCACGTTGCGTTCGCCAGTAACCAGCTCCACGCTGTGTTCACCAGTAATCAGCTCCACGTCGTGTTCACCAGTAATCAGCTCCACGCCGTGTTCATCAGTAACCAGCTCTGCGCAATTTTCAGCAGTAACCAGCTCCGTGCCATGTTCACCAGTAACCAGCTCCGCGCCGTTTTCATCAGTAACCAGCTCCGTGCTGTGGTTACCAGTAACCAGCTCCACTTTGTGTTCGCCAGGAACAAGCTCCGTGCTGTGATCACCAGTAACGAGCTCCGTGTCGTGTTCACTAGTCACCAGCTTCATGCAGTGTTCACCAGTATACAGCAACACGCCGTGTTCACCCGAAACCAGCTCCGTGCCATGTTCACCAGTAACCAGTTCCATGCCGTGTTCGCCAGTAACCAGCTCTGCGCTGTCTTCATCAGTAACCTGTTCCGGGCCATGTTCACCAGTAACCAGCTGCACACCGTGTTCACCAGAAATCAGCTCCATGCCGTGTACATCTGTAACCAGTTCTGTGCCATTTTCAGCAGTAACCAGCTCTGTGCCATGTTCACCAGTAAAAAGCTCAACGCCGTGGTCACCAGTTACCAGCTCCACGCCTCCTTCACCAGTAACCAGCTCCATGCCTTTTTTACCAGTAACCTGCTCCATGCCGTGTTCACCAGTAACCAGCACCACGCCTTTTTCACCATGAACCAGCTCCTGGCATTTTTCACCAGTTACCAGCTCCACGCCGCGATCGCCACTAACCAGCTCCATGCCGCGTTCACCAGTAACCAGCTCCACGTCGCGTTCACCAGTAACCTGCTCCACGCTGCGTTCACCAGTAACCAGCTCTCTGCCATTTTCACTAGTAACCAGCTCCATGCCATGTTCGCCAGTAATCGGCTCCACACCTTGTTCGTCAGTAACCGGTTTCATGTCATGTTCACCAGTAACCAGCTCCATGCCATGTTTAGTAGTTACCAGCTCCTCGACATGTTTACCAATAACCAGTGCCACGCCGCGTTCACCAATAACCAGCTCCAAGCCATGTTCGCCAGCAACCAGCTCCACGACGTGCTCACCAGTAACCAGCTCCATGCCGTGTTCACCTTAAACCAGCTCCATGCCATGTTCAGCAGTAACCAGCTCCATACCGTGTTTGCCAGTAACCAGCTCCACACCCATTTCACCACTAACCAGCTCCACGCCGTGTTCACCAGTAACCAGCTACATTCTGTGTTGTCCAGTAACCAGCGCCACGCTGTGTTCACCAGTATTCAGCTCCGTGCTGTGTTCACCAAAAACAAGCTCCATGCCGTGTTCACCAGTAACCAGCTCCGTGCTCTGCTCCCCAGTAACTAGATCAACGCCGTGTTCACCAGTAATCAGCTCCGTGCCCTGTTCACCAGTAACCAGATACATGCCATGTTCTCTAATAACAAGCTCCACGCCGTGTTCACCAGTATCCAGCTGCGTGCCATGTTCAACAGAAACCAGCTCAGTGCCGTGTTCACCATTAAACAGATCCATACTTTGTTTGCCAGTAACCAGCTCCATGCTGCGTTCACCATTAACCAGCTCCACGTCGCGTTCACCAGTAACCAGCTCCACGCCGCGTTCACCAGTAAACAGCTCTATGCCGTTTTCACTAGTAACCAGCTCCACGCCATGTTCGCCAGTAATCAGCTCCACACCTTGTTCGCCAGTAACCGGTTTCGTGTCGTGTTCACCAGTAACCAGCTCCATGCCATGTTTACCAGTGACCAGCTCCTCGCCGTGTTTACCAATAACCAGTGCCACGACATGCTCACCAGTAAGCAGCTCCATGCCGTGTTCACCAGTAACCAGCTCCACGCCACATTTGCCAGTAACCAGCTCCATGCCATGTTTGCCAGTAACCAGCTCCATGCCGTGTTTACCATTAACCAGCTCCATGCCATGTTTACCAGTGACCAGCTCCATGCCTTGTTTACCAGTAACCAACTCCAGCCATTTTCACCAGTAACCAGCTACGTGCCGGGCTCACCAGTAAACAGCTCCATGCTTTCTTCACCATTAACCAGCACAACACCGTGTTCACCAGTAACCAGCCCCATGCCGTGTTCACAAGTAACCAGCTGCTCGCCATGTTCACCAGTAACCTGCTCCACGCCATGTTCACGATTAACCAGCTCCATGCCGTGTTCACCAGTAACCAGCTCCATGCCGCATTTACCAGTAACCAGCTCCGTGCTGTGTTCACCAGAAACCATCTCCGCACCGTGTTCACCAGTAACCAGCTCCATGCCGTGTTCACCAGTAACCAGCTCCACTCCGTGTTCACCAGTAACCAGCTCCGTGCCGTGATTTCCAGTAATCAGCTTCACTCCGTGTTCGCCAGTAACCAGCTCCGTGTTGTGTTCACCAGTAACCAGCTCCGCGCCGTGTTCGCCAGTAACCAGCTCCAGGCCGTGTTCGCCAGTTACCAGCTCCCCGTTGTGTTTGTCAGTAACCGGCTGCACACTGTGTTCACCAGTAACCAGCTCCGTGCCATGTTCACCAGTAACCAGCTCAGTGCCATGTTCAGCATTAAACAGCTCCGTGTTGTGTAAACCAGTCACCAGCTCCATGCGGTGTTCACCAGTAACCAGCACCACGCAGTGTTCACCCGCAATCAGCTCCGTGCCGTGTTGACCAGTAACCTGCTCCGTGCCGTGTTCAACAGTAAACAGCTCCACGTCGCGTTCACCAGTAACCTGCTCCACGCCGCATTCACCAGTAACCAGCATTCTGCCATTTTCACTAGTAACCAGCTCCACGCCATGTTCACCAGTAATCGGCTCCACACATTGTTCGCCAGTAACCGGTTTCATGTTGTGTTCACCAGGAACCAGCTCCATGCCATGTTTACCAGTGACCAGCTCCTCGCCGTGTTTACCAATAACCAGTGCCATGCCGCGTTCACCAGTAACCAGCTCCACGCCATGTTCGCCAGCAATCAGCTCCACGACGTGCTCACCAGTAACCAGCTCCATGCCGTGTTCACCTTAAACCAGCTCCATGCCATGTTCACCAGTACCCAGCTCCAAGCCATGTTCGCCAGCAACCAGCTCCACGACGTGCTCACCAGTAACCAGCTCAATGCCGTGTTCACCTTAAACCAGCTCCAAGCCATGTTCAGCAGTAACCAGCGTCATACCGTGTTTGCCAGTAACCAGCTCCACACCCATTTCACCACTAACCAGCTCCACGCCGTGTTCACCAGTAACCAGCTACATTCTGTGTTGTCCAGTAACCAGCTCCACGCTGTGTTCACCAGTATTCAGCTCCGTGCTGTGTTCACCAATAACAAGCTCCATGCCGTGTTCACCAGTAACCAGCTCCGTGCTCTGCTCCCCAGTAACTAGATCAACGCCGTGTTCACCAGTAATCAGCTCCATGCCCTGTTCACCAGTAACCAGATACATGCCATGTTCTCTAATAACAAGCTCCACGCCGTGTTCACCAGTATCCAGCTGCGTGCCGTGTTCAACAGAAACCAGTTCAGTGCCGTGTTCACCATTAAACAGATCCACACTTTGTTTGCCAGTAACCAGCTCCATGCCGCGTTCACCATTAACCAGCTCCACGCAGCGTTCACCAGTACACAGCTCTATGCCATTTTCACTAGTAACCAGCTCCACGCCATGTTCACCAGTAATCAGCTCCACACCTTGTTCGCCAGTAACTGGTTTCGTGTCATGTTCACCAGTAACCAGCTCCATGCCATGTTTACCAGGGACCAGCTCCTCGCCGTGTTTACCAATAACCAGTGCCATGCTGCATTCACCAGTAACCAGCTCCACGCCGCGTTCGCCAGTAACCAGCTCCACGACGTGCTCACCAGTAACCAGCTCCATGCTGTGTTCACCAGTAACCAGCTCCATGCCGCATTCGCCAGTAACCAGCTTCATGCCATGTTTGCCAGTAACCAGCTCCATGCCGTGTTTACCATTAACCAGCTCCATGCCATGTTTACCAGTGACCAGCTCTATGCCTTGTTTACCAGTTACCAACTCCAGCCATTTTCACCAGTAACCAGCTCCGCGCCGCGCTCAACAGTAAACAGCTCCATGCTTTCTTCACAATTAACCAGCACAACACCGTGTTCACCAGTAACCAGCCCCATGCTGTGCTCACAAGTAACCAGCTGCTCGCCATGTTCACCAGTAACCTGCTCCATGCCATGTTCACAATTAACCAGCTCCATGCCGTGTTCACCAGTAACTAGCTCCATGCCGCATTTACCAGTAACCAGCTCCACACCATGTTCACCAGTAACCAGCTCCACGCCATGTTCACCAGTAACCAGCTCCATGCCGTGTTCACCAGTAACCAGCTCCACTCCATCTTCGCCAGTAACCAGCTCCGTGCTGTGTTCACCAGAAACCATCTCCGCGCCGTGTTCACCAGTAACCAGGTCTTTGCCGTGTTCACAAGTAACCAGCTCCACTCCGTATTCACCAGTAACCAGCTCCGTGCCGTGATTTCCAGTAAACAGCTTCACTCCGTGTTCGCCAGTAACCAGCTCCATGTTGTGTTCACCAGTAACCAGCTCCACGCCGTGTTCACCAGTAACCAGCTCCTGGCCGTGTTCGCCAGTTACCAGCTCCCCGTTGTGTTTGTCAGTAACCAGCTGCACACTGTGTTCACTAGTAACCAGCTCCGTGCCATGTTCACCAGTAACCAGCTCAGTGCCATGTTCAGCATTAAACAGCTCCGTGTTGTGTAAACCAGTCACCAGCTCCATGCGGTGTTCACCAGTAATCAGCTCCACACCTTGTTCGCCAGTAACTGGTTTCGTGTCATGTTCACCAGTAACCAGCTCCATGCCATGTTTACCAGGGACCAGCTCCTCGCCGTGTTTACCAATAACCAGTGCCATGCTGCATTCACCAGTAACCAGCTCCACGCCGCGTTCGCCAGTAACCAGCTCCACGACGTGCTCACCAGTAACCAGCTCCATACTGTGTTCACCAGTAACCAGCTCCATGCCGCATTCGCCAGTAACCAGCTTCATGCCATGTTTGCCAGTAACCAGCTCCATGCCGTGTTTACCATTAACCAGCTCCATGCCATGTTTACCAGTGACCAGCTCCATGCCTTGTTTACCAGTTACCAACTCCAGCCATTTTCACCAATAACCAGCTCCGCGCCGCGCTCAACAGTAAACAGCTCCATGCTTTCTTCACAATTAACCAGCACAACACCGTGTTCACCAGTAACCAGCCCCATGCTGTGCTCACAAGTAACCAGCTGCTCGCCATGTTCACCAGTAACCTGCTCCATGCCATGTTCACAATTAACCAGCTCCATGCCGTGTTCACCAGTAACTAGCTCCATGCCGCATTTACCAGTAACCAGCTCCACGCCATGTTCACCAGTAACCAGCTCCATGCCGTGTTCACCAGTAACCAGCTCCACTCCATCTTCGCCAGTAACCAGCTCCGTGCTGTGTTCACCAGAAACCATCTCCGCGCCGTGTTCACCAGTAACCAGGTCTTTGCCGTGTTCACAAGTAACCAGCTCCACTCCGTGTTCACCAGTAACCAGCTCCGTGCCGTGATTTCCAGTAAACAGCTTCACTCCGTGTTCGCCAGTAACCAGCTCCATGTTGTGTTCACCAGTAACCAGCTCCGCGCCGTGTTCACCAGTAACCAGCTCCTGGCCGTGTTCGCCAGTTACCAGCTCCCCGTTGTGTTTGTCAGTAACCAGCTGCACACTGTGTTCACTAGTAACCAGCTCCGTGCCATGTTCACCAGTAACCAGCTCAGTGCCATGTTCAGCATGAAACAGCTCCGTGTTGTGTAAACCAGTCACCAGCTCCATGCGGTGTTCACCAGTAACCAGCACCACGCAGTGTTCACCCGCAATCAGCTCCGTGCCGTGTTCACCAGTAACCTGCTCCGTGCCGTGTTCACCAGTTACCAGATCCACATTCAGTTCACCAATAACCAGTTCCGTGTCGTGATCAGCAGTAACCAGCTCCGTGCTGTGTTCGCCAGTAAGCAGCTCCGTGCTGTGTTCACTAGTAACCAGGTCCATGCCGCGTTTAGCAGTAACCAGCTCCAAGCCGTGTTCACCAGTAACCAGCTCCACACCGCATTCTCCAGTAACCAGCTCCACACAGTGTTCACCAGTAACCAGCTCCACACCGTGTATACCATTAACCTGCTCCATGCCGCATTTGCTAGTAACCAGCTCCACGCCGTGTTCACCAGTAACCAGCTCCTGCCTTGTTTACCAGTAACCAGCTCCACTCCGTGTTCGCCAGTAACCTGCTCCCTGCTGTTTTCACGATTAACCAGCTCTAGGGCATGTTCGCCAGTAACCAGCTCCGCATTGTGTTTGCCAGTAACCAGCTCTGTGCCTTGTTCACCAGTAACCAGCTGCACACTGTGTTCACCAGTAACCAGCTCCACCCAGTGTTCAACAGTAACCAGCACCGTGCTGTCTTCAACAGTCAACAGATTCATGCCACTTTCACCAGTAACCAGCTCCGTCCGTGTTCACCAGTAACCAGCTCCGTCCGTGTTCACCAGTAACCAGCTCCATGCCGTGTTCGCCAGTAACCAGCTCCACGCCATGGTCACAATTAACCATCTCCGTGTCATGGTCACCAGTAACCAGCTCCATGCGGTGTTCACCAGTAGCCAGCACCACGCCGTGTTCACCTGAAACTAGCTAAGTGCCATGTTGACCTGTAACAAGCTCCGTGCCGTGTTCCCCAGTATTGAGGTCAACGCCGTGTTCACCAGTAACCAGCTCCGTGCTCTGTTCACCAGTAACCAGATCTACGCCGTGTTCTCTAATAACCATCTCTGCAACGTTTTCACCAGTAACCAGCTCCATGCCCAGTTCAACAGTAAACAGCTCCGTGCCTTTTTCAACAGTAAAGAGATCCACACTGTGTTCGCCAGTAACCAGCTCCGTGCCATCATCATCCGTAACCAGCTCCGTGCCGTGTTCACCAGTAACCTGATCCACACTGTGTTTGCCAGTAACCAGCTCCATGTCATGTTCACCAGTAACCAGCTCTGTGCCGTGTTCAACAGTCACTAGCTCCGTGCCATGTTCACCAGCAACAAGATCCACACTGTGGTCGCCAGTAACCAGCTCCATGCCCCGTTCACCAGTAACCAGCTCCATGCCGCGTTCAACAGTAACCAGCTCCACGCCGCGTTCACCAGTAACCAGCTCCACACCACGTTCACCTGTAACCAGAGCCATGCCGTGTTCACCAGTAACCAGCTCCACGCAATGTTCGCCAGTATTCGGCTCCACACCGTGTTTGCCAGTAACCAGCTCAGTGCCATGTTCACCATTAAACAGCTCAGTGCCGTGTTCACCAGTAACCATCTCTGTGCTGTGTTCACAAGAGACCAGCTCCTCGCCGTGTTCACCAGTAGCCAGCACCACGCCACGTTCACCAGAAACCAGCTCCACGCCGTGTTCACCAGTTACCAGCTCCACCACGTTCTCACCAGTGACCAGCTCCATGCCATGATTACCAGTAATCAGCTCCACGTAGTGTTCATCAGTAACCAACTCAGCGCCATGTTCACCATTAACCAGCACCGTGCCGTGTTCACCAGTAACCAGCCCCATGCCGACTTCACAAGTAACCAGCTGCACTCCGTGTTCACCAGTAACCTGCTCCATGCCGTGTTCACGAGTAACCAGCTCCACGCCGTGTTCACCAGTAACCATTTCCATGCCGCATTCACCAGTAACCAGCTCCACTCCGTGTTCACCAGTTAGCAGCTCCGTGCCGTGTTCACCAGTAACCAGCTCCACTCCATGTTCGCCAGTACCTAGCTCCGTGCCGTGTTCACCAGTAACCAGCTCCACTCCTTGTTCACCAGTAACCAGCTCCATGCCGTGTTTACCAATAACCAGCTCTGTGCTGTGTTCTTCAGTAACCAGCTCAGGGCCGTGTTCAACTGTAACCAGCTCCGTGCTGTGTTTGCAAGCAACCAGCTCCACACCATGTTCACCAGTAACCAGCTCCACGCCCAGTTCACCAGTAACCAGCTCAGTGCCATGTTCACCAGTAACCAGCTCAATGCCGTGTTCACCTGTAAACAGCTGCGTGCCATGTTCGCAAGCAACCAGTTCCACACTGTGTTCACCAGTAACCAGGAGCGCGCCACGTTCGCCAGTAACCAGCTCCACACCATGTTCACCAGTATCCAGCTCCGTGCCGTGTTCACCAGTATCCAGCTCTGTGCCGTGTTCACCAGTTACTAGCTCCATGCCTTGTTCGCCAGTAACCAGCTACGCCCCTTGTTCACCATTAACCAGTTCCATGCTCTGCTGGCAAGTAACCAGATCAACGCCATGTTCGCCAGTAACCAGCTCCATGCCTCATTTGCCAGTAACCAGCTCCATGCCCTTTTCAGCAGTAACAAGCTCCATGCCGTGTTCACCAGTAACTACCTCCACGCTGAGTTCACCGGTAACCAGCTCCATGCCACATTCTCCAGTAACCAGCTCCACACCATGTTCACCAGTAAGCAGCTCCACGCCGAGTTCACCGGTAATCAGCTCCATGCCGCATTCTCCAGTAACCAGCTCCATTCTCTGTTCACCAGTAACCTGCTCCACGCTCTCTTCACCAGTAATCAGCTCCATGCCTTGTCACCAGTAACCAGCTCCACTCCATGTTCACCAGTAACCAGGTCCACACCGTGCTCGCCAGTATTCAGATCCATGCCGTGTTCGCCAGTAACCAGCTCCACGCCGCATTTGCCAGTAACCAGCTACACGCCACGTTCACCAGTAATGAGCTCCACACCACGTTCACCTGTAACCATCTCCACACCGCATTCACCAGTAACCACCTCGACTCCACATTCATCAGTAATCAGCTCCACACCACATTCACCTGTAAACAGCTCCATGCCACGTTCACTAGTAATCAGCTCCACGCCGTGTTCACCAGTAACCAGCTCCGTGCCGTGTTCAGAAAGAACCAGCTCCACGCTGTGTTCACAAGTATCCAGCTCCATTCCGTGTTCACCAGTAACCAGCTCCACGCTCTCTTCACAAGTAACCAGCTCCACGCCGTGTTCACCAGTAACCAGCTCCACGCCTTGTTCGCCAGTAACCAGCTACGCCCCGTGTTCACCATGAACCAGTTCCGTGCTCTGCTCACCAGTAACCAGATCAATGCCATGTTCGCCAGTAACCAGCTCCATGCCGCATTTGCATGTAACCAGCTCCATGCCGTGTTCACCAGTAACCAGATCCATGCAGTGTTCTCCAGTAACTAGCTCCATGCTGAGTTCACCGGTAACCAGCTCCATCCACATTCTCCAGTAACCAGCTCCACACCGTGTTCACCAGTAACCAGATCCACGCCACATTTGCCAGTAACCAGCTCTACACCACCTTCACCAGTAATCAGCTCCACACCACATTCACCTGTAACCAGCTCCATGCCACGTTGACTAGCAACCAGCTCCATGCCGCGTTCACCAGTAACCAGCTCGACGCCACGTTCACCAGTAATCAGCTCCACACCACGTTCACCAGTAACCAGCTCCGTGCCGTCTTCACCAGGAACCAGCTCCACACCGTGTTCACCAGTAACAAGCTCCATGCCATGTACACCAGTAACCAGCTCCATGCTCTCTTCACAAGTAACCAGCTCCATGCTGTGTTCACCAGTAACCAACTCCACTCCGTGCTCGCCATTAACCAGCTCCATGCTGAGATCACCAGTAACCAGGTCGGCGCCGTGTTCTCCAGCAACCAGCTATGTGCCGTGTTCACCAGTAACCAACTCTGTGCCATGTTCACCAGTAACCAGCTCCGTGCCTTGTTCTCCAGTAACCAGTGCTGTGCCGTGTTCACCAGTAACCAACTCTGTGCCGTGTTCACCAGTAACCAGCTCAATGCCGTGTTCACCTGTAAACAGCTGCGTGCCGTGTTCGCAAGCAACCAGCTCCACACCGTGTTCACCAGTAACCAGGAGCGCGCCATGTTCGCCAGTAACCAGCTCCACACCGTGTTCACCAGTATCCAGCTCCATGCCGTGTTCACCAGTATCCAGCTCCGTGCCATGTTCACCAGTATCCAGCTCCGTGCCATGTTCACCAGTTACCAGCTCCACGCCCTGTTCGCCAGTAACCAGTTACGCCCCATGTTCACCATTAACCAGTTCCATGCTCTGCTGGCAAGTAACCAGATCAATGCCATGTTCGCCAGTAACCAGCTCCATGCCTCATTTGCCAGTAACCAGCTCCATGCCCTTTTCACCAGTAACCAGCTCCATGCCGTGTACACCAGTAACTACCTCCACGCTGAGTCACCGGTAACCAGCTCCATGCCACATTCTCCAGTAACCAGCTCCACACCGTGTTCACCAGTAACCAGCTCCACGCCGAGTTCACCGGTATTCAGCTCCATGCCGCATTCTCCAGTAACCAGCTCCATTCTCTGTTCACCAGTAACCAGCTCGACACTCTCTTCACAAGTAATCAGCTCCATGCCTTGTCACCAGTAACCTGCTCCACTCCATGTTCACCAGTAACCAGGTCCACACCGTTCTCGCCAGTATTCAGCTCCATGCCGTGTTCACCAGTAACCAGCTCCGCGCCATGTTCTCCAGTACCAGCGCTGTGCCGTGTTCACCACTAACAATTTCTGTGCCGTGTTCAACATTAACCAGCTCTGTGCCATGTTCACCAGTAACCAGCTCAGCGCCATGTTCTCCAGTAACCAGCGCTGTGCCGTGTTCACCTGTAACCAGCTCCGTGCCGTGTTCGCAAGCAACCAGCTCCACACCGTGTTAACCAGTAACCAGCTCCACACTGTGTTCACCAGTAACAAAGCTCCACGCCGTGTTCGCCAGTAACCTGCTGCGCGCTGTGTTTGCCAGTAACCAGCTCCATGCCGCATTTGCCAATAACCAGCTCCACGCCGTCTTCAGCAGTAACCAGCTTCACGCCGTGTTCACCAGTAACCAGCTCCACGCCGCATTTGCCAGTAACCAGCTACACGCCACGTTCACCAGTAATGAGCTCCACACCACGTTCACCTGTAACCATCTCCATGCCACGTTCACCATAAACCAGCTCCACGCCGCATTCACCAGTAACCACCTCGACTCCACATTCACCAGTAATCAGCTCCACACCACGTTCACCTGTAAACAGCTCCATGCCACATTCTCTAGTAATCAGCTCCACACCATGTTCACCAGTAACCAGCTCCATGCCGTGTTCACAAGTAACCAGCTCCACGCTGTGTTCACAAGTATCCAGCTCCATTCCGTGTTCACCAGTAACCAGCTCCACGCGCTCTTCACAAGTATCCAGCTCCATGCCGTGTTCACCAGTAACCAGCTCCACGCCTTGTTCGCCAGTAACCAGCTACGCCCCGTGTTCACCATTAACCATGTCCGTGCTCTGCTCGAAAGTAACCAGATCAACGCCATGTTCGCCAGTAACCGGCTCCATGCCGCATTTGCATGTAACCAGCTCCATCCCGTGTTCACCAGTAACCAGCTCCGTGCAGTGTTCTCCAGTAACTAGCTCCACGCTGAGTTCACCGGTAACCAGCTCCATCCACATTCTCCAGTAACCAGCTCCACACCGTGTTCACCAGTAACCAGATCCACGCCACATTTGCCAGTAACCAGCTCTACACCACCTTCACCAGTAATCAGCTCCACACCACGTTCACCTGTAACCAGCTCCATGCCACGTTCACCAGTAACCAGCTCCACATCGCGTTCACCAGTAACCAGCTCCACGCCACCTTCACCAGTAATAGGCTACACACCACGTTCACCTGTAACCAGCTCCATGCCACGTTCGCCAGGAACCAGATCGGCGCCACGTTCACCAGTAACCAGCTCCCCGCCGCAATCACCAGTAACCAGCTCCACGCCTCGTTCGCCAGTAACCAGCTCAGCTCTGTGTTTGCCAGTATCCAGCCGCGCGCCGTGTTCACCAGTAACCAGCTCTATGCCGTGTTCACCAGTAACCAGCTCTGTGCCGTGTTCACCTGTAAACAGCTGCGTGCCGTTGTTCACAAAAAAAAGCTCCACACCGTGTTCACCAGTAACATGCTCCACGCGGTGAACACCAGAAACCAGCTACAAGCCATGTTCACCAGTAACGAGCTCAGTGCCGTATTCAACAGTAACCAGGTCCGCCCGGCGTACGCCAGTAACCAGCTCCACTCCGTGTTCACCAGTATCCAGTTCAATGCTGTGTTCAACAGTATCCAGCTCCATGCCTTGTTCAAGAGTAACCAGCTACGCCCCGTGTTCACCATTAACCAGTTCCATGCTCTGCTCGCCAGTAAGCAGATCAACACCATGTTTGCCATTAACCAGCTCCATGCCGCATTTGCCAGTAACCAACTCCATGCTATGTTCACCAGTAACCAGCTCCGCGCCGTGTTCACCATTAACCAGCTCCACACCGAGTTCACCGGTAACCAGCTCCATGCCACATTCTCCAGTAACCAGCTCCACACTGTGTTCACCAGTAACCAGCTCCACGTCGAGTTCACCAGTAATTAGCTCCACGCCGCATTCTCCAGTAACCAGCTCCACACCGTGTTCGCCAGTACCAGCTCCACGCCACATTTGCCAGTAACCAGCTCCACACCACGTTCACCTGTAACCAGCTGCATGCCACGTTCACTAGTTACCAGCTCCACGCCGTGTTTGCCAGTAACCAGTTCGGCGCCATGTTCACCAGTAACCAGCTCCCCGCCGCATTCACCAGTAACCAGCTCCACGCCTCATTCGCCAGTAACCAGCTCAGCGCCGTTTTAGCCAGTAAAAAGCCGCGCGCCGTGTTCACCAGTAACCAACTTCACGCTGTGTTCACCAGTACCCAGCTCTGTGTCTTGTTCACCAATAACCAGCTCCGTGCCATGTTTGCCAGTAACCAGCCATACGCCATGTTCACCAGTAACCAGCTCCGTGCCATGTTCGCCAATAACCAGCTCCACGCCTTCTTTGCCAGTAACCAGCTCCACACCGTGTTCACAAATAAACAGGTCCATGCCGTGTTCACCACTCACAAGCTCCATGCCGTGTTCGCCAGTAGCCAGCGCCACACTCTCTTCACAAGAATCCAGCTCCATGCCGTGTTCACCAGTAACCAGCTCCACGCTCTCTTCACAAGTAACCAGCTCCATGCCGTGTTCACCAGCAACCAACTCCACTCTGTGTACGCCATTAACCAGCTCCATGCTGAGATCACCAGTAACCAGCTCCGTGCCCTGTTCTCCAGAAACCAGCTATATGCCGTGTTCACCACTAAACAGCTCTGTGCCATGTTCACCAGTAACCAGCTCCACACCATGTTCTCCAGTAACCAGCTCAGTGCCGTGTTCGCCAGTAACCAGCTCTGTGCCGTGTTCACCAGTAACCAGCTCAATGCCTTGTTCACCTGTAAACAGCTGCGTGCCGTGTTCGCAAGCAACCAGCTCCACACCGTGTTCACCAGTAACCAGGTGCACGCCACGTTCGCCAGTAACCAGCCCCACGCCGTGTTAACCAGTATCCAGCTCCGTGCCGTGTTCACCAGTATCCAGCTCCGTGCCATGTTCACCAGTTACCAGCTCCATGCCTTGTTTGCCAGTAACCAGCTACGCACCGTGCTCACCATTAACCAGTTCCATGCTCTGCTGGCAAGTAACCAGATCAATGCCATGTTCGCCAGTAACCAGCTCCATGCCGCATTTGCCAGTAACCAGCTCCATGCCCTGGTCACCAGTAACCAGCTCCATGCAGTGTTCACCAGTAACTAGCTCCACGCTGAGTTCACCGGTAACCAGCTCCATGCCACATTCTCCAGTAACCAGCTCCACACTGTGTTCGCCTGTAACCAGATCCACGCCACATTTGCCACTAACCAGCTCCACGCCACGTTTGCCAGTAACCAGCTCCACACCACGTTCACCTGTAACCAGCTGCATGCCACGTTCACTAGTTACCAGCTCCACGCCGTGTTTGCCAGTAACCAGTTCGGCGCCATGTTCACCAGTAACCAGCTCCCCGCCGCATTCACCAGTAACCAGCTCCACGCCTCGTTCGCCAGTAACCAGCTCAGCGCCGTTTTAGCCAGTAAAAAGCCGCGCGCCGTGTTCACCAGTAACCAACTTCACGCTGTGTTCACCAGTACCCAGCTCTGTGTCTTGTTCACCAATAACCAGCTCCGTGCCATGTTTGCCAGTAACCAGCCATACGCCATGTTCACCAGTAACCAGCTCCGTGCCATGTTCGCCAATAACCAGCTCCACGCCTTCTTTGCCAGTAACCAGCTCCACACCGTGTTCACAAATAAACAGGTCCATGCCGTGTTCACCACTCACAAGCTCCATGCCGTGTTCGCCAGTAGCCAGCGCCACACTCTCTTCACAAGAATCCAGCTCCATGCCGTGTTCACCAGTAACCAGCTCCACGCTCTCTTCACAAGTAACCAGCTCCATGCCGTGTTCACCAGCAACCAACTCCACTCTGTGTACGCCATTAACCAGCTCCATGCTGAGATCACCAGTAACCAGCTCCGTGCCCTGTTCTCCAGAAACCAGCTATATGCCGTGTTCACCACTAAACAGCTCTGTGCCATGTTCACCAGTAACCAGCTCCACACCACGTTCACCTGTAACCATCTCCACACCGCATTCACCAGTAACCACCTCGACTCCACATTCATCAGTAATCAGCTCCACACCACATTCACCTGTAAACAGCTCCATGCCACGTTCACTAGTAATCAGCTCCACGCCGTGTTCACCAGTAACCAGCTCCGTGCCGTGTTCACAAAGAACCAGCTCCACGCTGTGTTCACAAGTATCCAGCTCCATTCCGTGTTCACCAGTAACCAGCTCCACGCTCTCTTCACAAGTAACCAGCTCCACGCCGTGTTCACCAGTAACCAGCTCCACGCCTTGTTCGCCAGTAACCAGCTACGCCCCGTGTTCACCATGAACCAGTTCCGTGCTCTGCTCACCAGTAACCAGATCAATGCCATGTTCGCCAGTAACCAGCTCCATGCCGCATTTGCATGTAACCAGCTCCATGCCGTGTTCACCAGTAACCAGATCCATGCAGTGTTCTCCAGTAACTAGCTCCATGCTGAGTTCACCGGTAACCAGCTCCATCCACATTCTCCAGTAACCAGCTCCACACCGTGTTCACCAGTAACCAGATCCATGCCACATTTGCCAGTAACCAGCTCTACACCACCTTCACCAGTAATCAGCTCCACACCACATTCACCTGTAACCAGCTCCATGCCACGTTGACTAGCAACCAGCTCCATGCCGCGTTCACCAGTAACCAGCTCGACGCCACGTTCACCAGTAATCAGCTCCACACCACGTTCACCAGTAACCAGCTCCGTGCCGTCTTCACCAGGAACCAGCTCCACACCGTGTTCACCAGTAACAAGCTCCATGCCATGTTCACCAGTAACCAGCTCCATGCTCTCTTCACAAGTAACCAGCTCCATGCTGTGTTCACCAGTAACCAACTCCACTCCGTGCTCGCCATTAACCAGCTCCATGCTGAGATCACCAGTAACCAGGTCGGCGCCGTGTTCTCCAGCAACCAGCTATGTGCCGTGTTCACCAGTAACCAACTCTGTGCCATGTTCACCAGTAACCAGCTCCGTGCCTTGTTCTCCAGTAACCAGTGCTGTGCCGTGTTCACCAGTAACCAACTCTGTGCCGTGTTCACCAGTAACCAGCTCAATGCCGTGTTCACCTGTAAACAGCTGCGTGCCGTGTTCGCAAGCAACCAGCTCCACACCGTGTTCACCAGTAACCAGGAGCGCGCCATGTTCGCCAGTAACCAGCTCCACACCGTGTTCACCAGTATCCAGCTCCATGCCGTGTTCACCAGTATCCAGCTCCGTGCCATGTTCACCAGTTACCAGCTCCACGCCCTGTTCGCCAGTAACCAGTTACGCCCCATGTTCACCATTAACCAGTTCCATGCTCTGCTGGCAAGTAACCAGATCAATGCCATGTTCGCCAGTAACCAGCTCCATGCCTCATTTGCCAGTAACCAGCTCCATGCCCTTTTCACCAGTAACCAGCTCCATGCCGTGTACACCAGTAACTACCTCCACGCTGAGTCACCGGTAACCAGCTCCATGCCACATTCTCCAGTAACCAGCTCCACACCGTGTTCACCAGTAACCAGCTCCACGCCGAGTTCACCGGTATTCAGCTCCATGCCGCATTCTCCAGTAACCAGCTCCATTCTCTGTTCACCAGTAACCAGCTCGACACTCTCTTCACAAGTAATCAGCTCCATGCCTTGTCACCAGTAACCTGCTCCACTCCATGTTCACCAGTAACCAGGTCCACACCGTTCTCGCCAGTATTCAGCTCCATGCCGTGTTCACCAGTAACCAGCTCCGCGCCATGTTCTCCAGTACCAGCGCTGTGCCGTGTTCACCACTAACAATTTCTGTGCCGTGTTCAACATTAACCAGCTCTGTGCCATGTTCACCAGTAACCAGCTCAGCGCCATGTTCTCCAGTAACCAGCGCTGTGCCGTGTTCACCTGTAACCAGCTCCGTGCCGTGTTCGCAAGCAACCAGCTCCACACCGTGTTAACCAGTAACCAGCTCCACACTGTGTTCACCAGTAACAAAGCTCCACGCCGTGTTCGCCAGTAACCTGCTGCGCGCTGTGTTTGCCAGTAACCAGCTCCATGCCGCATTTGCCAATAACCAGCTCCACGCCGTCTTCAGCAGTAACCAGCTTCACGCCGTGTTCACCAGTAACCAGCTCCACGCCGCATTTGCCAGTAACCAGCTACACGCCACGTTCACCAGTAATGAGCTCCACACCACGTTCACCTGTAACCATCTCCATGCCACGTTCACCATAAACCAGCTCCACGCCGCATTCACCAGTAACCACCTCGACTCCACATTCACCAGTAATCAGCTCCACACCACGTTCACCTGTAAACAGCTCCATGCCACATTCTCTAGTAATCAGCTCCACACCATGTTCACCAGTAACCAGCTCCATGCCGTGTTCACAAGTAACCAGCTCCACGCTGTGTTCACAAGTATCCAGCTCCATTCCGTGTTCACCAGTAACCAGCTCCACGCGCTCTTCACAAGTATCCAGCTCCATGCCGTGTTCACCAGTAACCAGCTCCACGCCTTGTTCGCCAGTAACCAGCTACGCCCCGTGTTCACCATTAACCATGTCCGTGCTCTGCTCGAAAGTAACCAGATCAACGCCATGTTCGCCAGTAACCGGCTCCATGCCGCATTTGCATGTAACCAGCTCCATCCCGTGTTCACCAGTAACCAGCTCCGTGCAGTGTTCTCCAGTAACTAGCTCCACGCTGAGTTCACCGGTAACCAGCTCCATCCACATTCTCCAGTAACCAGCTCCACACCGTGTTCACCAGTAACCAGATCCACGCCACATTTGCCAGTAACCAGCTCTACACCACCTTCACCAGTAATCAGCTCCACACCACGTTCACCTGTAACCAGCTCCATGCCACGTTCACCAGTAACCAGCTCCACATCGCGTTCACCAGTAACCAGCTCCACGCCACCTTCACCAGTAATAGGCTACACACCACGTTCACCTGTAACCAGCTCCATGCCACGTTCGCCAGGAACCAGATCGGCGCCACGTTCACCAGTAACCAGCTCCCCGCCGCAATCACCAGTAACCAGCTCCACGCCTCGTTCGCCAGTAACCAGCTCAGCTCTGTGTTTGCCAGTATCCAGCCGCGCGCCGTGTTCACCAGTAACCAGCTCTATGCCGTGTTCACCAGTAACCAGCTCTGTGCCGTGTTCACCTGTAAACAGCTGCGTGCCGTTGTTCACAAAAAAAAGCTCCACACCGTGTTCACCAGTAACATGCTCCACGCGGTGAACACCAGAAACCAGCTACAAGCCATGTTCACCAGTAACGAGCTCAGTGCCGTATTCAACAGTAACCAGGTCCGCCCGGCGTACGCCAGTAACCAGCTCCACTCCGTGTTCACCAGTATCCAGTTCAATGCTGTGTTCAACAGTATCCAGCTCCATGCCTTGTTCAAGAGTAACCAGCTACGCCCCGTGTTCACCATTAACCAGTTCCATGCTCTGCTCGCCAGTAAGCAGATCAACACCATGTTTGCCATTAACCAGCTCCATGCCGCATTTGCCAGTAACCAACTCCATGCTATGTTCACCAGTAACCAGCTCCGCGCCGTGTTCACCATTAACCAGCTCCACACCGAGTTCACCGGTAACCAGCTCCATGCCACATTCTCCAGTAACCAGCTCCACACTGTGTTCACCAGTAACCAGCTCCACGTCGAGTTCACCAGTAATTAGCTCCACGCCGCATTCTCCAGTAACCAGCTCCACACCGTGTTCGCCAGTACCAGCTCCACGCCACATTTGCCAGTAACCAGCTCCACACCACGTTCACCTGTAACCAGCTGCATGCCACGTTCACTAGTTACCAGCTCCACGCCGTGTTTGCCAGTAACCAGTTCGGCGCCATGTTCACCAGTAACCAGCTCCCCGCCGCATTCACCAGTAACCAGCTCCACGCCTCATTCGCCAGTAACCAGCTCAGCGCCGTTTTAGCCAGTAAAAAGCCGCGCGCCGTGTTCACCAGTAACCAACTTCACGCTGTGTTCACCAGTACCCAGCTCTGTGTCTTGTTCACCAATAACCAGCTCCGTGCCATGTTTGCCAGTAACCAGCCATACGCCATGTTCACCAGTAACCAGCTCCGTGCCATGTTCGCCAATAACCAGCTCCACGCCTTCTTTGCCAGTAACCAGCTCCACACCGTGTTCACAAATAAACAGGTCCATGCCGTGTTCACCACTCACAAGCTCCATGCCGTGTTCGCCAGTAGCCAGCGCCACACTCTCTTCACAAGAATCCAGCTCCATGCCGTGTTCACCAGTAACCAGCTCCACGCTCTCTTCACAAGTAACCAGCTCCATGCCGTGTTCACCAGCAACCAACTCCACTCTGTGTACGCCATTAACCAGCTCCATGCTGAGATCACCAGTAACCAGCTCCGTGCCCTGTTCTCCAGAAACCAGCTATATGCCGTGTTCACCACTAAACAGCTCTGTGCCATGTTCACCAGTAACCAGCTCCACACCATGTTCTCCAGTAACCAGCTCAGTGCCGTGTTCGCCAGTAACCAGCTCTGTGCCGTGTTCACCAGTAACCAGCTCAATGCCTTGTTCACCTGTAAACAGCTGCGTGCCGTGTTCGCAAGCAACCAGCTCCACACCGTGTTCACCAGTAACCAGGTGCACGCCACGTTCGCCAGTAACCAGCCCCACGCCGTGTTAACCAGTATCCAGCTCCGTGCCGTGTTCACCAGTATCCAGCTCCGTGCCATGTTCACCAGTTACCAGCTCCATGCCTTGTTTGCCAGTAACCAGCTACGCACCGTGCTCACCATTAACCAGTTCCATGCTCTGCTGGCAAGTAACCAGATCAATGCCATGTTCGCCAGTAACCAGCTCCATGCCGCATTTGCCAGTAACCAGCTCCATGCCCTGGTCACCAGTAACCAGCTCCATGCAGTGTTCACCAGTAACTAGCTCCACGCTGAGTTCACCGGTAACCAGCTCCATGCCACATTCTCCAGTAACCAGCTCCACACTGTGTTCGCCTGTAACCAGATCCACGCCACATTTGCCACTAACCAGCTCCACGCCACGTTTGCCAGTAACCAGCTCCACACCACGTTCACCTGTAACCAGCTGCATGCCACGTTCACTAGTTACCAGCTCCACGCCGTGTTTGCCAGTAACCAGTTCGGCGCCATGTTCACCAGTAACCAGCTCCCCGCCGCATTCACCAGTAACCAGCTCCACGCCTCGTTCGCCAGTAACCAGCTCAGCGCCGTTTTAGCCAGTAAAAAGCCGCGCGCCGTGTTCACCAGTAACCAACTTCACGCTGTGTTCACCAGTACCCAGCTCTGTGTCTTGTTCACCAATAACCAGCTCCGTGCCATGTTTGCCAGTAACCAGCCATACGCCATGTTCACCAGTAACCAGCTCCGTGCCATGTTCGCCAATAACCAGCTCCACGCCTTCTTTGCCAGTAACCAGCTCCACACCGTGTTCACAAATAAACAGGTCCATGCCGTGTTCACCACTCACAAGCTCCATGCCGTGTTCGCCAGTAGCCAGCGCCACACTCTCTTCACAAGAATCCAGCTCCATGCCGTGTTCACCAGTAACCAGCTCCACGCTCTCTTCACAAGTAACCAGCTCCATGCCGTGTTCACCAGCAACCAACTCCACTCTGTGTACGCCATTAACCAGCTCCATGCTGAGATCACCAGTAACCAGCTCCGTGCCCTGTTCTCCAGAAACCAGCTATATGCCGTGTTCACCACTAAACAGCTCTGTGCCATGTTCACCAGTAACCAGCTCCACACCACGTTCACCTGTAACCATCTCCACACCGCATTCACCAGTAACCACCTCGACTCCACATTCATCAGTAATCAGCTCCACACCACATTCACCTGTAAACAGCTCCATGCCACGTTCACTAGTAATCAGCTCCACGCCGTGTTCACCAGTAACCAGCTCCGTGCCGTGTTCACAAAGAACCAGCTCCACGCTGTGTTCACAAGTATCCAGCTCCATTCCGTGTTCACCAGTAACCAGCTCCACGCTCTCTTCACAAGTAACCAGCTCCACGCCGTGTTCACCAGTAACCAGCTCCACGCCTTGTTCGCCAGTAACCAGCTACGCCCCGTGTTCACCATGAACCAGTTCCGTGCTCTGCTCACCAGTAACCAGATCAATGCCATGTTCGCCAGTAACCAGCTCCATGCCGCATTTGCATGTAACCAGCTCCATGCCGTGTTCACCAGTAACCAGATCCATGCAGTGTTCTCCAGTAACTAGCTCCATGCTGAGTTCACCGGTAACCAGCTCCATCCACATTCTCCAGTAACCAGCTCCACACCGTGTTCACCAGTAACCAGATCCATGCCACATTTGCCAGTAACCAGCTCTACACCACCTTCACCAGTAATCAGCTCCACACCACATTCACCTGTAACCAGCTCCATGCCACGTTGACTAGCAACCAGCTCCATGCCGCGTTCACCAGTAACCAGCTCGACGCCACGTTCACCAGTAATCAGCTCCACACCACGTTCACCAGTAACCAGCTCCGTGCCGTCTTCACCAGGAACCAGCTCCACACCGTGTTCACCAGTAACAAGCTCCATGCCATGTTCACCAGTAACCAGCTCCATGCTCTCTTCACAAGTAACCAGCTCCATGCTGTGTTCACCAGTAACCAACTCCACTCCGTGCTCGCCATTAACCAGCTCCATGCTGAGATCACCAGTAACCAGGTCGGCGCCGTGTTCTCCAGCAACCAGCTATGTGCCGTGTTCACCAGTAACCAACTCTGTGCCATGTTCACCAGTAACCAGCTCCGTGCCTTGTTCTCCAGTAACCAGTGCTGTGCCGTGTTCACCAGTAACCAACTCTGTGCCGTGTTCACCAGTAACCAGCTCAATGCCGTGTTCACCTGTAAACAGCTGCGTGCCGTGTTCGCAAGCAACCAGCTCCACACCGTGTTCACCAGTAACCAGGAGCGCGCCATGTTCGCCAGTAACCAGCTCCACACCGTGTTCACCAGTATCCAGCTCCATGCCGTGTTCACCAGTATCCAGCTCCGTGCCATGTTCACCAGTTACCAGCTCCACGCCCTGTTCGCCAGTAACCAGTTACGCCCCATGTTCACCATTAACCAGTTCCATGCTCTGCTGGCAAGTAACCAGATCAATGCCATGTTCGCCAGTAACCAGCTCCATGCCGCATTTGCCAGTAACCAGCTCCATGCCCTGGTCACCAGTAACCAGCTCCATGCAGTGTTCACCAGTAACTAGCTCCACGCTGAGTTCACCGGTAACCAGCTCCATGCCACATTCTCCAGTAACCAGCTCCACACTGTGTTCGCCTGTAACCAGATCCACGCCACATTTGCCACTAACCAGCTCCACGCCACGTTTGCCAGTAACCAGCTCCACACCACGTTCACCTGTAACCAGCTGCATGCCACGTTCACTAGTTACCAGCTCCACGCCGTGTTTGCCAGTAACCAGTTCGGCGCCATGTTCACCAGTAACCAGCTCCCCGCCGCATTCACCAGTAACCAGCTCCACGCCTCGTTCGCCAGTAACCAGCTCAGCGCCGTTTTAGCCAGTAAAAAGCCGCGCGCCGTGTTCACCAGTAACCAACTTCACGCTGTGTTCACCAGTACCCAGCTCTGTGTCTTGTTCACCAATAACCAGCTCCGTGCCATGTTTGCCAGTAACCAGCCATACGCCATGTTCACCAGTAACCAGCTCCGTGCCATGTTCGCCAATAACCAGCTCCACGCCTTCTTTGCCAGTAACCAGCTCCACACCGTGTTCACAAATAAACAGGTCCATGCCGTGTTCACCACTCACAAGCTCCATGCCGTGTTCGCCAGTAGCCAGCGCCACACTCTCTTCACAAGAATCCAGCTCCATGCCGTGTTCACCAGTAACCAGCTCCACGCTCTCTTCACAAGTAACCAGCTCCATGCCGTGTTCACCAGCAACCAACTCCACTCTGTGTACGCCATTAACCAGCTCCATGCTGAGATCACCAGTAACCAGCTCCGTGCCCTGTTCTCCAGAAACCAGCTATATGCCGTGTTCACCACTAAACAGCTCTGTGCCATGTTCACCAGTAACCAGCTCCACACCACGTTCACCTGTAACCATCTCCACACCGCATTCACCAGTAACCACCTCGACTCCACATTCATCAGTAATCAGCTCCACACCACATTCACCTGTAAACAGCTCCATGCCACGTTCACTAGTAATCAGCTCCACGCCGTGTTCACCAGTAACCAGCTCCGTGCCGTGTTCACAAAGAACCAGCTCCACGCTGTGTTCACAAGTATCCAGCTCCATTCCGTGTTCACCAGTAACCAGCTCCACGCTCTCTTCACAAGTAACCAGCTCCACGCCGTGTTCACCAGTAACCAGCTCCACGCCTTGTTCGCCAGTAACCAGCTACGCCCCGTGTTCACCATGAACCAGTTCCGTGCTCTGCTCACCAGTAACCAGATCAATGCCATGTTCGCCAGTAACCAGCTCCATGCCGCATTTGCATGTAACCAGCTCCATGCCGTGTTCACCAGTAACCAGATCCATGCAGTGTTCTCCAGTAACTAGCTCCATGCTGAGTTCACCGGTAACCAGCTCCATCCACATTCTCCAGTAACCAGCTCCACACCGTGTTCACCAGTAACCAGATCCATGCCACATTTGCCAGTAACCAGCTCTACACCACCTTCACCAGTAATCAGCTCCACACCACATTCACCTGTAACCAGCTCCATGCCACGTTGACTAGCAACCAGCTCCATGCCGCGTTCACCAGTAACCAGCTCGACGCCACGTTCACCAGTAATCAGCTCCACACCACGTTCACCAGTAACCAGCTCCGTGCCGTCTTCACCAGGAACCAGCTCCACACCGTGTTCACCAGTAACAAGCTCCATGCCATGTTCACCAGTAACCAGCTCCATGCTCTCTTCACAAGTAACCAGCTCCATGCTGTGTTCACCAGTAACCAACTCCACTCCGTGCTCGCCATTAACCAGCTCCATGCTGAGATCACCAGTAACCAGGTCGGCGCCGTGTTCTCCAGCAACCAGCTATGTGCCGTGTTCACCAGTAACCAACTCTGTGCCATGTTCACCAGTAACCAGCTCCGTGCCTTGTTCTCCAGTAACCAGTGCTGTGCCGTGTTCACCAGTAACCAACTCTGTGCCGTGTTCACCAGTAACCAGCTCAATGCCGTGTTCACCTGTAAACAGCTGCGTGCCGTGTTCGCAAGCAACCAGCTCCACACCGTGTTCACCAGTAACCAGGAGCGCGCCATGTTCGCCAGTAACCAGCTCCACACCGTGTTCACCAGTATCCAGCTCCATGCCGTGTTCACCAGTATCCAGCTCCGTGCCATGTTCACCAGTTACCAGCTCCACGCCCTGTTCGCCAGTAACCAGTTACGCCCCATGTTCACCATTAACCAGTTCCATGCTCTGCTGGCAAGTAACCAGATCAATGCCATGTTCGCCAGTAACCAGCTCCATGCCTCATTTGCCAGTAACCAGCTCCATGCCCTTTTCACCAGTAACCAGCTCCATGCCGTGTACACCAGTAACTACCTCCACGCTGAGTCACCGGTAACCAGCTCCATGCCACATTCTCCAGTAACCAGCTCCACACCGTGTTCACCAGTAACCAGCTCCACGCCGAGTTCACCGGTATTCAGCTCCATGCCGCATTCTCCAGTAACCAGCTCCATTCTCTGTTCACCAGTAACCAGCTCGACACTCTCTTCACAAGTAATCAGCTCCATGCCTTGTCACCAGTAACCTGCTCCACTCCATGTTCACCAGTAACCAGGTCCACACCGTTCTCGCCAGTATTCAGCTCCATGCCGTGTTCACCAGTAACCAGCTCCGCGCCATGTTCTCCAGTACCAGCGCTGTGCCGTGTTCACCACTAACAATTTCTGTGCCGTGTTCAACATTAACCAGCTCTGTGCCATGTTCACCAGTAACCAGCTCAGCGCCATGTTCTCCAGTAACCAGCGCTGTGCCGTGTTCACCTGTAACCAGCTCCGTGCCGTGTTCGCAAGCAACCAGCTCCACACCGTGTTAACCAGTAACCAGCTCCACACTGTGTTCACCAGTAACAAAGCTCCACGCCGTGTTCGCCAGTAACCTGCTGCGCGCTGTGTTTGCCAGTAACCAGCTCCATGCCGCATTTGCCAATAACCAGCTCCACGCCGTCTTCAGCAGTAACCAGCTTCACGCCGTGTTCACCAGTAACCAGCTCCACGCCGCATTTGCCAGTAACCAGCTACACGCCACGTTCACCAGTAATGAGCTCCACACCACGTTCACCTGTAACCATCTCCATGCCACGTTCACCATAAACCAGCTCCACGCCGCATTCACCAGTAACCACCTCGACTCCACATTCACCAGTAATCAGCTCCACACCACGTTCACCTGTAAACAGCTCCATGCCACATTCTCTAGTAATCAGCTCCACACCATGTTCACCAGTAACCAGCTCCATGCCGTGTTCACAAGTAACCAGCTCCACGCTGTGTTCACAAGTATCCAGCTCCATTCCGTGTTCACCAGTAACCAGCTCCACGCGCTCTTCACAAGTATCCAGCTCCATGCCGTGTTCACCAGTAACCAGCTCCACGCCTTGTTCGCCAGTAACCAGCTACGCCCCGTGTTCACCATTAACCATGTCCGTGCTCTGCTCGAAAGTAACCAGATCAACGCCATGTTCGCCAGTAACCGGCTCCATGCCGCATTTGCATGTAACCAGCTCCATCCCGTGTTCACCAGTAACCAGCTCCGTGCAGTGTTCTCCAGTAACTAGCTCCACGCTGAGTTCACCGGTAACCAGCTCCATCCACATTCTCCAGTAACCAGCTCCACACCGTGTTCACCAGTAACCAGATCCACGCCACATTTGCCAGTAACCAGCTCTACACCACCTTCACCAGTAATCAGCTCCACACCACGTTCACCTGTAACCAGCTCCATGCCACGTTCACCAGTAACCAGCTCCACATCGCGTTCACCAGTAACCAGCTCCACGCCACCTTCACCAGTAATAGGCTACACACCACGTTCACCTGTAACCAGCTCCATGCCACGTTCGCCAGGAACCAGATCGGCGCCACGTTCACCAGTAACCAGCTCCCCGCCGCAATCACCAGTAACCAGCTCCACGCCTCGTTCGCCAGTAACCAGCTCAGCTCTGTGTTTGCCAGTATCCAGCCGCGCGCCGTGTTCACCAGTAACCAGCTCTATGCCGTGTTCACCAGTAACCAGCTCTGTGCCGTGTTCACCTGTAAACAGCTGCGTGCCGTTGTTCACAAAAAAAAGCTCCACACCGTGTTCACCAGTAACATGCTCCACGCGGTGAACACCAGAAACCAGCTACAAGCCATGTTCACCAGTAACGAGCTCAGTGCCGTATTCAACAGTAACCAGGTCCGCCCGGCGTACGCCAGTAACCAGCTCCACTCCGTGTTCACCAGTATCCAGTTCAATGCTGTGTTCAACAGTATCCAGCTCCATGCCTTGTTCAAGAGTAACCAGCTACGCCCCGTGTTCACCATTAACCAGTTCCATGCTCTGCTCGCCAGTAAGCAGATCAACACCATGTTTGCCATTAACCAGCTCCATGCCGCATTTGCCAGTAACCAACTCCATGCTATGTTCACCAGTAACCAGCTCCGCGCCGTGTTCACCATTAACCAGCTCCACACCGAGTTCACCGGTAACCAGCTCCATGCCACATTCTCCAGTAACCAGCTCCACACTGTGTTCACCAGTAACCAGCTCCACGTCGAGTTCACCAGTAATTAGCTCCACGCCGCATTCTCCAGTAACCAGCTCCACACCGTGTTCGCCAGTACCAGCTCCACGCCACATTTGCCAGTAACCAGCTCCACACCACGTTCACCTGTAACCAGCTGCATGCCACGTTCACTAGTTACCAGCTCCACGCCGTGTTTGCCAGTAACCAGTTCGGCGCCATGTTCACCAGTAACCAGCTCCCCGCCGCATTCACCAGTAACCAGCTCCACGCCTCATTCGCCAGTAACCAGCTCAGCGCCGTTTTAGCCAGTAAAAAGCCGCGCGCCGTGTTCACCAGTAACCAACTTCACGCTGTGTTCACCAGTACCCAGCTCTGTGTCTTGTTCACCAATAACCAGCTCCGTGCCATGTTTGCCAGTAACCAGCCATACGCCATGTTCACCAGTAACCAGCTCCGTGCCATGTTCGCCAATAACCAGCTCCACGCCTTCTTTGCCAGTAACCAGCTCCACACCGTGTTCACAAATAAACAGGTCCATGCCGTGTTCACCACTCACAAGCTCCATGCCGTGTTCGCCAGTAGCCAGCGCCACACTCTCTTCACAAGAATCCAGCTCCATGCCGTGTTCACCAGTAACCAGCTCCACGCTCTCTTCACAAGTAACCAGCTCCATGCCGTGTTCACCAGCAACCAACTCCACTCTGTGTACGCCATTAACCAGCTCCATGCTGAGATCACCAGTAACCAGCTCCGTGCCCTGTTCTCCAGAAACCAGCTATATGCCGTGTTCACCACTAAACAGCTCTGTGCCATGTTCACCAGTAACCAGCTCCACACCATGTTCTCCAGTAACCAGCTCAGTGCCGTGTTCGCCAGTAACCAGCTCTGTGCCGTGTTCACCAGTAACCAGCTCAATGCCTTGTTCACCTGTAAACAGCTGCGTGCCGTGTTCGCAAGCAACCAGCTCCACACCGTGTTCACCAGTAACCAGGTGCACGCCACGTTCGCCAGTAACCAGCCCCACGCCGTGTTAACCAGTATCCAGCTCCGTGCCGTGTTCACCAGTATCCAGCTCCGTGCCATGTTCACCAGTTACCAGCTCCATGCCTTGTTTGCCAGTAACCAGCTACGCACCGTGCTCACCATTAACCAGTTCCATGCTCTGCTGGCAAGTAACCAGATCAATGCCATGTTCGCCAGTAACCAGCTCCATGCCGCATTTGCCAGTAACCAGCTCCATGCCCTGGTCACCAGTAACCAGCTCCATGCAGTGTTCACCAGTAACTAGCTCCACGCTGAGTTCACCGGTAACCAGCTCCATGCCACATTCTCCAGTAACCAGCTCCACACTGTGTTCGCCTGTAACCAGATCCACGCCACATTTGCCACTAACCAGCTCCACGCCACGTTTGCCAGTAACCAGCTCCACACCACGTTCACCTGTAACCAGCTGCATGCCACGTTCACTAGTTACCAGCTCCACGCCGTGTTTGCCAGTAACCAGTTCGGCGCCATGTTCACCAGTAACCAGCTCCCCGCCGCATTCACCAGTAACCAGCTCCACGCCTCGTTCGCCAGTAACCAGCTCAGCGCCGTTTTAGCCAGTAAAAAGCCGCGCGCCGTGTTCACCAGTAACCAACTTCACGCTGTGTTCACCAGTACCCAGCTCTGTGTCTTGTTCACCAATAACCAGCTCCGTGCCATGTTTGCCAGTAACCAGCCATACGCCATGTTCACCAGTAACCAGCTCCGTGCCATGTTCGCCAATAACCAGCTCCACGCCTTCTTTGCCAGTAACCAGCTCCACACCGTGTTCACAAATAAACAGGTCCATGCCGTGTTCACCACTCACAAGCTCCATGCCGTGTTCGCCAGTAGCCAGCGCCACACTCTCTTCACAAGAATCCAGCTCCATGCCGTGTTCACCAGTAACCAGCTCCACGCTCTCTTCACAAGTAACCAGCTCCATGCCGTGTTCACCAGCAACCAACTCCACTCTGTGTACGCCATTAACCAGCTCCATGCTGAGATCACCAGTAACCAGCTCCGTGCCCTGTTCTCCAGAAACCAGCTATATGCCGTGTTCACCACTAAACAGCTCTGTGCCATGTTCACCAGTAACCAGCTCCACACCATGTTCTCCAGTAACCAGCTCAGTGCCGTGTTCGCCAGTAACCAGCTCTGTGCCGTGTTCACCAGTAACCAGCTCAATGCCTTGTTCACCTGTAAACAGCTGCGTGCCGTGTTCGCAAGCAACCAGCTCCACACCGTGTTCACCAGTAACCAGGTGCACGCCACGTTCGCCAGTAACCAGCCCCACGCCGTGTTAACCAGTATCCAGCTCCGTGCCGTGTTCACCAGTATCCAGCTCCGTGCCATGTTCACCAGTTACCAGCTCCATGCCTTGTTTGCCAGTAACCAGCTACGCACCGTGTTCACCATTAACCAGTTCCATGCTCTGCTGGCAAGTAACCAGATCAATGCCATGTTCGCCAGTAACCAGCTCCATGCCGCATTTGCCAGTAACCAGCTCCATGCCCTGTTCACCAGTAACCAGCTCCATGCAGTGTTCACCAGTAACTAGCTCCACGCTGAGTTCACCGGTAACCAGCTCCATGCCACATTCTCCAGTAACCAGCTCCACACTGTGTTCGCCTGTAACCAGATCCACGCCACATTTGCCACTAACCAGCTCCACGCCACGTTCACCAGTAATCAGTTCCACACCATGTTCACCTGTAACCAGCACCATGCCACGTTAACCAGTAACCAGCTCCACGCCGCATTCACCAGTAACCAGCTCGACGCCACGTTCACCAGTAATCTACACCGTGTTCACCAGTAACAAGCTCCATGACGTGTTTACCAGTAACCAGCTCCACACTCCGTTCACAAGTATCCAGCTCCATTTTCTGTTCACCAGTAACCAGTTCCACGAACTCTTCACCAGTAATCAGCTCCATGCCTTGTCACCAGTAACCAGCTCCACGCCACGTTCACCAGTAACCAGCTCCACACCGTGCTCGCCAGTATTCAGCTCCATGCCATGTTCACCAGTAACCAGTTCCGTGCGGAGTTCACCTATAACCAGCTCCATGCCGCATTCACCAGTAACCAGCTCCACGCCGCGTTCGGCAATAACCAGCTCGGCGCCACGTTCACCAGTAACCATCTCCACGCCGCATTCACCAGTATCCAGCTCCACGCCACGTTCAACAGTAACCAGCTCCGTGCCATGTTTGCCAGTAACCAGCTACACGCCATGTTCACCAGTAAACAGCTCGACGCCGTGTTCACCAGTAACCAGCTCCGTGACGTCTTCGCCAGTAACCAGCTCCATGCGATGTTCACCAGTCACAAGCTCCATGCCGTGTTCGCCACTAACCAACTCCACACTCTGTTCACATGTATCAAGCTCCATGCCGTGTTCACCAGTAAGCAGCTCCACGCTCTCTTCACAAGTAACCAGCTATTTGCCGTGTTCACTAGTAACCAACACCACTCCGTGTTTGCCATTAACCAGCTCCATGCTGAGGTCACCAGTAACCAGCTCCGTGCCGTGTTCTCCAGAAACCAGCTATGTGCCGTGTTCACCACTAAACAGCTCTGTATGATGTTCACCAGTAACCAGCTCCGCGCCATGTTCTCCAGTAACCAGCGCTGTGCCGTGTTCACCAGTAACCAGCTCTATGCCGTGTTCACCAGTAACAAGCCCTGTGCTGTGTTCACCTGTAAACAGCTGCGTGCCGTGTTCACAAAAAACAAGCTCCACACCGTGTTCACCAGTAACATGCTCCACGCGGTGAACACCAGAAACCAGCTACAAGCCATGTTCACCAGTAACGAGCTCAGTGCCGTATTCAACAGTAACCAGGTCCGCCCCGTGTACGCCAGTAACCAGCTCCACGCCATGTTCACCAGTATCCAGTTCCATGCTGTGTTCAACAGTATCCAGCTCCACGCCTTGTTCACGAGTAACCAGCTACGCCCTGTGTTCACCATTAACCAGTTCCGTGCTCTGCTCACCAGTAAGCAGATCAACACCATGTTTGCCAGTAACCAGCTCCCTGCCGCATTTGCCAGTAACCAGCTCCATGCCATGTTCACCAGTAACCAGCTCCGCGCCGTGTTCACCAGTAACCAGCTCCACGCCGAGTTCACCGGTAACCAGCTCCATGCCGCATTCTCCAGTAACCAGCTCCACACCGTGTTCACCAGTAACCAGCTCCACGCCGAGTTCACCAGTAATTAGCTCCATGCTGCATTCTCCAGTAACCAGCTCCACACCGTGTTCGCCAGTACCAGCTCCACGCCACATTTGCCAGTAACCAGCTCCACACCACGTTCACCTGTAAACAGCTCCATGCCACGTTCACTAGTAACCAGCTCCACGCCGTGTTCGCCAGTAACCAGATCGGCACCACATTCACCATTAACCGGCTCCCCACCGCATTCACCAGTAACCAGCTCCACGCCTCGTTCGCCAGCAACCAGCTCAGCGCTGTGTTTGCCAGTAAACAGCCGCGCGCCGTGTTCACCAGTAACCAACTTCACGCTGTGTTCACCAGTACCCAGCTCCTTGCCTTGTTCACCAATAACCATTTCCGTACCATGTTCGCCAATAACCAGCTCCACGCCTTCTTCGCCAGTAACCAGCTCAACACCGTGTTCACCAATTACCAGGTCCATGCCGTGTTCACCACTCATAAGCTCCATGCCGTGTTCGCCAGTAGCCAGCGCCACACTCTGTTCAAAAGAATCCAGCTCCATGCCGTGTTCACCAGTAACCAGCTCCACGCTCTCTTCACAAGTAACCAGCTCCATGCCGTGTTCACCAGTAACCAGCTCCACGCTCTCTTCACAAATAACCAGCTCCATGCCGTCTTCACCAGTAAACCAACTCCACTCCGTGTACGCCATTAACCAGCTCCATGCTGAGGTCACCAGTAACCAGCTCCGTGCCGTGTTCTCCAGAAACCAGCTATATGCCGTGTTCACCACTAACCAGCTCTGTGCCATGTTCACCAGTAACCAGCTCCACGCCATGTTCTCCAGTAACCAGCTCAGTGCCGTGTTCGCCAGTAACCAGCTCAGTGCCGTGTTCACCAGTAACCAGCTCAATGCCTTGTTCACCTGTAAACAGCTGCGTGCCGTGTTCGCAAGCAACCAGCTCCACACCGTGTTCACCAGTAACCAGGTGCGGGCCACGTTCGCCAGTAACCAGCACCACGCCGTGTTCACCAGTATCCAGCTCCGTGCCGTGTTCACCAGTATCCAGCTCTGTGCCGTGTTCACCAGTTATCAGCTCCACGCCTTGTTCGCCAGTAACCAGCTACGCCCCATGAACACCATTAACCAGTTCCATGCTCTGCTGGCAAGTAACCAGATCAACGCCATGTTCGCCAGTAACCAGCTCCATGCCTCATTTGCCAGTAACCAGCTCCATGCCCTGTTCACCAGTAACCAGCTCCATGCCATGTTCACCAGTAACTAGCTCCACGCTGAGTTCACCGGTAACCAGATCCATGCCACATTCTCCAGTAACCAGCTCCACACAGTGTTCACCAGTAACCAGATCCATGCCACATTTGCCAGTAACCAGCTCTACGCCACCTTCACCAGTAATCAGCTCCACGTCATCTTCAGCAGTAACCAGCTTCATGCCGTGTTCACCAGTAACCAGCTCCACGCCGCATTTGCCAGTAACCAGCTACACGCCACGTTCACCAGTAATGAGCTCCACACCACGTTCACCTGTAACCATCTCTATGCCACGTTCACCATTAACCAGCTCCACGCCGCATTCACCAGTAACCAGCTCGGCGCCACGTTCACCAGTAACCAGCTCCACACCACGTTCACCAGTAAACAGCTCAACGCCTCGTTCGCCAGTAACCAGCTCAGCGCTGTGTTCACCAGTAACCAGCTCCACGCTGTGTTCTCAAGTATCCAGCTGCATTCCGTGTTCACCAGTAACCAGCTCTACGCTCTCTTCACAAGTAACCAGCTCCATGCCATGTTCACCAGTAACCAGCCCCATGCCATGTTCGCCAGTAACCAGCTACGCACCGTGTTCACCATTAACCAGTTCCATGCTCTGCTCGCAAGTAAGCAGATCAACGCCATGTTCGCCAGTAACCAACTCCATGCCACATTTGCATGTAACCAGCTCCATGCCGTGTTCACGAGTACCCAGCTCCGTGCAGTGTTCTCCAGTAACTAGCTCCACGCCGAGATCACCGGTAACCAGCTCCATGCCACATTCTCCAGTAACCAGCTCCACACCGTGTTCACCAGTAAGCAGCTCCACGCTCTCTTCACAAGTAACCAGCTCCATGCCGTGTTCACCAGTAACCAACACCACTCCGTGTTTGCCATTAACCAACTTCATGCTGAGGTCACCAGTAACCAGCTCCGTGCCGTGTTCTCCAGAAACCAGCTATGTGCTGTGTTCACCACTAAACAGCTCTGTACGATGTTCACCAGTAACCAGCTCCGTGCCATGTTCTCCAGTAACCAGTGCTGTGCCGTGTTCACCAGTAACCAGCTCTATGCCGTGTCCACCAGTAACCAGCTCTGTGCCATGTTCACCTGTAAACAGCTGCGTGCCGTGTTCACAAAAAACAAGCTCCACACCGTGTTCACCAGTAACCAGCTCCATGTGGTGAACACCAGAAACTAGCTACAATCCATGTTCACCAGTAACGAGCTCAGTGCCGTATTCAACAGCAACCGGGTCCGCCCCGTGTACGCCAGTTAGCAGCTCAGTGCCGTGTTCACCAGTAACCAGCTCAATGCCTTGTTCACCTGTAAAGAGCTGCGTGCCGTGTTCGCAAGCAACCAGCTCCACACCGTGTTCAGCAGTAACCAGGTGCTCGCCACATTCGCCAGTAACCAGCTCCACGCCGTGTTCACCAGTATCCAGCTCCGTGCCGTGTTCACCAGTATCCAGCTCTGTGCTGTGTTCACCAGTTATCAGCTCCACGCCTTGTTCGCCAGTAACCAGCTACGCCCCATGTACACCATTAACCAGTTCCATGCTCTGCTGGCAAGTAACCAGATCAACGCCATGTTCGCCAGTAACCAGCTCCATGCCTCATTTGCCAGTAACCAGCTCCATGCCCTGTTCACCAGTAACCAGCTCCATGCCATGTTCACCAGTAACTAGCTCCACGCTGAGTTCACCGGTAACCAGATCCATGCCACATTCTCCAGTAACCAGCTCCACACCGTGTTCACCAGTAACCAGATCCATGCCACATTTGCCAGTAACCAGCTCTACGCCACCTTCACCAGTAATCAGCTCCACGTCATCTTCAGCAGTAACCAGCTTCATGCCGTGTTCACCAGTAACCAGCTCCACGCCGCATTTGCCAGTAACCAGCTACACGCCACGTTCACCAGTAATGAGCTCCACACCACGTTCACCTGTAACCATCTCTATGCCACGTTCACCATTAACCAGCTCCACGCCGCATTCACCAGTAACCAGCTCGGCGCCACGTTCACCAGTAACCAGCTCCACACCACGTTCACCAGTAAACAGCTCAACGCCTCGTTCGCCAGTAACCAGCTCAGCGCTGTGTTCACCAGTAACCAGCTCCACGCTGTGTTCACAAGTATCCAGCTCCATTCCGTGTTCACCAGTAACCAGTTCTACGCTCTCTTCACAAGTAAGCAGCTCCATGCCATGTTGACCAGTAACCAGCCCCATGCCATGTTCGCCAGTAACCAGCTACGCACCGTGTTCACCATTAACCAGTTCCGTGCTCTGCTCGCGAGTAAGCAGATCAACGCCATGTTCGCCAGTAACCAACTCCATGCCACATTTGCATGTAACCAGCTCCATGCCGTGTTCACCAGTACACAGCTCCGTGCAGTGTTCTCCAGTAACTAGCTCCACGCCGAGATCACCGGTAACCAGCTCCATGCCACATTCTCCAGTAACCAGCTCCACACCGTGTTCACCAGTAAGCAGCTCCACGCTCTCTTCACAAGTAACCAGTTCCATGCCGTGTTCACCAGTAACCAACACCACTCCGTGTTTGCCATTAACCAACTCCATGCTGAGGTCACCAGTAACCAGCTCCGTGCCGTGTTCTCCAGAAACCAGCTATGTGCTGTGTTCACCACTAAACAGCTCTGTACGATGTTCACCAGTAACCAGCTCCGTGCCATGTTCTCCAGTAACCAGTGCTGTGCCGTGTTCACCAGTAACCAGCTCTATGCCGTGTTCACCAGTAACCAGCTCTGTGCCACGTTCACCTGTAAACAGCTGCGTGCCGTGTTCACAAAAAACAAGCTCCACACCGTGTTCACCAGTAACCAGCTCCATGTGGTGAACACCAGAAACTAGCTACAATCCATGTTCACCAGTAACGAGCTCAGTGCCGTATTCAACAGTAACCAGGTCCGCCCCGCGTACGCCAGTAACCAGCTCCACACCATGTTCACCAGTATCCAGTTCCATGCTGTGTTCAACAGTATCCAGTTCCACGCCTTGTTCACGAGTAACCAGCTACGCACCGTGTTCACCATTAACCAGTTCCGTGCTCTGCTCGCAAGTAAGCAGATCAACGCCATGTTCGCCAGTAACCAACTCCATGCCACATTTGCATGTAACCAGCTCCATGCCGTGTTCACCAGTAACCAGCTCCGTGCAGTGTTCTCCAGTAACTAGCTCCACGCCGAGATCACCGGTAACCAGCTCCATGCCACATTCTCCAGTAACCAGCTCCACACCGTGTTCACCAGTAAGCAGCTCCACGCTCTCTTCACAAGTAACCAGCTCCATGCCGTGTTCACCAGTAACCAACACCACTCCGTGTTTGCCATTAACCAGCTCCATGCTGAGGTCACCAGTAACCAGCTCCGTGCCGTGTTCTCCAGAAACCAGCTATGTGCTGTGTTCACCAATAAACAGCTCTGTACGATGTTCACCAGTAACCAGCTCCGCGCCATGTTCTCCTGTAACCAGCGCTGTGCCGTGTTCACCAGTAACCAGCTCTATGCCGTGTTCACCAGTAACCAGCTCTGTGCCGTGT
This sequence comes from Isurus oxyrinchus, assembly GCA_026770705.1. Lineage (NCBI taxonomy): Eukaryota > Metazoa > Chordata > Chondrichthyes > Lamniformes > Lamnidae > Isurus > Isurus oxyrinchus. The sequence continues at coordinate 1,938,884 of JANJGN010000014.1, read as the reverse complement.
TGACCTGTAAACAGCTGCGTGCCATGTTCACAAAAAACAAGCTCCACACCGTGTTCACCAGTAACCAGCTCCATGCGGTGAACACCAGAAACCAGCTACAAGCCATGTTCACCAGTATCGAGCTCAGTGCCGTATTCAACAGTAACCAGGTCCGCCCCGCGTACGCCAGTAACCAGCTCCACGCCATGTTCACCAGTATCCAGTTCCATGCTGTGTTCAACAGTATCCAGCTCCACGCCTTGTTCACGAGTAACCAGCTACGCACCGTGTTCACCATTAACCAGTTCCGTGCTCTGCTCGCAAGTAAGCAGATCAACGCCATGTTCGCCAGTAACCAACTCCATGCCACATTTGCATGTAACCAGCTCCATGCCGTGTTCACCAGTACCCAGCTCCGTGCAGTGTTCTCCAGTAACTAGCTCCACGCCGAGATCACCGGTAACCAGCTCCATGCCACATTCTCCAGTAACCAGCTCCACACCGTGTTCACCAGTAAGCAGCTCCACGCTCTCTTCACAAGTAACCAGCTCCATGCCGTGTTCACCAGCAACCAACACCACTCCGTGTTTGCCATTAACCAGCTCCATGCTGAGGTCACCAGTAACCAGCTCCGTGCCGTGTTCTCCAGAAACCAGCTATGTGCTGTGTTCACCACTAAACAGCTCTGTACGATGTTCACCAGTAACCAGCTCCGTGCCATGTTCTCCAGTAACCAGCGCTGTGCCGTGTTCACCAGTAACCAGCTCTATGCCGTGTTCACCAGTAACCAGCTCAGGGCCGTGTTCAACTGTAACCAGCTCTGTGCCGTGTTTGCAAGCAACCAGCTCCACACCGTGTTCACCAGTAACCAGCTCCACGCCCAGTTCACCAGTAACCAGCTCCGTGCTGTGTTCACCAATAACCAACTCAACACCGTGTTCACCAGTAACCAGCTCCACGCCATGTTCACCAGTAACGAGCTCTGTGCAGTATTAAACAGTAACCAGGTCTGCGCTGCGTTCGCCAGTAACCCGCTCCATTGCCGTGTTCGCCAGTAACCAGTTCCACACCTTGTTCACCAGTAAACAGCTCCACGCTGTGTTCACCAGTAACCTGCTCCACGCCGTGTTCACCAATAAATAGCTCCATGCCATGTTTGCCAGTAACCAGCTACATGCCATGTTCACCAGCAAAAAGTTCCACTCCATGTTCACCAGTAAAAAGCTCGACGCCATGTTCACCAATAACCAGGTCCATGCCGTGTTCACCACTCAAAAGCTCCATGCCATGTTCGCCAGTAACCAGCGCCACACTCTGTTCACAAGAATCCAGCTCCATGCCGTGTTCACCAGTGACGAGCTCCACGCTCACTTAACAAATAACCAGCTCCGTGCCGTGTTCACCAGTAACCAACTCCACTCCGTGTACGCCATTAACCAGCTCCATGCTGAGGTCACCAGTAACCAGCTCCACGCCGTGTTCTCCAGAATCCAGCTATATGCCATGTTCACCACTAACCAGCTCTTTGCCATGTTCAGCAGTAACCAGCTCCATGCCATGTTCTCCAGTAACCAGCTCAGTGCCGTGTTCGCCAGTAACCAGCTCAGTGCCGTTTTCACCAGTAACCAGCTCAATGCCTTGTTCACCTGTAAACAGCTGCGTGCCGTGTTCGCAAGCAACCAGCTCCACACCGTGTTCACCAATAACCAGGTGCGGGCCACATTCGCCAGTAACCAGCTCCACGCCATGTTCACCAGTATCCAGCTCCGTGGTGTGTTCACCAGTTACCAGCTCTGTGCCGTGTTCACCAGTTACCAGCTCCACGCCTTGTTCGCCAGCAACCGGTTCCATGCTCTGCTGGCAAGTAACCAGATCAACGCCATGTTCGCCAGTAACCAGCTCCATGCCGCATTTGCCAGTAACCAGCTCCATGCCGTGTTCACCAGTAACCAGCTCCGTGCCATGTTCACCAGAAACTAGCTCCACACAGTGTTCGCCAGTAACCAGATCCACGCCACATTTGCCAGTAACCAGCTCCACGCCACGTTCACCAGTAATCAGTTCCACACCACGTTGACCTGTAACCAGCTCCAGGTCATGTTCACCAGTAACCAGCTCCACGCCGCATTCACCAGAAACCAGCTCGATGCCACGTTCACCAGTAATCAGCTCCACACCACGTTCACCTGTAACCAGCTCCATGCCATGTTCACTAGTAACCATCTCCGTGCCATCTTCACCAGTAACTAGCTCCGTGCCATCTTCGCCAGGAACCAGCTCCACACCGTGTTCACCAGTAACAAGCTACATGCCGTGTTCACCAGTAACAAGCTCCACGCCTTGTTCACCAGTAACCAGCTCCGCCCCGTGTTCACCATTAACCAGATCCATGCTCTGCTCACCAGTAACAAGATGAACGCCATGTTCACAAGTAAGCAGTCCATGCCGCATTTGCATCTAACCAGCTCCATGCCGTGTTCAAAAGTAACCAGCTCCGTGCAGTGTTCACCAGTAACTAGCTCCACGCCGAGTTCACCGGTAACCAGCTCCATGCCACATTCTCCAGTAACCAGCTGCACACCATGTTCACCAGTAACCAGCTCCACGCCGAGTTCACCGGTAATCAGCTCCATGCCGCATTCTCCAGTTAGCAGCTCCACACCGTGTTCACCAGTAACCAGATCCACGCCACATTTGCCAGTAACCAGCTCCACGCCACCTTCACCAGTAATCAGCTCCTCACCATGTTCACCTGTAACCAGCTCCATGCCACGTTCACCAGTAACCAGCTCCACCCCGCGTTCACCAGTAACCAGCTCCATGGCACGTTCACCAGTAATCAGCTCCACACCACGTTCACCTGTAACCAGCTCCATGCCACGTTCACTAGTAACCGGCTCCACGCCATGTTCGCCAGTAACCAGATCGGCGCCGTGTTCACCAGTAACCAGTCCCCGCCGCATTCACCAGTAAACAGATCCACGCCTCGTTCGCCGGTAGCCAGCTCAGCGCCGTGTTTGCAAGTAACCAGCCGCGCGCTGTGTTCACCAGTAACCAGCTCCACGCTGTGTTCACCAGTACCCAGCTCCGTGCCTTGTTCACCAATTACTAGCTCCGTGCCATGTTTGCCAGTTAACAGCTACACGTCATGTTCACCAGCAAAAAGTTCCACTCCATGTTCACCAGTAAACAGCTCGACGCCATGTTCACCAGTAACCAGCTCCATGCCGTGTTCGCCAACAACCAGCTCCACGCCTTCTTCGCCAGTAACCAGCTCCACACCAAGTTCACCCATAACCAGGTCCATGCCGTGTTCACCACTCACAAGCTCCATGCCGTGTTCGCCAGTAACCAGCGCCACACTCTGTTCACAAGAATCCAGCTCCATGCCGTGTTCACCAGTAACCAGCTCCATGCTCTCTTCACAAGTAACCAGCTCCATGCCGTCTTCACCAGTAACCAACTCCACTCCGTGTACGCCATTAACCAGCTCCATGCTGAGGTCATGAGTAACTAGCTCCACGCCGTGTTCTCCAGAAACCAGCTATATGCCGTGTTCACCACTAACCAGCTCTGTGCCATGTTCACCAGTAACCAGCTCCACGCCATGTTCTGCAGTAACCAGCTCAGTGCCGTGTTCGCCAGTAACCAGCTCCGTGCTGTGTTCACCAGTAACCAGCTCAATGCCGTGTTCATCTGTAAACAGCTGTGTGCCATGTTCGCAAGCAACCAGCTCCACACCGTGTTCACCAGTAACCAGGTGCGGGCCACGTTCGCCAGTAACCAGCTCCACGCCATGTTCACCAGTATCCAGCTCCGTGCCGTGTTCACCAGTATCCAGCTCTGTGCCGTGTTCACCAGTTACCAGCTCCACGCCATGTTCGCCAGTAACCAGCTACACCCCGTGTTCACCATTAACCAGTTCCATGCTCTGCTGGAAAGTAACCAGATCCACGCCATGCTCGCCAGTAACCAGCTCCATGCCGCATTTGCCAGTAACCAGCTCCATGCCGTGTTCACCAGTAACCAGCTCCGTGCCTTGTTCACCAGTACCTAGCTCCACGCTGAGTTCACCGGTAACCAGCTCCATGCCACATTCTCCAGTAACCAGCTCCACACCGTGTTCACCAGTAACCGGCTCCACGCCGAGTTCACCGGTAATCAGCTCCATGCCGCATTCTCCAGTAACCAGCTCCACACTGTGTTCACCAGTAACCAGATCCACGCCACATTTGCCACTAACCAGCTCCACACCACGTTCACCAGTAATCACCTCCACACCACGTTCACCTGTAACCATCTCCATGCCACGTTCACCAGTAACCAGCTCCACGCCGCATTCACCAGTAACCAGCTCGATGCCACGTTCACAGTAATCAGCTCCATGCCACGTTCACCTGTAACCAGCTCCATGCCACGTTCACTAGTAACCATCTCTGTGCCGTCTTCACCAGTAACCAGCTCCGTGCCTTCTTCGCCAGGAACCAGCTCCACACCGTGTTCACCAGTAACAAGCTACATGCTGTGTTCACCGGTAACCAGCCCCACGCACCATTCGCAAGTATCCAGCTCCATTCTCTGTTCAACAGTAACCAGCTCCACGCTCTCTTCACAAGTAACCAGCTCCATGCCGTGTTCACCAGTAACCAACTCCACTCCGTGTTCGCCATTAACCAGCTCCATGCTGTGATCATCAGTAACCAGCTCCGTGCCGTGTTCTCCAGTAACCAGCTATGTGCCGTGTTCACCAGTAACCAGCTCTGTGCCATGTTCACCAGTAACCAGCTCCGTGCCTTGTTCTCCAGGAACCAGCGCTGTGCCGTGTTCACCAGTAACCAGCTCTGTGCCGTGTTCACCAGTAACCAGCTCAGTGCCGTGTTCACCTGTAACCAGTTCCGCGCCGCGTTTGCAGGCAACCAGCTCCACACCATGTTCACCAGTAACCATCTCCGTGCTGTGTTCACCAATAACCAGCTCCACGCTGTGTTCACCAGTAACCAGCTCCACGCCATGTTCATCAGTAACCAACTCTGTGCAGTATTAAACAGTAACCAGGTCTGCGCCGCGTTCACCAGTAACCAGCTCCATTGCCGTGTTCGCCAGTAACCAGTTCCACACCTTGTTCACCAGTAACCAGCTCCACACCGTGTTCACCAGTAACCTGCTCCACACCGTGTTCACCATTAACCAGCTACATACTCTGTTGACCAGTAACCAGCTCCACACTGTGTTCACCAGTTACCAGCTCCACGCTGTGTTCACCATTAACTAGTTCCACACCATGTTCACCAGTAACCAGCACCACGCCATGCTCGCCAGTATTCAGCTCCATGCCGTGTTCACCAGTAACCAGCTCCACGCCATGTTCTCCAGTAACCAGCGCTGTGCCGTGTTCACCAGAAACCACCTCTGTGCCGTGTTCACCAGTAACCAGCTCTGTGCCATGTTCACCAGTAACCAGCTCTGCGCCATGTTCTCCAGTAACCAGCACTGTGCCTTGTTCAGCTGTAACCAGCTCTGTGCCGTGTTCACCAGTAACCTGCTGAGGGCCGTGTTCAACTGTAACCAGCTCCACGCCACGTTCACCAGTAATCAGTTCCACACCACGTTGACCTGTAACCAGCTCCAGGTCACGTTCACCAGTAACCAGCTCCACGCCGCATTCACCAGAAACCAGCTCGATGCCACGTTCACCAGTAATCAGCTCCACACCACGTTCACCTGTAACCAGCTCCATGCCATGTTCACTAGTAACCATCTCCGTGCCATCTTCACCAGTAACTAGCTCCGTGCCGTCTTCGCCAGGAACCAGCTCCGCACCATGTTCACCAGTAACAAGCTACATGCCGTGTTCACCAGTAACAAGCTCCACGCCTTGTTCGCCAGTAACCAGCTCCGCCCCGTGTTCACCATTAACCAGTTCCATGCTCTGCTCACCAGTAACAAGATCAACGCCATGTTCACAAGTAAGCAGCTCCATGCCGCATTTGCATCTAACCAGCTCCATGCCGTGTTCAAAAGTAACCAGCTCCGTGCAGTGTTCACCAGTAACTAGCTCCACGCCGAGTTCACCGGTAACCAGCTCCATGCCACATTCTCCAGTAACCAGCTGCACACCATGTTCACCAGTAACCAGCTCCACGCCGAGTTCACCGGTAATCAGCTCCATGCCGCATTCTCCAGTTAGCAGCTCCACACCGTGTTCACCAGTAACCAGATCCACGCCACATTTGCCAGTAACCAGCTCCACGCCACCTTCACCAGTAATCAGCTCCTCACCATGTTCACCTGTAACCAGCTCCATGCCACGTTCACCAGTAACCAGCTCCACACCGCGTTCACCAGTAATCAGCTCCACACCACGTTCACCTGTAACCAGCTCCATGCCACGTTCACTAGTAACCGGCTCCACGCCATGTTCGCCAGTAACCAGATCGGCGCCGTGTTCACCAGTAACCAGCTCCCCGCCGCATTCACCAGTAAACAGATCCATGCCGTGTTCACCAGTAACCAGCTCCGTGCCGTGTTCACCAGTACCTAGCTCCACGCTGAGTTCACCGGTAACCAGCTCCATGCCACATTCTCCAGTAACCAGCTCCACACCGTGTTCACCAGTAACCGGCTCCACGCCAAGTTCACCGGTAATCAGCTCCATGCCGCATTCTCCAGTAACCAGCTCCACACTGTGTTCACCAGTAACCAGATGCACGCCACATTTGCCACTAACCAGCTCCACACCACGTTCACCAGTAATCACCTCCACACCACGTTCACCTGTAACCAGCTCCATGCCACGTTCACCAGTAACCAGCTCCACGCCACGTTCACCAGTAATCAGCTCGATGCCACGTTCACAGTAATCAGCTCCATGCCACGTTCACCTGTAACCAGCTCCATGCCACGTTCACTAGTAACCATCTCCGTGCCGTCTTCACCAGTAACCAGCTCCGTGCCTTCTTCGCCAGGAACCAGCTCCACACCGTGTTCACCAGTAACAAGCTACATGCTGTGTTCACCAGTGACCAGCCCCACGCTCCATTCGCAAGTATCCAGCTCCATTCTCTGTTCAACAGTAACCAGCTCCACGCTCTCTTCACAAGTAACCAGCTCCATGCCGTGTTCACCAGTAACCAACTCCACTCCGTGTTCGCCATTAACCAGCTCCATGCTGTGATCATCAGTAACCAGCTCCGCGCCGTGTTCTCCAGTAACCAGCTATGTGCCGTGTTCACCAGTAACCAGCTCTGTGCCATGTTCACCAGTAACCAGCTCCGTGCCTTGTTCTCCAGGAACCAGCGCTGTGCCGTGTTCACCAGTAACCAGCTCTGTGCCGTGTTCACCAGTAACCAGCTCAGTGCCGTGTTCACCTGTAACCAGTTCCGCGCCGCGTTTGCAGGCAACCAGCTCCACACCATGTTCACCAGTAACCATCTCCGTGCTGTGTTCACCAATAACCAGCTCCACGCCGTGTTCACCAGTAACCAGCTCCACGCCATGTTCACCAGTAACCAACTCTGTGCAGTATTAAACAGTAACCAGGTCTGCGCCACGTTCGCCAGTCACCAGCTCCATTGCCGTGTTCGCCAGTAACCAGTTCCACACCTTGTTCACCAGTAACCAGCTCCACACCGTGTTCACCAGTAACCTGCTCCACGCCGTGTTCACCATTAACCAGCTACATACTCTGTTGACCAGTAACCAGCTCCACGCTGTGTTCACCAGTTACCAGCTCCACGCTGTGTTCACCATTAACTAGTTCCACACCATGTTCACCAGTAACCAGCACCACGCCATGCTCGCCAGTATTCAGCTCCATGCCGTGTTCACCAGTAACCAGCTCCGCGCCATGTTCTCCAGTAACCAGCGCTGTGCTGTGTTCACCAGAAACCACCTCTGTGCCGTGTTCACCAGTAACCAGCTCTGTGCCATGTTCACCAGTAACCAGCTCCGCGCCATGTTCTCCAGTAACCAGCGCTGTGCCTTGTTCACCTGTAACCAGCTCTGTGCCGTGTTCACCAGTAACCAGCTCAGGGCCGTGTTCAACTGTAACCAGCTCCATGCCGCATTTGCCAGTAACCAGCTCCATGCCGTGTTCACCAGTAACCAGCTCCTTGCAGTGTTCACCAGTAACTAGCTCCACGCCGAGTTCACCGGTAACCAGCTCCATGCCACATTCTCCAGTAACCAGCTCCACACCGTGTTCACCAGTAACCAGCTCCATGCCGAGTTCACCGGTAATCAGCTCCATGACGCATTCTCCAGTAACCAGCACCACACTGTGTTCGCCAGTAACCAGATCCACGCCACATTTGCCAGTAACCAGCTCCACGCCACGTTCACCAGTAACCAGCTCCACACCACGTTCACCTGTAACCAGCACCGTGCCACATTCACCAGTAACCAGCTCCACGCCGCGTTCACCAGTAACCAGCTCGACGCCACGTTCACCAGTAATCAGCTCCACACCACGTTCACCTGTAACCAGCACCGTGCCACATTCACCAGTAACCAGCTCCACACCGCGTTCACCAGTAATCAGCTCCACACCACATTCACCATTAACCAGCTCCGTGCCGTCTTCATCAGGAACCAGCTCCACACCGTGTTCACCAGTAACAAGCTCCATGCCGTGTTCACCAGTAACCAGCTCCACGCTCCATTCACAAGTATCCAGCTCCATTCTCTTTTCACCAGTAACCAGCTCCACGCTCTCTTCACATGAAACCAGCTCCATGCCGTGTTCACCAGTAACCAACTCCACTCCGTGCTCGCCATTAACCAGCTCCATACTGAGATCACCAGTAACCAGGTCCACGCCGTGTTCTCCAGTAACCAGCTCTGTGCTGTGTTCACCAGTAACCAGCTCTTTGCCATGTTCACCAGTAACCAGCTCCGTGCCTTGTTCTCCAGCAACCAGCGCTGTGCCGTCTTCACCAGTAACCAGCTCTGTGCCGCGTTCACCAGTAACCAGCTCAGGGCCGTGTTCACCTGTAACCAGCTCCGTGCCATGTTTGCAAGCAACCATCTCCACACCGTGTTCACCAGTAACCAGCTCCACGCCCAGTTCACCAGTAACCAGCTCCACACTGTGCTCGCCAGTATTCAGCTCCATGCCGTGTTCACCAGTAACCAGCTCCGCGCCATGTTCTCCAGTACCAGCGCTGTGCTGTGTTCACCACTAACCACTTCTGTGCCGTGTTCACCATTAACCAGCTCTGTGCCATGTTCACCAGTAACCAGCTCAGCGCCATGTTCTCCAGTAACCAGCGCTGTGCCGTTTTCACCTGTAACCAGCCCCGTGCCGTGTTCGCATGCAACCAGCTGCACACTGTGTTCACCAGTAACAAAGCTCCGCGCCGTGTTCGCCAGTAACCTGCTGCGTGCCGTGTTTGCCAGTAACCAGCTCCATGCCGCATTTGCCAATAACCAGCTCCACGCCGTCTTCAGCAGTAACCAGCTTCACGCCGTGTTCACCAGTAACCAGCTCCACGCCGCATTTGCCAGTAACCAGCTACACGCCACGTTCACCAGTAATGAGCTCCACACCACGTTCACCTGTAACCATCTCTATGCCACGTTCACCATAAACCAGCTCCACGCCGCATTCACCAGTAACCAGCTCGACTCCACATTCACCAGTAATCAGCTCCACACCACGTTCACCTGTGAACAGCTTCATGCCACGTTCACTAGTAATCAGCTCCACGCCGTGTTCACCAGTAACCAGCTCCTTGCCATGTTCACAAGTAACCTGCTCCAAGTTGTGTTCCCAAGTGTCCAGCTCCATTCCGTGTTCACCAGTAACCAGCTCCATGCTCTCTTCACAAGTAACCAGCTCCATGCCGTGTTCACCAGTAACCAGCTACGCACCGTGTTCACCATTAACCAGTTCCGTGCTCTGCTCGCAAGTAAGCTGATCAACGCCATGTTCGCCAGTAACCAGCTCCATGCCACATTTGCATGTAACCAGCTCCATCCCGTGTTCACCAGTAACCAGCTCCGTGCAGTGTTCACCAGTAACCAGATCCACGCCGAATTCACCGGTAACCAGCTCCATGCCACATTCTCCAGTAACCAGCTCCACACCGTGTTCAGCAGTAACCAAATCCACGCCACATTTGCCAGTAACCAGCTCCACGCCAACTTCACCAGTAATCAGCTCCACACCATGTTCACCTGTAACCAGCTCCATGCCACGTTCACCAGTAACCAGCTCCATGCCATGTTCACCAGTAATCAGCTCCACATCACGTTCACCTGTAACCAGCTCCACGCCGTGTTCGCCAGGAACCAGATCGGCGCCACGTTCACCAGTAACCAGCTCCCCGCCGCATTCACCAGTAAACAGCTCCACGTCTCATTCGCCAGTAAGCAGCTCAGCGCTGTGTTTGCCAGTAACCAGCCGCGAGCCGTGTTCACCAGTAACCAGCTCCACGCTGTGTTCACCAGTACCCAGCTCCATGCCTTGTTCACCAATAACCAGCTCCGTGCCATGTTTGCCAGTAACCAGCTACACGCCATATTCACCAGCAAAAAGTTCCACTCCATGTTCATCAGTAAACAGCTCGACGCCATGTTCACCAGTAACCAGCTCCGTGCTATGTTCGGCAATAACCAGCTCCACGCCTTCTTCGCCAGTAACCAGCTACACACCGTGTTCACCTATAACCAGGTCCATGCCGTGTTCACCACTCACAAGCTCCATGCCGTTTTTGCCAGTAATCAGCGCCACACTCTGTTCACAAGAATCCAGCTCCATGCCGTGTTCACCAGTAACCAGCTCCACGATCTCTTCACAAGTAACCAGCTCCATGCCGTGTTCACCAGTAACCAACTCCACTCCGTGTACGCCATTAACCAGCTCCATGCTGAGGTCACCAGTAACCAGCTCCATGCCTTGTTCTCCGGAAACCAGCTATATGCTGTTTTCACCACTAACCAGCTCTGTGCCATGTTCACCAGTAACCAGCTCCACGCCATGTTCTCCAGTAACCAGCTCAGTGCCGTGTTCGCCAGTAACCAGCTCTGTGCCGTGTTCACAAGCAACCAGCTCCACACCGTGTTCACCAGTAACCAGGTGCGCGCCACGTTCGCCAGTAACCAGCTCCACGCCATGTTCACCAGTATCCAGCTCCATGCCATGTTCACCAGTTACCAGCTCCACGCCTTGTTCGCCAGTAACCAGCTACGCCCCGTGTTCACCATTAACCAGTTCCATGCTCTGCTGGCAAGTAACCAGATCAACGCCATGTTCACCAGTAACCAGCTCCATGCCGCATTTGCCAGTAACCAGCTCCATGCCCTGTTCACCAGTTACCAGCTCCGTGCCGTGTTCACCAGTAACTAGCTCCACGCTGAGTTCACCGGTAACCAGCTCCATGCCACATTCTGCAGTAAACAGCTCCACACCGTGTTCACCAGTAACCAGCTCCACGCCGAGTTCACTGGTAATCAGCTCCATGCCGCATTCTCCAGTAACCAGCTCCACACTGTGTTCGCCAGTAACCAGATCCACGCCACATTTGCCAGTAACCAGCTCCACGCCACGTTCACCAGTAATCAGCTCCACACCACGTTCACCTGTAACCAGCACCGTGCCACATTCACCAGTAACCAGCTCCACGCCGCGTTCACCAGTAACCAGCTCGACGCCACGTTCACCAGTAATCAGCTCCACACCACGTTCACCAGTAACCAGCTCTGTGCCGTCTTCGCCAGGAACCAGCTCCACACCGTGTTCGCCAGTAACAAGCTCCACGCTCCGTTCACAAGTATCCAGCTCCATTCTCTGTTCACCAGTAACCAGCTCCACGCTCTCTTCACAAGTAACCAGCTCCATGCCGTGTTCACCAGTAACCAACTCCACTCCGTGTTCGCCATTAACCAGCTCCATGCTGTGATCATCAGTAACCAGCTCCGCGCCGTGTTCTCCAGTAACCAGCTATGTGCCGTGTTCACCAGTAACCAGCTCTGTGCCATGTTCACCAGTAACCAGCTCCGTGCCTTGTTCTCCAGGAACCAGCGCTGTGCCGTGTTCACCAGTAACCAGCTCTGTGCCGTGTTCACCAGTAACCAGCTCAGTGCCGTGTTCACCTGTAACCAGTTCCGCGCCGCGTTTGCAGGCAACCAGCTCCACACCATATTCACCAGTAACCAGCTCCGTGCTGTGTTCACCAATAACCAGCTCCACGCCGTGTTCACCAGTAACCAGCTCCACGCCATGTTCACCAGTAACCAACTCTGTGCAGTATTAAACAGTAACCAGGTCTGCGCCGCGTTCGCCAGTCACCAGCTCCATTGCCGTGTTCGCCAGTAACCAGTTCCACACCTTGTTCACCAGTAACCAGCTCCACACCGTGTTCACCAGTAACCTGCTCCACGCCGTGTTCACCTTTAACCAGCTACATACTCTGTTGACCAGTAACCAGCTCCACGCTGTGTTCACCAGTTACCAGCTCCACGCTGTGTTCACCATTAACTAGTTCCACACCATGTTCACCAGTAACCAGCACCACGCCATGCTCGCCAGTATTCAGCTCCATGCCGTGTTCACCAGTAACCAGCTCCGCGCCATGTTCTCCAGTAACCAGCGCTGTGCCGTGTTCACCAGAAACCACCTCTGTGCCGTGTTCACCAGTAACCAGCTCTGTGCCATGTTCACCAGTAACCAGCTCCGCGCCATGTTCTCCAGTAACCAGCGCTGTGCCTTGTTCACCTGTAACCAGCTCTGTGCCGTGTTCACCAGTAACCAGCTCAGGGCCGTGTTCAACTGTAACCAGCTCCATGCCGCATTTGCCAGTAACCAGCTCCATGCCGTGTTCACCAGTAACAAGCTCCTTGCAGTGTTCACCAGTAACTAGCTCCACGCCGAGTTCACCGGTAACCAGCTCCATGCCACATTCTCCAGTAACCAGCTCCACACCGTGTTCACCAGTAACCAGCTCCATGCCGAGTTCACCGGTTATCAGCTCCATGACGCATTCTCCAGTAACCTGCACCACACTGTGTTCGCCAGTAACCAGATCCACGCCACATTTGCCAGTAACCAGCTCCACGCCACCTTCACCAGTAACCAGCTCCACACCACGTTCACCTGTAACCAGCACCGTGCCACATTCACCAGTAACCAGCTCCACGCCGCATTCACCAGTAACCAGCTCGACGCCACGTTCACCAGTAATCAGCTCCACACCACGTTCACCTGTAACCAGCACCGTGCCACATTCACCAGTAACCAGCTCCACGCCGCGTTCACCAGTAATCAGCTCCACACCACATTCACCATTAACCAGCTCCGTGCCGTCTTCATCAGGAACCAGCTCCACACCGTGTTCACCAGTAACAAGCTCCATGCCGTGTTCACCAGTAACCAGCTCCACGCTCCATTCACAAGTATCCAGCTCCATTCTCTTTTCACCAGTAACCAGCTCCACGCTCTCTTCACATGAAACCAGCTCCATGCCGTGTTCACCAGTAACCAACTCCACTCCGTGCTCGCCATTAACCAGCTCCATACTGAGATCACCAGTAACCAGGTCCACGCCGTGTTCTCCAGTAACCAGCTCTGTGCTGTGTTCACCAGTAACCAGCTTTTTCCCATGTTCACCAGTAACCAGCTCCGTGCCTTGTTCTCCAGCAACCAGCGCTGTGCCGTCTTCACCAGTAACCAGCTCTGTGCCGCGTTCACCAGTAACCAGCTCAGGGCCGTGTTCACCTGTAACCAGCTCCGTGCCGTGTTTGCAAGCAACCATCTCCACACCGTGTTCACCAGTAACCAGCTCCACGCCCAGTTCACCAGTAACCAACTCCACACTGTGCTCGCCAGTATTCAGCTCCATGCCGTGTTCACCAGTAACCAGCTCCGCGCCATGTTCTCCAGTACCAGCGCTGTGCTGTGTTCACCACTAACCACTTCTGTGCCGTGTTCACCATTAACCAGCTCTGTGCCATGTTCACCAGTAACCAGCTCAGCGCCATGTTCTCCAGTAACCAGCGCTGTGCCGTTTTCACCTGTAACCAGCCCCGTGCCGTGTTCGCATGCAACCAGCTGCACACTGTGTTAACCAGTTAACAGCTCCACACTGTGTTCACCAGTAACAAAGCTCCGCGCCGTGTTCGCCAGTAACCTGCTGCGCGCCGTGTTTGCCAGTAACCAGCTCCATGCCGCATTTGCCAATAACCAGCTCCACGCCGTCTTCAGCAGTAACCAGCTTCACGCCGTGTTCACCAGTAACCAGCTCCACGCCGCATTTGCCAGTAACCAGCTACACGCCACGTTCACCAGTAATGAGCTCCACACCACGTTCACCTGTAACCATCTCTATGCCACGTTCACCATAAACCAGCTCCACGCCGCATTCACCAGTAACCAGCTCGACTCCACATTCACCAGTAATCAGCTCCACACCACGTTCACCTGTGAACAGCTTCATGCCACGTTCACTAGTAATCAGCTCCACGCCGTGTTCACCAGTAACCAGCTCCTTGCCATGTTCACAAGTAACCTGCTCCACGTTGTGTTCCCAAGTGTCCAGCTCCATTCCGTGTTCACCAGTAACCAGCTCCATGCTCTCTTCACAAGTAACCAGCTCCATGCCGTGTTCACCAGTAACCAGCTACGCCCCGTGTTCACCATTAACCAGTTCCGTGCTCTGCTCGCAAGTAAGCTGATCAACGCCATGTTCGCCAGTAACCAGCTCCATGCCACATTTGCATGTAACCAGCTCCATCCCGTGTTCACCAGTAACCAGCTCCGTGCAGTGTTCACCAGTAACCAGATCCACGCCGAATTCACCGGTAACCAGCTCCATGCCACATTCTCCAGAAACCAGCTCCACACCGTGTTCAGCAGTAACCAAATCCACGCCACATTTGCCAGTAACCAGCTCCACACCAACTTCACCAGTAATCAGCTCCACACCATGTTCACCTGTAACCAGCTCCATGCCACGTTCACCAGTAACCAGCTCCATGCCATGTTCACCAGTAATCAGCTCCACATCACGTTCACCTGTAACCAGCTCCACGCCGTGTTCGCCAGGAACCAGATCGGTGCCACGTTCACCAGTAACCAGCTCCCCGCCGCATTCACCAGTAAACAGCTCCACGTCTCATTCGCCAGTAAGCAGCTCAGCGCTGTGTTTGCCAGTAACCAGCCGCGAGCCGTGTTCACCAGTAACGAGCTCCACGCTGTGTTCACCAGTACCCAGCTCCATGCCTTGTTCACCAATAACCAGCTCCGTGCCATGTTTGCCAGTAACCAGCTACACGCCATATTCACCAGCAAAAAGTTCCACTCCATGTTCACCAGTAAACAGCTCGACGCCATGTTCACCAGTAACCAGCTCCGTGCCATGTTCGGCAATAACCAGCTCCACGCCTTCTTCGCCAGTAACCAGCTCCACGCCATGTTCTCCAGTAACCAGCTCAGTGCCGTGTTCGCCAGTAACCAGCTCTATGCCGTGTTCACAAGCAACCAGCTCCACACCGTGTTCACCAGTAACCAGGTGCGTGCCACGTTCGCCAGTAACCAGCTCCACGCCATGTTCACCAGTATCCAGCTCCATGCCATGTTCACCAGTATCCAGCTCCATGCCATGTTCACCAGTTACCAGCTCCACGCCTTGTTCGCCAGTAACCAGCTACGCCCCGTGTTCACCATTAACCAGTTCCATGCTCTGCTGGCAAGTAACCAGATCAACGCCATGTTCACCAGTAACCACCTTCATGCCGCATTTGCCAGTAACCAGCTCCATGCCCTGTTCACCAGTTACCAGCTCCGTGCCGTGTTCACCAGTAACTAGCTCCACGCTGAGTTCACCGGTAACCAGCTCCATGCCACATTCTGCAGTAAACAGCTCCACACCGTGTTCACCAGTAACCAGCTCCACGCCGAGTTCACCGGTAATCAGCTCCATGCCGCATTCTCCAGTAACCAGCTCCACACTGTGTTCGCCAGTAACCAGATCCACGCCACATTTGCCAGTAACCAGCTCCACGCCACGTTCACCAGTAATCAGCTCCACACCACGTTCACCTGTAACCAGCACCGTGCCACATTCACCAGTAACCAGCTCCACGCCGCGTTCACCAGTAACCAGCTCGACGCCACGTTCACCAGTAATCAGCTCCACACCACGTTCACCAGTAACCAGCTCTGTGCCGTCTTCGCCAGGAACCAGCTCCACACCGTGTTCACCAGTAACAAGCTCCATGCCGTGTTCACCAGTAACCAGCTCCACGCTCCGTACACAAGTATCCAGCTCCATTCTCTGTTCACCAGTAACCAGCTCCACACTCTCTTCACATGTAACCAGCTCCATGCCGTGTTCACCAGTAACCAACTCCACTCCGTGTTCGCTATTAACCAGCTCCATGCTGAGATCACCAGTAACCAGGTCCACGCCGTGTTCTCCAGTAACCAGCTATGTGCCGTGTTCACCAGTAACCAGCTCTTTGCCATGTTCACCAGTAACCAGCTCCGTGCCTTGTTCTCCAGTAACCAGCGCTGTGCCG
The DNA here is from genome assembly GCA_026770705.1 of Isurus oxyrinchus. Taxonomy (NCBI): domain Eukaryota; kingdom Metazoa; phylum Chordata; class Chondrichthyes; order Lamniformes; family Lamnidae; genus Isurus; species Isurus oxyrinchus. Next base: position 1,922,390 of record JANJGN010000014.1, on the reverse strand, counting down.
TGTTCACCAGTAACCAGCTCTGTGCCTTGTTCACCAGTAACCAGCTCAGGGCCGTGTTCACCAGTAACCAGCTCCGTGCCATGTTCACCAGTAACCAGCTCCACTCCATGTTCACCAGTAACCAGCTCTGCCATGTTCACCAGTAACCAGCTCGGCGCCATGTTCTCCAGTAACCAGCTCCATGCCGTGTTCATCAGTAACCCGCTGCATTGCCGTGTTTGCCAGTAACCAGTTCCACACCTTGTTCACCAGTAACCAGCTCCATGCCGTGTTCACCAGTAACCAGTTCCACGCCGTGTTCACCAGTAACCAGCTACACACTGTGTTGACCAGTAACCAGCTACACACCATGTTGACCAGTAACCAGCTCCACGCTGTGTTCACCAGTAACCAGCACCGTGCTCTGTTCACTAGTAACAAGCTCTGTGCCGCGTTCGCCATTAACCTGCTCCACGCCGCGTTCATCAGTAACCAGCACTGTGCCATGTTCACCAGTAACCAGCTCAGCGCCATGTTGTCCAGTAACCAGCGCTGTGCCGTGTTCACCAGTAACCAGCTCTGTGCCGTGTTCACCTGTAACCAGCTCCATGCCGTGTTCACAAGCACCCAGCTCCACACCGAGTTCACCAGTAAAAAGCTCATGCGGTGTTCATCAGTAACCTGCTCCGTGCTGTGTTCACCAGTAACCAGCTCCAAGCCATGTTCACCAGTAACGAGCTCTGTGCAGTATTCAACAGTAACCAGGTCCGCACCGCGTTCACCAGTAACCAGCACTGTGCCGTGTTCACCAGTAACCAGCTTTTTCCCATGTTCACCAGTAACCAGCTCCGTGCCTTGTTCTCCAGCAACCAGCGCTGTGCCGTCTTCACCAGTAACCAGCTCTGTGCCGCGTTCACCAGTAACCAGCTCAGGGCCGTGTTCACCTGTAACCAGCTCCGTGCCGTGTTTGCAAGCAACCATCTCCACACCGTGTTCACCAGTAACCAGCTCCACGCCCAGTTCACCAGTAACCAACTCCACACTGTGCTCGCCAGTATTCAGCTCCATGCCGTGTTCACCAGTAACCAGCTCCGCGCCATGTTCTCCAGTACCAGCGCTGTGCTGTGTTCACCACTAACCACTTCTGTGCCGTGTTCACCATTAACCAGCTCTGTGCCATGTTCACCAGTAACCAGCTCAGCGCCATGTTCTCCAGTAACCAGCGCTGTGCCGTTTTCACCTGTAACCAGCCCCGTGCCGTGTTCGCATGCAACCAGCTGCACACTGTGTTAACCAGTTAACAGCTCCACACTGTGTTCACCAGTAACAAAGCTCCGCGCCGTGTTCGCCAGTAACCTGCTGCGCGCCGTGTTTGCCAGTAACCAGCTCCATGCCGCATTTGCCAATAACCAGCTCCACGCCGTCTTCAGCAGTAACCAGCTTCACGCCGTGTTCACCAGTAACCAGCTCCACGCCGCATTTGCCAGTAACCAGCTACACGCCACGTTCACCAGTAATGAGCTCCACACCACGTTCACCTGTAACCATCTCTATGCCACGTTCACCATAAACCAGCTCCACGCCGCATTCACCAGTAACCAGCTCGACTCCACATTCACCAGTAATCAGCTCCACACCACGTTCACCTGTGAACAGCTTCATGCCACGTTCACTAGTAATCAGCTCCACGCCGTGTTCACCAGTAACCAGCTCCTTGCCATGTTCACAAGTAACCTGCTCCACGTTGTGTTCCCAAGTGTCCAGCTCCATTCCGTGTTCACCAGTAACCAGCTCCATGCTCTCTTCACAAGTAACCAGCTCCATGCCGTGTTCACCAGTAACCAGCTACGCCCCGTGTTCACCATTAACCAGTTCCGTGCTCTGCTCGCAAGTAAGCTGATCAACGCCATGTTCGCCAGTAACCAGCTCCATGCCACATTTGCATGTAACCAGCTCCATCCCGTGTTCACCAGTAACCAGCTCCGTGCAGTGTTCACCAGTAACCAGATCCACGCCGAATTCACCGGTAACCAGCTCCATGCCACATTCTCCAGAAACCAGCTCCACACCGTGTTCAGCAGTAACCAAATCCACGCCACATTTGCCAGTAACCAGCTCCACACCAACTTCACCAGTAATCAGCTCCACACCATGTTCACCTGTAACCAGCTCCATGCCACGTTCACCAGTAACCAGCTCCATGCCATGTTCACCAGTAATCAGCTCCACATCACGTTCACCTGTAACCAGCTCCACGCCGTGTTCGCCAGGAACCAGATCGGTGCCACGTTCACCAGTAACCAGCTCCCCGCCGCATTCACCAGTAAACAGCTCCACGTCTCATTCGCCAGTAAGCAGCTCAGCGCTGTGTTTGCCAGTAACCAGCCGCGAGCCGTGTTCACCAGTAACGAGCTCCACGCTGTGTTCACCAGTACCCAGCTCCATGCCTTGTTCACCAATAACCAGCTCCGTGCCATGTTTGCCAGTAACCAGCTACACGCCATATTCACCAGCAAAAAGTTCCACTCCATGTTCACCAGTAAACAGCTCGACGCCATGTTCACCAGTAACCAGCTCCGTGCCATGTTCGGCAATAACCAGCTCCACGCCTTCTTCGCCAGTAACCAGCTCCACGCCATGTTCTCCAGTAACCAGCTCAGTGCCGTGTTCGCCAGTAACCAGCTCTATGCCGTGTTCACAAGCAACCAGCTCCACACCGTGTTCACCAGTAACCAGGTGCGTGCCACGTTCGCCAGTAACCAGCTCCACGCCATGTTCACCAGTATCCAGCTCCATGCCATGTTCACCAGTATCCAGCTCCATGCCATGTTCACCAGTTACCAGCTCCACGCCTTGTTCGCCAGTAACCAGCTACGCCCCGTGTTCACCATTAACCAGTTCCATGCTCTGCTGGCAAGTAACCAGATCAACGCCATGTTCACCAGTAACCACCTTCATGCCGCATTTGCCAGTAACCAGCTCCATGCCCTGTTCACCAGTTACCAGCTCCGTGCCGTGTTCACCAGTAACTAGCTCCACGCTGAGTTCACCGGTAACCAGCTCCATGCCACATTCTGCAGTAAACAGCTCCACACCGTGTTCACCAGTAACCAGCTCCACGCCGAGTTCACCGGTAATCAGCTCCATGCCGCATTCTCCAGTAACCAGCTCCACACTGTGTTCGCCAGTAACCAGATCCACGCCACATTTGCCAGTAACCAGCTCCACGCCACGTTCACCAGTAATCAGCTCCACACCACGTTCACCTGTAACCAGCACCGTGCCACATTCACCAGTAACCAGCTCCACGCCGCGTTCACCAGTAACCAGCTCGACGCCACGTTCACCAGTAATCAGCTCCACACCACGTTCACCAGTAACCAGCTCTGTGCCGTCTTCGCCAGGAACCAGCTCCACACCGTGTTCACCAGTAACAAGCTCCATGCCGTGTTCACCAGTAACCAGCTCCACGCTCCGTACACAAGTATCCAGCTCCATTCTCTGTTCACCAGTAACCAGCTCCACACTCTCTTCACATGTAACCAGCTCCATGCCGTGTTCACCAGTAACCAACTCCACTCCGTGTTCGCTATTAACCAGCTCCATGCTGAGATCACCAGTAACCAGGTCCACGCCGTGTTCTCCAGTAACCAGCTATGTGCCGTGTTCACCAGTAACCAGCTCTTTGCCATGTTCACCAGTAACCAGCTCCGTGCCTTGTTCTCCAGTAACCAGCGCTGTGCCGTGTTCACCAGTAACCAGCTCTGTGCCTTGTTCACCAGTAACCAGCTCAGGGCCGTGTTCACCAGTAACCAGCTCCGTGCCATGTTCACCAGTAACCAGCTCCACTCCATGTTCACCAGTAACCAGCTCTGCCATGTTCACCAGTAACCAGCTCGGCGCCATGTTCTCCAGTAACCAGCTCCATGCCGTGTTCATCAGTAACCCGCTGCATTGCCGTGTTTGCCAGTAACCAGTTCCACACCTTGTTCACCAGTAACCAGCTCCATGCCGTGTTCACCAGTAACCAGTTCCACGCCGTGTTCACCAGTAACCAGCTACACACTGTGTTGACCAGTAACCAGCTACACACCATGTTGACCAGTAACCAGCTCCACGCTGTGTTCACCAGTAACCAGCACCGTGCTCTGTTCACTAGTAACAAGCTCTGTGCCGCGTTCGCCATTAACCTGCTCCACGCCGCGTTCATCAGTAACCAGCACTGTGCCATGTTCACCAGTAACCAGCTCAGCGCCATGTTGTCCAGTAACCAGCGCTGTGCCGTGTTCACCAGTAACCAGCTCTGTGCCGTGTTCACCTGTAACCAGCTCCATGCCGTGTTCACAAGCACCCAGCTCCACACCGAGTTCACCAGTAAAAAGCTCATGCGGTGTTCATCAGTAACCTGCTCCGTGCTGTGTTCACCAGTAACCAGCTCCAAGCCATGTTCACCAGTAACGAGCTCTGTGCAGTATTCAACAGTAACCAGGTCCGCACCGCGTTCACCAGTAACCAGCACTGTGCCGTGTTCACCAGTAACCAGCTCTGTGCCATGTTCACCAGTAACCAGCTCAGCGCCATGTTCTCCAGTAACCAGCTACACACTGTTTTGACCAGTAACCAGCTCCACGCTGTGTTCACCAGTTACCTGCTCCGTGCTATGTTCACCAGTAACCAGATCCATGCCGTCTTCGCCAGGAACCAGCTCCACACCATGTTCACCAGTAACAAGCTCCGTGCCGTGGTCACAAGCAACCAGCTCCGCACCGTGTTCACCAGTAAAGACCTCCACGCGGTGTTCATCAGTAACCTGCTCTGTGCTGTATTCACCAATAACCAGCTCCACGCTGTGTTCACCAGTAACCAGCTCCAAGCCATGTTCACCAGTAACTAGCTCTGTGCCGTATTCAACAGTAACAAGGTCCGCGCGGTATTCGCAAGTAACCGGTTCCATTGCTGTGTTCGTCAGTAAACAGTTCCACAGCTTCTTCACAAGTAACCAGCTCCACGCCGTGTTCACCAGTAACCAGCTCCACGCCGTGTTCACCAGTAACCAGCTACACACTGTGTTGACCAGTAACCAGCTCCACGCTGTGTTCACCAGTTACCTGCTCCGTGCTATGTTCGCCAGTAACCAGCTCCACGTTGTGTTCACCATTAACTAGTTCTGCGCTTTCTTCACCAGTAATCAGCTCCACGCCATGTTCACCAGTGACCAGCTCCACACCATGTTCAACATTAACCAGCTCCATGCCATGTTCACCAGTAACCAGCTACGCCCCGTGTTTGCCAGTAACCAGCTCTGTGCCGTGTTCACCAGTAAGCAGCTCCATGCCGTGTTCACCAGTAACCAGCTACGCCCCGTGTTTGCCAGTAACCAGCTCTGTGCCATGTTCACCTGTAACCAGCTCAGCACCATGTTGTCCAGTAACCAGCGCTGTGCCGTGTTCACCAGTAACCAGCTCTGTGCCGTGTTCACCTGTAACCAGCTCCATGCCGTGGTCGCAAGCAACCAGCTCCGCACCGAGTTCACCAGTAAAAAGCTCCACGTGGTGTTCATCAGGAACCTGCTCCGTGCTGTTTTCACCAATAACCTGCTCCACGCCGTGTTCACCAGTAACCAGCTCCAAGCCATGTTCACCAGTAACGAGCTCTGTGCCGTATTCAACAGTAACCAGGTCCGCGCCGCGTTCACCAGTAACCAGCATTGTGCCATGTTTACCAGTAACCAGCTCTGTGCCATGTTCACCAGTAACCAGCTCAGCGCCATGTTCTCCAGTAACCAGCGCTGTGCCGTGTTCACCAGTAACCAGCTCTGTGCCGTGTTCACCTGAAACCAGCTCAGTGCCATGTTCACCTGTAACCAGCTCCGTGCCATGTTCACAAGCAACTAGCTCCACACCGTGTTCACCAGTAAAGTCCTCCACGCGGTCTTCACCTGTAACCTGCTCCGTGCTGTATTCACCAATAACCAGCTCCACGCCGTGTTCACCAGTAACCAGCTCCAAGCCATGTTCACCAGTAACCAGCTCTGTGCCGTATTCAATGGTAACCAGGCCCGCGCCGCATTCGCCAGTAAGCGGCTCCATTGCTGTGTTCGTCAGTAACCAGTTCCACAGCTTCTTCACCAGTAACCAGCTCCACGCCGTGTTCACCAGTAACCAGCTACACACTGTGTTGACAAGTAACCAGCTCCACGCTGATTTCACCAGTTACCAGCTCCGTGCTCTGTTCACCAGTAACCAGCTCCACGTTGTGTTCACCATTAACTAGTTCTGTGCTCTCTTCAGCAGTAATCAGCTCCATGCCATTTCACCAGTAACCAGCTCCACGCCATGTTCACCAGTAACCAGCTCCACGACGTGCTCGCCAGTATTCAGCTTCATGCCGAGTTCACCCCTAACCAGCTCCATGCCGTGTTCACCAGTAACCAGCTCCAAACCATGTTCACCATTAACTAGCTCCGTGCCGTGTTCACCAGTAACAAGCTACGCCCCGTGTTTGACAGCAACCAGCTCCAAACCATGTTCACCATTAAGCAGCTCCATGCCGTGTTCACCAGTAACCAGCTAAGCCCAGTGTTTGCCAGTAACCAGCTCTGTGCCATGTTCACCTGTAACCAGCTCGACAGTGCGTTTACCAGTAACCAGCTCCAGGCCGTGTTCACCAGCAACCAGCTCAATGCCGTGTTCACCTGTAAACAGCTGCGTGCCGTGTTCGCAAGCAACCAGCTCCACACCGTGTTCACCAGTAAACAGGTGCGCGCCACATTCGCCAGTAACCAGCTCCACGCCATGTTCAGTAGTATCCAGCTCCGTGCCGTGTTCACCAGTATCCAGCTCTGTGCCGTGTTCACCAGTGACCAGCTCCACGCCTTGTTCGCCAGTATCCAGCTCCATGATCTGCTGGCAAGTAACCAGATCAACGCCATGTTCGCCAGTAACCAGCTCCATGCCGCATTTGCCAGTAACCAGCTCCATGCCGTGTTCACCAGTAACCAGCTCCGTGCCATGTTCACCAGAAACTAGCTCTGTGCCTTGTTCACCAGTAACCAGCTCAGGGCCGTGTTCACCAGTAACCAGCTCCACGCCATGTTCACCAGTAACCAGCTCCACTCCATGTTCACCAGTAACCAGCTCTGCCATGTTCACCAGTAACCAGCTCGGCGCCATGTTCTCCAGTAACCAGCTCCATGCCGTGTTCATCAGTAACCCGCTGCATTGCCGTGTTTGCCAGTAACCAGTTCCACACCTTGTTCACCAGTAACCAGCTCCATGCCGTGTTCACCAGTAACCAGCTACACACTGTGTTGACCAGTAACCAGCTACACACCATGTTGACCAGTAACCAGCTCCACGCTGTGTTCACCAGTAACCAGCTCCGTGCTTTGTTCACTAGTAACAAGCTCTGTGCCGTGTTCGTCATTAACCTGCTCCACGCCGTGTTCATCAGTAACCAGCACTGTGCCATGTTCACCAGTAACCAGCTCAGCGCCATGTTGTCCAGTAACCAGCGCTGTGCCGTGTTCACCAGTAACCAGCTCTGTGCCGTGTTCACCTGTAACCAGCTCCATGCCGTGTTCACAAGCAACCAGCTCCACACCGAGTTCACCAGTAAAAAGCTCATGCGGTGTTCATCAGTAACCTGCTCCGTGCTGTGTTCACCAGTAACCAGCTCCAAGCCATGTTCACCAGTAACGAGCTCTGTGCAGTATTCAACAGTAACCAGGTCCGCGCCGCGTTCACCAGTAACCAGCACTGTGCCGTGTTCACCAGTAACCAGCTCTGTGCCATGTTCACCAGTAACCAGCTCAGCGCCATGTTCTCCAGTAACCAGCGCTGTGCCGTGTTCACCAGTAACCAGATCCATGCCGTCTTCGCCAGGAACCAGCTCCACACCGTGTTCACCAGTAACAAGCTCCGTGCCGTGTTCACAAGCAACCAGCTCCGCACCGTGTTCACCAGTAAAGACCTCCACGCGGTGTTCATCAGTAACCTGCTCTGTGCTGTATTCAACAATAACCAGCTCCACGCTGTGTTCACCAGTAACCAGCTCCAAGCCATGTTCACCAGTAACTAGCTCTGTGCCGTATTCCACAGTAACAAGGTCCGCGCCGTATTCGCAAGTAACCGGTTCCATTGCCGTGTTCGTCAGTAAACAGTTCCACAGCTTCTTCACCAGTAACCAGCTCCACGCCGTGTTCACCAGTAACCAGCTCCACGCCGTGTTCACCAGTAACCAGCTACACACTGTGTTGACCAGTAACCAGCTCCACGCTGTGTTCACCAGTTACCTGCTCCGTGCTATGTTCGCCAGTAACCAGCTCCACGTTGTGTTCACCATTAACTAGTTCTGCGCTTTCTTCACCAGTAATCAGCTCCATGCCATTTCACCAGTAACCAGCTCCACGCCATGTTCACCAGTGACCAGCTCCACACCATGTTCAACATTAACCAGCTCCATGCCATGTTCACCAGTAACCAGCTACGCCCCGTGTTTGCCAGTAACCAGCTCTGTGCCGTGTTCACCAGTAAGCAGCTCCATGCCGTGTTCACCAGTAACCAGCTACGCCCCGTGTTTGCCAGTAACCAGCTCTGTGCCATGTTCACCTGTAACCAGCTCAGCACCATGTTGTCCAGTAACCAGCGCTGTGCCGTGTTCACCAGTAACCAGCTCTGTGCCGTGTTCACCTGTAACCAGCTCCATGCCGTGGTCGCAAGCAACCAGCTCCGCACCGAGTTCACCAGTAAAAAGCTCCACGTGGTGTTCATCAGTAACCTGCTCCGTGCTGTTTTCACCAATAACCTGCTCCACGCCGTGTTCACCAGTAACCAGCTCCAAGCCATGTTCACCAGTAACGAGCTCTGTGCCGTATTCAACAGTAACCAGGTCCGCGCCGCATTCACCAGTAACCAGCATTGTGCCGTGTTTACCAGTAACCAGCTCTATGCCATGTTCACCAGTAACCAGCTCAGCGCCATGTTGTCCAGTAACCAGCGCTGTGCCGTGTTCACCAGTAACCAGCTCCGTGCCGTGTTCGCAAGCAACCAGCTCCACACCTTGTTCACCGTTAATCAGCTCCATGCGGTGTTCACCAGTAACCAGCTCCCAGCCATGTTCACCAGTAACGAGTTCTGTGCAGTAGTCAACAGTAACCAGGTCCGCCCCACGTTTGCCAGTAACCCGCTCTACTGCCGTGTTCGCCAGTAACCAGTTCCACAACTTGTTCACCACTAACCAGCTCCACGCCGTGATCACCAATAACCAGCTCCACGCCATGTTCACCTGTAACCAGCTACACGCTATGTTGACCAGTAACAAGCTCCACGCTGTGCTCACCAGTAACCAGCTCCGTGCTCTGTTCACCAGTAACCAGCACCACACTGTGTTTACCATTAACAAGTTCCGCGCTCTGTTCACCAGTAATCAGCTTCATGCCATGTCACCAGTAACCAGCTTCACGCCATTTACACCAATAACCAGCACCACACCATGTTCACCAGTAACCAGCACCACACTGTGCTCGCCAGCATTCAGCTCCATGCTGTGTTCACCAGTAACCAGCTCCACGCCGTGTTCACCAGTAACCAGCTACACACTGTTGACCAGTAACCAGCTCTGCCATGTTCACCAGTAACCAGCTCGGCGCCATGTTCTGCAGTAACCAGCGCTGTGCCGTGTTCATCAGTTACCCGCTGCATTGCCGTGTTTGCCAGTAACCAGTTCCACACCTTGTTCACCAGCAACCAGTTCCACGCCGTGTTCACCAGTAACAAGCTACACACTGTGTTGACCAGTAACCAGCTACACACCGTGTTGACCAGTAACCAGCTCCACGCTGTGTTCACCAGTAACTAGCTGCGTGCTCTTTTCACTAGTAACAAGCTCTGCGCCGCGTTCGCCATTAACCTGCTCCACGCCGCATTCATCAGTAACCAGCACTGTGCCATGTTCACCAGTAACCAGCTCTGTGCCATGTTCACCAGTAACCAGCTCAGCGCCATGTTGTCCAGTAACCAGCGCTGTGCCGTGTTCACCAGTAACCAGCTCTGTGCCGTGTTCACCTGTAACCAGCTCCATGCCGTGGTCGCAAGCAACCAGCTCCGCACCGAGTTCACCAGTAAAAAGCTCCACGTGGTGTTCATCAGTAACCTGCTCCGTGCTGTTTTCACCAATAACCTGCTCCACGCCGTGTTCACCAGTAACCAGCTCCAAGCCATGTTCACCAGTAACGAGCTCTGTGCCGTATTCAACAGTAACCAGGTCCGCGCCGCGTTCACCAGTAACCAGCATTGTGCCATGTTTACCAGTAACCAGCTCTGTGCCATGTTCACCAGTAACCAGCTCAGCGCCATGTTCTCCAGTAACCAGCGCTGTGCCGTGTTCACCAGTAACCAGCTCTGTGCCGTGTTCACCTGAAACCAGCTCAGTGCCATGTTCACCTGTAACCAGCTCCGTGCCATGTTCACAAGCAACTAGCTCCACACCGTGTTCACCAGTAAAGTCCTCCACGCGGTCTTCACCTGTAACCTGCTCCGTGCTGTATTCACCAATAGCCAGCTCCACGCCGTGTTCACCAGTAACCAGCTCCAAGCCATGTTCACCAGTAACCAGCTCTGTGCCGTATTCAATGGTAACCAGGCCCGCGCCGCATTCGCCAGTAAGCGGCTCCATTGCTGTGTTCGTCAGTAACCAGTTCCACAGCTTCTTCACCAGTAACCAGCTCCACGCCGTGTTCACCAGTAACCAGCTACACACTGTGTTGACAAGTAACCAGCTCCACGCTGATTTCACCAGTTACCAGCTCCGTGCTCTGTTCACCAGTAACCAGCTCCACGTTGTGTTCACCATTAACTAGTTCTGTGCTCTCTTCAGCAGTAATCAGCTCCATGCCATTTCACCAGTAACCAGCTCCACGCCATGTTCACCAGTAACCAGCTCCACGACGTGCTCGCCAGTATTCAGCTTCATGCCGAGTTCACCCCTAACCAGCTCCGTGCCATGTTCACCAGTAACCAGCTCCAAACCATGTTCACCATTAACTAGCTCTGTGCCGTGTTCACCATTAAGCAGCTCCATGCCGTGTTCACCAGTAACCAGCTAAGCCCAGTGTTTGCCAGTAACCAGCTCTGTGCCATGTTCACCTGTAACCAGCTCGACACTGCGTTTACCAGTAACCAGCTCCAGGCCGTGTTCACCAGCAACCAGCTCAATGCCGTGTTCACCTGTAAACAGCTGCGTGCCGTGTTCGCAAGCAACCAGCTCCACACCGTGTTCACCAGTAAACAGGTGCGCGCCACATTCGCCAGTAACCAGCTCCACGCCATGTTCAGTAGTATCCAGCTCCGTGCCGTGTTCACCAGTATCCAGCTCTGTGCCGTGTTCACCAGTGACCAGCTCCACGCCTTGTTCGCCAGTATCCAGCTCCATGATCTGCTGGCAAGTAACCAGATCAACGCCATGTTCGCCAGTAACCAGCTCCATGCCGCATTTGCCAGTAACCAGCTCCATGCCGTGTTCACCAGTAACCAGCTCCGTGCCATGTTCACCAGAAACTAGCTCTGTGCCTTGTTCACCAGTAACCAGCTCAGGGCCGTGTTCACCAGTAACCAGCTCCACGCCATGTTCACCAGTAACCAACTCCACTCCATGTTCACCAGTAACCAGCTCTGCCATGTTCACCAGTAACCAGCTCGGCGCCATGTTCTCCAGTAACCAGCTCCATGCCGTGTTCATCAGTAACCCGCTGCATTGCCGTGTTTGCCAGTAACCAGTTCCACACCTTGTTCACCAGTAACCAGCTCCATGCCGCGTTCACCAGTAACCAGCTACACACTGTGTTGACCAGTAACCAGCTACACACCATGTTGACCAGTAACCAGCTCCACGCTGTGTTCACCAGTAACCAGCTCCGTGCTTTGTTCACTAGTAACAAGCTCTGTGCCGTGTTCGCCATTAACCTGCTCCACGCCGCGTTCATCAGTAACCAGCACTGTGCCATGTTCACCAGTAACCAGCTCAGCGCCATGTTGTCCAGTAACCAGCACTGTGCCGTGTTCACCAGTAACCAGCTCTGTGCCGTGTTCACCTGTAACCAGCTCCATGCCGTGTTCACAAGCAACCAGCTCCACACCGAGTTCACCAGTAAAAAGCTCATGCGGTGTTCATCAGTAACCTGCTCCGTGCTGTGTTCACCAGTAACCAGCTCCAAGCCATGTTCACCAGTAACGAGCTCTGTGCAGTATTCAACAGTAACCAGGTCCGCGCCGCGTTCACCAGTAACCAGCACTGTGCCGTGTTCACCAGTAACCAGCTCTGTGCCATGTTCACCAGTAACCAGCTCAGCGCCATGTTCTCCAGTAACCAGCGCTGTGCCGTGTTCACCAGTAACCAGATCCATGCCGTCTTCGCCAGGAACCAGCTCCACACTGTGTTCACCAGTAACAAGCTCCGTGCCGTGTTCACAAGCAACCAGCTCCGCACCGTGTTCACCAGTAAAGACCTCCACGCGGTGTTCATCAGTAACCTGCTCTGTGCTGTATTCACCAATAACCAGCTCCACGCTGTGTTCACCAGTAACCAGCTCCAAGCCATGTTCACCAGTAACTAGCTCTGTGCCGTATTCCACAGTAACAAGGTCCGCGCCGTATTCGCAAGTAACCGGTTCCATTGCCGTGTTCGTCAGTAAACAGTTCCACAGCTTCTTCACCAGTAACCAGCTCCACGCCGTGTTCACCAGTAACCAGCTCCACGCCGTGTTCACCAGTAACCAGCTACACACTGTGTTGACCAGTAACCAGCTCCACGCTGTGTTCACCAGTTACCTGCTCCGTGCTATGTTCGCCAGTAACCAGCTCCACGTTGTGTTCACCATTAACTAGTTCTGCGCTTTCTTCACCAGTAATCAGCTCCATGCCATTTCACCAGTAACCAGCTCCACGCCATGTTCACCAGTGACCAGCTCCACACCATGTTCAACATTAACCAGCTCCATGCCGTGTTCACCAGTAACCAGCTACGCCCCGTGTTTGCCAGTAACCAGCTCTGTGCCGTGTTCACCAGTAAGCAGCTCCATGCCGTGTTCACCAGTAACCAGCTACGCCCCGTGTTTGCCAGTAACCAGCTCTGTGCCATGTTCACCTGTAACCAGCTCAGCACCATGTTGTCCAGTAACCAGCGCTGTGCCGTGTTCACCAGTAACCAGCTCTGTGCCGTGTTCACCTGTAACCAGCTCCATGCCGTGGTCGCAAGCAACCAGCTCCGCACCGAGTTCACCAGTAAAAAGCTCCACGTGGTGTTCATCAGTAACCTGCTCCGTGCTGTTTTCACCAATAACCTGCTCCACGCCGTGTTCACCAGTAACCAGCTCCAAGCCATGTTCACCAGTAACGAGCTCTGTGCCGTATTCAACAGTAACCAGGTCCGCGCCGCATTCACCAGTAACCAGCATTGTGCCGTGTTTACCAGTAACCAGCTCTGTGCCATGTTCACCAGTAACCAGCTCAGCGCCATGTTGTCCAGTAACCAGCGCTGTGCCGTGTTCACCAGTAACCAGCTCCGTGCCGTGTTCGCAAGCAACCAGCTCCACACCTTGTTCACCATTAATCAGCTCCATGCGGTGTTCACCAGTAACTAGCTCCCAGCCATGTTCACCAGTAACGAGTTCTGTGCAGTAGTCAACAGTAACCAGGTCCGCCCCGCGTTTGCCAGTAACCCGCTCTACTGCCGTGTTCGCCAGTAACCAGTTCCACAACTTGTTCACCACTAACCAGCTCCACGGCGTGATCACCAATAACCAGCTCCACGCCATGTTCACCTGTAACCAGCTACACGCTATGTTGACCAGTAACAAGCTCCACGCTGTGTTCACCAGTAACCAGCTCCGTGCTCTGTTCACCAGTAACCAGCACCACACTGTGTTTACCATTAACAAGTTCCGCGCTCTGTTCACCAGTAATCAGCTTCATGCCATGTCACCAGTAACCAGCTTCACGCCATTTACACCAATAACCAGCACCACACCATGTTCACCAGTAACCAGCACCACACTGTGCTCGCCAGCATTCAGCTCCATGCTGTGTTCACCAGTAACCAGCTCCACGCCATGTTCACCAGTAACCAGCTACACACTGTTGACCAGTAACCAGCTCTGCCATGTTCACCAGTAACCAGCTCGGCGCCATGTTCTGCAGTAACCAGCGCTGTGCCGTGTTCATCAGTTACCCGCTGCATTGCCGTGTTTGCCAGTAACCAGTTCCACACCTTGTTCACCAGCAACCAGTTCCACGCCGTGTTCACCAGTAACAAGCTACACACTGTGTTGACCAGTAACCAGCTACACACCGTGTTGACCAGTAACCAGCTCCACGCTGTGTTCACCAGTAACTAGCTGCGTGCTCTTTTCACTAGTAACAAGCTCTGCGCCGCGTTCGCCATTAACCTGCTCCACGCCGCATTCATCAGTAACCAGCACTGTGCCATGTTCACCAGTAACCAGCTCTGTGCCATGTTCACCAGTAACCAGCTCAGCGCCATGTTGTCCAGTAACCAGCGCTGTGCCGTGTTCACCAGTAACCAGCTCTGTGCCATGTTCACCAGTAACCAGCTCAGCGCCATGTTCTCCAGTAACCAGCTACACACTGTTTTGACCAGTAACCAGCTCCACGCTGTGTTCACCAGTTACCTTCTCCGTGCTATGTTCACCAGTAACCAGATCCATGCCGTCTTCGCCAGGAACCAGCTCCACACCATGTTCACCAGTAACAAGCTCCGTGCCGTGGTCACAAGCAACCAGCTCCGCACCGTGTTCACCAGTAAAGACCTCCACGCGGTGTTCATCAGTAACCTGCTCTGTGCTGTATTCACCAATAACCAGCTCCACGCTGTGTTCACCAGTAACCAGCTCCAAGCCATGTTCACCAGTAACTAGCTCTGTGCCGTATTCAACAGTAACAAGGTCCGCGCGGTATTCGCAAGTAACCGGTTCCATTGCTGTGTTCGTCAGTAAACAGTTCCACAGCTTCTTCACAAGTAACCAGCTCCACGCCGTGTTCACCAGTAACCAGCTCCACGCCGTGTTCACCAGTAACCAGCTACACACTGTGTTGACCAGTAACCAGCTCCACGCTGTGTTCACCAGTTACCTGCTCCGTGCTATGTTTGCCAGTAACCAGCTCCACGTTGTGTTCACCATTAACTAGTTCTGCGCTTTCTTCACCAGTAATCAGCTCCATGCCATTTCACCAGTAACCAGCTCCACGCCATGTTCACCAGTGACCAGCTCCACACCATGTTCAACATTAACCAGCTCCATGCCATGTTCACCAGTAACCAGCTACGCCCCGTGTTTGCCAGTAACCAGCTCTGTGCCGTGTTCACCAGTAAGCAGCTCCATGCCGTGTTCACCAGTAACCAGCTACGCCCCGTGTTTGCCAGTAACCAGCTCTGTGCCATGTTCACCTGTAACCAGCTCAGCACCATGTTGTCCAGTAACCAGCGCTGTGCCGTGTTCACCAGTAACCAGCTCTGTGCCGTGTTCACCTGTAACCAGCTCCATGCCGTGGTCGCAAGCAACCAGCTCCGCACCGAGTTCACCAGTAAAAAGCTCCACGTGGTGTTCATCAGGAACCTGCTCCGTGCTGTTTTCACCAATAACCTGCTCCACGCCGTGTTCACCAGTAACCAGCTCCAAGCCATGTTCACCAGTAACGAGCTCTGTGCCGTATTCAACAGTAACCAGGTCCGCGCCGCGTTCACCAGTAACCAGCATTGTGCCATGTTTACCAGTAACCAGCTCTGTGCCATGTTCACCAGTAACCAGCTCAGCGCCATGTTCTCCAGTAACCAGCGCTGTGCCGTGTTCACCAGTAACCAGCTCTGTGCCGTGTTCACCTGAAACCAGCTCAGTGCCATGTTCACCTGTAACCAGCTCCGTGCCATGTTCACAAGCAACTAGCTCCACACCGTGTTCACCAGTAAAGTCCTCCACGCGGTCTTCACCTGTAACCTGCTCCGTGCTGTATTCACCAATAGTCAGCTCTACGCCGTGTTCACCAGTAACCAGCTCCAAGCCATGTTCACCAGTAACCAGCTCTGTGCCGTATTCAATGGTAACCAGGCCCGCGCCGCATTCGCCAGTAAGCGGCTCCATTGCTGTGTTCGTCAGTAACCAGTTCCACAGCTTCTTCACCAGTAACCAGCTCCACGCCGTGTTCACCAGTAACCAGCTACACACTGTGTTGACAAGTAACCAGCTCCACGCTGATTTCACCAGTTACCAGCTCCGTGCTCTGTTCACCAGTAACCAGCTCCACGTTGTGTTCACCATTAACTAGTTCTGTGCTCTCTTCAGCAGTAATCAGCTCCATGCCATTTCACCAGTAACCAGCTCCACGCCATGTTCACCAGTAACCAGCTCCACGACGTGCTCGCCAGTATTCAGCTTCATGCCGAGTTCACCCCTAACCAGCTCCATGCCGTGTTCACCAGTAACCAGCTCCAAACCATGTTCACCATTAACTAGCTCCGTGCCGTGTTCACCAGTAACAAGCTACGCCCCGTGTTTGACAGCAACCAGCTCCAAACCATGTTCACCATTAAGCAGCTCCATGCCGTGTTCACCAGTAACCAGCTAAGCCCAGTGTTTGCCAGTAACCAGCTCTGTGCCATGTTCACCTGTAACCAGCTCGACAGTGCGTTTACCAGTAACCAGCTCCAGGCCGTGTTCACCAGCAACCAGCTCAATGCCGTGTTCACCTGTAAACAGCTGCGTGCCGTGTTCGCAAGCAACCAGCTCCACACCGTGTTCACCAGTAAACAGGTGCGCGCCACATTCGCCAGTAACCAGCTCCACGCCATGTTCAGTAGTATCCAGCTCCGTGCCGTGTTCACCAGTATCCAGCTCTGTGCCGTGTTCACCAGTGACCAGCTCCACGCCTTGTTCGCCAGTATCCAGCTCCATGATCTGCTGGCAAGTAACCAGATCAACGCCATGTTCGCCAGTAACCAGCTCCATGCCGCATTTGCCAGTAACCAGCTCCATGCCGTGTTCACCAGTAACCAGCTCCGTGCCATGTTCACCAGAAACTAGCTCTGTGCCTTGTTCACCAGTAACCAGCTCAGGGCCGTGTTCACCAGTAACCAGCTCCACGCCATGTTCACCAGTAACCAGCTCCACTCCATGTTCACCAGTAACCAGCTCTGCCATGTTCACCAGTAACCAGCTCGGCGCCATGTTCTCCAGTAACCAGCTCCATGCCGTGTTCATCAGTAACCCGCTGCATTGCCGTGTTTGCCAGTAACCAGTTCCACACCTTGTTCACCAGTAACCAGCTCCATGCCGTGTTCACCAGTAACCAGCTACACACTGTGTTGACCAGTAACCAGCTACACACCATGTTGACCAGTAACCAGCTCCACGCTGTGTTCACCAGTAACCAGCTCCGTGCTTTGTTCACTAGTAACAAGCTCTGTGCCGTGTTCGTCATTAACCTGCTCCACGCCGTGTTCATCAGTAACCAGCACTGTGCCATGTTCACCAGTAACCAGCTCAGCGCCATGTTGTCCAGTAACCAGCGCTGTGCCGTGTTCACCAGTAACCAGCTCTGTGCCGTGTTCACCTGTAACCAGCTCCATGCCGTGTTCACAAGCAACCAGCTCCACACCGAGTTCACCAGTAAAAAGCTCATGCGGTGTTCATCAGTAACCTGCTCCGTGCTGTGTTCACCAGTAACCAGCTCCAAGCCATGTTCACCAGTAACGAGCTCTGTGCAGTATTCAACAGTAACCAGGTCCGCGCCGCGTTCACCAGTAACCAGCACTGTGCCGTGTTCACCAGTAACCAGCTCTGTGCCATGTTCACCAGTAACCAGCTCAGCGCCATGTTCTCCAGTAACCAGCGCTGTGCCGTGTTCACCAGTAACCAGATCCATGCCGTCTTCGCCAGGAACCAGCTCCACACCGTGTTCACCAGTAACAAGCTCCGTGCCGTGTTCACAAGCAACCAACTCCGCACCGTGTTCACCAGTAAAGACCTCCACGCGGTGTTCATCAGTAACCTGCTCTCTGCTGTATTCACCAATAACCAGCTCCACGCTGTGTTCACCAGTAACCAGCTCCAAGCCATGTTCACCAGTAACTAGCTCTGTGCCGTATTCCACAGTAACAAGGTCCGCGCCGTATTCGCAAGTAACCGGTTCCATTGCCGTGTTCGTCAGTAAACAGTTCCACAGCTTCTTCACCAGTAACCAGCTCCACGCCGTGTTCACCAGTAACCAGCTCCACGCCGTGTTCACCAGTAACCAGCTACACACTGTGTTGACCAGTAACCAGCTCCACGCTGTGTTCACCAGTTACCTGCTCCGTGCTATGTTCGCCAGTAACCAGCTCCACGTTGTGTTCACCATTAACTAGTTCTGCGCTTTCTTCACCAGTAATCAGCTCCATGCCATTTCACCAGTAACCAGCTCCACGCCATGTTCACCAGTGACCAGCTCCACACCATGTTCAACATTAACCAGCTCCATGCCGTGTTCACCAGTAACCAGCTACGCCCCGTGTTTGCCAGTAACCAGCTCTGTGCCGTGTTCACCAGTAAGCAGCTCCATGCCGTGTTCACCAGTAACCAGCTACGCCCCGTGTTTGCCAGTAACCAGCTCTGTGCCATGTTCACCTGTAACCAGCTCAGCACCATGTTGTCCAGTAACCAGCGCTGTGCCGTGTTCACCAGTAACCAGCTCTGTGCCGTGTTCACCTGTAACCAGCTCCATGCCGTGGTCGCAAGCAACCAGCTCCGCACCGAGTTCACCAGTAAAAAGCTCCACGTGGTGTTCATCAGTAACCTGCTCCGTGCTGTTTTCACCAATAACCTGCTCCACGCCGTGTTCACCAGTAACCAGCTCCAAGCCATGTTCACCAGTAACGAGCTCTGTGCCGTATTCAACAGTAACCAGGTCCGCGCCGCATTCACCAGTAACCAGCATTGTGCCGTGTTTACCAGTAACCAGCTCTATGCCATGTTCACCAGTAACCAGCTCAGCGCCATGTTGTCCAGTAACCAGCGCTGTGCCGTGTTCACCAGTAACCAGCTCCGTGCCGTGTTCGCAAGCAACCAGCTCCACACCTTGTTCACCGTTAATCAGCTCCATGCGGTGTTCACCAGTAACCAGCTCCCAGCCATGTTCACCAGTAACGAGTTCTGTGCAGTAGTCAACAGTAACCAGGTCCGCCCCACGTTTGCCAGTAACCCGCTCTACTGCCGTGTTCGCCAGTAACCAGTTCCACAACTTGTTCACCACTAACCAGCTCCACGCCGTGATCACCAATAACCAGCTCCACGCCATGTTCACCTGTAACCAGCTACACGCTATGTTGACCAGTAACAAGCTCCACGCTGTGCTCACCAGTAACCAGCTCCGTGCTCTGTTCACCAGTAACCAGCACCACACTGTGTTTACCATTAACAAGTTCCGCGCTCTGTTCACCAGTAATCAGCTTCATGCCATGTCACCAGTAACCAGCTTCACGCCATTTACACCAATAACCAGCACCACACCATGTTCACCAGTAACCAGCACCACACTGTGCTCGCCAGCATTCAGCTCCATGCTGTGTTCACCAGTAACCAGCTCCACGCCGTGTTCACCAGTAACCAGCTACACACTGTTGACCAGTAACCAGCTCTGCCATGTTCACCAGTAACCAGCTCGGCGCCATGTTCTGCAGTAACCAGCGCTGTGCCGTGTTCATCAGTTACCCGCTGCATTGCCGTGTTTGCCAGTAACCAGTTCCACACCTTGTTCACCAGCAACCAGTTCCACGCCGTGTTCACCAGTAACAAGCTACACACTGTGTTGACCAGTAACCAGCTACACACCGTGTTGACCAGTAACCAGCTCCACGCTGTGTTCACCAGTAACTAGCTGCGTGCTCTTTTCACTAGTAACAAGCTCTGCGCCGCGTTCGCCATTAACCTGCTCCACGCCGCATTCATCAGTAACCAGCACTGTGCCATGTTCACCAGTAACCAGCTCTGTGCCATGTTCACCAGTAACCAGCTCAGCGCCATGTTGTCCAGTAACCAGCGCTGTGCCGTGTTCACCAGTAACCAGCTCTGTGCCGTGTTCACCTGTAACCAGCTCCATGCCGTGGTCGCAAGCAACCAGCTCCGCACCGAGTTCACCAGTAAAAAGCTCCACGTGGTGTTCATCAGTAACCTGCTCCGTGCTGTTTTCACCAATAACCTGCTCCACGCCGTGTTCACCAGTAACCAGCTCCAAGCCATGTTCACCAGTAACGAGCTCTGTGCCGTATTCAACAGTAACCAGGTCCGCGCCGCGTTCACCAGTAACCAGCATTGTGCCATGTTTACCAGTAACCAGCTCTGTGCCATGTTCACCAGTAACCAGCTCAGCGCCATGTTCTCCAGTAACCAGCGCTGTGCCGTGTTCACCAGTAACCAGCTCTGTGCCGTGTTCACCTGAAACCAGCTCAGTGCCATGTTCACCTGTAACCAGCTCCGTGCCATGTTCACAAGCAACTAGCTCCACACCGTGTTCACCAGTAAAGTCCTCCACGCGGTCTTCACCTGTAACCTGCTCCGTGCTGTATTCACCAATAGCCAGCTCCACGCCGTGTTCACCAGTAACCAGCTCCAAGCCATGTTCACCAGTAACGAGCTCTGTGCCGTATTCAATGGTAACCAGGCCCGCGCCGCATTCGCCAGTAAGCGGCTCCATTGCTGTGTTCGTCAGTAACCAGTTCCACAGCTTCTTCACCAGTAACCAGCTCCACGCCGTGTTCACCAGTAACCAGCTACACACTGTGTTGACAAGTAACCAGCTCCACGCTGATTTCACCAGTTACCAGCTCCGTGCTCTGTTCACCAGTAACCAGCTCCACGTTGTGTTCACCATTAACTAGTTCTGTGCTCTCTTCAGCAGTAATCAGCTCCATGCCATTTCACCAGTAACCAGCTCCACGCCATGTTCACCAGTAACCAGCTCCACGACGTGCTCGCCAGTATTCAGCTTCATGCCGAGTTCACCCCTAACCAGCTCCGTGCCATGTTCACCAGTAACCAGCTCCAAACCATGTTCACCATTAACTAGCTCTGTGCCGTGTTCACCATTAAGCAGCTCCATGCCGTGTTCACCAGTAACCAGCTAAGCCCAGTGTTTGCCAGTAACCAGCTCTGTGCCATGTTCACCTGTAACCAGCTCGACACTGCGTTTACCAGTAACCAGCTCCAGGCCGTGTTCACCAGCAACCAGCTCAATGCCGTGTTCACCTGTAAACAGCTGCGTGCCGTGTTCGCAAGCAACCAGCTCCACACCGTGTTCACCAGTAAACAGGTGCGCGCCACATTCGCCAGTAACCAGCTCCACGCCATGTTCAGTAGTATCCAGCTCCGTGCCGTGTTCACCAGTATCCAGCTCTGTGCCGTGTTCACCAGTGACCAGCTCCATGCCTTGTTCGCCAGTATCCAGCTCCATGATCTGCTGGCAAGTAACCAGATCAACGCCATGTTCGCCAGTAACCAGCTCCATGCCGCATTTGCCAGTAACCAGCTCCATGCCGTGTTCACCAGTAACCAGCTCCGTGCCATGTTCACCAGAAACTAGCTCTGTGCCTTGTTCACCAGTAACCAGCTCAGGGCCGTGTTCACCAGTAACCAGCTCCACGCCATGTTCACCAGTAACCAGCTCCACTCCATGTTCACCAGTAACCAGCTCTGCCATGTTCACCAGTAACCAGCTCGGCGCCATGTTCTCCAGTAACCAGCTCCATGCCGTGTTCATCAGTAACCCGCTGCATTGCCGTGTTTGCCAGTAACCAGTTCCACACCTTGTTCACCAGTAACCAGCTCCATGCCGCGTTCACCAGTAACCAGCTACACACTGTGTTGACCAGTAACCAGCTACACACCATGTTGACCAGTAACCAGCTCCACGCTGTGTTCACCAGTAACCAGCTCCGTGCTTTGTTCACTAGTAACAAGCTCTGTGCCGTGTTCGCCATTAACCTGCTCCACGCCGCGTTCATCAGTAACCAGCACTGTGCCATGTTCACCAGTAACCAGCTCAGCGCCATGTTGTCCAGTAACCAGCACTGTGCCGTGTTCACCAGTAACCAGCTCTGTGCCGTGTTCACCTGTAACCAGCTCCATGCCGTGTTCACAAGCAACCAGCTCCACACCGAGTTCACCAGTAAAAAGCTCATGCGGTGTTCATCAGTAACCTGCTCCGTGCTGTGTTCACCAGTAACCAGCTCCAAGCCATGTTCACCAGTAACGAGCTCTGTGCAGTATTCAACAGTAACCAGGTCCGCGCCGCGTTCACCAGTAACCAGCACTGTGCCGTGTTCACCAGTAACCAGCTCTGTGCCATGTTCACCAGTAACCAGCTCAGCGCCATGTTCTCCAGTAACCAGCGCTGTGCCGTGTTCACCAGTAACCAGATCCATGCCGTCTTCGCCAGGAACCAGCTCCACACCGTGTTCACCAGTAACAAGCTCCGTGCCGTGTTCACAAGCAACCAGCTCCGCACCGTGTTCACCAGTAAAGACCTCCACGCGGTGTTCATCAGTAACCTGCTCTGTGCTGTATTCACCAATAACCAGCTCCACGCTGTGTTCACCAGTAACCAGCTCCAAGCCATGTTCACCAGTAACTAGCTCTGTGCCGTATTCCACAGTAACTAGATCCGCGCCGTATTCGCAAGTAACCGGTTCCATTGCCGTGTTCATCAGTAAACAGTTCCACAGCTTCTTCACCAGTAACCAGCTCCACGCCGTGTTCACCAGTAACCAGCTCCACGCCGTGTTCACCAGTAACCAGCTACACACTGTGTTGACCAGTAACCAGCTCCACGCTGTGTTCACCAGTTACCTGCTCCGTGCTATGTTCGCCAGTAACCAGCTCCACGTTGTGTTCACCATTAACTAGTTCTGCGCTTTCTTCACCAGTAATCAGCTCCATGCCATTTCACCAGTAACCAGCTCCACGCCATGTTCACCAGTGACCAGCTCCACACCATGTTCAACATTAACCAGCTCCATGCCGTGTTCACCAGTAACCAGCTACGCCCCGTGTTTGCCAGTAACCAGCTCTGTGCCGTGTTCACCAGTAAGCAGCTCCATGCCGTGTTCACCAGTAACCAGCTACGCCCCGTGTTTGCCAGTAACCAGCTCTGTGCCATGTTCACCTGTAACCAGCTCAGCACCATGTTGTCCAGTAACCAGCGCTGTGCCGTGTTCACCAGTAACCAGCTCTGTGCCGTGTTCACCTGTAACCAGCTCCATGCCGTGGTCGCAAGCAACCAGCTCCGCACCGAGTTCACCAGTAAAAAGCTCCACGTGGTGTTCATCAGTAACCTGCTCCGTGCTGTTTTCACCAATAACCTGCTCCACGCCGTGTTCACCAGTAACCAGCTCCAAGCCATGTTCACCAGTAACGAGCTCTGTGCTGTATTCAACAGTAACCAGGTCCGCGCCGCATTCACCAGTAACCAGCATTGTGCCGTGTTTACCAGTAACCAGCTCTGTGCCATGTTCACCAGTAACCAGCTCAGCGCCATGTTGTCCAGTAACCAGCGCTGTGCCGTGTTCACCAGTAACCAGCTCCGTGCCGTGTTCGCAAGCAACCAGCTCCACACCTTGTTCACCGTTAATCAGCTCCATGCGGTGTTCACCAGTAACCAGCTCCCAGCCATGTTCACCAGTAACGAGTTCTGTGCAGTAGTCAACAGTAACCAGGTCCGCCCCGCGTTTGCCAGTAACCCGCTCTACTGCCGTGTTCGCCAGTAACCAGTTCCACAACTTGTTCACCACTAACCAGCTCCACGCCGTGATCACCAATAACCAGCTCCACGCCATGTTCACCTGTAACCAGCTACACGCTATGTTGACCAGTAACAAGCTCCACGCTGTGTTCACCAGTAACCAGCTCCGTGCTCTGTTCACCAGTAACCAGCACCACACTGTGTTTACCATTAACAAGTTCCGCGCTCTGTTCACCAGTAATCAGCTTCATGCCATGTCACCAGTAACCAGCTTCACGCCATTTACACCAATAACCAGCACCACACCATGTTCACCAGTAACCAGCACCACACTGTGCTCGCCAGCATTCAGCTCCATGCTGTGTTCACCAGTAACCAGCTCCACGCCGTGTTCACCAGTAACCAGCTACACACTGTTGACCAGTAACCAGCTCTGCCATGTTCACCAGTAACCAGCTCGGCGCCATGTTCTGCAGTAACCAGCGCTGTGCCGTGTTCATCAGTTACCCGCTGCATTGCCGTGTTTGCCAGTAACCAGTTCCACACCTTGTTCACCAGCAACCAGTTCCACGCCGTGTTCACCAGTAACAAGCTACACACTGTGTTGACCAGTAACCAGCTACACACCGTGTTGACCAGTAACCAGCTCCACGCTGTGTTCACCAGTAACTAGCTGCGTGCTCTTTTCACTAGTAACAAGCTCTGCGCCGCGTTCGCCATTAACCTGCTCCACGCCGCATTCATCAGTAACCAGCACTGTGCCATGTTCACCAGTAACCAGCTCTGTGCCATGTTCACCAGTAACCAGCTCAGCGCCATGTTGTCCAGTAACCAGCGCTGTGCTGTGTTCACCAGTAACGAGCTCTGCGCCGTGTTCACCTGTAACCAGCTCCATGCCGTGTTCGCAAGCAACCAGCTCCACACTGAGTTCACCAGTAAAAAGCTCCACGCGGTGTTCGTCAGTAACCTGCTCGGTGCTGTTTTCACCAATAACCAGCTCCAGGCTGTGTTCACCAGTAACCAGCTCCAAGCCATGTTCACCAGTAACGAGCTCTGTGCAGTATTCAACAGTAACAAGTTCCACGCCGCGTTCACCAGTAACCAGCACTGTGCCGTGTTCACCAGTAACCAGCTCTTTGCCATGTTCACCAGTAACCAGCTCAGCGCCATGTTCTCCAGTAAC
Organism: Isurus oxyrinchus; assembly: GCA_026770705.1. Lineage (NCBI taxonomy): Eukaryota > Metazoa > Chordata > Chondrichthyes > Lamniformes > Lamnidae > Isurus > Isurus oxyrinchus. The sequence continues at coordinate 1,897,451 of JANJGN010000014.1, read as the reverse complement.
CAACGCTGTGCCGTGTTCACCAGTAACCAGCTCTGTGCGGTGTTCACCTGCCACCAGCTCAGTGCCATGTTCACCTGTAACCAGCTCCGTGCCGTGTTCACAAGCAACCAGCTCCGCACCGTGTTTACCAGTAAAGACCTCCACGCGGTGTTCACCAGTAACCTGCTCTGTGCTGTATTCACCAATAACCAGCTCCAAGCTGTGTTCACCAGTAACCAGCTCCAAGCCATGTTCACCAGTAGCGAGCTCTGTGCCGTATTCAACAGTAACAAGGACCGCGCCGTATTCGCAAGTAACCGGTTCCATTGCCGTGTTCGTCAGTAACCAGTTCCACGGCATTTTCACTAGTAACCAGCTCCACGCCGTGTTCACCAGTAACCAGCTCCACGCCGTGTTCACCAGTAACCAGCTACACACTGTGTTGACCATTAACCAGCTCCATGCTGTGTTCACCAGTTACCAGCTCCGTGCTATGTTCACCAGTAACCAGCTCCACGTTGTGTTCACCATTAACTAGCTCTGCGCTCTCTTCACCAGTAATCAGCTCCATGCTATTTCACCAGTAACCAGCTCCACGCCATGTTCATCCATTAACCAGCTCCATGCCGTGTTCACCAGTAACAAGATCCACGCCATGTTTGCCAGTAACCAGCTCCATGCCGTGTTCACCAGTAACCAGCTACGCCCCGTGTCTGCCAGTAACCAGCTCTGTGCCGTGTTCACCAGTAAGCAGCTCCATGCCGTGTTCACCAGTAACCAGCTACGCCCCGTGTTTGCCAGTAACCAGCTCTGTGCCATGTTCACCTGTAACCAGCTCAGCGCCATGTTGTCCAGTAACCAGCGCTGTGCCATTTTCACCAGTAACCAGCTCTGTGCCGTGTTCACCTGTAACCAGCTCCATGCCGTGGTCGCAAGCAACCAGCTCCACACCGAGTTCACCAGTAAAAAGCTCCACGTGGTGTTCATCAGGAACCTGCTCCGTGCTGTTTTCACCAATAACCAGCCCAATGCCGCGTTCACCAGTAACCAGCTCCAAGCCATGTTCACCAGTAACGAGCTCTGTGTCATATTCAACAGTAACCAGGTCTGCACCGCGTCCACCAGTAACCAGCACTGTGCCATGTTCACCAGTAACCAGCTCTGCGCCATGTTCACCAGTAACCAGCTCCACGCCGTGTTCACCAGTAACCAGCTACACACTGTGTTGACCAGTAACCAGCTCCACACTGTGCACACCAGTTACCAGCTCCGTGCTATGTTCACCAGTAACCAGCTCCACGTTGTGTTCACCATTAACTAGTTCTGCGCTCTCTTCACCAGTAATCAGCTCCATGCCATTTCACCAGTAACCAGCTCCACGCCATGTTCACCAGTGACCAGCTCCACACCATGTTCAACATTAACCAGCTCCGTGCCGTGTTCACCAGTAACAAGCTCCACGCTGTGTTTGCCAGTAACCAGCTCCATGCCGTTCTCACGAGTACCCAGCTACGCCCCGTGTTTGCCAGTAACCAGCTCTTTGCCGTGTTCACCAGTGAGCAGCTCCATGCTGTGTTCACCAGTAGCCAGCTACGCCCCGTGTTTGCCAGTAACCAGCTCTGTGCCATGTTCACCTGTAACCAGCTCAGCGCCATGTTGTCCAGTAACCAGCGTTGTTCCGTGTTCACCAGTAACCAGCTCTGTGCCGTGTTCACTTGTAACCAGCTCCATGCCGTGGTCACAAGCAACCAGCTCCACACCGAGTTCACCAGTAAAAAGCTCCATGTGGTGTTCATCAGTAACCTGCTCCGTGCTGTTTTCACCAATAACCAGCTCCACGCCGTGTTCACCAGTAACCAGCTCCAAGCCATGTTCACCAGTAACGAGCTCTGTGCCGTATTCAACAGTAACCAGGTCCGTGCCGCGTTCACCAGTAACCAGCACTGTGCCGTGTTCACCAGAAACCAGCTCTGTGCCACGTTCACCAGTAACCAGCTCAGCGCCATGTTCTCCAGTAACCAGCGCTGTGCCGTGTTCACCAGTAACCAGCTCTGTGCCGTGTTCACCTGAAACCAGCTCAGTGCCATGTTCACCTGTAACCAGCTCCGTGCCATGTTCACAAGCAACTAGCTCCACACCGTGTTCACCAGTAAAGACCTCCACGCGGTCTTCACCTGTAACCTGCTCCGTGCTGTATTCACCAATAACCAGCTCCACGCCGTGTTCACCAGTAACCAGCTCCAAGCCATGTTCACCAGTAACGAGCTCTGTGCCGTATTCAATGGTAACCAGGCCCGCGCCGCATTCGCCAGTAAGCGGCTCCATTGCTGTGTTCGTCAGTAACCAGTTCCACAGCTTCTTCACCAGTAACCAGCTCCACGCCGTGTTCACCAGTAACCAGCTACACACTGTGTTGACAAGTAACCAGCTCCACGCTGATTTCACCAGTTACCAGCTCCGTGCTCTGTTCACCAGTAACCAGCTCCACGTTGTGTTCACCATTAACTAGTTCTGTGCTCTCTTCAGCAGTAATCAGCTCCAAGCCATTTCACCAGTAACCAGCTCCACGCCATGTTCACCATTAACCAGCTCCACGACGTGCTCGCCAGTATTCAGCTTCATGCCGAGTTCACCCCTAACCAGCTCCATGCCATGTTCTCCAGTAACCAGCTCCAAACCATGTTCACCATTAACTAGCTCCGTGCCGTGTTCACCAGTAACAAGTTACGCCCCGTGTTTGACAGCAACCAGCTCTGTGCCGTGTTCACCATTAAGCAGCTCCATGCCGTGTTCACCAGTAACCAGCTAAGCCCAGTGTTTGCCAGTAACCAGCTCTGTGCCATGTTCACCTGTAACCAGCTCGACACTGCGTTTACCAGTAACCAGCTCCAGGCCGTGTTCACCAGTAACCTGCTCCGTGCCGTGTTCACCAGCAACCAGCTCAATGCCGTGTTCACCTGTAAACAGCTGCGTGCCGTGTTCGCAAGCAACCAGCTCCACACCGTGTTCACCAGTAAACAGGTGCGTGCCACATTCGCCAGTAACCAGCTCCACGCCATGTTCACCAGTATCCAGCTCCGTGCCGTGTTCACCAGTATCCAGCTCTGTGCCGTGTTCACCAGTGACCAGCTCCACGCCTTGTTCGCCAGTATCCAGCTCCATGCTCTGCTGGCAAGTAACCAGATCAACGCCATGTTCGCCAGTAACCAGCTCCATGCCGCATTTGCCAGTAACCAGCTCCATGCCGTGTTCGCCAACAACCAGCTCCACGCCTTCTTCGCCAGTAACCAGCTCCACACCATGTTCACCCATAACCAGGTCCATGCCGTGTTCACCACTCACAAGCTCCATGCCGTGTTCGCCAGTAACCAGCGCCACACTCTGTTCACAAGAATCCAGCTCCATGCCGTGTTCACCAGTAACCAGCTCCACGCTCTCTTCACAAGTAACCAGCTACATGCCGTCTTCACCAGTAACCAACTCCACTCCGTGTATGCCATTAACCAGCTCCATGCTGAGGTCACGAGTAACCAGCTCCGCGCCGTGTTCTCCAGAAACCAGCTATATGCCGTATTCACCACTAACCAGCTCTGTGCCATGTTCACCAGTAACCAGCTCCACGCCATGTTCTCCAGTAACCAGCTCAGTGCCATGTTCGCCAGTAGCCAGCTCTGTGCCGTGTTCACCGGTAACCAGCTCAATGCCGTGTTCACCTGTAAACAGCTGCGTGCCGTGTTTGCAAGCAACCAGCTCCACACCGTGTTCACCAGTAAACAGGTGCGCGCCACATTCGCCAGTAACCAGCTCCACGCCATGTTCACCAGTATCCAGCTCCAAGCTGTGTTCACCTGTATCCAGCTCTGTGCCGTGTTCACCAGTTACCAGCTCCACGCCGTGTTCGCCAGTAACCAGATCGGCGCCACGTACACCAGTAACCAGCTCCCCGCCGCAATCAACAGTAACCAGCTCCACGCCTCGTTTGCCAGTAACCAGCTCAGCGCCGTGTTTGCCAGTAACCTTCGCGCACTGTGTTCACCACTAACCAGCTCCACGCTGTGTTCACCAGTACCCAGCTCCGTGCCTTGTTCACCAATAACCAGCTCCGTGCCATGTTTGCCAGTAACCAGCTACACGCCACGTTCACCAGCAAAAAGTTCCACTCCATGTTCACCAGTAAACAGCTCGACACCATGTTCACCAGTAACCAGATCCGTGCCGTGTTCGCCAACAACCAGCTCCACGCCTGCTTCGCCAGTAACCAGCTCCACACCGTGTTCACCAATAACCAGGTCCATGCCGTGTTCACCACTCACAAGCTCCATGCCGTGTTCGCCAGTAACCAGCGCCACACTCTCTTCACAAGTAACCAGCTCCATGCCGTCTTCACCAGTAACCAACTCCACTCCATGTACGCCATTAACCAGCTCCATGCTGAGGTCACGAGTAACCAGCTCCGCGCCGTGTTCTCCAGTAACCAGCTCAGTGCCGTGTTCGCCAGTAACCAGCGCCACACTCTGTTCACAAGAATCCAGCTCCATGCCGTGTTCACCAGTAACCAGCTCCACGCTCTCTTCACAAGTAACCAGCTACATGCCGTCTTTACCAGTAACCAACTCCACTCAGTGTATGCCATTAACCAGCTCCATGCTGAGGTCACGAGTAACCAGCTCCGCGCCGTGTTCTCCAGAAACCAGCTATATGCCGTATTCACCACTAACCAGCTCTGTGCCATGTTCACCAGTAACTAGCTCCACGCCATGTTCTCCAGTAACCAGCTCAGTGCCGTGTTCGCCAGTAGCCAGCTCTGTGCCGTGTTCACCAGTAACCAGCTCAATGCCGTGTTCATCTGTAAACAGCTGCGTGCCGTGTTCGCAAGCAACCAGTAACGAGCTCTGTGCAGTATTAAACAGTAACCAGGTCTGTGCCGCGTTCGCCAGTAACCAGCTCCATTGCCGTGTTCGCCAGTAACCAGTTCCACACCTTGTTCACCAGTAACCAGCTCCACGCCATGTTCACCAGTAACCTGCTCCATGCCTTGTTCACCAGTAACCAGCTACATACTCTGTTGACCAGTAACCAGCTCCACGCTGTGTTCACCAGTTACCAGCTCCGTGCTCTGTTCACCAGTAACCAGCTCCACGCTGTGTTCACCATTAACTAGTTCCACACCATGTTCACCAGTAACCAGCACCACGCCATGCTCGCCAGTATTCAGCTCCATGCCGTGTTCACCAGTAACCAGCTCAGCGCCATGTTCTCCAGTAACCAGCGCTGTGCCGTGTTCACCAGAAACCAGCTCTGTGCCGTGTTCACCAGTAACCAGCTCTGTGCCATGTTCACCAGTAACCAGCGCTGTGCCGTTTTCACCTGTAACCAGCTCCGTGCCGTGTTCGCAAGCAACCAGCTCCACACCGTGTTAACCACTAACCAGCTCGACACCGTGTTCACCAGTAACTAGCTCCGCGCGATGTTCACCAGTAACCAGCTGCGCGGCGTGTTTGCCAGTAACCAGTTCCATGCCGCATTTGCCAATAACCAGCTCTATGCCGTCTTCACCAGTAAGCAGCTTCATGTAGTGTTCACCAGTAACGAGCTCCACGCCGCATTTGCCAGTAACCAGCTACACACCACGTTCACCTGTAACCATCTCCATCCATTTTCACCATTAACCAGCTCCACGCCGCATTCACCAGTAACCAGCTCGACTCCACATTCATCAGTAATCAGCTCCACACCACGTTCCCCAGTAACCAGGTGTGCGCCACGTTCGCCAGTAACCAGCTCCACGCCATGTTCACCAGTATCCAGCACCGTGCCGTGTTCACCAGTATCCAGCTCTGTGCCGTGTTCACCAGTTACCAGCTCCACGCCTTGTTCGCCAGTAACCAGCTACATCCCGCATTTGCCAGTAATCAGCTCCATGACGTGTTCGCCAGTAACCAGCTCCGCACCGTTTTTACCAGTAAAGACCTCCACGCGGTGTTCACCAGTAACCTGCTCTGTGCTGTATTCACCAATAACCAGCTCCACGCTGTGTTCACCAGTAACCAGCTCCAAGCCATGTTCACCAGTAGCGAGCTCTGTGCCGTATTCAACAGTAACAAGGACCGCGCCGTATTCGCAAGTAACTGGTTCCATTGCCGTGTTCGTCAGTAACCAGTTCCACAGCTTCTTCACCAGTAACCAGCTCCACGCCGTGTTCACCAGTAACCAGCTCCACGCCGTGTTCACCAGTAACCAGCTTCAAGCCATGTTCACCAGTAACGAGCTCTGTGTCATATTCAACAGTAACCAGGTCTGCACCGCGTTCACCAGTAACCAGCACTGTGCCATGTTCACCAGTAACCAGCTCTGCGCCATGTTCACCAGTAACCAGCTCCACGCCGTGTTCACCAGTAACCAGCTACACACTGTGTTGACCAGTAACCAGCTCCACGAAGTGTTCACCAGTTACCAGCTCCGTGCTATGTTCACCAGTAACCAGCTCCACGTTGTGTTCACCATTAACTAGTTCTGCGCTCTCTTCACCAGTAACCAGCTCCATGCCATGTTCACCAGTGACCAGCTCCACACCATGTTCAACATTAACCAGCTCCGTGCCGTGTTCACCAGTAACAAGCTCCACGCTGTGTTTGCCAGTAACCAGCTCCATGCCGTTCTCAAGAGTAACCAGCCACGCCCCTTGTTTGCCAGTAACCAGCTCTGTGCCATGTTCACCTGTAACCAGCTCAGCGCCATGTTGTCCAGTAACCAGCGCTGTGCCGTGTTCACGAGTAACCAGCTCTGTGCCGTGTTCACCTGTAACCAGCTCCATGCCGTGGTCACAAGCAACCAGCTCCACACCGAGTTCACCAGTAAAAAGCTCCATGTGGTGTTCATCAGTAACCTGCTCCGTGCTGTTTTCACCAATAACCAGCTCCACGCCGTGTTCACCAGTAACCAGCTCCAAGCCATGTTCACCAGTAACGAGCTCTGTGCCGTATTCAACAGTAACCAGGTCCGCGCCGCGTTCACCAGTAACCAGCACTGTGCCGTGTTCACCAGAAACCAGCTCTGTGCCACGTTCACCAGTAACCAGCTCAGCGCCATGTTCTCCAGTAACCAGCGCGGTGCCGTGTTCACCAGTAACCAGCTCTGTGCCGTGTTCACCTGAAACCAGCTCAGTGCCATGTTCACCTGTAACCAGCTCCGTGCCATGTTCACAAGCAACTAGCTCCACACCGTGTTCACCAGTAAAGACCTCCACGCGGTCTTCACCTGTAACCTGCTCCGTGCTGTATTCACCAATAACCAGCTCCACGCCGTGTTCACCAGTAACCAGCTCCAAGCCATGTTCACCAGTAACGAGCTCTGTGCCGTATTCAATGGTAACCAGGCCCGCGCCGCATTCGCCAGTAAGCGGCTCCATTGCTGTGTTCGTCAGTAACCAGTTCCACAGCTTCTTCACCAGTAACCAGCTCCACGCCGTGTTCACCAGTAACCAGCTGCACACTGTGTTGACAAGTAACCAGCTCCACGCTGATTTCACCAGTTACCAGCTCCGTGCTCTGTTCACCAGTAACCAGCTCCACGTTGTGTTCACCATTAACTAGTTCTGTGCTCTCTTCAGCAGTAATCAGCTCCATGCCATTTCACCAGTAACCAGCTCCACGCCATGTTCACCAGTAACCAGCTCCACGACGTGCTCGCCAGTATTCAGCTTCATGCCGAGTTCACCCCTAACCAGCTCCATGCCATGTTCACCAGTAACCAGCTCCAAACCATGTTCACCATTAACTAGCTCCGTGCCGTGTTCACCAGTAACCAGCTACGCCCCGTGTTTGACAGCAACCAGCTCTGTGCCGTGTTCACCATTAAGCAGCTCCATGCCGTGTTCACCAGTAACCAGCTAAGCCCAGTGTTTGCCAGTAACCAGCTCTGTGCCATGTTCACCTGTAACCAGCTCGACACTGCGTTTACCAGTAACCAGCTCCAGGCCGTGTTCACCAGTAACCTGCTCCGTGCCGTGTTCACCAGCAACCAGCTCAATGCCGTGTTCACCTGTAAACAGCTGCGTGCCGTGTTCGCAAGCAACCAGCTCCACACCGTGTTCACCAGTAACCAGGTGCGCGCCACATTCGCCAGTAACCAGCTCCACGCCATGTTCACCAGTATCCAGCTCCGTGCCGTGTTCACCAGTATCCAGCTCTGTGCCGTGTTCACCAGTTACCAGCTCCACGCCTTGTTCGCCAGTATCCAGCTCCATGCTCTGCTGGCAAGTAACCAGATCAACGCCATGTTCGCCAGTAACCAGCTCCATGCCGCATTTGCCAGTAACCAGCTCCATGCTGTGTTCACCAGTAACCAGCTCCGTGCCATGTTCACCAGAAACTAGCTCCACACAGTGTTCGCCAGTAACCAGATCCACACCACATTTGCCAGTAACCAGCTCCACGACACGTTCACCAGTAATCAACTCCACACCACGTTCACCTGTAACCAGCTCCAGGTCATGTTCACCAGTGACCAGCTCCACGCTGCGTTCACCAGTAACCAGCTCGATGCCACGTTCATCAGTAATCAGCTCCACACCACGTTCACCTGTAACCGGCTCCATGCCATGTTCACTAGTAACCATCTCCGTGCTGTCTTCACCATTATACAGCTCCGTGCCGTCTTCGCGAGGAACCTGCTCCACACCGTGCTCACTAGTAACAAGCTACATGCCGTGTTCACCAGTAACCAGCTCCATGCCGTGTTCAAAAGTAACCAGCTCCGTGCAGTGTTCACCTGTAACTATCTCCACTCCTCGTTCACCAGTAACCAGCTCAGCGCCGTGTTTGCCAGTAATCAGCCGCGCACCGTTTTCACCAGTAACCAGCGCCACGCTGTGTTTACCAGTACCAAGCTCCGTGCCTCGTTCACCAATAACTAACTCGGTGCCATGTTTGCCAGTAAACAGCTACACGCCATGTTCACCAGCAAAACGTTCCACTCCATGTTCACCAGTAAACAGCTCGACGCCATTTTCACCAGTAACCAGCTCCGTGCCGTGTTCGCCAACAACCAGCTCCACGCCTTCTTCGCCAGTAACCAGCTCCACACCATGTTCACCCATAACCAGGTCCATGCCGTGTTCACCACTCACAAGCTCCATGCCGTGTTCGCCAGTAACCAGCGCCACACTCTGTTCACAAGTAACCAGCTACATGCCGTCTTCACCAGTAACCAACTCCACTCTGTGTATGCCATTAACCAGCTCCATGCTGAGGTCACGAGTAACCTGCTCCGCGCCGTGTTCCCCAGAAACCAGCTATATGCCGTATTCACCACTAACCAGCTCTGTGCCATGTTCACCAGTAACCAGCTCCACGCCATGTTCTCCAGTAACTAGCTCAGTGCCGTGTTCGCCAGTAGCCAGCTCTGTGCCGTGTTCACCAGTAACCAGCTCAATGCCGTGTTCACCTGTAAACAGCTGCGTGCCGTGTTTGCAAGCAACCAGCTCCAAACCGTGTTCACCAGTAACCAGGTGCGTGCCACATTCGCCAGTAACCAGCTCCACGCCATGTTCGCCAGTATCCAGCTCCATGCCGTGTTCACCAGTATCCAGCTCTGTGCCGTGTTCACCAGTTACCAGCTCCACGCCGTGTTCGCCAGTAACCAGATCGGCGCCACGTACACCAGTAACCAGCTCCCCGCCGCAATCACCAGTAACCAGCTCCACGCCTCGTTTGCCAGTAACCAGCTCAGCGCCGTGTTTGCCAGTAACCTTCGCGCACTGTGTTCACCAGTAACCAACTCCACGCTGTGTTCACCAGTACCCAGCTCCGTGCCTTGTTCACCAATAACCAGCTCCGTGCCATGTTTGCCAGTAACCAGCTACACGCCATGTTCACCAGCAAAAAGTTCCACTCCATGTTCGCCAGTAAACAGCTCGACGCCATGTTCAAAAGTAACCAGATCCGTGCCGTGTTCGCCAACAACCAGCTCCACGCCTGCTTCGCCAGTAACCAAATCCACACCGTGTTCACCAATAACCAGGTCCATGCCGTGTTCACCACTCACAAGCTCCATGCCGTGTTCGCCAGTAACCAGCGCGACACTCTCTTCACAAGTAACCAGCTCCATGCTGTCTTCACCAGTAACCAACTCCACTCCGTGTACGCCATTAACCAGCTCCATGCTGAGGTCACGAGTAACCAGCTCTGCGCCGTGTTCTCCAGAAACCAGCTATATGCCATGTTCACCACTAACCAGCTCTGTGCCATGTTCACCAGTAACTAGCTCCACGCCATGTTCTCCAGTAACCAGCTCAGTGCCGTGTTCGCCAGTAGCCAGCTCTGTGCCGTGTTCACCAGTAACCAGCTCAATGCCGTGTTCATCTGTAAACAGCTGCGTGCCATGTTCGCAAGCAACCAGTAACGAGCTCTGTGCAGTATTAAACAGTAACCAGGTCTGCGCCGCGTTCGCCAGTAACCAGCTCCATTGCCGTGTTCACCAGTAACCAGTTCCACACCTTGTTCACCAGTAACCAGCTCCACGCCATGTTCACCAGTAACCTGCTCCACGCCGTGTTCACCAGTAACCAGCTACATACTCTGTTGACCAGTAACCAGCTCCACGCTGTGTTCACCAGTTACCAGCTCCGTGCTCTGTTCACCAGTAACCAGCTCCACGCTGTGTTCACCATTAACTAGTTCCACACCATGTTCACCAGTAACCAGCACCACACCATGCTCGCCAGTATTCAGCTCCATGCCGTGTTCACCAGTAACCAGCTCAGCGCCATGTTCTCCAGTAACCAGCGCTGTGCCGTGTTCACCAGAAACCAGCTCTGTGCCGTGTTCACCAGTAACCAGCTCTGTGCCATGTTCACCAGTAACCAGCGCTGTGCCATTTTCACCTGTAACCAGCTCCATGCCGTGTTCGCAAGCAACCAGCTCCACACCGTGTTAACCAGTAACCAGCTCGACACCGTGTTCACCAGTAACTAGCTCCGCGCGATGTTCACCAGTAACCAGCTGCGCGCCGTGTTTGCCAGTAACCAGCTCCATGCCGCATTTGCCAATAACCAGCTCTACGCCGTCTTCACCAGTAACCAGCTTCATGTAGTGTTCACCAGTAACGAGCTCCACGCCGCATTTGCCAGTAACCAGCTACACACCACGTTCACATGTAACCATCTCCATCCATTTTCACCATTAACCAGCTCCACGCCGCATTCACCAGTAACCAACTCGACTCCACATTCATCAGTTATCAACTCCACACCACGTTCCCCAGTAACCAGGTGTGCGCCACGTTCGCCAGTAACCAGCTCCACGCCATGTTCACCAGTATCCAGCTCCGTGCCGTGTTTACCAGTATCCAGCTCTGTGCCGTGTTCACCAGTTACCAGCTCCACGCCTTGTTCGCCAGTAACAAGCTACGCCCCGTGTTCACCATTAACCAGTTCCATGCTCTGCTGGCAAGTAACCAGATCGACGCCATGTTCGCCAGTAACCAGCTCCATGCCGCATTTGCCAGTAACCAGCTCCATGACGTGTTCACCAGTAAACAGCTCCGCGCCGTGTTCACCAGTACCTAGCTCCACGCTGAGTTCACCGGTAACCAGCTCCATGCCACATTCTCCAGTAATCAGCTCCACACCGTGTTCACCAGTAACCAGCTACACGCCGAGTTCACCGGTAATTAGCTCCATGCCACAGTCTCCAGTAACCAGCTCCACACAGTGTTCGCCAGTAACCAGATCCACGCCACATTTGCCACTAACCAGCTCCACACCACGTTCACCAGTAATCACCTCCACACCACGTTCACCTGTAACCAGCTCCATGCCACGTTCACCAGTAACCAGCTCCACGCCGCGTTCACTAGTAACCAGCTCGATGCCACGTTCACCAGTAATCAGCTCCACACCACGTTCACCTGTAACCAGCTCCATGCCATGTTCACTAGTAACCATCTCCGTGCCATCTTCACCATTATCCAGCTCCGTGCCGTCTTCGCCAGGAACCAGCTCCACACCGTGCTCACTAGTAACAAGCTCCATGCCGTGTTCACCAGTAACCAGCTCCATGCCTTGTTCGCCAGTAACCAGCTACGCCCCGTGTTCACCATTAACCAGTTCCATGCTCTGCTCGCCAGTAACAAGATCAATGCCATGTTCACAAGTATCCAGCTCCATGCCGCATTTGCATGTAACCAGCTCCATGCCGTGTTCAAAAGTAACCAGCTCCGTGCAGTGTTCACCTGTAACTATCTCCACGCCAAGTTCACCGGTAACCAGCTCGATGCCACATTCACCAGTAACCAGCTCCACTCCTCGTTCGCCAGTAACCAGCTCAGCGCCGTGTTTGCCAGTAACCAGCCGCGCACCGTTTTCACCAGTAACCAGATCCACGCTGTGTTTACCAGTACCAAGCTCCATGCCTTGTTCACCAATAACTATCTCCGTGCCATGTTTGCCAGTAAACAGCTACACGCCATGTTCACCAGCAAAAAGTTCCACTCCATGTTCACCAGTAAAGAGCTCGACGCCATTTTCACCAGTAACCAGCTCCGTGCCGTGTTCGCCAACAACCAGCTCCACGCCTTCTTCGCCAGTAACCAGCTCCACACCATGTTCACCCATAACCAGGTCCATGCCGTGTTCACCACTCACAAGCTCCATGCCGTGTTCGCCAGTAACCAGCGCCACAATCTGTTCACAAGAATCCAGCTCCATGCCGTGTTCACCAGTAACCAGCTCCATGCTCTCTTCACAAGTAACCAGCTACATGCTGTCTTCACCAGTAACCAACTCCACTCCGTGTACGCCATTAACCAGCTCCATGCTGAGGTCACGAGTAACCAGCTCCGCACCGTGTTCTCCAGAAACCAGCTATATGCCGTATTCACCACTAACCAGCTCTGTGCCATGTTCACCAGTAACCAGCTCCACGCCATGTTCTCCAGTAACCAGCTCAGTGCCGTGTTCGCCAGTAGCCAGCTCTGTGCCGTGTTCACCAGTAACCAGCTCAATGCCGTGTTCACCTGTAAACAGCTGTGTGCCGTGTTTGCAAGCAACCAGCTCCACACCGTATTCACCAGTAACCAGGTGCACGCCACATTCGCCAGTAACCAGCTCCACGCCATGTTCACCAGTATCCAGCTCCATGCCGTGTTCACCAGTATCCAGCTCTGTGCCGTGTTCACCAGTTACCAGCTCCATGCCTTGTTCGCCAGTAATCAGCTCCACGCCACGTTCACCGGTAACCAGCTCCATGCCACGTTCACCAGTAAACAGCTCCACACTGCATTCACCAGTAACCAGCTCCACGCCACGTTCACCAGTAATCAGCTGCACACCACATTCACCTGTAACAAGCTCCATGCCACGTTCACTAGTAACCAGCTCCACGCCGTGTTCGCCAGTAACCAGATCGGCGCCACGTACAGCAGTAACCAGCTCCCCGCAGCAATCACCAGTAACTAGCTCCACGCCTCGTTTGCCAGTAACCAGCTCAGCGCCGTGTTTGCCAGTAACCTTCGCGCACTGTGTTCACCAGTAACCAGCTCCACGCTGTGTTCACCAGTACCCAGCTCCGTGCCTTGTTCACCAATAACCAGCTCCGTGCCATGTTTGCCAGTAACCAGCTACACGCCATGTTCACCAGCAAAAAGTTCCACTCCATGTTCACCAGTAAACAGCTCGATGCCATGTTCACCAGTAACCAGATCCATGCCGTGTTCGCCAACAACCAGCTCCACGCCTGCTTCGCCAGTAACCAGCTCCACACCGTGTTCACCAATAACAAGGTCCATGCCGTGTTCACCACTCACAAGCTCCATGCCGTGTTCGCCAGTAACCAGCGCCACACTCTCTTCACAAGTAACCAGCTCCATGCCGTCTTCACCAGTAACCAACTCCACTCCGTGTACGCCATTAACCAGCTCCATGCTGAGGTCACGAGTAACCAGCATCGCACCGTGTTCTCCAGAAACCAGCTATATGCCATGTTCACCACTAACCAGCTCTGTGCCATGTTCACCAGTAACTAGCTCCACGCCATGTTCTCCAGTAACCAGCTCAGTGCCGTGTTCACCAGCAGCCAGCTCTGTGCTGTGTTCACCAGTAAAGAGCTCAATGCCGTGTTCATCTGTAAACAGCTGCGTGCCGTGTTCGCAAGCAACCAGTAACGAGCTCTGTGCAGTATTAAACAGTAACCAGGTCTGCGCCGCGTTCGCCAGTAACCAGCTCCATTGCCGTGTTCGCCAGTAACCAGTTCCACACCTTGTTCACCAGTAACCAGCTCCACGCCGTGTTCACCAGTAACCTGCTCCACGCCGTGTTCACCAGTAACCAGCTACATACTCTGTTGACCAGTAACCAGCTCCACGCTGTGTTCACCAGTTACCAGCTCCGTGCTCTGTTCACCAGTAACCAGCTCCACGCTGTGTTCACCATTAACTAGTTCCACACCATGTTCACCAGTAACCAGCACCACGCCATGCTCGCCAGTATTCAGCTCCATGCCGTGTTCACCAGTAACCAGCTCAGCGCCATGTTCTCCAGTAACCAGCGCTGTGCCGTGTTCACCAGAAACCAGCTCTGTGCCGTGTTCACCAGTAACCAGCTCTGTGCCATGTTCACCATTAACCAGCGCTGTGCCGTTTTCACCTGTAACCAGCTCCGTGCCGTGTTCGCAAGCAACCAGCTCCACACCGTGTTAACCAGTAACCAGCTCGACACCGTGTTCACCAGTAACTAGCTCCACGCGATGTTCACCAGTAACCAGCTGCGCGCCGTGTTTGCCAGTAACCAGCTCCTTGCCGCATTTGCCAATAACCAGCTCTACGCCGTCTTCACCAGTAACCAGCTTCATGCAGTGTTCACCAGTAACCAGCTCCACGCCGCATTTGCCAGTAAACAGCTACACACCACGTTCACCTGTAACCATCTCCATCCATTTTCACCATTAACCAGCTCCACGCCGCATTCACCAGTAACCAACTCGACTCCACATTCATCAGTAATCAGCTCCACACCACGTTCCCCTGTAACCAGGTGTGCGCTACATTCGCCAGTAACCAGCTCTACGCCATGTTCACCAGTATCCAGCTCTGTGCCGTGTTCACCAGTATCCAGCTCTGTGCCGTGTTCACCAGTTACCAGCTCCACGCCTTGTTCGCCAGTAACCAGCTACGCCCCGTGTTCACCATTAACCAGTTCCATGCTCTGCTGGAAAGTAACCAGATCAACGCCATGTTCGCCAGTAACCAGCTCCATGCCGCATTTGCCAGTAACCAGCTCCATGACGTGTTCACCAGTTAACAGCTCCACGCCGTGTTCACCAGTACCTAGCTCCACGCTGAGTTCACCGGTAACCAGCTCATTGCCAAATACTCCAGTAACCAGCTCCACACCGTGTTCACCAGTAACCAGCTCCACGCCGAGTTCAGCTGTAATCAGCTCCATGCCGCATTCTCCAGTAACCAGCTCCACACAGTGTTCGCCAGTAACCAGATCCACGGCACATTTGCCACTAACCAGCTCCACACAACGTTCACCAGTAATCACCTCCACACCACGTTCACCTGTAACCAGCTCCATGCCACGTTCACCAGTAACCAGCTCCACACCGCTTTCACCAGTAACCAGCTCGATGCCACGTTCACCAGTAATCAGCTCCATGCCACGTTCACCTGTAACCAGCTCCATGCCACGCTCACTAGTAACCATCTCCGTGCCGTCTTCACCAGTAACAAGCTCCGTGCCGTCTTCGCCAGGAACCAGCTCCACACCGTGTTCACCAGTAACAAGCTACATTTTGTGTTCACCAGTAACCAGCTCCACGCTCCGTTCACAATTATCCAGCTCCATTCTCTGTTCAACAGTAACCAGCTCCACGCTCTCTTCACAAGTAACCAGCTCCATGCCGTGTTCACCAGTAACCAACTCCACTGTTTGTTCGCCATTAACCAGCTCCATTCTGTGATCATCAGTAACCAGCTCCGCGCCGTGTTCTCCAGTAACCAACTATGTGCCATGTTCACCAGTAACCAGCTCTGTGCCATGTTCACCAGTAACCAGCTCCGTGCCTTGTTCTCCAGTAACCAGCGCTGTGCCGTGTTCACCAGTAACCAGCTCTGTGCCTTGTTCACCAGTAACCAGCTCAGTGCCGTGTTCACCTGTAACCAGTTCCGCGCCGTGTTTGCAGGCAACCAGCTCCACACCATTTTCACCAGTAACCAGCTCTGTGCTGTGTTCACCAGTAACGAGCTCTGTGCAGTATTAAACAGTAACCAGGTCTGCGCCGCGTTCGCCAGTAACCAGCTCCATTGCCGTGTTCGCCAGTAACCAGTTCCACACCTTGTTCACCAGTAACCAGCTCCACGCCGTGTTCACCAGTAACCTGCTCCACGCCGTGTTCACCAGTAACCAGCTACATACTCTGTTGATCAGTAACCAACTCCACGCTGTGTTCACCAGTTACCAGCTCCGTGCTCTGTTCACCAGTAACCAGCTCCACGCTGTGTTCACCATTAACTAGTTCCACACCATGTTCACCAGTAACCAGCACCACGCCATGCTCACCAGTATTCAGCTCCATGCCGTGTTCACCAGTAACCAGCTCCGCGCCATGTTCTCCAGTAACCAGCGCTGTGCCGTGTTCACCAGAAACCACCTCTGTGCCGTGTTCACCAGTAACCAGCTCTGTGCCATGTTCACCAGTAACCAGCGCTGTGCCGTTTTCACCTGTAACCAGCTCCGTGCCGTGTTCGCAAGCAACCAGCTCCACACCGTGTTAACCAGTAACCAGCTCGACACCGTGTTCACCAGTAACTAGCTCCGCGCGATTATCACCAGTAACCAGATGCACGCCGTGTTTGCCAGTAACCAGCTCCATGCCGCATTTGCCAATAACCAGCTCTACGCCGTCTTCACCAGTAACCAGCTTCATGCAGTGTTCACCAGTAACCAGCTCCACGCCGCATTTGCCAGTAACCAGCTACACACCACGTTCACCTGTAACCATCCCCATCCATTTTCACCATTAACCAGCTCCACGCCGCATTCACCAGTAAACAGCTCGACTCCACATTCATCAGTAATCAGCTCCACACCACGTTCCCCATTAACCAGGTGTGCGCCACTTTCGCCAGTAACCAGCTCCACGCCATGTTCACCAGTATCCAGCTCCGTGCCGTGTTTACCAGTATCCAGCTCTGTGCCGTGTTCACCAGTTACCAGCTCCACGCCTTGTTCACCAGTAACCACCTACGCTCCGTGTTCACCATTAACCAGTTTCATGCTCTGCTGGAAAGTAACCAGATCAACACCATGTTCACCAGTAACCAGCTCCATGCCGCATTTGCCAGTAACCAGCTCCATGCCGTGTTCACCAGTAACCATCTCCGTGCCGTGTTCACCAGTACCTAGCTCCACGCTGAGTTCACCGGTAACCATCTCCATGCCATATTCTCCAGTAACCAGCTCCGCACTGTGTTCACCAGTAACCAGCTCCACGCCGAGCTCACCGGTAATCAGCTCCATGCCGCATTCTCCAGTAACCAGCTCCGCACAGTGTTCGCCAGTAACCATATCCACGCCACATTTGCCACTAACCAGCTCCACACTACGTTCACCAGTAATCACCTCCACACCACGTTCACCTGTAACCAGCTCCATGCCACGTTCACCAGTAACCAGCTCCATGCCGCTTTCACCAGTAACCAGCTCGATGCCACGTTCACCAGTAATCAGCTCCATGCCACGTTCACCTGTAACCAGCACTGTGTCGTGTTCACCAGAAACCAGCTCTGTGCCACGTTCACCAGTAACCAGCTCAGCGCCATGTTCTCCAGTAACCAGTGTGGTGCCGTGTTCACCAGTAACCAGCTCTGTGCCGTGTTCACCTGAAACCAGCTCAGTGCCATGTTCACCTGTAACCAGCTCCGTGCCATGTTCACAAGCAACTAGCTCCACACCGTGTTCACCAGTAAAGACCTCCACGCGGTCTTCACCTGTAACCTGCTCCGTGCTGTATTCACCAATAACCAGCTCCACGCCGTGTTCACCAGTAACCAGCTCCAAGCCATGTTCACCAGTAACGAGCTCTGTGCCGTATTCAATGGTAACCCGGCCCCGCGCCGCATTCGCCAGTAAGCGGCTCCATTGCTGTGTTCGTCAGTAACCAGTTCCACAGCTTCTTCACCAGTAACCAGCTCCACGCCGTGTTCACCAGTAACCAGCTACACACTGTGTTGACAAGTAACCAGCTCCATGCTGATTTCACCAGTTACCAGCTCCGTGCTCTGTTCACCAGTAACCAGCTCCACGTTGTGTTCACCATTAACTAGTTCTGTGCTCTCTTCAGCAGTAATCAGCTCCATGCCATTTCACCAGTAACCAGCTCCACGCCATGTTCACCAGTAACCAGCTCCACGACGTGCTCGCCAGTATTCAGCTTCATGCCGAGTTCACCCCTAACCAGCTCCATGCCATGTTCACCAGTAACCAGCTCCAAACCATGTTCACCATTAACTAGCTCCATGCCGTGTTCACCAGTAACAAGCTACGCCCCGTGTTTGACAGCAACCAGCTCTGTGCCGTGTTCACCATTAAGCAGCTCCATGCCGTGTTCACCAGTAACCAGCTAAGCCCAGTGTTTGCCAGTAACCAGCTCTGTGCCATGTTCACCTGTAACCAGCTCGACACTGCGTTTACCAGTAACCAGCTCCAGGCCGTGTTCACCAGTAACCTGCTCCGTGCCGTGTTCACCAGCAACCAGCTCAATGCCGTGTTCACCTGTAAACAGCTGCGTGCCGTGTTCGCAAGCAACCAGCTCCACACCGTGTTCACCAGTAAACAGGTGCGCGCCACATTCGCCAGTAACCAGCTCCACGCCATGTTCACCAGTATCCAGCTCCGTGCCGTGTTCACCAGTATCCAGCTCTGTGCCGTGTTCACCAGTTACCAGCTCCACGCCTTGTTCGCCAGTATCCAGCTCCATGCTCTGCTGGCAAGTAACCAGATCAACGCCATGTTCGCCAGTAACCAGCTCCATGCAGCATTTGCCAGTAACCAGCTCCATGCCATGTTCACCAGAAACTAGCTCCACACAGTGTTCGCCAGTAACCAGATCCACACCACATTTGCCAGTAACCAGCTCAGCGCCGTGTTTGCCAGTAACCAGCCGCGCACCGTTTTCACCAGTAACCAGCTCCACGCTGTGTTTACCAGTACCAAGCTCCGTGCCTTGTTCACCAATAACTAACTCGGTGCCATGTTTGCCAGTAAACAGCTACACGCCATGTTCACCAGCAAAAAGTTCCACTCCATGTTCACCAGTAAACAGCTCGACGCCATTTTCACCAGTAACCAGCTCCGTGCCGTGTTCGCCAACAACCAGCTCCACGCCTTCTTCGCCAGTAACCCGCTCCACACCATGTTCACCCATAACCAGGTCCATGCCGTGTTCACCACTCACAAGCTCCATGCCGTGTTCGCCAGTAACCAGCGCCACACTCTGTTCACAAGAATCCAGCTCCATGCCGTGTTCACCAGTAACCAGCTCCACACTCTCTTCACAAGTAACCAGCTACATTCCGTCTTCACCAGTAACCAACTCCACTCCGTGTATGCCATTAACCAGCTCCATGCTGAGGTCACGAGTAACCAGCTCCGCGCCGTGTTCTCCAGAAACCAGCTATATGCCGTATTCACCACTAACCAGCTCTGTGCCATGTTCACCAGTAACCAGCTCCACGCCATGTTCTCCAGTAACCAGCTCAGTGCCGTGTTCGCCAGTAGCCAGCTCTGTGCCGTGTTCACCAGTAACCAGCTCAATGCCGTGTTCACCTGTAAACAGCTGCGTGCCGTGTTTGCAAGCAACCAGCTCCACACCGTGTTCACCAGTAACCAGGTGCGCGCCACATTCGCCAGTAACCAGCTCCACGCCATGTTCGCCAGTATCCAGCTCCATGCCGTGTTCACCAGTATCCAGCTCTGTGCCGTGTTCACCAGTTACCAGCTCCACGCCGTGTTCGCCAGTAACCAGATCGGCGCCACGTACACCAGTAACCAGCTCCCCGCCGCAATCACCAGTAACCAGCTCCACGCCTCGTTTGCCAGTAACCAGCTCAGCGCCGTGTTTGCCAGTAACCTTCGCGCACTGTGTTCACCAGTAACCAGCTCCACGCTGTGTTCACCAGTACCCAGCTCCGTGCCTTGTTCACCAATAACCAGCTCCGTGCCATGTTTGCCAGTAACCAGCTACACGCCATGTTCACCAGCAAAAAGTTCCACTCCATGTTCACCAGTAAACAGCTCGATGCCATGTTCACCAGTAACCAGATCCGTGCCGTGTTCGCCAACAACCAGCTCCACGCCTGCTTCGCCAGTAACCAGCTCCACACCGTGTTCACCAATAACAAGGTCCATGCCGTGTTCACCACTCACAAGCTCCATGCCGTGTTCGCCAGTAACCAGCGCCACACTCTCTTCACAAGTAACCAGCTCCATGCCGTCTTCACCAGTAACCAACTCCACTCCGTGTACGCCATTAACCAGCTCCATGCTGAGGTCACGAGTAACCAGCTCCGCACCGTGTTCTCCAGAAACCAGCTATATGCCATGTTCACCACTAACCAGCTCTGTGCCATGTTCACCAGTAACTAGCTCCACGCCATGTTCTCCAGTAACCAGCTCAGTGCCGTGTTCACCAGCAGCCAGCTCTGTGCTGTGTTCACCAGTAAAGAGCTCAATGCCGTGTTCATCTGTAAACAGCTGCGTGCTGTGTTCGCAAGCAACCAGTAACGAGCTCTGTGCAGTATTAAACAGTAACCAGGTCTGCGCCGCGTTCGCCAGTAACCAGCTCCATTGCCGTGTTCGCCAGTAACCAGTTCCACACCTTATTCACCAGTAACCAGCTCCACGCCGTGTTCACCAGTAACCTGCTCCACGCCGTGTTCACCAGTAACCAGCTACATACTCTGTTGACCAGTAACCAGCTCCACGCTGTGTTCACCAGTTACCAGCTCCGTGCTCTGTTCACCAGTAACCAGCTCCACGCTGTGTTCACCATTAACTAGTTCCACACCATGTTCACCAGTAACCAGCACCACGCCATGCTCGCCAGTATTCAGCTCCAAGCCGTGTTCACCAGTAACCAGCTCAGCGCCATGTTCTCCAGTAACCAGCGCTGTGCCGTGTTCACCAGAAACCACCTCTGTGCCGTGTTCACCAGTAACCAGCTCTGTGCCATGTTCACCAGTAACCAGCGCTGTGCCGTTTTCACCTGTAACCAGCTCCGTGCCGTGTTCGCAAGCAACCAGCTCCACACCGTGTTAACCAGTAACCTGCTCGACACCGTGTTCACCAGTAACTAGCTCCACGCGATGTTCACCAGTAACCAGCTGCGCGCCGTGTTTGCCAGTAACCAGCTCCATGCCGCATTTGCCAATAACCAGCTCTACGCCGTCTTCACCAGTAACCATCTCCATCCATTTTCACCATTAACCAGCTCCACGCCGCATTCACCAGTAACCAACTCGACTCCACATTCATCAGTAATCAGCTCCACACCACGTTCCCCAGTAACCAGGTGTGCGCTACATTCGCCAGTAACCAGCTCTACGCCATGTTCACCAGTATCCAGCTCTGTGCCGTGTTCACCAGTATCCAGCTCTGTGCCGTGTTCACCAGTTACCAGCTCCACGCCTTGTTCGCCAGTAACCAGCTACGCCCCGTGTTCACCATTAACCAGTTCCATGCTCTGCTGGAAAGTAACCAGATCAACGCCATGTTCACCAGTAACCAGCTCCATGCCGCATTTGCCAATAACCAGCTCCATGACGTGTTCACCAGTAAACAGCTCCGTGCCGTGTTCACCAGTACCTAGCTCCACGCTGAGTTCACCGGTAACCAGCTCATTGCCACATTCTCCAGTAACCAGCTCCACACCGTGTTCACCAGTAACCAGCTCCACGCCGAGTTCAGCGGTAATCAGCTCCATGCCGCATTCTCCAGTAACCAGCTCCACACCGCTTTCACCAGTAACCAGCTCGATGCCACGTTCACCAGTAATCAGCTCCATGCCACGTTCACTAGTAACCATCTCCGTGCCGTCTTCACCAGTAACAAGCTCCGTGCCGTCTTCGCCAGGAACCAGCTCCACACCGTGTTCACCAGTAACAAGCTACATGTTGTGTTCACCAGTAACCAGCTCCACGCTCCGTTCACAATTATCCAGCTCCATTCTCTGTTCAACAGTAACCAGCTCCACGCTCTCTTCACAAGTAACCAGCTCCATGCCGTGTTCACCAGTAACCAACTCCACTGCGTGTTCGCCATTAACCAGCTCCATTCTGTGATCATCAGTAACCAGCTCCGCGCCGTGTTCTCCAGTAACCAACTATGTGCCATGTTCACCAGTAACCAGCTCTGTGCCATGTTCACCAGTAACCAGCTCCGTGCCTTGTTCTCCAGTAACCAGCGCTGTGCCGTGTTCACCAGTAACCAGCTCTGTGCCTTGTTCACCAGTAACCAGCTCAGTGCCGTGTTCACCTGTAACCAGTTCCGCGCCGTGTTTGCAGGCAACCAGCTCCACACCATGTTCACCAGTAACCAGCTCTGTGCTGTGTTCACCAATAACCACCTCCACGCCGTGTTCACCAGTAACCAGCTCCACGCCATGTTCACCAGTAACGAGCTCTGTGCAGTATTAAACAGTAACCAGGTCTGCGCCGCGTTCGCCAGTAACCAGCTCCATTGCCGTGTTCGCCAGTAACCAGTTCCACACCTTGTTCACCAGTAACCAGCTCCACGCCGTGTTCACCAGTAACCTGCTCCACGCCGTGTTCACCAGTAACCAGCTACATACTCTGTTGATCAGTAACCAACTCCACGCTGTGTTCACCAGTTACCAGCTCCGTGCTCTGTTCACCAGTAACCAGCTCCACGCTGTGTTCACCATTAACTAGTTCCACACCATGTTCACCAGTAACCAGCACCACGCCATGCTCACCAGTATTCAGCTCCATGCCGTGTTCACCAGTAACCAGCTCCGCGCCATGTTCTCCAGTAACCAGCGCTGTGCCGTGTTCACCAGAAACCACCGCTGTGCCGTGTTCACCAGTAACCAGCGCTGTGCCGTTTTCACCTGTAACCAGCTCCGTGCCGTGTTCGCAAGCAACCAGCTCCACACCGTGTTAACCAGTAAACTGCTCGACACCGTGTTC
Source organism: Isurus oxyrinchus (assembly GCA_026770705.1). NCBI lineage: Eukaryota > Metazoa > Chordata > Chondrichthyes > Lamniformes > Lamnidae > Isurus > Isurus oxyrinchus. Next base: position 1,874,267 of record JANJGN010000014.1, on the reverse strand, counting down.
ACCAGTAACTAGCTCCACGCGATGTTCACCAGTAACCAGCTGCGCGCCGTGTTTGCCAGTAACCAGCTCCATGCCGCATTTGCCAATAACCAGCTCTACGCCGTCTTCACCAGTAACCAGCTTCATGCAGTGTTCACCAGTAACCAGCTCCACGCCGCATTTGCCAGTAACCAGCTACACACCACGTTCACCTGTAACCATCTCCATCCATTTTCACCATTAACCAGCTCCACGCCGCATTCACCAGTAACCAACTCGACTCCACATTCATCAGTAATCAGCTCCACACCACGTTCCCCAGTAACCAGGTGTGCGCTACATTCGCCAGTAACCAGCTCTACGCCATGTTCACCAGTATCCAGCTCTGTGCCGTGTTCACCAGTATCCAGCTCTGTGCCGTGTTCACCAGTTACCAGCTCCACGCCTTGTTCGCCAGTAACCAGCTACGCCCCGTGTTCACCATTAACCAGTTCCATGCTCTGCTGGAAAGTAACCAGATCAACGCCATGTTCACCAGTAACCAGCTCCATGCCGCATTTGCCAATAACCAGCTCCATGACGTGTTCACCAGTAAACAGCTCCGTGCCGTGTTCACCAGTACCTAGCTCCACGCTGAGTTCACCGGTAACCAGCTCATTGCCACATTCTCCAGTAACCAGCTCCACACCGTGTTCACCAGTAACCAGCTCCACGCCGAGTTCAGCGGTAATCAGCTCCATGCCGCATTCTCCAGTAACCAGCTCCACACCGCTTTCACCAGTAACCAGCTCGATGCCACGTTCACCAGTAATCAGCTCCATGCCACGTTCACTAGTAACCATCTCCGTGCCGTCTTCACCAGTAACAAGCTCCGTGCCGTCTTCGCCAGGAACCAGCTCCACACCGTGTTCACCAGTAACAAGCTACATGTTGTGTTCACCAGTAACCAGCTCCACGCTCCGTTCACAATTATCCAGCTCCATTCTCTGTTCAACAGTAACCAGCTCCACGCTCTCTTCACAAGTAACCAGCTCCATGCCGTGTTCACCAGTAACCAACACCACTGCGTGTTCGCCATTAACCAGCTCCATTCTGTGATCATCAGTAACCAGCTCCGCGCCGTGTTCTCCAGTAACCAACTATGTGCCATGTTCACCAGTAACCAGCTCTGTGCCATGTTCACCAGTAACCAGCTCCGTGCCTTGTTCTCCAGTAACCAGCGCTGTGCCGTGTTCACCAGTAACCAGCTCTGTGCCTTGTTCACCAGTAACCAGCTCAGTGCCGTGTTCACCTGTAACCAGTTCCGCGCCGTGTTTGCAGGCAACCAGCTCCACACCATGTTCACCAGTAACCAGCTCTGTGCTGTGTTCACCAATAACCAGCTCCACGCCGTGTTCACCAGTAACCAGCTCCACGCCATGTTCACCAGTAACGAGCTCTGTGCAGTATTAAACAGTAACCAGGTCTGCGCCGCGTTCGCCAGTAACCAGCTCCATTGCCGTGTTCGCCAGTAACCAGTTCCACACCTTGTTCACCAGTAACCAGCTCCACGCCGTGTTCACCAGTAACCTGCTCCACGCCGTGTTCACCAGTAACCAGCTACATACTCTGTTGATCAGTAACCAACTCCACGCTGTGTTCACCAGTTACCAGCTCCGTGCTCTGTTCACCAGTAACCAGCTCCACGCTGTGTTCACCATTAACTAGTTCCACACCATGTTCACCAGTAACCAGCACCACGCCATGCTCACCAGTATTCAGCTCCATGCCGTGTTCACCAGTAACCAGCTCCGCGCCATGTTCTCCAGTAACCAGCGCTGTGCCGTGTTCACCAGAAACCACCTCTGTGCCGTGTTCACCAGTAACCAGCTCTGTGCCATGTTCACCAGTAACCAGCGCTGTGCCGTTTTCACCTGTAACCAGCTCCGTGCCGTGTTCGCAAGCAACCAGCTCCACACCGTGTTAACCAGTAACCAGCTCGACACCGTGTTCACCAGTAACTAGCTCCGCGCGATTATCACCAGTAACCAGATGCACGCCGTGTTTGCCAGTAACCAGCTCCATGCCGCATTTGCCAATAACCAGCTCTACGCCGTCTTCACCAGTAACCAGCTTCATGCAGTGTTCACCAGTAACCAGCTCCACGCCGCATTTGCCAGTAACCAGCTACACACCACGTTCACCTGTAACCATCCCCATCCATTTTCACCATTAACCAGCTCCACGCCGCATTCACCAGTAAACAACTCGACTCCACATTCATCAGTAATCAGCTCCACACCACGTTCCCCAGTAACCAGGTGTGCGCCACGTTCGCCAGTAACCAGCTCCACGCCATGTTCACCAATATCCAGCACCGTGCCGTGTTCACCAGTATCCAGCTCTGTGCCGTGTTCACCAGTTACCAGCTCCACGCCTTGTTCGCCAGTAACCAGCTACGCCCCGTGTTCACCATTAACCAGTTCCATGCTCTGCTGGAAAGTAACCAGATCAACGCCATGTTCGCCAGTAACCAGCTCCATGCCGCATTTGCCAGTAACCAGCTCCATGACGTGTTCACCAGTAAACAGCTCCGCGCCGTGTTCACCAGTACCTAGCTCCACGCTGAGTTCACCGGTAACCAGCTCCATGCCACATTCTCCAATAACCAGCTCCACACCGTGTTCACCAGTAACCAGCTCCACGCCGAGTTCACCGGTAATCAGCTCCATGCCACAGTCTCCAGTAACCAGCTCCACACAGTGTTCGCCAGTAACCAGATCCACGCCACATTTGCCACTAACCAGCTCCACACCACGTTCACCAGTAATCACCTCCAAACCACGTTCACCTGTAACCAGCTCCATGCCACGTTCACCAGTAACCAGCTCCATGCCGCGTTCACCAGTAACCAGCTCAATGCCACGTTCACCAGTAATCAGCTCCACACCACGTTCACCTGTAACCAGCTCCATGCCATGTTCACTAGTAACCATCTCCGTGCCGTCTTCACCATTATCCAGCTCCGTGCCGTCTTCGCCAGGAACCAGCTCCACACCGTGCTCACTAGTAACAAGCTACATGCCGTGTTCACCAGTAACCAGCTCCACGCCTTGTTCGCCAGTAACCAGCTACGCCCCGTGTTCACCATCAACCAGTTCCATGCTCTGCTCGCCAGTAACAAGATCAATGCCATGTTGACAAGTAACCAGCTCCATGCCGCATTTGCATGTAACCAGCTCCATGCCGTGTTCAAAAGTAACCAGCTCCGTGCAGTGTTCACCTGTAACTATCTCCACGCCGAGTTCACCGGTAACCAGCTCGATGCCAAATTCACCAGTAACCAGCTCCACTCCTCGTTCGCCAGTAACCAGCTCAGCGCCGTGTTTGCCAGTAACCAGCCGCGCACCGTTTTCACCAGTAACCAGCTCCACGCTGTGTTCACCAGTACCAAGCTCCGTGCCTTGTTGACCAATAACTAACTCCGTGCCATGTTTGCCAGTAAACAGCTACACGCCATGTTCACCAGAAAAAAGTTCCACTCCATTTTCACCAGTAAACAGCTCGACGCCATTTTCACCAGTAACCAGCTCCGTGCCGTGTTCGCCAACAACCAGCTCCACGCCTTCTTCGCCAGTAACCAGCTCCACACCATGTTCACCCATAACCAGGTCCATGCTGTGTTCACCACTCACAAACTCCATGCCGTGTTCGCCAGTAACCAGCGCCACAATCTGTTCACAAGAATCCAGCTCCATGCCGTGTTCACCAGTAACCAGCTCCATGCTCTCTTCACAAGTAACCAGCTACATGCTGTCTTCACCAGTAACCAACTCCACTCCGTGTACGCCATTAACCAGCTCCATGCTGAGGTCACGAGTAACCAGCTCCGCGCCGTGTTCTCCAGAAACCAGCTATATGCCGTATTCACCACTAACCAGCTCTGTGCCATGTTCACCAGTAACCAGCTCCACACCATGTTCTCCAGTAACCAGCTCAGTGCCGTGTTCGCCAGTAGCCAGCTCTGTGCCGTGTTCACCAGTAACCAGCTCAATGCCGTGTTCACCTGTAAACAGCTGCGTGCCGTGTTTGCAAGCAACCAGCTCCACACCGTGTTCACCAGTAACCAGGTGCACGCCACATTCGCCAGTAACCAGCTCCACGCCATGTTCACCAGTATCCAGCTCCATGCCGTGTTCACCAGTATCCAAAACTGTGCCATGTTCACCAGTTACCAGCTCCATGCCTTGTTCGCCAGTAATCAGCTCCACACCACGTTCACCTGTAACCAGCTCCATGCCACGTTCACCAGTAAACAGCTCCACACTGCATTCACCAGTAACCAGCTCCACGCCACGTTCACCAGTAATCAGCTGCACACCACGTTCACCTGTAACAAGCTCCATGCCATGTTCACTAGTAACCAGCTCCACGCCGTGTTCGCCAGTAACCAGATCGGCGCCACGTACACCAGTAACCAGCTCCCCTCCGCAATCACCAGTAACGAGCTCCACGCCTCGTTTGCCAGTAACCAGCTCAGCGCCGTGTTTGCCAGTAACCTTCGCGCACTGTGTTCACCAGTAACCAGCTCCACGCTGTGTTCACCAGTACCCAGCTCCGTGCCTTGTTCACCAATAACCAGCTCCGTGCCATGTTTGCCAGTAACCAGCTGCACGCCATGTTCACCAGCAAAAAGTTCCACTCCATGTTCACCAGTAAACAGCTCGACGCTGTGTTCACCAGTACCCAGATCCGTGCCGTGTTCACCCAGAACCAGCTCCACGCCTGCTTCGCCAGTAACCAGCTCCACACCGTGTTCACCAATAACAAGGTCCATGCCGTGTTCACCACTCACAAGCTCCATGCCGTGTTCGCCAGTAACCAGCGCCACACTCTCTTCACAAGTAACCAGCTCCATGCCGTCTTCACCAGTAACCAACTCCACTCTGTGTACGCCATTAACCAGCTCCATGCTGAGGTCACGAGTAACCAGCTCCGCACCGTGTTCTCCAGAAACCAGCTATATGCCATGTTCACCACTAACCAGCTCTGTGCCATGTTCACCAGTAACTAGCTCCACGCCATGTTCTCCAGTAACCAGCTCAGTGCCGTGCTCACCAGCAGCCAGCTCTGTGCTGTGTTCACCAGTAAAGAGCTCAATGCCGTGTTCATCTGTAAACAGCTGCGTGCCGTGTTCGCAAGCAACCAGTAACGAGCTCTGTGCAGTATTAAACAGTAACCAGGTCTGCGCCGCGTTCGCCAGTAACCAGCTCCATTGCCGTGTTCGCCAGTAACCAGTTCCACACCTTGTTCACCAGTAACCAGCTCCACGCCATGTTCACCAGTAACCTGCTCCACGCCGTGTTCACCAGTAACCAGCTACATACTCTGTTGACCAGTAACCAGCTCCACGCTGTGTTCACCAGTTACCAGCTCCGTGCTCTGTTCACCAGTAACCAGCTCCACGCTGTGTTCACCATTAACTAGTTCCACACCATGTTCACCAGTAACCAGCACCACGCCATGCTCGCCAGTATTCAGCTCCATGCCGTGTTCACCAGTAACCGGCTCCGCGCCATGTTCTCCAGTAACCAGCGCTGTGCCGTGTTCACCAGTAACCAGCTCTGTGCCATGTTCACCAGAAACCAGCTCTGTGCCGTGTTCACCAGTAACCAGCTCTGTGCCATGTTCACCAGTAACCAGCGCTGTGCCGTTTTCACCTGTAACCAGCTCCGTGCCGTGTTCGCAAGCAACCAGCTCCACACCGTATTAACCAGTAACCAGCTCGACACCGTGTTCACCAGTAACTAGCTCCGCGCGATTATCACCAGTAACCAGATGCACACCGTGTTTGCCAGTAACCAGCTCCATGCCGCATTTGCCAATAACCAGCTCTACGCCGTCTTCACCAGTAACCAGCTTCATGCAGTGTTCACCAGTAACCAGCTCCACGCCGCATTTGCCAGTAACCAGCTACACACCACGTTCACCTGTAACCATCCCCATCCATTTTCACCATTAACCAGCTCCACGCCGCATTCACCAGTAAACAGCTCGACTCCACATTCATCAGTAATCAGCTCCACACCACGTTCCCCATTAACCAGGTGTGCGCCACTTTCGCCAGTAACCAGCTCCACGCCATGTTCACCAGTATCCAGCTCCGTGCCGTGTTTACCAGTATCCAGCTCTGTGCCGTGTTCACCAGTTACCAGCTCCATGCCTTGTTCGCCAGTAACCACCTACGCTCCGTGTTCACCATTAACCAGTTTCATGCTCTGCTGGAAAGTAACCAGATCAACGCCATGTTCACCAGTAACCAGCTCCATGCCGCATTTGCCAGTAACCAGCTCCATGCCGTGTTCACCAGTAACCAGCTCCGCGCCGTGTTCACCAGTACCTAGCTCCACGCTGAGTTCACTGGTAACCAGCTCCATGCCACATTCTCCAGTAACCAGCTCCACACCGTGTTCGCCAGTAACCATATCCACGCCACATTTGCCACTAACCAGCTCCTCACCACGTTCACCAGAAATCACCTCCACACCACGTTCACCTGTAACCAGCTCCATGCCACGTTCACCAGTAACCAGCTCCATGCCGCTTTCACCAGTAACCAGCTCGATGCCACATTCACCAGTAATCAGCTCCACGCCACGTTCACCTGTAACCAGCTCCATGCCACGTTCACTAGTAACCATCTCCGTGCCGTCTTCACCAGTAACCAGCTCCACACCATGTTCTCCAGTAACCAGCTCAGTGCCGTGTTCGCCAGTAGCCAGCTCTGTGCCGTGTTCACCAGTAACCAGCTCAATGCCGTGTTCACCTGTAAACAGCTGCGTGCCGTGTTTGCAAGCAACCAGCTCCACACCGTGTTCACCAGTAACCAGGTGCACGCCACATTCGCCAGTAACCAGCTCCACGCCATGTTCACCAGTATCCAGCTCCATGCCGTGTTCACCAGTATCCAGCTCTGTGCCGTCTTCACCAGTTACCAGCTCCATGCCTTGTTCGCCAGTAATCAGCTCCACACCACGTTCACCTGTAACCAGCTCCATGCCACGTTCACCAGTAAACAGCTCCACACTGCATTCACCAGTAACCAGCTCCACGCCACGTTCACCAGTAATCAGCTGCACACCACGTTCACCTGTAACAAGCTCCATGCCATGTTCACTAGTAACCAGCTCCACGCCGTGTTCGCCAGTAACCAGATCGGCGCCACGTACACCAGTAACCAGCTCCCCTCCGCAATCACCAGTAACGAGCTCCACGCCTCGTTTGCCAGTAACCAGCTCAGCGCCGTGTTTGCCAGTAACCTTCGCGCACTGTGTTCACCAGTAACCAGCTCCACGCTGTGTTCACCAGTACCCAGCTCCGTGCCTTGTTCACCAATAACCAGCTCCGTGCCATGTTTGCCAGTAACCAGCTACACGCCATGTTCACCAGCAAAAAGTTCCACTCCATGTTCACCAGTAAACAGCTCGACGCTGTGTTCACCAGTACCCAGATCCGTGCCGTGTTCACCCAGAACCAGCTCCACGCCTGCTTCGCCAGTAACCAGCTCCACACCGTGTTCACCAATAACAAGGTCCATGCCGTGTTCACCACTCACAAGCTCCATGCCGTGTTCGCCAGTAACCAGCGCCACACTCTCTTCACAAGTAACCAGCTCCATGCCGTCTTCACCAGTAACCAACTCCACTCTGTGTACGCCATTAACCAGCTCCATCCTGAGGTCACGAGTAACCAGCTCCGCACCGTGTTCTCCAGAAACCAGCTATATGCCATGTTCACCACTAACCAGCTCTGTGCCATGTTCACCAGTAACTAGCTCCACGCCATGTTCTCCAGTAACCAGCTCAGTGCCGTGCTCACCAGCAGCCAGCTCTGTGCTGTGTTCACCAGTAAAGAGCTCAATGCCGTGTTCATCTGTAAACAGCTGCGTGCCGTGTTCGCAAGCAACCAGTAACGAGCTCTGTGCAGTATTAAACAGTAACCAGGTCTGCGCCGCGTTCGCCAGTAACCAGCTCCATTGCCGTGTTCGCCAGTAACCAGTTCCACACCTTGTTCACCAGTAACCAGCTCCACGCCATGTTCACCAGTAACCTGCTCCACGCCGTGTTCACCAGTAACCAGCTACATACTCTGTTGACCAGTAACCAGCTCCACGCTGTGTTCACCAGTTACCAGCTCCGTGCTCTGTTCACCAGTAACCAGCTCCACGCTGTGTTCACCATTAACTAGTTCCACACCATGTTCACCAGTAACCAGCACCACGCCATGCTCGCCAGTATTCAGCTCCATGCCATGTTCACCAGTAACCAGCTCCGCGCCATGTTCTCCAGTAACCAGCGCTGTGCCGTGTTCACCAGTAACCAGCTCTGTGCCATGTTCACCAGAAACCAGCTCTGTGCCGTGTTCACCAGTAACCAGCTCTGTGCCATGTTCACCAGTAACCAGCGCTGTGCCGTTTTCACCTGTAACCAGCTCCGTGCCGTGTTCGCAAGCAACCAGCTCCACACCGTATTAACCAGTATCCAGCACGACACCGTGTTCACCAGTAACTAGCTCCGCGCGATTATCACCAGTAACCAGATGCACACCGTGTTTGCCAGTAACCAGCTCCATGCCGCATTTGCCAATAACCAGCTCTACGCCGTCTTCACCAGTAACCAGCTTCATGCAGTGTTCACCAGTAACCAGCTCCACGCCGCATTTGCCAGTAACCAGCTACACACCACGTTCACCTGTAACCATCCCCATCCATTTTCACCATTAACCAGCTCCACGCCGCATTCACCAGTAAACAGCTCGACTCCACATTCATCAGTAATCAGCTCCACACCACGTTCCCCATTAACCAGGTGTGCGCCACTTTCGCCAGTAACCAGCTCCACGCCATGTTCACCAGTATCCAGCTCCGTGCCGTGTTTACCAGTATCCAGCTCTGTGCCGTGTTCACCAGTTACCAGCTCCATGCCTTGTTCGCCAGTAACCACCTACGCTCCGTGTTCACCATTAACCAGTTTCATGCTCTGCTGGAAAGTAACCAGATCAACGCCATGTTCACCAGTAACCAGCTCCATGCCGCATTTGCCAGTAACCAGCTCCATGCCGTGTTCACCAGTAACCAGCTCCGCGCCGTGTTCACCAGTACCTAGCTCCACGCTGAGTTCACTGGTAACCAGCTCCATGCCACATTCTCCAGTAACCAGCTCCACACCGTGTTCGCCAGTAACCATATCCACGCCACATTTGCCACTAACCAGCTCCTCACCACGTTCACCAGAAATCACCTCCACACCACGTTCACCTGTAACCAGCTCCATGCCACGTTCACCAGTAACCAGCTCCATGCCGCTTTCACCAGTAACCAGCTCGATGCCACATTCACCAGTAATCAGCTCCACGCCACGTTCACCTGTAACCAGCTCCATGCCACGTTCACTAGTAACCATCTCCGTGCCGTCTTCACCAGTAACCAGCTCCACACCATGTTCTCCAGTAACCAGCTCAGTGCCGTGTTCGCCAGTAGCCAGCTCTGTGCCGTGTTCACCAGTAACCAGCTCAATGCCGTGTTCACCTGTAAACAGCTGCGTGCCGTGTTTGCAAGCAACCAGCTCCACACCGTGTTCACCAGTAACCAGGTGCACGCCACATTCGCCAGTAACCAGCTCCACGCCATGTTCACCAGTATCCAGCTCCATGCCGTGTTCACCAGTATCCAGCTCTGTGCCGTGTTCACCAGTTACCAGCTCCATGCCTTGTTCGCCAGTAATCAGCTCCACACCACGTTCACCTGTAACCAGCTCCATGCCACGTTCACCAGTAAACAGCTCCACACTGCATTCACCAGTAACCAGCTCCACGCCACGTTCACCAGTAATCAGCTGCACACCACGTTCACCTGTAACAAGCTCCATGCCATGTTCACTAGTAACCAGCTCCACGCCGTGTTCGCCAGTAACCAGATCGGCGCCACGTACACCAGTAACCAGCTCCCCTCCGCAATCACCAGTAATGAGCTCCACGCCTCGTTTGCCAGTAACCAGCTCAGCGCCGTGTTTGCCAGTAACCTTCGCGCACTGTGTTCACCAGTAAACAGCTCGACGCTGTGTTCACCAGTACCCAGATCCGTGCCGTGTTCACCCAGAACCAGCTCCACGCCTGCTTCGCCAGTAACCAGCTCCACACCGTGTTCACCAATAACAAGGTCCATGCCGTGTTCACCACTCACAAGCTCCATGCCGTGTTCGCCAGTAACCAGCGCCACACTCTCTTCACAAGTAACCAGCTCCATGCCGTCTTCACCAGTAACCAATTCCACTCTGTGTACGCCATTAACCAGCTCCATGCTGAGGTCACGAGTAACCAGCTCCGCACCGTGTTCTCCAGAAACCAGCTATATGCCATGTTCACCACTAACCAGCTCTGTGCCATGTTCACCAGTAACTAGCTCCACGCCATGTTCTCCAGTAACCAGCTCAGTGCCGTGCTCACCAGCAGCCAGCTCTGTGCTGTGTTCACCAGTAAAGAGCTCAATGCCGTGTTCATCTGTAAACAGCTGCGTGCCGTGTTCGCAAGCAACCAGTAACGAGCTCTGTGCAGTATTAAACAGTAACCAGGTCTGTGCCGCGTTCGCCAGTAACCAGCTCCATTGCCGTGTTCGCCAGTAACCAGTTCCACACCTTGTTCACCAGTAACCAGCTCCACGCCATGTTCACCAGTAACCTGCTCCATGCCTTGTTCACCAGTAACCAGCTACATACTCTGTTGACCAGTAACCAGCTCCACGCTGTGTTCACCAGTTACCAGCTCCGTGCTCTGTTCACCAGTAACCAGCTCCACGCTGTGTTCACCATTAACTAGTTCCACACCATGTTCACCAGTAACCAGCACCACGCCATGCTCGCCAGTATTCAGCTCCATGCCGTGTTCACCAGTAACCAGCTCCGCGCCATGTTCTCCAGTAACCAGCGCTGTGCCGTGTTCACCAGTAACCAGCTCTGTGCCATGTTCACCAGAAACCAGCTCTGTGCCGTGTTCACCAGTAACCAGCTCTGTGCCATGTTCACCAGTAACCAGCGCTGTGCCGTTTTCACCTGTAACCAGCTCCGTGCCGTGTTCGCAAGCAACCAGCTCCACACCGTATTAACCAGTAACCAGCTCGACACCGTGTTCACCAGTAACTAGCTCCGCGCGATTATCACCAGTAACCAGATGCACACCGTGTTTGCCAGTAACCAGCTCCATGCCGCATTTGCCAATAACCAGCTCTACGCCGTCTTCACCAGTAACCAGCTTCATGCAGTGTTCACCAGTAACCAGCTCCACGCCGCATTTGCCAGTAACCAGCTACACACCACGTTCACCTGTAACCATCCCCATCCATTTTCACCATTAACCAGCTCCACGCCGCATTCACCAGTAAACAGCTCGACTCCACATTCATCAGTAATCAGCTCCACACCACGTTCCCCATTAACCAGGTGTGCGCCACTTTCGCCAGTAACCAGCTCCACGCCATGTTCACCAGTATCCAGCTCCGTGCCGTGTTTACCAGTATCCAGCTCTGTGCCGTGTTCACCAGTTACCAGCTCCATGCCTTGTTCGCCAGTAACCACCTACGCTCCGTGTTCACCATTAACCAGTTTCATGCTCTGCTGGAAAGTAACCAGATCAACGCCATGTTCACCAGTAACCAGCTCCATGCCGCATTTGCCAGTAACCAGCTCCATGCCGTGTTCACCAGTAACCAGCTCCGCGCCGTGTTCACCAGTACCTAGCTCCACGCTGAGTTCACTGGTAACCAGCTCCATGCCACATTCTCCAGTAACCAGCTCCACACCGTGTTCGCCAGTAACCATATCCACGCCACATTTGCCACTAACCAGCTCCTCACCACATTCACCAGTAATCAGCTCCACGCCACGTTCACCTGTAACCAGCTCCATGCCACGTTCACTAGTAACCATCTCTGTGCCGTCTTCACCAGTAACCAGCTCCACGCTCCGTTCACAAGTATCCAGCTCCATTCTCAGTTCACCAGTAACCAGCTCCACGCTCTCTTCACCTGTAACCAGCTCCGTGCCGTGTTTGCAAGCAAACAGCTCCACACCGTGTTAACCAGTAACCAGCTCCACGCTGTGTTCACCAGTACCCAGCTCCGTGCCTTGTTCACCAATAACCAGCTCCGTGCCATGTTTGCCAGTAACCAGCTACACGCCATGTTCACCAGCAAAAAGTTCCACTCCATGTTCACCAGTAAACAGCTCGACACCATGTTCACCAGTAACCAGATCCGTGCCGTGTTCGCCAACAACCAGCTCCACGTCTGCTTCGCCAGTAACCAGCTCCACACCGTGTTCACCAATAACCAGGTCCATGCCGTGTTCACCACTCACAAGCTCCATGCCGTGTTCGCCAGTAACCAGCGCCACACTCTCTTCACAAGTAACCAGCTCCATGCCGTCTTCACCAGTAACCAACTCCACTCCGTGTACGCCATTAACCAGCTCCATGCTGAGGTCACGAGTAACCAGCTCCGCGCCGTGTTCTCCAGAAACCAGCTATATGCCATGTTCACCACTTACCAGCTCTGTGCCATGTTCACCAGTAACTAGCTCCACGCCATGTTCTCCAGTAACCAGCTCAGTGCCGTGTTCGCCAGTAGCCAGCTCTGTGCCGTGTTCACCAGTAACCAGCTCAATGCCGTGTTCATCTGTAAACAGCTGCGTGCCGTGTTCGCAAGCAACCAGTAACGAGCTCTGTGCAGTATTAAACAGTAACCAGGTCTGCGCCGCGTTCGCCAGTAACCAGCTCCATTGCCGTGTTCGCCAGTAACCAGTTCCACACCTTGTTCACCAGTAACCAGCTCCACGCCGTGTTCACCAGTAACCTGCTCCACGCCGTGTTCACCAGTAACCAGCTACATACTCTGTTGACCAGTAACCAGCTCCACGCTGTGTTCACCAGTTACCAGCTCCGTGCTCTGTTCACCAGTAACCAGCTCCACGCTGTGTTCACCATTAACTAGTTCCACACCATGTTCACCAGTAACCAGCACCACGCCATGCTCGCCAGTATTCAGCTCCATGCCGTGTTCACCAGTAACCAGCTCAGCGCCATGTTCTCCAGTAACCAGCGCTGTGCCGTGTTCACCAGAAACCACCTCTGTGCCGTGTTCACCAGTAACCAGCTCTGTGCCATGTTCACCAGTAACCAGCGCTGTGCCGTTTTCACCTGTAACCAGCTCCGTGCCGTGTTCGCAAGCAAACAGCTCCACACCGTGTTAACCAGTAACCAGCTCGACACCGTGTTCACCAGTAACTAGCTCCGCGCGATGTTCACCAGTAACCAGCTGCGCGCCATGTTTGCCAGTAACCAGCTCCATGCCGCATTTGCCAATAACCAGCTCTACGCCGTCTTCACCAGTAACCAGCTTCATGTAGTGTTCACCAGTAACGAGCTCCATGCCGCATTTGCCAGTAACCAGCTACACACCACGTTCACCTGTAACCATCTCCATCCATTTTCACCATTAACCAGCTCCACGCCGCATTCACCAGTAACCAACTCGACTCCACATTCATCAGTAATCAGCTCCACACCACGTTCCCCAGTAACCAGGTGTGCGCCACGTTCGCCAGTAACCAGCTCCACGCCATGTTCACCAGTATCCAGCACCGTGCCGTGTTCACCAGTATCCAGCTCTGTGCCGTGTTCACCAGTTACCAGCTCCACGCCTTGTTCGCCAGTAACCAGCTACGCCCCGTGTTCACCATTAACCAGTTCCATGCTCTGCTGGAAAGTAACCAGATCAACGCCATGTTCGCCAGTAACCAGCTCCATGCCGCATTTGCCAGTAACCAGCTCCATGACGTGTTCACCAGTAAACAGCTCCGCGCCGTGTTCACCAGTACCTAGCTCCACGCTGAGTTCACCGGTAACCAGCTCCATGCCACATTCTCCAGTAACCAGCTCCACACCGTGTTCACCAGTAACCAGCTCCACGCCGAGTTCACCGGTAATCAGCTCCATGCCACAGTCTCCAGTAACCAGCTCCACACAGTGTTCGCCAGTAACCAGATCCACGCCACATTTGCCACTAACCAGCTCCACACCACGTTCACCAGTAATCACCTCCAAACCACGTTCACCTGTAACCAGCTCCATGCCACGTTCACCAGTAACCAGCTCCACGCCGCGTTCACCAGTAACCAGCCCAATGCCACGTTCACCAGTAATCAGCTCCACACCACGTTCACCTGTAACCAGCTCCATGCCATGTTCACTAGTAACCATCTCCGTGCCGTCTTCACCATTATCCAGCTCCGTGCCGTCTTCGCCAGGAACCAGCTCCACACCGTGCTCACTAGTAACAAGCTACATGCCGTGTTCACCAGTAACCAGCTCCACGCCTTGTTCGCCAGTAACCAGCTACGCCCCGTGTTCACCATCAACCAGTTCCATGCTCTGCTCGCCAGTAACAAGATCAATGCCATGTTGACAAGTAACCAGCTCCATGCCGCATTTGCATGTAACCAGCTCCATGCCGTGTTCAAAACTAACCAGCTCCGTGCAGTGTTCACCTGTAACTATCTCCACGCCGAGTTCACCGGTAACCAGCTCGATGCCACATTCACCAGTAACCAGCTCCACTCCTCGTTCGCCAGTAACCAGCTCAGCGCCGTGTTTGCCAGTAACCAGCCGCGCACCGTTTTCACCAGTAACCAGCTCCACGCTGTGTTCACCAGTACCAAGCTCCGTGCCTTGTTGACCAATAACTAACTCCGTGCCATGTTTGCCAGTAAACAGCTACACGCCATGTTCACCAGAAAAAAGTTCCACTCCATTTTCACCAGTAAACAGCTCGACGCCATTTTCACCAGTAACCAGCTCCGTGCCGTGTTCGCCAACAACCAGCTCCACGCCTTCTTCGCCAGTAACCAGCTCCACACCATGTTCACCCATAACCAGGTCCATGCTGTGTTCACCACTCACAAACTCCATGCCGTGTTCGCCAGTAACCAGCGCCACAATCTGTTCACAAGAATCCAGCTCCATGCCGTGTTCACCAGTAACCAGCTCCATGCTCTCTTCACAAGTAACCAGCTACATGCTGTCTTCACCAGTAACCAACTCCACTCTGTGTACGCCATTAACCAGCTCCATGCTGAGGTCACGAGTAACCAGCTCCGCGCCGTGTTCTCCAGAAACCAGCTATATGCCGTATTCACCACTAACCAGCTCTGTGCCATGTTCACCAGTAACCAGCTCCACACCATGTTCTCCAGTAACCAGCTCAGTGCCGTGTTCTCCAGTAGCCAGCTCTGTGCCGTGTTCACCAGTAACCAGCTCAATGCCGTGTTCACCTGTAAACAGCTGCGTGCCGTGTTTGCAAGCAACCAGCTCCACACCGTGTTCACCAGTAACCAGGTGCACGCCACATTCGCCAGTAACCAGCTCCACGCCATGTTCACCAGTATCCAGCTCCATGCCGTGTTCACCAGTATCCAGCTCTGTGCCGTGTTCACCAGTTACCAGCTCCATGCCTTGTTCGCCAGTAATCAGCTCCACACCACGTTCACCTGTAACCAGCTCCATGCCACGTTCACCAGTAAACAGCTCCACACTGCATTCACCAGTAACCAGCTCCACGCCACGTTCACCAGTAATCAGCTGCACACCACGTTCACCTGTAACAAGCTCCATGCCATGTTCACTAGTAACCAGCTCCACGCCTCGTTTGCCAGTAACCAGCTCAGCGCCGTGTTTGCCAGTAACCTTCGCGCACTGTGTTCACCAGTAACCAGCTCCACGCTGTGTTCACCAGTACCCAGCTCCGTGCCTTGTTCACCAATAACCAGCTCCGTGCCATGTTTGCCAGTAACCAGCTACACGCCATGTTCACCAGCAAAAAGTTCCACTCCATGTTCACCAGTAAACAGCTCGACGCTGTGTTCACCAGTACCCAGATCCGTGCCGTGTTCACCCAGAACCAGCTTCACGCCTGCTTCGCCAGTAACCAGCTCCACACCGTGTTCACCAATAACAAGGTCCATGCCGTGTTCACCACTCACAAGCTCCATGCCGTGTTCGCCAGTAACCAGCGCCACACTCTCTTCACAAGTAACCAGCTCCATGCCGTCTTCACCAGTAACCAACTCCACTCTGTGTACGCCATTAACCAGCTCCATGCTGAGGTCACGAGTAACCAGCTCCGCACCGTGTTCTCCAGAAACCAGCTATATGCCATGTTCACCACTAACCAGCTCTGTGCCATGTTCACCAGTAACTAGCTCCACGCCATGTTCTCCAGTAACCAGCTCAGTGCCGTGTTCACCAGCAGCCAGCTCTGTGCTGTGTTCACCAGTAAAGAGCTCAATGCCGTGTTCATCTGTAAACAGCTGCGTGCCGTGTTCGCAAGCAACCAGTAACGAGCTCTGTGCAGTATTAAACAGTAACCAGGTCTGCGCCGCGTTCGCCAGTAACCAGCTCCATTGCCGTTTTCGCAATTAACCAGTTCCACACCTTGTTCACCAGTAACCAGCTCCACGCCATGTTCACCAGTAACCTGCTCCACGCCGTGTTCACCAGTAACCAGCTACATACTCTGTTGACCAGTAACCAGCTCCACGCTGTGTTCACCAGTTACCAGCTCCGTGCTCTGTTCACCAGTAACCAGCTCCACGCTGTGTTCACCATTAACTAGTTCCACACCATGTTCACCAGTAACCAGCACCACGCCATGCTCGCCAGTATTCAGCTCCATGCCGTGTTCACCAGTAACCAGCTCCGCGCCATGTTCTCCAGTAACCAGCGCTGTGCCGTGTTCACCAGTAACCAGCTCTGTGCCATGTTCACCAGAAACCAGCTCTGTGCCGTGTTCACCAGTAACCAGCTCTGTGCCATGTTCACCAGTAACCAGCGCTGTGCCGTTTTCACCTGTAACCAGCTCCGTGCCGTGTTCGCAAGCAACCAGCTCCACACCGTATTAACCAGTAACCAGCTCGACACCGTGTTCACCAGTAACTAGCTCCGCGCGATTATCACCAGTAACCAGATGCACACCGTGTTTGCCAGTAACCAGCTCCATGCCGCATTTGCCAATAACCAGCTCTACGCCGTCTTCACCAGTAACCAGCTTCATGCAGTGTTCACCAGTAACCAGCTCCACGCCGCATTTGCCAGTAACCAGCTACACACCACGTTCACCTGTAACCATCCCCATCCATTTTCAACATTAACCAGCTCCACGCCGCATTCACCAGTAAACAGCTCGACTCCACATTCATCAGTAATCAGCTCCACACCACGTTCCCCATTAACCAGGTGTGCGCCACTTTCGCCAGTAACCAGCTCCACGCCATGTTCACCAGTATCCAGCTCCGTGCCGTGTTTACCAGTATCCAGCTCTGTGCCGTGTTCACCAGTTACCAGCTCCATGCCTTGTTCGCCAGTAACCACCTACGCTCCATGTTCACCAGTAACCAGCTCCATGCCGCATTTGCCAGTAACCAGCTCCATGCCGTGTTCACCAGTAACCAGCTCCGCGCCGTGTTCACCAGTACCTAGCTCCACGCTGAGTTCACTGGTAACCAGCTCCATGCCACATTCTCCAGTAACCAGCTCCACACCGTGTTCACCAGTAACCATATCCACGCCACAGTTGCCACTAACCATCTCCTCACCACGTTCACCAGTAATCACCTGCACACCACCTTCACCTGTAACCAGCTCCATGCCACGTTCACCAGTAACCAGCTCCATGCCGCTTTCACCAGTAACCAGCTCGATGCCACATTCACCAGTAATCAGCTCCACGCCACATTCACCTGTAACCAGCTCCATGCCACGTTCACTAGTAACCATCTCCGTGCCGTCTTCACCAGTAACCAGCTCCACGCTCCGTTCACAAGTAACCAGCTCCATGCCATGTTCACCAGTAACCAACTCCACTCCGTGCTCGCCATTAACCAGCTCCATGCTGAGATCACCAGTAACCAGGTCCACGCCGTGTTGTCCAGTAACCAGCTATGTGCTGTGTTCACCAGTAACCAGCTTTTTGCCATGTTCACCAGTAACCAGCTCCGTGCCTTGTTCTCCAGTAACCAGCGCTGTGCCGTGTGCACCAGTAACCAGCTCTGTGCCGCGTTCACCAGTAACCAGCTCAGGGCCGTGTTCACCTGTAACCAGCTCCGTGCCGTGTTTGCAAGCAACCAGCTCCACACCGTGTTCACCAGTAACCAGCTCCACGCCCAGTTCACCAGTAACCAGCTCCACACTGTGCTCGCCAGTATTCAGCTCCATGCTGTGTTCACCAGTAACCAGCTCCGCGCCATGTTCTCCAGTACCAGCGCTGTGCCGTGTTCACCACTAACCACTTCTGTGCCGTGTTCACCATTAACCAGCTCTGTGCCATGTTCACCAGTAACCAGCTCAGCGCCATGTTCTCCAGTAACCAGCGCTGTGCCGTGTTCACCTGTAACCAGCTCCGTGCCGTGTTCGCATGCAACCAGCTCCACACTGTGTTAACCAGTTAACAGCTCCAGACTGTGTTCACCAGTAACAAAGCTCCGCGCCATGTTTGCCAGTAACCAGCTCCATGCCGCATTTGCCAATAACCAGCTCCACGCTGTCTTCAGCAGTAACCAGCTTCACGCCGTGTTCACCAGTAACCAGCTCCACGCCGCATTTGCCAGTAACCAGCTACACGCCAAATTCACCAGTAATGAGCTCCACACCACGTTCACCTGTAACCATCTCCATGCCACGTTCACCATAAACCTGCTCCACGCTGCATTCACCAGTAACCAGCTCGACTCCACGTTCACCAGTAATCAGCTCCACACCACGTTCACCTGTAAACTGCTCCATGCCACGTTCACTTGTAATCAGCTCCGTGCCTTGTTCACAAGTAACCATCTCCACGCTGTGTTCACAAGTATCCAGCTCCATTCCGTGTTCACCAGTAACCAGCTCCATGCTCTCTTCACAAGTAACCAGCTCCATGCCGTGTTCACCAGTAACCAGCTCCACGCTCCGCTCACAAGTATCCAGCTCCATTCTCTGTTCACCAGTAACCAGCTCCACGCTCTCTTCACAAGTAATCAGCTCCATGCCGTTTTCACCAGTAACCAACTCCACTCCGTGTTCGCCATTAACCAGCTCCATGCTGAGATTACCAGTAACCAGCACTGCGCCGTGTTCTCCAGTAACCAGCTATGTGCTGTGTTCACCAGTAACCAGCTCTGTGCCATGTTCACCAGTAACCAGCTCCGTGCCATGTTCACCTGTAACCAGCTCCATGCCGTGTTTGCAAGCAACCAGCTCCACACCATGTTCACCAGTAACCAGCTCCATGCCCAGTTCACCAGTAACCAGATCCACGCTGTGTTCACCAGTAACCAGCTCCATGCCTTGTTCACCAATATCCAGCTCCGTGCCATTTTTGCCAATAACCAGCTACACGCCATGTTCACCAGCAAAAAGTTCCACTCCATGTTCACCAGTAAACAGCTCGACGCCACGTTCACCAGTAACCAGCTCCCCGCCGCATTCACCAGTAACCAGCTCCACGCCTCGTTCGCCAGTAACCAGCTCAGTGCTGTGTTTGCCAGTAACCAGCCCCATGCTGTGTTCACCAGTACGCAGCTCCGTGCCTTGTTCTCCAATAACCAGCTCCGTGCCATGTTCGCAAGCAACAGCTCCACACCGTGTTAACCAGTAACCAGCTCCACACCGTGTTCACCAGTAACAAAGCTGCGCAGGGTGTTCGCCAGTAACCTACTGTGTGCCGTGTTTGACAGTAACCAGCTCCATGCTGCATTTGCCAATAACCAGCTCCACGCCATCTTCAGCAGTAACCGGCTTCAGCCGTGTTCAGCAGTAACCAGCTCCACGCCGCATTTGCCAGTAACCAGCTACACGCCACGTTCACCAGTAATGAGCTCCACACCACGTTCACCTGTAACCATCTCTATGCCACGTTCACCATAAACCAGCTACACGCCGCATTCACCAGTGACCAGCTCGACTCCACATTCACCAGTAATCAGCTCCACACCACGTTCAGCTTTAAACAGCTCCATGCCACGTTCGCTAGTAATCAGCTCAACGCCGTGTTCACCAGTAACCAGCTCCGTGCCATGTTCACAAGTAGCCAGCTGCACGCTGTGTTCACAAGTATCCAGCTCCATTCCGTGTTCACCAGTAACCAGCTCCACGCTCTCTTCACAAGTAACCAGCTCCATGCCATGTTCACCAGTAACCAGCTCCATGCCTTGTTCGCCATTAAACAGCTACGCCCCGTGTTCACCATTAACCAGTTCCGTGCTCTGCTCGCAAGTAAGCAGATCAACGCCATGTTCGCCAGTAACCAGCTCCATGCCACATTTGCATGTAACCAGCTCAATGCCGTGTTCACCAGTAACCAGCTCCGTGCAGTGTTCACCAGTAACTAGCTCCACGCCGAGTTCACCGGTAACCAGCTCCATGCCACATTCTCCAGTAACCAGCTCCACACCGTGTTCACCAGTAACCAGATCCACGCCACATCTGCCAGTAACCAGCTCCACGCCAACTTCACCAGTAATCTGCTCCACACCATGTTCACCTGTAACCAGCTCCATGCCACGTTCACCAGTAACCAGCTCCACACCGCGTTCACCAGTAACCAGCTACACGCCAAATTCACCAGTAATGAGCTCCACACCACGTTCACCTGTAACCATCTCCATGCCACGTTCACCATAAACCTGCTCCACGCTGCATTCACCAGTAACCAGCTCGACTCCACGTTCACCAGTAATCAGCTCCACACCACGTTCACCTGTAAACTGCTCCATGCCACGTTCACTTGTAATCAGCTCCGTGCCTTGTTCACAAGTAACCATCTCCACGCTGTGTTCACAAGTATCCAGCTCCATTCCGTGTTCACCAGTAACCAGCTCCATGCTCTCTTCACAAGTAACCAGCTCCATGCCGTGTTCACCAGTAACCAGCTCCACGCTCCGCTCACAAGTATCCAGCTCCATTCTCTGTTCACCAGTAACCAGCTCCACGCTCTCTTCACAAGTAATCAGCTCCATGCCGTTTTCACCAGTAACCAACTCCACTCCGTGTTCGCCATTAACCAGCTCCATGCTGAGATTACCAGTAACCAGCACTGCGCCGTGTTCTCCAGTAACCAGCTATGTGCTGTGTTCACCAGTAACCAGCTCTGTGCCATGTTCACCAGTAACCAGCTCCGTGCCGTGTTCACCTGTAACCAGCTCCATGCCGTGTTTGCAAGCAACCAGCTCCACACCATGTTCACCAGTAACCAGCTCCATGCCCAGTTCACCAGTAACCAGATCCACGCTGTGTTCACCAGTAACCAGCTCCATGCCTTGTTCACCAATATCCAGCTCCGTGCCATTTTTGCCAATAACCAGCTACACGCCATGTTCACCAGCAAAAAGTTCCACTCCATGTTCACCAGTAAACAGCTCGACGCCACGTTCACCAGTAACCAGCTCCCCGCCGCATTCACCAGTAACCAGCTCCACGCCTCGTTCGCCAGTAACCAGCTCAGTGCTGTGTTTGCCAGTAACCAGCCCCATGCTGTGTTCACCAGTACCCAGCTCCGTGCCTTGTTCTCCAATAACCAGCTCCGTGCCATGTTCGCAAGCAACAGCTCCACACCGTGTTAACCAGTAACCAGCTCCACACCGTGTTCACCAGTAACAAAGCTCCGCACGGTGTTCGCCAGTAACCTACTGTGTGCCGTGTTTGACAGTAACCAGCTCCATGCTGCATTTGCCAATAACCAGCTCCACGCCATCTTCAGCAGTAACCGGCTTCAGCCGTGTTCAGCAGTAACCAGCTCCACGCCGCATTTGCCAGTAACCAGCTACACGCCACGTTCACCAGTAATGAGCTCCACACCACGTTCACCTGTAACCATCTCTATGCCACGTTCACCATAAACCAGCTACACGCCGCATTCACCAGTGACCAGCTCGACTCCACATTCACCAGTAATCAGCTCCACACCACGTTCAGCTTTAAACAGCTCCATGCCACGTTCGCTAGTAATCAGCTCAACGCCGTGTTCACCAGTAACCAGCTCCGTGCCATGTTCACAAGTAGCCAGCTGCACGCTGTGTTCACAAGTATCCAGCTCCATTCCGTGTTCACCAGTAACCAGCTCCACACTCTCTTCACAAGTAACCAGCTCCATGCCGTGTTCACCAGTAACCAGCTCCATGCCTTGTTCGCCATTAAACAGCTACGCCCCGTGTTCACCATTAACCAGTTCCGTGCTCTGCTCGCAAGTAAGCAGATCAACGCCATGTTCGCCAGTAACCAGCTCCATGCCACATTTGCATGTAACCAGCTCAATGCCGTGTTCACCAGTAACCAGCTCCGTGCAGTGTTCACCAGTAACTAGCTCCACGCCGAGTTCACCGGTAACCAGCTCCATGCCACATTCTCCAGTAACCAACTCCACACCGTGTTCACCAGTAACCAGATCCACGCCACATCTGCCAGTAACCAGCTCCACGCCAACTTCACCAGTAATCTGCTCCACACCATGTTCACCTGTAACCAGCTCCATGCCACGTTCACCAGTAACCAGCTCCACACCGCGTTCACCAGTAACCAGCTCCATGCCACGTTCACCAGTAATCAGCTCCACACCACGTTCACCTATAACCAGCTCCACGCCGTGTTCGCCAGGAACCAGATCGGCGCCACGTTCACCAGTAACCAGCACCCCGCTGCATTCACGAGTAACCAGCTCCACGCCTCGTTCGCCAGTAACCAGCTCAGAGCTGTGTTTGCCAGTAACCTGCCGCATGCCGTGTTCACCAGTAACCAGCTCCACGCTGTGTTCACCAGTACCCAGCTCCGTGCCTTGTTCACCAATAACTAGCTCCGTGCCATGTTTGCCAGTAACCAGCTACACGCCATATTCACCAGCAAAAAGTTCCACTCCATGTTCACCAGTAAACAGCTCGACGCCATGTTCACCAGTCACCAGCTCCGTGCCGTGTTCGGCAATAACCAGCTCCACGCCTTCTTCGCCAGTAACCAGCTCCACACCGTGTTCACCCATAACAAGGTCCATGCCGTGTTCACCACTCACAAGCTCCATGCCGTTTTTGCCAGTAACCAGCGCCACACTCTGTTCACAAGAATCCAGCTCCATGCCGTGTTCACCAGTAACCAGCTCCACGGTCTCTTCACAAGTAACCAGCTCCATGCCGTGTTCACCAGCAACCAACTCCACTCCGTGAACGCCATTAACCAGCTCCATGCTGAGGTCACCAGTAACCAGCTCTGTGCCGTGTTCGCCAGTAACCAGCTCTGTGCCGTGTTCACCAGTAACCAGCTCAATGCCGTGTTCACCTGTAAACAGCTGCGTGCCGTGTTCACAAGCAACCAGCTCCACACCGTGTTCACCAGTAACCAGGTGCGCGCCACGTTCGCCAGTAACCAGCTCCACGCCGTGTTCACCAGTATCCAGCTCCATGCCATGTTCACCAGTATCCAGCTCCATGCCGTGTTCACCAGTTACCAGCTCCACGCCTTGTTCGCCAGTAACCAGCTACGCCCCGTGTTCACCATTAACCAGTTCCATGCTCTGCTGGCAAGTAACCAGATCAACGCCAATTTCGCCAGTAACCAGCTTCATGCCGCATTTGCCAGTAACCAGCTCCATGCCCTGTTCACCAGTAACCAGCTCCATGCCGTGTTCACCAGTTACTAGCTCCATGCTGAGTTCACCGATAATCAGCTCCATGCCGCATTCTCCAGTAACCAGCTCCACACTGTGTTCGCCAGTAACCAGATCCACGCCACATTTGCCAGTAACCAGCTCCATGCCACGTTCACCAGTAATCAGCTCCACAGCACGTTCACCTGTAACCAGCACCGTGCCACATTCACCAGTAACCAGCTCCACGCCGCGTTCACCAGTAACCAGATCGACGCCACATTCACCAGTAATCACCTCCACACCACGTTCACCAGTAACCAGCTCCGTGCCGTCTTCGCCAGGAACCAGCTCCACGCTCCGTTCACAAGTATCCAGCTCCATTCTATGTTCACCAGTAACCAGCTCCACGCTCTCTTCACATGTAACCAGCTCCATGCCGTGTTCACCAGTAACCAATTCCACTCCGTGCTCGCCATTAACCAGCTCCATGCTGAGATCACCAGTAACCAGGTCCACGCCGTGTTTCCAGTAACCAGCTATGTGCCGTGTTCACCAGTAACCAGCTCTTTGCCATGTTCACCAGTAACCAGCTCCGTGCCTTGTTCTCCAGTAACCAGCGCTGTGCCGTGTGCACCAGTAACCAGCTCTGTGCCGCATTCACCAGTAACCAGCTCAGGGCCGTGTTCACCAGTAACCAGCTCCACGCCCAGTTCACCAGTAACCAGCTCCACACTGTGCTCGCCAGTATTCAGCTCCATGCCGTGTTGACCAGTAACCAGCTCCGCGCCATGTTCTCCAGTACCAGCGCTGTGCCGTGTTCACCACTAACCACTTCTGTGCCGTGTTCACCATTAACCAGCTCTGTGCCATGTTCACCAGTAACCAGCTCAGCGCCATGTTTTCCAGTAACCAGCGCTGTGCCGTGTTCACCTGTAACCAGCTCCGTGCCGTGTTCGCATGCAACCAGCTCCACACTGTGTTAACCAGTTACCAGCTCCAGACTGTGTTCACCAGTAACAAAGCTCCGTGCCATGTTTGCCAGTAACCAGCTCCATGCCGCATTTGCCAATAACCAGCTCCACGCCGTCTTCAGAAGTAACCAGCTTCACGCCGTGTTCACCAGTAACCAGATCCACGCCGCATTTGCCAGTAACCAGCTACACGCCACGTTCACCAGTAATGAGCTCCACATCACGTTCACCTGTAACCATCTCCATGCCACGTTCACCATAAACCAGCTCCACGCCGCATTCACCAGTAACCAGCTTGACTCCACGTTCACCAGTAATCATCTCCACACCACGTTCACCTGTAAACAGCTCCATGCCACGTTCCCTAGTAATCAGCTCCGTGCCGTGTTCACAAGTAACCATCTCCACGCTGTGTTCACAAGTATCCAGCTCCATTCCGTGTTCACCTGTAACCCGCTCCACACTCTCTTCACAAGTTACCAGCTCCATGCCGTGTTCACCAGTAAACAGCTCCACGCTCCGTTCACAAGTATCCAGCTCCATTCTCTGTTCACCAGCAACCAGCTCCACGCTCTCTTCACAAGTAACCAACTCCATGCCTTGTTCACCAGTAACCAACTCCACTCCGTGTTCGCCATTAACCAGCTCCATGCTGAGATTACCAGTAACCAGCACTGCGCCGTGTTCTCCAGTAACCAGCTATGTGCCGTGTTCACCAGTAACCAGCTCCGCGCCTTGTTCTCCATTAACCAGCGTTGTGCCGTGTTCACCAGTAACCAGCTCTGTGCCGTGTTCACCAGTAACCAGCTCAGTGCCGTGTTCACCTGTAACCAGCTCCGTGCCGTGTTTACAAGCAACCAGCTCCACACCATGTGCACCAGTAACCAGCTCCATGCCCACTTCACCAGTAACCAGATCCACGCTGTGTTCACCAGTACCCAGCTCCGTGCCTTGTTCACCAATGATCAGCTCCGTGCCATGTTTGCCAGTAACCAGCTACACGCCATGTTCACCAGCAAAAAATTCCACTCCATGTTCACCAGTAAAAAGCTCGACGCCATGTTCACCAGTAACTAGCTCCGCGCCGTGTTCGCCAATAACCAGCTCCATGCCTTTTTCGCCAGTAACCAGCTCCACACCGTGTTCACCAATAACCAGGTCCATGCCGTGTTCACCACTCACAAGCTCCATGCCATGTTCGCCAGTAACCAGCGCCACACTCTGTTCACAAGAATCCAGCTCCGTGCCGTGTTCACCAGTAACCAACTCCACTCCGTGTACGCCGTTAACCAGCTCCATGCTGATGTCACCAGTAACCAGCTCCACGCCGTGTTCTCCAGAATCCAGCTATATGCCATGTTCACCACTAGCAGCTCTGTGCCATGTTCACCAGTAACCAGCACCATGCCATGTTCTCCAGTAACCAGCTCAGTGCCGTGTTCACCAGTAACCAGCTCTGTGCCATGTTCACCAGTAACCAGCTCAATGCCGTGTTCACCTGTAAACAGCTGCGTGCCGTGTTCGCAAGCAACCAGCTCCACACCGTGTTCACCAGTAACCAGGTGCGGGCCACGTTCGCCAGTAACCAGCTCCACGCCATGTTCACCAGTATCCAGCTCTGTGCCGTGTTCACCAGTATCCAGCTCTGTGCCGTGTTCACCAGTTACCAGCTCCACGCCTTGTTCGCCAGTAACCGGTTCCATGCTCTGCTGGCAAGTAACCAGATCAACGCCATGTTCGACAGTAACCAGCTCCATGCCGCATTTGCCAGTAACCAGCTCCGTGCCGTGTTCACCAGTAACCAGCTCCGTGCCGTGTTCACCAGTAACTAGCCCCACACAGTGTTCGCCAGTAACCAGATCCACGCCACATTTGCCAGTAACCAGCTCCACGCCACGTTCACCAGTAATCAGCTCCGCACCACATTGACCTGTAACCAGCTCCAGGTCATGTTCACCAGTAACGAGCTCCATGCCGCATTCACCAGTAACCAGCTCGATGCCACGTTCACCAGTAATCAGCTCCACACCACGTTCACCTGTAACCAGCTCCATGCCATGTTCACTAGTAACCATCTCCGTGCCATCTTCACCAGTAACCAGCTCCGTGCCGTCTTCGCCAGGAACCAGCTCCACACCGTGTTCACCAGTAACAATCTACATGCCGTGTTCACCAGTAACCAGCTCCACGCCTTGTTCGCCAGTAACCAGCTACGCCCCATGTTCACCATTAACCAGTTCCATGCTCTGCTCACCAGTAACAAGATCAACGCCATGTTCACAAGTAACCAGCTCCATGCCGCATTTGCATGTAACCAGCTCCATGCCGTGTTCAAAAGTAACCAGCTCCGTGCAGTGTTCACCAGTAACTAGCTCCACGCCGAGTTCACCGGTAACCAGCTCCATGTCACATTCTCCAGTAACCAGCTGCACACCATGTTCACCAGTAACTAGCTCCACGCCGAGTTCACCGGTAACTAGCTCCATGTCACATTCTCCAGTAACCAGCTGCACACCATGTTCACCAGTAACCAGCTCGATGCCACGTTCACCAGTAATCAGCTCCACACCACGTTCACCAGTAACCAACTCCGTGCCGTCTTCGCCAGGAACCAGCTCCACACCGTGTTCACCAGTAACAAGCTCCATGCCGTGTTCACCAGTAACCAGCTCCACGCTCCGTTCACAAGTATCCAGCTCCATTCTCTGTTCACCAGTAACCAGCTCCACGCTCTCTTCACATGTAACCAGCTCCGTGCCGTTTTCACCAGTAACCAACTCCACTCCGTGCTCGCCTCTAACCAGCTCCATGCTGAGATTACCAGTAACCAGGTCCATGCCGTGTTCTCCAGTAACCAGCTATGTGCCGTGTTCACCAGTAACCAGCTCTTTGCCATGTTCACCAGTAACCAGCTCCGTGCCTTGTTCTCCAGTAACCAGTGCTGTGCCGTGTGCACCAGTAACCAGCTCTGTGCTGCGTTCACCAGTAACCAGCTCAGGGCCGTGTTCACCTGTAACCAGCTCCGTGCCGTGTTTGCAAGCAACCATCTCCACACCGTGTTCACCAGTAACCAGCTCCATGCCCAGTTCACCAGTAACCAGCTCCACACTGTGCTCGCCAGTATTCAGCTCCATGCCGTGTTCACCAGTAACCAGCTCCGCGCCATGTTCTCCAGTACCAGCGCTGTGCCGTGTTCACCACTAACCACTTCTGTGCCGTGTTCACCATTAACCAGCTCTGTGCCATGTTCACCAGTAACCGGCTCAGCGCCATGTTCTCCAGTAACCAGCGCTGTGCCGTGTTCACCTGTAACCAGCTCCGTGCCGTGTTCGCATGCAACCAGCTCCACACTGTGTTAACCAGTTACCAGCTCCAGACTGTGTTCACCAGTAACAAAGCTCCGCGCCATGTTTGCCAGTAACCAGCTCCATGCCGCATTTGCCAATAACCAGCTCCACGCCGTCTTCAGCAGTAACCAGCTTCACGCCGTGCTCACCAGTAACCAGCTCCATGCCGCATTTGCCAGTAACCAGCTACACGCCACGTTCACCAGTAATGAGCTCCACATCACGTTCAGCTGTAACCATCTCCATGCCACGTTCACCATAAACCAGCTCCACGCCGCATTCACCAGTAACCAGCTCGACTCCACGTTCACCAGTAATCTGCTCCACACCATGTTCACCTGTAAACAGCTCCATGCCACGTTCCCTAGTAATCAGCTCCGTGCCGTGTTCACAAGTAACCATCTCCATGCTGTGTTCACAAGTATCCAGCTCCATTCCGTGTTCACCAGTTACCCGCTCCACACTCTCTTCACAAGTAACCAGCTCCATGTCGTGTTCACCAGTAAACAGCTCCACGCTCCGTTTACAAGTATCCAGCTCCATTCTCTGTTCACCAGTAACCAGCTCCACGCTCTCTTCACAAGTAACCAGCTCCATGCCTTGTTCACCAGTAACCAACTCCACTCCGTGTTCGCCATTAACCAGCTCCATGCTGATATTACCAGTAACCAGCACTGCGCCGTGTTCTCCAGTAACCAGCTATGTGCCGTGTTCACCAGTAACCAGCTCTGTGCCATGTTCACCAGTAACCAGCTCCGCGCCTTGTTCTCCATTAACCAGCGTTGTGCCGTGTTCACCAGTAACCAGCTCTGTGCCATGTTCACCAGTAACCAGCTCAGTGCCGTGTTCACCTGTAACCAGTTCCGTGCCGTGTTTGCAAGCAACCAGCTCCACACCATGTTCACCAGTAACCAGCTCCATGCCCAGTTCACCAGTAACCAGATCCACGCTGTGTTCACCAGTACACAGCTCCGTGCCTTGTTCACCAATGACCAGCTCCGTGCCATGTTTGCCAGTAACCAGCTACACGCCATGTTCACCAGCAAAAAGTTCCACTCCATGTTCACCATTAAAAAGCTCGACGCCATGTTCACCAGTAACTAGCTCCGTGCCGTGTTCGCCAATAACCAGCTCCATGCCTTCTTCGCCAGTAACCAGCTCCACACCACGTTCACCTATAACCAGGTCCATGCCATGTTCACCACTCACAAGCTCCATGCCATGTTCACCAGTAACCAGCGCCACACTCTGTTCACAAGAATCCAGCTCCATGCCGTGTTCACCAGTGACCAGCTCCACGCTCACTTCACAAGTAACCAGCTCCGTGCCGTGTTCACCAGTAACCAACTCCACTCCGTGTACGCCATTAACCAGCTCCATGCTGAGGTCACCAGTAACCAGCTCCACGCCGTGTTCTCCAGAATCCAGCTATATGGCATGTTCACCATTAAACAGCTCTGTGCCATGTTCACCATTAACCAGCACCATGCCTTGTTCGCCAGTAACCAGCTCTGTGCCGTGTTCACCAGTAACCAGCTCAATGCCGTGTTCACCTGTAAACAGCTGCGTGCCGTATTCGCAAGCAACCAGCTCCACACCGTGTTCACCAGTAACCAGGTGCAGGCCACGTTCGCCAGTAACCAGCTCCATGGCATGTTCACCAGTATCCAGCTCCGTGCCGTGTTCACCAGTATCCAGCTCTGTGCCGTGTTCACCAGTTACCAGCTCCACGCCTTGTTCGCCAGTAACCGGTTCCATGCTCTGCTGGCAAGTAACCAGATCAACGCCATGTTCGCCAGTAACCAGCTCCATGCCGCATTTGCCAGTAACCAGCTCCATGCCGTGTTCACCAGTAAACAGCTCCGTGCCGTGTTCACCAGTAACTAGCTCCACACAGTGTTTGCCAGTAACCAGATCCACGCCACATTTGCCAGTAACCAGCTCCACGCCACGTTCACCAGTAATCAGCTCCACACCACGTTGACCTGTAACCAGCTCCAGGTCATGTTCACAAGTAACCAGCTCCACGCCGCATTCACCAGTAACCAGCTCGATGCCACGTTCACCAGTAATCAGCTCCACACCACGTTCACCTGTATCCAGCTCCATGCCATGTTCACTAGTAACCATCTCCGTGCCATCTTCACCAGTAACCAGCCCCGTGCCGTCTTCGCCAGGAACCAGCTCCACACCGTGTTCACCAGTAACAAGCTACATGCCGTGTTCACCAGTTACCAGCTCCACGCCTTGTTCGCCAGTAACCAGCTACGCACCGTGTTTACCATTAACCAGTTCCACGCTCTGCTCACCAGTAACAAGATCAACGCCATGTTCACAAGTAACCAGCTCCATGCCGCATTTGCATGTAACCAGCTCCATGCCGTGTTCAAAAGTAACCAGCTCCGTGCAGTGTTCACCAGTAACTAGCTCCACGCCGAGTTCACCGGTAACCAGCTCCATGTCACATTCTCCAGTAACCAGCTGCACACCATGTTCACCAGTAACCAGCTCAACACCACGTTCACCAGTAATCAGCTCCACACCACGTTCACCAGTAACCAACTCCGTGCCGTCTTCACCAGGAACCAGCTCCACACCGTGTTCACCAGTAACAAGCTCCATGCCGTTTTACCAGTAACCAGCTCCACGCTCCGTTCACAAGTATCCAGCTCCATTCTCTGTTCACCAGTAACCAGCTCCACGCTCTCTTCACATGTAACCAGCTCCATGTCGTTTTCACCAGTAACCAACTCCACTCCGTGCTCGCCTCTAACCAGCTCCATGCTGAGATCACCAGTAACCAGGTCTATGCCGTGTTCTCCAGTAACCAGCTATGTGCCGTGTTCACCAGTAACCAGCTCTTTGCCATGTTCACCAGTAACCAGCTCCGTGCCTTGTTCTCCAGTAACCAGCGCTGTGCCGTGTGCACCAGTAACCAGCTCTGTGCTGCGTTCACCAGTAACCAGCTCAGGGCCGTGTTTGCAAGCAACCATCTCCACACCCTGTTCACCAGTAACCAGCTCCACGCCCAGTTCACCAGTAACCAGCTCCACACTGTGCTCTCCAGTATTCAGCTCCATGCCGTGTTCACCAGTAACCAGCTCCGCGCCATGTTCTCCAATACCAGCACTGTGCATGTTCACCACTAACCACTTCTGTGCCGTGTTCACCATTAACCAGCTCTGTGCCATGTTCACAAGTAACCGGCTCAGCGCCATGTTCTCCAGTAACCAGCGCTGTGCCATGTTCACCTGTAACCAGCTCCGTGCCGTGTTCGCATGCAACCAGCTCCACACTGTGTTAACCAGTTACCAGCTCCAGACTGTGTTCACCAGTAACAAAGCTCAGGGCCGTGTTCACCTGTAACCAGCTCCGTGCCGTGTTTGCAAGCATCCATCTCGACACCATGTTCACCAGTAACCAGCTCCACGCCCAGTTCACCAGTAACCAGCTCCACACTGTGCTCGCCAGTATTCAGCTCCATGCCGTGTTCACCAGTAACCAGCTCCGCGCCATGTTCTCCAGTACCAGTGCTGTGCCGTGTTCACCACTAACCACTTCTGTGCCGTGTTCACCATTAACCAGCTCTGTGCCATGTTCACCAGTAACCGGCTCAGCGCCATGTTTTCCAGTAACCAGCGCTGTGCCGTGTTCACCTGTAACCAGCTCCGTGCCGTGTTCGCATGCAACCAGCTCCACACTGTGTTAACCAGTTACCAGCTCCAGACTGTGTTCACCAGTAACAAAGCTCCGCGCCATGTTTGCCAGTAACCAGCTCCATGCCGCATTTGCCAATAACCAGCTCCACGCCGTCTTCAGCAGTAACCAGCTTCACACCGTGTTCACCAGTAACCAGCTCCACGCCGCATTTGCCAGTAACCAGCTACACGCCACGTTCACCAGTAATGAGCACCACATCACGTTCACCTGTAACCATCTCCATGCCACGTTCACCATAAACCAGCTCCACGCTGCATTCACCAGTAACCAGCTCGACTCCACGTTCACCAGTAATCAGCTCCACACCACGTTCACCTGTAAACAGCTCCATGCCACATTCCCTAGTAATCAGCTCCGTGCCGTGTTCACAAGTAACCATCTCCACGCTGTGTTCACAAGTATCCAGCTCCATTCCGTGTTCACCAGTAACCCGCTCCACACTCTCTTCACAAGTAACCAGCTCCATGCCGTGTTCACCAGTAAACAGCTCCACGCTCCATTCACAAGTATCCAGCTCCATTCTCTGTTCACCAGTAACCAGCTCCACGCTCTCTTCACAAGTAACCAGCTCCATGCCTTGTTCACCAGTAACCAACTCCACTCCGTGTTCGCCATTAACCAGCTCCATGCTGAGATTACCAGTAACCAGCACTGCACCGTGTTCTCCAGTAACCAGCTATGTGCCGTGTTCACCAGTAACCAGCTCTGTGCCATGTTCACCAGTAACCAGCTCCACGCCTTGTTCTCCATTAACCAGCGTTGTGCCGTGTTCACCAGTAACCAGCTCTGTGCCGTGTTCACAAGTAACCAGCTCAGTGCCGTTTTCACCTGTAAACAGCTCCGTGCCGTGTTTGCAAGCAACCAGCTCCACACCATGTTCACCAGTAACCAGCTCCATGCCCAGTTCACCAGTAACCAGATCCACGCTGTGTTCACCAGTACCCAGCTCCGTGCCTTGTTCACCAATGACCAGCTCCATGCCATGTTTGCCAGTAACCAGCTACACGCCATGTTCACCAGCAAAAAGTTCCACTCCATGTTCACCAGTAAAAAGCTCGACGCCATGTTCACAAGTAACTAGCTCCGTGCCGTGTTCGCCAATAACCAGCTCCATGCCTTCTTCGCCAGTAACCAGCTCCACACCGTGTTCACCAATAACCAGGTCCATGCCGTGTTCACCACTCACAAGCTCCATGCCATGTTCGCCAGTAACCAGCGCCACACTCTGTTCACAAGAATCCAGCTCCATGCCGTGTTCACCAGTGACCAGCTCCACGCTCACTTCACAAGTAACCAGCTCCGTGCCATGTTCACCAGTAACCAACTCCACTCCGTGTACGCCATTAACCAGCTCCATGCTGAGGTCACCAGTAACCAGCTCCACGCCGTGTTCTCCAGAATCCAGCTATATGCCATGTTCACCACTAAACAGCTCTGTGCCATGTTCACCAGTAACCAGCACCATGCCATGTTCTCCAGTATCCAGCTCAGTGCCGTGTTCACCTTTAAACAGCTGCGTGCCGTGTTCGCAAGCAACCAGCTCCACACCGTGTTCACCAGTAACCAGGTGCGGGCCACGTTCACCAGTATCCAGCTCCGTGCCGTGTTCACCAGTATCCAGCTCTGTGCCGTGTTCACCAGTTACCAGCTCCACGCCTTGTTCGCCAGTAACCGGTTCCATGCTCTGCTGGCAAGTAACGAGATCAACGCCATGTTCGCCAGTAACCAGCTCCATGCCACATTTGCCAGTAACCAGCTCCATGCCGTGTTCACCAGTAACCAGCTCCGTGCCGTGTTCACCAGTAACTAGCTCCACACAGTGTTTGCCAGTAACCAGATCCACGCCACATTTGCCAGTAACCAGCTCCACGCCACGTTCACCAGTAATCAGCTCCACACCACGTTGACCTGTAACCAGCTCCAGGTCATGTTCACCAGTAACCAGCTCCACGCCGCATTCACCAGTAACCAGCTCGATGCCACGTTCACCAGTAATCAGCTCCACACCACGTTCACCTGTAACCAGCTCCATGCCATGTTCACTAGTAACTATCTCCGTGCCATCTTCACCAGTAACCAGCTCCGTGCCGTCTTCGCCAGGAACCAGCTCCACACCGTGTTCACCAGTAACAAGCTACATGCCGTGTTCACCAGTTACCAGCTCCACGCCTTGTTCGCCAGTAACCAGCTACGCCCCGTGTTCACCATTAACCAGTTCCACGCTCTGCTCACCAGTAACAAGATCAATGCCATGTTCACAAGTAACCAGCTCCATGCTGCATTTGCATGTAACCAGCTCCATGCCGTGTTCAAAAGTAACCAGCTCCGTGCAGTGTTCACCAGTAACTAGCTCCACGCCGAGTTCACCGGTAACCAGCTCCATGTCACATTCTCCAGTAACCAGCTGCACACCATGTTCACCAGTAACTAGCTCCACGCCGAGTTCACCGGTAACCAGCTCCATGTCACATTCTCCAGTAACCAGCTGCACACCATGTTCACCAGTAACCAGCTCGACGCACGTTCACCAGTAATCAGCTCCACACCACGTTCACCAGTAACCAACTCCGTGCTGTCTTCGCCAGGAACCAGCTCCACACCGTGTTCACCAGTAACAAGCTCCATGCCGTGTTCACCAGTAACCAGCTCCACGCTCCGTTCACAAGTATCCAGCTCCATTCTCTGTTCACCAGTAACCAGTTCCACGCTCTCTTCACATGTAACCAGCTCCATGCCGTTTTCACCAGTAACCAACTCCACTCCGTGCTCACCTCTAACCAACTCCATGCTGAGATCACCAGTAACCAGCTCCGTGCCTTGTTCTCCAGTAACCAGCGCTGTGCCGTGTTCACCAGTAACCAGCTCTGTGCTGCGTTCACCAGTAACCAGCTCAGGGCCGTGTTCACCTGTAACCAGCTCCGTGCCATGTTTGCAAACAACCATCTCCACACCGTGTTCACCAGTAACCAGCTCCACACTGTGCTCGCCAGTATTCAATCCATGCCGTGTTCACCAGTAACCAGCTCCGCGCCATGTTCTCCAGTACCAGCGCTGTGCGTGTTCACCACTAACCACTTCTGTGCCGTGTTCACCATTAACCAGCTCTGTGCCATGTTCACCAGTAACCGGCTCAGCGCCATGTTCTCCAGTAACCAGCGCTGTGCCGTGTTCACCTGTAACCAGCTCCGTGCCGTGTTCGCATGCAACCAGCTCCACACTGTGTTAACCAGTTACCAGCTCCAGACTGTGTTCACCAGTAACAAAGCTCCGCGCCGTGTTTGCCAGTAACCAGCACCATGCCGCATTTGCCAATAACCAGCTCCACGCCGTCTTCAGCAGTGACCAGCTTCATGCCGTGTTCACCAGTAACCAGCTCCATGCCACATTTGCCAGTAACCAGCTACACGCCACGTTCACCTGTAACCATCTCCATGCCACGTTCACCATAAACCAGCTCCACGCCACATTCACCAGTAACCAGCTCGACTCCACGTTCACCAGTAATCAGCTCCACACCACGTTCACCTGTAAACTGCTCCATGCCACGTTCACTTGTAATCAGCTCCGTGCCGTGTTCACAAGTAACCATCTCCATTCCGTGTTCACCAGTAACCAGCTCCACGCTCTCTTCACAAGTAACCAGCTCCATGCCGTGTTCACTAGTAACAAGCTCCACGCTCCGTTCACAAGTATCCAGCTCCATTCTCTGTTCACCAGTAACCAGCTCCACGCTCTCTTCACAAGTAACCAGCTCCATGCCGTGTTCACCAGTAACCAACTCCATTCCGTGTTCGCCATTAACCAGCTCCATGCTGCGATTTCCAGTAACCAGCACTGCGCCGTGTTCTCCAGTAACCAGCTATGTGCCGTGTTCACCAGTAACCTGCTCCGTGCCATGTTCACCAGTAACCAGCTCCGTGCCTTGTTCTCCAGTAACCAGCGCTGTGCCGTGTTTTCCAGTAACCAGCTCAGTGCCGGGTTCACCTGTAACCAGCTCCATGCCGTGTTTGCAAGCAACCAGCTCCACACCATGTTCACCAGTAACCAGCTCCATGCCCAGTTCACCAGTAACCAGATCCACGCTGTGTTCACCAGTACCCAGCTCCGTGCCTTGTTCACCAATAACCAGCTCCGTGACATGTTTGCCAATAACCAGCTACACGGCATGTTCACCAGCAAAAAGTTCCACTCCATGTTCACCAGTAAACAGCTCGACGCCACGTTCACCAGTAACCAGCTCCCCGCCGCATTCACCAGTAACCAGCTCCACGCCTCCTTCGCCAGTAACCAGCTCAGCGCTGTGTTTGCCAGTAACCAGCCGCGCGCCGTGTTCACCAGTTACCAGCCCAATGCTGTGTTCACCAGTACCCAGCTCCGAGACTTGTTCACCAATAACCAGCTCCGTGCCATGTTCGCAAGCAACAGCTCCACACCATGTTCACCAGTAACAAAGCTCCGCGCCGTGTTTGCCAGTAACCTACTGCGCGCCGTGTTTGACAGTAACCAGCTCCATGCCGCATTTGCCAATAACCTGCTCCACACCATCTTCAGCAGTAACCAGCTTCACACCGTATTCACCAGTAACCAGCTCCATGCCGCATTTGCCAGTAACCAGCTACACGCCACGTTCACCAGTAATGAGCTCCACACCACGTTCACCTGTAACCATCTCTATGCCACGTTCACCATAAACCAGCTCCACGCCGCATTCACCAGTAACCAGCTCGACTCCACATTCACCAGCAATCAGCTCCAACCACGTTCACCTGTAAACAGCTCCATGCCACGTTCGCTAGTAATCAGCTCCGCGCTTTGTTCACCTGTAACCAGCTCCGTGCCTTGTTCACAAGTAACCAGCTACACGCTGTGTTCACAAGTATCCAGCTCCATTCCGTGTTCACCAGTAACCAGCTCCACGCTCTCTTCACAAGTAACCAGCTCCATGCCGTGTTCACCAGTAACCAGCTCCATGCCTTGTTCGCCTGTAACCAGCTACGCCCCGTGTTCACCATTAACTAGCTCCACGCTGAGTTCACCGGTAACCAGCTCCATGCCACGTTCTCCAGTAAACAGCTCCACACCGTGTTCACCAGTAATCGGCTCCACGCCGAGTTCACCGGTAATCAGCTCCATGCCGCATTCTCCAGTAACCAGCTCCACACTGTGTTCGCCAGTAACCAGATCCACGCCACATTTGCCAGTAACCAGCTCCACGCCACGTTCAGCAGTAATCAGCTCCACACCATGTTCACCTGTAACCAGAACCGTGCCACATTCACCAGTAACCAGCTCCACGCCGCGTTCACCAGTAACCAGCTCAACGCCACGTTCACCAGTAATCAGCTCCACACCACATTCACCATTAACCAGCTCCGTGCCTTCTTCATCAGGAACCAGCTCCACACCGTGTTCACCAGTATCCAGCTCCATTCTCTATTCACCAGTAACCAGCTCCACGCTCTCTTCACATGTAACCAGCTCCATGCCATGTTCACCAGTAACCAACTCCACTCCGTGCTCGCCATTAACCAGCTCCATACTGAG
Source organism: Isurus oxyrinchus (assembly GCA_026770705.1). Lineage (NCBI taxonomy): Eukaryota > Metazoa > Chordata > Chondrichthyes > Lamniformes > Lamnidae > Isurus > Isurus oxyrinchus. The sequence continues at coordinate 1,837,017 of JANJGN010000014.1, read as the reverse complement.
ATCACCAGTAACCAGGTCCACGCCGTGTTGTCCAGTAACCAGCTATGTGCTGTGTTCACCAGTAACCAGCTCTTTGCCATGTTCACCAGTAACCAGCTCCGTGCCTTGTTCTCCAGTAACCAGCGCTGTGCCGTGTTCACCAGTAACCAGCTCTGTGCCCCGTTCACCAGTATCCAGCTCAGGGCCGTGTTCACCTGTAACCAGCTCCGTGCCGTGTTTGCAAGCAACCATCTCCACACCGTGTTCGCCAGTAACCTGCTGCGCGCCGTGTTTGCCAGTAACCAGCTCCATGCCGCATTTGCCAATAACCAGCTCCACGCCGTCTTCAGCAGTAACCAGCTTCACGCCGTGTTCACCAGTAACCAGCTCCACGCCGCATTTGCCAGTAACCAGCTACACGCCACGTTCACCAGTAATGAGCTCCACACCACGTTCACCTGTAACCATCTCTATGCCACGTTCACCATAAACCAGCTCCACGCCGCATTCACCAGTAACCAGCTCGACTCCACATTCACCAGTAATCAGCTCCACACCACGTTCACCAATGAACAGCTTCATGCCACGTTCACTAGTAATCAGCTCCACGCCGTGTTCACCAGTAACCAGCTCCGTGCCATGTTCACAAGTAACCTGCTCCACGCTGTGATCCCAAGTGTCCAGCTCCATTCCGTGTTCACCAGTAACCAGCTCCATGCTCTCTTCACAAGTAACCAGCTCCATGCCGTGTTCACCAGTAACCAGCTCAATGCCTTGTTCGCCAGTAACCAGCTACGCCCCGTGTTCACCATTAACCAGTTCCGTGCTCTGCTCGCAAGTAAGCAGTTCAATGCCATGTTCACCAGTAACCAGCTCCATGCCACATTTGCATGTAACCAGCTCCATCCCGTGTTCACCAGTAACCAGCTCCATGCAGTGTTCACCAGTAACCAGATCCACGCCGAGTTCACCGGTAACCAGCTCCATGCCACATTCTCCAGTAACCAGCTCCACACCGTGTTCAGCAGTAACCAGATCCACGCCACATTTGCCAGTAACCAGCTCCACGCCAACTTCACCAGTAATCAGCTCCACACCATGTTCACCTGTAACCAGCTCCATGCCACGTTCACCAGTAACCAGCTCCATGCCATGTTCACCAGTAATCAGCTCCACACCACGTTCACCTGTAACCAGCTCCACGCCGTGTTCGCCAGGAACCAGATCGGTGCAATGTTCACCAGTAACCAGCTCCCCGCCGCATTCACCAGTAAACAGCTCCATGTCTCGTTCGCCAGTAAGAAGCTCAGCGCTGTGTTTGCCAGTAACCAGCCGCGAGCCGTGTTCACCAGTAACCAGCTCCACGCTGTGTTCACCAGTACCCAGCTCCGTACCTTGTTCACCAATAACCAGCTGCGTGCCATGTTTGCCAGTAACCAGCTACACGCCATATTCACCAGCAAAAAGTTCCACTCCATGTTCACCAGTAAACAGCTCGACGCCATGTTCACCAGTCACCAGCTCCGTGCCGTTTTCGGCAATAACCAGCTCCACGCCTTCTTCGCCAGTAACCAGCTACACACCGTGTTCACCTATAACCAGGTCCATGCCGTGTTCACCACTCACAAGCTCCATGCCGTATTTTCCAGTAATCAGCGCCACACTCTGTTCACAAGAATCCAGCTCCATGCCATGTTCACCAGTAACCAGCTCCACGCTCTCTTCACAAGTAACCATTTCCATGCCGTGTTCACCAGTAACCAACTCCACTCCATGTACGCCATTAACCAGCTCCATGCTGAGGTCACCAGTAACCAGCTCCGTGCCGTGTTCTCCAGAAACCAGCTATATGCCGTGTTCACCACTAACCAGCTCTGTGCCATGTTCACCAGTAACCAGCTCCACGCCATGTTCTCCAGTAACCAGCTCAGTGCCGTGTTCGCCAGTAACCAGCTCTGTGCCGTGTTCACAAGCAACCAGCTCCACACCGTGTTCACCAGTAACCAGGTGCGTGCCACGTTCGCCAGTAACCAGCTCCACGCCGTGTTCACCAGTATCCAGCTCCATGCCGTGTTCACAAGTATCCAGCTCCGTGCCATGTTCACCAGTTACCAGCTCCACGCCTTGTTCGCCAGTAACCAGCTACGCCCCGTGTTCACCATTAACCAGTTCCATGCTCTGCTGGCAAGTAACCAGATCAACGCCATGTTCACCAGTAACCAGCTCCATGCCGCATTTGCCAGTAACCAGCTCCATGCCCTGTTCACCAGTTACCAGCTCCGTGCCGTGTTCACCAGTAACTAGCTCCACGCTGAGTTCACCGGTAACCAGCTCCATGCCACATTCTGCAGTAAACAGCTCCACACCGTGTTCACCAGTAACCAGCTCCACGCCGAGTTCACCGGTAATCAGCTCCATGCCACATTCTCCAGTAACCAGCTCCACACTGTGTTCGCCAGTAACCAGATCCATGCCACATTTGCCAGTAACCAGCTCCACGCCACGTTCACCAGTAATCAGCTCAACACCACGTTCACCTGTAACCAGCACCGTGCCACATTCACCAGTAACCAGCTCCATGCCACATTCTCCAGTAACCAGCTCGACGCCACGTTCACCAGTAATCAGCTCCACACCACGTTCACCTGTAACCAGCACCGTGCCACATTCACCAGTAACCAGCTCCACGCCGCGTTCACCAGTAACCAGCTCAACGCCACGTTCACCAGTAATCAGCTCCACACCACATTCACCATTAACCAGCTCCGTGCCTTCTTCATCAGGAACCAGCTCCACACCGTGTTCACCAGAAACAAGCTCCATGCCGTGTTCACCAGTAACCAGCTCCACGCTCCGTTCACAAGTATCCAGCTCCATTCTCTGTTCACCAGTAACCAGCTCCACGCTCTCTTCACATGTAACCAGCTCCATGCTGTGTTCACCAGTAACCAACTCCACTCCGTGCTCGCCATTAACCAGCTCCATACTGAGATCACCAGTAACCAGGTCCACGCCGTGTTCTCCAGTAACCAGCTCTGTGCTGTGTTCACCAGTAACCAGCTCTTTGCCATGTTCACCAGTAACCAGCTCCGTGCCTTGTTCTCCAGTAACCAGCGCTGTGCCGTGTTCACCAGTAACCAGCTCTGTGCCGCGTTCACCAGTAACCAGCTCTGGGCCGTGTTCACCTGTAACCAGCTCCGTGCCGTGTTTGCAAGCAACCATCTCCACACCGTGTTAACCAGTAACCAGCTCCACGCCCAGTTCACCAGTAACCAGCTCCACACTGTGCTCGCCAGTATTCAGCTCCATGCCGTGTTCACCAGTAACCAGCTCAGCGCCATGTTCTCCAGTAACCAGCGCTGTGCTGTTTTCACCTGTAACCAGCTCCGTGCCGTGTTCGCATGCAACCAGCTGCACACTGTGTTAACCAGTTAACAGCTCCACACTGTGTTCACCAGTAACAAAGCTCCGCGCCGTGTTCGCCAGTAACCTGCTGCGCGCCGTGTTTGCCAGTAACCAGCTCCATGCCGCATTTGCCAATAACCAGTTTCACGCCGTCTTCAGCAGTAACCAGCTTCACGCCGTGTTCACCAATAACCAGCTCCACGCCACATTTGCCAGTAACCAGCTACATGCCACGTTCACCAGTAATGAGCTCCACACCACGTTCACCTGTAACCATCTCTATGCCACGTTAACCATAAACCAGCTCCACGCCGCATTCACCAGTAACCAGCTCGACTCCACATTCACCAGTAATCAGCTCCACACCACGTTCACCTGTGAACAGCTTCATGCCACGTTCACTAGTAATCAGCTCCACGCCGTGTTCACCAGTACCCAGCTCCGTGCCATGTTCACAAGTAACCTGCTCCACGCTGTGTTCCCAAGTGTCCAGCTCCATTCCGTGTTCACCAGTAACCAGCTCCATGCTCTCTTCACAAGTAACCAGCTGCATGCCGTGTTCACCAGTAACCAGATCCATGCCTTGTTCGCCAGTAACCAGCTACGCCCCGTGTTCACCATTAACCAGTTCCGTGCTCTGCTCGCAAGTAAGCAGATCAACGCCATGTTCGCCAGCAACCAGCTCCATGCCACATTTGCATGTAACCAGCTCCATCCCGTGTTCACCAGTAACCAGCTCCGTGCAGTGTTCACCAGTAACCAGATCCACGCCACATTCTCCAGTAACCAGCTCCACACCGTCTTCAGCAGTAACCAGATCCACGCCACATTTGCCAGGAACCAGCTCCACGCAAGCTTCACCAGTAATCAGCTCCACACCATGTTCACCTGTAACCAGCTCCACGCCGCATTCACGAGTAACCAGCTCGACTCCACATTCACCAGTAATCAGCTCCACACCACATTCACCTGTGAACAGCTTCATGCCACGTTCACTAGTAATCAGCTCCACGCCGTGTTCACCAGTACCCAGCTCCGTGCTATGTTCACAAGTAACCTGCTCCACGCTGTGTTCCCAAGTGTCCAGCTCCATTCCGTGTTCACCAGTAACCAGCTCCATGCTCTCTTCACAAGTAACCAGCTGCATGCCGTGTTCACCAGTAACCAGATCCATGCCTTGTTCGCCAGTAACCAGCTACGCCCCGTGTTCACCATTAACCAGTTCCGTGCTCTGCTCGCAAGTAAGCAGATCAACGCCATGTTCGCCAGCAACCAGCTCCATGCCACATTTGCATGTAACCAGCTCCATCCCGTGTTCACCAGTAACAAGCTCCGTGCAGTGTTCACCAGTAACCAGATCCACGCCGAGTTCACCGGTAACCAGCTCCATGCCACATTCTCCAGTAACCAGCTCCACACCGTGTTCAGCAGTAACCAGATCCACGCCACATTTGCCAGTAACCAGCTCCACGCAAATTTCACCAGTAATCAGCTCCACACCATGTTCACCTGTAACCAGCTCCATGCCACGTTCACCAGTAACCAGCTCCACGCCATGTTCACCAGTAATCAGCTACACACCACGTTCACCTGTAACCAGCTCCACGCCGTGTTCGCCAGCAACCAGATCGGCGCCACGTTCACCAGTAACCAGCTCCCTGCCACATTCACCAGTAAACAGCTCCACGTCTCGTTCGCCAGTAACCAGCTCAGCGCTGTGTTTGCCAGTAACCAGCCGCGAGCCATGTTCACCAGTAACCAGCTCCACGCTGTGTTCACCAGTACCCAGCTCCGTGCCTTGTTCACCAATAACCAGCTCCGTGCCATGTTTGCCAGTAACCAGCTACACGCCATATTCACCAGCAAAAAGTTCCACTCCATGTTCACCAGTAAACAGCTCGACGCCATGTTCACCAGTAACCAGCTCCGTGCCATGTTCGGCAATAACCAGCTCCACGCCTTCTTCGCCAGTAACCAGCTCCACACCGTGTTCACCTATAACCAGGTCCATGCCGTGTTCACCACTCACAAGCTCCATGCCGTTTTTGCCAGTAATCAGCGCCACACTCTGTTCACAAGAATCCAGCTCCATGCCGTGTTCACCAGTAACCAGCTCCACGCTCTCTTCACAAGTAACCAGCTCCATGCCGTGTTCACCAGTAACCAACTCCACTCCGTGTACGCCATTAACCAGCTCCATGCCGAGGTCACCAGTAACCAGCTCTGTGCCGTGTTCTCCAGAAACCAGCTATATGCCGTGTTCACCACTAACCAGCTCTGTGCCATGTTCACCAGTAACCAGCTCCACGCCATGTTCTCCAGTAACCAGCTCAGTGCCGTGTTCGCCAGTAACCAGCTCTGTGCCGTGTTCACAAGCAACCAGCTCCACACCGTGTTCACCAGTAACCAGGTGCGCGCCATGTTCGCCAGTAACCAGCTCCACGCCGTGTTCAACAGTATCCAGCTCCATGCCGTGTTCACCATTATCCAGCTCCGTGCCATGTTCACCAGTTACCAGCTCCACGCCTTGTTCGCCAGTAACCAGCTACGCCCCGTGTTCACCAGTAACCAGTTCCATGCTCTGCTGGCAAGTAACCAGATCAACGCCATGTTCGCCAGTAACCAGCTCCATGCCGCATTTGCCAGTAACCAGCTCCATGCCCTGTTCACCAGTTACCTTCTCCGTGCCGTGTTCACCAGTAACTAGCTCCACGCTGAGTTCACCGGTAACCAGCTCCATGCCACATTCTGCATTAAACAGCTCCACACCGTGTTCACCAATAACCAGCTCCACGCCGAGTTCACCGGTAATCAGCTCCATGCCGCATTCTCCAGTAACCAGCTCCACACTGTGTTCGCCAGTAACCAGATCCACGCCACATTTGCCAGTAACCAGCTCCACACCACCTTCACCAGTAATCAGCTCCACACCATGTTCACCAGTAACCAGCACCGTGCCATATTCACCAGTAACCAGCTCCACGCCGCGTTCACCAGTAACCAGCTCGACGCCACGTTCACCAGTAATCAGCTCCACACCACGTTCACCAGTAACCAGCTCTGTGCCGTCTTCGCCAGGAACCAGCTCCACACCGTGTTCACCAGTAACAAGCTCCATGCCGTGTTCACCAGTAACCAGCTCCACGCTCCGTTCACAAGTATCCAGCTCCATTCTCTGTTCACCAGTAACCAGCTGCACGCTCTCTTCACATGTAACCAGCTCCATGCCGTGTTCACCAGTAACCAACTCCACTCCGTGCTCGCTATTAACCAGCTCCAAGCTGAGATCACCAGTAACCAGGTCCACGCCGTGTTCTCCAGTAACCAGCTATGTGCCGTGTTCACCAGTAACCAGCTCTTTGCCATGTTCACCAGTAACCAGCTCCGTGCCTTGTTCTCCAGTAACCAGCGCTGTGCCGTGTTCACCAGTAACCAGCTCTGTGCCGCGTTCACCAGTAACCAGCTCAGGGCCGTGTTCACCTGTAACCAGCCCCGTGCCATGTTTGCAAGCAACCAGCTCCACACCGTGTTCACCAGTAACCAGCTCCACGCCCAGTTCACCAGTAACCAGCTCCACACTGTGCTCGCCAGTATTCAGCTCCATGCCGTGTTCACCAGTAACCAGCTCCGCGCCATGTTCTCCAGTACCAGCGCTGTGCCGTGTTCACCACTAACCACTTCTGTGCCGTGTTCACCATTAACCAGCTCTGTGCCATGTTCACCAGTAACTAGCTCAGCGCCATTTTCTCCAGTAACCAGCGCTGTGCTGTGTTCACCTGTAACCAGCTCCGTGCCGTGTTCGCATGCAACCAGCTCCACACTGTGTTAACCAGTTAACAGCTCCACACTGTGTTCACCAGTAACAAAGCTCCGCGCCGTGTTCGCCAGTAACCTGCTGCGCGCCGTGTTTGCCAGTAACCAGCTCCATGCCGCATTTGCCAATAACCAGCTCCACGCCGTTTTCAGCAGTAACCAGCTTCACGCCGTGTTCACCAGTAACCAGCTCCACGCCGCATTTGCCGGTAACCAGCTACACGCCACGTTCACCAGTAATGAGCTCCACACCACATTCACCTGTAACCATCTCCATGCCACGTTCACCATAAACCAGCTCCACGCTGCTTTCACCAGTAACCATCTCGACTCCACGTTCACCAGTAATCAGCTCCACACCATGTTCACCTGTAAACAGCTCCATGCAACGTTCCCTAGTAATCAGCTCCGTGCCGTGTTCACAAGTATCCATCTCCACGCTGTGTTCACAAGTATCCAGCTCCATTCCGTGTTCACCAGTAACCAGCTCCACTCTCTCTTCACAAGTAACCAGCTCCATGCCCTGTTCACCAGTAAACAGCTCCACGCTCCGTTCACAAGTATCCAGCTCCATTCTCTGTTCACCAGTAACCAGCTCCACGCTCTCTTCACAAGTAACCAGCTCCATGCCTTGTTCACCAGTAACCAACTCCACTCCATGTTCGCCATTAACCAGCTCCATGCTGAGATTACCAGTAACCAGCACTGCGCCGTGTTCTCCAGTAACCATCTATGTGCCGTGTTCACCGGTAACTAGCTCTGGGCCATGTTCACCAGTAACCAGCTCCGTGCCTTGTTCTCCAGTAACCAGCGCTGTGCCGTGTTCACCAGGAACCAGCTCTGTGCCGTGTTCACCAGTAACAAGCTCAGTGCCGTGTTCACCTGTAACCAGCTCCGTGCCGTGTTTGCAAGCAACCAGCTCCACACCATGTTCACCGGTAACCAGCTCCATGCCCAGTTCACCAGTAACCAGATCCACGCTGTGTTCGCCAGTACCCAGCTCCGTGCCTTGTTCACCAATAACTAGCTCCATGCCATGTTTGCCAGTAACCAGCTACATGCCATGTTCACCAGCAAAAAGTTCCACTCCATGTTCACCAGTAAAAAGCTCGACGCCATGTTCACCAATAACCAGGTCCATGCCGTGTTCACCACTCACAAGCTCCATGCCAAGTTCGCCAGTAACCAGCGCCACACTCTGTTCACAAGAATCCAGCTCCATGCCGTGTTCACCAGTGACCAGCTCCACGCTCACTTCACAAATAACCAGCTCCGTGCCGTGTTCACCAGTAACCAACTCCACTCCGTGTACGCCATTAACCAGCTCCATGCTGAGGTCACGAGTAACCAGCTCCACGCCGTGTTCTCCAGAATCTAGCTATATGCCATGTTCACCACTGACCAGCTCTTTGCCATGTTCACCAGTAACCAGCTCCATGCCATGTTCTGCAGTAACCAGCTCAGTGCCGTGTTCGCCAGTAACCAGCTCAGTGCCGTGTTCACCAGTAACCAGCTCAATGCCTTATTCACCTGTAAACAGCTGCGTGCCGTGTTCGCAAGCAACCAGCTCCACACCGTGTTCACCAGTAACCAGTTGCGGGCCACGTTCGCCAGTAACCAGCTCCACGCCATGTTCACCAGTATCCAGCTCCGTGCCGTGTTCACCAGTATCCAGCTCTGTGCCGTGTTCACCAGTTACCAGCTCCACGCCTTGTTCGCCAGTAACCGGTTCCATGCTCTGCTGGCAAGTAACCAGATCAACGCCATGTTCGCCAGTAACCAGTTCCATGCCGCATTTGCCAGTAACCAGCTCCATGCCGTGTTCACCAGTAACCAGCTCCGTGCCGTGTTCACCAGTAACTAGCTCCACACAGTGTTCGCCAGTAACCAGATCCACGCCACATTTGCCAGTAACCAGCTCCACGCCACGTTCACCAGTAATCAGCTCCACACCACGTTGACCTGTAACCAGCTCCAGGTCATGTTCACCAGTAACCAGCTCCACGCCGCATTCACCAGAAACCAGCTCGATGCCACGTTCACCAGTAATCAGCTCCACACCACGTTCACCTGTAACCAGCTCCATGCCATGTACACTAGTAACCATCTCCGTGCCATCTTCACCAGTAACTAGCTCCGTGCCGTCTTCGCCAGGCACCAGCTCCACACCGTGTTCACCAGTAACAAGCTACATGCCGTGTTCACCAGTAACAAGCTCCACGCCTTGTTCGCCAGTAACCAGCTCCGCCCCTTGTTCACCATTAACCAGTTCCATGCTCTGCTCACCAGTAACAAGATCAACACCATGTTCACAAGTAAGCAGCTCCATGCCGCATTTGCATGTAACCAGCTCCATGCCGTGTTCAAAAGTAACCAGCTCCGTGCAGTGTTCACCAGTAACTAGCTCCACGCTGAGTTCACCGGTAACCAGCTCCATGCCACATTCTCCAGTAACCAGCTGCACACCATGTTCACCAGTAACCAGCTCCACGCCGAGTTCACCGGTAATCAGCTCCATGCCGCATTCTCCAGTAACCAGCTCCACACCGTGTTCACCAGTAACCAGATCCACGCCACATTTGCCAGTAACCAGCTCCACGCCACCTTCACCAGTAATCAGCTCCACACCATGGTCACCTGTAACCAGCTCCATGCCACGTTCACCAGTAACCAGCTCCACACCGCGTTCACCAGTAACCAGCTCCATGCCACGTTCACCAGTAATCAGCTCCACACCACGTTCACCTGTAACCAGCTCCATGCCACGTTCACTAGTAACCGGCTCCACGCCATGTTCGCCAGTAACCAGATCGGCGCCGTGTTCACCAGTAACCAGCTCCCCGCCGCATTCACCAGTAAACAGATCCACGCCTCGTTCGCCGGTAACCAGCTCAGCACCGTGTTTGCGAGTAACCAGCCGTGCGCTGTGTTCACCAGTAACCAGCTCCACGCTGTATTCACCAGTACCCAGCTCCGTGCCTTGTTCACCAATAACTAGCTCCGTGCCATGTTTGCCAGTTAACAGCTACACGCCATGTTCACCAGCAAAAAGTTCCACTCCATGTTCACCAGTAAACAGCTCGACACCATGTTCACCAGTAACCAGCTCCGTGCCGTGTTCGCCAACAACCAGCTCCACGCCTTCTTCGCCAGTAACCAGCTCCACACCAAGTTCACCCATAACCAGGTCCATGCCGTGTTCACCACTCACAAGCTCCATGCCGTGTTCGCCAGTAACCAGCGCCACACTCTGTTCACAAGAATCCAGCTCCATGCCGTGTTCACCAGTAACCAGCTCCACGCTCTCTTCACAAGTAACCAGCTCCATGCCGTCTTCACCAGTAACAAACTCCACTCCGTGTATGCCATTAACCAGCTCCATGCTGAGGTCATGAGTAACTAGCTCCACGCCGTGTTCTCCAGAAACCAGCTATATGCCGTGTTCACCACTAACCACCTCTGTGCCATGTTCACCAGTAACCAGCTCCACGCCATGTTCTGCAGTAACCAGTTCAGTGCCGTGTTCGCCAGTAAAGCTCTGTGCTGTGTTCACCAGTAACCAGCTCAATGCCGTGTTCATCTGTAAACAGCTGCGTGCCGTGTTCGCAAGCAACCAGCTCCACACCGTGTTCACCAGTAACCAGGTGCGGGCCACGTTCGCCAGTAACCAGCTCAACGCCATGTTCACCAGTATCCAGCTCCGTGCCGTGTTCACCAGTATCCAGCTCTGTGCCGTGTTCACCAGTTACCAGCTCCACGCCTTGTTCGCCAGTAACCAGCTACACCCCGTGTTCACCATTAACCAGTTCCATGCTCTGCTGGAAAGTAACCAGATCCACGCCATGCTCGCCAGTAACCAGCTCCATGCCGCATTTGCCAGTAACCAGCTCCATGCCGTGTTCACCAGTAACCAGCTCCGTGCCGTGTTCACCAGTACCTAGCTCCACGCTGAGTTCACCGGTAACCAGCTCCATGCCACATTCTCCAGTAACCAGCTCCACACCGTGTTCACCAGTAACCGGCTCCACGCCGAGTTCACCGGTAATCAGCTCCATGCCGCATTCTCCAGTAACCAGCTCCACACTGTGTTCGCCAGTAACCAGATCCACGCCACATTTGCCACTAACCAGCTCCACACCACGTTCACCAGTAACACCTCCACACCACGTTCACCTGTAACCAGCTCCATGCCACGTTCACCAGTAACCAGCTCCACGCCGCGTTCACCAGTAACCAGCTCGATGCCACGTTCACAGTAATCAGCTCCATGCCACGTTCACCTGTAACCAGCTCCATGCCACGTTCACTAGTAACCATCTCCGGGCCGTCTTCACCAGTAATCAGCTCTGTGCCGTCTTCGCCAGGAACCAGCTCCACACCGTGTTCACCAGTAACAAGCTACATGCTGTGTTCAACAGTAACCAGCCCCATGCTCCATTCGCAAGTATCCAGCTCCATTCTCTGTTCAACAGTAACCAGCTCCACGCTCTCTTCACAAGTAACCAGCTCCATGCCGTGTTCACCAGTAACCAACTCCACTCCGTGTTCGCCATTAACCAGCTCCATGCTGTGATCATCAGTAACCAGCTCCGCGCCGTGTTCTCCAGTAACCAGCTCTGTGCCATGTTCACCAGTAACCAGCTCCGTGCCTTGTTCTCCAGGAACCAGCGCTGTGCCGTGTTCACCAGTAACCAGCTCTTTGCCGTGTTCACCAGTAACCAGCTCAGTGCCGTGTTCACCTGTAACCAGTTCCGCGCCGTGTTTGCAGGCAACCAGCTCCACACCATGTTCACCCGTAACCAGCTCCGTGCTGTGTTCACCAATAACCAGCTCCACATCGTGTTCACCAGTAACCAGCTCCACGCCATGGTCACCAGTAACCAACTCTGTGCAGTATTAAACAGTAACCAGGTCTGCGCCGCGTTCGCCAGTAACCAGCTCCATTGCCGTGTTCGCCAGTAACCAGTTCCACACCTTGTTCACCAGTAACCAGCTCCACACCGTGTTCACCAGTAACCAGCTCCACACCGTGTTCACCATTAACCAGCTACATACTCTGTTGACCAGTAACCAGCTCCACGCTGTGTTCACCATTAACTAGTTCCACACCATGTTCACCAGTAACCAGCACCTCGCCATGCTCGCCAGTATTCAGTTCCATGCCGTGTTCACCAGTAACCAGCTCCACGCCATGTTCTCCAGTAACCAGCGCTGTGCCGTGTTCACCAGAAACCACCTCTGTGCCGTGTTCACCAGTAACCAGCTCTGTGCCATGTTCACCAGTAACCAGCTCCGCGCCATGTTCTCCAGTAACCAGCGCTGTGCCTTGTTCACCTGTAACCAGCTCTGTGCCGTGTTCACCAGTAACCAGCTCAGGGCCGTGTTCAACTGTAACCAGCTCCATGCCGCATTTGCCAGTAACCAGCTCCATGCCGTGTTCACCAGTAACCAGCTCCTTGCAGTGTTCACCAGTAACTAGCTCCACGCCGAGTTCACCGGTAACCAGCTCCATGCCACATTCTCCAGTAACCAGCTCCACACTGTGTTCACCAGTAACCAGCTCCACGCCGAGTTCACCGGTAATCAGCTCCATGCCGCATTCTCCAGTAACCAGCTCCACGCCGCATTCACCAGTAACCAGCTCGACGCCACGTTCACCAGTAATCAGCTCCACACCATGTTCACCTGTAACCAGCTCCATGCCACGTTGACTAGTAAGCAGCTCCATGCCATGTTCACTAGTAACCAGCTCCGTGCCATCTTTACCAGGAACCAGCTCCTCACCGTGTTCACCAGTAACCAGCTCCATGCCGTGTTCACCAGTAACCAGCTTCACGCTCCGTTCACAAGTATCCAGCTCCATTCTCTGTTCACCAGTAACCAGCTCCACACTCTCTTCACAAGTAACCAGCTCCATGCCGTGTTCACCAGTAACCAACTCCACTCCGTGCTCGCCATTAACCAGCTCCATGCTGAGATCACCAGTAACCAGCACCGCGCCGTGTTCTCCAGTAACCAGCTATGTGCCTTTTTCTCCAGTAACCAGTTCTGTGCTATGTTCACCAGTAACCAGCTCCGCGCCATGTTCTCCAGTAACCAGCGCTGTGCCGTGTTCACCAGTAACCAGCTCTGTGCCGTGTTCACCAGTAACCAGCTCAGTGCTGTGTTCACCTGTAACCAGCTCCGTGCCGTGTTCGCAAGCAACCAGCTCCACACCGTGTTCACCGTTAACCAGCTCCATGCGGTGTTCACCAGTAGCCAGCTCCCAGCCATGTTCACCAGTAACGAGCTCTGTGCAGTAATCAACAGTAACCAGGTCCGCCCCGCGTTTGCCAGTTATCCGCTCTACTGCCGTGTTCGCCAGTAACCAGTTCCACAACTTGTTCACCACTAACCAGCTCCATGCCGTGATCACCAATAACCAGCTCCACGCCGTGTTCACCTGTAACCAGCTACACGCTATGTTGACCAGTAACAAGCTCCACGCTGTGTTCACCAGTAACCAGCTCTGTGCCCTGTTCACCAGTAACCAGCTCAGTGCTGTGTTCACCTGTAACCAGCTCCGTGCCGTGTTCGCAAGCAACCAGCTCCACACCGTGTTCACCGTTAACCAGCTCCATGCGGTGTTCACCAGTAACCAGCTCCCAGCCATGTTCACCAGTAACGAGCTCTGTGCAGTAATCAACAGTAACCAGGTCCGCCCCGCATTTGCCAGTTATCCGCTCTACTGCCGTCTTCGCTAGTAACCAGTTCCACAACTTGTTCACCACTAACCAGCTCCATGCCGTGTTCACCAGTAACCAGCTTCACGCTCCATTCACAAGTATCCAGCTCCATTCTCTGTTCACCAGTAACCAGCTTCACACTCTCTTCACAAGGAACCAGCTCCATGCCGTGTTCACCAGTAACCAACTCCACTCCGTGCTCGCCATTAACCAGCTCCATGCTGAGATCACCAGTAACCAGCACCGCGCCGTGTTCTCCAGTAACCAGCTATGTGCCTTTTTCTCCAGTAACCAGTTCTGTGCTATGTTCACCAGTAACCAGCTCCGCGCCATGTTCTCCAGTAACCAGCGCTGTGCCGTGTTCACCAGTAACCAGCTCTGTGCCGTGTTCACCAGTAACCAGCTCAGTGCTGTGTTCACCTGTAACCAGCTCCGTGCCGTGTTCGCAAGCAACCAGCTCCACATCGTGTTCACCGTTAACCAGCTCCATGCGGTGTTCACCAGTAGCCAGCTCCCAGCCATGTTCACCAGTAACGAGCTCTGTGCAGTATTCAACAGTAACCAGGTCCGCCCCGCGTTTGCCATTTATCCGCTCTACTGCCGTGTTCGCCAGTAACCAGTTCCACAACTTGTTCACCACTAACCAGCTCCACGCCGTGATCACCAATAACCAGCTCCACGCCGTGTTCACCTGTAACCAGCTACACGCTATGTTGACCAGTAACAAGCTCCACGCTGTGTTCACCAGTAACCAGCTCTGTGCCCTGTTCACCAGTAACCAGCTCAGTGCTTTGTTCACCTGTAACCAGCTCCGTGCCGTGTTCGCAAGCAACCAGCTCCACACCGTGTTCACCGTTAACCAGCTCCATGCGGTGTTCACCAGTAACCAGCTCCCAGCCATGTTCACCAGTAACGAGCTCTGTGCAGTAATCAACAGTAACCAGGTCCGCCCCGCATTTGCCAGTTATCCGCTCTACTGCCGTGTTCGCCAGTAACCAGTTCCACAACTTGTTCACCACTAACCAGCTCCACGCCGTGATCACCAATAACCAGCTCCACGCCGTGTTCACCTGTAACCAGCTACACGCTATGTTGACCAGTAACAAGCTCCACGCTGTGTTCACCAGTAACCAGCTCCGTGCTCTGTTCACCAGTAACCAGCACCACACTGTGTTCACCATTAACAAGTTCCGCGCTCTGTTCACCAGTAATCAGCTTCATGCCATGTCACCAGTAACCAGTTTCACGCCATTTTCACCAATAACCAGCACCACGCCATGTTCACCAGTAACCAGCACCACACTGTGCTCGCCAGCATTCAGCTCCATGCTGTGTTCACCAGTAACCAACTCCACGCCATGTTCACCAGTAACCAGCTCCACTCCATGTTCACCAGTAACCAGCTCTGCCATGTTCACCAGTAACCAGCTCGGCGCCATGTTCTCCAGTAACCAGCGCAGTGCCGTGTTCATCAGTAACCCGCTGCATTGCCGTGTTTGCCAGTAACCAGTTCCACACCTTGTTCACCAGTGACCAGCTCCATGCCGTGTTCACCAGTAACCAGTTCCACGCCGTGTTCACCAGTAACCAGCTACACACTGTGTTGACCAGTAACCAGCTACACACCACGTTGACCAGTAACAAGCTCCACGCTGTGTTCACCAGTAACCAGCTCCGTGCTCTGTTCACTAGTAACAAGCTCTGTGCCGCGTTCGCCATTAACCTGCTCCACGCCGCGTTCATCAGTAACCAGCACTGTGCCATGTTCACCAGTAACCAGCTCAGCACCATGTTGTCCAGTAACCAGCACTGTGCCGTGTTCACCAGTAACCAGCTCTGTGCCGTGTTCACCTGTAACCAGCTCCATGCCGTGGTCGCAAGCAACCAGCTCCGCACCGAGTTCACCAGTAAAAAGCTCCTCGTGGTGTTCATCAGTAACCTGCTCCGTGCTGTTTTCACCAATAACCAGCTCCATGCCGTGTTCACCAGTAACCAGCTCCAAGCCATGTTCACCAGTAACGAGCTCTGTGCCATATTCAACAGTAACCAGGTCCGCGCCGCGTTCACCAGTAACCAGCATTGTGCCGTGTTTACCAGTAACCGGCTCTGTGCCATGTTCACCAGTAACCAGCTCAGCGCCATGTTGTCCAGTAACCAGCGCTGTGCCGTGTTCACCTGTAACCAGCTCCGTGCCGTGTTCGCAAGCAACCAGCTCCACACCGTGTTCACCGTTAACCAGCTCCATGCCGTGTTCACCAGTAACCAGCTCGACGCCATGTTCACCAGTAACGAGTTCTGTGCAGTAGTCAACAGTAACCAGGTCCGCCCCGCGTTTGCCAGTAACCCGCTCTACTGCCGTGTTCGCCAATAACCAGTTCCACAACTTGTTCACCACTAACCAGCTCCACGCCATGATCACCAATAACCAGCTCCACGCCACGTTCACCTGTAACCAGCTACACGCTATGTTGACCAGTAACAAGCTCCACGCTGTGTTCACCAGTAACCAGCTCCGTGCTCTGTTCACCGGTAACCAGCACCACACTGTGTTCACCATTAACATGTTCAGAGCTCTGTTCACCAGTAATCAGCTTCATGCCATGTCACCAGTAACCAGCTTCACGCCATTTACACCAATAACCAGCACCACACCATGTTCACCAGTAACCAGCACCACACTGTGCTCGCCAGCATTCAGCTCCATGCTGTGTTCGCCAGTAACCAGCTCCACGCCGTGTTCACCAGTAACCAGCTACACACTGTTGACCAGTAAACAGCTCTGCCATGTTCACCAGTAACCAGCTCGGCGCCATGTTCTCCAGTAACCAGCGTTGTGCCGTGTTCATCAGTTACCCGCTGCATTGCCGTGTTTGCCAGTAACCAGTTCCACACCTTGTTCACCAGTAACCAGCTCCATGCCGTGTTCACCAGCAACCAGTTCCACGCCGTGTTCACCAGTAACAAGCTACACACTGTGTTGACCAGTAACCAGCTACACACCGTGTTGACCAGTAACCAGCTCCACGCTGTGTTCACCAGTAACTAGCTGCGTGCTCTTTTCACTAGTGACAAGCTCTGCGCCGCATTCGCCATTAACCTGCTCCACGCCGCATTCATCAGTAACCAGCACTGTGCCATGTTCACCAGTAACCAGCTCTGTGCCATGTTCACCAGTAACCAGCTCAGCGCCATGTTGTCCAGTAACCAGCGCTGTGCTGTGTTCACCAGTAACCAGCTCTGTGCCGTGTTCACCTGTAACCAGCTCCATGCCGTGTTCGCAAGCAACCAGCTCCACACCGAGTTCACCAGTAAAAAGCTCCACGCGGTGTTCATCAGTAACCTGCTCGGTGCTGTTTTCACCAATAACCAGCTCCAGACTGTGTTCACCAGTAACCAGCTCCAAGCCATGTTCACCAGTAACGAGCTCTGTGCAGTATTCAACAGTAACCAGTTCCACGCCGCGTTCACCAGTAACCTGCACTGTGCCGTGTTCACCAGTAACCAGCTCTTTGCCATGTTCACCAGTAACCAGCTCAGCGCCATGTTCTCCAGTAACCAACGCTGTGCCGTGTTCACCAGTAACCAGCTCTGTGCGGTGTTCACCAATAACCAGCTCAGTGCCATGTTCACCTGTAACCAGCTCCGTGCCGTGTTCACAAGCAACCAGTTCCGCACCGTGTTTACCAGTAAAGACCTCCACGCGGTGTTCATCAGTAACCTGCTCTGTGCTGTATTCACCAATAACCAGCTCCACGCTGTGTTCACCAGTAACCAGATCCAAGCCATGTTCACCAGTAGCGAGCTCTGTGCTGTATTCAATAGTAACAAGGACCGCGCCGTATTCGCAAGTAACTGGTTCCATTGCCTTGTTCGTCAGTAACCAGTTCCACAGCTTCTTCACCAGTAACCAACTCCACGCCGTGTACACCAGTAACAAGCTCCACGCTGTGTTCACCAGTAACCAGCTCCGTGCTCTGTTCACCGGTAACCAGCACCACACTGTGTTCACCATTAACAAGTTCAGAGCTCTGTTCACCAGTAATCAGCTTCATGCCATGTCACCAGTAACCAGCTTCACGCCATTTACACCAATAACCAGCACCACACCATGTTCACCAGTAACCAGCACCACACTGTGCTCGCCAGCATTCAGCTCCATGCTGTGTTCGCCAGTAACCAGCTCCACGCCGTGTTCACCAGTAACCAGCTACACACTGTTGACCAGTAAACAGCTCTGCCATGTTCACCAGTAACCAACTCGGCGCCATGTTCTCCAGTAACCAGCGTTGTGCCGTGTTCATCAGTTACCCGCTGCATTGCCGTGTTTGCCAGTAACCAGTTCCACACCTTGTTCACCAGTAACCAGCTCCATGCCGTGTTCACCAGCAACCAGTTCCACGCCGTGTTCACCAGTAACAAGCTACACACTGTGTTGACCAGTAACCAGCTACACACCGTGTTGACCAGTAACCAGCTCCACGCTGTGTTCACCAGTAACTAGCTGCGTGCTCTTTTCACTAGTGACAAGCTCTGCGCCGCATTCGCCATTAACCTGCTCCACGCCGCGTTCATCAGTAACCAGCACTGTGCCATGTTCACCAGTAACCAGCTCTGTGCCATGTTCACCAGTAACCAGCTCAGCGCCATGTTGTCCAGTAACCAGCGCTGTGCTGTGTTCACCAGTAACCAGCTCTGTGCCGTGTTCACCTGTAACCAGCTCCATGCCGTGTTCGCAAGCAACCAGCTCCACACCGAGTTCACCAGTAAAAAGCTCCACGCGGTGTTCGTCAGTAACCTGCTCGGTGCTGTTTTCACCAATAACCAGCTCCAGACTGTGTTCACCAGTAACCAGCTCCAAGCCATGTTCACCAGTAACGAGCTCTGTGCAGTATTCAACAGTAACCAGTTCCACGCCGCGTTCACCAGTAACCTGCACTGTGCCGTGTTCACCAGTAACCAGCTCTTTGCCATGTTCACCAGTAACCAGCTCAGCGCCATGTTCTCCAGTAACCAACGCTGTGCCGTGTTCACCAGTAACCAGCTCTGTGCGGTGTTCACCTGCAACCAGCTCAGTGCCATGTTCACCTGTAACCAGCTCCGTGCCGTGTTCACAAGCAACCAGTTCCGCACCGTGTTTACCAGTAAAGACCTCCACGCGGTGTTCACCAGTAACCTGCTCTGTGTTGTATTCACCAATAACCAGCTCCACGCTGTGTTCACCAGTAACCAGATCCAAGCCATGTTCACCAGTAGCGAGCTCTGTGCTGTATTCAACAGTAACAAGGACCGCGCCGTATTCGCAAGTAACTGGTTCCATTGCCTTGTTCATCAGTAACCAGTTCCACAGCTTCTTCACCAGTAACCAACTCCACGCCGTGTACACCAGTAACCAGGTCCACGCCGTGTTCACCAGTAACCAGCTACACACTGTGTTGACCAGTAACCAGCTCCATGCTGTGTTCACCAGTTACCAGCTCCGTGCTATGTTCACCAGTATCCAGCTCCACGTTGTGTTCACCATTAACTAGCTCTGCGCTCTCTTCACCAGTAATCAGCTCCACGCCATTTCACCAGTAACCAGCTCGACGCCATGTTCACCAGTGACCAGCTCCACACCATGTTCAACATTAACGAGCTCCGTGCCGTGTTCACCAGTAACAAGCTCCACGCCGTGTTTGCCAGTAACCAGCTCCGTGCCGTGTTCACCAGTAACAAGCTCCACGCCGTGTTTGCCAGTAACCAGCTCCATGCCGTGTTCACCAGTAACCAGCTACGCCCCGTGTTTGCCAGTAACCAGCTCCATGCCGTGTTCACCAGTGAGCAGCTCCATGCTGTGTTCACCAGTAACCAGCTACGCCCCGTGTTTGTCAGTAACCAGCTCTGTGCCATGTTCACCTGTAACCAGCTCAGCACCATGTTGTCCAGTAACCAGCGCTGTGCCGTGTTCACCAGTAACCAGCTCTGTGCCGTGTTCACCTGTAACCAGCTCCATGCCGTGGTCACAAGCAACCAGCTCCACACCGAGTTCACCAGTAAAACCTCCATGTGGTGTTCATCAGTAACCTGCTCCGTGCTGTTTTCACCAATAACCAGCTCCACGCCGTGTTCACCAGTAACCAGCTCCAAGCCGTGTTCACCAGTAACGAGCTCTGTGCCGTATTCAACAGTAACCAGGTCCGCGCCGCGTTCACCAGTAACCAGCACTGTGCCGTGTTCACCAGAAACCAGCTCTGTGCCACGTTCACCAGTAACCAGCTCAGCGCCTTGTTCTCCAGTAACAAGCGCTGTGCCGTGTTCACCAGTAACCAGCTCTGTGCCGTGTTCACCTGAAACCAGCTCAGTGCCATGTTCACCTGTAACCAGCTCCGTGCCATGTTCACAAGCAACTAGCTCCACACCGTGTTCACCAGTAAAGACCTCCACGCGGTGTTCACCTGTAACCTGCTCCGTGCTATATTCACCAATAACCAGCTCCACGCCGTGTTCACCAGTAACCAGCTCCAAGCCATGTTCACCAGTAACGAGCTCTGTGCCGTATTCAATAGTAACCAGGCCCGCGCCGCATTCGCCAGTAAGCGGCTCCATTGCTGTGTTCGTCAGTAACCAGTTCCACAGCTTCTTCACCAGTAACCAGCTCCACGCCGTGTTCACCAGTAACCAGCTACACACTGTGTTGACAAGTAACCAGCTCCACGCTGATTTCACCAGTTACCAGCTCTGTGCTCTGTTCACCAGTAACCAGCTCCACGTTGTGTTCACCATTAACTAGTTCTGTGCTCTCTTCAGCAGTAATCAGCTCCATGCCATTTCACCAGTAACCAGCTCCACGCCATGTTCACCAGTAACCAGCTCCACGACGTGCTCGCCAGTATTCAGCTTCATGCCGAGTTCACCCCTAACCAGCTCCATGCCATGTTCACCAGTAACCAGCTCCAAACCATGTTCACCATTAACTAGCTCCGTGCCGTGTTCACCAGTAACCAGCTACGCCCCGTGTTTGACAGCAACCAGCTCTGTGCCGTGTTCACCATTAAGCAGCTCCATGCCGTGTTCACCAGCAACCAGCTAAGCCCAGTGTTTGCCAGTAACCAGCTCTGTGCCATGTTCACCTGTAACCAGCTCGACACTGCGTTTACCAGTAACCAGCTCCAGGCCGTGTTCACCAGTAACCTGCTCCGTGCCGTGTTCACCAGCAACCAGCTCAATGCCGTGTTCACCTGTAAACAGCTGCGTGCCGTGTTCGCAAGCAACCAGCTCCACACCGTGTTCACCAGTAACCAGGTGTGCGCCACATTCGTCAGTAACCAGCTCCACGCCATGTTCACCAGTATCCAGCTCCGTGCCGTGTTCACCAGTATCCAGCTCTGTGCCGTGTTCACCAGTTACCAGCTCCACGCCTTGTTCGCCAGTATCCAGCTCCATGCTCTGCTGGCAAGTAACCAGATCAACGCCATGTTCGCCAGTAACCAGCTCCATGCCGCATTTGCCAGTAACCATCTCCATGCCGTGTTCACCAGTAACCAGCTCCGTGCCGTGTTCACCAGTACCTAGCTCCACACAGTGTTCGCCAGTAACCAGATCCACACCACATTTGCCAGTAACCAGCTCCACGCCACGTTCACCAGTAATCAACTCCACACCACGTTCACCTGTAACCAGCTCCAGGTCATGTTCACCAGTAACCAGCTCCACGCCGCGTTCACCAGTAACCAGCTCGATGCCACGTTCACCAGTAATCAGCTCCACACCACGTTCACCTGTAACCAGCTCCATGCCATGTTCACTAGTAACCATCTCCGTGCCGTCTTCACCATTATCCAGCTCTGTGCCGTCTTCGCCAGGAACCAGCTCCACACCGTGCTCACTGGTAACAAGCTACATGTCGTGTTCACCAGTAACCAGCTCCACGCCTTGATCGCCAGTAACCAGCTACGCCCCGTGTTCACCATTAACCAGTTCCATGCTCTGCTCGCCAGTAACAAGATCAACGCCATGTTCACAAGTAACCAGCTCCATGCCGCATTTGCATGTAACCAGCTCCATGCCGTGTTCAAAAGTAACCAGCTCCGTGCAGTATTCACCTGTAACTATCTCCACGCCGAGTTCACCGGTAACCAGCTCGATGCCACATTCACCAGTAACCAGCTCCACTCCTCGTTCGCCAGTAACCAGCTCAGCGCCGTGTTTGCCAGTAACCAGCCGCGCACCGTTTTCACCAGTAACCAGCTCCACGCTGTGTTCACCAGTACCAAGCTCCGTGCCTTGTTCACCAATAACTAACTCCGTGCCATGTTTGCCAGTAAACAGCTACACGCCATGTTCACCAGCAAAAAGTTCCACTCCATGTTCACCAGTAAACAGCTCGATGCCATTTTCACCAGTAACCAGCTCCGTGCCGTGTTCACCAGTATCCAGCTCTGTGCCGTGTTCACCAGTTACCAGCTCCACGCCTTGTTCGCCAGTATCCAGCTCCATGCTCTGCTGGCAAGTAACCAGATCAACGCCATGTTCGCCAGTAACCAGCTCCATGCCGCATTTGCCAGTAACCAGCTCCATGCCGTGATCACCAGTAACCAGCTCCGTGCCGTGTTCACCAGAAACTAGCTCCACACAGTGTTCGCCAGTAACCAGATCCACACCACATTTGCCAGTAACCAGCTCCACGCCACGTTCACCAGTAATCAACTCCACACCACGTTCACCTGTAACCAGCTCCAGGTCATGTTCACCAGTAACCAGCTCCACGCCGCGTTCACCAGTAACCAGCTCGGTGCCACGTTCACCAGTAATCAGCTGCACACCACGTTCACCTGTAACCAGCTCCATGCCATGTTCACTAGTAACCATCTCCGTGCCGTCTTCACCATTATCCAGCTCTGTGCCATCTTCGCCAGGAACCAGCTCCACACCGTGCTCACTGGTAACAAGCTACATGTCGTGTTCACCAGTAACCAGCTCCACGCCTTGATCGCCAGTAACCAGCTACGCCCCGTGTTCACCATTAACCAGTTCCATGCTCTGCTCGCCAGTAACAAGATCAACGCCATGTTCACAAGTAACCAGCTCCATGCTGCATTTGCATGTAACCAGCTGCATGCCGTGTTCAAAAGTAACCAGCTCCGTGCAGTGTTCACCTGTAACTATCTCCACGCCGAGTTCACCGGTAACCAGCTCGATGCCACATTCACCAGTAACCAGCTCCACTCCTCGTTCGCCAGTAACCAGCTCAGCGCCGTGTTTGCCAGTAACCAGCCGCGCAGCGTTTTCACCAGTAACCAGCTCCACGCTGTGTTCACCAGTACCAAGCTCCGTGCCTTGTTCACCAATAACTAAATCCGTGCCATGTCTGCCAGTAAACAGCTACACGCCATGTTCACCAGCAAAAAGTTCCACTCCATGTTCACCAGTAAACAGCTCGACGCCATTTTCACCAGTAACCAGCTCCGTGCCGTGTTCGCCAACAACCAGCTCCACGCCTTCTTCGCCAGTAACCAGCTCCACACCATGTTCACCCATAACCAGGTCCATGCCGTGTTCACCACTCACAAGCTCCATGCCGTGTTCGCCAGTAACCAGCGCCACACTCTGTTCACAAGAATCCAGCTCCATGCCGTGTTCACCAGTAACCAGCTCCACGCTCTCTTCACAAGTAACCAGCTACATGCCGTCTTCAATAGTAACCAACTCCACTCCGTGTACGCCATTAACCAGCTCCATGCTGATGTCACGAGTAACCAGCTCCGTGCCGTGTTCTCCAGAAACCAGCTATATGCCGTATTCACCACTAACCAGCTCTGTGCCATGTTCACCAGTAACCAGCTCCACGCCATGTTCTCCAGTAACCAGCTCAGTGCCGTGTTCACCAGTAACCAGCTCAATGCCGTGTTTACCTGTAAACAGCTGCGTGCCGTGTTTGCAAGCAACCAGCTCCACACCGTGTTCACCAGTAACCAGGTGCGCGCCACATTCGCCAGTAACCAGCTCCACGCCATGTTCACCAGTATCCAGCTCCATGCCGTGTTCACCAGTATCCAGCTCTGTGCCGTGTTCACCAGTTACCAGCTCCATGCCTTGTTCGCCAGAAATCAGCTCCACACCACGTTCACCTGTAACCAGCTCCATGCCACGTTCACCAGTAAACATCTCCACACTGCATTCACCAGTAAGCAGCTCCACGCCGCGTTCACCAGTAATCAGCTGCACACTACGTTCACCTGTAACAAGCTCCATGCCACGTTCACTAGTAACCAGCTCCACGCCGTGTTCGCCAGTAACCAGATCGGCGCCACGTACACCAGTAACCAGTTCCCCGCCGCAATCACCAGTAACCTGCTCCACGCCTCGTTTGCCAGTAACCAGCTCAGCGCCGTGTTTGCCAGTAACCTTCGCGCACTGTGTTCACTAGTAACCAGCTCCACGCTGTGTTCACCAGTACCCAGCTCCGTGCCTTGTTCACCAATAACCAGCTCCGTGCCATGTTTGCCAGTAACCAGCTACACGCCATGTTCACCAGCAAAAAGTTCCACTCCATGTTCACCAGTAAACAGCTCGACGCCATGTTCACCAGTAACTAGCTCCACGCCATGTTCTCCAGTAACCAGCTCAGTGCCGTGTTCGCCAGTAGCCAGCTCTGTGCCGTGTTCACCAGTAACCAGCTCAATGCCGTGTTCATCTGTAAACAGCTGCGTGCCGTGTTCGCAAGCAACCAGTAACGGGCTCTGTGCAGTATTAAACAGTAAACAGGTCTGCGCCGCGTTCGCCAGTAACCAGCTCCATTGCCGTGTTCGCCAGTAACCAGTTCCACACCTTGTTCACCAGTAACCAGCTCCACGCCGTGTTCACCAGTAACCTGCTCCACTCCGTGTTCACCAGTAACCAGCTACATACTCTGTTGACCAGTAACCAGCTCCACGCTGTGTTCACCAGTTACCAGCTCCGTGCTCTGTTCACCAGTAACCAGCTCCACGCTGTGTTCACCATTAACTAGTTCCACACCATGTTCACCAGTAACCAGCACCACGCCATGCTCGCCAGTATTCAGCTCCATGCCGTGTTCACCAGTAACCAGCTCCGCACCATTTTCTCCAGTAACCAGCGCTGTGCCGTGTTCACCAGAAACCAGCTCTGTGCCGTGTTCACCAGTAACCAGCTCTGTGCCATGTTCACCAGTAACCAGCGCTGTGCCGTTTTCACCTGTAACCAGCTCCGTGCCGTGTTCGCAAGCAACCAGCTCCACACCGTGTTAACCAGTAAACAGCTCGACACCGTGTTCACCAGTAACTAGCTCCGCGCGATGTTCACCAGTAACCAGCTTCATGCAGTTTTCACCAGTAACCATCTCCACGCCGCATTTGCCAGTAACCAGCTACACACCACGTTCACCTGTAACCATCTCCATCCATTTTCACCATTAACGAGCTCCACGCCGCATTCACCAGTAACCAGCTCGACTCCACATTCATCAGTAATCAGCTCCACACCACGTTCGCCAGTAACCAGGTGTGCGCCACGTTCGCCAGTAACCAGCTCCACGACATGTTCACCAGTATCCAGCACCGTGCCGTGTTCACCAGTATCCAGCTCTGTGCCGTGTTCACCAGTTACCAGCTCCACGCCTTGTTCGCCAGTAACCAGCTACGCCCCGTGTTCACCATTAACCAGTTCCATGCTCTGCTGGAAAGTAACCAGATCAACGCCATGTTCGCCAGTAACCAGCTCCATGCCGCATTTGCCAGTAACCAGCTCCATGACGTGTTCACCAGTAACCAGCTCCGCGCCGTTTTCACCAGTACCTAGCTCCACGCTGAGTTCACCGGTAACCAGCTCCATGCCACATTCTCCAGTAAACAGCTCCACACTGTGTTCACCAGTAACCAGCTCCACGCCGAGTTCACCGGTAATCAGCTCCATGCCACAGTCTCCAGTAATCAGCTCCACACAGTGTTCGCCAGTAACCAGATCCACGCCACATTTGCCACTAACCAGCTCCACACCACGTTCACCAGTAATCACCTCCACACCACGTTCACCTGTAACCAGCTCCATGCCACGTTCACCAGTAACCAGCTCCACGCCGCATTCACCAGTAACCAGCTCGATGCCACGTTCACCAGTAATCAGCTCCATGCCACGTTCACCTGTAACCAGCTCCATGCCACGTTCACTAGTAACCATCTCCGTGCCGTCTTCACCAGTAACCAGCTCCGTGCCATCTTCGCCAGGAACCAGCTCCACACCGTGTTCACCAGTAACAAGCTACATGCTGTGTTCACCAGTAACCAGCTCCACGCTCCGTTCACAAGTATCCAGCTCCATTCTCTGTTCAACAGTAACCAGCTCCATGCTCTCTTCACAAGTAACCAGCTCCATGCCGTGTTCACCAGTAACCAACTCCACTCCATATTCGCCATTAACCAGCTCCATGCTGTGATCATCAGTAACCAGCTCCACGCCATGTTCTCCAGTAACCAGCTATGTGCCGTGTTCACCAGTAACCAGCTCTGTGCCATGTTCACCAGTAACCAGCTCCATACCTTGTTCTCCAGTAACCAGCGCTGTGCCGTGTTCACCAGTAACCAGCTCTGTGCCTTGTTCACCAGTAACCAGCTCAGTGCCGTGTTCACCTGTAACCAGTTCCGCACCGTGTTTGCAGGCAACCAGCTCCACGCCGTGTTCACCAGTAACCAGCTCCGCGCCATGTTCTCCAGTAACCAGCGCTGTGCCGTGTTCACCAGAAACCACCTCTGTGCCGTGTTCACCAGTAACCAGCGCTGTGCCGTTTTCACCTGTAACCAGCTCCGTGCCATGTTCGCAAGCAACCAGCTCCACACCGTGTTAACCTGTAACCAGCTCGACACCGTGTTCACCAGTAACTAGCTCCACGCGATGTTCACCAGTAACCAGCTGCGCGCCGTGTTTGCCAGTAACCAGCTCCATGCCGCATTTGCCAATAATCAGCTCTACGCCGTCTTCACCAGTAACCAGCTTCATGCAGTGTTCACCAGTAACCAGCTCCACGCCGCATTTGCCAGTAACCAGCTACACACCACGTTCACCTGTAACCATCTCCATCCATTTTCACCATTAACCAGCTCCACGCCGCATTCACCAGTAAACAGCTCGACTCCACATTCATCAGTAATCAGCTCCACACCACGTTCCCCAGTAACCAGGTGTGCGCCACTTTCGCCAGTAACCAGCTCCACGCCATGTTCACCAGTATCCAGCTCCGTGCCGTGTTCACCAGTATCCAGCTCTGTGCCGTGTTCACCAGTTACCAGCTCCACGCTTTGTTCGCCAGTAACCAGCTACGCCCCGTGTTCACCATTAACCAGTTCCATGCTCTGCTGGAAATTAACCAGATCAACGCCATGTTCGCCAGTAACCAGCTCCATGCCGCATTTGCCAGTATCCAGCTCCATGCCGTGTTCACCAGTAACCAGCTCCGCGCCGTGTTCACCAGTACCTAGCTCCACGCTGAGTTCACCGGTAACCAGCTGCATGCCACATTCTCCAGTAACCAGCTCCACACCGTGTTCACCAGTAACCAGCTCCACGCCGAGTTCACCGGTAATCAGCTCCATGCCGCATTCTCCAGTAACCAGCTCCACACAGTGTTCGCCAGTAACCAGCTCCACGCCACATTTGCCACTAACCAGCTCCACACCACGTTCACCAGTAATCACATCCACACCACGTTCACCTGTAACCAGCTCCATGCCACGTTCACCAGTAACCAGCTCCACGCCGCTTTCACCAGTAACCAGCTCGATGCCACGTTCACCAGTAATCAGCTCCATGCCACGTTCACCTCTAACCAGCTCCATGCCACGTTCACTAGTAACCATCTCCGTGCCGTCTTCACCAGTAACTAGCTCCGTGCCGTCTTTGCCAGGAACCAGCTCCACACCGTGTTCACCAGTAACAAGCTACATGCTGTGTTCACCAGTAACCAGCTCCACACTCCGTTCACAAGTATCCAGCTCCATTCTCTGTTCAGCAGTAACCAGCTCCGCGCTCTCTTCACAAGTAACCAGCTCCATGCCGTGTTCACCAGTAACCAACTCCACTCCGTGTTCGCCATTACCCAGCTCCATGCTGTGATCATCAGTAACCAGCTCCGCGCCGTGTTCTCCAGTAACCAGCTATGTGCCGTGTTCACCAGTAACCAGCTCTGTGCCATGTTCACCAGTAACCAGATCCGTGCCTTGTTCTCCAGTAACCAGCGCTGTGCCGTGTTCACCAGTAACCAGCTCTGTGCCTTGTTCACCAGTAACCAGCTCAGTCCCTTGTTCACCTGTAACCAGTTCCACACCGTGTTTGCAGGCAACCAGCTCCACACCATGTTCACCAGAAACCAGCTCTGTGCTGTGTTCACCAATAACCAGTTCCACGCCGTGTTCACCAGTAACCAGCTCCACGCCATGTTCACCAGTAACGAGCTCTGTGCAGTATTAAACAGTAACCAGGTCTGCGCCGCGTTCGCCAGTAACCAGCTCCATTGCCATGTTCGCCAGTAACCAGTTCCACACCTTGTTCACCAGTAACCAGCTCCACGCCGTGTTCACCAGTAACCTGCTCCACGCCATGTTCACCAGTAACCAGCTACATACTCTGTTGACCAGTAACCAGCTCCACGCTGTGTTCACCAGTTACCAGCTCCGTGCTCTGTTCACCAGTAACCAGCTCCACGCTGTGTTCACCATTAACTAGTTCCACACCATGTTCACCAGTAACCAGCACCACGCCATGCTCGCCAGTATTCAGCTCCATGCCGTGTTCACCAGTAACCACCTCCGCGCCATGTTCTCCAGTAACCAGCGCTGTGCCGTGTTCACCAGAAACCACCTCTGTTCCGTGTTCACCAGTAATCAGCTCTGTGCCATGTTCACCAGTAACCAGCGCTGTGCCGTTTTCACCTGTAACCAGCTCCGTGCCGTGTTCTCAAGCAATCAGCTCCACACCGTGTTAACCAGTAACCAACTCGACACCGTGTTCACCAGTAACCAGCTACGCCCCGTGTTCACCATTAACCAGTTCCGTGCTATGCTCGCCAGTAACCAGATCAACGCCATGTTCACCAGTAACCAGCTCCATGCCGCATTTGCCAGTAACCAGCTCCATGCCGTGTTCACCAGTAACCAGCTCCTTGCAGTGTTCACCAGTAACTAGCTCCACGCCGAGTTCACCGGTAACCAGCTCCATGCCACATTCTCCAGTAACCAGCTCCACACTGTGTTCACCAGTAACCAGATCCATGCCGAGTTCACCGGTAATCAGCTCCATGCCGCATTCTCCAGTAACCAGCTCCACACCGTGTTCACCAGTAACCAGATCCACGCCACATTTGCCAGTAACCAGCTCCACGCCACGTTCACCAGTAATAAGCTCCACACCACGTTCACCTGTAACCAGCTCCATGCGACGTTCACCAGTAACCAGCTCGACGCCACGTTCACCAGTAATCAGCTCCACACCACGTTCACCTGTAACCAGCTCCATTCCATGTTGACTAGTAACCAGCTCCATGCCATGTTCACTAGTAACCAGCTCCGTGCCATCTTTACCAGGAACCAGCTCCACACCGTGTTCACCAGTAACCAGCTTCACGCTCCGTTCACCAGTAACCAGCTTCACGCTCCGTTCACAAGTATCCAGCTCCATTCTCTGTTCACCAGTAACCAGCTCCACACTCACTTCACAAGTAACCAGCTCCATGCCGTGTTCACCAGTAACCAACTCCACTCCGTGCTCGCCATTAACCAGCTCCATGCTGAGATCACCAGTAACCAGCACCTCGCTGTGTTCTCCAGTAACCAGCTATGTGCCATTTTCACCAGTAACCAGTTCTGTGCTATGTTCACCAGTAACCAGCTCCGCGCCATGTTCTCCAGTAACCAGCTCTGTGCCGTGTTCACCAGTTACCAGCTCCACGCCTTGTTCGCCAGTAACCAGTTCCATGCTCTGCTAGCAAGTAACCAGATCAACGCCATGTTCGCCAGTAACCAGCTCCATGCCGCATTTGCCAGTAACCAGCTCCATACCGTGTTCACCAGTAACCAGCTCCATGCCGTGTTCACCAGTAACTAGCTCCACACAGTGTTCGCCAGTAACCAGATCCACGCCACATTTGCCAGTAACCAGCTCCACGCCACGTTCACCAGTAATCAGCTCCACACCACGTTCACCTGTAACCAGCTCCATGCCATGTTCACTAGTAACCATCTCCGTGCCGCCTTCACCATTATCCAGCTCCGTGCCATCTTCACAAGGAACCAGCTCCACACCGTGTTCACCAGTAACAAACTACATGCCGTGTTCACCAGTAACCAGCTCCACGCCTTGTTCGCCAGTAACCAGCTACGCCCCGTGTTCACCATTAACCAGTTCCATGCTCTGCTCGCCAGTAACAAGATCAACGCCATGTTCACAAGTAACCAGCTCCATGCCGCATTTGCATGTAACCAGCTCCATGCCGTGTTCAAAAGTAACCAGCTCCGTGCAGTGTTCAGCAGTAACTATCTCAACGCCGAGTTCACCGGTAACCAGCTCGATGCCACATTCACCAGTAACCAGCTCCACTCCTCGTTCGCCAGTAACCAGCTCAGCGCCGTGTTCACCAGTAACCAGCGCCCCGCCGCGTTCACCAGTAACCAGCTCCACGCCTCGTTTGCCACTAACCAGCTCAGCGCCGTGTTTGCCAGTAACCAGCCGTGCACCATTTTCACCAGTAACCAGCTCCACGCTGTGTTCACCAGTACCAAGCTCCGTGCCTTGTTCACCAATAACTACCTCTGTGCCATGTTTGCCAGTAAACAGCTACACGCCATGTTCACCAGCAAAAAGTTCCACTCCATGTTCACCAGTAAACAGCTCGACGCCATGTTCACCAGTAACCAGCTCCGTGCCGTGTTCGCCAACAACCAGCTCCACGCCTTCTTCGCCAGTAACCAGCTCCACACCATGTTCACCCGTAACCAGGTCCATGCTGTGTTCACCACTCACAAGCTCCATGCCGTGTTCGCCAGTAACCAGCGCCACACTCTGTTCACAAGAATCCAGCTCCATGCCGTCTTCACCAGTAACCAACTCCACTCCGTGTACGCCATTAACCAGCTCCATGCTGAGGTCACGAGTAACCAGCTCCACGCCGTGTTCTCCAGAAACCAGCTATATGCCGTATTCACCACTAACCAGCTCTGTGCCATGTTCACCAGTAACCAGCTCCACGCCATGTTCTCCAGTAACCAGCTCAGTGCCGTGTTCGCCAGTAGCCAGCTCTGTGCCGTGTTCACCAGTAACCAGCTCAATGCCGTGTTCACCTGTAAACAGCTGCGTGCCGTGTTTGCAAGCAACCAGCTCCACGCCGTGTTCACCAGTAACCAGCTCCATGCCGCATTTGCCAGTAACCAGCTCCATGCCGTGTTCACCAGTAACCAGCTCCTTGCAGTGTTCACCAGTACCTAGCTCCACGCCGAGTTCACCGGTAAC
The DNA here is from genome assembly GCA_026770705.1 of Isurus oxyrinchus. Taxonomy (NCBI): domain Eukaryota; kingdom Metazoa; phylum Chordata; class Chondrichthyes; order Lamniformes; family Lamnidae; genus Isurus; species Isurus oxyrinchus. Next base: position 1,805,605 of record JANJGN010000014.1, on the reverse strand, counting down.
CAGCTCCATGCCGCATTCTCCAGTAACCAGCTCCACACCGTGTTCACCAGTAACCAGATACACGCCAATTTGCCAGTGACCAGCTCCACGCCACGTTCACCAGTAATCAGCTCTACACCACATTCACCTGTAACCAGCTCCATGCCTCATTTGCCACTAACCAGCTCAGCGCCGTGTTTGCCAGTAACCAGCCGCGCACCATTTTCACCAGTAACCAGCTCCACGCTGTGTTCACCAGTACCAAGCTCCGTGCCTTGTTCACCAATAAGTAGCTCCGTGCCATGTTTGCCAGTAAACAGCTACACGCCATGTTAACCAGCAAAAAGTTCCACTCCATGTTCACCAGTAAACAGCTCGACGCCATGTTCACCAGTAACCAGCTCCGTGCCGTGTTCGCCAACAACCAGCTCCACGCCTTCTTCGCCAGTAACCAGCTCCACACCATGTTCACCCGTAACCAGGTCCATGCCGTGTTCACCACTCACAAGCTCCATGCCGTGTTCGCCAGTAACCAGCGCCACACTCTGTTCACAAGTAACCAGCTCCATGCCGTCTTCACCAGTAACCAACTCCACTCCGTGTACGCCATTAACCAGCTCCATGCTGAGGTCACGAATAACCAGCTCCACGCCGTGTTCTCCAGAAACCAGCTATATGCCGTATTCACCACTAACCAGCTCTGTGCCATGTTCACCAGTAACCAGCTCCACGCCATGTTCTCCAGTAACCAGCTCAGTGCCGTGTTCACCAGTAACCAGCTCAATGCCGTGTTCACCTGTAAACAGCTGCGTGCCGTGTTTGCAAGCAACCAGCTCCACACCGTGTTCACCAGTAACCAGCTCCAGGCTGTGTTCACAAGTATCCCGCTCCATTCCATGTTCACCAGTAACCAGCTCCACGCTCTCTTCACAAGTAACCAGCTCCATGCCGTGTTCACCAGTAACCAGCTCCACACCTTGTTCGCCAGTAACCAGCTACGCCCCGTTTTCACCATTAACCAGTTCCGTGCTCTGCTCGCCAGTAACCAGATCAACGCCATGTTCACCAGTAACCAGCTCCATGCCGCATTTGCCAGTAACCAGCTCCATGCCGTGTTCACCAGTAACCAGCTCCTTGCAGTGTTCACCAGTACCTAGCTCCACGCCGAGTTCACCAGTAACCAGCTCCATGCCACATTCTCCAGTAACCAGCTCCACACCGTGTTCACCAGTAACCAGCTCCACGCCGAGTTCACCGGTAATCAGCTCCATGCCGCATTCTGCAGTAACCAGCTCCACACCGTGTTCACCAGTAACCAGATACACGCCAATTTGCCAGTAACCAGCTCCACGCCACGTTCACCAGTAATCAGCTCCACACCACATTCACCTGTAACCAGCTCCATGCCACGTTCACCAGTAACCACCTCGACGCCACGTTCACCAGTAATCAGCTCCACACCACGTTCACCAGTAATCAGCTCCACACCACATTCACCTGTAACCAGCTCCATGCCACGTTCACCAGTAACCAGCTCGACGCCACGTTCACCAGTAATCAGCTCCACACCACATTCACCTGTAACCAGCTCCATGCCACGTTGACTAGTAACCAGCTCCCTGCCATGTTCACTAGTAACCAGCTCCGTGCCATCTTTACCAGGAACCAGCTCCACACCGTGTTCACCAGTAACCAGCTCCATGCCGTGTTCACCAGTAACCAGCTTTACGCTCCGTTCACAAGTATCCAGCTCCATTCTCTGTTCACCAGTAACCAGCTCCACACTCACTTCACAAGTAACCAGCTCCATGCTGTGTTCACCAGTAACCAACTCCACTCCGTGCTCGCCATTAACCAGCTCCATGCTGAGATCACCAGTAACCAGCACCTCGCCGTGTTCTCCAGTAACCAGCTATGTGCCATTTTCACCAGTAACCAGTTCTGTGCTATGTTCACCAGTAACCAGCTCCGCGCCATGTTCTCCAGTAACCAGCTCTGTGCCGTGTTCACCAGTTACCAGCTCCACGCCTTGTTCGCCAGTAACCAGTTCCATGCTCTGCTAGCAAGTAACCAGATCAACGCCATGTTCGCCCGTAACCAGCTCCATGCCGTGTTCACCAGTAACCAGCTCCATGCCGTGTTCACCAGTAACTAGCTCCACACAGTGTTCGCCAGTAACCAGATCCACGCCACATTTGCCAGTAACCAGCTCCACGCCACGTTCACCAGTAATCAGCTCCACACCACGTTCACCTGTAACCAGCTCCATGCCATGTTCACTAGTAACCATCTCCGTGCCGCCTTCACCATTATCCAGCTCCGTGCCGTCTTCACAAGGAACCAGCTCCACACCGTGTTCACCAGTAACAAACTACATGCCGTGTTCACCAGTAACCAGCTCCACGCCTTGTTCGCCAGTAACCAGCTACGCCCCGTGTTCACCATTAACCAGTTCCATGCTCTGCTCGCCAGTAACAAGATCAACGCCATGTTCACAAGTAACCAGCTCCATGCCGCATTTGCATGTAACCAGCTCCATGCCGTGTTCAAAAGTAACCAGCTCCGTGCAGTGTTCAGCAGTAACTATCTCAACGCCGAGTTCACCGGTAACCAGCTCGATGCCACATTCACCAGTAACCAGCTCCACTCCTCGTTCGCCAGTAACCAGCTCAGCGCCGTGTTCACCAGTAACCAGCTCCCCGCCGCATTCACCAGTAACCAGCTCCACGCCTCGTTTGCCACTAACCAGCTCAGCGCCGTGTTTGCCAGTAACCAGCCGTGCACCATTTTCACCAGTAACCAGCTCCACGCTGTGTTCACCAGTACCAAGCTCCGTGCCTTGTTCACCAATAACTAGCTCTGTGCCATGTTTGCCAGTAAACAGCTACACGCCATGTTCACCAGCAAAAAGTTCCACTCCATGTTCATCAGTAAACAGCTCGACGCCATGTTCACCAGTAACCAGCTCCGTGCCGTGTTCGCCAACAACCAGCTCCACGCCTTCTTCGCCACTAACCAGCTCCACACCATGTTCACCCGTAACCAGGTCCATGCCGTGTTCACCACTCACAAGCTCCATGCCGTGTTCGCCAGTAACCAGCGCCACACTCTGTTCACAAGAATCCAGCTCCATGCCGTGTTCACCAGTAACCAGCTCCACGCTCTCTTCACAAGTAACCAGCTCCATGCCGTCTTCACCAGTAACCAACTCCACTCCGTGTAAACCATTAATCAGCTCCATGCTGAGGTCACGAGTAACCAGCTCCACGCCGTGTTCTCCAGAAACCAGCTATATGCCGTATTCACCACTAACCAGCTCTGTGCCATGTTCACCAGTAACCAGCTCCACGCCATGTTCTCCAGTAACCAGCTCAGTGCCGTGTTCGCCAGTAGCCAGCTCTGTGCCGTGTTCACCAGTAACCAGCTCAATGCCGTGTTCACCTGTAAACAGCTGCATGCCGTGTTTGCAAGCAACCAGCTCCACGCCGTGTTCACCAGTAACCAGCTCCACGCTGTGTTCACAAGTATCCCGCTCCATTCCATGTTCACCAGTAACCAGCTCCACGCTCTCTTCAAAAGTAACCAGCTCCATGCCGTGTTCACCAGTAACCAGCTCCACGCCTTGTTCGCCAGTAACCAGCTACGCCCCGTGTTCACCATTAACCAGTTCCGTGCTCTGCTCGCCAGTAACCAGATCAACGCCATGTTCAACAGTAACCAGATCCATGCCGCATTTGCCAGTAACCAGCTCCATGCCGTGTTCACCAGTAACCAGCTCCTTGCAGTGTTCACCAGTACCTAGCTCCACGCCGAGTTCACCGGTAACCAGCTCCATGCCACATTCTCCAGTAACCAGCTCCACACCGTGTTCACCAGTAACCAGCTCCACGCCGAGTTCACCGGTAATCAGCTCCATGCCGCATTCTCCAGTAACCAGCTCCACACCGTGTTCACCAGTAACCAGATACACGCCAATTTGCCAGTGACCAGCTCCACGCCACGTTCACCAGTAATCAGCTCTACACCACATTCACCTGTAACCAGCTCCATGCCTCATTTGCCACTAACCAGCTCAGCGCCGTGTTTGCCAGTAACCAGCCGCGCACCATTTTCACCAGTAACCAGCTCCATGCTGTGTTCACCAGTACCAAGCTCCGTGCCTTGTTCACCAATAACTAGCTCCGTGCCATGTTTGCCAGTAAACAGTTACACGCCATGTTAACCAGCAAAAAGTTCCACTCCATGTTCACCAGTAAACAGCTCGACGCCATGTTCACCAGTAACCAGCTCCGTGCCGTGTTCGCCAACAACCAGCTCCACGCCTTCTTCGCCAGTAACCAGCTCCACACCATGTTCACCCGTAACCAGGTCCATGCCGTGTTCACCACTCACAAGCTCCATGCCGTGTTCGCCAGTAACCAGCGCCACACTCTGTACACAAGAATCCAGCTCCATGCCGTGTTCACCAGTAACCAGCTCCACGCTCTCTTCACAAGTAACCAGCTCCATGCCGTCTTCACCAGTAACCAACTCCACTCCGTGTACGCCATTAACCAGCTCCATGCTGAGGTCACGAGTAACCAGCTCCACGCCGTGTTCTCCAGAAACCAGCTATATGCCGTATTCACCACTAACCAGCTCTGTGCCATGTTCACCAGTAACCAGCTCCACGCCATGTTCTCCAGTAACCAGCTCAGTGCCGTGTTCACCAGTAGCCAGCTCTGTGCCGTGTTCACCAGTAACCAGCTCAATGCCGTGTTCACCTGTAAACAGCTGCGTGCCGTGTTTGCAAGCAACCAGCTCCACACCGTGTTCACCAGTAAACAGCTCCAGGCTGTGTTCACAAATATCCTGCTCCATTCCATGTTCACCAGTAACCAGCTCCACGCTCTCTTCACAAGTAACCAGCTCCATGCCGTGTTCACCAGTAACCAGCTCCACACCTTGTTCGCCAGTTACCAGCTACGCCCCGTTTTCACCATTAACCAGTTCCGTGCTCTGCTCGCCAGTAACCAGATCAACGCCATGTTCACCAGTAACCAGCTCCATGCCGCATTTGCCAGTAACCAGCTCCATGCCGTGTTCACCAGTAACCAGCTCCTTGCAGTGTTCACCAGTACCTAGCTCCACGCCGAGTTCACCAGTAACCAGCTCCATGCCACATTCTCCAGTAACCAGCTCCACACCGTGTTCACCAGTAACCAGCTCCACGCCGAGTTCACCGGTAATCAGCTCCATGCCGCATTCTGCAGTAACCAGCTCCACACCGTGTTCAGCAGTAACCAGATACACGCCAATTTGCCAGTAACCAGCTCCACGCCACGTTCACCAGTAATCAGCTCCACACCACATTCACCTGTAACCAGCTCCATGCCACGTTCACCAGTAACCACCTCGACGCCACGTTCACCAGTAATCAGCTCCACACCACGTTCACCAGTAATCAGCTCCACACCACATTCACCTGTAACCAGCTCCATGCCACGTTCACCAGTAACCAGCTCGACGCCACGTTCACCAGTAATCAGCTCCACACCACATTCACCTGTAACCAGCTCCATGCCACGTTGACTAGTAACCAGCTCCCTGCCATGTTCACTAGTAACCAGCTCCGTGCCATCTTTACCAGGAACCAGCTCCACACCGTGTTCACCAGTAACCAGCTCCATGCCGTGTTCACCAGTAACCAGCTTTACGCTCCGTTCACAAGTATCCAGCTCCATTCTCTGTTCACCAGTAACCAGCTCCACACTCACTTCACAAGTAACCAGCTCCATGCCGTGTTCACCAGTAACCAACTCCACTCCGTGCTCGCCATTAACCAGCTCCATGCTGAGATCACCAGTAACCAGCACCTCGCCGTGTTCTCCAGTAACCAGCTATGTGCCATTTTCACCAGTAACCAGTTCTGTGCTATGTTCACCAGTAACCAGCTCCGCGCCATGTTCTCCAGTAACCAGCTCTGTGCCGTGTTCACCAGTTACCAGCTCCACGCCTTGTTCGCCAGTAACCAGTTCCATGCTCTGCTAGCAAGTAACCAGATCAACGCCATGTTCGCCCGTAACCAGCTCCATGCCGTGTTCACCAGTAACCAGCTCCATGCCGTGTTCACCAGTAACTAGCTCCACACAGTGTTCGCCAGTAACCAGATCCACGCCACATTTGCCAGTAACCAGCTCCACGCCACGTTCACCAGTAATCAGCTCCACACCACGTTCACCTGTAACCAGCTCCATGCCATGTTCACTAGTAACCATCTCCGTGCCGCCTTCACCATTATCCAGCTCCGTGCCGTCTTCACAAGGAACCAGCTCCACACCGTGTTCACCAGTAACAAACTACATGCCGTGTTCACCAGTAACCAGCTCCACGCCTTGTTCGCCAGTAACCAGCTACGCCCCGTGTTCACCATTAACCATTTCCATGCTCTGCTCGCCAGTAACAAGATCAACGCCATGTTCACAAGTAACCAGCTCCATGCCGCATTTGCATGTAACCAGCTCCATGCCGTGTTCAAAAGTAACCAGCTCCGTGCAGTGTTCAGCAGTAACTATCTCAACGCCGAGTTCACCGGTAACCAGCTCGATGCCACATTCACCAGTAACCAGCTCCACTCCTCGTTCGCCAGTAACCAGCTCAGCGCCGTGTTCACCAGTAACCAGCCCCCCGCCGCATTCACCAGTAACCAGCTCCACACCTCGTTTGCCACTAACCAGCTCAGCGCCGTGTTTGCCAGTAACCAGCCGTGCACCATTTTCACCAGTAACCAGCTCCACGCTGTGTTCACCAGTACCAAGCTCCGTGCCTTGTTCACCAATAACTAGCTCTGTGCCATGTTTGCCAGTAAACAGCTACACGCCATGTTCACCAGCAAAAAGTTCCACTCCATGTTCATCAGTAAACAGCTCGACGCCATGTTCACCAGTAACCAGCTCCGTGCCGTGTTCGCCAACAACCAGCTCCACGCCTTCTTCGCCACTAACCAGCTCCACACCATGTTCACCCGTAACCAGGTCCATGCCGTGTTCACCACTCACAAGCTGCATGCCGTGTTCGCCAGTAACCAGCGCCACACTCTGTTCACAAGAATCCAGCTCCATGCCGTCTTCACCCGTAACCAACTCCACTCCGTGTACGCCATTAACCAGCTCCATGCTGAGGTCACGAGTAACCAGCTCCACGCCGTGTTCTCCAGAAACCAGCTATATGCCGTATTCACCACTAACCAGCTCTGTGCCATGTTCACCAGTAACCAGCTCCACGCCATGTTCTCCAGTAACCAGCTCAGTGCCGTGTTCACCAGTAGCCAGCTCTGTGCCGTGTTCACCAGTAACCAGCTCAATGCCGTGTTCACCTGTAAACAGCTGCGTGCCGTGTTTGCAAGCAACCAGCTCCACGCCGTGTTCACCAGTAACCAGCTCCACGCTGTGTTCACAAGTATCCCGCTCCATTCCATGTTCACCAGTAACCAGCTCCACGCTCTCTTCAAAAGTAACCAGCTCCATGCCGTGTTCACCAGTAACCAGATACACGCCAATTTGCCAGTAACCAGCTCCACGCCACGTTCACCAGTAATCAGCTCCACACCACATTCACCTGTAACCAGCTCCATGCCACGTTCACCAGTAACCACCTCGACGCCACGTTCACCAGTAATCAGCTCCACACCACGTTCACCAGTAATCAGCTCCACACCACATTCACCTGTAACCAGCTCCATGCCACGTTCACCAGTAACCAGCTCGACGCCACGTTCACCAGTAATCAGCTCCACACCACATTCACCTGTAACCAGCTCCATGCCACGTTGACTAGTAACCAGCTCCCTGCCATGTTCACTAGTAACCAGCTCCGTGCCATCTTTACCAGGAACCAGCTCCACACCGTGTTCACCAGTAACCAGCTCCATGCCGTGTTCACCAGTAACCAGCTTTACGCTCCGTTCACAAGTATCCAGCTCCATTCTCTGTTCACCAGTAACCAGCTCCACACTCACTTCACAAGTAACCAGCTCCATGCCGTGTTCACCAGTAACCAACTCCACTCCGTGCTCGCCATTAACCAGCTCCATGCTGAGATCACCAGTAACCAGCACCTCGCCGTGTTCTCCAGTAACCAGCTATGTGCCATTTTCACCAGTAACCAGTTCTGTGCTATGTTCACCAGTAACCAGCTCCGCGCCATGTTCTCCAGTAACCAGCTCTGTGCCGTGTTCACCAGTTACCAGCTCCACGCCTTGTTCGCCAGTAACCAGTTCCATGCTCTGCTAGCAAGTAACCAGATCAACGCCATGTTCGCCCGTAACCAGCTCCATGCCGTGTTCACCAGTAACCAGCTCCATGCCGTGTTCACCAGTAACTAGCTCCACACAGTGTTCGCCAGTAACCAGATCCACGCCACATTTGCCAGTAACCAGCTCCACGCCACGTTCACCAGTAATCAGCTCCACACCACGTTCACCTGTAACCAGCTCCATGCCATGTTCACTAGTAACCATCTCCGTGCCGCCTTCACCATTATCCAGCTCCGTGCCGTCTTCACAAGGAACCAGCTCCACACCGTGTTCACCAGTAACAAACTACATGCCGTGTTCACCAGTAACCAGCTCCACGCCTTGTTCGCCAGTAACCAGCTACGCCCCGTGTTCACCATTAACCATTTCCATGCTCTGCTCGCCAGTAACAAGATCAACGCCATGTTCACAAGTAACCAGCTCCATGCCGCATTTGCATGTAACCAGCTCCATGCCGTGTTCAAAAGTAACCAGCTCCGTGCAGTGTTCAGCAGTAACTATCTCAACGCCGAGTTCACCGGTAACCAGCTCGATGCCACATTCACCAGTAACCAGCTCCACTCCTCGTTCGCCAGTAACCAGCTCAGCGCCGTGTTCACCAGTAACCAGCTCCCCGCCGCATTCACCAGTAACCAGCTCCACACCTCGTTTGCCACTAACCAGCTCAGCGCCGTGTTTGCCAGTAACCAGCCGTGCACCATTTTCACCAGTAACCAGCTCCACGCTGTGTTCACCAGTACCAAGCTCCGTGCCTTGTTCACCAATAACTAGCTCTGTGCCATGTTTGCCAGTAAACAGCTACACGCCATGTTCACCAGCAAAAAGTTCCACTCCATGTTCATCAGTAAACAGCTCGACGCCATGTTCACCAGTAACCAGCTCCGTGCCGTGTTCGCCAACAACCAGCTCCACGCCTTCTTCGCCACTAACCAGCTCCACACCATGTTCACCCGTAACCAGGTCCATGCCGTGTTCACCACTCACAAGCTGCATGCCGTGTTCGCCAGTAACCAGCGCCACACTCTGTTCACAAGAATCCAGCTCCATGCCGTCTTCACCCGTAACCAACTCCACTCCGTGTACGCCATTAACCAGCTCCATGCTGAGGTCACGAGTAACCAGCTCCACGCCGTGTTCTCCAGAAACCAGCTATATGCCGTATTCACCACTAACCAGCTCTGTGCCATGTTCACCAGTAACCAGCTCCACGCCATGTTCTCCAGTAACCAGCTCAGTGCCGTGTTCACCAGTAGCCAGCTCTGTGCCGTGTTCACCAGTAACCAGCTCAATGCCGTGTTCACCTGTAAACAGCTGCGTGCCGTGTTTGCAAGCAACCAGCTCCACGCCGTGTTCACCAGTAACCAGCTCCACGCTGTGTTCACAAGTATCCCGCTCCATTCCATGTTCACCAGTAACCAGCTCCACGCTCTCTTCAAAAGTAACCAGCTCCATGCCGTGTTCACCAGTAACCAGCTCCACGCCTTGTTCGCCAGTAACCAGCTACGCCCCGTGTTCACCATTAACCAGTTCCGTGCTCTGCTCGCCAGTAACCAGATCAACGCCATGTTCAACAGTAACCAGATCCATGCCGCATTTGCCAGTAACCAGCTCCATGCCGTGTTCACCAGTAACCAGCTCCTTGCAGTGTTCACCAGTACCTAGCTCCACGCCGAGTTCACCAGTAACCAGCTCCATGCCGCATTCTCCAGTAACCAGCTCCACACCGTGTTCACCAGTAACCAGATACACGCCAATTTGCCAGTGACCAGCTCCACGCCACGTTCACCAGTAATCAGCTCTACACCACATTCACCTGTAACCAGCTCCATGCCTCATTTGCCACTAACCAGCTCAGCGCCGTGTTTGCCAGTAACCAGCCGCGCACCATTTTCACCAGTAACCAGCTCCACGCTGTGTTCACCAGTACCAAGCTCCGTGCCTTGTTCACCAATAACTAGCTCCGTGCCATGTTTGCCAGTAAACAGCTACACGCCATGTTAACCAGCAAAAAGTTCCACTCCATGTTCACCAGTAAACAGCTCGACGCCATGTTCACCAGTAACCAGCTCCGTGCCGTGTTCGCCAACAACCAGCTCCACGCCTTCTTCGCCAGTAACCAGCTCCACACCATGTTCACCCGTAACCAGGTCCATGCCGTGTTCACCACTCACAAGCTCCATGCCGTGTTCGCCAGTAACCAGCGCCACACTCTGTTCACAAGAATCCAGCTCCATGCCGTGTTCACCAGTAACCAGCTCCACGCTCTCTTCACAAGTAACCAGCTCCATGCCGTCTTCACCAGTAACCAACTCCACTCCGTGTACGCCATTAACCAGCTCCATGCTGAGGTCACGAGTAACCAGCTCCACGCCGTGTTCTCCAGAAACCAGCTATATGCCGTATTCACCACTAACCAGCTCTGTGCCATGTTCACCAGTAACCAGCTCCACGCCATGTTCTCCAGTAACCAGCTCAGTGCCGTGTTCACCAGTAGCCAGCTCTGTGCCGTGTTCACCAGTAACCAGCTCAATGCCGTGTTCACCTGTAAACAGCTGCGTGCCGTGTTTGCAAGCAACCAGCTCCACACCGTGTTCACCAGTAACCAGCTCCAGGCTGTGTTCACAAGTATCCCGCTCCATTCCATGTTCACCAGTAACCAGCTCCACGCTCTCTTCACAAATAACCAGCTCCATGCCGTGTTCACCAGTAACCAGCTCCACGCCTTGTTCGCCAGTAACCAGCTAAGCCCCGTTTTCACCATTAACCAGTTCCGTGCTCTGCTCGCCAGTAACCAGATCAACGCCATGTTCACCAGTAACCAGCTCCATGCCGCATTTGCCAGTAACCAGCTCCATGCCATGTTCACCAGTAACCAGCTCCTTGCAGTGTTCACCAGTACCTAGCTCCACGCCGAGTTCACCAGTAACCAGCTCCATGCCACATTCTCCAGTAACCAGCTCCACACCGTGTTCACCAGTAACCAGCTCCACGCCGAGTTCACCAGTAACCAGCTACATACTCTGTTGACCAGTAACCAGCTCCACGCTGTGTTCACCAGTAACCAGCTACATACTCTGTTCACCAGTAACCAGCTCCATGCTGTGTTCACCATTAACTAGTTCCACGCTCTCTACACCAGTAATCAGCTCCATGCTGTGTCACCAGTAACAAGCTCCACGACATGTTCACCAGTAACCAGCACCACGCCATGCTCGCCAGTATTCAGCTCCATGCCGTGTTCACCAGTAACCAGCTCTGCGCCATGTTCTCCAGTAACCAGCGCAGTGCCGTGTTCACCAGTAACCACCTCTGTGCCATGTTCACCAGTAACCAGCTCGGCGCCATGTTCTCCAATAACAAGCGCTTTGCCGTGTTCACCTGTAACCAGCTCCGTGCCATGTTCGCAAGCAACCAGCTCCACACCGTGTTAACCAGTAACCAGCTCCACATCGTGTTCACCAGTAACCAGGTCCGCGCCGTGTTCGCCAGTAACCTGCTGCGCGCCGTGTTTGCCAGTAACCAGCTCCATGCCGCATTTGCCAATAACCAGCTCCACGCCATCTTCACCAGTAACCTGCCTAACGCCGTGTTCACCAGTAACCAGCTCCACGCCGTGTTCACCAGTAACCAGCTCTGTGCCATGTTCACCAGTAACCAGCTCTGTGCCATGTTCGCCAGTAACCAGCTCGGCGCCATGTTGTCCAGTAACCAGCTCTGTGCCGTGTTCACCAGTAACCAGCTCTGTGCCGTGTTCACCTGTAACCAGCTCCATGCCATTTTCGCAAGCAACCAGCTCCACACCGAGTTCACCAGTAAAAAGCTCCTCGCGGTGTTCATCAGTAACCTGCTCCGTGCTGTTTTCACCAATAACCAGCTCCACGCTGTGTTCACCAGTAATAAGCTCCAAGCCATGTTCACCAGTAAAGAGCTCTGTGCCATAATCAACAGTAACCAGGTCCGCGCCGCGTTCACCACTAACCAGCACTGTGCCGTGTTCACCAGTAACCAGCTCTGTGCCATGTTTACCAGTAACCAGCTCAGCGCCATGTTCTCGAATAACCAGCGCTGTGCCGTGTTCACCAGTAGCCAGCTCTGTGCCGTGTTCACCAGTAACAAGCTCAGTGCCGTGTTCACCTGTAACCAGCTCCATGCCGTGTTCACAAGCAACCAGCTCCACACCGTGTTCACCAGTAAAGACCTGAACGCGGAGTTCACCAGTAACCTGCTCCGTGCTGTATTCACCAATAACCAGCTCCACGCCGTGTTCACCAGTAACCATCTCCAAGCCATGTTCACCAGTAACCAGCTACACACTGCGTTGACCAGTAACCAGCTCCACGCTGTGTTCACCAGTTACCAGCTCCGTGCTCTGTTCACCAGTAACCAGCTCCACGTTGTGTTCACCATTAACTAGTTCCGCGCTCTGTTCACCAGTAATCAGCTCCATGCCATTTCACCAGTAACTAGCTCCACGCCATGTTCACCAGTAACCTGCTCCACGACGTGCTCACCAGTATTCAGCTTCATGCCGAGTTCACCCGTAACCAGCTCCATGCCATGCTCACCATTAACCAGCTCCACACCATGTTCACCATTAACCAGTTCCGTGCCGTGTTCACCAGTAACAAGCTCCACGCCGTGTTTGCCAGTGACCAGCTCCATGCCTTGTTCACCAGTAACCAGCTACGCCCCGTGTTTGCCAGTAACCAGCTCTGTGTCGTGTTCACCAGTAAGCAGCTCCATGCCGTGTTCACCAGTAACCAGCTATGCCCCAGGTTTGCCAGTAACCAGCTCTGTGCCGTGTTCACCTGTAACCAGCTCGACACTGCGTTCACCAGTAACCATCTCCATGCCGTGTTCACCAGTAACCAGCTCCACGCCATGTTCGCCAGTAATCGAATCCTGAACGTCCTCACCAGTAACTGGTTCCATGCCGTGTTCACCAGTAACCACCTCTGTGCCATGTTCACCAGTAACCAGCTCCATGCCCTGTTCACCACTAACCAGCTTCATGCCGTGTTTGCCAGTAACCTGCCCCGTGCTGTGTTCACCAGTAACTAGCTCCACGGCATGTTCACCAGTAACCAGCTCCACGCCGCCTTCACCATTAATCAGCTCAGTGCCGTGTTCACCAGTAATTAGCTCCAAGCCGTGTTCACCAGTAACGAGGTCTTTGCCGTTTTCACCAGTATCCAGCTGCACATCGCTTTCGCCAATAACCAGCTCCGTACCGTGTTCCCCAGTAACCAGCTCCATGCTGTGTTCACCAGTGTCCAGCTCCATGCTGTCTTCACAAGTAACCAGCTCTACGCTGTGTTCACCAGTAACCAGCACAACACCGCATTCACCAGAAACCAGCTCCATGCTGTATTCACCAGTAACGAGCTCCACGCCGCATTCTCCGGTAACCAGCTCCACACCATGTTCACCAGTAACCAACTCCGCGCCATGTTCGCCGATAACATGCTGCGCGCTGTGTTTGCCAGTATCCAGCTCCATGCCACATTTGCCAATAACCAGCTCCACGCCGTGTTCACCAGTAACCAGCTCCACGCCGTGTTCACCATAAGCAGCTCACCTTCATGTTCACCAGTAACCAGCTCCATGCCATGTTTACCAGTAACCAGCTCTGTGCCATGTTTACCAGTAACTGCTCCCCGCCGTGTGCACCAGTAACCAGCTCCACGCGACGTTCGCCAGTAACCAGCTCCATGCCGTACTCGCCAGTAACCATCTCAACACTGTGTTCACCAGTAACCAGATCCGTGTCATGTTCAACAGTAACTATCTCCATGCCGTGTTCGGCAGAAACCAGCTCCACACAATGTTCACCAGTAACCAGCTCCATGCCCTGTTCACCAGTAACCAGCTCTGGCCGTGTTCAACAGTTACCAGCACCCAGCCTTGTTTACCAGTAACCAGCACCCAGCCGTGTTCAACAGTAACCAGATCCACACCGCGTTCACCAGTAATCAGCTCCACACCGCGTTCACCAGTAATCAGCTCCATGCAGTGCTCGCCAGTAACCAGCTCCACACCACGTTTGCCAGTAACCAGCTCCACGCTATGTTCACCAGTAACCAGCTCCGCACCGCTTTCACCACCAACCTGCCCAACACTGCGTTCACCAGTAACCAGCTCTGCGTCGTGTTCACTAGTAACTAGCTCCACGTCGTGTTCACCAGTATCCATCTCCATGCCGTGTTCACCAGTAACCAGCTCCACGCCTTGTTCACCAGTAACCAGCTACGCCCTGTATTCACCATTAACCAGTTCTGTGCTCTGTTCGCCAGTAATCAGATCAACGCCATGTTCACCAGTAACCAGTTCTGTGCTCTGTTCACCAGCAACCAGATCAACACCGTGTTCACCAGTAACCAGCTCTGTGCTCTGTTCACCGGTAGACAGTTCCACGCCGTGCTCGCCAGTAACCAGCTCCGTGATATGTTCAACAGTAACCAGCTCCGTGCCGTGTTCACCAGTAACCAGCTCCACACTGTGTTCGCCAGTAACCAGCTCTGTGCCGTGTTCACCAGTAACAAGCTCCGCGCTGTGTTCACCAGTAACCAGCTCCACGCTGTGTTCACCAGTAACCTGCTCCACGCCGTGTTCACCAGTAACCAGCTACATACTCTGTTCACCAGTAACCAGCTCCATGCTGTGTTCACCATTAACTAGTTCCACGCTCTCTACACCAGTAATCAGCTCCATGCCGTGTCACCAGTAACAAGCTCCACGACATGTTCACCAGTAACCAGCACCACGCCATGCTCGCCAGTATTCAGCTCCATGCCGTGTTCACCAGTAACCAGCTCTGCGCCATGTTCTCCAGTAACCAGCGCAGTGCCGTGTTCACCAGTAACCACCTCTGTGCCATGTTCACCAGTAACCAGCTCGGCGCCATGTTCTCCAATAACAAGCGCTTTGCCGTGTTCACCTGTAACCAGCTCCGTGCCATGTTCGCAAGCAACCAGCTCCACACCGTGTTAAACAGTAACCAGCTCCACATCGTGTTCACCAGTAACCAGGTCCGCGCCGTGTTCGCCAGTAACCTGCTGCGCGCCGTGTTTGCCAGTAACCAGCTCCATGCCGCATTTGCCAATAACCAGCTCCACGCCATCTTCACCAGTAACCTGCCTAACGCCGTGTTCACCAGTAACCAGCTCCACGCCGTGTTCACCAGTAACCAGCTCTGTGCCATGTTCACCAGTAACCAGCTCTGTGCCATGTTCGCCAGTAACCAGCTCGGCGCCATGTTGTCCAGTAACCAGCTCTGTGCCGTGTTCACCAGTAACCAGCTCTGTGCCGTGTTCACCTGTAACCAGCTCCATGCCATTTTCGCAAGCAACCAGCTCCACACCGAGTTCACCAGTAAAAAGCTCCTCGCGGTGTTCATCAGTAACCTGCTCCGTGCTGTTTTCACCAATAACCAGCTCCATGCTGTGTTCACCAGTAATAAGCTCCAAGCCTTGTTCACCAGTAAAGAGCTCTGTGCCATAATCAACAGTAACCAGGTCCGCGCCGCGTTCACCACTAACCAGCACTGTGCCGTGTTCACCAGTAACCAGCTCTGTGCCATGTTTACCAGTAACCAGCTCAGCGCCATGTTCTCGAATAACCAGCGCTGTGCCGTGTTCACCAGTAGCCAGCTCTGTGCCGTGTTCACCAGTAACAAGCTCAGTGCCGTGTTCACCTGTAACCAGCTCCATGCCGTGTTCACAAGCAACCAGCTCCACACCGTGTTCACCAGTAAAGACCTGAACGCGGAGTTCACCAGTAACCTGCTCCGTGCTGTATTCACCAATAACCAGCTCCACGCCGTGTTCACCAGTAACCATCTCCAAGCCATGTTCACCAGTAACCAGCTACACACTGCGTTGACCAGTAACCAGCTCCACGCTGTGTTCACCAGTTACCAGCTCCGTGCTCTGTTCACCAGTAACCAGCTCCACGTTGTGTTCACCATTAACTAGTTCCGCGCTCTGTTCACCAGTAATCAGCTCCATGCCATTTCACCAGTAACCAGCTCCACGCCATGTTCACCAGTAACCTGCTCCACGACGTGCTCACCAGTATTCGGCTTCATGCCGAGTTCACCCGTAACCAGCTCCATGCCATGCTCACCAGTAACCAGCTCCACACCATGTTCACCATTAACCAGTTCCGTGCCGTGTTCACCAGTAACAAGCTCCACGCCGTGTTTGCCAGTGACCAGCTCCATGCCTTGTTCACCAGTAACCAGCTACGCCCCGTGTTTGCCAGTAACCAGCTCTGTGTCGTGTTCACCAGTAAGCAGCTCCATGCCGTGTTCACCAGTAACCAGCTATGCCCCAGGTTTGCCAGTAACCAGCGCTGTGCCGTGTTCACCAGTAGCCAGCTCTGTGCCGTGTTCACCAGTAACAAGCTCAGTGCCGTGTTCACCTGTAACCAGCTCCATGCCGTGTTCACAAGCAACCAGCTCCACACCGTGTTCACCAGTAAAGACCTGAACGCGGAGTTCACCAGTAACCTGCTCCGTGCTGTATTCACCAATAACCAGCTCCACGCCGTGTTCACCAGTAACCATCTCCAAGCCATGTTCACCAGTAACCAGCTACACACTGCGTTGACCAGTAACCAGCTCCACGCTGTGTTCACCAGTTACCAGCTCCGTGCTCTGTTCACCAGTAACCAGCTCCACGTTGTGTTCACCATTAACTAGTTCCGCGCTCTGTTCACCAGTAATCAGCTCCATGCCATTTCACCAGTAACCAGCTCCACGCCATGTTCACCAGTAACCTGCTCCACGACGTGCTCACCAGTATTCGGCTTCATGCCGAGTTCACCCGTAACCAGCTCCATGCCATGCTCACCATTAACCAGCTCCACACCATGTTCACCATTAACCAGTTCCGTGCCGTGTTCACCAGTAACAAGCTCCACGCCGTGTTTGCCAGTGACCAGCTCCATGCCTTGTTCACCAGTAACCAGCTACGCCCCGTGTTTGCCAGTAACCAGCTCTGTGTCGTGTTCACCAGTAAGCAGCTCCATGCCGTGTTCACCAGTAACCAGCTATGCCCCAGGTTTGCCAGTAACCAGCTCTGTGCCGTGTTCACCTGTAACCAGCTCGACACTGCGTTCACCAGTAACCATCTCCATGCCGTGTTCACCAGTAACCAGCTCCACGCCATGTTCGCCAGTAATCGAATCCTGAACGTCCTCACCAGTAACTGGTTCCATGCCGTGTTCACCAGTAACCACCTCTGTGCCATGTTCACCAGTAACCAGCTCCATGCCCTGTTCACCACTAACCAGCTTCATGCCGTGTTTGCCAGTAACCTGCCCCGTGCTGTGTTCACCAGTAACTAGCTCCACGGCATGTTCACCAGTAACCAGCTCCACGCCGCCTTCACCATTAATCAGCTCAGTGCCGTGTTCACCAGTAATTAGCTCCAAGCCGTGTTCACCAGTAACGAGGTCTTTGCCGTTTTCACCAGTATCCAGCTGCACATCGCTTTCGCCAATAACCAGCTCCGTACCGTGTTCCCCAGTAACCAGCTCCATGCTGTGTTCACCAGTGTCCAGCTCCATGCTGTCTTCACAAGTAACCAGCTCTACGCTGTGTTCACCAGTAATCAGCACAACACCGCATTCACCAGAAACCAGCTCCATGCCGTGTTCACCAGTAACGAGCTCCACGCCGCATTCTCCGGTAACCAGCTCCACACCATGTTCACCAGTAACCAACTCCGCGCCATGTTCGCCGATAACATGCTGCGCGCTGTGTTTGCCAGTATCCAGCTCCATGCCACATTTGCCAATAACCAGCTCCACGCCGTGTTCACCAGTAACCAGCTCCACGCCGTGTTCACCATAAGCAGCTCACCTTCATGTTCACCAGTAACCAGCTCCATGCCATGTTTACCAGTAACTGCTCCCCGCCGCGTGCACCAGTAACCAGCTCCACGCGACGTTCGCCAGTAACCAGCTCCATGCCGTACTCGCCAGTAACCATCTCAACACTGTGTTCACCAGTAACCAGATCCGTGTCATGTTCAACAGTAACTATCTCCATGCCGTGTTCGGCAGAAACCAGCTCCACACAATGTTCACCAGTAACCAGCTCCATGCCCTGTTCACCAGTAACCAGCTCTGGCCGTGTTCAACAGTTACCAGCACCCAGCCTTGTTTACCAGTAACCAGCACCCAGCCGTGTTCAACAGTAACCAGATCCACACCGCGTTCACCAGTAATCAGCTCCACACCGCGTTCACCAGTAATCAGCTCCATGCAGTGCTCGCCAGTAACCAGCTCCACACCATGTTTGCCAGTAACCAGCTCCACGCTATGTTCACCAGTAACCAGCTCCGCACCGCTTTCACCACTAACCTGCCCAACACTGCGTTCACCAGTAACCAGCTCTGCGTCGTGTTCACTAGTAACTAGCTCCATGTCGTGTTCACCAGTATCCATCTCCATGCCGTGTTCACCAGTAACCAGCTCCACGCCTTGTTCACCAGTAACCAGCTACGCCCTGTATTCACCATTAACCAGTTCTGTGCTCTGTTCGCCAGTAATCAGATCAACGCCATGTTCACCAGTAACCAGTTCTGTGCTCTGTTCACCAGCAACCAGATCAACACCGTGTTCACCAGTAACCAGCTCTGTGCTCTGTTCACCGGTAGCCAGTTCCACGCCGTGCTCGCCAGTAACCAGCTCTGTGATATGTTCAACAGTAACCAGCTCCGTGCCGTGTTCACCAGTAACCAGCTCCACACTGTGTTCGCCAGTAACCAGCTCTGTGCCGTGTTCACCAGTAACAAGCTCCGCGCTGTGTTCACCAGTAACCAGCTCCACGCTGTGTTCACCAGTAACCTGCTCCACGCCGTGTTCACCAGTAACCAGCTACATACTCTGTTGACCAGTAACCAGCTCCACGCTGTGTTCACCAGTAACCAGCTACATACTCTGTTCACCAGTAACCAGCTCCATGCTGTGTTCACCATTAACTAGTTCCACGCTCTCTACACCAGTAATCAGCTCCATGCCGTGTCACCAGTAACAAGCTCCACGACATGTTCACCAGTAACCAGCACCACGCCATGCTCGCCAGTATTCAGCTCCATGCCGTGTTCACCAGTAACCAGCTCTGCGCCATGTTCTCCAGTAACCAGCGCAGTGCCGTGTTCACCAGTAACCACCTCTGTGCCATGTTCACCAGTAACCAGCTTGGCGCCATGTTCTCCAATAACCAGCGCTTTGCCGTGTTCACCTGTAACCAGCTCCGTGCCATGTTCGCAAGCAACCAGCTCCACACCGTGTTAACCAGTAACCAGCTCCACATCGTGTGCACCAGTAACCAGGCCCGCGCCGTGTTCGCCAGTAACCTGCTGCGCGCCGTGTTTGCCCAGTAACCAGCTCCATGCCGCATTTGCCAATAACCAGCTCCACGCCATCTTCACCAGTAACCTGCCTCACGCCGTGTTCACCAGTAACCAGCTCTGTGCCATGTTCACCAGTAACCAGCTCTGTGCCATGTTCGCCAGTAACCAGCTCGGCGCCATGTTGTCCAGTAACCAGCTCTGTGCCGTGTTCACCAGTAACCAGCTCTGTGCCGTGTTCACCTGTAACCAGCTCCATGCCATTTTCGCAAGCAACCAGCTCCACACCGAGTTCACCAGTAAAAAGCTCCTCGTGGTGTTCATCAGTAACCTGCTCCGTGCTGTTTTCACCAATAACCAGCTCCACGCTGTGTTCACCAGTAATAAGCTCCAAGCCTTTTTCACCAGTAAAGAGCTCTGTGCAGTATTCAACAGTAACCAGGTCCACGCCGTGTTCACCAGTAACCAGCACTGTGCAGTGTTCACCAGTAACCAGCTCTGTGCCATGTTCACCAGTAACCAGCTCAGCGCCATGTTCTCCAGTAACCAGTGCTGTGCCGTGTTCACCAGTAACCAGCTCTGTGCGGTGTTCACCTGTAACCAGCTCAGTGCCGTGTTCACCTGTAACCAGCTCCATGCCGTGTTCACAGGCAACCAGCTCCGCACCGTGTTCACCAGTAAAGACCTCCATGCGGTGTTCACCAGTAACCTGCTCCGTGCTGTATTCACCAATAACCAGGTCCACGCTGTGTTCACCAGTAACCAGCTCCAAGCCATGTTCACCAGTAACGAGCTCTGTGCCGTATTCAACAGTAACAAGGTCTGCGCCGCGTTCGCCAGTAACCAGCACTGTGCCGTGTTCACCAGTAACCAGCTCTGTGCCATGTTCACCAGTAACAAGCTCCGCACCGCGTTCGCCAGTAACGTGCTCCACGCCACGTTCACCTTTAACCAGCACTGTGCCATGTTCACCAGTATCCAGCTCTGTGCCATGTTCACCAGTAACCAGCTCGGCGCCATTTTGTCCAGTAACCCGCGCTGTGCCATGTTCACCAGTAACCAGCTCTGTGCTGTGTTCACCTGTAACCAGCTCTTTGCCGTGTTCACAAGCAACCAGCTCCACACCGAGTTCACCAGTAAAAAGCTCCACACGGTGTTCATCAGTAACCTGCTCCGTGCTGTTTTCACCAATAAACAGCTCCACGCCGTGTTCACCAGTAACCAGCTCCAAGCCATGTTCACCAGTAACGAGCTCTGTGCCATAATCAACAGTAACCAGGTCCGCGCCGCGTTCACCACTAACCAGCACTGTGCCGTGTTCACCAGTAACCAGCTCTGTGCCATGTTTACCAGTAACCAGCTCAGCGCCATGTTCTCGAATAACCAGCGCTGTGACGTGTTCACCAGTAGCCAGCTCTGTGCCGTGTTCACCAGTAACAAGCTCAGTGCCGTGTTCACCTGTAACCAGCTCCGTGCCGTGTTCACAAGCAACCAGCTCCACACCGTGTTCACCAGTAAAGACCTGAACGCGGAGTTCACCAGTAACCTGCTCCGTGCTGTATTCACCAATAACCAGCTCCACGCCGTGTTCACCAGTAACCATCTCCAAGCCATGTTCACCAGTAACCAGCTACACACTGCGTTGACCAGTAACCAGCTCCACGCTGTGTTCACCAGTTACCAGCTCCGTGCTCTGTTCACCAGTAACCAGCTCCACGTTGTGTTCACCATTAACTAGTTCCGCGCTCTGTTCACCAGTAATCAGCTCCATGCCATTTCACCAGTAACCAGCTCCACGTCATGTTCACCAGTAACCTGCTCCACGACGTGCTCACCAGTATTCAGCTTCATGCCGAGTTCACCCGTAACCAGCTCCATGCCATGCTCACCAGTAACCAGCTCCACACCATGTTCACCATTAACCAGCTCCGTGCCGTGTTCACCAGTAACAAGCTCCACGCCGTGTTTGCCAGTGACCAGCTCCATGCCTTGTTCACCAGTAACCAGCTACGCCCCGTGTTTGCCAGTAACCAGCTCTGTGTCGTGTTCACCAGTAAGCAGCTCCATGCCGTGTTCACCAGTAACCAGCTATGCCCCAGGTTTGCCAGTAACCAGCTCTGTGCCGTGTTCACCTGTAACCAGCTCGACACTGCATTCACCAGTAACCATCTCCATGCCGTGTTCACCAGTAACCAGCTCCACGCCATGTTCGCCAGTAATCGACTCCTGAACGTCCTCACCAATAACTGGTTCCATGCCGTGTTCACCAGTAACCACCTCTGTGCCATGTTCACCAGTAACCAGCTCCATGCCCTGTTCACCACTAACCAGCTTCATGCCGTGTTTGCCAGTAACCTGCCCCGTGCTGTGTTCACCAGTAACTAGCTCCACGGCATGTTCACCAGTAACCAGCTCCACGCCGCCTTCACCATTAATCAGCTCAGTGCCGTGTTCACCAGTAATTAGCTCCAAGCCGTGTTCATCAGTAACGAGGTCTTTGCCGTTTTCACCAGTATCCAGCTGCACATCGCTTTCGCCAATAACCAGCTCTGTACCGTGTTCCCCAGTAACCAGCTCCATGCTGTGTTCACCAGTATCCAGCTCCATGCTGTCTTCACAAGTAACCAGCTCTACGCTGTGTTCACCAGTAACCAGCACAACACCGCATTCACCAGAAACCAGCTCCACTCCGTGTTCACCAGTAACGAGCTCCACGCCGCATTCTCCGGTAACCAGCTCCACACCATGTTCACCAGTAACCAACTCCGCGCCATGTTCGCCGATAACATGCTGCGCGCTGTGTTTGCCAGTATCCAGCTCCATGCCACATTTGCCAATAACCAGCTCCACACCGTGTTCACCAGTAACCAGCTCCACGCCGTGTTCACCATAAGCAGCTCACCTTCATGTTCACCAGTAACCAGCTCCATGCCATGTTTGCCAGTAACCAGCTCTGTGCCGTGTTTACCAGTAACTGCTCCCCGCCGTGTGCACCAGTAACCAGCTCCACGCGACGTTCGCTAGTAACCAGCTCCATGCCGTACTCGCCAGTAACCATCTCAACACTGTGTTCACCAGTAACCAGATCCGTGTCATGTTCAACAGTAACTATCTCCATGCCGTGTTCGGCAGAAACCAGCTCCACACAATGTTCACCAGTAACCAGCTCCATGCCCTGTTCACCAGTAACCAGCTCTGGCCGTGTTCAACAGTTACCAGCACCCAGCCTTGTTTACCAGTAACCAGCACCCAGCCGTGTTCAACAGTAACCAGATCCACACCGCGTTCACCAGTAATCAGCTCCACACCGCGTTCACCAGTAATCAGCTCCATGCAGTGCTCGCCAGTAACCAGCTCCACACCACGTTTGCCAGTAACCAGCTCCACGCTATGTTCACCAGTAACCAGCTCCGCACCGCTTTCACCACTAACCTGCCCAACGCTGCGTTCACCAGTAAACAGCTCTGCGTCGTGTTCACTAGTAACTAGCTCCACGTCGTGTTCACCAGTATCCATCTCCATGCCGTGTTCACCAGTAACCAGCTCCACGCCTTGTTCACCAGTAACCAGCTACGCCCTGTATTCACCATTAACCAGTTCTGTGCTCTGTTCGCCAGTAATCAGATCAACGCCATGTTCACCAGTAACCAGTTCTGTGCTCTGTTCACCAGTAACAAGATCAACACCGTGTTCACCAGTAACCAGCTCTGTGCTCTGTTCACCGGTAGCCAGTTCCACGCCGTGCTCGCCAGTAACCAGCTCCGTGCTGTGTTCACCAGTAACCAGCTCCGTGATATGTTCAACAGTAACCAGCTCCGTGCCGTGTTCACCAGTAACCAGCTCCACACTGTGTTCGCCAGTAACCAGCTCTGTGCCGTGTTCACCAGTAACAAGCTCCGCGCTGTGTTCACCAGTAACCAGCTCCACGCTGTGTTCACCAGTAACCTGCTCCACGCCGTGTTCACCAGTAACCAGCTACATACTCTGTTCACCAGTAACCAGCTCCACGCTGTGTTCACCAGTAACCAGCTACATACTCTGTTCACCAGTAACCAGCTCCATGCTGTGTTCACCATTAACTAGTTCCACGCTCTCTACACCAGTAATCAGCTCCATGCCGTGTCACCAGTAACAAGCTCCACGACATGTTCACCAGTAACCAGCACCACGCCATGCTCGCCAGTATTCAGCTCCATGCCG
Source organism: Isurus oxyrinchus (assembly GCA_026770705.1). Classification (NCBI taxonomy): domain Eukaryota; kingdom Metazoa; phylum Chordata; class Chondrichthyes; order Lamniformes; family Lamnidae; genus Isurus; species Isurus oxyrinchus. The sequence continues at coordinate 1,781,773 of JANJGN010000014.1, read as the reverse complement.
TGTTCACCAGTAACCAGCTCCGCGCCATGTTCTCCAGTAACCAGCGCAGTGCCGTGTTCACCAGTAACCACCTCTGTGCCATGTTCACCAGTAACCAGCTTGGCACCATGTTCTCCAATAACCAGCGCTTTGCCGTGTTCACCTGTAACCAGCTCCGTGCCATGTTCGCAAGCAACCAGCTCCACACCGTGTTAACCAGTAACCAGCTCCACATCGTGTTCACCAGTAACCAGGTCCGCGCCGTGTTCGCCAGTAACCTGCTGCGCGCCGTGTTTGCCAGTAACCAGCTCCATGCCGCATTTGCCAATAACCAGCTCCACGCCATCTTCACCAGTAACCTGCCTAACGCCGTGTTCACCAGTAACCAGCTCCACGCCGTGTTCACCAGTAACCAGCTCTGTGCCATGTTCACCAGTAACCAGCTCTGTGCCATGTTCGCCAGTAACCAGCTCGGCGCCATGTTGTCCAGTAACCAGCTCTGTGCCGTGTTCACCAGTAACCAGCTCTGTGCCGTGTTCACCTGTAACCAGCTCCATGCCATTTTCGCAAGCAACCAGCTCCACACCGAGTTCACCAGTAAAAAGCTCCTCGCGGTGTTCATCAGTAACCTGCTCCGTGCTGTTTTCACCAATAACCAGCTCCACGCTGTGTTCACCAGTAATAAGCTCCAAGCCTTGTTCACCAGTAAAGAGCTCTGTGCAGTATTCAACAGTAACCAGGTCCACGCCGCGTTCACCAGTAACCAGCACTGTGCCGTGTTCACCAGTAACCAGCTCTGTGCCATGTTCACCAGTAACCAGCTCAGCGCCATGTTCTCCAGAAACCAGTGCTGTGCCGTGTTCACCAGTAACCAGCTCTGTGCGGTGTTCACCTGTAACCAGCTCAGTGCCGTGTTCACCTGTAACCAGCTCCGTGCCGTGTTCACAAGTAACCAGCTCCGCACCGTGTTCACCAGTAAAGACCTCCATGCGGTGTTCACCAGTAACCTGCTCCATGCTGTATTCAACAATAACCAGGTCCACGCTGTGTTCACCAGTAACCAGCTCCAAGCCATGTTCACCAGTAACGAGCTCTGTGCCGTATTCAACAGTAACAAGGTCCGCGCCGTATTCGCAAGTAACCGGTTCCATTGCTGTGTTCGTCAGTAACCAGTTCCACAGCTTCTTCGCCAGTAACCAGCTCCACGCCGTGTTCACCAGTAACCAGCTCAGCGCCATGTTGTCCAGTAACCAGCGCTGTGCCGTGTTCACCAGTAACCTGCTCTGTGCCATGTTCACCAGTAACCAGCTCTGTGCGGTGTTCACCTGTAACCACCTCAGTGCCGTGTTCACCTGTAACCAGCTCCGTGCCGTGTTCACAAGCAACCAGCTCCGCACCGTGTTCACCAGGAAAGAACTCCACGCGGTGTTCATCAGTAACCTGCTCCGTGCTATGTTCACCAGTAACCAGCTCCACGTTGTGTTCACCATTAACTAGTTCTGCGCTCTCTTCACCAGTAATCAGCTCCATGCCATTTCACCAGTAACCAGCTCCACGCCATGTTCACCAGTAACCAGCTCCACACCATGTTCAACATTAACAAGCTCCGTGCCGTGTTCACCAGTAACAAGCTCCACGCCGTGTTTGCCAGTAACCAGCTCCATGCCGTGTTCACCAGTAACCAGCTACGCCCCGTGTTTGCCAGTAACCAGCTCTGTGCCGTGTTCACCAGTAAGCAGCTCCATGCCGTGTTTACCAGTAACCAGCTACGCCCCGTTTTTGCCAGTAAGCAGCTCTGTGCCATGTTCACCTGTAACCAGCTCAGCGCCATGTTGTCCAGTAACCAGCGCTGTGCCGTGTTCACCAGTAACCAGCTCTGTGCCGTGTTCACCTGTAACCAGCTCCATGCCGTGTTCGCAAGCAACCAGCTCCACACCGAGTTCACCAGTAAAAAGCTCCACGCGGTGTTCATCTGTAACCTGCTCCGTGCTGTTTTCACCAATAACCAGCTCCACGCTGTTTTCACCAGTAACCAGCTCCAAGCCATGTTCACCAGTAACGAGCTCTGTGCCGTATTCAACAGTAACCAGGTCCGCGCCGCGTTCACCAGTAACCAGCACTGTGCCATGTTCACCAGTAACCAGCTCTGTGCCATGTTCAACAGTAAAAAGTTCGGCGCCATGTTGTCCAGTAACCAGCGCTGTGCCGTGTTCACCAGTAAACAGCTCTGTGCCGTGTTCACCTGTAACCAGCTCCATGCCGTGTTCGCAAGCAACCAGCTCCACAACGAGTTCACCAGTAAAAAGCTCCACGTGGTGCTCATCAGTAACCTGCTCCGTGCTGTTTTCACCAATAAGCAGCTCCACGCCGTGTTCACCTGTAACCATCTTCAAGCCATGTTCACCAGTAACGAGCTCTGTGCCGTATTCAACAGTAACAAGGTCCGCGTCGTATTCGCAAGTAACCGATTCCATTGCCGTGTTCGTCAGTAAACAGTTCCACAGCTTCTTAACCAGTAACCAGCTCCATGCCGTGTTCACAAGTAACCAGCTCCATGCCGTGTTCACCAGTAACCAGCTACACACTGTGTTGACCAGTAACCAGCTCCACACTGTGTTCACCAGTTACCAGCTCCGTGCTATGTTCACCAGTAACCAGCTCCACCTTGTGTTCACCATTAACTAGTTCTGCGCTCTCTTCACCAGTAATCAGCTCCATGCCATTTCACCAGTAACCAGCTCCACGCCATGTTCACCAGTGACCAGCTCCACACCATGTTCAACATTAACCAGCTCCGTGCCGTGTTCACCAGTAACAAGCTCCACGCCATGTTTGCCAGTAACCAGCTCCATGCCGTGTTCACCAGTAACCAGCTACGCCCCGTGTTTGACAGTAACCAGCTCTGTGCCGTGTTCACCAGTAAGCAGCTCCATGCTGTGTTCACCAGTAACCAGCTACGCCCCGTGTTTGCCAGTAACCAGCTCTGTGCCGTGTTCACCAGTAAGCAGCTCCATGCCGTGTTCACCAGTAACCAGCTACGCCCCGTGTTTGCCAGTAACCAGCTCTGTGCCATGTTCACCTGTAACCAGCTCAGCAGCATGTCGTCCAGTAACCAGCGCTGTGCTGTGTTCACCAGTAACCAGCTCTGTGCCGTGTTCACCTGTAACCAGCTCCATGCCGTGTTCTCAAGCAACCAGCTCCACACCGAGTTCACCAGTAAAAAGCTCCATGCGGTGTTCATCAGTAACCTGCTCCGTGCTGTTTTCACCAATAACCAGCTCCACGCCGTGTTCACCAGTAACCAGCTCCAAGCCATGTTCACCAGTAATGAGCTCTGTGCCGTATTCAACAGTAACCAGGTCCGCGCCGCGTTCACCAGTAACCAGCACTGTGCCATGTTCACCAGTAACCAGCTCTGTGCCATGTTCACCAGTAACCAGCTCAGCACCATGTTGTCCAGTAACCAGCGCTGTGCCGTGTGCACCAGTAACCAGCTCTGTGCCGTGTTCACCTGTAACCAGCTCCATGCCGTGTTCGCAAGCAACCAGCTCCACACCGAGTTCACCAGTAAAAAGCTCCGCGCGGTGTTCATCAGTAACCTGCTCCGTGCTGTTTTCACCAATAACCAGCTCCACGTCGTGATCACCAGTAACCAGCTCCAAGCCATGTTCACCAGTAACGAGTTCTGTTCAGTATTCAACAGTAACCAGGTCCGCGCCGCGTTCACCAGTAACCAGCACTGTGCCATGTTCACCAGTAACCAGCTCTGTGCCATGTTCACCAGTAACCAGCTCAGCTCCATGCTGTGTTCACCAGTAACCAGATACGCCCCGTGTTTGCCAGTAACCAGCTCAGTGCCATGTTCTCCAGTAACCAGCGCTGTGCCGTGTTCACCTGTAACCAGCTCTGTGCGGTGTTCACCTGTAACCACCTCAGTCCCGTGTTCACCTGTAACCAGCTCCGTGCCGTGTTCACAAGTAACCAGCTCCACACCGAGTTCACCAGTAAAAAGCTCCACGTGGTGTTCATCAGTAACCTGCTCCGTGCTGTTTTCACCAATAACCAGCTCCACGCCGTGTTCACCAGTATCCAGCTCCAAGCCATGTTCACCAGTAACGAGCTCTGTGCCGTATTCAACAGTAACCAGGTCCGCGCCACGTTCACCAGTAACCAGCTCTGTGACATGTTCAACAGTAACCAGCTCTGTGCCATGTTCACCAGTAACCAGCTCGGCGCCATGTTGTCCAGTAACCAGCGCTGTGCCGTTTTCACCAGTAACCTGCTCTGTGCCATGTTCACCAGTAACCAGCTCTGTGCGGTGTTCACCTGTAACCACCTCAGTGCCGTGTTCACCTGTAACCAGCTCCGTGCCGTGTTCACAAGCAACCAGCTCCGCACCGTGTTCACCAGGAAAGAACTCCACACGGTGTTCATCAGTAACCTGCTCCGTGCTATGTTCACCAGTAACCAGCTCCACGTTGTGTTCACCATTAACTAGTTCTGCGCTCTCTTCACCAGTAATCAGCTCCATGCCATTTCACCAGTAACCAGCTCCACGCCATGTTCACCAGTAACCAGCTCCACACCATGTTCAACATTAACAAGCTCCTTGCCGTGTTCACCAGTAACAAGCTCCACGCCGTGTTTGCCAGTAACCAGCTCCATGCCGTGTTCACCAGTAACCAGCTACGCCCCGTGTTTGCCAGTAAGCAGCTCTGTGCCATGTTCACCTGTAACCAGCTCAGCGCCATGTTGTCCAGTAACCAGCGCTGTGCCGTGTTCACCAGTAACCAGCTCTGTGCCGTGTTCACCTGTAACCAGCTCCATGCCGTGATCGCAAGCAACCAGCTCCACACCGAGTTCACCAGTAAAAAGTTCCACGCGGTGTTCATCTGTAACCTGCTCCGTGCTGTTTTCACCAATAACCAGCTCCACGCTGTGTTCACCAGTAACCAGCTCCAAGCCATTTTCACCAGTAACGACCTCTGTGCCGTATTGAACAGTAACCAGGTCCGCGCCGCGTTCACCAGTAACCAGCACTGTGCCATGTTCACCAGTAACCAGCTCTGTGCCATGTTCAACATTAAAAAGTTCGGCGCCATGTTGTCCAGTAACCAGGGCTGTGCCGTGTTCACCAGTAAACAGCTCTGTGCCGTGTTCACCTGTAACCAGCTTCAAGCCATGTTCACCAGTAACGAGCTCTGTGCCGTATTCAACAGTAACAAGGTCCGCGTCGTATTCGCAAGTAACCGATTCCATTGCCGTGTTCGTCAGTAACCAGTTCCACAGCTTCTTAACCAGTAACCAGCACCATGCCATGTTCACCAGTAACCAGCTCCATGCCGTGTTCACCAGTAACCAGCTACACACTGTGTTGACCAGTAACCAGCTCCACACTGTGTTCACCAGTTACCAGCTCCGTGCTATGTTCACCAGTAACCAGCTCCACCTTGTGTTCACCATTAACTAGTTCTGCGCTCTCTTCACCAGTAATCAGCTCCATGCCATTTCACCAGTAACCAGCTCCACGCCATGTTCACCAGTGACCAGCTCCACACCATGTTCAACATTAACCAGCTCCGTGCCGTGTTCACCAGTAACAAGCTCCACGCCATGTTTGCCAGTAACCAGCTCCATGCCGTGTTCACCAGTAACCAGCTACGCCCCGTGTTTGCCAGTAACCAGCTCTGTGCCGTGTTCACCAGTAAGCAGCTCCATGCCGTGTTCACCAGTAACCAGCTACGCCCCGTGTTTGCCAGTAACCAGCTCTGTGCCGTGTTCACCAGTAAGCAGCTCCATGCCGTGTTCACCAGTAACGAGCTACGACCCGTTTTTGCCAGTAACCAGCTCTGTGCCATGTTCACCTGTAACCAGCTCAGCAGCATGTTGTCCAGTAACCAGCGCTGTGCCGTGTTCACCAGTAACCAGCTCTGTGCCGTGTTCACCTGTAACCAGCTCCATGCCGTGTTCTCAAGCAACCAGCTCCACACCGAGTTCACCAGTAAAAAGCTCCATGCAGTGTTCATCAGTAACCTGTTCCGTGCTGTTTTCACCAATAACCAGCTCCACGCCGTGTTCACCAGTAACCAGCTCCAAGCCATGTTCACCAGTAACGAGCTCTGTGCCGTATTCAACAGTAGCCAGGTCCGCGCCGCGTTCACCAGTAACCAGCACTGTGCCATGTTCACCAGTAACCAGCTCTGTGCCATGTTCACCAGTAACCAGCTCGGCGCCATGTTGTCCAGTAACCAGCGCTGTGCCGTGTGCACCAGTAACCAGCTCTGTTCCATGTTCACCTGTAACCAGCTCCATGCCGTGTTCGCAAGCAACCAGCTCCACACCGAGTTCACCAGTATAAAGCTCCACGCGGTGTTCATCAGTAACCTGCTCCGTGCTGTTTTCACCAATAACCAGCTCCACGTCGTGATCACCAGTAACCAGCTCCAAGCCATGTTCACCAGTAACGAGTTCTGTGCAGTATTCAACAGTAACCAGGTCCGTGCCGCGTTCACCAGTAACCAGCACTGTGCCATGTTCACCAGTAACCAGCTCTGTGCCATGTTCACCAGTAACCAGCTCAGCTCCATGCTGTGTTCACCAGTAACCAGCTACGCCCCGTGTTTGCCAGTAACCAGCTCAGTGCCATGTTCTCCAGTAACCAGTGCTGTGCCGTGTTCACCTGTAACCAGCTCTGTGCGATGTTCACCTGTAACCACCTCAGTGCCGTGTTCACCTGTAACCAGCTCCGTGCCGTGTTCACAAGTAACTAGCTCCACACCGAGTTCACCAGTAAAAAGCTCCACGTGGTGTTCATCAGTAACCTGCTCCGTGCTGTTTTCACCAATAACCAGCTCCACGCCGTGTTCACCAGTATCCAGCTCCAAGCCATGTTCACCAGTAACGAGCTCTGTGCCGTATTCAACAGTAACCAGGTCCGCGCCGCGTTCACCAGTAACCAGCTCTGTGACATGTTCAACAGTAACCAGCTCTGTGCCATGTTCACCAGTAACCAGCTCGGCGCCATGTTGTCCAGTAACCAGCGCTGTGCCGTTTTCACCAGTAACCTGCTCTGTGCCATGTTCACCAGTAACCAGCTCTGTGCGGTGTTCACCTGTAACCACCTCAGTGCCGTGTTCACCTGTAACCAGCTCCGTGCCGTGTTCACAAGCAACCAGCTCCGCACCGTGTTCACCAGGAAAGAACTCCACACGGTGTTCATCAGTAACCTGCTCCGTGCTATGTTCACCAGTAACCAGCTCCACGTTGTGTTCACCATTAACTAGTTCTGCGCTCTCTTCACCAGTAATCAGCTCCATGCCATTTCACCAGTAACCAGCTCCATGCCGTGTTCACCAGTAACCAGCTACGCCCCGTGTTTGCCAGTAACCAGCTCTGTGCCGTGTTCACCAGTAAGCAGCTCCATGCCGTGTTCACCAGTAACCAGCTACGCCCCGTGTTTGCCAGTAACCAGCTCTGTGCCGTGTGCACCAGTAAGCAGCTCCATGCCGTGTTCACCAGTAACCAGCTACGCCCCGTGTTTGCCAGTAACCAGCTCTGTGCCATGTTCACCTGTAACCAGCTCAGCACCATGTTGTCCAGTAACCAGCGCTGTGCCGTGTTCACCAGTAACCAGCTCTGTGCCGTGTTCACCTGTAACCAGCTCCATGCCGTGTTCTCAAGCAACCAGCTCCACACCGAGTTCACCAGTAAAAAGCTCCATGCGGTGTTCATCAGTAACCTGCTCCGTGCTGTTTTCACCAATAACCAGCTCCACGCCGTGTTCACCAGTAACCAGCTCCAAGCCATGTTCACCAGTAACGAGCTCTGTGCCGTATTCAACAGTAGCCAGGTCCGCGCCGCGTTCACCAGTAACCAGCACTGTGCCATGTTCACCAGTAACCAGCTCTGTACCATGTTCACCAGTAACCAGCTCAGCGCCATGTTGTCCAGTAACCAGCGCTGTGCCGTGTGCACCAGTAACCAGCTCTGTGCCGTGTTCACCTGTAACCAGCTCCATGCCGTGTTCGCAAGCAACCAGCTCCACACCGAGTTCACCAGTAAAAAGCTCCACGCGGTGTTCATCAGTAACCTGCTCCGTGCTGTTTTCACCAATAACCAGCTCCATGCCGTGATCACCAGTAACCAGCTCCAAGCCATGTTCACCAGTAACGAGCTCTGTCCCGTATTCAACAGTAACAAGGTCCGCGTCGTATTCGCAAGTAACCGATTCCGTTGCCGTGTTCGTCAGTAACCAGTTCAACAGCTTCTTAACCAGTAACCAGCTCCATGCCGTGTTCACCAGTAACCAGCTCCATGCCGTGTTCACCAGTAACCAGCTACACACTGTGTTGACCAGTAACCAGCTCCACACTGTGTTCACCAGTTACCAGCTCCGTGCTATGTTCACCAGTAACCAGCTCCACCTTGTGTTCACCATTAACTAGTTCTGCGCTCTCTTCACCAGTAATCAGCTCCATGCCATTTCACCAGTAACAAGCTCCACGCCATGTTCACCAGTGACCAGCTCCACACCATGTTCCACATTAACCAGCTCCGTGCCGTGTTCACCAGTAACAAGCTCCACGCCATGTTTGCCAGTAACCAGCTCCATGCCGTGTTCACCAGTAACCAGCTACGCCCCGTGTTTGCCAGTAACCAGTTCTGTGCCGTGTTCACCAGTAAGCAGCTCCATGCCGTGTTCACCAGTAACCAGCTACGCCCCGTGTTTGCCAGTAACCAGCTCTGTGCCGTGTTCACCAGTAAGCAGCTCCATGCCGTGTTCACCAGTAACCAGCTACGCCCCGTGTTTGCCAGTAACCAGCTCTGTGCCATGTTCACCTGTAACCAGCTCAGCACCATGTTGTCCAATAACCAGCGCTGTGCCGTGTTCACCAGTAACCAGCTCTGTGCCGTGTTCACCTGTAACCAGCTCCATGCCGTGTTCTCAAGCAACCAGCTCCACACCGAGTTCACCAGTAAAAAGCTCCATGCGGTGTTCATCAGTAACCTGCTCCGTGCTGTTTTCACCAATAACCAGCTCCACGCCGTGTTCACCAGTAACCAGCTCCAAGCCATGTTCACCAGTAACGAGCTCTGTGACGTATTCAACAGTAGCCAGGTCCGCGCCGCGTTCACCAGTAACCAGCACTGTGCCATGTTCACCAGTAACCAGCTCTGTACCATGTTCACCTGTAACCAGCTCAGCGCCATGTTGTCCAGTAACCAGCGCTGTGCCGTGTGCACCAGTAACCAGCTCTGTGCCGTGTTCACCTGTAACCAGCTCCATGCCGTGTTCGCAAGCAACCAGCTCCACACCGAGTTCACCAGTAAAAAGCTCCACGCGGTGTTCATCAGTAACCTGCTCCGTGCTGTTTTCACCAATAACCAGCTCCACGCCGTGATCACCAGTAACCAGCTCCAAGCCATGTTCACCAGTAACGAGCTCTGTCCCGTATTCAACAGTAACAAGGTCCGCGTCGTATTCGCAACTAACCGATTCCATTGCCGTGTTCGTCAGTAACCAGTTCCACAGCTTCTTAACCAGTAACCAGCTCCATGCCGTGTTCACCAGTAACCAGCTCCATGCCGTGTTCACCAGTAACCAGCTACACACTGTGCTGACCAGTAGCCAGCTCCACACTGTGTTCACCAGTTACCAGCTCCGTGCTATGTTCACCAGTAACCAGCTCCACCTTGTGTTCACCATTAACTAGTTCTGCGCTCTCTTCACCAGTAATCAGCTCCATGCCATTTCACCAGTAACCAGCTCCACGCTGTGTTCACCAGTAACCAGCTCCAAGCCATTTTCACCAGTAACGACCTCTGTGCCGTATTCAACAGTAACCAGGTCCGCGCCGTGTTCACCAGTAACCAGCACTGTGCCATGTTCACCAGTAACCAGCTCTGTGCCATGTTCAACGTTAAAAAGTTCGGCGCCATGTTGTCCAGTAACCAGCGCTGTGCCGTGTTCACCAGTAAACAGCTCTGTGCCGTGTTCACCTGTAACCAGCTCCATGCCGTGTTCGCAAGCAACCAGCTCCACAACGAGTTCACCAGTAAAAAGCTCCACGTGGTTTTCATCAGTAACCTGCTCCGTGCTGTTTTCACCAATAACCAGCTCCACGCCGTGTTCACCTGTAACCAGCTTCAAGCCATGTTCACCAGTAACGAGCTCTGTCCCGTATTCAACAGTAACAAGGTCCGCGTCGTATTCGCAAGTAACCGATTCCATTGCCGTGTTCGTCAGTAACCAGTTCCACAGCTTCTTAACCAGTAACCAGCTCCATGCCGTGTTCACCAGTAACCAGCTCCATGCCGTGTTCACCAGTAACCAGCTACACACTGTGTTGACCAGTAACCAGCTTCGCACTGTGTTCACCAGTTACCAGCTCCGTGCTATGTTCACCAGTAACCAGCTCCACCTTGTGTTCACCATTAACTAGTTCTGCGCTCTCTTCACCAGTAATCAGCTCCATGCCATTTCACCAGTAACCAGCTCCACGCCATGTTCACCAGTGACCAGCTCCACACCATGTTCAACATTAACCAGCTCCGTGCCGTGTTCACCAGTAACAAGCTCCATGCCATGTTTGCCAGTAACCAGCTCCATGCCGTGTTCACCAGTAACCAGCTACGCCCCGTGTTTGCCAGTAACCAGCTCTGTGCCGTGTTCACCAGTAAGCAGCTCCATGCCGTGTTCACCAGTAACCAGCTACGCCCCGTGTTTGCCAGTAACCAGCTCTGTGCCGTGTTCACCAGTAAGCAGCTCCATGCCGTGTTCACCAGTAACCAGCTACGCCCCGTGTTTGCCAGTAACCAGCTCTGTGCCATGTTCACCTGTAACCAGCTCAGCACCATGTTGTCCAGTAACCAGCGCTGTGCCGTGTTCACCAGTAACCAGCTCTGTGCCGTGTTCACCTGTAACCAGCTCCATGCCGTGTTCTCAAGCAACCAGCTCCACACCGAGTTCACTAGTAAAAAGCTCCATGCGGTGTTCATCAGTAACCTGCTCCGTGCTGTTTTCACCAATAACCAGCTCCACGCCGTGTTCACCAGTAACCAGCTCCAAGCCATGTTCACCAGTAACCAGCTCTGTGCCATGTTCACCAGTAACCAGCTCGGCGCCATGTTGTCCAGTAACCAGCGCTGTGCCGTGTGCACCAGTAACCAGCTCTGGGCCGTGTTCACCTGTAACCAGCTCCATGCCGTGTTCGCAAGCAACCAGCTCCACACCGAGTTCACCAGTAAAAAGCTCCACGCGGTGTTCATCAGTAACCTGCTCCATGCTGTTTTCACCAATAACCAGCTCCACGCCGTGATCACCAGTAACCTGCTCCAAGCCATGTTCACCAGTAACGAGTTCTGTGCAGTATTCAACAGTAACCAGGTCCGCGCCGCGTTCACCATTAACCAGCACTGTGCCATGTTCACCAGTAACCAGCTCTGTGCCATGTTCACCAGTAACCAGCTCGGCACCATGTTGTCCAGTAACCAGCGCTGTGCCGTGTTCACCAGTAGCCTGCTCTGTGCCATGTTCACCAGTAACCAGCTCTGTGCGGTGTTCACCTGTAACCACCTCAGTGCCGTGTTCACCTGTAACCAGCTCCGTGCCGTGTTCACAAGCAACCAGCTCCGCACCGTGTTCACCAGGAAAGAACTCCACACGGTGTTAATCAGTAACCTGCTCCGTGCTATGTTCACCAGTAACCAGCTCCACGTTGTGTTCACCATTAACTAGTTCTGCGCTCTCTTCACCAGTAATCAGCTCCATGCCATTTCACCAGTAACCAGCTCCACGCCATGTTCACCAGTAACCAGCTCCACACCATGTTCAACATTAACAAGCTCCGTGCCGTGTTCACCAGTAACAAGCTCCACGCCGTGTTTGCCAGTAACCAGCTCCATGCCGTGTTCACCAGTAACCAGCTACGCCCCGTGTTTGTCAGTAACCAGCTCTGTGCCGTGTTCACCAGTAAGCAGCTCCATGCCGTGTTTACCAGTAACCAGCTACGCCCCGTGTTTGCCAATAAGCAGCTCTGTGCCATGTTCACCTGTAACCAGCTCAGCGCCATGTTGTCCAGTAACCAGCGCTGTGCCGTGTTCACCAGTAAGCAGCTCCATGCCGTGTTCACCAGTAACCAGCTACGCCCCGTGTTTGTCAGTAACCAGCTCTGTGCCGTGTTCACCAGTAACCAGCTCCACGCTGTGTTCACCAGTAACCAGCTCCAAGCCATTTTCACCAGTAACGACCTCTGTGCCGTATTCAACAGTAACCAGGTCCGCGCCGCGTTCACCAGTAACCAGCACTGTGCCATGTTCACCAGTAACCAGCTCTGTGCCATGTTCAACATTAAAAAGTTCGGCGCCATGTTGTCCAGTAACCAGCGCTGTGCCGTGTTCACCAGTAAACAGCTCTGTGCCGTGTTCACCTGTAACCAGCTCCATGCCGTGTTCGCAAGCAACCAGCTCCACAACGAGTTCACCAGTAAAAAGCTCCACGTGGTGTTCATCAGTAACCTGCTCCGTGCTGTTTTCACCAATAACCAGCTCCACGCCGTGTTCACCTGTAACCAGCTTGAAGCCATGTTCACCAGTAACGAGCTCTGTCCCGTATTCAACAGTAACAAGGTCCGCGTCGTATTCGCAAGTAACCGATTCCATTGCCGTGTTCGTCAGTAACCAGTTCCACAGCTTCTTAACCAGTAACCAGCTCCATGCCGTGTTCACCAGTAACCAGCTCCATGCCGTGTTCACTAGTAACCAGCTACACACTGTGTTGACCAGTAACCAGCTTCGCACTGTGTTCACCAGTTACCAGCTCCGTGCTATGTTCACCAGTAACCAGCTCCACCTTGTGTTCACCATTAACTAGTTCTGCGCTCTCTTCACCAGTAATCAGCTCCATGCCATTTCACCAGTAACCAGCTCCACGCCATGTTCACCAGTGACCAGCTCCACACCATGTTCAACATTAACCAGCTCCGTGCCGTGTTCACCAGTAACAAGCTCCACGCCATGTTTGCCAGTAACCAGCTCCATGCCGTGTTCACCAGTAACCAGCTACGCCCCGTGTTTGCCAGTAACCAGCTCTGTGCCGTGTTCACCAGTAAGCAGCTCCATGCCGTGTTCACCAGTAACCAGCTACGCCCCGTGTTTGCCAGTAACCAGCTCTGTGCCGTGTTCACCAGTAAGCAGCTCCATGCCGTGTTCACCAGTAACCAGCTACGCCCCGTGTTTGCCAGTAACCAGCTCTGTGCCATGTTCACCTGTAACCAGCTCAGCACCATGTTGTCCAGTAACCAGCGCTGTGCCGTGTTCACCAGTAACCAGCTCTGTGCCGTGTTCACCTGTAACCAGCTCCATGCCGTGTTCTCAAGCAACCAGCTCCACACCGAGTTCACTAGTAAAAAGCTCCATGCGGTGTTCATCAGTAACCTGCTCCGTGCTGTTTTCACCAATAACCAGCTCCACGCCGTGTTCACCAGTAACCAGCTCCAAGCCATGTTCACCAGTAACGAGCTCTGTGCCGTATTCAACAGTAACCAGGTCCGTGCCGCGTTCACCAGTAACCAGCACTGTGCCATGTTCACCAGTAACCAGCTCTGTGCCATGTTCACCAGTAACCAGCTCGGCGCCATGTTGTCCAGTAACCAGCGCTGTGCCGTGTGCACCAGTAACCAGCTCTGGGCCGTGTTCACCTGTAACCAGCTCCATGCCGTGTTCGCAAGCAACCAGCTCCACACCGAGTTCACCAGTAAAAAGCTCCACGCGGTGTTCATCAGTAACCTGCTCCGTGCTGTTTTCACCAATAACCAGCTCCACGCCGTGATCACCAGTAACATGCTCCAAGCCATGATCACCAGTAACGAGTTCTGTGCAGTATTCAACAGTAACCAGGTCCGCGCCGCGTTCACCATTAACCAGCACTGTGCCATGTTCACCAGTAACCAGCTCTTTGCCATGTTCACCAGTATTCAGCTCCATGCTGTGTTCACCAGTAACCAGCTACGCCCCGTGTTTGCCAGTAACCAGCTCAGTGCCATGTTCTCCAGTAACCAGTGCTGTGCCATGTTCACCTGTAACCAGCTCTGTGCGGTGTTCACCTGTAACCACCTCAGTGCCGTGTTCACCTGTAACCAGCTCCATGCCGTGTTCACAAGCAACCAGCTCCACACCGACTTCACCAGTAAAAAGCTCCACGTGGTGTTCATCAGTAACCTGCTCCGTGCTGTTTTCACCAATAACCAGCTCCACGTCGTGATCACCAGTAACCAGCTCCAAGCCATGTTCACCAGTAACGAGCTCTGTGCCATATTCAACAGTAACCAGGTCCGCGCCGCGTTCACCAGTAACCAGCTCTGTGACATGTTCAACAGTAACCAGCACTGTGCCATGTTCACCAGTAACCAGCTCGGCACCATGTTGTCCAGTAACCAGCGCTGTGTCGTGTTCACCAGTAACCTGCTCTGTGCCATGTTCACCAGTAACCAGCTCTGTGCGGTGTTCACCTGTAACCACCTCAGTGCCGTGTTCACCTGTAACCAGCTCCGTGCCGTGTTCACAAGCAACCAGCTCCGCACCGTGTTCACCAGGAAAGAACTCCACGCCGTGTTCATCAGTAACCTGCTCCGTGCTGTTTTCACCAATAACCAGCTCCACGCCGTGATCACCAGTAACCAGCTCCAAGCCATGTTCACCAGTAACGAGTTCTGTGCAGTATTCAACAGTAACCAGGTCCGCGCCGCGTTCACCATTAACCAGCACTGTGCCATGTTCACCAGTAACCAGCTCTTTGCCATGTTCACCAGTATTCAGCTCCATGCTGTGTTCACCAGTAACCAGCTACGCCCCGTGTTTGCCAGTAACCAGCTCAGTGCCATGTTCTCCAGTAACCAGTGCTGTGCCGTGTTCACCTGTAACCAGCTCTGTGCGGTGTTCACCTGTAACCACCTCAGTGCCATGTTCACCTGTAACCAGCTCCATGCCGTGTTCACAAGCAACCAGCTCCACACCGACTTCACCAGTAAAAAGCTCCACGTGGTGTTCATCAGTAACCTGCTCCGTGCTGTTTTCACCAATAACCAGCTCCACGCCGTGTTCACCAGTATCCAGCTCCAAGCCATGTTCACCAGTAACGAGCTCTGTGCCATATTCAACAGTAACCAGGTCCGCGCCGCGTTCACCAGTAACCAGCTCTGTGACATGTTCAACAGTAACCAGCTCTGTGCCATGTTCACCAGTAACCAGCTCGGCGCCATGTTGTCCAGTAACCAGCGCTGTGTCGTGTTCACCAGTAACCTGCTCTGTGCCATGTTCACCAGTAACCAGCTCTGTGCGGTGTTCACCTGTAACCACCTCAGTGCCGTGTTCACCTGTAACCAGCTCTGTGCCGTGTTCACAAGCAACCAGCTCCGCACCGTGTTCACCAGGAAAGAACTCCACGCGGTGTTCATCAGTAACCTGCTCCATGCTATGTTCACCAGTAACCAGCTCCACGTTGTGTTCACCATTAATTAGTTCTGCGCTCTCTTCACCAGTAATCAGCTCCATGCCATTTCACCAGTAACCAGCTCCACGCCATGCTCACCAGTAACCAGCTCCACACCATGTTCAACATTAACCAGCTCAGTGCCGTGTTCACCAGTAACAAGCTCCACGCCGTGTTTGCCAGTAACCAGCTCCATGCCGTGTTCACCAGTAACCAGCTACGCCCCGTGTTTGCCAGTAACCAGCTCTGTGCCGTGTTCACCAGTAAGCAGCTCCATGCCGTGTTTACCAGTAACCAGCTACGCCCCGTGTTTGCCAGTAAGCAGCTCTGTGCCATGTTCACCTGTAACCAGCTCAGCGCCATGTTGTCCAGTAACCAGCGCTGTGCCGTGTTCACCAGTAACCAGCTCTGTGCGGTGTTCACCTGTAACCAGCTCCATGCCGTGTTTTCAAGCAACCAGCTCCACAACGAGTTCACCAGTAAAAAGCTCCACGTGGTGTTCATCAGTAACCTGCTCCGTGCTGTTTTCACCAATAACCAGCTCCACGCCGTGTTCACCTGTAACCAGCTCCAAGCCATGTTCACCAGTAACGAGCTCTGTGCCGTATTCAACAGTAACAAGGTCCGCGCCGTATTCACAAGTAACCGATTCCATTGCCGTGTTCGTCAGTAACCAGTTCCACAGCTTCTTCACCGGTAACCAGCTCCATGCCGTGTTCACCAGTAACCAGCTCCACGCCGTGTTCACCAGTAACCAGCTACACACTGTGTTGACCAGTAACCAGCTCCACACTGTGTTCACCAGTTACCAGCTCCGTGCTATGTTCACCAGTAACCAGCTCCACCTTGTGTTCACCAATAACTAGTTCTGCGCTCTCTTCACCAGTAATCAGCTCCATGCCATTTCACCAGTAACCAGCTCCACGCCATGTTCACCAGTGACCAGCTCCACACCATGTTCAACATTAACCAGCTCCGTGCCGTGTTCACCAGTAACAAGCTCCACGCCATGTTTGCCAGTAACCAGCTCCATGCCGTGTTCACCAGTAACCAGCTACGCCCCGTGTTTGCCAGTAACCAGCTCTGTGCCATGTTCACCTGTAACCAGCTCAGTGCCATGTTGTCCAGTAACCAGCTCTGTGCCGTGTTCACTAGTAACCAGCTCTGTGCCGTGTTCACCTGTAACCAGCTCCATGCCGTGGTCGCATGCAACCAGCTCCACACCGAGTTCACCAATAAAAAGCTCCACGTGGTGTTCATCAGTAACCTGCTCCGTGCTGTTTTCACCAATAACCAGCTCCACGCCGTGTTCACCAGTAACCATCTGCAAGCCATGTTCACAAGTAACGAGCTCTGTGCCGTTTTCAACAGTAACCAGGTCCGCACCGCGTTCACCAGTAACCAGCACTGTGCCGTGTTCACCAGTAACCAGCTCTGTGCCATGTTCACCAGTAACCAGCTCAGCGCCATGTTCTCCAGTAACCAGTGCTGTGCCGTGTTCACCAGTAACCAGCTCTGTGCAGTGTTCACCTGTAACCAGCTCAGTGCCGTGTTCACCTGTAACCAGCTCCGTGCCGTGTTCACAAGCAACCAGCTCCGCACCGTGTTCACCAGTAAAGACCTCCATGCGGTGTTCACCAGTAACCTGCTCTGTGCTGTATTCACCAATAACCAGCTCCACGCTGTGTTCACCAGTAACCAGCTCCAAGCCGTGTTCACCAGTAAGGAGCTCTGTGCCGTATTCAACACTAACAAGGTCCGCGCCGTATTCGCAAGTAACCGATTCCATTGCCGTGTTCGTCAGTAACCAGTTCCACAGCTTCTTCACCAGTAACCAGCTCCACGCCGTATTCAACAGTAACCAGCTCCACGCCGTGTTCACCAGTAACCAGCTACACACTGTGTTGACCAGTAACCAGCTCCACACTGTGTTCACCAGTTTCCAGCTCCATGCTATGTTCACCAGTAACCAGCTCCACCTTGTGTTCACCATTAACTAGTTCTGCGCTCTCTTCACCAGTAATCAGCTCCATGCCATTTCACCAGTAACCAGCTCCACGCCATGTTCACCAGTGACCAGCTCCACACCATATTCAACATTAACCAGCTCCGTGCCGTGTTCACCAGTAACAAGCTCCACGCCGTGTTTGCCAGTAACCAGCTCCATGCCGTGTTCACCAGTAACCAGCTACGCCCCGTGTTTGCCAGTAAACCAACTCTGTGCCGTGTTCACCAGTAAGCAGCTCCATGCTGTGTTCCCCAGTAACCAGCTACGCCCCGTGTTTGCCAGTTACCAGCTCTGTGCCATGTTCACCTGTAACCAGCTCAGCGCCATGTTGTCCAGTAACCAGCGCGGTGCCGTGTTCACCAGTAACCAGCTCTGTGCCGTGTTCACCTGTAACCAGCTCCATGCCGTGGTCGCAAGCAACCAGCTCCACACCGAGTTCACCAGTAAAAAGCTCCACGCGGTGTTCATCAGTAACCTGCTCCGTGCTGTTTTCACCAATAACCAGCTCCACGCCGTGATCACCAGTAACATGCTCCAAGCCATGATCACCAGTAACGAGTTCTGTGCAGTATTCAACAGTAACCAGGTCCGCGCCGCGTTCACCATTAACCAGCACTGTGCCATGTTCACCAGTAACCAGCTCTTTGCCATGTTCACCAGTATTCAGCTCCATGCTGTGTTCACCAGTAACCAGCTACGCCCCGTGTTTGCCAGTAACCAGCTCAGTGCCATGTTCTCCAGTAACCAGTGCTGTGCCATGTTCACCTGTAACCAGCTCTGTGCGGTGTTCACCTGTAACCACCTCAGTGCCGTGTTCACCTGTAACCAGCTCCATGCCGTGTTCACAAGCAACCAGCTCCACACCGACTTCACCAGTAAAAAGCTCCACGTGGTGTTCATCAGTAACCTGCTCCGTGCTGTTTTCACCAATAACCAGCTCCACGTCGTGATCACCAGTAACCAGCTCCAAGCCATGTTCACCAGTAACGAGCTCTGTGCCATATTCAACAGTAACCAGGTCCGCACCGCGTTCACCAGTAACCAGCTCTGTGACATGTTCAACAGTAACCAGCACTGTGCCATGTTCACCAGTAACCAGCTCGGCACCATGTTGTCCAGTAACCAGCGCTGTGTCGTGTTCACCAGTAACCTGCTCTGTGCCATGTTCACCAGTAACCAGCTCTGTGCGGTGTTCACCTGTAACCACCTCAGTGCCGTGTTCACCTGTAACCAGCTCCGTGCCGTGTTCACAAGCAACCAGCTCCGCACCGTGTTCACCAGGAAAGAACTCCACGCCGTGTTCATCAGTAACCTGCTCCGTGCTGTTTTCACCAATAACCAGCTCCACGCCGTGATCACCAGTAACCAGCTCCAAGCCATGTTCACCAGTAACGAGTTCTGTGCAGTATTCAACAGTAACCAGGTCCGCGCCGCGTTCACCATTAACCAGCACTGTGCCATGTTCACCAGTAACCAGCTCTTTGCCATGTTCACCAGTATTCAGCTCCATGCTGTGTTCACCAGTAACCAGCTACGCCCCGTGTTTGCCAGTAACCAGCTCAGTGCCATGTTCTCCAGTAACCAGTGCTGTGCCGTGTTCACCTGTAACCAGCTCTGTGCGGTGTTCACCTGTAACCACCTCAGTGCCATGTTCACCTGTAACCAGCTCCATGCCGTGTTCACAAGCAACCAGCTCCACACCGACTTCACCAGTAAAAAGCTCCACGTGGTGTTCATCAGTAACCTGCTCCGTGCTGTTTTCACCAATAACCAGCTCCACGCCGTGTTCACCAGTATCCAGCTCCAAGCCATGTTCACCAGTAACGAGCTCTGTGCCATATTCAACAGTAACCAGGTCCGCGCCGCGTTCACCAGTAACCAGCTCTGTGACATGTTCAACAGTAACCAGCTCTGTGCCATGTTCACCAGTAACCAGCTCGGCGCCATGTTGTCCAGTAACCAGCGCTGTGTCGTGTTCACCAGTAACCTGCTCTGTGCCATGTTCACCAGTAACCAGCTCTGTGCGGTGTTCACCTGTAACCACCTCAGTGCCGTGTTCACCTGTAACCAGCTCTGTGCCGTGTTCACAAGCAACCAGCTCCGCACCGTGTTCACCAGGAAAGAACTCCACGCGGTGTTCATCAGTAACCTGCTCCATGCTATGTTCACCAGTAACCAGCTCCACGTTGTGTTCACCATTAATTAGTTCTGCGCTCTCTTCACCAGTAATCAGCTCCATGCCATTTCACCAGTAACCAGCTCCACGCCATGCTCACCAGTAACCAGCTCCACACCATGTTCAACATTAACCAGCTCAGTGCCGTGTTCACCAGTAACAAGCTCCACGCCGTGTTTGCCAGTAACCAGCTCCATGCCGTGTTCACCAGTAACCAGCTACGCCCCGTGTTTGCCAGTAACCAGCTCTGTGCCGTGTTCACCAGTAAGCAGCTCCATGCCGTGTTTACCAGTAACCAGCTACGCCCCGTGTTTGCCAGTAAGCAGCTCTGTGCCATGTTCACCTGTAACCAGCTCAGCGCCATGTTGTCCAGTAACCAGCGCTGTGCCGTGTTCACCAGTAACCAGCTCTGTGCGGTGTTCACCTGTAACCAGCTCCATGCCGTGTTTTCAAGCAACCAGCTCCACAACGAGTTCACCAGTAAAAAGCTCCACGTGGTGTTCATCAGTAACCTGCTCCGTGCTGTTTTCACCAATAACCAGCTCCACGCCGTGTTCACCTGTAACCAGCTCCAAGCCATGTTCACCAGTAACGAGCTCTGTGCCGTATTCAACAGTAACAAGGTCCGCGCCGTATTCACAAGTAACCGATTCCATTGCCGTGTTCGTCAGTAACCAGTTCCACAGCTTCTTCACCGGTAACCAGCTCCATGCCGTGTTCACCAGTAACCAGCTCCACGCCGTGTTCACCAGTAACCAGCTACACACTGTGTTGACCAGTAACCAGCTCCACACTGTGTTCACCAGTTACCAGCTCCGTGCTATGTTCACCAGTAACCAGCTCCACCTTGTGTTCACCAATAACTAGTTCTGCGCTCTCTTCACCAGTAATCAGCTCCATGCCATTTCACCAGTAACCAGCTCCACGCCATGTTCACCAGTGACCAGCTCCACACCATGTTCAACATTAACCAGCTCCGTGCCGTGTTCACCAGTAACAAGCTCCACGCCATGTTTGCCAGTAACCAGCTCCATGCCGTGTTCACCAGTAACCAGCTACGCCCCGTGTTTGCCAGTAACCAGCTCTGTGCCATGTTCACCTGTAACCAGCTCAGTGCCATGTTGTCCAGTAACCAGCTCTGTGCCGTGTTCACTAGTAACCAGCTCTGTGCCGTGTTCACCTGTAACCAGCTCCATGCCGTGGTCGCATGCAACCAGCTCCACACCGAGTTCACCAATAAAAAGCTCCACGTGGTGTTCATCAGTAACCTGCTCCGTGCTGTTTTCACCAATAACCAGCTCCACGCCGTGTTCACCAGTAACCATCTGCAAGCCATGTTCACAAGTAACGAGCTCTGTGCCGTTTTCAACAGTAACCAGGTCCGCACCGCGTTCACCAGTAACCAGCACTGTGCCGTGTTCACCAGTAACCAGCTCTGTGCCATGTTCACCAGTAACCAGCTCAGCGCCATGTTCTCCAGTAACCAGTGCTGTGCCGTGTTCACCAGTAACCAGCTCTGTGCAGTGTTCACCTGTAACCAGCTCAGTGCCGTGTTCACCTGTAACCAGCTCCGTGCCGTGTTCACAAGCAACCAGCTCCGCACCGTGTTCACCAGTAAAGACCTCCATGCGGTGTTCACCAGTAACCTGCTCTGTGCTGTATTCACCAATAACCAGCTCCACGCTGTGTTCACCAGTAACCAGCTCCAAGCCGTGTTCACCAGTAAGGAGCTCTGTGCCGTATTCAACACTAACAAGGTCCGCGCCGTATTCGCAAGTAACCGATTCCATTGCCGTGTTCGTCAGTAACCAGTTCCACAGCTTCTTCACCAGTAACCAGCTCCACGCCGTATTCAACAGTAACCAGCTCCACGCCGTGTTCACCAGTAACCAGCTACACACTGTGTTGACCAGTAACCAGCTCCACACTGTGTTCACCAGTTTCCAGCTCCATGCTATGTTCACCAGTAACCAGCTCCACCTTGTGTTCACCATTAACTAGTTCTGCGCTCTCTTCACCAGTAATCAGCTCCATGCCATTTCACCAGTAACCAGCTCCACGCCATGTTCACCAGTGACCAGCTCCACACCATATTCAACATTAACCAGCTCCGTGCCGTGTTCACCAGTAACAAGCTCCACGCCGTGTTTGCCAGTAACCAGCTCCATGCCGTGTTCACCAGTAACCAGCTACGCCCCGTGTTTGCCAGTAAACCAACTCTGTGCCGTGTTCACCAGTAAGCAGCTCCATGCTGTGTTCCCCAGTAACCAGCTACGCCCCGTGTTTGCCAGTTACCAGCTCTGTGCCATGTTCACCTGTAACCAGCTCAGCGCCATGTTGTCCAGTAACCAGCGCGGTGCCGTGTTCACCAGTAACCAGCTCTGTGCCGTGTTCACCTGTAACCAGCTCCATGCCGTGGTCGCAAGCAACCAGCTCCACACCGAGTTCACCAGTAAAAAGCTCCACGTGGTGTTCATCAGTAACCTGCTCCGTGCTGTTTTCACCAATAACCAGCTCCACGCCGTGTTCACCAGTAACCAGCTCCAAGCCATGTTCACCAGTGACGAGTTCTGTGCCGTATTCAACAGTAACCAGGTCCGCACCGCATTCACCAGTAACCAGCACTGTGCCGTGTTCACCAGTAACCAGCTGTGTGCCGCGTTCACCAGTAACCAGCTCAGTGCCATGTTCACGTGTAACCAGCACCGTGCCGTGTTCACAAGCAACCAGCTCCACACTGTGTTCACCAGTAACCTGCTCCGTGCTGTATTCACCAATAACCAGCTCCACGCCGTGTTCACCAGTAACCATCTCCAAGCCATGTTCACCAGTAACCAGCTACACACTGCGTTGACCAGTAACCAGCTCCACGCTGTGTTCACCAGTTACCAGCTCCGTGCTCTGTTCACCAGTAACCAGCTCCACGTTGTGTTCACCATTAACTAGTTCCGCGCTCTGTTCACCAGTAATCAGCTCCATGCCATTTCACCAGTAACCTGCTCCACGCCATGTTCACCAGTAACCTGCTCCACAACGTGCTCGCCAGTATTCAGCTTCATGCCGAGTTCACCCGTAACCAGCTCCATGCCATGCTCACCAGTAACCAGCTCCACACCATGTTCACCATTAACCAGCTCCGTGCTGTGTTTACCAGTAACAAGCTCCAAACTGTGTTTGACAGTGACCAGCTCCATGCCGTGTTCACCAGTAACCAGCTACGCCCCGTGTTTGCCAGTAACCAGCTCTGTGTCGTGTTCACCAGTAAGCAGCTCCATGCTGTGTTCACCAGTAACCAGCTATGCCCCAGGTTTGCCAGTAACCAGCTCTGTGCCGTGTTCACCTGTAACCACCTCGACACTGCGTTCACCAGTAACCATCTCCATGCCGTGTTCACCAGTAACCAGCTCCACGCCATGTTCGCCAGTAATCGAATCCTGAACGTCCTCACCAGTAACTGGTTCCATGCCGTGTTCACCAGTAACCACCTCTGTGCCATGTTCACCAGTAACCAGCTCCATGCCCTGTTCACCACTAACCAGCTTCATGCCGTGTTTGCCAGTAACCTGCCCCGTGCTGTGTTCACCAGTAACTAGCTCCACGGCATGTTCACCAGTAACCAGCTCCACGCCGCCTTCACCATTAATCAGCTCAGTGCCGTGTTCACCAGTAATTAGCTCCAAGCCGTGTTCACCAGTAATGAGCTCTTTGCCATTTTCACCAGTATCCAGCTGCACATCGCTTTCGCCAATAACCAGCTCCATACTGTGTTCCCCAGTAACCAGCTCCATGCTGTGTTCACCAGTATCCAGCTCCATGCTGTCTTCACAAGTAACCAGCTCTATGCTGTGTTCACCAGTAACCAGCACAACACCGCGTTCACCAGAAACCAGCTCCACGCCGTGTTCACCAGTAACGAGCTCCACGCCGCATTCTCCGGTAACCAGCTCCACACCATGTTCACTAGTAACCAGCTCCGCGCCATGTTCGCCGATAACATGCTGCGCGCTGTGTTTGACAGTATCCAGCTCCATGCCACATTTGCCAATAACCAGCTCCATGCCGTGTTCACCAGTAACCAGTTCCACGCCGTGTTCACCATAAGCAGCTCACCTTCATGTTCGCCAGTAACCAGCTCCATGCCATGTTTACCAGTAACCAGCTCTGTGCCGTGTTTACCAGTAACCGTTCCCCGCCGTGTGCTCCAGTAACCAGCTCCATGCCGTATTCGCCAGTAACCATCTCAACACTGTGTTCACCAGTAACCAGATCCGTGTCGTGTTCAACAGTAACTATCTCCATGCCGTGTTCGGCAGAAACCAGCTCCACACAATGTTCACCAGTAACCAGCTCCATGCCCTGTTCACCAGTAACCAGCTCTGGCCGTGTTCAACAGTTACCAGCACCCAGCCTTGTTTACCAGTAACCAGCACCCAGCCGTGTTCAACAGTAACCAGATCCACACCACGTTCACCAGTAATCAGCTCCACACCGCGTTCACCAGTAATCAGCTCCATGCAGTGCTCGCCAGTAACCAGCTACGCCCTGTGTTTGCCAGTAACCAGCTCTGGGCCATGTTCACCAATAAGCAGCTCCATGCCGTGTTCACCAGTAACCAGCTACGCCCCGTGTTTGCCAGTAACCAGCTCTGTGCCATGTTCACCTGTAACCAGCTCAGCACCATGTTGTCCAGTAACCAGCGCTGTGCCGTTTTCATCAGTAACCAGCTCTGTGCCGTGTTCACCTGTAACCAGCTCCATGCTGTGGTCGCAAGCAACCAGCTCCACACCGAGTTCACCAGGAAAAAGCTCCACGTGGTGTTCATCAGTAACCTGCTCCGTGCTGTTTTCAGCAATAACCAGCTCCACGCCGTGATCACCAGTAACCAGCTCCAAGCCATGTTCACCAGTAACAAGCTCTGTTCCGTATTCAACAGTAACCAGGTCCGCGCCTCGTTCACCAGTAACCAGCTCTGTGACATGTTCACCAGTAACCAGCTCTGTGCCATGTTCACCAGTAACCAGCTCGGCGCCATGTTGTCCAGTAACCAGCGCTGTGCTGTGTTCACCAGTAACCAGCTCTGTGCCATGTTCACCTGTAACCAACACCATGCCGTGTTCGCAAGCAACCAGCTCCACACCGAGTTCACCAGTAAAAAGCACCACGCGGTGTTCATCAGTAACCTGTTCCGTGCTGTTTTCACCAATAACCAGCTCCACGCTGTGTTCACCAGTAACCAGCTCCAAGACATGTTCACCAGTAACAAGATCTGTGCAGTATTCAACAGTAACCAGGTCCGCGCTGCGTTCACCAGTAACCAGCACTGTGCCGTGTTCACCAGTAACCAGCTCTGTGCCATGTTCACCAGTAACCAGCTCAGAACCATGTTCTCCAGTAACCAGCGCTGTGCCGTGTTCACCAGTAACCAGCTCTGTGCGGTGTTCACCTGTAAACACCTCAGTGCCGTGTTCACCTGTAACCAGCTCCACGCTGTGTTCACCAGTTATCAGCTCAGTGCTATGTTCACCAGTAACCAGCTCCATGTTGTGTTCACCATTAACTAGTTCTGCGCTCTCTTCACCAGTAATCAGCTCCATGCCATTTCACCAGTAACCAGCTCCACGCCATGTTCACCAGTGACGAGCTCCACACCATGTTCAACATTAACCAGCTCTGTGCCATATTCACCAGTAACAAGCTCCACGCCATGTTTGCCAGTAACCAGCTCCATGCCGTGTTCACCAGTAACCAGCTACGCCCCGTGTTTGCCAGTAACCAGCTCTGTGCCGTCTTCACCAGTAAGCAGCTCCAGGCTGTGTTCACCAGTAACCAGCTACGCCCCGTGTTTGCCAGTAACCAGCTCTGTGCCATGTTCACCTGTAACCAGCTCAGCGCCATGTTGTCCAGTAACCCGCGCTGTGCCGTGTTCACCAGTAACCAGCTCTGTGCCATGTTCACCTGTAACCAGCTCCATGCCATGGTCGCAAGCAACCAGCTCCACACCGAGTTCACCAGTAAAAAGCTCCACGTGGTGTTCATCAGTAACCTGCTCCGTGCTGTTTTCACCAATAACCAGCTCCATTGCCGTGTTCACCAGTAACCAGCTCCAAGCCATGTTCACCAGTGACGAGCTCTGTGCCGTATTCAACAGTAACCAACTCCATGCCGTGTTCACCAGTAACCAGCTACACACTGTATTGACCAATAACCAGCTCCACGCTGTGTTCACCAGTTACCAACTCCGTGCTATGTTCACCAGTAACCAGCTCCACGTTGTGTTCACCATTAACTAGTTCTGCGCTCTCTTCACCACTAATCAGCTCCATGCCATTTCACCAGTAACCAGCTCCACGCCATGTTCACCAGTGACCAGATCCACACCATGTTCAACATTAACCAGCTCCGTGCCGTGTTCACCAGTAACAAGCTGCACGCCATGTTTGCCAGTAACCAGCTCCATGCCGTGTTCACCAGTAACCAGCTACGCCCCGTGTTTGCCAGTAACCAGCTCTGTGCCGTGTTCACCAGTAAGCAGCTACATGCCGTGTTCACCAGTAACCAGCTACACCCCGTGTTTGCCAGTAACCAGCTCTGTGCCATGTTCACCTGTAACCAGCTCAGCGCCATGTTGTCCAGTAACCAGCACTGTGCCATGTTCACCAGTAACCAGCTGTGTGCCGTGTTCACCAGTAACCAGCTCCACGCCGTGTTCACCAGTAACCAGCTACACACTGTGTTGACCAGTAACCAGCTCCACGCTGTGTTCACCAGTTATCAGCTCAGTGCTATGTTCACCAGCAACCAGCTCCATGTTGTGTTCACCATTAACTAGTTCTGCGCTCTCTTCACCAGTAATCAGCTCCATGCCATTTCACCAGTAACCTGCTCCACGCCATGTTCACCAGTGACCAGCTCCACACCATGTTCAACATTAACCAGCTCCGTGCCATGTTCACCAGTAGCAAGCTCCACGCCGTGTTTGGCAGTAACCAGCTCCATGCCATGTTCACCAGTAACCAGCTACGCCCCGTGTTTGCCAGTAACCAGCTCTGTGCCGTGTTCACCAGTAAGCAGCTCCAGGCTGTGTTCACCAGTAACCAGCTACGCCCCGTGTTTGCCAGTAACCAGCTCTGTGCCATGTTCACCTGTAACCAGCTCAGCGCCATGTTGTCCAGTAACCAGCGCTGTGCCGTGTTCACCAGTAACCAGCTCTGTGCCATGTTCACTTGTAACCAGCTCCATGCCATGGTCGCAAGCAACCAGCTCCACACCGAGTTCACCAGTAAAAAGCTCCACGTGGTGTTCATCAGTAACCTGCTCCGTGCTGTTTTCACCAGTAACCAGCTCCACGCCATGTTCACCAGTAACCAGCTCCAAGCCATGTTCACCAGTAACGAGCTCTGTGCCGTATTCAACAGTAACCAGTTCCGCGCCGCGTTCATCAGTAACCAGCACTGTGCCGTGTTCACCAGAAACCAGCTCTGTGCCACGTTCACCAGTAACCAGCTCTGTGCGGTGTTCACCATTATCCAGCTCAGTGCCATGTTCACCTGTAACCAGCTCCGTGCCGTGTTCACAAGCAACCAGCTCCGCACACTGTGTTCACCAGTAAAGACCTCCACGCGGTGTTCACCAGTAACCTGCTCCATGCTGTATTCACCTATAACCGGCTCCACGCCGTGTTCACCAGTAACCAGCTCCAAGCCATGTTCACCAGTAACGAGCTCTGTGCCGTATTGAACGGTAACCAGGCCCGCGCCGCATTCGCCACTAATCGGCTCCATTGCTGTGTTCGTCAGTAACCAGTTCCACACCTTCTTCACCAGTAACCAGCTCCACGCCGTGTTCACCACTAACCAGCTACACACTGTGTTGACAAGTAACCAGCTCCACACTGTTTTCACCAGTTACCAGCTCCGTGCTCTGTTCACCAGTAACCAGCTCCAAGCCATGTTCACCATTAACTAGTTCTGCGCTCTCTTCAGCAGTAATCAGCTCCATGCCATTTCACCAGTAACCAGCTCCACGCCATGTTCACCAGTAACCAGCTCCACGACGTGCTCGCCAGTATTCAGCTTCATGCCGAGTTCACCCGTAAACAGCTCCATGCCATGTTCACCAGTAACCAGCTCCAAACCATGTTCTCCATTAACCTGCTCCGTGCCGTGTTCACCAGTAACAAGCTGCACGCCGTGTTTGCCAGTAACCATCTCCATGCCGTGTTCACCAGTAACCAGCTATGCCCCGTGTTTGACAGCAACCAGCTCTGTGCCGTGTTCACCATTAAGCAGCTCCATGCCGTGTTCACCAGTAACCAGATAAGCCCAGTGTTTGCCAGTAACCAGCTCTGTGCCATGTTCACCTGTAACCAGCTCGACACTGCGTTCACCAGTAACCAGCTCCATGCCGTGTTCACCAGTAACCAGCTCCGTGCCGTGTTCACCAGTAACAAGCTCCGCACTGCGTTCGCCAGTAACGTGCTCCACGCCACGTTCACCAGTAACCAGCACTGTGCCATGTTCACCAGTAACCAGCTCTGTGCCATGTTTAGCAGTAACCAGCTCAGTGCCATGTTCTCCAATAACCAGCGCTGTGCCGTGTTCACCAGTAACCAGCGCTGTGCCATGTTCACCAGTAACCAGCTCTGTGCCGTGTTCACCTGTAACCAGCTCCGTGCCGTGTTCACAAGCAACCAGCTCCACACCGTGTTCACCAGTGAAGACCTCCACGCGGTGTTCACCAGTAACCTGCTCCATGCTGTATTCACCAATAACCAGCTCCACACCGTGTTCACCAGTAACCATCTCCAAGCCATGTTCACCTGTAACGAGTTCTGTGCCGTATTCAACAGTAACCAGGTCCGCGCCGCATTCGCTTGTAACCGGCTCCATTGCCGTGTTCGTCAGTAACCAGTTCCACACCTTCTTCACCAGTAACCAGCTCCACGCCGTGTTCACCAGTAACCAGCTCCACGCCGTGTTCACCAGTAACCAGCTACACACTGCGTTGACCAGTAACCAGCTCCACGCTGTGTTCACCAGTTACCAGCTCCGTGCTCTGTTCACCAGTAACCAGCTACACGTTGTGTTCACCATTAACTAGTTCCCTGCTCTGTTCACCAGTAATCAGCTCCATGCCATTTCACCAGTAACCAGCTCCACGCCATGTTCACCAGTGACCAGCTCCACACCATGGTTCAACATTAACCAGCTCCGTGCCGTGTTCACCAGTAACAAGCTCCACGCCATGTTTGCCAGTAACCAGCTCCACGCCATGTTCACCAGTAATCTGCTCCACGACGTGCTCACCAGTATTCAGCTTCATGCCGAGTTCACCCGTAACCAGCTCCACGCCATGCTCACCAGTAACCAGCTCCACACCATGTTCACCATTAACCAGCTCTGTGCCGTGTTCACCAGTAACAAGCTCCACGCCGTGTTTGCCAGTAACCAGCTCCATGCCGTGTTCACCAGTAACCAGCTACGCCCCATGTTTGCCAGTAACCAGCTCTGTGCCGTGTTCACCAGTAAGCAGCTCCATGCCGTGTTCACCAGTAACCAGCTATGCCGCATGTTTGTCAGTAACCAGCTCTGTGCCATGTTCACCTGTAACCAGCTCGACACTGCGTTCACCAATAACCAGCTCCATGCCGTGTTCACCAGTAACCAGCTCCATGCCATGTTCGCCAGTAATCGAATCCTGAACGTCCTCACCAGTAACTGGTTCCATGCCGTGTTCACCAGTAACCACCTCTGTGCCATGTTCACCAGTAACCAGCTCCATGCCCTGTTCACCAGTAACCAGCTTCATGCCGTGTTTGCCAGTAACCTTCTCCGTGCTGTGTTCACCAGTAACTAGCTCCACGGCATGTTCACCAGTAACCAGCTCCACGCCGCCTTCACCATTAATCAGCTCAGTGCCGTGTTCACCAGTAATTAGCTCCAAGCCATGTTCACCAGTAACGAGCTCTTTGCCGTTTTCACCAGTATCCAGCTGCACATCGCTTTCGCCAATAACCAGCTCCGTACCGTGTTCCCCAGTAACCAGCTCCATGCTGTGTTCACCAGTATCCAGCTCCATGCTGTCTTCACAAGTAACCAGCTCTACGCTGTTTTCACCAGTAACCAGCACAACACCGCGTTCACCAGAAACCAGCTCCACGCCGTGTTCACCAGCAACGAGCTCCACGCCGCATTCTCCGGTAACCAGCTCCACACCATGTTCACCAGTAACCAGCTCCGCGCCATGTTCGCCGATAACATGCTGCGCGCTGTGTTTGCCAGTATCCAGCTCCATGCCACATTTGCCAATAACCAGCTCCATGCCGTGTTCACCAGTAACCAGCTCCACGCCGTGTTCACCATAAGCAGCTCACCTTCATGTTCGCCAGTAACCAGCTCCATGCCATGTTCACCAGTAACCAGATCCGTGTCGTGTTCAACACTAACTATCTCCATGCCGTGTTCGGCAGAAACCAGCTCCACACAATGTTCACCAGTATCCAGCTCCATGCCCTGTTCACCAGTAACCAGCTCTGGCCGTGTTCAACAGTTACCAGCACCCAGCCTTGTTCACCAGTAACCAGCACCCAGCCGTGTTCAACAGTAACCAGATCCACACCGCGTTCACCAGTAATCAGCTCCACACCGCGTTCACCAGTAATCAGCTCCATGCAGTGCTCACCAGTAACCAGCTCCACACCATGTTTGCCAGTAACCAGCTCCACGCTATGTTCACCAGTAACCAGCTCCGCACCGCTTTCACCACTAACCTGCCCAACGCTGCGTTCACCAGTAACCAGCTCTGCGTCGTGTTCACTAGTAACCAGCTCCACGTCATGTTCACCAGTATCCAGCTCCATGCCGTGTTCACCAGTAACCAGCTCCACGCCTTGTTCGCCAGTAACCAGCTATGCCCTGTGTTCACCATTAACCAGTTCTGTGCTCTGTTCGCCAGTATCCAGATCAACGCCATGTTCACCAGTAACCAGTTCTGTGCTCTGTTCACCAGTAACCAGATCAACACCGTGCTCGCCAGTAACCAGCTCCATGCTGTGTTCACCAGTAACCAGCTCCGTGATATGTTCAACAGTAACTAGCTCCGTGCCATGTTCACCAGTAACCTGCTCCACGCTGTGTTCACCAGTAACCAGCTCTGTGCCATGTTCACCAGTAACAAGCTCCGCGCTGTGTTCACCAGTAACCAGCTCCACGCTGTGTTCACCAGTAACCTGCTCCACGCCGTGTTCACCAGTAACCAGCTACATACTCTGTTGACCAGTAACCAGCTCCACGCTGTGTTCACCAGTAACCAGCTACATACTCTGTTCACCAATAACCAGCTCCATGCTGTGTTCACCATTAACTAGTTCCACACTCTCTTCACCAGTAATCAGCTCCATGCCGTGTCACCAGTAACGAGCTCCACGACATGTTCACCAGTAACCAGCACCACGCCATGCTCACCAGTATTCAGCTCCATGCCATGTTCACCAGTAACCAGCTCCACGCCATGTTCTCCAGTAACCAGCGCAGTGCCGTGTTCACCAGTAACCACCTCTGTGCCATGTTCACCAGTAACCAGCTCGGCGCCATGTTCTCCAATAACCAGCGCTGTGCCGTGTTCACCTGTAACCAGCTCCGTGCCGTGTTCGCAAGCAACCAGCTCCACACCGTGTTAACCAGTAACCAGCTCCACACCGTGTTCACCAGTAACCAGCTCCACGCTGTGTTCGCCAGTAACCTGCTGCACGCCGCGTTTGCCAGTAACCAGCTCCATGCCGCATTTGCCAATAACGAGCTCCACGCCATCTTCACCAGTAACCAGCTTCACGCCGTGTTCACCAGTAACCAGATCCGTGTCGTGTTCAACACTAACTATCTCCATGCCGTGTTCGGCAGAAACCAGCTCCACACAATGTTCACCAGTATCCAGCTCCATGCCCTGTTCACCAGTAACCAGCTCTGGCCGTGTTCAACAGTTACCAGCACCCAGCCTTGTTCACCAGTAACCAGCACCCAGCCGTGTTCAACAGTAACCAGATCCACACCGCGTTCACCAGTAATCAGCTCCACACCGCGTTCACCAGTAATCAGCTCCATGCAGTGCTCACCAGTAACCAGCTCCACACCATGTTTGCCAGTAACCAGCTCCACGCTATGTTCACCAGTAACCAGCTCCGCACCGCTTTCACCACTAACCTGCCCAACGCTGCGTTCACCAGTAACCAGCTCTGCGTCGTGTTCACTAGTAACCAGCTCCACGTCATGTTCACCAGTATCCAGCTCCATGCCGTGTTCACCAGTAACCAGCTCCACGCCTTGTTCGCCAGTAACCAGCTATGCCCTGTGTTCACCATTAACCAGTTCTGTGCTCTGTTCGCCAGTATCCAGATCAACGCCATGTTCACCAGTAACCAGTTCTGTGCTCTGTTCACCAGTAACCAGATCAACACCGTGCTCGCCAGTAACCAGCTCCATGCTGTGTTCACCAGT
Organism: Isurus oxyrinchus; assembly: GCA_026770705.1. Lineage (NCBI taxonomy): Eukaryota > Metazoa > Chordata > Chondrichthyes > Lamniformes > Lamnidae > Isurus > Isurus oxyrinchus. Next base: position 1,749,632 of record JANJGN010000014.1, on the reverse strand, counting down.
AACCAGCTCCGTGATATGTTCAACAGTAACTAGCTCCGTGCCATGTTCACCAGTAACCTGCTCCACGCTGTGTTCACCAGTAACCAGCTCTGTGCCATGTTCACCAGTAACAAGCTCCGCGCTGTGTTCACCAGTAACCAGCTCCACGCTGTGTTCACCAGTAACCTGCTCCACGCCGTGTTCACCAGTAACCAGCTACATACTCTGTTGACCAGTAACCAGCTCCACGCTGTGTTCACCAGTAACCAGCTACATACTCTGTTCACCAATAACCAGCTCCATGCTGTGTTCACCATTAACTAGTTCCACGCTCTCTTCACCAGTAATCAGCTCCATGCCGTGTCACCAGTAACGAGCTCCACGACATGTTCACCAGTAACCAGCACCACGCCATGCTCACCAGTATTCAGCTCCATGCCATGTTCACCAGTAACCAGCTCCACGCCATGTTCTCCAGTAACCAGCGCAGTGCCGTGTTCACCAGTAACCACCTCTGTGCCATGTTCACCAGTAACCAGCTCGGCGCCATGTTCTCCAATAACCAGCGCTGTGCCGTGTTCACCTGTAACCAGCTCCGTGCCGTGTTCGCAAGCAACCAGCTCCACACCGTGTTAACCAGTAACCAGCTCCACACCGTGTTCACCAGTAACCAGCTCCACGCTGTGTTCGCCAGTAACCTGCTGCACGCCGTGTTTGCCAGTAACCAGCTCCATGCCGCATTTGCCAATAACGAGCTCCACGCCATCTTCACCAGTAACCAGCTTCACGCCGTGTTCACCAGTAACCAGCTCCACGCCGTGTTCACCAGTAACCAGCTACACGCCACGTTCACCAGTAATGAGCTCCACACCACGTTCACCTTTAACCATCTCCATGCCACATTCACCATTAACCAGCTCCACGCCGCATTCACCAGTAACCAACTCGCTCCACATTCACCAGTAATCAGCTCCACACCACCTTCACCTGTAAACAGCTCCATGCCACGTTCACTAGTAATCAGCTCCACGCCGTGTTCAACAGTAACCAGCTCCGTGCCGTGTTCACCAGTAACCAGCTCCACGCTGTGTTCACAAGTATCCAGCTCCATTCCGTGTTCACCAGTAACCAGCTCCACGCTCTCTTCACAAGTAACCAGCTCCATGCCGTGTTCACCAGTAACCAGCTCCACACCTTGTTCGCCAGTAACCAGCTACGCCCCGTTTTCACCATTAACCAGTTCCGTGCTCTGCTCGCCAGTAACCAGATCAACGCCATGTTCACCAGTAACCAGCTCCATGCCGCATTTGCCAGTAACCAGCTCCATGCCGTGTTCACCAGTAACCAGCTCCGTGTCGTGTTCACCAGTAACTAGCTCCACGCCGAGTTCACCGGTAACCACTTCCATGCCACATTCTCCAGTAACCAGCTCCACACCGTGTTCACCAGTAACCAGCTCCACGCCGAGTTCACCGGTAATCAGCTCCATGCCGCATTCTCCAGTAACCAGCTCCACACCGTGTTCACCAGTAACCAGATCCACGCCACATTTGCCAGTAACCAGCTCCACGCCACCTTCACCAGTAATCAGCTCCACACCACATTCACCTGTAACCAGCTCCATGCCACGTTCACCAGTAACCAGCTCCACGCCGCGTTCACCAGTAACCAGCTCCACGCCACGTTCACCAGTAATCAGCTCCACACCACGTTCACCTGTAACCAGCTCCATGCCACGTTCACTAGTAACCAGCTCCACGCCATGTTCACTAGTAACCAGCTCCGTGCCATCTTCGCCAGGAACCAGCTCCTCACCGTGTTCACCAGTTACCAGCTCCATGCCGTGTTCACCAGTAACCAGCTACGCCCCGTGTTTGCCAGTAACCAGCTCTGTGCCGTGTTCACCAGTATGCAGCTCCATGCCGTGTTCACCAGTAACCAGCTACGCCCCGTGTTTACCAGTAACCAGCTCTGTGCCGTCTTCACCTGTAACCAGCTCGACACTGCGTTCACTAGTAACCAGCTCCATGCCTTGTTCACCAGTAACCAGCTCCACGCCATGTTCACCAGTAATCGAATCCAGAACGTGCTCACCAGTAACTGGTTCCATGCCATGTTCACCAGTAACCACCTCTGTGCCATGTTCACCAGTAACCAGCTCCATGCCGTGTTCACCAGTAACCAGCTTCATGCCGTGTTTGCCTGTAACCTGCCCCGTGCTGTGTTTACCAGTAACCGCTCCCCGCCGTGTTCACACGTAACCAGCTCCACGCCGCGTTCACCAGTAACCAGCTCCATGCCGTATTCACCAGTAACCATCTCAACACTGTGTTCACCAGTAACCAGATCCGTGTCATGTTCAACAGTAACTATCTCCATGCCGTGTTCGGCAGAAACCAGCTCCACACAATGTTCACCAGTAACCAGCTCCATGCCCTGTTCACCAGTAACCAGCTCTGGCCATGTTCAGCAGTTACCAGCACCAGCCTTGTTCACCAGTAACCAGCACCCTGCCGTGTTCACCAGTAACCAGATCCACACCGTGTTCACCAGTAATCAGCTCCACACCGCGTTCACCAGTAATCAGCTCCATGCAGTGCTGGCCAGTAACAAGCTCCACACCACGTTTGCCAGTAACCAGCTCCACGCTATGTACACCAGTAACCAGCTCCGCACCGCTTTCACCACTAACCTGCCCAACGCTGCGTTCACCAGTAACCAGCTCTGCGTCGTGTTCACTAGTAACCAGCTCCACGCCTTGTTCACCAGTAACCAGCTACGCCCTGTGTTCACCATTAACCAGTTCCGTGCTCTGTTCGCCAGTAACCAGATCAACGCCATGTTCACCAGTAACCAGCTCTGTGCTCTGTTCACCAGTAACCAGATCAACACCGTGTTCACCAGTAACCAGCTCTGTGCTCTGTTCACCGGTAGCCAGTTCCACGCCGTGCTCGCCAGTAACCAGCTCCATGCTGTGTTCACCAGTAACCAGCTCCGTGTCATGTTCAACAGTAACTAGCTCCGTGCCGTGTTCACCAGTAACCAGCTCCACACTGTGTTCGCCAGTAACCAGCTCTGTGCCATGTTCACCAGTAACAAGCTCCGTGCTGTGTTCACCAGTAACCAGCTCCACGCTGTGTTCACCAGTAACCTGCTCCACGCTGTGTTCACCAGTAACCAGCTACATACTCTGTTTACCAATAACCAGCTCCATGCTGTGTTCACCATTAACTAGTTCCACGCTCTCTTCACCAGTAATCAGCTCCATGCCGTGTCACCAGTAACGAGATCCATGACATGTTCACCAGTAACCAGCACCACGCCATGCTCACCAGTATTCAGCTCCATGCCTTGTTCACCAGTAACCAGCTCCGCACCATGTTCTCCAGTAACCAACACTGTGCCGTGTTCACCAGTAACACCTCTGTGCCATGTTCACCAGTAACCAGCTCAGCGCCATGTTCTCCAATAACCAGTGCTGTGCCGTGTTCACCTGTAACCAGCTCCGTGCCGTGTTCGCATGCAACCAGCTCCACACCGTGTTAACCAGTAACCAGCTCCACACCGTGTTCACCAGTAACCAGCTCCACGCCGTGTTTGCCAGTAACCTGCTGCGCGCCGTGTTTGCCATTAACCAACTCCATGCCTTCTTCACCAGTAACCAGCTCCACGCTCTCTTCACAAGTAACCAGCTCCATGCCGTGTTCACCAGTAACCAGCTCCACGCCTTGTTCGCCAGTAACCAGCTACGCCCCATTTTCAGCATTAACCAGTTCCGTGCTCTGCTCGCCAGTAACCAGATCAACGCCATGTTCACCAGTAGCAAGCTCCATGCCGCATTTGCCAGTAACCAGCTCCATGCCGTGTTCACCAGTAACCAGCTCCGTGCCGTGTTCACCAGTAACTAGCTCCATGCCGAGTTCACCGGTAACCAGCTCCATGCCACATTCTCCAGTAACCAGCTCCACACTGTGTTCACCAGTAACCGGCTCCACGCCGAGTTCACCGGTAACCAGCTCCATGCCACATTCTCCAGTAACCAGCTCCACACTGTGTTCACCAGTAACCGGCTCCACGCCGAGTTCACCGGTAATCAGCTCCATGCCGCATTCTCCAGTAACCAGCTCCACACCGTGTTCACCAGTAACCAGATCCACGCCACATTTGCCAGTAACCAGCTCCACGCCACCTTCACCAGTAATCAGCTCCACACCACATTCACCTGTAACCAGCTCCATGCCACGTTCACCAGTAACCAGCTCCACGCCGCGTTCACCAGTAACCAGCTCCACGCCACGTTCACCAGTAGTCAGCTCCACACCACGTTCACCTGTAACCAGCTCCATGCCACGTTCACTAGTAACCAGCTCCACGCCGTGTTCACTAGTAACCAGCTCCGTGCCATCTTCGCCAGGAACCAGCTCCTCACCATGTTCACCAGTAACCAGCTCCATGCCGTGTTCACCAGTAACCAGCTACGCCCCGTGTTTGCCAGTAACCAGCACTGTGCCGTGTTCACCAGTATGCAGCTCCATGCCGTGTTCACCAGTAACCAGCTACGCCCCGTGTTTGCCAGTAACCAGCTCTGTGCCATCTTCACCTGTAACCAGCTCGACACTGCGTTCACCAGTAACCAGCTCCATGCCTTGTTCACCAGTAACCAGCTCCACGCCATGTTCACCAGTAATCGAATCCAGAACGTGCTCACCAGTAACTGGTTCCATGCCGTGTTCACCAGTAACCACCTCTGTGCCATGTTCACCAGTAACCAGCTCCATGCCCTGTTCAACAGTAACCAGCTCCACGCCGCCTTCACCATTAATCAGCTCAGTGCCGTGTTCACCAGTAATTAGCTCCAAGCCGTGTTCACCAGTAACGAGCTCTGTGCCGTTTTCACCAGTAACCAGCTGCACATCGCTTTCGCCAATAACGAGCTCCGTGCCGTGTTCCCCAGTAACCAGTTCCATGCCGTGTTCACCAGTAACCAGCTCCGTGCTGTGTTCACAAGTAACCAGCTCTACACCGTGTTCACCAGTAACCAGCACAACACCGCGTTCACCAGTAACCAGCTCCACGCCGTGTTCACCAGTAACCAGCTCCATGCCGCAATTGCCAATAACCAGCTCCACGCCGTGTTCACCAGTAACCAGCTCCACGCCGTGTTCACCATGAGCAGCTTGCCTTCATGTTCGCCAGTAACCAGCTCATGCCATGTTTACCAGTAACCAGCTCTGTGCCATGTTTACCAGTAACTGCTTCCCGCCGTGTTCACAAGTAACCAGCTCCGCACCGCATTCGCCAGTAACCAGCTCCATGCCATCTTCACCAGTAACCATCTCAAGACAGTGTTCACCAGTAACCTGCTCCGTGTCGTGTTCACCAGTAACTATCTCCATGTCGTGTTCGGCAGTAACCAGCTCCACACAATGTTCACCAGTAACCATCTCCATGCCCTGTTCACCAGTAACCAGCTCTGGCCGTGTTCAACAGTTACCAGCACCCAACCTTGTTCACCAGTAATCAGCACCCAGCCTTGTTCACCAGTAACCAGCACCCAGCCGTGTTCACCGGTAACCAGATCCACACCGCATTCACCATTAATCAGCTCCACACCGCGTTCACCAGTAATCAGCTCCATGCAGTTCTCGCCAGTAACCAGCTCCACGCCGCGTTTGCCAGTAACCAGCTCCAAGCTATGTTCACCAGTAACCAGCTCCGCACCGCTTTCACCACTAACCTGCCCAATGCTGCGTTCACCAGTAACCAGCTCTGCATCGTGTTAACTAATAACCAGCTCCACGCCGTGTTCACCAGTATCCAGCTCCATGCCGTGTTCGCCAGTAACCAGCTACGCCCTGTGTTCACCGTTAACCAGTTCCGTGCTCTGTTCGCCAGTAAATAGATCAATGCCATGTTCACCAGTAACCAGCTCTATGCCGTGTTCACCAGTAACAAGATCCGCGCTGTGTTCACCAGTAACCAGCTCCGTGACGTGTTCACCAGTAACCAGCTCTGTGCCGTCTTCACCAGTAACCTGCCCCACGCCACGTTCACCAGTAACCAGCTCTGTGCCTTGTTCACCAGTAACCAGCTCCACACCGCGTTCACCAGTAGCCAGATCCATGTTCTGTTCACCAGTAACCAACTCCACGCCATGTTCACAAGTAACCAGCCCCACGCTGTGCTCGCCAGTAACCCGCTCCATGCCTTGTTCACCAGGAACCAGTTCCACGCCGTGCTCGCCAGTAACCATCTCCGTGCCGTGTTCAACAGTAACAAGCTCGGTGCTGTGTTCACCAGTAAGCAGCTCCACACTGTGTTCTCCAGTAACCAGCTCCGTGCCGTGTTCACCAGTAACCAGCTCCGTGCTGTCTTCACCAGTAACCAGCTCCGTGCTGTCTTCACCAGTAACCAGCTCCGTGCTGTCTTCACCAGTAACCATCTCCGCACCACGTTCACCAGTAACCAGCTCCGTGCCATCTTCACCAGTAACCAGCTACACCCCGTGTTTGCCAGTAACCTCTTCTGTGCCGTGTTCACCTGCAACCAGCTCCAAGCCATGTTCACCCGTAACGAGCTCTGTGCCGTATTCAACAGTAACCTGCTCCAGTACTTTGCCAGTTTTTCACTCCAGTATCAGTCCACCAGGAGTTCACTACAGTATCAGACCAGCAGGAGTTCACTCCAATACAAGTCCAGCAGGAGTTCACTCCAATATCAGTCCAGCAGGAGTACTTTCTCCAGTGTTTGCCAGTACTCAGCTCCACGCCGTGTTCACCAGTAACCAGCTCCACATCCTGTTCGCCAATAACCGGCTCCGTGCTGTGTTCACCAGTAACCAGCTCCATGCTGTGTTCACAAGTAACCTGCTCTACGCCGTGTTCACCAGTAACCAGCTCCACGCCGCATTCTCCAGTAACCAGCTCCGCGCCGTGTTTGCCAGTTGATGCTCAGCCTCCGCGAGGTAGAGGTCAGTGCGCCAGACAACAACAGCACCACCCTTGTCAGCGGGTTTGATGACAATGTCAGGGTTGGACCTGAGAGAATGGAGTGCAGTAAGTTCAGAGAGAGACAGGTTAGAATGGGTGAGAGGAACAGAGAAATTGAGACGACTAATGTCGCGCCGACAGTTCTCAATGAAAAGATCAAGAGAAGGTAAGAATCCAGAGGGAGCGGTGCAGGTGGAGGGAGAATATTGGAGGTGGGTGAAAGTTTCTGTTGAATGGGGAGAGGACTCCTGCCCAAAGAAGTGAGCCCGGAGACGAAGACAGCGGAGGAAGATTTCAGCATCATGCCGATCCCGAAATTCATTAAAGTGAGGGCTTAAGGGTATGAAACTAAGTCCTTTGCTGAGCACTGAACGCTCAGCATCGGAGAGGGGAAGGTCAGGGGGTATAGTGAATACAAGGCTGGGGCTGGGATTGGAAGATGGGGTGGGGATGGAGGGACAGGCAGGGGTGGAGGGTCCCAGATGGGTGTTGCTGTCGATGAGTTGATGGAGCTTGCGTTCCATAGCACTTGAGAGTCCCATTCCAGCAGGAGTTCACTCCAGTATCAGTCCAGCAGGAGTTCACTCCAGTTTTAGTCCAGCAGGAGTCCACTCCAGTATAAGTCCAGGAGGAGTTCACTCCAGTATCAGTTCAGCAGGAGTTCACTCAAGTATCAGTCGAGCAGGAGCTTACTCCAGTATAAGTCCAGCAGGAGTTCACTCAAGTAACAGTCCATCCGAGTTCACTCCAGTATCAGTCCAGCAGGAGTTCACTCCAGTATCAGACCAGCAGGAGTTCACTCCAGTATCAGACCAGCAGGAATTCACTCCAGTATCAGACCAGCAGGAGTTCACTCCAGTATCAGTCCAACAGGAGTTCACTGCAGAATAAGACCAGCAAGAGTTCACTACAGTTTACGTCCAGCAGGAGTTCACTCCAGTATCAGTCCAGCAGGAGTTCACTCCAGTATCAGTCCATCCGAGTTCACTCTAGTATCAGTCCAGCAGGATGTCAGTCCAGCATCAGGCCAGCAGGAGTTCACTCCAGTATCAGACCAGCAGGAGTTCACTCCAGTTTCAGTCCAGAAGGAATTCACTCCAGTAAACGGGCAGCAGGAGTTCACTCCAGTTTCAGTTCAGCAGGGGTTCACTCCAGTATACATCAAGCAGGAGTTCAATCCAGTATCAGTCCAGCAGGATTCACTCCAGTATCAGTCCAGCAGGAGTTCACTACAGTATCAGTCCATCCGAGTACACTCCAGTATCAGTCCAGCAGGAGTTCACTCCAGTAGCAGACCAGCAGGAGTTCACTCCAGTATCAGACCAGCAGGAGTTCACTCCAGTATCAGACCAGCAGGAGTTCACACTTTCATCAGGCCAGCAGGAATTCACTCCAGTATCAGACCAGCAGGAGTTCACTCCAGTATCAGACCAGCAGGAGTACATTCCAGTATCAGGCCAGCAGGAATTCACTCCAGGATCAGTCCAGCAGGAGTTAAGTACAGTATCAGTCCAGCAGGAGTTCACTCCAGTATCAGTCCAGCAGGAGTTCACTCCAGTATCAGACCAGCAGGAGTTCACTCCTGTATCAGACCAGCAGGAGTTCACTCCAGTATCATTCCAGCAGGAGTTCACTCCATTATCAGGCCAGCAGGAGTTCACTCAAGTATCAGCCCAGCAGGAGTTAACCATGGTATCAGACCAGCAGGAGTTCACTCCAGTATATGTCCAGCAGGAGTTCACTCCAGTATCAGACCCGCAGGAGTTCACGCCAGTATCAGACCAGCAGGAGTTCACTCGAATATAAGTCCAGCAGGTGTTCACTCCAGGACTATTCCAGCAGGAGTTCACTCCAATATAAGTCCAGCAGGAGTTCACTCCAATATAAGTCCAGCAGGAGTTCAGTCCAATATCAGTCCAGCAGGAGTTCACTCCAGTATCAGTCCAGCAGGAGTTCACTCCAGTATCAGACCAGCAGGAGTTCACTCCAGTATCAGACCAGCAGGAGTTCTCTCCAGTATCAGACCAACAGGAGTTCAATCCAGTATCAGTCCAGCAGGAGTTCAGTCCAGTATCAGTCCAGCAGGAATTCACTCCAGTATCAGACCAGCAGGAGTTCACTCCAGTATCAGACCAGCAGGAATTCACTCCAGTATCAGGCCAGCAGGAGATCACTTTAGTATCAGGCCAGCAGGAATTCACTCCAGTATCAGTCCAGCAGGAGTTCACACCAGAATCACTACAGCAGGAGTTCATTCCAGTATCAGACCAGCAGGTGTTCACTCCATTATCAGACCAGCAGGAGTTCACTCCATTATCAGCCCAGCAGGAGTCCACTCCTTTATCAGGCCAGCAGGAATTCACTCCAGTATCAGACCAGCAGGAGTTCACTCTAGTATCAGGCGAGCAGGAATTCACTCCAGTATCAGACCAGCAGGAGTTCACTCCAGTATCAGACCAGCAGGAGTTCACTCCAGTATCAGGCCAGCAGGAATTCACTCCAGTATCAGTCCAGCAGGAGTTCACTCCAGTATCACTCCAGTTGGAGTTCATTCCAGTATCAGACCAGCAGGAGTTCACTCCAGTATTAGACCAGCAGGAGTTCACTCCATTATCAGTCCAGCAGGATTTCACGCCATTATCAGTCCAGCAGGAGTCCACTCCTTTATCAGGCCAACAGGAATTCAGTCCAGTATCAGACCAGCAGGAGTGCACTCCAGTATCAGACCAGCAGGAGTTCACTCCAGTATCAGGCCAGCAGGAGTTCACTCCAGTATCAGACCAGCAGGAGTTCACTCCAATGTAAGTCCAGCAGCTGTTTAATCCAGGAATAGTCCAGCTGGAGTTCACTCCAATGTAAGTCCAGCAGCTGTTTACTCCAGAAATAGTCCAAATGGAGTTCACTCCAATATAAGTCCAGCAGGTGTTCACTTGAATATAAGTCCATCAGGAGTTCACTCCAGTATCAGGCCAGCAGGAGTCCACTCCTTTATCAGGCCAACAGGAATTCAGTCCAGTATCAGACCAGCAGGAGTGCACTCCAGTATCAGACCAGCAGGAGTTCACTCCAGTATCAGGCCAGCAGGAGTTCACTCCAGTATCAGACCAGCAGGAGTTCACTCCAATGTAAGTCCAGCAGCTGTTTACTCCAGGAATAGTCCAGCTGGAGTTCACTCCAATGTAAGTCCAGCAGCTGTTTACTCCAGAAATAGTCCAAATGGAGTTCACTCCAATATAAGTCCAGCAGGTGTTCACTTGAATATAAGTCCATCAGGAGTTCACTCCAGTATCAGACCAGCAGGAGTTCACTCCAGTATCAGGCCAGCAGGAATTCACTCCAGTATCAGACCAGCAGGAGTTCACTCCAGTATCAGACCAGCAGGAGTTCACTCCAGTATCAGGCCAGCAGGAATTCACTCCAGTATCAGTCCAGCAGGAGTTCACTCCAGTATCACTCCAGCAGGAGTTCATTCCAGTATCAGACCAGCAGGTGTTCACTCCATTATCAGACCAGAAGGAGTTCACTCCAGTATTAGACCAGCAGGAGTTCACTCCATTATCAGTCCAGCAGGATTTCACTCCATTATCAGTCCAGCAGGAGTTCACTCCAGTATTACTCCAGTTGGAGTTCATTCCAGTATCAGACCAGCAGGAGTTCACTCCAGTATCAGACCAGCAGGAGTACATTCCAGTATCAGGCCAGCAGGAATTCACTCCAGGATCAGTCCAGCAGGAGTTAAGTACAGTATCAGTCCAGCAGGAGTTCACTCCAGTATCAGTCCAGCAGGAGTTCACTCCAGTATCAGACCAGCAGGAGTTCACTCCTGTATCAGACCAGCAGGAGTTCACTCCAGTATCATTCCAGCAGGAGTTCACTCCATTATCAGGCCAGCAGGAGTTCACTCAAGTATCAGCCCAGCAGGAGTTAACCCCAGTATCAGACCAGCAGGAGTTCACTCCAGTATATGTCCAGCAGCAGTTCACTCCAGTATCAGACCAGCAGGAGTTCACTCCAGTATTAGACCAGCAGGAGTTCACTCCATTATCAGTCCAGCAGGATTTCACGCCATTATCAGTCCAGCAGGAGTCCACTCCTTTATCAGGCCAACAGGAATTCAGTCCAGTATCAGACCAGCAGGAGTGCACTCCAGTATCAGACCAGCAGGAGTTCACTCCAGTATCAGGCCAGCAGGAGTTCACGCCAGTATCAGACCAGCAGGAGTTCACTCGAATATAAGTCCAGCAGGTGTTCACTCCAGGACTATTCCAGCAGGAGTTCACTCCAATATAAGTCCAGCAGGAGTTCACTCCAATATAAGTCCAGCAGGAGTTCAGTCCAGTATCAGTCCAGCAGGAGTTCACTCCAGTATCAGTCCAGCAGGAGTTCACTCCAGTATCAGACCAGCAGGAGTTCACTCCAGTATCAGACCAGCAGGAGTTCTCTCCAGTATCAGACCAACAGGAGTTCAATCCAGTATCAGTCCAGCAGGAGTTCAGTCCAGTATCAGTCCAGCAGGAATTCACTCCAGTATCAGACAAGCAGGAGTTCACTCCAGTATCAGACCAGCAGGAATTCACTCCAGTATCAGGCCAGCAGGAGATCACTTTAGTACCAGGCCAGCAGGAATTCACTCCAGTATCAGTCCAGCAGGAGTTCACACCAGTATCACTACAGCAGGAGTTCATTCCAGTATCAGACCAGCAGGTGTTCACTCCATTATCAGACCAGCAGGAGTTCACTCCATTATCAGCCCAGCAGGAGTCCACTCCTTTATCAGGCCAGCAGGAATTCACTCCAGTATCAGACCAGCAGGAGTTCACTCCAGTATCAGGCGAGCAGGAATTCACTCCAGTATCAGACCAGCAGGAGTTCACTCCAGTATCAGACCAGCAGGAGTTCACTCCAGTATCAGGCCAGCAGGAATTCACTCCAGTATCAGTCCAGCAGGAGTTCACTCCAGTATCACTCCAGTTGGAGTTCATTCCAGTATCAGACCAGCAGGAGTTCACTCCAGTATTAGACCAGCAGGAGTTCACTCCATTATCAGTCCAGCAGGATTTCACGCCATTATCAGTCCAGCAGGAGTCCACTCCTTTATCAGGCCAACAGGAATTCAGTCCAGTATCAGACAAGCAGGAGTGCACTCCAGTATCAGACCAGCAGGAGTTCACTCCAGTATCAGGCCAGCAGGAGTTCACTCCAGTATCAGACCAGCAGGAGTTCACTCCAATGTAAGTCCAGCAGCTGTTTACTCCAGGAATAGTCCAGCTGGAGTTCACTCCAATGTAAGTCCAGCAGCTGTTTACTCCAGTAATAGTCCAAATGGAGTTCACTCCAATATAAGTCCAGCAGGTGTTCACTTGAATATAAGTCCAGCAGGAGTTCACTCCAGTATCAGACCAGCAGGAGTTCACTCCAGTATCAGGCCAGCAGGAATTCACTCCAGTATCAGACCAGCAGGAGTTCACTCCAGTATCAGACCAGCAGGAGTTCACTCCAGTATCAGGCCAGCAGGAATTCACTCCAGTATCAGTCCAGCAGGAGTTCACTCCAGTATCACTCCAGCAGGAGTTCATTCCAGTATCAGACCAGCAGGTGTTCACTCCATTATCAGACCAGAAGGAGTTCACTCCAGTATTAGACCAGCAGGAGTTCACTCCATTATCAGTCCAGCAGGATTTCACTCCATTATCAGTCCAGCAGGAGTTCACTCCAGTATTACTCCAGTTGGAGTTCATTCCAGTATCAGACCAGCAGGAGTTCACTCCAGTATCAGACCAGCAGGAGTACATTCCAGTATCAGGCCAGCAGGAATTCACTCCAGGATCAGTCCAGCAGGAGTTAAGTACAGTATCAGTCCAGCAGGAGTTCACTCCAGTATCAGTCCAGCAGGAGTTCACTCCAGTATCAGACCAGCAGGAGTTCACTCCTGTATCAGACCAGCAGGAGTTCACTCCAGTATCATTCCAGCAGGAGTTCACTCCATTATCAGGCCAGCAGGAGTTCACTCAAGTATCAGCCCAGCAGGAGTTAACCCCAGTATCAGACCAGCAGGAGTTCACTCCAGTATATGTCCAGCAGCAGTTCACTCCAGTATCAGACCAGCAGGAGTTCAGTCCAGTATCAGTCCAGCAGGAATTCACTCCAGTATCAGACCAGCAGGAGTTCACTCCAGTATCAGACCAGCAGGAGTTCACTCGAATATAAGTCCAGCAGGTGTTCACTCCAGGAATATTCCAGCAGGAGTTCACTCCAATATAAGTCCAGCAGGAGTTCACTCCAATATAAGTCCAGCAGGAGTTCAGTCCAGTATCAGTCCAGCAGGAGTTCACTCCAGTATCAGTCCAGCAGGAGTTCACTCCTGTATCAGACCAGCAGGAGTTCACTCCAGTATCAGACCAGCAGGAGTTATCTCCAGTATCAGACCAACAGGAGTTCAATCCAGTATCAGTCCAGCAGGAGTTCAGTCCAGTATCAGTCCAGCAGGAATTCACTCCAGTATCAGACCAGCAGGAGTTCACTCCAGTATCAGACCAGCAGGAATTCACTCCAGTATCAGGCCAGCAGGAGATCACTTTAGTATCAGGCCAGCAGGAATTCACTCCAGTATTAGTCCAGCAGGAGTTCACACCAGTATCACTACAGCAGGAGTTCATTGCAGTATCAGACCAGCAGGTGTTCACTCCATTATCAGACCAGCAGGAATTCACTCCAGTATCAGACCAGCAGGAGTTCACTCCAGTATCAGACCAGCAGGAGTTCACTCCAGTATCAGGCCAGCAGGAATTCACTCCAGTATCAGTCCAGCAGGAGTTCACTCCAGTATAACTCCAGTTGGAGTTCATTCCAGTATCAGACCAGCAGGAGTTCACTCCAGTATTAGACCAGCAGGAGTTCACTCCATTATCAGTCCAGCAGGATTTCACACCATTATCAGTCCAGCAGGAGTCCACTCCTTTATCAGGCCAACAGGAATTCAGTCCAGTATCAGACCAGCAGGAGTGCACTCCAGTATCAGACCAGCAGGAGTTCACTCCAGTATCAGGCCAGCAGGAATTCACTCCAGTATCAGACCAGCAGGAGTTCACTCCAGTATCAGACAAGCAGGATTTCACTCCAGTATTAGGCCAGCAGGAATTCACTCCAGTATCAGTCCAGCAGGAGTTCACTCCAGTATCACTCCAGCAGGAGTTCATTCCAGTATCAGACCAGCAGGTGTTCACTCCATTATCAGACCAGCAGGAGTTCACTCCAGCATTAGACCAGCAGGAGTTCACTCCATTATCAGTCCATCAGGATTTCATTCCATTATCAGTCCAGCAGGAGTCCACGCCTTTATCAGGCCAGCAGGAATTCACTCGAGTATCAGACCAGCAGGAGTTCACTCCAGTATCAGGCCAGCAGGAGTTCACACCAGTATCATGCCAGCAGGAGTTCACTCCAGTATCAGACCAGCAGGAGTTCACTCCAATGTAAGTCCAGCAGGTGTTTACTCCAGGAATAGTCCAGCTGGAGTTCACTCCAATATAAGTCCAGCAGGTGTTCACTCGAATATAAGTCCAGCAGGAGTTCAATCTAGCATCAGACCAGCAGGAGTTCACTCCAGTATCAGGCGAGCAGGAATTCACTCCAGTATCAGACCAGCAGGAGTTCACTCCAGTATCAGACCAGCTGGAGTTCACTCCAGTATCAGGCCAGCAGGAATTCACTCCAGTATCAGTCCAGCAGGAGTTCACTCCAGTATCAGGCCAGCAGGATTTCACTCCAATGTAAGTCCAGCAGGTGTTTACTCCAGCAAAAGACCAGCTGGAGTTCACTCCAATATAAGTCCAGCAGGTGTTCACTCGAATATAAGACCAGCAGGAGTTCAGTCCAGTATCAGACCAGCAGGAGTTCACTCCAGTATCTGGCCAGCAAGAATTCCCTCCAGTATTAGACCAGCAGGAGTTCACTCCATTATCAGTCCAGCAGGATTTCACTCCATTATCAGTCCAGCAGGAGTCCACTCCTTTATCAGGCAAGCAGGAATTCACTCCAGTATCAGACCAGCAGGAGCTCACTCCAGTATCAGACCAGCAGGAGTTCACTCCAGTATCAGGCCAGCAGGAATTTACTCCAGTATCAGGCCAGCAGGAGTTCACTCCAGTATCAGACCAGCAGGAGTTCACTCCAATGTAAGTCCAGCAGGTGTTTACTCCAGGAATAGTCCAGCTGGAGTTCACTCCAGTATTAGACCAGCAGGAGTTCACTCCATTATCAGTCCAGCAGGATTTCACTCCATTATCAGTCCAGCAGGAGTCCACTCCTTTATCAGGCCAGCAGGAATTCACTCCAGTATCAGACCAGCAGGAGTTCACTCCAGTATCAGACCAGCAGGAGTTCACTCCAGTATCAGGCCAGCAGGAGTTCACTCCAGTATCAGGCCAGCAGGATTTCACTCCAATGTAAGTCCAGCAGGTGTTTACTCCAGCAAAAGACCAGCTGGAGTTCACTCCAATATAAGTCCAGCAGGTATTCACTCGAATATAAGACCAGCAGGAGTTCACTCCAGTATCAGACCAGCAGGAGTTCACTCCAATATCAGGCCAGCAAGAATTCCCTCCAGTATCGGACCAGCAGGAGTTCACTCCAGTATCAGGCCAGCAGGAGTTCACTCCAGTATCAGACCAGCAGGAGTTCACTCCAATCTAAGTCCAGCAGCTGTTTTCTCCAGGAATATTCCAGCTGGAGTTCACTCCAATGTAAGTCCAGCAGGTGTTTACTCCAGTAATAGTCTAGCTGGAGTTCACTCCAATATAAGTCCAGCAGGTGTTCACTCGAATACAAGTCCAGCAGGAGTTCACTCCAGTATCAGACCTGCAGGAGTTCACTCCAGTATCAGGCCAGCAGGAATTCACTCCAGTATCAGACCAGCAGGAGTTCACTCCAGTATCAGACAAGCAGGAGTTCTCTCCAGTATCAGGCCAGCAGGAATTCACTCCAGTATCAGTCCAGCAGGAGTTCACTCCAGTATCACTCCAGCAGGAGTTCATTCCAGTATCAGACCAGCAGGTGTTCACTCCATTATCAGACCAGCAGGAGTTCACTCCAGTATTAGACCAGCAGGAGTTCACTCCATTATCAGTCCAGCAGGATTTCACTCCATTATCAGTCCAGCAGGAGTTCACTCCAGTATCAGGCCGGCAGGAGTTCACACCAGTATCAGGCCGGCAGGAGTTCACTCCAGTATCAGATAAGCAGGGGTTCACTCCAATGTAAGTCCAGCAGGTGTTTACTCCAGGAATAGTCCAATTGGAGTTCACTCCAATATAAGTCCAGCAGGTGTTCACTCGAATATAAGTCCAGCAGGAGTTCACTCCAGTATCAGACCAGCAGGAGTTCACTCAAGTATCAGTCCAGCAGGAATTCACTCCACTATCAGACCAGGAGGAGTTCACTCCAGTATCAGACCAGCAGGAGTTCACTCCAGTATCAGGCCAGCAGGAGATCACTTTAGTATCAGGCCAGCAGGAATTCACTCCAGTATCAGTCCAGCAGGAGTTCACACCAGTATCACTACAGCAGGAGTTCATTCCAGTATCAGACCAGCAGGTGTTCACTCCATTATCAGACCAGCAGGAGTTCACTCCATTATCAGACCAGCAGGAGTCCACTCCTTTATCAGGCCAGCAGGAATTCACTCCAGTATCAGACCAGCAGGAGTTCACTCCAGTATCAGGCGAGCAGGAATTCACTCCAGTATCAGACCAGCAGGAGTTCACTCCAGTATCAGACCAGCAGGAGTTCACTCCAGTATCAGGCCAGCAGGAATTCACTCCAGTATCAGTCCAGCAGGAGTTCACTCCAGTATCACTCCAGTTGGAGTTCATTCCAGTATCAGACCAGCAGGAGTTCACTCCAGTATTAGACCAGCAGGAGTTCACTCCATTATCAGTCCAGCAGGATTTCACGCCATTATCAGTCCAGCAGGAGTCCACTCCTTTATCAGGCAACAGGAATTCAGTCCAGTATCAGACCAGCAGGAGTGCACTCCAGTATCAGACCAGCAGGAGTTCACTCCAGTATCAGGCCAGCAGGAGTTCACTCCAGTATCAGACCAGCAGGAGTTCACTCCAATGTAAGTCCAGCAGCTGTTTACTCCAGGAATAGTCCAGCTGGAGTTCACTCCAATGTAAGTCCAGCAGCTGTTTACTCCAGAAATAGTCCAAATGGAGTTCACTCCAATATAAGTCCAGCAGGTGTTCACTTGAATATAAGTCCATCAGGAGTTCACTCCAGTATCAGACCAGCAGGAGTTCACTCCAGTATCAGGCCAGCAGGAATTCACTCCAGTATCAGACCAGCAGGAGTTCACTCCAGTATCAGACCAGCAGGAGTTCACTCCAGTATCAGGCCAGCAGGAATTCACTCCAGTATCAGTCCAGCAGGAGTTCACTCCAGTATCACTCCAGCAGGAGTTCATTCCAGTATCAGACCAGCAGGTGTTCACTCCATTATCAGACCAGAAGGAGTTCACTCCAGTATTAGACCAGCAGGAGTTCACTCCATTATCAGTCCAGCAGGATTTCACTCCATTATCAGTCCAGCAGGAGTTCACTCCAGTATTACTCCAGTTGGAGTTCATTCCAGTATCAGACCAGCAGGAGTTCACTCCAGTATCAGACCAGCAGGAGTACATTCCAGTATCAGGCCAGCAGGAATTCACTCCAGGATCAGTCCAGCAGGAGTTAAGTACAGTATCAGTCCAGCAGGAGTTCACTCCAGTATCAGTCCAGCAGGAGTTCACTCCAGTATCAGACCAGCAGGAGTTCACTCCTGTATCAGACCAGCAGGAGTTCACTCCAGTATCATTCCAGCAGGAGTTCACTCCATTATCAGGCCAGCAGGAGTTCACTCAAGTATCAGCCCAGCAGGAGTTAACCCCAGTATCAGACCAGCAGGAGTTCACTCCAGTATATGTCCAGCAGCAGTTCACTCCAGTATCAGACCAGCAGGAGTTCACTCCAGTATTAGACCAGCAGGAGTTCACTCCATTATCAGTCCAGCAGGATTTCACGCCATTATCAGTCCAGCAGGAGTCCACTCCTTTATCAGGCCAACAGGAATTCAGTCCAGTATCAGACCAGCAGGAGTGCACTCCAGTATCAGACCAGCAGGAGTTCACTCCAGTATCAGGCCAGCAGGAGTTCACGCCAGTATCAGACCAGCAGGAGTTCACTCCAGTATCAGGCCAGCAGGAGTTCACTCCAGTATCAGGCCAGCAGGATTTCACTCCAATGTAAGTCCAGCAGGTGTTTACTCCAGCAAAAGACCAGCTGGAGTTCACTCCAATATAAGTCCAGCAGGTATTCACTCGAATATAAGACCAGCAGGAGTTCACTCCAGTATCAGACCAGCAGGAGTTCACTCCAGTATCAGGCCAGCAAGAATTCCCTCCAGTATCGGACCAGCAGGAGTTCACTCCAGTATCAGGCCAGCAGGAGTTCACTCCAGTATCAGACCAGCAGGAGTTCACTCCAATCTAAGTCCAGCAGCTGTTTTCTCCAGGAATATTCCAGCTGGAGTTCACTCCAATGTAAGTCCAGCAGGTGTTTACTCCAGTAATAGTCTAGCTGGAGTTCACTCCAATATAAGTCCAGCAGGTGTTCACTCGAATACAAGTCCAGCAGGAGTTCACTCCAGTATCAGACCTGCAGGAGTTCACTCCAGTATCAGGCCAGCAGGAATTCACTCCAGTATCAGACCAGCAGGAGTTCACTCCAGTATCAGACAAGCAGGAGTTCTCTCCAGTATCAGGCCAGCAGGAATTCACTCCAGTATCAGTCCAGCAGGAGTTCACTCCAGTATCACTCCAGCAGGAGTTCATTCCAGTATCAGACCAGCAGGTGTTCACTCCATTATCAGACCAGCAGGAGTTCACTCCAGTATTAGACCAGCAGGAGTTCACTCCATTATCAGTCCAGCAGGATTTCACTCCATTATCAGTCCAGCAGGAGTTCACTCCAGTATCAGGCCGGCAGGAGTTCACACCAGTATCAGGCCGGCAGGAGTTCACTCCAGTATCAGATAAGCAGGGGTTCACTCCAATGTAAGTCCAGCAGGTGTTTACTCCAGGAATAGTCCAATTGGAGTTCACTCCAATATAAGTCCAGCAGGTGTTCACTCGAATATAAGTCCAGCAGGAGTTCACTCCAGTATCAGACCAGCAGGAGTTCACTCAAGTATCAGTCCAGCAGGAATTCACTCCACTATCAGACCAGGAGGAGTTCACTCCAGTATCAGACCAGCAGGAGTTCACTCCAGTATCAGGCCAGCAGGAGATCACTTTAGTATCAGGCCAGCAGGAATTCACTCCAGTATCAGTCCAGCAGGAGTTCACACCAGTATCACTACAGCAGGAGTTCATTCCAGTATCAGACCAGCAGGTGTTCACTCCATTATCAGACCAGCAGGAGTTCACTCCATTATCAGACCAGCAGGAGTCCACTCCTTTATCAGGCCAGCAGGAATTCACTCCAGTATCAGACCAGCAGGAGTTCACTCCAGTATCAGGCGAGCAGGAATTCACTCCAGTATCAGACCAGCAGGAGTTCACTCCAGTATCAGACCAGCAGGAGTTCACTCCAGTATCAGGCCAGCAGGAATTCACTCCAGTATCAGTCCAGCAGGAGTTCACTCCAGTATCACTCCAGTTGGAGTTCATTCCAGTATCAGACCAGCAGGAGTTCACTCCAGTATTAGACCAGCAGGAGTTCACTCCATTATCAGTCCAGCAGGATTTCACGCCATTATCAGTCCAGCAGGAGTCCACTCCTTTATCAGGCAACAGGAATTCAGTCCAGTATCAGACCAGCAGGAGTGCACTCCAGTATCAGACCAGCAGGAGTTCACTCCAGTATCAGGCCAGCAGGAGTTCACTCCAGTATCAGACCAGCAGGAGTTCACTCCAATGTAAGTCCAGCAGCTGTTTACTCCAGGAATAGTCCAGCTGGAGTTCACTCCAATGTAAGTCCAGCAGCTGTTTACTCCAGAAATAGTCCAAATGGAGTTCACTCCAATATAAGTCCAGCAGGTGTTCACTTGAATATAAGTCCATCAGGAGTTCACTCCAGTATCAGACCAGCAGGAGTTCACTCCAGTATCAGGCCAGCAGGAATTCACTCCAGTATCAGACCAGCAGGAGTTCACTCCAGTATCAGACCAGCAGGAGTTCACTCCAGTATCAGGCCAGCAGGAATTCACTCCAGTATCAGTCCAGCAGGAGTTCACTCCAGTATCACTGCAGCAGGAGTTCATTCCAGTATCAGACCAGCAGGTGTTCACTCCATTATCAGACCAGAAGGAGTTCACTCCAGTATTAGACCAGCAGGAGTTCACTCCATTATCAGTCCAGCAGGATTTCACTCCATTATCAGTCCAGCAGGAGTTCACTCCAGTATTACTCCAGTTGGAGTTCATTCCAGTATCAGACCAGCAGGAGTTCACTCCAGTATCAGACCAGCAGGAGTACATTCCAGTATCAGGCCAGCAGGAATTCACTCCAGGATCAGTCCAGCAGGAGTTAAGTACAGTATCAGTCCAGCAGGAGTTCACTCCAGTATCAGTCCAGCAGGAGTTCACTCCAGTATCAGACCAGCAGGAGTTCACTCCTGTATCAGACCAGCAGGAGTTCACTCCAGTATCATTCCAGCAGGAGTTCACTCCATTATCAGGCCAGCAGGAGTTCACTCAAGTATCAGCCCAGCAGGAGTTAACCCCAGTATCAGACCAGCAGGAGTTCACTCCAGTATATGTCCAGCAGCAGTTCACTCCAGTATCAGACCAGCAGGAGTTCACTCCAGTATTAGACCAGCAGGAGTTCACTCCATTATCAGTCCAGCAGGATTTCACGCCATTATCAGTCCAGCAGGAGTCCACTCCTTTATCAGGCCAACAGGAATTCAGTCCAGTATCAGACCAGCAGGAGTGCACTCCAGTATCAGACCAGCAGGAGTTCACTCCAGTATCAGGCCAGCAGGAGTTCACGCCAGTATCAGACCAGCAGGAGTTCACTCGAATATAAGTCCAGCAGGTGTTCACTCCAGGACTATTCCAGCAGGAGTTCACTCCAATATAAGTCCAGCAGGAGTTCACTCCAATATAAGTCCAGCAGGAGTTCAGTCCAGTATCAGTCCAGCAGGAGTTCACTCCAGTATCAGTCCAGCAGGAGTTCACTCCAGTATCAGACCAGCAGGAGTTCACTCCAGTATCAGACCAGCAGGAGTTCTCTCCAGTATCAGACCAACAAGAGTTCAATCCAGTATCAGTCCAGCAGGAGTTCAGTCCAGTATCAGTCCAGCAGGAATTCACTCCAGTATCAGACCAGCAGGAGTTCACTCCAGTATCAGACCAGCAGGAATTCACTCCAGTATCAGGCCAGCAGGAGATCACTTTAGTATCAGGCCAGCAGGAATTCACTCCAGTATCAGTCCAGCAGGAGTTCACACCAGTATCACTACAGCAGGAGTTCATTCCAGTATCAGGCCAGCAGGAGTTCACTCCAGTATCAGACCAGCAGGAGTTCACTCCAATGTAAGTCCAGCAGCTGTTTACTCCAGGAATAGTCCAGCTGGAGTTCACTCCAATGTAAGTCCAGCAGCTGTTTACTCCAGAAATAGTCCAAATGGAGTTCACTCCAATATAAGTCCAGCAGGTGTTCACTTGAATATAAGTCCATCAGGAGTTCACTCCAGTATCAGACCAGCAGGAGTTCACTCCAGTATCAGGCCAGCAGGAATTCACTCCAGTATCAGACCAGCAGGAGTTCACTCCAGTATCAGACCAGCAGGAGTTCACTCCAGTATCAGGCCAGCAGGAATTCACTCCAGTATCAGTCCAGCAGGAGTTCACTCCAGTATCACTCCAGCAGGAGTTCATTCCAGTATCAGACCAGCAGGTGTTCACTCCATTATCAGACCAGAAGGAGTTCACTCCAGTATTAGACCAGCAGGAGTTCACTCCATTATCAGTCCAGCAGGATTTCACTCCATTATCAGTCCAGCAGGAGTTCACTCCAGTATTACTCCAGTTGGAGTTCATTCCAGTATCAGACCAGCAGGAGTTCACTCCAGTATCAGACCAGCAGGAGTACATTCCAGTATCAGGCCAGCAGGAATTCACTCCAGGATCAGTCCAGCAGGAGTTAAGTACAGTATCAGTCCAGCAGGAGTTCACTCCAGTATCAGTCCAGCAGGAGTTCACTCCAGTATCAGACCAGCAGGAGTTCACTCCTGTATCAGACCAGCAGGAGTTCACTCCAGTATCATTCCAGCAGGAGTTCACTCCATTATCAGGCCAGCAGGAGTTCACTCAAGTATCAGCCCAGCAGGAGTTAACCCCAGTATCAGACCAGCAGGAGTTCACTCCAGTATATGTCCAGCAGCAGTTCACTCCAGTATCAGACCAGCAGGAGTTCACTCCAGTATTAGACCAGCAGGAGTTCACTCCATTATCAGTCCAGCAGGATTTCACGCCATTATCAGTCCAGCAGGAGTCCACTCCTTTATCAGGCCAACAGGAATTCAGTCCAGTATCAGACCAGCAGGAGTGCACTCCAGTTTCAGACCAGCAGGAGTTCACTCCAGTATCAGGCCAGCAGGAGTTCACGCCAGTATCAGACCAGCAGGAGTTCACTCGAATATAAGTCCAGCAGGTGTTCACTCCAGGACTATTCCAGCAGGAGTTCACTCCAATATAAGTCCAGCAGGAGTTCACTCCAATATAAGTCCAGCAGGAGTTCAGTCCAGTATCAGTCCAGCAGGAGTTCACTCCAGTATCAGTCCAGCAGGAGTTCACTCCAGTATCAGACCAGCAGGAGTTCACTCCAGTATCAGACCAGCAGGAGTTCTCTCCAGTATCAGACCAACAGGAGTTCAATCCAGTATCAGTCCAGCAGGAGTTCAGTCCAGTATCAGTCCAGCAGGAATTCACTCCAGTATCAGACCAGCAGGAGTTCACTCCAGTATCAGACCAGCAGGAATTCACTCCAGTATCAGGCCAGCAGGAGATCACTTTAGTATCAGGCCAGCAGGAATTCACTCCAGTATCAGTCCAGCAGGAGTTCACACCAGTATCACTACAGCAGGAGTTCATTCCAGTATCAGACCAGCAGGTGTTCACTCCATTATCAGACCAGCAGGAGTTCACTCCATTATCAGCCCAGCAGGAGTCCACTCCTTTATCAGGCCAGCAGGAATTCACTCCAGTATCAGACCAGCAGGAGTTCACTCCAGTATCAGGCGAGCAGGAATTCACTCCAGTATCAGACCAGCAGGAGTTCACTCCAGTATCAGACCAGCAGGAGTTCACTCCAGTATCAGGCCAGCAGGAATTCACTCCAGTATCATTCCAGCAGGAGTTCACTCCAGTATCACTCCAGTTGGAGTTCATTCCAGTATCAGACCAGCAGGAGTTCACTCCAGTATTAGACCAGCAGGAGTTCACTCCATTATCAGTCCAGCAGGATTTCACGCCATTATCAGTCCAGCAGGAGTCCACTCCTTTATCAGGCCAACAGGAATTCAGTCCAGTATCAGACCAGCAGGAGTGCACTCCAGTATCAGACCAGCAGGAGTTCACTCCAGTATCAGGCCAGCAGGAGTTCACTCCAGTATCAGACCAGCAGGAGTTCACTCCAATGTAAGTCCAGCAGCTGTTTACTCCAGGAATAGTCCAGCTGGAGTTCACTCCAATGTAAGTCCAGCAGCTGTTTACTCCAGTAATAGTCCAAATGGAGTTCACTCCAATATAAGTCCAGCAGGTGTTCACTTGAATATAAGTCCAGCAGGAGTTCACTCCAGTATCAGACCAGCAGGAGTTCACTCCAGTATCAGGCCAGCAGGAATTCACTCCAGTATCAGACCAGCAGGAGTTCACTCCAGTATCAGACCAGCAGGAGTTCACTCCAGTATCAGGCCAGCAGGAATTCACTCCAGTATCAGTCCAGCAGGAGTTCACTCCAGTATCACTCCAGCAGGAGTTCATTCCAGTATCAGACCAGCAGGTGTTCACTCCATTATCAGACCAGAAGGAGTTCACTCCAGTATTAGACCAGCAGGAGTTCACTCCATTATCAGTCCAGCAGGATTTCACTCCATTATCAGTCCAGCAGGAGTTCACTCCAGTATTACTCCAGTTGGAGTTCATTCCAGTATCAGACCAGCAGGAGTTCACTCCAGTATCAGACCAGCAGGAGTACATTCCAGTATCAGGCCAGCAGGAATTCACTCCAGGATCAGTCCAGCAGGAGTTAAGTACAGTATCAGTCCAGCAGGAGTTCACTCCAGTATCAGTCCAGCAGGAGTTCACTCCAGTATCAGTCCAGCAGGAGTTCACTCCAGTATCAGACCAGCAGGAGTTCACTCCAGTATCAGACCAGCAGGAGTTATCTCCAGTATCAGACCAACAGGAGTTCAATCCAGTATCAGTCCAGCAGGAGTTCAGTCCAGTATCAGTCCAGCAGGAATTCACTCCAGTATCAGACCAGCAGGAGTTCACTCCAGTATCAGACCAGCAGGAATTCACTCCAGTATCAGGCCAGCAGGAGATCACTTAAGTATCAGGCCAGCAGGAATTCACTCCAGTATCAGTCCAGCAGGAGTTCACACCAGTATCACTACAGCAGGAGTTCATTCCAGTATCAGACCAGCAGGTGTTCACTCCATTATCAGACCAGCAGGAATTCACTCCAGTATCAGACCAGCAGGAGTTCACTCCAGTATCAGACCAGCAGGAGTTCACTCCAGTATCAGGCCAGCAGGAATTCACTCCAGTATCAGTCAAGCAGGAGTTCACTCCAGTATAACTCCAGTTGGAGTTCATTCCAGTATCAGACCAGCAGGAGTTCACTCCAGTATTAGACCAGCAGGAGTTCACTCCATTATCAGTCCAGCAGGATTTCACGCCATTATCAGTCCAGCAGGAGTCCACTCCTTTATCAGGCCAACAGGAATTCAGTCCAGTATCAGACCAGCAGGAGTGCACTCCAGTATCAGACCAGCAGGAGTTCACTCCAGTATCAGGCCAGCAGGAATTCACTCCAGTATCAGACCAGCAGGAGTTCACTCCAGTATCAGACAAGCAGGATTTCACTCCAGTATTAGGCCAGCAGGAATTCACTCCAGTATCAGTCCAGCAGGAGTTCACTCCAGTATCACTCCAGCAGGAGTTCATTCCAGTATCAGACCAGCAGGTGTTCACTCCATTATCAGACCAGCAGGAGTTCACTCCAGCATTAGACCAGCAGGAGTTCACTCCATTATCAGTCCATCAGGATTTCATTCCATTATCAGTCCAGCAGGAGTCCACGCCTTTATCAGGCCAGCAGGAATTCACTCGAGTATCAGACCAGCAGGAGTTCACTCCAGTATCAGGCCAGCAGGAGTTCACACCAGTATCATGCCAGCAGGAGTTCACTCCAGTATCAGACCAGCAGGAGTTCACTCCAATGTAAGTCCAGCAGGTGTTTACTCCAGGAATAGTCCAGCTGGAGTTCACTCCAATATAAGTCCAGCAGGTGTTCACTCGAATATAAGTCCAGCAGGAGTTCAATCTAGCATCAGACCAGCAGGAGTTCACTCCAGTATCAGGCGAGCAGGAATTCACTCCAGTATCAGACCAGCAGGAGTTCACTCCAGTATCAGACCAGCTGGAGTTCACTCCAGTATCAGGCCAGCAGGAATTCACTCCAGTATCAGTCTAGCAGGAGTTCACTCCAGTATCAGGCCAGCAGGATTTCACTCCAATGTAAGTCCAGCAGGTGTTTACTCCAGCAAAAGACCAGCTGGAGTTCACTCCAATATAAGTCCAGCAGGTGTTCACTCGAATATAAGACCAGCAGGAGTTCAGTCCAGTATCAGACCAGCAGGAGTTCACTCCAGTATCAGGCCAGCAAGAATTCCCTCCAGTATTAGACCAGCAGGAGTTCACTCCATTATCAGTCCAGCAGGATTTCACTCCATTATCAGTCCAGCAGGAGTCCACTCCTTTATCAGGCAAGCAGGAATTCACTCCAGTATCAGACCAGCAGGAGCTCACTCCAGTATCAGACCAGCAGGAGTTCACTCCAGTATCAGACCAGCAGGAGTTCACTCCAGTATCAGGCCAGCAGGAGTTCACTCCAGTATCAGGCCAGCAGGATTTCACTCCAATGTAAGTCCAGCAGGTGTTTACTCCAGCAAAAGACCAGCTGGAGTTCACTCCAATATAAGTCCAGCAGGTATTCACTCGAATATAAGACCAGCAGGAGTTCACTCCAGTATCAGACCAGCAGGAGTTCACTCCAGTATCAGGCCAGCAAGAATTCCCTCCAGTATCGGACCAGCAGGAGTTCACTCCAGTATCAGGCCAGCAGGAGTTCACTCCAGTATCAGACCAGCAGGAGTTCACTCCAATCTAAGTCCAGCAGCTGTTTTCTCCAGGAATATTCCAGCTGGAGTTCACTCCAATGTACGTCCAGCAGGTGTTTACTCCAGTAATAGTCTAGCTGGAGTTCACTCCAATATAAGTCCAGCAGGTGTTCACTCGAATACAAGTCCAGCAGGAGTTCACTCCAGTATCAGACCAGCAGGAGTTCACTCCAGTATCAGGCCAGCAGGAATTCACTCCAGTATCAGACCAGCAGGAGTTCACTCCAGTATCAGACAAGCAGGAGTTCTCTCCAGTATCAGGCCAGCAGGAATTCACTCCAGTATCAGTCCAGCGGCAGTTCACTCCAGTATCACTCCAGCAGGAGTTCATTCCAGTATCAGACCAGCAGGTGTTCACTCCATTATCAGACCAGCAGGAGTTCACTCCAGTATTAGACCAGCAGGAGTTCACTCCATTATCAGTCCAGCAGGATTTCACTCCATTATCAGTCCAGCAGGAGTCCACTCCTTTATCAGGCCAGCAGGAATTCACTCAAGTATCAGACCAGCAGGAGTTCACTCCAGTATCAGGCCGGCAGGAGTTCACACCAGTATCAGGCCGGCAGGAGTTCACTCCAGTATCAGATAAGCAGGGGTTCACTCCAATGTAAGTCCAGCAGGTGTTTACTCCAGGAATAGTCCAATTGGAGTTCACTCCAATATAAGTCCAGCAGGTGTTCACTCGAATATAAGTCCAGCAGGAGTTCACTCCAGTATCAGACCAGCAGGAGTTCACTCAAGTATCAGGCCAGCAGGAATTCACTCCACTATCAGACCAGGAGGAGTTCACTCCAGTATCAGACCAGCAGGAGTTCACTGCAGTATCAGGCCAGCAGGAATTCACTCCAGTTTCAGTCCAGCAGGAGTTCACTCAAGTATCACTCCAGCAGGAGTTCATTCCAGTATCAGATCAGCAGGATTCCACTCCAGTATCAGGCCAGTAAGAATTCACTCCAGTATCAGACCAGCAAGTGTTCACTCCATTATCAGACCAGCAGGAGTTCACTCCAGTATCAGACCCGCAGGAGTTCACTCCAGTGTCAGACCAGCAGGAGTTCACTCGTATATAAGTCCAGCAGGTGTTTACTCCAGGAATAGTCCAGCTGGAGTTCACTCCAATATAGGTCCAGCAGGTGTTCACTCGAATATAAGTCCAGCAGGAGTTTACTCCAGTATCAGACCAGCAGGAGTTCACTCCAGTATCAGGCGAGCAGGAATTCACTCCAGTATCAGAAGAGCAGGAGTTCACTCCAGTATCAGACCAGCAGGAGTTCACTCCAATGTAAGTCCAGCAGCTGTTTACTCCCGGAATAGTCCAGCTGGAGTTCACTCCAATGTATGTCCAGCAGCTGTTTACTCCAGTAATAGTCCAGCTGGAGTTCACTCCAATATAAGTCCAGCAGGTGTTCACTTGAATATAATTCCAGCAGGAGTTCACTCCAGTATCAGACCAGCAGGAGTTCACTCCAGTATCAGGCCAGCAGGAATTCACTCCAGTATCAGACCAGCAGGAGTTCACTCCAGTATCAGACCAGCAGGAGTTCACTCCAGTATCAGGCCAGCAGGAATCACTCCAGTATCAGTCCAGCAGGAGTTCACTCCAGTATCACTCCAGCAGGAGTTCATTCCAGTATCAGACCAGCAGGTGTTCACTCCATTATCAGACCAGCAGGAGTTCACTCCAGTATTAGACCAGCAGGAGTTCACTCCAGTATCAGACCAGCAGGAGTTCACTCCAGTATCAGGCCAGCAGGAATTCACTCCAGTATCAGTCAAGCAGGAGTTCACTCCAGTATAACTCCAGTTGGAGTTCATTCCAGTATCAGACCAGCAGGAGTTCACTCCAGTATTAGACCAGCAGGAGTTCACTCCATTATCAGTCCAGCAGGATTTCACGCCATTATCAGTCCAGCAGGAGTCCACTCCTTTATCAGGCCAACAGGAATTCAGTCCAGTATCAGACCAGCAGGAGTGCACTCCAGTATCAGACCAGCAGGAGTTCACTCCAGTATCAGGCCAGCAGGAATTCACTCCAGTATCAGACCAGCAGGAGTTCACTCCAGTATCAGACAAGCAGGATTTCACTCCAGTATTAGGCCAGCAGGAATTCACTCCAGTATCAGTCCAGCAGGAGTTCACTCCAGTATCACTCCAGCAGGAGTTCATTCCAGTATCAGACCAGCAGGAGTTCACTCCATTATCAGACCAGCAGGAGTTCACTCCAGCATTAGACCAGCAGGAGTTCACTCCATTATCAGTCCATCAGGATTTCATTCCATTATCAGTCCAGCAGGAGTCCACGCCTTTATCAGGCCAGCAGGAATTCACTCGAGTATCAGACCAGCAGGAGTTCACTCCAGTATCAGGCCAGCAGGAGTTCACACCAGTATCATGCCAGCAGGAGTTCACTCCAGTATCAGACCAGCAGGAGTTCACTCCAATGTAAGTCCAGCAGGTGTTTACTCCAGGAATAGTCCAGCTGGAGTTCACTCCAATATAAGTCCAGCAGGTGTTCACTCGAATATAAGTCCAGCAGGAGTTCAATCTAGCATCAGACCAGCAGGAGTTCACTCCAGTATCAGGCGAGCAGGAATTCACTCCAGTATCAGACCAGCAGGAGTTCACTCCAGTATCAGACCAGCTGGAGTTCACTCCAGTATCAGGCCAGCAGGAATTCACTCCAGTATCAGTCCAGCAGGAGTTCACTCCAGTATCAGGCCAGCAGGATTTCACTCCAATGTAAGTCCAGCAGGTGTTTACTCCAGCAAAAGACCAGCTGGAGTTCACTCCAATATAAGTCCAGCAGGTGTTCACTCGAATATAAGACCAGCAGGAGTTCAGTCCAGTATCAGACCAGCAGGAGTTCACTCCAGTATCAGGCCAGCAAGAATTCCCTCCAGTATTAGACCAGCAGGAGTTCACTCCATTATCAGTCCAGCAGGATTTCACTCCATTATCAGTCCAGCAGGAGTCCACTCCTTTATCAGGCAAGCAGGAATTCACTCCAGTATCAGACCAGCAGGAGCTCACTCCAGTATCAGACCAGCAGGAGTTCACTCCAGTATCAGGCCAGCAGGAATTTACTCCAGTATCAGGCCAGCAGGAGTTCACTCCAGTATCAGACCAGCAGGAGTTCACTCCAATGTAAGTCCAGCAGGTGTTTACTCCAGGAATAGTCCAGCTGGAGTTCACTCCAGTATTAGACCAGCAGGAGTTCACTCCATTATCAGTCCAGCAGGATTTCACTCCATTATCAGTCCAGCAGGAGTCCACTCCTTTATCAGGCCAGCAGGAATTCACTCCAGTATCAGACCAGCAGGAGTTCACTCCAGTATCAGACCAGCAGGAGTTCACTCCAGTATCAGGCCAGCAGGAGTTCACTCCAGTATCAGGCCAGCAGGATTTCACTCCAATGTAAGTCCAGCAGGTGTTTACTCCAGCAAAAGACCAGCTGGAGTTCACTCCAATATAAGTCCAGCAGGTATTCACTCGAATATAAGACCAGCAGGAGTTCACTCCAGTATCAGACCAGCAGGAGTTCACTCCAGTATCAGGCCAGCAAGAATTCCCTCCAGTATCGGACCAGCAGGAGTTCACTCCAGTATCAGGCCAGCAGGAGTTCACTCCAGTATCAGACCAGCAGGAGTTCACTCCAATCTAAGTCCAGCAGCTGTTTTCTCCAGGAATATTCCAGCTGGAGTTCACTCCAATGTACGTCCAGCAGGTGTTTACTCCAGTAATAGTCTAGCTGGAGTTCACTCCAATATAAGTCCAGCAGGTGTTCACTCGAATACAAGTCCAGCAGGAGTTCACTCCAGTATCAGACCAGCAGGAGTTCACTCCAGTATCAGGCCAGCAGGAATTCACTCCAGTATCAGACCAGCAGGAGTTCACTCCGGTATCAGACAAGCAGGAGTTCTCTCCAGTATCAGGCCAGCAGGAATTCACTCCAGTATCAGTCCAGCAGCAGTTCACTCCAGTATCACTCCAGCAGGAGTTCATTCCAGTATCAGACCAGCAGGTGTTCACTCCATTATCAGACCAGCAGGAGTTCACTCCAGTATTAGACCAGCAGGAGTTCACTCCATTATCAGTCCAGCAGGATTTCACTCCATTATCAGTCCAGCAGGAGTCCACTCCTTTATCAGGCCAGCAGGAATTCACTCAAGTATCAGACCAGCAGGAGTTCACTCCAGTATCAGGCCGGCAGGAGTTCACACCAGTATCAGGCCGGCAGGAGTTCACTCCAGTATCAGATAAGCAGGGGTTCACTCCAATGTAAGTCCAGCAGGTGTTTACTCCAGGAATAGTCCAATTGGAGTTCACTCCAATATAAGTCCAGCAGGTGTTCACTCGAATATAAGTCCAGCAGGAGTTCACTCCAGTATCAGACCAGCAGGAGTTCACTCAAGTATCAGGCCAGCAGGAATTCACTCCACTATCAGACCAGGAGGAGTTCACTCCAGTATCAGACCAGCAGGAGTTCACTGCAGTATCAGGCCAGCAGGAATTCACTCCAGTTTCAGTCCAGCAGGAGTTCACTCAAGTATCACTCCAGCAGGAGTTCATTCCAGTATCAGATCAGCAGGATTCCACTCCAGTATCAGGCCAGTAAGAATTCACTCCAGTATCAGACCAGCAGGTGTTCACTCCATTATCAGACCAGCAGGAGTTCACTCCAGTATCAGACCCGCAGGAGTTCACTCCAGTGTCAGACCAGCAGGAGTTCACTCGTATATAAGTCCAGCAGGTGTTTACTCCAGGAATAGTCCAGCTGGAGTTCACTCCAATATAGGTCCAGCAGGTGTTCACTCGAATATAAGTCCAGCAGGAGTTTACTCCAGTATCAGACCAGCAGGAGTTCACTCCAGTATCAGGCGAGCAGGAATTCACTCCAGTATCAGAAGAGCAGGAGTTCACTCCAGTATCAGACCAGCAGGAGTTCACTCCAATGTAAGTCCAGCAGCTGTTTACTCCCGGAATAGTCCAGCTGGAGTTCACTCCAATGTATGTCCAGCAGCTGTTTACTCCAGTAATAGTCCAGCTGGAGTTCACTCCAATATAAGTCCAGCAGGTGTTCACTTGAATATAATTCCAGCAGGATTTCACTCCAGTATCAGACCAGCAGGAGTTCACTCCAGTATCAGGCCAGCAGGAATTCACTCCAGTAACAGACCAGCAGGAGTTCACTCCAGTATCAGACCAGCAGGAGTTCACTCCAGTATCAGGCCAGCAGGAATCACTCCAGTATCAGTCCAGCAGGAGTTCACTCCAGTATCACTCCAGCAGGAGTTCATTCCAGTATCAGACCAGCAGGTGTTCACTCCATTATCAGACCAGCAGGAGTTCACTCCAGTATTAGACCAGCAGGAGTTCACTCCATTATCAGTCCAGCAGGATTTCACTCCATTATCAGCCCAGCAGGAGTCCACTCCTTTATCAGGCCAGCAGGAATTCACTCCAGTATCAGACCAGCAGGAGATCACTCCAGTATCAGGCGAGCAGGAATTCACTCCCGTATCAGACCAGCAGGAGTTCACTCCAGTATCAGACCAGCAGGAGTTCACTCCAGTATCAGGCCAGCAGGAATTCACTCCAGTATCAGTCCAGCAGGAGTTCACTCCAGTATCACTCCAGTTGGATTTCATTCCAGTATCAGACCAGCAGGAGTTCACTCCATTATTAGACCAGCAGGAGTTCACTCCATTATCAGTCCAGCAGGATTTCACGCCATTATCAGTCCAGCAGGAGTCCACTCCTTTATCAGGCCAACAAGAATTCAGTCCAGTAGCAGACCAGCAGGACTTCACTCCAGTAGCAGACCAGCAGGAGTTCACTCCAGTATCAGGCCAGCAGGAGTTCACTCCAGTATCAGACCAGCAGGAGTTCACTCCAATCTAAGTCCAACAGCTGTTTACTCCAGGAATATTCCAGCTGGAGTTCACTCCAATGTAAGTCCAGCAGGTGTTTACTCCAGTAATAGTCTAGATGGAGTTCACTCCAATATAAGTCCAGCAGGTGTTCATTGAATACAAGTCCAGCAGGAGTTCAGTCCAGTATCAGGCCAGCAGGAATTCACTCCAGTATCAGACCAGCAGGAGTTCACTCCAGTATCAGACAAGCAGGAGTTCACTCCAGTATCAGGCCAGCAGGAATTCACTCCAGTATCAGTCCAGCAGGAGTTCACTCCAGTATCACTGCAGCAGGAGTTCATTCCAGTATCAGACAAGCAGGTGTTCACTCCATTATCAGACCAGCAGGAGTTCACTCCAGTATTAGACCAGCAGGAGTTCACTCCATTATCAGTCCAGCAGGATTTCACTCCATTATCAGTCCAGCTGGAGTCCACTCCTTTATCAGGCCAGCAGGAATTCACTCGAGTATCAGACCAGCAGGAGTTCACTCCAGTATCAGACCAGCAGGAGTTCACACCAGTATCAGGCCAGCAGGAGTTCACTCCAGTATCAGACCAGCAGGAGTTCACTCCAATGTAAATCCAGCAGGTGTTTACTCCAGGAATAGTCCAGCTGGAGTTCACTCCAATATAAGTCCAGCAGGTGTTCACTCGAATATTAGTCCAGCAGGAGATCACTCCAGTATCAGACCAGCAGGAGTTCACTCCAGTATCAGGCCAGCAGGAATTCACTCCAGTATCAGACCAGCAGGAATTCACTCCAGTATCAGACCAGCAGGAGTTCACTCCAGTATCAGGCCAGCAGGAATTCACTCCAGTATCAGTCCAGCAGGAGTTCACTCAAGTATCACTCCAGCAGGAGTTCATTCCAGTATCAGACCAGCAGGATTCCACTCCAGTATCAGGCCAGTAGGAATTCACTCCAGTATCAGACCAGCAGGTGTTCACTCCATTATCAGACAAGCAGGAGTTCAGTCCAGTTTCAAACCCGCAGTAGTTCACTCCAGTGTCAGACCAGCAGGAGTTCACGCGAATATAAGTCCAGCAGGTGTTTACTCCAGGAATAGTCCAGCTGGAGTTCACTCCAATATAAGTCCAGCAGGTGTTCACTCGAATATAAGTCCAGCAGGAGTACACTCCAGTATCAGACCAGCAGGAGTTCAATCCAGTATCAGGCGAGCAGGAATTCACTCAAGTATCAGACCAGCAGGAGTTCACTCCTTTATCAGACCAGCAGGAGTTCACTCCAGTATCAGGCCAGCAGGAATTCACTCCAATATCAGTCCAGCAGGAGTTCACTCCAGTATCAGGCCAGCAGGAGTTCACTCCATTATCAGTCCAGCAGGATTTCACTCCATTATCAGTCCAGCAGGAGTCCACTCCTTTATCAGGCAAGCAGGAATTCACTCCAGTATCAGACCAGCAGGAGTTCACTGCAGTATCAGACCAGCAGGAGTTCACTCCAGTATCAGGCCAGCAGGAATTTACTCCAGTATCAGGCCAGCAGGAGTTCACTCCAGCATCAGACCAGCAGGATTTCACTCCAATATCAAGCCAGCAGGAATTCACTCCAGTATCAGACCAGCAGGAGTTCACTCCAGTTTCAGACCAGCAGGAGTTCACTCCAGTATCAGACCAGCAGGAATTCACTCCAGTATCAGTCCAGCAGTAGTTCACTCCAGTATCACTCCAGCAGGAGATCATTCCAGTATCAGACCAGCAGGTGTTCACTCCATTATCAGACCACCAGGAGTTCACTCCAGTATTTGACCCGCAGGAGTTCACTCCATTATCAGTCCAGCAGGATTTCACTCCATTATCAGCCCAGCAGGAGTCCACTCCTTTATCAGGCCAGCAGGAATTCACTCCAGTATCAGACCAGCAGGAGTTCACTCCAGTATCAGGCGAGCAGGAATTCACTCCAGTATCAGACCAGCAGGAGTTCACTCCAGTATCAGACCAGCAGGAGTTCACTCCAGTATCAGGCCAGCAGGAATTCACTCCAGTATCAGTCCAGCAGGAGTTCACTCCAGTATCACTCCAGTTCGAGTTCATTCCAGTATCAGAGCAGCAGGAGTTCACTCCAGTATTAGACCAGCAGGAGTTCACTCCATTATCAATCCAGCAGGAGTCCACTCCTTTATCAGGCCAACAGGAATTCAGTCCAGTAGCAGACCAGCAGGAGTTCACTCCAGTACCAGACCAGCAGGAGTTCACTCCAGTATCAGGCCAGCAGGAGTTCACTCCAGTATCAGACCAGCAGGAGTTCACTCCAATCTAAGTCCAGCAGCTGTTTACTGCAGGAATATTCCAGCTGGAGTTCACTCCAATGTACGTCCAGCAGGTGTTTACTCCAGTAATAGTCTAGCTGGAGTTCACTCCAATATAAGTCCAGCAGCTGTTCACTCGAATACAAGTCCAGCAGGAGTTCACTCCAGTATCAGGCCAGCAGGAGTTCACTCCAGTATCACGCGAGCAGGAATTCACTCCAGTATCAGAAGAGCAGGAGTTCACTCCAGTATCAGACCAGCAGGAGTTCACTCCAATGTAAGTCCAGCAGCTGTTTACTCCAGGAATAGTCCAGCTGGAGTTCACTCCAATGTAAGTCCAGCAGCTGTTTACTCCAGTAATAGTCCAGCTGGAGTTCACTCCAATATAAGTCCAGCAGGTGTTCACTTGAATATAAGTCCAGCAGGAGTTCACTCCAGTAACAGACCAGCAGAAGTTCACTCCAGTATCAGGCCAGCAGGAATTCACTCCAGTATCAGACCAGCAGGAGTTCAATCCAGTATCAGACCAGCAGGAGTTCACTCCAGTATCAGGCCAGCAGGAATTCACTCCAGTATCAGTCTAGCAGGAGTTCACTCCAGTATCACTCCAGCAGGAGTTCATTCCAGTATCAGACCAGCAGGTGTTCACTCCATTATCAGACCAGCAGGAGTTCACTCCAGTATTAGACCAGCAGGAGTTCACTCCATTATCAGTCCAGCAGGATTTCACTCCATTATCAGCCCAGCAGGAGTCCACTCCTTTATCAGGCCAGCAGGAATTCACTCCAGTATCAGACCAGCAGGAGATCACTCCAGTATCAGGCGAGCAGGAATTCACTCCAGTATCAGACCAGCAGGAGTTCACTCCAGTATCAGACCAGCAGGAGTTCACTCCAGTATCAGGCCAGCAGGAATTCACTCCAGTAACAGTCCAGCAGGAGTTCACTCCAGTATCACTCCAGTTGGATTTCATTCCAGTATCAGACCAGCAGGAGTTCACTCCAGTATTAGACCAGCAGGAGTTCACTCCATTATCAGTCCAGCAGTATTTCACGCCATTATCAGTCCAGCAGGAGTCCACTCCTTTATCAGGCCAACAGGAATTCAGTGCAGTAGCAGACCAGCAGGAGTTCACTCCAGTACCAGATCAGCAGGAGTTCACTCCAGTATCAGGCCAGCAGGAGTTCACTCCAGTATCAGACCAGCAGGAGTTCACTCCAATGTAAGTCCAGCAGCTGTTTACTCCAGGAATATTCCAGCTGGAGTTCACTCCAATATAAGTCCAGCAGGTGTTTACTCCAGTAATAGTCCAGCTGGAGTTCACTCCAATATAAGTCCAGCAGGTGTTCACTTGAATATAAGTCCAGCAGGAGTTCACTCCAGTATCAGACCAGCAGGAGTTCACTCCAGTATCAGGCCTGCAGGAATTCACTCCAGTATCAGACCAGCATGAGTTCACTCCAGTATCAGACAAGCAGGAGTTCACTCCAGTATCAGGCCAGCAGGAATTCACTCCAGCATCAGTCCAGCAGGAGTTCACTCCAGTATCACTGCAGCAGGAGTTCATTCCAGTATCAGACAAGCAGGTGTTCACTCCATTATCAGACCAGCAGGAGTTCACTCCAGTATTAGACCAGCAGGAGTTCACTCCATTATCTGTCCAGCAGGATTTCACTCCATTATCAGTCCAGCAGGAGTCCACTCCTTTATCAGGCCAGCAGGAATTCACTCAAGTATCAGACCAGCAGGAGTTCACTCCAGTATCAGGCCGGCAGGAGTTCACACCAGTATCAGGCCGGCAGGAGTTCACTCCAGTATCAGATAAGCAGGGGTTCACTCCAATGTAAGTCCAGCAGGTGTTTACTCCAGGAATAGTCCAATTGGAGTTCACTCCAATATAAGTCCAGCAGGTGTTCACTCGAATATAAGTCCAGCAGGAGTTCACTCCAGTATCAGACCAGCAGGAGTTCACTCAAGTATCAGGCCAGCAGGAATTCACTCCACTATCAGACCAGGAGGAGTTCACTCCAGTATCAGACCAGCAGGAGTTCACTGCAGTATCAGGCCAGCAGGAATTCACTCCAGTTTCAGTCCAGCAGGAGTTCACTCCAGTATCACTCCAGCAGGAGTTCATTCCAGTATCAGATCAGCAGGATTCCACTCCAGTATCAGGCCAGTAGGAATTCTCTCCAGTATCAGACCAGCAGGTGTTCACTCCATTATCAGACCAGCAGGAGTTCACTCCAGTATCAGACCCGCAGGAGTTCACTCCAGTGTCAGACCAGCAGGAGTTCACTCGTATATAAGTTCAGCAGGTGTTTACTCCAGGAATAGTCCAGCTGGAGTTCACTCCAATATAGGTCCAGCAGGTGTTCACTCGAATATAAGTCCAGCAGGAGTTTACTCCAGTATCAGACCAGCAGGAGTTCACTCCAGTATCAGGCGAGCAGGAATTCACTCCAGTATCAGAAGAGCAGGAGTTCACTCCAGTATCAGACCAGCAGGAGTTCACTCCAATGTAAGTCCAGCAGCTGTTTACTCCCGGAATAGTCCAGCTGGAGTTCACTCCAATGTATGTCCAGCAGCTGTTTACTCCAGTAATAGTCCAGCTGGAGTTCACTCCAATATAAGTCCAGCAGGTGTTCACTTGAATATAATTCCAGCAGGAGTTCACTCCAGTATCAGACCAGCAGGAGTTCACTCCAGTATCAGGCCAGCAGGAATTCACTCCAGTAACAGACCAGCAGGAGTTCACTCCAGTATCAGACCAGCAGGAGTTCACTCCAGTATCAGGCCAGCAGGAATCACTCCAGTATCAGTCCAGCAGGAGTTCACTCCAGTATCACTCCAGCAGGAGTTCATTCCAGTATCAGACCAGCAGGTGTTCACTCCATTATCAGACCAGCAGGAGTTCACTCCAGTATTAGACCAGCAGGAGTTCACTCCATTGTCAGTCCAGCAGGATTTCACTCCATTATCAGCCCAGCAGGAGTCCACTCCTTTATCAGGCCAGCAGGAATTCACTCCAGTATCAGACCAGCAGGAGATCACTCCAGTATCAGGCGAGCAGGAATTCATTCCAGTATCAGACCAGCAGGAGTTCACTCCAGTATCAGACCAGCAGGAGTTCACTCCAGTATCAGGCCAGCAGGAATTCACTCCAGTATCAGTCCAGCAGGAGTTCACTCCAGTATCACTCCAGTTGGATTTCATTCCAGTATCAGACCAGCAGGAGTTCACTCCATTATTAGACCAGCAGGAGTTCACTCCATTATCAGTCCAGCAGGATTTCACGCCATTATCAGTCCAGCAGGAGTCCACTCCTTTATCAGGCCAACAAGAATTCAGTCCAGTAGCAGACCAGCAGGACTTCATTCCAGTAGCAGACCAGCAGGAGTTCACTCCAGTATCAGGCCAGCAGGAGTTCACTCCAGTATCAGACCAGCGGGAGTTCACTCCAATCTAAGTCCAACAGCTGTTTACTCCAGGAATATTCCAGCTGGAGTTCACTCCAATGTAAGTCCAGCAGGTGTTTACTCCAGTAATAGTCTAGATGGAGTTCACTCCAATATAAGTCCAGCAGGTGTTCATTGAATACAAGTCCAGCAGGAGTTCAGTCCAGTATCAGGCCAGCAGGAATTCACTCCAGTATCAGACCAGCAGGAGTTCACTCCAGTATCAGACAAGCAGGAGTTCACTCTAGTATCAGGCCAGCAGGAATTCACTCCAGTATCAGTCCAGCAGGAGTTCACTCCAGTATCACTGCAGCAGGAGTTCATTCCAGTATCAGACAAGCAGGTGTTCACTCCATTATCAGACCAGCAGGAGTTCACTCCAGGATTAGACCAGCAGGAGTTCACTCCATTATCAGTCCAGCAGGATTTCACTCCATTATCAGTCCAGCTGGAGTCCACTCCTTTATCAGGCCAGCAGGAATTCACTCGAGTATCAGACCAGCAGGAGTTCACTCCAGTATCAGACCAGCAGGAGTTCACACCAGTATCAGGCCAGCAGTAGTTCACTCCAGTATCAGACCAGCAGGAGTTCACTCCAATGTAAATCCAGCAGGTGTTTACTCCAGGAATAGTCCAGCTGGAGTTCACTCCAATATAAGTCCAGCAGGTGTTCACTCGAATATTAGTCCAGCAGGAGATCACTCCAGTATCAGACCAGCAGGAGTTCACTCCAGTATCAGGCCAGCAGGAATTCACTCCAGTATCAGACCAGCAGGAATTCACTCCAGTATCAGACCAGCAGGAGTTCACTCCAGTATCAGGCCAGCAGGAATTCACTCCAGTATCAGTCCAGCAGGAGTTCACTCAAGTATCACTCCAGCAGGAGTTCATTCCAGTATCAGACCAGCAGGATTCCACTCCAGTATCAGGCCAGTAGGAATTCACTCCAGTATCAGACCAGCAGGTGTTCACTCCATTATCAGACAAGCAGGAGTTCAGTCCAGTTTCAAACCCGCAGTAGTTCACTCCAGTGTCAGACCAGCAGGAGTTCACTCGAATATAAGTCCAGCAGGTGTTTACTCCAGGAATAGTCCAGCTGGAGTTCACTCCAATATAAGTCCAGCAGGTGTTCACTCGAATATAAGTCCAGCAGGAGTACACTCCAGTATCAGACCAGCAGGAGTTCAATCCAGTATCAGGCGAGCAGGAATTCACTCAAGTATCAGACCAGCAGGAGTTCACTCCTTTATCAGACCAGCAGGAGTTCACTCCAGTATCAGGCCAGCAGGAATTCACTCCAATATCAGTCCAGCAGGAGTTCACTCCAGTATCAGACCAGCAGGATTTCACTCCAATATCAAGCCAGCAGGAATTCACTCCAGTATCAGACAAGCAGGAGTTCACTCCAGTTTCAGACCAGCAGGAGTTCACTCCAGTATCAGGCCAGCAGGAATTCACTCCAGTATCAGTCCAGCAGTAGTTCACTCCAGTATCACTCCAGCAGGAGATCATTCCAGTATCAGACCAGCAGGTGTTCACTCCATTATCAGACCACCAGGAGTTCACTCCAGTATTTGACCCGCAGGAGTTCACTCCATTATCAGTCCAGCAGGATTTCACTCCATTATCAGCCCAGCAGGAGTCCACTCCTTTATCAGGCCAACAGGAATTCACTCCAGTATCAGAGCAGCAGGAGTTCACTCCAGTATCAGGCGAGCAGGAATTCACTCCAGTATCAGACCAGCAGGAGTTCACTCCAGTATCAGACCAGCAGGAGTTCACTCCAGTATCAGGCCAGCAGGAATTCACTCCAGTATCAGTCCAGCAGGAGTTCACTCCAGTATCACTCCAGTTCGAGTTCATTCCAGTATCAGAGCAGCAGGAGTTCACTCCAGTATTAGACCAGCAGGAGTACACTCCATTATCAATCCAGCAGGAGTCCACTCCTTTA
This sequence comes from Isurus oxyrinchus, assembly GCA_026770705.1. Lineage (NCBI taxonomy): Eukaryota > Metazoa > Chordata > Chondrichthyes > Lamniformes > Lamnidae > Isurus > Isurus oxyrinchus. Next base: position 1,709,629 of record JANJGN010000014.1, on the reverse strand, counting down.
TCAGGCCAACAGGAATTCAGTCCAGTAGCAGACCAGCAGGAGTTCACTCCAGTACCAGACCAGCAGGAGTTCACTCCAGTATCAGGCCAGCAGGAGTTCACTCCAGTATCAGACCAGCAGGAGTTCACTCCAATCTAAGTCCAGCAGCTGTTTACTCCAGGAATATTCCAGCTGGAGTTCACTCCAATGTACATCCAGCAGGTGTTTACTCCAGTAATAGTCTAGCTGGAGTTCACTCCAATATAAGTCCAGCAGGTGTTCACTCGAATACAAGTCCAGCAGGAGTTCACTCCAGTATCAGGCCAGCAGGAGTTCACTCCAGTATCAGGCGAGCAGGAGTTCACTCCAGTATCAGACCAGCAGGAGTTCACTCCAATGTAAGTCCAGCAGCTGTTTACTCCAGGAATAGTCCAGCTGGAGTTCACTCCAATGTAAGTCCAGCAGCTGTTTACTCCAGTAATAGTCCAGCTGGAGTTCACTCCAATATAAGTCCAGCAGGTGTTCACTTGAATATAAGTCCAGCAGGAGTTCACTCCAGTATCAGACCAGCAGAAGTTCACTCCAGTATCAGGCCAGCAGGAATTCACTCCAGTATCAGACCAGCAGGAGTTCAATCCAGTATCAGACCAGCAGGAGTTCACTCCAGTATCAGGCCAGCAGGAATTCACTCCAGTATCAGTCTAGCAGGAGTTCACTCCAGTATCACTCCAGCAGGAGTTCATTCCAGTATCAGACCAGCAGGTGTTCACTCCATTATCAGACCAGCAGGAGTTCACTCCAGTATTAGACCAGCAGGAGTTCACTCCATTATCAGTCCAGCAGGATTTCACTCCATTATCAGCCCAGCAGGAGTCCACTCCTTTATCAGGCCAGCAGGAATTCACTCCAGTATCAGACCAGCAGGAGATCACTCCAGTATCAGGCGAGCAGGAATTCACTCCAGTATCAGACCAGCAGGAGTTCACTCCAGTAACAGACCAGCAGGAGTTCACTCCAGTATCAGGCCAGCAGGAATTCATTCCAGTAACAGTCCAGCAGGAGTTCACTCCAGTATCACTCCAGTTGGATTTCATTCCAGTATCAGACCAGCAGGAGTTCACTCCAGTATTAGACCAGCAGGAGTTCACTCCATTATCAGTCCAGCAGTATTTCACGCCATTATCAGTCCAGCAGGAGTCCACTCCTTTATCAGGCCAACAGTAATTCAGTGCAGTAGCAGACCAGCAGGAGTTCACTCCAGTACCAGATCAGCAGGAGTTCACTCCAGTATCAGGCCAGCAGGAGTTCACTCCAGTATCAGACCAGCAGGAGTTCACTCCAATCTAAGTCCAGCAGCTGTTTACTCCAGGAATATTCCAGCTGGAGTTCACTCCAATATAAGTCCAGCAGGTGTTTACTCCAGTAATAGTCCAGCTGGAGTTCACTCCAATATAAGTCCAGCAGGTGTTCACTTGAATATAAGTCCAGCAGGAGTTCACTCCAGTATCAGACCAGCAGGAGTTCACTCCAGTATCAGGCCAGCAGGAATTCACTACAGTATCAGACCAGCATGAGTTCACTCCAGTATCAGACAAGCAGGAGTTCACTCCAGTATCAGGCCAGCAGGAATTCACTCCAGTATCAGTCCAGCAGGAGTTCACTCCAGTATCACTCCAGCAGGAGATCATTCCAGTATCAGACCAGCAGGTGTTCACTCCATTCTCAGACCAGCAGGAGTTCACTCCAGTATTAGACCAGCAGGAGTTCACTCCATTATCAGTCCAGCAGGATTTCACTCCATTTTCAGTCTAGCAGGAGTCCACTACTTTATCAGGCCAGCAGGAATTCACTCGAGTATCTGACCAGCAGGAGTTCACTCCAGTATCAGACCAGCAGGAGTTCACTCCAGTATCAGACCAGCAGGATTTCACTCCAATGTAAGTCCAGCAGGTGTTTACTCCAGGAATAGTCCAGCTGGAGTTCGCTCCAATATAAGTCCAGCAGGTGTTCACTCGAATATTAGTCCAGTAGGAGATCACTCCAGTATCAGACCAGCAGGAGTTCACTCCAGTATCAGGCCAGCAGGAATTCACTCCAGTATCAGACCAGCAGGAATTCACTCCAGTATCAGACCAGCAGGAGTTCACGCCAGTATCAGGCCAGCAGAAATTCACTCCAGTATCAGTCCAGCAGGAGTTCACTCCAGTATCACTCCAGCAGGAGTTCATTCCAGTATCAGACCAGCAGGATTCCACTCCAGTATCAGGCCAGTAGGAATTCACTCCAGTATCAGACCAGCAGGTGTTCACTCCATTATCAGACCAGCAGGAGTTCACTCCAGTATCAGACCCGCGGGAGTTCACTCCAGTGTCAGACCAGCAGGAGTTCACTCGAATATGAGTCCAGCAGGTGTTTACTCCAGGAATAGTCCAGCTGGAGTTCACTCCAATATAAGTCCAGCAGGTGTTCACTCGAATATAAGTCCAGCAGGAGTTCACTCCAGTATCAGACCAGCAGGAGTTCACTCCAGTATCAGGCGAGCAGGAATTCACTCAAGTATCAGACCAGCAGGAGTTCACTCCAGTATCAGACCAGCAGGAGTTCAATCCAGTATCAGGCCAGCAGGAATTCACTCCAATATCAGTCCAGCAGGAGTTCTCTCCAGTATCACTCCAGCATGAGTTCATTCCATTATCAGACCAGCAGGAGTTCACTCCAGTATTAGACCAGCAGGAGTTCACTCCATTATCAGTCCAGCAGGATTTCACTCCATTATCAATCCAGCAGGAGTCCACTCCTTTATCAGGCAAGCAGGAATACACTCCAGTATCAGACCAGCAGGAGTTCACTCCAGTATCAGACCAGCAGGAGTTCACTCCAGTATCAGGCCAGCAGGAATTTACTCCAGTATCAGCCCAGCAGGAGTTCACTCCAGTGTCAGACCAGCAGGAGTTCACTCCAATTTAAGTAAAGCAGGTGTTTACTCCAGGAATAGTCCAGCTGGAGTTCACTCCAATATAAGTCCAGCAGTTGTTCACTCGAAAATAAGTCCAGCAGGAGTTCACTCCAGTATCAGATCAGCAGGCGTTCACTCCAGTATCAGGCCAGCAGGAATTCACTCCAGTATCAGACCAGCAGGAGTTCACTCCAGTATCAGGCCAGCAGGAATTCACTCCAGTATCAGTCCAGCAGGAGTTCAGTCCAGTATCACTCCAGCAGGAGTTCATTCCAGTATCAGACCAGCAGGTGTTCACTCCATTATCAGACCGGCAGGAGTTCACTCCAGTATTAGACCAGCAGGAGTTCACTCCATTATCAGTCCAGCAGGATTTCACTCCATTACCAGTCCAGCAGGAGTCCACTCCTTTATCAGGCCAGCAGGAATTCACTCCAGTATCAGACCAGCAGGAGTTCACTGCAGTTTCAGACCAGCAGGAGTTCACTCCAGTATCAGGCCATCAGGAGTTCACTCCAGTATCAGGCCAGCAGGAGTTCACTCCAATGTAAGTCCAGCAGGTGTTTACTCCAGCAAAAGACCAGCTGGAGTTCACTCCAATATAAGTCCAGCAGTTGTTTACTCGAATATAAGACCAGCAGGAGTTCACTCCAGTATCAGACCAGCAGGAGTTCACTCCAGTATCAGGCCAGCAAGAATTCCCTCCAATATCGGACCAGCAGGAGTTCAATCCAGTATCAGACCAGCAGGAGTTCACTCCAGTATCAGGCCAGCAGGAATTCACTCCAGTATCAGTCCAGCAGAAGTTCAGTCCAGTATCACTCCAGCAGGAGTTCATTCCAGTATCAGACCAGCAGGTGTTCACTCCATTATCAGACCAGAAGGAGTTCACTCCAGTATTAGACAAGCAGGAGTTCACTCCATTATCAGTCCAGCAGGATTTCACTCCATTATCAGCCCAGCAGGAGTACACTCCTTTATCAGGCCAGCAGGAATTCACTCCAGTATCAGGCCAGCAGGAGTTCACTCCAGTATCAGACCAGCAGGAGTTCACTCCAATGTAAGTCCAGCAGGTATTTACTCCAGGAATAGTCCAGCTGGTGTTCACTCCAATATAAGTCCAGCAGGTGTTCACTCGAATATAAGTCCAGCAGGAGTTCACTCCAGTATCAGAACAGCAGGAGTTCACTCCAGTATCACGCCAACAGGAATTCACTCCAGTATCAGTCCAGCAGGAGTTCACTCCAGTATCACTCCAGCAGGAGTTCATTCCAGTATCAGACCAGCAGGATTTCACTCCAGTATCAGGCCTGTAGGAATTAACTCCAGTATCAGACCAGCAGGTGCTCACTCCATTATCAGACCAGCAGGAGTTCACTCCAATATTAGACCAGCAGGAGTTCACTCCATTATCAGTCCAGCAGGACTTCACTCCATTATCAGTCCAGCAGGATTTCACTCCATTATCAGTCCAGCAGGAGTCCACTCCTTTATCAGGCCAGCTGGAATTCACTCCAGTATCAGACCAGCAGGAGTTCACTCCAGTATCAGACCAGCAGGAGTTTACTCCAGTATCAGGCCAGCAGGAATTTACTCCAGTATCAGGCCAGCAGGAATTCACTCCAGTATCAGACCAGCAGGGGTTCACTCCATTATCAGACCAGCAGGAGTTCACTCCGGTTTCAGAGCAGCAGGAGATCCCTTCAGTATCAGTCCAGCAGGAGTTCACTCCAGTATCAGACCAGCAGGATTTCCCTCCAGTATCAGTCCATCCGAGATCACTCTAGTATCAGTCCAGCAGGATTTCACTCCAGTATCAGGCCACAAGGAGTTCACTCCAGTATCAGACCAGCAGGAGTTCACTCCAGTTTCAGTCCAGCAGGAAATCACTCCAGTATACGGGCAGGAGGAGTTCACTCCATTTTCAGTTCAGCAGGAGTTCACTCCAGCATACGTCCAGCAGGAGTTCACTCCAGTATCAGTCCAGCAGGATTCACTCCAGTATCAGTCCAGCGGGAGTTCACTCCAGTATCAGACCAGCAGGAGTTCACTCCAGTATCAGACCAGCAGGAGTTCACTCCAATATAAGTCCAGCAGGAATTCACTCCAGTATCAGTCCAGCAAGAATTCACTACAATATCAGGCCAGCAGGAGTTCACTCCAATATAACTCCAGCAGGTGTTTACTCCAGGAATAGACCAGCTGGAGTTCACTCCAAAATAAGTCCAGCAGGTGTTCACTCGAATATAAGTCCAGCAGGAGTTCACTCCAGTATCAGACCAGCAGGAGTTCACTCCAGTATCAGGCCAGCAGGAATTCACTGCAGTATCAGGCCAGCAGGAGTTCACTCCAGTATCAGGCCAGCAGGAATTCACTCCAGTATCAGTCCAGCAGGAGTTCAGTCCAGTATCACTCCAGCAGGAGTTCATTCCAGTATCAGACCAGCAGGTGTTCACTCCATTATCAGTCCAGCAGGATTTCACTCCATTATCAGTCCAGCAGGAGTCCACTCCTTTATCAGGCCAGCAGGAATTCACTCCAGTATCAGACCAGCAGGAGTTCACTCCAGTATCAGACCAGCAGGAGTTCACTCCAGTATCAGGCCAGCAGGTGTTCACTCCAGTATCAGGCCAGCAGGAGTTCACTCCAATATAAGTCCAGCAGGTGTTTACTCCAGCAAAAGACGAGCTGGAGTTCACTCCAATATAAGTCCAGCAGGCGTTCACTCCAATATAAGACCAGCAGGAGTTCACTCCAGTATCAGACCAGCAGGAGTTCACTCCAGTATCAGGCCAGCAAGAATTCCCTCCAGTATCGGACCAGCAGGAGTTCACTCCAGTATCAGACCAGCAGGAGTTCACTCCAGTATCAGGCCAGCAGGAATACACTCCAGTATCAGTCCAGCAGGAGTTCACTCCAGTATCAGACCAGCAGGAGTTCACTCCAGTATCAGGCCAGCAGGAGTTCACTCCAATATAAGTCCAGCAGGTGTTCACTCGAATATAAGTCCAGCAGGAGTTCACTCCAGTATCAAACCAGCAGGAGTTCACTCCAGTATCAGGCAAGCAGGAATTCAGTCCAGTATCAGACCAGCAGGAGTTCACTCCAGTATCAGACCAGCAGGAGATCACTCCAGTATCACGCCAGCAGGAATTCACTCCAGTATCAGTCCAGCAGGAGTTCATTCCAGTTTCAGACCACCAGGATTTCACTCCAGTATCAGGCCTGTAGTAATTCATTCCAGTATCAGACCAGCAGGTGTTCACTCCATTATCAGACCAGCAGGAGTTCACTCCAATATTAGACCAGCAGGAGTTCACTCCATTATCAGTCCAGCAGGATTTCACACCATTATCAGTCCAGCAGGAGTCCACTCCTTTATCAGGCCAGCTGGAATTCACTCCAGTATCAGACCAGCAGGAGTTCACTCCAGTATCATACCAGCAGGAGTTCACTCCAGTATCAGGCCAGCAGGAATTTACTCCAGTATCAGGCCAGCAGGATTTCACTCCAGTATCAGACCAGCAGCGGTTCTCTCCATTATCAGAACAGCAGGAGTTCACTGCGGTTTCAGACCAGCAGGAGATCCCTCCGGTATCAGTCCAGCAGGAGTTCACTCCAGTATCAGAACAGCAGGATTTCCCTCCAGTATCATTCCATCCGAGTTCACTCTAGTATCAGTCCAGCAGGATTTCACTCCAGTATCAGGCCAGAAGGAGTTCAATCAAGTATCAGACCAGAAGGAGTTCACTCCAGTTTCAGTCCAGCAGGAATTCACTCCAGTATACGAGCAGCAGGAGTTCACTCCATTTTCAGTTCAGCAGGAGTTAACTCCAGCATACGTCCAGCAGTTCACTCCAGTATCAGTCCAGCAGGATTCACTCCAGTATCAGTCCAGCAGGAGCTCACTCCAGTATCAGACCAGCAGGAGTTCACTCCAGTATCAGACCAGCAGGAGTTCACTCCAATATAAGTCCAGCAGGAATTCACTCCAGTATCAGTCCAGCAGGAATTCACTCCAATATCATTCCAGCAGGAGTTCACTCTTTTATCAGGCCAGCAGGAATTCACTCCAGTATCAGTCCAGCAGCGGTTCACTCCATTATCAGAACAGCAGGAGTTCACTGCGGTTTCAGACCAGCAGGAGATCCCTCCGGTATCAGTCCAGCAGGAGTTCACTCCAGTATCAGAACAGCAGGATTTCCCTCCAGTATCATTCCATCCGAGTTCACTCTAGTATCAGTCCAGCAGGATTTCACTCCAGTATCAGGCCAGAAGGAGTTCAATCAAGTATCAGACCAGAAGGAGTTCACTCCAGTTTCAGTCCAGCAGGAATTCACTCCAGTATACGAGCAGCAGGAGTTCACTCCATTTTCAGTTCAGCAGGAGTTAACTCCAGCATACGTCCAGCAGTTCACTCCAGTATCAGTCCAGCAGGATTCACTCCAGTATCAGTCCAGCAGGAGCTCACTCCAGTATCAGACCAGCAGGAGTTCACTCCAGTATCAGACCAGCAGGAGTTCACTCCAATATAAGTCCAGCAGGAATTCACTCCAGTATCAGTCCAGCAGGAATTCACTCCAATATCATTCCAGCAGGAGTTCACTCTTTTATCAGGCCAGCAGGAATTCACTCCAGTATCAGTCCAGCAGCGGTTCACTCCATTATCAGAAGAGCAGGAGTTCACTCCGGTTTCAGACCAGCAGGAGATCCCTCCGGTATCAGTCCAGCAGGAGTTCACTCCAGTATCAGAACAGCAGGATTTCCCTCCAGTATCAGTCCATCCGAGTTCACTCTAGTATCAGTCCAGCAGGATTTCACTCCAGTATCAGGCCAGAAGGAGTTCACTCCAGTATCAGACCAGAAGGAGTTCACTCCAGTTTCAGTCCAGCAGGAATTCACTCCAGGATCAGTCCAGCAGGAGTTCAGTACAGTATCAGTCCAGCAGGAGTTCACTCCAGTATCAGTCCAGCAGGAGTTCACACCAGTATCAGACCAGCAGGAGTTCACTCCTGTATCAGACCAGCAGGAGTTCACTCCAGTATCAGACCAGCAGGAGTTCACTCCAGTATCAGGCCAGCAAGAATTCCCTCCAGTATCGGACCAGCAGAAGTTCACTCCAGTATCAGACCAGCAGGAGTTCACTCCAGTATCAGGCCAGCAGGAATTCACTCCAGTATCAGTCCAGCAGGAGTTCACTCCAGTATCACTCCAGCAGGAGTTCATTCCAGTATCAGACCAGCAGGTGTTCACTCCATTATCAGACCAGCAGAAGTTCACTCCAGTATTAGACCAGCAGGAGTTCACTCCATTATCAGTCCAGCAGGATTTCACTCCATTATCAGCCCAGCAGGAGTCCACTCCTTTATCAGGCCAGCAGGAATTCACTCCAGTATCAGGCCGGCAGGAGTTCACTCCAGTATCAGACCAGCAGGAGTTCACTCCAATGTAAGTCCAGCATGTGTTTACTCCAGGAATAGTCCAGCTGGTGTTCACTCCAATATAAGTCCAGCAGGTGTTCACTCGAATATAAGTCCAGCTGGAGTTCACTCCAGTATCAGACCAGCAGGAGTTCACTCCAGTATCAGGCCAGCAGGAATTCACTCCAGTATCAGACCAGCAGGAGTTCACTCCAGTATCAGACCAGCAGGAGTTCACTCCAGTATCAGGCCAGCAGGAATTCACTCCAGTATCAGGCCTGTAGGAATTCACTCCAGTATCAGACCAGCAGGTGGTCACTCCATTATCAGACCAGCAGGAGTTCACTCCAATATTAGACCAGCAGGAGTTCACTCCATTATCAGTCCAGCAGGATTTCACTCCATTATCAGTACAGCAGGAGACCACTCCTTTATCAGGCCAGCTGGAATTCACTCCAGTATCAGACCAGCAGGAGTTCACTCCAGTATCATACCAGCAGGAGTTCACTCCAGTATCAGGACAGCAGGAATTTACTCCAGTATCAGGCCAGCAGGATTTCACTCCAGTAACAGACGAGCAGGAGTTCACTCCAGTATCAGGCAGGAAGGAATTCACTCCAGTATCAGACCAGCAGGGGTTCACTCCATTATCAGAACAGCAGCAATTCACTCCGATTTCACACCAGCAGGAGATCCCTCCAGTATCAGTCCAGCAGGAGTTGACTCCAGTATCAGACCAGCAGGACTTCCCTCCAGTATCAGTCCATCCGAGTTCACTCTAGTATCAGTCCAGCAGGATTTCACTCCAGTATCAGGCCAGAAGGAGTTCACTCCAGTATCAGACAAGAAGGAGTTCACTCCATTTTCAGTCCAGCAGGAATTCACTCCAGTATACGGGCAGCAGGAGTTCAGTCCATTTTCAGTTCAGCAGGAGTTCACTCCAGCATACGTCCAGCAGGAGTTCACTCCAGTATCAGTCCAGCAGGATTCACTCCAGTATCAGTCCAGCAGGAGCTCACTCCAGTATCAGACCAGCAGGAGTTCACTCCAGTATCAGACCAGCAGGAGTTCACTCCAATATAAGTCCAGCAGGAATTCACTCCAGTATCAGTCCAGCAGGAATTCACTCCAATATCAGGCCAGCAGGAGTTCACTCTTTTAGCAGGCCAGCAGGAATTCACTCCAGTATCAGACCAGCAGCAGTTCACTCCAGTATCAGACCAGCAGGAGTACACTCCAGTATCAGGCCAGCAGGAATTCACTCCAGGATCAGTCCAGCAGCAGTTCAGTACAGTATCAGTCCAGCAGGAGTTCACTCCAGTATCAGTCCAACAGGAGTTCACACCAGTATCAGACCAGCAGGAGTTCACTCCTGTATCAGACCAGCAGGAGTTCACTCCAGTATCAGACCAGCAGGAGTTCACTCCAGTATCAGGCCAGCAAGAAGTCCCTCCAGTATCGGACCAGCAGGAGTTCACTCCAGTATCAGACCAGCAGGAGTTCACTACAGTATCAGGCCTGTAGTAATTCATTCCAGTATCAGACCAGCAGGTGTTCACTCCATTATCAGACCAGCAGGAGTTCACTCCAATATTAGACCAGCAGGAGTTCACTCCATTATCAGTCCAGCAGGATTTCACACCATTATCAGTCCAGCAGGAGTCCACTCCTTTATCAGGCCAGCTGGAATTCACTCCAGTATCAGACCAGCAGGAGTTCACTCCAGTATCATACCAGCAGGAGTTCACTCCAGTATCAGGCCAGCAGGAATTTACTCCAGTATCAGGCCAGCAGGATTTCACTCCAGTATCAGACCAGCAGCGGTTCTCTCCATTATCAGAACAGCAGGAGTTCACTGCGGTTTCAGACCAGCAGGAGATCCCTCCGGTATCAGTCCAGCAGGAGTTCACTCCAGTATCAGAACAGCAGGATTTCCCTCCAGTATCATTCCATCCGAGTTCACTCTAGTATCAGTCCAGCAGGATTTCACTCCAGTATCAGGCCAGAAGGAGTTCAATCAAGTATCAGACCAGAAGGAGTTCACTCCAGTTTCAGTCCAGCAGGAATTCACTCCAGTATACGAGCAGCAGGAGTTCACTCCATTTTCAGTTCAGCAGGAGTTAACTCCAGCATACGTCCAGCAGTTCACTCCAGTATCAGTCCAGCAGGATTCACTCCAGTATCAGTCCAGCAGGAGCTCACTCCAGTATCAGACCAGCAGGAGTTCACTCCAGTATCAGACCAGCAGGAGTTCACTCCAATATAAGTCCAGCAGGAATTCACTCCAGTATCAGTCCAGCAGGAATTCACTCCAATATCATTACAGCAGGAGTTCACTCTTTTATCAGGCCAGCAGGAATTCACTCCAGTATCAGTCCAGCAGCGGTTCACTCCATTATCAGAAGAGCACGAGTTCACTCCGGTTTCAGACCAGCAGGAGATCCCTCCGGTATCAGTCCAGCAGGAGTTCACTCCAGTATCAGAACAGCAGGATTTCCCTCCAGTATCAGTCCATCCGAGTTCACTCTAGTATCAGTCCAGCAGGATTTCACTCCAGTATCAGGCCAGAAGGAGTTCACTCCAGTATCCGACCAGAAGGAGTTCACTCCAGTTTCAGTCCAGCAGGAATTCACTCCAGGATCATTCCAGCAGGAGTTCAGTACAGTATCAGTCCAGCAGGAGTTCACTCCAGTATCAGTCCAGCAGGAGTTCACACCAGTATCAGACCAGCAGGAGTTCACTCCTGTATCAGACCAGCAGGAGTTCACTCCAGTATCAGGCCAGCAAGAATTCCCTCCAGTATCGGACCAGCAGAAGTTCACTCCAGTATCAGACCAGCAGGAGTTCACTCCAGTATCAGGCCAGCAGGAATTCACTCCAGTATCAGTCCAGCAGGAGTTCACTCCAGTATCACTCCAGCAGGAGTTCATTCCAGTATCAGACCAGCAGGTGTTCACTCCATTATCAGACCAGCAGGAGTTCACTCCAGTATTAGACCAGCAGGAGTTCACTCCATTATCAGTCCAGCAGGATTTCACTCCATTATCAGCCCAGCAGGAGTCCACTCCTTTATCAGGCCAGCAGGAATTCACTCCAGTATCAGGCCGGCAGGAGTTCACTCCAGTATCAGACCAGCAGGAGTTCACTCCAATGTAAGTCCAGCATGTGTTTACTCCAGGAATAGTCCAGCTGGTGTTCACTCCAATATAAGTCCAGCAGGTGTTCACTCGAATATAAGTCCAGCAGGAGTTCACTCCAGTATCAGACCAGCAGGAGTTCACTCCAGTATCAGGCCAGCAGGAATTCACTCCAGTATCAGACCAGCAGGAGTTCACTCCAGTATCAGACCAGCAGGAGTTCACTCCAGTATCAGGCCAGCAGGAATTCACTCCAGTATCAGGCCTGTAGGAATTCACTCCAGTATCAGACCAGCAGGTGGTCACTCCATTATCAGACCAGCAGGAGTTCACTCCAATATTAGACCAGCAGGAGTTCACTCCATTATCAGTCCAGCAGGATTTCACTCCATTATCAGTACAGCAGGAGACCACTCCTTTATCAGGCCAGCTGGAATTCACTCCAGTATCAGACCAGCAGGAGTTCACTCCAGTATCATACCAGCAGGAGTTCACTCCAGTATCAGGACAGCAGGAAATTACTCCAGTATCAGGCCAGCAGGATTTCACTCCAGTATCAGACGAGCCGGAGTTCACTCCAGTATCAGGCAGGAAGGAATTCACTCCAGTATCAGACCAGCAGGGGTTCACTCCATTATCAGAACAGCAGCAATTCACTCCGATTTCACACCAGCAGGAGATCCCTCCAGTATCAGTCCAGCAGGAGTTCACTCCAGTATCAGAACAGCAGGATTTCCCTCCAGTATCATTCCATCCGAGTTCACTCTAGTATCAGTCCAGCAGGATTTCACTCCAGGATCAGGCCAGAAGGAGTTCAATCAAGTATCAGACCAGAAGGAGTTCACTCCAGTTTCAGTCCAGCAGGAATTCACTCCAGTATACGAGCAGCAGGAGTTCACTCCATTTTCAGTTCAGCAGGAGTTAACTCCAGCATACGTCCAGCAGTTCACTCCAGTATCAGTCCAGCAGGATTCACTCCAGTATCAGTCCAGCAGGAGCTCACTCCAGTATCAGACCAGCAGGAGTTCACTCCAGTATCAGACCAGCAGGAGTTCACTCCAATATAAGTCCAGCAGGAATTCACTCCAGTATCAGTCCAGCAGGAATTCACTCCAATATCATTCCAGCAGGAGTTCACTCTTTTATCAGGCCAGCAGGAATTCACTCCAGTATCAGTCCAGCAGCGGTTCACTCCATTATCAGAAGAGCAGGAGTTCACTCCGGTTTCAGACCAGCAGGAGATCCCTCCGGTATCAGTCCAGCAGGAGTTCACTCCAGTATCAGAACAGCAGGATTTCCCTCCAGTATCAGTCCATCCGAGTTCACTCTAGTATCAGTCCAGCAGGATTTCACTCCAGTATCAGGCCAGAAGGAGTTCACTCCAGTATCAGACCAGAAGGAGTTCACTCCAGTTTCAGTCCAGCAGGAATTCACTCCAGGATCAGTCCAGCAGGAGTTCAGTACAGTATCAGTCCAGCAGGAGTTCACTCCAGTATCAGTCCAGCAGGAGTTCACACCAGTATCAGACCAGCAGGAGTTCACTCCTGTATCAGACCAGCAGGAGTTCACTCCAGTATCAGACCAGCAGGAGTTCACTCCAGTATCAGGCCAGCAAGAATTCCCTCCAGTATCGGACCAACAGAAGTTCACTCCAGTATCAGACCAGCAGGAGTTCACTCCAGTATCAGGCCAGCAGGAATTCACTCCAGTATATGTCCAGCAGGAGTTCACTCCAGTATCACTCCAGCAGGAGTTCATTCCAGTATCAGACCAGCAGGTGTTCACTCCATTATCAGACCAGCAGAAGTTCACTCCAGTATTAGACCAGCAGGAGTTCACTCCATTATCAGTCCAGCAGGATTTCACTCCATTATCAGCCCAGCAGGAGTCCACTCCTTTATCAGGCCAGCAGGAATTCACTCCAGTATCAGGCCGGCAGGAGTTCACTCCAGTATCAGACCAGCAGGAGTTCACTCCAATGTAAGTCCAGCATGTGTTTACTCCAGGAATAGTCCAGCTGGTGTTCACTCCAATATAAGTCCAGCAGGTGTTCACTCGAATATAAGTCCAGCAGGAGTTCACTCCAGTATCAGACCAGCAGGAGTTCACTCCAGTATCAGGCCAGCAGGAATTCACTCCAGTATCAGACCAGCAGGAGTTCACTCCAGTATCAGACCAGCAGGAGTTCACTCCAGTATCAGGCCAGCAGGAATTCACTCCAGTATCAGGCCTGTAGGAATTCACTCCAGTATCAGACCAGCAGGTGGTCACTCCATTATCAGACCAGCAGGAGTTCACTCCAATATTAGACCAGCAGGAGTTCACTCCATTATCAGTCCAGCAGGATTTCACTCCATTATCAGTACAGCAGGAGACCACTCCTTTATCAGGCCAGCTGGAATTCACTCCAGTATCAGACCAGCAGGAGTTCACTCCAGTATCATACCAGCAGGAGTTCACTCCAGTATCAGGACAGCAGGAAATTACTCCAGTATCAGGCCAGCAGGATTTCACTCCAGTATCAGACGAGCCGGAGTTCACTCCAGTATCAGGCAGGAAGGAATTCACTCCAGTATCAGACCAGCAGGGGTTCACTCCATTATCAGAAGAGCAGCAATTCACTCCGATTTCACACCAGCAGGAGATCCCTCCAGTATCAGTCCAGCAGGAGTTGACTCCAGTATCAGACCAGCAGGACTTCCCTCCAGTATCAGTCCATCCGAGTTTACTCTAGTATCAGTCCAGCAGGATTTCACTCCAGTATCAGGCCAGAAGGAGTTCACTCCAGTATCAGACAAGAAGGAGTTCACTCCATTTTCAGTCCAGCAGGAATTCACTCCAGTATACGGGCAGCAGGAGTTCAGTCCATTTTCAGTTCAGCAGGAGTTCACTCCAGCATACGTCCAGCAGGAGTTCACTCCAGTATCAGTCCAGCAGGATTCACTCCAGTATCAGTCCAGCAGGAGCTCACTCCAGTATCAGACCAGCAGGAGTTCACTCCAGTATCAGACCAGCAGGAGTTCACTCCAATATAAGTCCAGCAGGAATTCACTCCAGTATCAGTCCAGCAGGAATTCACTCCAATATCAGGCCAGCAGGAGTTCACTCTTTTAGCAGGCCAGCAGGAATTCACTCCAGTATCAGACCAGCAGCAGTTCACTCCAGTATCAGACCAGCAGGAGTACACTCCAGTATCAGGCCAGCAGGAATTCACTCCAGGATCAGTCCAGCAGCAGTTCAGTACAGTATCAGTCCAGCAGGAGTTCACTCCAGTATCAGTCCAGCAGGAGTTCACACCAGTATCAGACCAGCAGGAGTTCACTCCTGTATCAGACCAGCAGGAGTTCACTCCAGTATCAGACCAGCAGGAGTTCACTCCAGTATCAGGCCAGCAAGAAGTCCCTCCAGTATCGGACCAGCAGGAGTTCACTCCAGTATCAGACCAGCAGGAGTTCACTCCAGTATCAGTCCAGCAGGATTTCACCCCATTATCAGTCCAGCAGGAGTCCACTCCTTTATCAGGCCAGCTGGAATTCACTCCAGTATCAGACCAGCAGGAGTTCACTCCAGTATCATACCAGCAGGAGTTCACTCCAGTATCAGGCCAGCAGGAATTTACTCCAGTATCAGGCCAGCAGGATTTCTCTCCAGTATCAGACCAGCAGCGGTTCACTCCATTATCAGAACAGCAGGAGTTCACTGCGGTTTCAGACCAGCAGGAGATCCCTCCGGTATCAGTCCAGCAGGAGTTCACTCCAGTATCAGAACAGCAGGATTTCCCTCCAGTATCATTCCATCCGAGTTCACTCTAGTATCAGTCCAGCAGGATTTCACTCCAGTATCAGGCCAGAAGGAGTTCAATCAAGTATCAGACCAGAAGGAGTTCACTCCAGTTTCAGTCCAGCAGGAATTCACTCCAGTATACGAGCAGCAGGAGTTCACTCCATTTTCAGTTCAGCAGGAGTTCACTCCAGTATCAGACCAGCAGGAGTTCACTCCAATATAAGTCCAGCAGGAATTCACTCCAGTATCAGTCCAGCAGGAATTCACTCCAATATCATTCCAGCAGGAGTTCACTCTTTTATCAGGCCAGCAGGAATTCACTCCAGTATCAGTCCAGCAGCGGTTCACTCCATTATCAGAAGAGCAGGAGTTCACACCGGTTTCAGACCAGCAGGAGATCCCTCCGGTATCAGTCCAGCAGGAGTTCACTCCAGTATCAGAACAGCAGGATTTCCCTCCAGTATCAGTCCATCCGAGTTCACTCTAGTATCAGTCATGCAGGATTTCACTCCAGTATCAGTCCAGAAGGAGTTCACTCCAGTATCAGACCAGAAGGAGTTCACTCCAGTTTCAGTCCAGCAGGAATTCACTCCAGGATCAGTCCAGCAGGAGTTCAGTACAGTATCAGTCCAGCAGGAGTTCACTCCAGTATCAGTCCAGCAGGAGTTCACACCAGTATCAGACCAGCAGGAGTTCACTCCTGTATCAGACCAGCAGGAGTTCACTCCAGTATCAGACCAGCAGGAGTTCACTCCAGTATCAGGCCAGCAAGAACTCCCTCCAGTATCGGACCAGCAGGAGTTCACTCCAGTATCAGACCAGCAGGAGTTCACTCCAGTATCAGGCCAGCAGTAATTCACTCCAGTATCAGTCCAGCAGGAGTTCACTCCAGTATCACTCCAGCAGGAGTTCATTCCAGTATCAGGCCAGCAGGAGTTCACTCCAGTATCAGACCAGCAGAAGTTCACTCCAATGTAAGTCCAGCATGTGTTTACTCCAGGAATAGTCCAGCTGGTGTTCACTCCAATATAAGTCCAGCAGGTGTTCACTCGAATATAAGTCCAGCAGGAGTTCACTCCAGTATCAGACCAGCAGGAGTTCACTCCAGTATCAGGCCAGCAGGAATTCACTCCAGTATCAGACCAGCAGGAGTTCACTCCAGTATCAGACCAGCAGGAGTTCACTCCAGTATCAGGCCAGCAGGAATTCACTCCAGTATCAGGCCTGTAGGAATTCACTCCAGTATCAGACCAGCAGGTGGTCACTCCATTATCAGACCAGCAGGAGTTCACTCCAATATTAGACCAGCAGGAGTTCACTCCATTATCAGTCCAGCAGGATTTCACTCCATTATCAGTACAGCAGGAGACCACTCCTTTATCACGCCAGCTGGAATTCACTCCAGTATCAGACCAGCAGGAGTTCACTCCAGTATCATACCAGCAGGAGTTCACTCCAGTATCAGGCCAGCAGGAATTTACTCCAGTATCAGGCCAGCAGGATTTCACTCCAGTATCAGACGAGCAGGAGTTCACTCCAGTATCAGGCAGGAAGGAATTCACTCCAGTATCAGACCAGCAGGGGTTCACTCCATTATCAGAACAGCAGGAATTCACTCCGATTTCACACCAGCAGGAGATCCCTCCAGTATCAGTCCAGCAGGAGTTGACTCCAGTATCAGACCAGCAGGATTTCCCTCCAGTATCAGTCCATCCGAGTTGACTCTAGTATCAGTCCAGCAGGATTTCACTCCAGTATCAGGCCAAAAGGAGTTCACTCCAGTATCAGACCAGAAGGAGTTCACTCCATTTTCAGTCCAGCAGGAATTCACTCCAGTATACGGGCAGCAGGAGTTCAGTCCATTTTCAGTTCAGCAGGAGTTCACTCCAGCATACGTCAAGCAGGAGTTCACTCCAGTATCAGTCCAGCAGGATTCACTCCAGTATCAGTCCAGCAGGAGCTCACTCCAGTATCAGACCAGCAGGAGTTCACTCCAGTATCAGACCAGCAGGAGTTCACTCCAATATAAGTCCAGCAGGAATTCACTCCAGTATCAGTCCAGCAGGAATTCACTCCAATATCAGGCCAGCAGGAGTTCACTCTTTTAGCAGGCCAGCAGGAATTCACTCCAGTATCAGACCAGCAGCAGTTCACTCCAGTATCAGACCAGCAGGAGTACACTCCAGTATCAGGCCAGCAGGAATTCACTCCAGGATCAGTCCAGCAGGAGTTCAGTACAGTATCAGTCCAGCAGGAGTTCACTCCAGTATCAGTCCAGCAGGAGTTCACACCAGTATCAGACCAGCAGGTCTTCACTCCTGTATCAGACCAGCAGGAGTTCACTCCAGTATCAGACCAGCAGGAGTTCACTCCAGTATCAGGCCAGCAAGAATTCCCTCCAGTATCGGACCAGCAGGAGTTCACTCCAGTATCAGACCAGCAGGAGTTCACTCCACTATCAGGCCAGCAGGAATTCACTCCAGTATCAGTCCAGCAGGAGTTCACTCCAGTATCACTCCAGCAGGAGTTCATTCCAGTGTCAGACCAGCAGGTGTTCACTCCATTATCAGACCAGCAGGAGTTCACTCCAGTATTAGACCAGCAGGAGTTCACTCGATTATCAGTCCAGCAGGATTTCACTCCATTATCAGCCCAGCAGGAGTCTACTCCTTTATCAGGCCAGCAGGAATTCACTCCAGTATCAGGCCAGCAGGAGTTCACTCCAGTATCAGACCAGCAGGTGTTCACTCCAATGTAAGTCCAGCAGGTGTTTACTCAAGGAATAGTCCAGCTGGTGTTCACTCCAATATAAGTCCAGCATGTGTTCACTCGAATATATGTCCCGCAGGAGTTCACTCCAGTATCAGACCAGCAGGAGTTCACTCCAGTATCAGGCCAGCAGGAATTCACTCCAGTATCAGTCCAGCAGGAGTTCACTCCAGTATCACTCCAGCAGGAGTTCATTCCAGTATCAGACCAGCAGGTGTTCACTCCATTATCAGAACAGCAGAAGTTCACTCCAGTATTAGACCAGCAGGAGTTCACTCCATTATCAGTCCAGCAGGATTTCACTCCATTATCAGCCCAGCAGGAGTCCACTCCTTTATCAGGCCAGCAGGAATTCACTCCAGTATCAGGCCAGCAGGAGTTCACTCCAGTATCAGAACAGCAGGAGTTCACTCCAATGTAAGTCCAGCATGTGTTTACTCCAGGAATAGTCCAGCTGGTGTTCACTCCAATATAAGTCCAGCAGGTGTTCACTCGAATATAAGTCCAGCAGGAGTTCACTCCAGTATCAGACCAGCAGGAGTTCACTCCAGTATCAGGCCAGCAGGAATTCACTCCAGTATCAGACCAGCAGGAGTTCACTCCAGTATCAGACCAGCAGGAGTTCACTCCAGTATCAGGCCAGCAGGAATTCACTCCAGTATCAGGCCTGTAGGAATTCACTCCAGTATCAGACCAGCAGGTGGTCACTCCATTATCAGACCAGCAGGAGTTCACTCCAATATTAGACCAGCAGGAGTTCACTCCAATATCAGTCCAGCAGGATTTCACTCCATTATCAGTACAGCAGGAGACCACTCCTTTATCAGGCCAGCTGGAATTCACTCCAGTATCAGACCAGCAGGAGTTCACTCCAGTATCATACCAGCAGGAGTTCACTCCAGTATCAGGCCAGCAGGAATTTACTCCAGTATCAGGCCAGCAGGATTTCACTCCAGTATCAGACGAGCAGGAGTTCACTCCAGTATCAGGCAGGAAGGAATTCACTCCAGTATCAGACCAGCAGGGGTTCACTCCATTATCAGAACAGCAGGAATTCACTCCGATTTCACACCAGCAGGAGATCCCTCCAGTATCAGTCCAGCAGGAGTTGACTCCAGTATCAGACCAGCAGGATTTCCCTCCAGTATCAGTCCATCCAAGTTCACTCTAGTATCAGTCCAGCAGGATTTCACTCCAGTATCAGGCCAGAAGGAGTTCACTCCAGTATCAGACCAGAAGGAGTTCACTCCATTTTCAGTCCAGCAGGAATTCACTCCAGTATACGGGCAGCAGGAGTGCAGTCCATTTTCAGTTCAGCAGGAGTTCACTCCAGCATACGTCCAGCAGGAGTTCACTCCAGTATCAGTCCAGTAGGATTCACTCCAGTATCAGTCCAGCAGGAGCTCACTCCAGTATCAGACCAGCAGGAGTTCACTCCAGTATCAGACCAGCAGGAGTTCACTCCAATATAAGTCCAGCAGGAATTCACTCCAGTATCAGTCCAGCAGGAATTCACTCCAATATCAGGCCAGCAGGAGTTCACTCATTTAGCAGGCCAGCAGGAATTCACTCCAGTATCAGACCAGCAGCAGTTCACTCCAGTATCAGACCAGCAGGAGTACACTCCAGTATCAGGCCAGCAGGAATTCAGTCCAGGATCAGTCCAGCAGGAGTTCAGTACAGTATCAGTCCAGCAGGAGTTCACTCCAGTATCAGTCCAGCAGGAGTTCACACCAGTATCAGACCAGCAGGAGTTCACTCCTGTATCAGACCAGCAGGAGTTCACTCCAGTATCAGACCAGCAGGAGTTCACTCCAGTATCAGGCCAGCAAGAAGTCCCTCCAGTATCGGACCAGCAGGAGTTCACTCCAGTATCAGACCAGCAGGAGTTCACTCCAGTATCAGGCCAGCAGGAATTCACTCCAGTATCAGTCCAGCAGTTCACTCCAGTATCACTCCAGCAGGAGTTCATTCCAGTGTCAGACCAGCAGGTGTTCACTCCATTATCAGACCAGCAGGAGTTCACTCCAGTATTAGACCAGCAGGAGTTCGCTCGATTATCAGTCCAGCAGGATTTCACTCCATTATCAGCCCAGCAGGAGTCCACTCCTTTATCAGGCCAGCAGGAATTCACTCCAGTATCAGGCCAGCAGGAGTTCACTCCAGTATCAGACCAGCAGGAGTTCACTCCAATGTAAGTCCAGCAGGTGTTTACTCCAGGAATAGTCCAGCTGGTGTTCACTCCAATATAAGTCCAGCAGGTGTTCACTCGAATATAAGTCCAGCAGGAGTTCACTCCAGTATCAGACCAGCAGGAGTTCACTCCAGTATCAGGCCAGCAGGAATTCACTCCAGTATCAGACCAGCAGGAGTTCACTCCAGTATCAGACCAGCAGGAGTTCACTCCAGTATCAGGCCAGCAGGAATTCACTCCAGTATCAGGCCTGTAGGAATTCACTCCAGTATCAGACCAGCAGGTGGTCACTCCATTATCAGACCAGCAGGAGTTCACTCCAATATTAGACCAGCAGGAGTTCACTCCATTATCAGTCCAGCAGGATTTCACTCCATTATCAGTACAGCAGGAGACCACTCCTTTATCAGGCCAGCTGGAATTCACTCCAGTATCAGACCAGCAGGAGTTCACTCCAGTATCATACCAGCAGGAGTTCACTCCAGTATCAGGACAGCAGGAAATTACTCCAGTATCAGGCCAGCAGGATTTCACTCCAGTATCAGACGAGCCGGAGTTCACTCCAGTATCAGGCAGGAAGGAATTCACTCCAGTATCAGACCAGCAGGGGTTCACTCCATTATCAGAACAGCAGCAATTCACTCCGATTTCACACCAGCAGGAGATCCCTCCAGTATCAGTCCAGCAGGAGTTCACTCCAGTATCAGACCAGCAGGACTTCCCTCCAGTATCAGTCCATCCGAGTTTACTCTAGTATCAGTCCAGCAGGATTTCACTCCAGTATCAGGCCAGAAGGAGTTCACTCCAGTATCAGACAAGAAGGAGTTCACTCCATTTTCAGTCCAGCAGGAATTCACTCCAGTATACGGGCAGCAGGAGTTCAGTCCATTTTCAGTTCAGCAGGAGTTCACTCCAGCATACGTCCAGCAGGAGTTCACTCCAGTATCAGTCCAGCAGGATTCACTCCAGTATCAGTCCAGCAGGAGCTCACTCCAGTATCAGACCAGCAGGAGTTCACTCCAGTATCAGACCAGCAGGAGTTCACTCCAATATAAGTCCAGCAGGAATTCACTCCAGTATCAGTCCAGCAGGAATTCACTCCAATATCAGGCCAGCAGGAGTTCACTCTTTTAGCAGGCCAGCAGGAATTCACTCCAGTATCAGACCAGCAGCAGTTCACTCCAGTATCAGACCAGCAGGAGTACACTCCAGTATCAGGCCAGCAGGAATTCACTCCAGGATCAGTCCAGCAGCAGTTCAGTACAGTATCAGTCCAGCAGGAGTTCACTCCAGTATCAGTCCAGCAGGAGTTCACACCAGTATCAGACCAGCAGGAGTTCACTCCTGTATCAGACCAGCAGGAGTTCACTCCAGTATCAGACCAGCAGGAGTTCACTCCAGTATCAGGCCAGCAAGAAGTCCCTCCAGTATCGGACCAGCAGGAGTTCACTCCAGTATCAGACCAGCAGGAGTTCACTCCAGTATCAATCCAGCAGGATTTCACACCATTATCAGTCCAGCAGGAGTCCACTCCTTTATCAGGCCAGCTGGAATTCACTCCAGTATCAGACCAGCAGGAGTTCACTCCAGTATCATACCAGCAGGAGTTCACTCCAGTATCAGGCCAGCAGGAATTTACTCCAGTATCAGGCCAGCAGGATTTCTCTCCAGTATCAGACCAGCAGCGGTTCACTCCATTATCAGAACAGCAGGAGTTCACTGCGGTTTCAGACCAGCAGGAGATCCCTCCGGTATCAGTCCAGCAGGAGTTCACTCCAGTATCAGAACAGCAGGATTTCCCTCCAGTATCATTCCATCCGAGTTCACTCTAGTATCAGTCCAGCAGGATTTCACTCCAGTATCAGGCCAGAAGGAGTTCAATCAAGTATCAGACCAGAAGGAGTTCACTCCAGTTTCAGTCCAGCAGGAATTCACTCCAGTATACGAGCAGCAGGAGTTCACTCCATTTTCAGTTCAGCAGGAGTTCACTCCAGTATCAGACCAGCAGGAGTTCACTCCAATATAAGTCCAGCAGGAATTCACTCCAGTATCAGTCCAGCAGGAATTCACTCCAATATCATTCCAGCAGGAGTTCACTCTTTTATCAGGCCAGCAGGAATTCACTCCAGTATCAGTCCAGCAGCGGTTCACTCCATTATCAGAAGAGCAGGAGTTCACACCGGTTTCAGACCAGCAGGAGATCCCTCCGGTATCAGTCCAGCAGGAGTTCACTCCAGTATCAGAACAGCAGGATTTCCCTCCAGTATCAGTCCATCCGAGTTCACTCTAGTATCAGTCATGCAGGATTTCACTCCAGTATCAGTCCAGAAGGAGTTCACTCCAGTATCAGACCAGAAGGAGTTCACTCCAGTTTCAGTCCAGCAGGAATTCACTCCAGGATCAGTCCAGCAGGAGTTCAGTACAGTATCAGTCCAGCAGGAGTTCACTCCAGTATCAGTCCAGCAGGAGTTCACACCAGTATCAGACCAGCAGGAGTTCACTCCTGTATCAGACCAGCAGGAGTTCACTCCAGTATCAGACCAGCAGGAGTTCACTCCAGTATCAGGCCAGCAAGAACTCCCTCCAGTATCGGACCAGCAGGAGTTCACTCCAGTATCAGACCAGCAGGAGTTCACTCCAGTATCAGGCCAGCAGTAATTCACTCCAGTATCAGTCCAGCAGGAGTTCACTCCAGTATCACTCCAGCAGGAGTTCATTCCAGTATCAGGCCAGCAGGAGTTCACTCCAGTATCAGACCAGCAGAAGTTCACTCCAATGTAAGTCCAGCATGTGTTTACTCCAGGAATAGTCCAGCTGGTGTTCACTCCAATATAAGTCCAGCAGGTGTTCACTCGAATATAAGTCCAGCAGGAGTTCACTCCAGTATCAGACCAGCAGGAGTTCACTCCAGTATCAGGCCAGCAGGAATTCACTCCAGTATCAGACCAGCAGGAGTTCACTCCAGTATCAGACCAGCAGGAGTTCACTCCAGTATCAGGCCAGCAGGAATTCACTCCAGTATCAGGCCTGTAGGAATTCACTCCAGTATCAGACCAGCAGGTGGTCACTCCATTATCAGACCAGCAGGAGTTCACTCCAATATTAGACCAGCAGGAGTTCACTCCATTATCAGTCCAGCAGGATTTCACTCCATTATCAGTACAGCAGGAGACCACTCCTTTATCACGCCAGCTGGAATTCACTCCAGTATCAGACCAGCAGGAGTTCACTCCAGTATCATACCAGCAGGAGTTCACTCCAGTATCAGGCCAGCAGGAATTTACTCCAGTATCAGGCCAGCAGGATTTCACTCCAGTATCAGACGAGCAGGAGTTCACTCCAGTATCAGGCAGGAAGGAATTCACTCCAGTATCAGACCAGCAGGGGTTCACTCCATTATCAGAACAGCAGGAATTCACTCCGATTTCACACCAGCAGGAGATCCCTCCAGTATCAGTCCAGCAGGAGTTGACTCCAGTATCAGACCAGCAGGATTTCCCTCCAGTATCAGTCCATCCGAGTTGACTCTAGTATCAGTCCAGCAGGATTTCACTCCAGTATCAGGCCAGAAGGAGTTCACTCCAGTATCAGACCAGAAGGAGTTCACTCCATTTTCAGTCCAGCAGGAATTCACTCCAGTCTACGGGCAGCAGGAGTTCAGTCCATTTTCAGTTCAGCAGGAGTTCACTCCAGCATACGTCCAGCAGGAGTTCACTCCAGTATCAGTCCAGCAGGATTCACTCCAGTATCAGTCCAGCAGGAGCTCACTCCAGTATCAGACCAGCAGGAGTTCACTCCAGTATCAGACCAGCAGGAGTTCACTCCAATATAAGTCCAGCAGGAATTCACTCCAGTATCAGTCCAGCAGGAATTCACTCCAATATCAGGCCAGCAGGAGTTCACTCTTTTAGCAGGCCAGCAGGAATTCACTCCAGTATCAGACCAGCAGCAGTTCACTCCAGTATCAGACCAGCAGGAGTACACTCCAGTATCAGGCCAGCAGGAATTCACTCCAGGATCAGTCCAGCAGGAGTTCAGTACAGTATCAGTCCAGCAGGAGTTCACTCCAGTATCAGTCCAGCAGGAGTTCACACCAGTATCAGACCAGCAGGAGTTCACTCCTGTATCAGACCAGCAGGAGTTCACTCCAGTATCAGACCAGCAGGAGTTCACTCCAGTATCAGGCCAGCAAGAATTCCCTCCAGTATCGGACCAGCAGGAGTTCACTCCAGTATCAGACCAGCAGGAGTTCACTCCACTATCAGGCCAGCAGGAATTCACTCCAGTATCAGTCCAGCAGGAGTTCACTCCAGTATCACTCCAGCAGGAGTTCATTCCAGTGTCAGACCAGCAGGTGTTCACTCCATTATCAGACCAGCAGGAGTTCACTCCAGTATTAGACCAGCAGGAGTTCACTCGATTATCAGTCCAGCAGGATTTCACTCCATTATCAGCCCAGCAGGAGTCTACTCCTTTATCAGGCCAGCAGGAATTCACTCCAGTATCAGGCCAGCAGGAGTTCACTCCAGTATCAGACCAGCAGGTGTTCACTCCAATGTAAGTCCAGCAGGTGTTTACTCAAGGAATAGTCCAGCTGGTGTTCACTCCAATATAAGTCCAGCATGTGTTCACTCGAATATATGTCCAGCAGGAGTTCACTCCAGTATCAGACCAGCAGGAGTTCACTCCAGTATCAGGCCAGCAGGAATTCACTCCAGTATCAGTCCAGCAGGAGTTCACTCCAGTATCACTCCAGCAGGAGTTCATTCCAGTATCAGACCAGCAGGTGTTCACTCCATTATCAGAACAGCAGAAGTTCACTCCAGTATTAGACCAGCAGGAGTTCACTCCATTATCAGTCCAGCAGGATTTCACTCCATTATCAGCCCAGCAGGAGTCCACTCCTTTATCAGGCCAGCAGGAATTCACTCCAGTATCAGGCCAGCAGGAGTTCACTCCAGTATCAGACCAGCAGGAGTTCACTCCAATGTAAGTCCAGCATGTGTTTACTCCAGGAATAGTCCAGCTGGTGTTCACTCCAATATAAGTCCAGCAGGTGTTCACTCGAATATAAGTCCAGCAGGAGTTCACTCCAGTATCAGACCAGCAGGAGTTCACTCCAGTATCAGGCCAGCAGGAATTCAATCCAGTATCAGACCAGCAGGAGTTCACTCCAGTATCAGACCAGCAGGAGTTCACTCCAGTATCAGGCCAGCAGGAATTCACTCCAGTATCAGGCCTGTAGGAATTCACTCCAGTATCAGACCAGCAGGTGGTCACTCCATTATCAGACCAGCAGGAGTTCACTCCAATATTAGACCAGCAGGAGTTCACTCCATTATCAGTCCAGCAGGATTTCACTCCATTATCAGTACAGCAGGAGACCACTCCTTTATCAGGCCAGCTGGAATTCACTCCAGTATCAGACCAGCAGGAGTTCACTCCAGTATCATACCAGCAGGAGTTCACTCCAGTATCAGGCCAGCAGGAATTTACTCCAGTATCAGGCCAGCAGCATTTCACTCCAGTATCAGACGAGCAGGAGTTCACTCCAGTATCAGGCAGGAAGGAATTCACTCCAGTATCAGACCAGCAGGGGTTCACTCCATTATCAGAACAGCAGGAATTCACTCCGATTTCACACCAGCAGGAGATCCCTCCAGTATCAGTCCAGCAGGAGTTGACTCCAGTATCAGACCAGCAGGATTTCCCTCCAGTATCAGTACATCCAAGTTCACTCTAGTCTCAGTCCAGCAGGATTTCACTCCAGTATCAGGCCAGAAGGAGTTCACTCCAGTATCAGACCAGAAGGAGTTCACTCCATTTTCAGTCCAGCAGGAATTCACTCCAGTATACGGGCAGCAGGAGTGCAGTCCATTTTCAGTTCAGCAGGAGTTCACTCCAGCATACGTCCAGCAGGAGTTCACTCCAGTATCAGTCCAGTAGGATTCACTCCAGTATCAGTCCAGCAGGAGCTCACTCCAGTATCAGACCAGCAGGAGTTCACTCCAGTATCAGACCAGCAGGAGTTCACTCCAATATAAGTCCAGCAGGAATTCACTCCAGTATCAGTCCAGCAGGAATTCACTCCAATATCAGGCCAGCAGGAGTTCACTCATTTAGCAGGCCAGCAGGAATTCACTCCAGTATCAGACCAGCAGCAGTTCACTCCAGTATCAGACCAGCAGGAGTACACTCCAGTATCAGGCCAGCAGGAATTCAGTCCAGGATCAGTCGAGCAGGAGTTCAGTACAGTATCAGTCCAGCAGGAGTTCACTCCAGTATCAGTCCAGCAGGAGTTCACACCAGTATCAGACCAGCAGGAGTTCACTCCTGTATCAGACCAGCAGGAGTTCACTCCAGTATCAGACCAGCAGGAGTTCACTCCAGTATCAGGCCAGCAAGAAGTCCCTCCAGTATCGGACCAGCAGGAGTTCACTCCAGTATCAGACCAGCAGGAGTTCACTCCAGTATCAGGCCAGCAGGAATTCACTCCAGTATCAGTCCAGCAGTTCACTCCAGTATCACTCCAGCAGGAGTTCATTCCAGTGTCAGACCAGCAGGTGTTCACTCCATTATCAGACCAGCAGGAGTTCACTCCAGTATTAGACCAGCAGGAGTTCACTCGATTATCAGTCCAGCAGGATTTCACTCCATTATCAGCCCAGCAGGAGTCCACTCCTTTATCAGGCCAGCAGGAATTCACTCCAGTATCAGGCCAGCAGGAGTTCACTCCAGTATCAGACCAGCAGGAGTTCACTCCAATGTAAGTCCAGCAGGTGTTTACTCCAGGAATAGTCCAGCTGGTGTTCACTCCAATATAAGTCCAGCAGGTGTTCACTCGAATATAAGTCCAGCAGGAGTTCACTCCAGTATCAGACCAGCAGGAGTTCACTACAGTATCAGGCCAGCAGGAATTCACTCCAGTATCAGACCAGCAGGAGTTCACTCCAGTATCAGACCAGCAGGAGTTCACTCCTGTATCACGCCAGCAGGAATTCACTCCAGTATCAGTCCAGCAGGAGTTCACTCCAGTATCACTCCAGCAGGAGTTCATTCCAGTATCAGACCAGCAGGATTTCACTCCAGTATCAGGCCTTAAGGAATTCACTCCAGTATCAGACCAGCAGGTGTTCACTCCATTATCAGACCAGCAGGAGTTCACTCCAAAATTTGACCAGCAGGAGTTCACTCCATTATCAGTCCAGCAGGATTTCACTCCATTATCAGTCCAGCAGGAGTCCACTCCTTTATCAGGCCAGCTGGAATTCACTCCAGTATCAGACCAGCAGTAGTTCACTCCAGTATCAGACCAGCAGGAGTTCACTCCAGTATCAGGCCAGCAGGAATTTACTCCAGTATCAGGCCAGCAGGAGCTCACTCCAGTATCAGACGAGCAGGAGTTCACTCCAGTATCAGGCCAGCAGGAATTCACTCCAGTATCAGACCAGCAGGGGTTCACTCCATTTTCAGACCAGCAGGAGTTCACTCTGGTTTAAGACCAGCAGGAGATCCCTCCAGTATCAGTCCAGCAGGAGTTCACTCCAGTATCAGACCAGCAGGATTTCCCTCCAGTATCAGTCCATCCGAGTTCACTCTGGTATCATTCGAGCAGGATTTCACTCCAGTATCAGGCCAGAAGGAGTTCACTCCAGTATCAGACCAGCAGGAGTTCACTCCAGTTTCAGTCCAGCAGGAAATCACTCCAGTATACGGGCAGCAGGAGTTCACTCCATTTTCAGTTCAGCAGGAGTTCACTCCAGCATACGTCCAGCAGGAGTTCACTCCAGTATCAGTCCAGCAGGATTCACTCCAGTATCAGTCCAGCAGGAGTTCACTCCAGTATCAGACCAGCAGGAGTTCACTACAGTATCAGACCAGTAGGAGTTCACTCCAATATAAGTCCAGCAGGAAATCACTCCAGTATCAGTCCAGCAGGAATTCACTCCAATATCAGGCCAGCTGGAGTTCACTCCAATATAAGTCCAGCAGGTGTTCACTCGAATATTAGTCCAGCAGGAGTTCACTCCAGTATCAGGCCAGCAGGAATTCACTCCAGTATCAGACCAGCAGGAGTTCACTCCAGTATCAGGCCAACAGGAATTCACTCCAGTATCAGTCCAGCAGCAGTTCAGTCCAGTATCACTCCAGCAGGAGTTCATTCCAGTATCAGACCAGCAGGTGTTCACTCCATTTTCAGACCGGCAAGAGTTCACTCCAGTATTAGACCAGCAGGAGTTCACTCCATTATCAGTCCAGCAGGATTTCACTCCATTATCATTCCAGCAGGAGTCCACTCCTTTATCAGGCCAGCAGGAATTCACTCCTCTATCAGACCAGCAGGAGTTCACTCCAGTATCAGACCAGCAGGAGTTCACTCCAGTATCAGGCCAGCAGGAGTTCACTCCAGTATCAGGCCAGCAGGAGTTCACTCCAATGTAAGTCCAGCAGGTGTTTACTCCAGCAAAAGACCAGCTGGAGTTCACTCCAATATAATTCCAGCAGGTGTTCACTCGAATATAAGACCAGCAGGAGTTCACTCCCGTATCAGACCAGCAGGAGTTCACTCCAGTATCAGGCCAGCAAGAATTCCCTCCAGTATCGGACCAGCCGGAGTTCACTCCAGTATCAGACCAGATGGAGTTCACTCCAGTATCAGTCCAGCAGGAGTTCACACCAGTATCAGACCAGCAGGAGTTCACTCCTGTATCAGACCAGCAGGAGTTCACTCCAGTATCAGACCAGCAGGAGTTCACTCCAGTATCAGGCCAGCAAGAAGTCCCTCCAGTATCGGACCAGCAGGAGTTCACTCCAGTATCAGACCAGCAGGAGTTCACTCCAGTATCAGGCCAGCAGGAATTCACTCCAGTATCAGTCCAGCAGTTCACTCCAGTATCACTCCAGCAGGAGTTCATTCCAGTGTCAGACCAGCAGGTGTTCACTCCATTATCAGACCAGCAGGAGTTCACTCCAGTATTAGACCAGCAGGAGTTCACTCGATTATCAGTCCAGCAGGATTTCACTCCATTATCAGCCCAGCAGGAGTCCACTCCTTTATCAGGCCAGCAGGAATTCACTCCAGTATCAGGCCAGCAGGAGTTCACTCCAGTATCAGACCAGCAGGAGTTCACTCCAATGTAAGTCCAGCAGGTGTTTACTCCAGGAATAGTCCAGCTGGTGTTCACTCCAATATAAGTCCAGCAGGTGTTCACTCGAATATAAGTCCAGCAGGAGTTCACTCCAGTATCAGACCAGCAGGAGTTCACTATAGTATCAGGCCAGCAGGAATTCACTCCAGTATCAGACCAGCAGGAGTTCACTCCAGTATCAGACCAGCAGGAGTTCACTCCTGTATCACGCCAGCAGGAATTCACTCCAGTATCAGTCCAGCAGGAGTTCACTCCAGTATCACTCCAGCAGGAGTTCATTCCAGTATCAGACCAGCAGGATTTCACTCCAGTATCAGGCCTTTAGGAATTCACTCCAGTATCAGACCAGCAGGTGTTCACTCCATTATCAGACCAGCAGGAGTTCACTCCAAAATTTGACCAGCAGGAGTTCACTCCATTATCAGTCCAGCAGGATTTCACTCCATTATCAGTCCAGCAGGAGTCCACTCCTTTATCAGGCCAGCTGGAATTCACTCCAGTATCAGACCAGCAGTAGTTCACTCCAGTATCAGACCAGCAGGAGTTCACTCCAGTATCAGGCCAGCAGGAATTTACTCCAGTATCAGGCCAGCAGGAGCTCACTCCAGTATCAGACGAGCAGGAGTTCACTCCAGTATCAGGCCAGCAGGAATTCACTCCAGTATCAGACCAGCAGGGGTTCACTCCATTTTCAGACCAGCAGGAGTTCACTCTGGTTTAAGACCAGCAGGAGATCCCTCCAGTATCAGTCCAGCAGGAGTTCACTCCAGTATCAGACCAGCAGGATTTCCCTCCAGTATCAGTCCATCCGAGTTCACTCTGGTATCAGTCGAGCAGGATTTCACTCCAGTATCAGGCCAGAAGGAGTTCACTCCAGTATCAGACCAGCAGGAGTTCACTCCAGTTTCAGTCCAGCAGGAAATCACTCCAGTATACGGGCAGCAGGAGTTCACTCCATTTTCAGTTCAGCAGGAGTTCACTCCAGCATACGTCCAGCAGGAGTTCACTCCAGTATCAGTCCAGCAGGATTCACTCCAGTATCAGTCCAGCAGGAGTTCACTCCAGTATCAGACCAGCAGGAGTTCACTACAGTATCAGACCAGTAGGAGTTCACTCCAATATAAGTCCAGCAGGAAATCACTCCAGTATCAGTCCAGCAGGAATTCACTCCAATATCAGGCCAGCTGGAGTTCACTCCAATATAAGTCCAGCAGGTGTTCACTCGAATATTAGTCCAGCAGGAGTTCACTCCAGTATCAGGCCAGCAGGAATTCACTCCAGTATCAGACCAGCAGGAGTTCACTCCAGTTTCAGGCCAGCAGGAATTCACTCCAGTATCAGTCCAGCAGGAGTTCAGTCCAGTATCACTCCAGCAGGAGTTCATTCCAGTATCAGACCAGCAGGTGTTCACTCCATTTTCAGACCGGCAAGAGTTCACTCCAGTATTAGACCAGCAGGAGTTCACTCCATTATCAGTCCAGCAGGATTTCACTCCATTATCATTCCAGCAGGAGTCCACTCCTTTATCAGGCCAGCAGGAATTCACTCCTCTATCAGACCAGCAGGAGTTCACTCCAGTATCAGACCAGCAGGAGTTCACTCCAGTATCAGGCCAGCAGGAGTTCACTCCAGTATCAGGCCAGCAGGAGTTCACTCCAATGTAAGTCCAGCAGGTGTTTACTCCAGCAAAAGACCAGCTGGAGTTCACTCCAATATAATTCCAGCAGGTGTTCACTCGAATATAAGACCAGCAGGAGTTCACTCCAGTATCAGACCAGCAGGAGTTCACTCCAGTATCAGGCCAGCAAGAATTCCCTCCAGTATCGGACCAGCCGGAGTTCACTCCAGTATCAGACCAGCAGGAGTTCACTCCAGTATCAGGCCAGCAGGAATTCACTCCAGTATCAGTCCAGCAGGAGTTCATTCCAGTATCACTCCAGCAGGATTTCATTCCAGTATCAGACCAGCAGGTTTTCACTCCATTATCAGTCCAGCAGGATTTCACTCCATTATCAGCCCAGCAGGAGTCCACTCCTTTATCAGGCCCGCAGGAGTTCACTCCAGTATCAGACCAGCAGGAGTTCACTCCAATGTAAGTCCAGCAGGTGTTTACTCCAGGAATAGTCCAGCTGGTGTTCACTCCAATATAAGTCCAGCAGGTGTTCACTCAAATATAAGTCCAGCAGGTGTTCACTCCAGTATCAAACCAGCAGGAGTTCACTCCAGTATCAGGCCAGCAGGAATTCACTCCAGTATCAGACCAGCAGGAGTTCACTCCAGTATCAGACCAGCAGGAGTTCACTCCAGTATCACGCCAGCAGGAATTCACTCCAGTATCAGTCCAGCAGGAGTTCGCTCCAGTATCACTCCAGCAGGAGTTCATTCCAGTATCAGACCAGCAGGTGTTCACTCCATTATCAGACCAGCAGAAGTTCACTCCAAAATTTGACCAGCAGGAGTTCACTCCATTATCAGTCCAGCAGGATTTCACTCCATTATCAGTCCAGCAGGAGTCCACTCCTTTATCAGGCCAGCTGGAATTCACTCCAGTATCAGACCAGCAGGAGTTCACTCCAGTATCAGACCAGCAGGAGTTCACTCCAGTATCAGGCCAGCAGGAATTTACTCCAGTATCAGGCCAGCAGGAGCTCACTCCAGTATCAGACGAGCAGGAGTTCACTCCAGTATCAGGCCAGCAGGAATTCACTCCAGTATCAGACCAGCAGGGGTTCACTCCATTTTCAGACCAGCAGGAGTTCACTCTGGTTTCAGACCAGCAGGAGATCCCTCCAGTATCAGTCCAGCAGGAGTTCACTCCAGTATCAGACCAGCAGGATTTCCCTCCAGTATTCGTCCATCCGAGTTCACTCTGGTATCAGTCGAGCAGGATTTCACTCCAGTATCAGGCCAGAAGGAGTTCACTCCAGTATCAGACCAGCAGGAGTTCACTCCAGTTTCAGTCCAGCAGGAAATCACTCCAGTATACGGGCAGCAGGAGTTCACTCCATTTTCAGTTCAGCAGGAGTTCACTCCAGCATACGTCCAGCAGGAGTTCACTCCAGTATCAGTCCAGCAGGATTCACTCCAGTATCAGTCCAGCAGGAGTTCACTCCAGTATCAGACCAGCAGGAGTTCACTCCAGTATCAGACCAGTAGTAGTTCACTCCAATATAAGTCCAGCAGGAAATCACTCCAGTATCAGTCCAGCAGGAATTCACTCCAATATCAGGCCAGCTGGAGTTCACTCCAATATAAGTCCAGCAGCTGTTCACTCGAATATTAGTCCAGCAGGAGTTCACTCCAGTATCAGACCATCAGGAGTTCACTCCAGTATCAGGCCAGCAGGAATTCACTCCAGTATCAGACCAGCAGGAGTTCACTCCAGTATCAGGCCAGCAGGAATTCACTCCAGTATCAGTCCAGCAGGAGTTCACTCCAGTATCAGACCAGAAGGAGTTCACTCCATTTTCAGTCCAGCAGGAATTCACTCCAGTATACGGGCAGCAGGAGTGCAGTCCATTTTCAGTTCAGCAGGAGTTCACTCCAGCATACGTCCAGCAGGAGTTCACTCCAGTATCAGTCCAGTAGGATTCACTCCAGTATCAGTCCAGCAGGAGCTCACTCCAGTATCAGACCAGCAGGAGTTCACTCCAGTATCAGACCAGCAGGAGTTCACTCCAATATAAGTCCAGCAGGAATTCACTCCAGTATCAGTCCAGCAGGAATTCACTCCAATATCAGGCCAGCAGGAGTTCACTCATTTAGCAGGCCAGCAGGAATTCACTCCAGTATCAGACCAGCAGCAGTTCACTCCAGTATCAGACCAGCAGGAGTACACTCCAGTATCAGGCCAGCAGGAATTCAGTCCAGGATCAGTCGAGCAGGAGTTCAGTACAGTATCAGTCCAGCAGGAGTTCACTCCAGTATCAGTCCAGCAGGAGTTCACACCAGTATCAGACCAGCAGGAGTTCACTCCTTTATCAGACCAGCAGGAGTTCACTCCAGTATCAGACCAGCAGGAGTTCACTCCAGTATCAGGCCAGCAAGAAGTCCCTCCAGTATCGGACCAGCAGGAGTTCACTCCAGTATCAGACCAGCAGGAGTTCACTCCAGTATCAGGCCAGCAGGAATTCACTCCAGTATCAGTCCAGCAGTTCACTCCAGTATCACTCCAGCAGGAGTTCATTCCAGTGTCAGACCAGCAGGTGTTCACTCCATTATCAGACCAGCAGGAGTTCACTCCAGTATTAGACCAGCAGGAGTTCACTCGATTATCAGTCCAGCAGGATTTCACTCCATTATCAGCCCAGCAGGAGTCCACTCCTTTATCAGGCCAGCAGGAATTCACTCCAGTATCAGGCCAGCAGGAGTTCACTCCAGTATCAGACCAGCAGGAGTTCACTCCAATGTAAGTCCAGCAGGTGTTTACTCCAGGAATAGTCCAGCTGGTGTTCACTCCAATATAAGTCCAGCAGGTGTTCACTCGAATATAAGTCCAGCAGGAGTTCACTCCAGTATCAGACCAGCAGGAGTTCACTACAGTATCAGGCCAGCAGGAATTCACTCCAGTATCAGACCAGCAGGAGTTCACTCCAGTATCAGACCAGCAGGAGTTCACTCCTGTATCACGCCAGCAGGAATTCACTCCAGTATCAGTCCAGCAGGAGTTCACTCCAGTATCACTCCAGCAGGAGTTCATTCCAGTATCAGACCAGCAGGATTTCACTCCAGTATCAGGCCTTAAGGAATTCACTCCAGTATCAGACCAGCAGGTGTTCACTCCATTATCAGACCAGCAGGAGTTCACTCCAAAATTTGACCAGCAGGAGTTCACTCCATTATCAGTCCAGCAGGATTTCACTCCATTATCAGTCCAGCAGGAGTCCACTCCTTTATCAGGCCAGCTGGAATTCACTCCAGTATCAGACCAGCAGTAGTTCACTCCAGTATCAGACCAGCAGGAGTTCACTCCAGTATCAGGCCAGCAGGAATTTACTCCAGTATCAGGCCAGCAGGAGCTCACTCCAGTATCAGACGAGCAGGAGTTCACTCCAGTATCAGGCCAGCAGGAATTCACTCCAGTATCAGACCAGCAGGGGTTCACTCCATTTTCAGACCAGCAGGAGTTCACTCTGGTTTAAGACCAGCAGGAGATCCCTCCAGTATCAGTCCAGCAGGAGTTCACTCCAGTATCAGACCAGCAGGATTTCCCTCCAGTATCAGTCCATCCGAGTTCACTCTGGTATCATTCGAGCAGGATTTCACTCCAGTATCAGGCCAGAAGGAGTTCACTCCAGTATCAGACCAGCAGGAGTTCACTCCAGTTTCAGTCCAGCAGGAAATCACTCCAGTATACGGGCAGCAGGAGTTCACTCCATTTTCAGTTCAGCAGGAGTTCACTCCAGCATACGTCCAGCAGGAGTTCACTCCAGTATCAGTCCAGCAGGATTCACTCCAGTATCAGTCCAGCAGGAGTTCACTCCAGTATCAGACCAGCAGGAGTTCACTACAGTATCAGACCAGTAGGAGTTCACTCCAATATAAGTCCAGCAGGAAATCACTCCAGTATCAGTCCAGCAGGAATTCACTCCAATATCAGGCCAGCTGGAGTTCACTCCAATATAAGTCCAGCAGGTGTTCACTCGAATATTAGTCCAGCAGGAGTTCACTCCAGTATCAGGCCAGCAGGAATTCACTCCAGTATCAGACCAGCAGGAGTTCACTCCAGTATCAGGCCAGCAGGAATTCACTCCAGTATCAGTCCAGCAGCAGTTCAGTCCAGTATCACTCCAGCAGGAGTTCATTCCAGTATCAGACCAGCAGGTGTTCACTCCATTTTCAGACCGGCAAGAGTTCACTCCAGTATTAGACCAGCAGGAGTTCACTCCATTATCAGTCCAGCAGGATTTCACTCCATTATCATTCCAGCAGGAGTCCACTCCTTTATCAGGCCAGCAGGAATTCACTCCTCTATCAGACCAGCAGGAGTTCACTCCAGTATCAGACCAGCAGGAGTTCACTCCAGTATCAGGCCAGCAGGAGTTCACTCCAGTATCAGGCCAGCAGGAGTTCACTCCAATGTAAGTCCAGCAGGTGTTTACTCCAGCAAAAGACCAGCTGGAGTTCACTCCAATATAATTCCAGCAGGTTTTCACTCGAATATAAGACCAGCAGGAGTTCACTCCCGTATCAGACCAGCAGGAGTTCACTCCAGTATCAGGCCAGCAAGAATTCCCTCCAGTATCGGACCAGCCGGAGTTCACTCCAGTATCAGACCAGATGGAGTTCACTCCAGTATCAGTCCAGCAGGAGTTCACACCAGTATCAGACCAGCAGGAGTTCACTCCTGTATCAGACCAGCAGGAGTTCACTCCAGTATCAGACCAGCAGGAGTTCACTCCAGTATCAGGCCAGCAAGAAGTCCCTCCAGTATCGGACCAGCAGGAGTTCACTCCAGTATCAGACCAGCAGGAGTTCACTCCAGTATCAGGCCAGCAGGAATTCACTCCAGTATCAGTCCAGCAGTTCACTCCAGTATCACTCCAGCAGGAGTTCATTCCAGTGTCAGACCAGCAGGTGTTCACTCCATTATCAGACCAGCAGGAGTTCACTCCAGTATTAGACCAGCAGGAGTTCACTCGATTATCAGTCCAGCAGGATTTCACTCCATTATCAGCCCAGCAGGAGTCCACTCCTTTATCAGGCCAGCAGGAATTCACTCCAGTATCAGGCCAGCAGGAGTTCACTCCAGTATCAGACCAGCAGGAGTTCACTCCAATGTAAGTCCAGCAGTTGTTTACTCCAGGAATAGTCCAGCTGGTGTTCACTCCAATATAAGTCCAGCAGGTGTTCACTCGAATATAAGTCCAGCAGGAGTTCACTCCAGTATCAGACCAGCAGGAGTTCACTACAGTATCAGGCCAGCAGGAATTCACTCCAGTATCAGACCAGCAGGAGTTCACTCCAGTATCAGACCAGCAGGAGTTCACTCCTGTATCACGCCAGCAGGAATTCACTCCAGTATCAGTCCAGCAGGAGTTCACTCCAGTATCACTCCAGCAGGAGTTCATTCCAGTATCAGACCAGCAGGATTTCACTCCAGTATCAGGCCTTTAGGAATTCACTCCAGTATCAGACCAGCAGGTGTTCACTCCATTATCAGACCAGCAGGAGTTCACTCCAATATTAGACCAGCAGGAGTTCACTCCAATATCAGTCCAGCAGGATTTCACTCCATTATCAGTACAGCAGGAGACCACTCCTTTATCAGGCCAGCTGGAATTCACTCCAGTATCAGACCAGCAGGAGTTCACTCCAGTATCATACCAGCAGGAGTTCACTCCAGTATCAGGCCAGCAGGAATTTACTCCAGTATCAGGCCAGCAGGATTTCACTCCAGTATCAGACGAGCAGGAGTTCACTCCAGTATCAGGCAGGAAGGAATTCACTCCAGTATCAGACCAGCAGGGGTTCACTCCATTATCAGAACAGCAGGAATTCACTCCGATTTCACACCAGCAGGAGATCCCTCCAGTATCAGTCCAGCAGGAGTTGACTCCAGTATCAGACCAGCAGGATTTCCCTCCAGTATCAGTCCATCCAAGTTCACTCTAGTATCAGTCCAGCAGGATTTCACTCCAGTATCAGGCCAGAAGGAGTTCACTCCAGTATCAGACCAGAAGGAGTTCACTCCATTTTCAGTCCAGCAGGAATTCACTCCAGTATACGGGCAGCAGGAGTGCAGTCCATTTTCAGTTCAGCAGGAGTTCACTCCAGCATACGTCCAGCAGGAGTTCACTCCAGTATCAGTCCAGTAGGATTCACTCCAGTATCAGTCCAGCAGGAGCTCACTCCAGTATCAGACCAGCAGGAGTTCACTCCAGTATCAGACCAGCAGGAGTTCACTCCAATATAAGTCCAGCAGGAATTCACTCCAGTATCAGTCCAGCAGGAATTCACTCCAATATCAGGCCAGCAGGAGTTCACTCATTTAGCAGGCCAGCAGGAATTCACTCCAGTATCAGACCAGCAGCAGTTCACTCCAGTATCAGACCAGCAGGAGTACACTCCAGTATCAGGCCAGCAGGAATTCAGTCCAGGATCAGTCGAGCAGGAGTTCAGTACAGTATCAGTCCAGCAGGAGTTCACTCCAGTATCAGTCCAGCAGGAGTTCACACCAGTATCAGACCAGCAGGAGTTCACTCCTTTATCAGACCAGCAGGAGTTCACTCCAGTATCAGACCAGCAGGAGTTCACTCCAGTATCAGGCCAGCAAGAAGTCCCTCCAGTATCGGACCAGCAGGAGTTCACTCCAGTATCAGACCAGCAGGAGTTCACTCCAGTATCAGGCCAGCAGGAATTCACTCCAGTATCAGTCCAGCAGTTCACTCCAGTATCACTCCAGCAGGAGTTCATTCCAGTGTCAGACCAGCAGGTGTTCACTCCATTATCAGACCAGCAGGAGTTCACTCCAGTATTAGACCAGCAGGAGTTCACTCGATTATCAGTCCAGCAGGATTTCACTCCATTATCAGCCCAGCAGGAGTCCACTCCTTTATCAGGCCAGCAGGAATTCACTCCAGTATCAGGCCAGCAGGAGTTCACTCCAGTATCAGACCAGCAGGAGTTCACTCCAATGTAAGTCCAGCAGGTGTTTACTCCAGGAATAGTCCAGCTGGTGTTCACTCCAATATAAGTCCAGCAGGTGTTCACTCGAATATAAGTCCAGCAGGAGTTCACTCCAGTATCAGACCAGCAGGAGTTCACTACAGTATCAGGCCAGCAGGAATTCACTCCAGTATCAGACCAGCAGGAGTTCACTCCAGTATCAGACCAGCAGGAGTTCACTCCTGTATCACGCCAGCAGGAATTCACTCCAGTATCAGTCCAGCAGGAGTTCACTCCAGTATCACTCCAGCAGGAGTTCATTCCAGTATCAGACCAGCAGGATTTCACTCCAGTATCAGGCCTTAAGGAATTCACTCCAGTATCAGACCAGCAGGTGTTCACTCCATTATCAGACCAGCAGGAGTTCACTCCAAAATTTGACCAGCAGGAGTTCACTCCATTATCAGTCCAGCAGGATTTCACTCCATTATCAGTCCAGCAGGAGTCCACTCCTTTATCAGGCCAGCTGGAATTCACTCCAGTATCAGACCAGCAGTAGTTCACTCCAGTATCAGACCAGCAGGAGTTCACTCCAGTATCAGGCCAGCAGGAATTTACTCCAGTATCAGGCCAGCAGGAGCTCACTCCAGTATCAGACGAGCAGGAGTTCACTCCAGTATCAGGCCAGCAGGAATTCACTCCAGTATCAGACCAGCAGGGGTTCACTCCATTTTCAGACCAGCAGGAGTTCACTCTGGTTTAAGACCAGCAGGAGATCCCTCCAGTATCAGTCCAGCAGGAGTTCACTCCAGTATCAGACCAGCAGGATTTCCCTCCAGTATCAGTCCATCCGAGTTCACTCTGGTATCATTCGAGCAGGATTTCACTCCAGTATCAGGCCAGAAGGAGTTCACTCCAGTATCAGACCAGCAGGAGTTCACTCCAGTTTCAGTCCAGCAGGAAATCACTCCAGTATACGGGCAGCAGGAGTTCACTCCATTTTCAGTTCAGCAGGAGTTCACTCCAGCATACGTCCAGCAGGAGTTCACTCCAGTATCAGTCCAGCAGGATTCACTCCAGTATCAGTCCAGCAGGAGTTCACTCCAGTATCAGACCAGCAGGAGTTCACTACAGTATCAGACCAGTAGGAGTTCACTCCAATATAAGTCCAGCAGGAAATCACTCCAGTATCAGTCCAGCAGGAATTCACTCCAATATCAGGCCAGCTGGAGTTCACTCCAATATAAGTCCAGCAGGTGTTCACTCGAATATTAGTCCAGCAGGAGTTCACTCCAGTATCAGGCCAGCAGGAATTCACTCCAGTATCAGACCAGCAGGAGTTCACTCCAGTATCAGGCCAGCAGGAATTCACTCCAGTATCAGTCCAGCAGCAGTTCAGTCCAGTATCACTCCAGCAGGAGTTCATTCCAGTATCAGACCAGCAGGTGTTCACTCCATTTTCAGACCGGCAAGAGTTCACTCCAGTATTAGACCAGCAGGAGTTCACTCCATTATCAGTCCAGCAGGATTTCACTCCATTATCATTCCAGCAGGAGTCCACTCCTTTATCAGGCCAGCAGGAATTCACTCCTCTATCAGACCAGCAGGAGTTCACTCCAGTATCAGACCAGCAGGAGTTCACTCCAGTATCAGGCCAGCAGGAGTTCACTCCAGTATCAGGCCAGCAGGAGTTCACTCCAATGTAAGTCCAGCAGGTGTTTACTCCAGCAAAAGACCAGCTGGAGTTCACTCCAATATAATTCCAGCAGGTTTTCACTCGAATATAAGACCAGCAGGAGTTCACTCCCGTATCAGACCAGCAGGAGTTCACTCCAGTATCAGGCCAGCAAGAATTCCCTCCAGTATCGGACCAGCCGGAGTTCACTCCAGTATCAGACCAGATGGAGTTCACTCCAGTATCAGTCCAGCAGGAGTTCACACCAGTATCAGACCAGCAGGAGTTCACTCCTGTATCAGACCAGCAGGAGTTCACTCCAGTATCAGACCAGCAGGAGTTCACTCCAGTATCAGGCCAGCAAGAAGTCCCTCCAGTATCGGACCAGCAGGAGTTCACTCCAGTATCAGACCAGCAGGAGTTCACTCCAGTATCAGGCCAGCAGGAATTCACTCCAGTATCAGTCCAGCAGTTCACTCCAGTATCACTCCAGCAGGAGTTCATTCCAGTGTCAGACCAGCAGGTGTTCACTCCATTATCAGACCAGCAGGAGTTCACTCCAGTATTAGACCAGCAGGAGTTCACTCGATTATCAGTCCAGCAGGATTTCACTCCATTATCAGCCCAGCAGGAGTCCACTCCTTTATCAGGCCAGCAGGAATTCACTCCAGTATCAGGCCAGCAGGAGTTCACTCCAGTATCAGACCAGCAGGAGTTCACTCCAATGTAAGTCCAGCAGGTGTTTACTCCAGGAATAGTCCAGCTGGTGTTCACTCCAATATAAGTCCAGCAGGTGTTCACTCGAATATAAGTCCAGCAGGAGTTCACTCCAGTATCAGACCAGCAGGAGTTCACTACAGTATCAGGCCAGCAGGAATTCACTCCAGTATCAGACCAGCAGGAGTTCACTCCAGTATCAGACCAGCAGGAGTTCACTCCTGTATCACGCCAGCAGGAATTCACTCCAGTATCAGTCCAGCAGGAGTTCACTCCAGTATCACTCCAGCAGGAGTTCATTCCAGTATCAGACCAGCAGGATTTCACTCCAGTATCAGGCCTTTAGGAATTCACTCCAGTATCAGACCAGCAGGTGTTCACTCCATTATCAGACCAGCAGGAGTTCACTCCAAAATTTGACCAGCAGGAGTTCACTCCATTATCAGTCCAGCAGGATTTCACTCCATTATCAGTCCAGCAGGAGTCCACTCCTTTATCAGGCCAGCTGGAATTCACTCCAGTATCAGACCAGCAGTAGTTCACTCCAGTATCAGACCAGCAGGAGTTCACTCCAGTATCAGGCCAGCAGGAATTTACTCCAGTATCAGGCCAGCAGGAGCTCACTCCAGTATCAGACGAGCAGGAGTTCACTCCAGTATCAGGCCAGCAGGAATTCACTCCAGTATCAGACCAGCAGGGGTTCACTCCATTTTCAGACCAGCAGGAGTTCACTCTGGTTTAAGACCAGCAGGAGATCCCTCCAGTATCAGTCCAGCAGGAGTTCACTCCAGTATCAGACCAGCAGGATTTCCCTCCAGTATCAGTCCATCCGAGTTCACTCTGGTATCAGTCGAGCAGGATTTCACTCCAGTATCAGGCCAGAAGGAGTTCACTCCAGTATCAGACCAGCAGGAGTTCACTCCAGTTTCAGTCCAGCAGGAAATCACTCCAGTATACGGGCAGCAGGAGTTCACTCCATTTTCAGTTCAGCAGGAGTTCACTCCAGCATACGTCCAGCAGGAGTTCACTCCAGTATCAGTCCAGCAGGATTCACTCCAGTATCAGTCCAGCAGGAGTTCACTCCAGTATCAGACCAGCAGGAGTTCACTACAGTATCAGACCAGTAGGAGTTCACTCCAATATAAGTCCAGCAGGAAATCACTCCAGTATCAGTCCAGCAGGAATTCACTCCAATATCAGGCCAGCTGGAGTTCACTCCAATATAAGTCCAGCAGGTGTTCACTCGAATATTAGTCCAGCAGGAGTTCACTCCAGTATCAGGCCAGCAGGAATTCACTCCAGTATCAGACCAGCAGGAGTTCACTCCAGTTTCAGGCCAGCAGGAATTCACTCCAGTATCAGTCCAGCAGGAGTTCAGTCCAGTATCACTCCAGCAGGAGTTCATTCCAGTATCAGACCAGCAGGTGTTCACTCCATTTTCAGACCGGCAAGAGTTCACTCCAGTATTAGACCAGCAGGAGTTCACTCCATTATCAGTCCAGCAGGATTTCACTCCATTATCATTCCAGCAGGAGTCCACTCCTTTATCAGGCCAGCAGGAATTCACTCCTCTATCAGACCAGCAGGAGTTCACTCCAGTATCAGACCAGCAGGAGTTCACTCCAGTATCAGGCCAGCAGGAGTTCACTCCAGTATCAGGCCAGCAGGAGTTCACTCCAATGTAAGTCCAGCAGGTGTTTACTCCAGCAAAAGACCAGCTGGAGTTCACTCCAATATAATTCCAGCAGGTGTTCACTCGAATATAAGACCAGCAGGAGTTCACTCCAGTATCAGACCAGCAGGAGTTCACTCCAGTATCAGGCCAGCAAGAATTCCCTCCAGTATCGGACCAGCCG
This sequence comes from Isurus oxyrinchus, assembly GCA_026770705.1. Classification (NCBI taxonomy): domain Eukaryota; kingdom Metazoa; phylum Chordata; class Chondrichthyes; order Lamniformes; family Lamnidae; genus Isurus; species Isurus oxyrinchus. The sequence goes on along the minus strand of JANJGN010000014.1, from coordinate 1,667,387 downwards.
GAGTTCACTCCAGTATCAGACCAGCAGGTGTTCACTCCAGTATCAGGCCAGCAGGAATTCACTCCAGTATCAGTCCAGCAGGAGTTCATTCCAGTATCACTCCAGCAGGATTTCATTCCAGTATCAGACCAGCAGGTTTTCACTCCATTATCAGTCCAGCAGGATTTCACTCCATTATCAGCCCAGCAGGAGTCCACTCCTTTATCAGGCCCGCAGGAGTTCACTCCAGTATCAGACCAGCAGGAGTTCACTCCAATGTAAGTCCAGCAGGTGTTTACTCCAGGAATAGTCCAGCTGGTGTTCACTCCAATATAAGTCCAGCAGGTGTTCACTCAAATATAAGTCCAGCAGGTGTTCACTCCAGTATCAAACCAGCAGGAGTTCACTCCAGTATCAGGCCAGCAGGAATTCACTCCAGTATCAGACCAGCAGGAGTTCACTCCAGTATCAGACCAGCAGGAGTTCACTCCAGTATCACGCCAGCAGGAATTCACTCCAGTATCAGTCCAGCAGGAGTTCGCTCCAGTATCACTCCAGCAGGAGTTCATTCCAGTATCAGACCAGCAGGTGTTCACTCCATTATCAGACCAGCAGAAGTTCACTCCAAAATTTGACCAGCAGGAGTTCACTCCATTATCAGTCCAGCAGGATTTCACTCCATTATCAGTCCAGCAGGAGTCCACTCCTTTATCAGGCCAGCTGGAATTCACTCCAGTATCAGACCAGCAGGAGTTCACTCCAGTATCAGACCAGCAGGAGTTCACTCCAGTATCAGGCCAGCAGGAATTTACTCCAGTATCAGGCCAGCAGGAGCTCACTCCAGTATCAGACGAGCAGGAGTTCACTCCAGTATCAGGCCAGCAGGAATTCACTCCAGTATCAGACCAGCAGGGGTTCACTCCATTTTCAGACCAGCAGGAGTTCACTCTGGTTTCAGACCAGCAGGAGATCCCTCCAGTATCAGTCCAGCAGGAGTTCACTCCAGTATCAGACCAGCAGGATTTCCCTCCAGTATTCGTCCATCCGAGTTCACTCTGGTATCAGTCGAGCAGGATTTCACTCCATTATCAGACCAGCAGGAGTTCACTCCAATATTAGACCAGCAGGAGTTCACTCCAATGTAAGTCCAGCAGGTGTTTACTCCAGGAATAGTCCAGCTGGTGTTCACTCCAATATAAGTCCAGCAGGTGTTCACTCAAATATAAGTAAGCAGGAGTTCACTCCAGTATCAAACCAGCAGGAGTTCACTCCAGTATCAGGCCAGCAGGAATTCACTCCAGTATCAGACCAGCAGGAGTTCACTCCAGTATCAGACCAGCAGGAGTTCACTCCAGTATCACGCCAGCAGGAATTCACTCCAGTATCAGTCCAGCAGGAGTTCGCTCCAGTATCACTCCAGCAGGAGTTCATTCCAGTATCAGACCACCAGGATTTCATGCCAGTATCAGGCCTGTAGGAATTCACTCCAGTATCAGACCAGCAGGTGTTCACTCCATTATCAGACCAGCAGGAGTTCACTCCAATATTAGACCAGCAGGAGTTCACTCCATTATCAGTCCAGCAGGATTTCACTCCATTATCAGTCCAACGTGAGTCCACTCCTTTTTCAGGCCAGCTGGAATTCACTCCAGTATCAGACCAGCAGGAGTTCACTCCAGTATCATACCAGCAGGAGTTCACTCCAGTATCAGGCCAGCAGGAATTCACTCCAGTATCAGACCAGCAGGGGTTCACTCCATTATCAGAACAGCTGGAGTTCACTCCGGTTTCAGACCAGCAGGAGATCCCTCCGGTATCAGTCCAGCAGGAGTTCACTCCAGTATCAGACCAGCAGGATTTCCCACCAGTATCAGCCCATCCGAGTTCACTCTAGTATCAGTCCAGCAGGATTTCACTCCAGTATCAGTCCAGAAGGAGTTCACTCCAGTATCAGACCAGAAGGAGTTCACTCCAGTTTCAGTCCAGCAGGAATTCACTCCAGTATACGGGCAGCAGGAGTTCACTCCATTTTCAGTTCAGCAGGAGTTCACTCCAGCATACGTCCAGCAGGAGTTCACTCCAGTATCAGTCCAGCAGGATTCACTCCAGTATCAGTCCAGCAGGAGCTCACTCCAGTATCAGACCAGCAGGAGTTCACTCCAGTATCAGACCAGCAGGAGTTCACTCCAATATAAGTCCAGCAGGAATTCACTCCAGTATCAGTCCAGCAGGAATTCACTCCAATATCAGGCCAGCAGGAGTTCTCTGTTTTATCAGGCCAGCAGGAATTCACTCCAGTATCAGACCAGCAGGAGTTCACTCCAGTATCAGACCAGAAGGAGTTCACTCCAGTATCAGACCAGAAGGAGTTCACTCCAGTTTCAGTCCAGCAGGAATTCACTCCAGTATACGGGCAGCAGGACTACACTCCAGTATCAGTCCAGCAGGAATTCACTCCAGTATCAGTCCAGCAGGAGTTCACTCCAGTATCACTCCAGCAGGAGTTCATTCCAGTATCAGACCAGCAGGTGTTCACTCCATTATCAGACCAGCAGAAGTTCACTCCAGTATTAGACCAGCAGGAGTTCACTCCATTATCAGTCCAGCAGGATTTCACTCCATTATCAGCCCAGCAGGAGTCCACTCAGTTATCAGGCCAGCAGGAATTCACTCCAGTATCAGGCCAGCAGGAGTTCACTCCAGTATCAGACCAGCAGGAGTTCACTCCAATGTAAGTCCAGCATGTGTTTACTCCAGGAATAGTCCAGCTGGTGTTCACTCCAATATAAGTCCAGCAGGTGTTCACTCGAATATAAGTCCAGCAGGAGTTCACTCCAGTATCAGACCAGCAGGAGTTCACTCCAGTATCAGGCCAGCAGGAATTCACTCCAGTATCAGACCAGCAGGAGTTCACTCCAGTATCAGACCAGCAGGAGTTCACTCCAGTATCAGGCCAGCAGGAATTCACTCCAGTATCAGGCCTGTAGGAATTCACTCCAGTATCAGACCAGCAGGTGGTCACTCCATTATCAGACCAGCAGGCGTTCACTCCAATATTAGACCAGCAGGAGTTCACTCCATTATCAGTCCAGCAGGATTTCACTCCATTATCATTACAGCAGGAGTCCACTCCTTTATCAGGCCAGCTGGAATTCACTCCAGTATCAGACCAGCAGGAGTTCACTCCAGTATCATACCAGCAGGAGTTCACTCCAGTATCAGGCCAGCAGGAATTTACTCCAGTATCAGGCCAGCAGGATTTCACTCCAGTATCAGACGAGCAGGAGTTCACTCCAGTATCAGGCAGGAAGGAATTCACTCCAGTATCAGACCAGCAGGGGTTCACTCCATTATCAGAACAGCAGGAATTCACTCCGATTTCAGACCAGCAGGAGATCCCTCCAGTATCAGTCCAGCAGGAGTTGACTCCAGTATCAGACCAGCAGGATTTCCCTCCAGTATCAGTCCATCCGAGTTCACTCTAGTATCAGTCCAGCAGGATTTCACTCCAGTATCAGGCCAGAAGGAGTTCACTCCAGTATCAGACCAGAAGGAGTTCACTCCATTTTCAGTCCAGCAGGAATTCACTCCAGTATACGGGCAGCAGGAGTTCAGTCCATTTTCAGTTCAGCAGGAGTTCACGCCAGCATACGTCCAGCAGGAGTTCACTCCAGTATCAGTCCAGCAGGATTCACTCCAGTATCAGTCCAGCAGGAGCTCACTCCAGTATCAGACCAGCAGGAGTTCACTCCAGTATCAGACCAGCAGGAGTTTACTCCAATATAAGTCCAGCAGGAATTCATTCCAGTATCAGTCCAGCAGGAATTCACTCCAATATCAGGCCAGCAGGAGTTCACTCTTTTATCAGGCCAGCAGGAATTCACTCCAGTATCAGACCAGCAGCAGTTCACTCCAGTATCAGACCAGCAAGAAGTCCCTCCAGTATCGGACCAGTAGGAGTTCACTCCAGTATCAGACCAGCAGGAGTTCACTCCAGTATCAGGCCAGCAGGAATTTACTCCAGTATCAGTCCAGCAGGAGTTCACTCCAGTAACACTCCAGCAGGAGTTCATTCCAGTGTCAGACCAGCAGGTGTTCACTCCATTATCAGACCAGCAGGAGTTCACTCCAGTATTAGACCAGCAGGAGTTCACTCGATTATCAGTCCAGCAGGATTTCACTCCATTATCAGCCCAGCAGGAGTCCACTCCTTTATCAGGCCAGCAGGAATTCACTCCAGCATCAGGCCAGCAGGAGTTCACTCCAGTATCAGACCAGCAGGAGTTCACTCCAATGTAAGTCCAGCAGGTGTTTACTCCAGGAATAGTCCAGCTGGTGTTCACTCCAATATAAGTCCAGCAGGTGTTCACTCGAATATAAGCCCAGCAGGAGTTCACTCCAGTATCAGACCAGCAGGAGCTCACTCCAGTATCAGGCCAGCAGGAATTCACTCCAGTATCAGACCAGCAGGAGTTCACTCCAGTATCAGACCAGCAGGAGTTCACTCCTGTATCACGCCAGCAGGAATTCACTCCAGTATCAGTCCAGCAGGAGTTCACTCCAGTATCACTCCAGCAGGAGTTCATTCCAATATCAGACCAGCAGGATTTCACTCCAGTATCAGGCCTGTAGGAATTCACTCCAGTATCAGACCAGCAGGTGTTCACTCCATTATCAGACCAGCAGGAGTTCACTCCAAAATTTGACCAGCAGGAGTTCACTCCATTATCAGTCCAGCAGGATTTCACTCCATTATCAGTCCAGCAGGAGTCCACTCCTTTATCAGGCCAGCTGGAATTCACTCCAGTATCAGACCAGCAGTAGTTCACTCCAGTATCAGACCAGCAGGAGTTCACTCCAGTATCAGGCCAGCAGGAATTTACTCCAGTATCAGGCCAGCAGGAGCTCACTCCAGTATCAGACGAGCAGGAGTTCACTCCAGTATCAGGCCAGCAGGAATTCACTCCAGTATCAGACCAGCAGGGGTTCACTCCATTTTCAGACCAGCAGGAGTTCACTCTGGTTTCAACCAGCAGGAGATCCCTCCAGTATCAGTCCAGCAGGAGTTCACTCCAGTATCAGACAAGCAGGATTTCCCTACAGTATCAGTCCATCCGAGTTCACTCTGGTATCAGTCGAGCAGGATTTCACTCCAGAATCAGGCCAGAAGGAGTTCACTCCAGTATCAGACCAGCAGGAGTTCACTCCAGTTTCAGTCCAGCAGGAAATCACTCCAGTATACGGGCAGCAGGAGTTCACTCCATTTTCAGTTCAGCAGGAGTTCACTCCAGCATACGTCCAGCAGGAGTTCACTCCAGTATCAGTCCAGCAGGATTCACTCCAGTATCAGTTCAGCAGGAGTTCACTCCAGTATCAGACCAGAAGGAGTTCACTCCAGTATCAGACCAGTAGGAGTTCACTCCAATATAAGTCCAGCAGGAAATCACTCCAGTATCAGTCCAGCAGGAATTCACTCCAATATCAGGCCAGCTGGAGTTCACTCCAATATAAGTCCAGCAGGTGTTCACTCGAATATTAGTCCAGCAGGAGTTCACTCCAGTATCAGACCATCAGGAGTTCACTCCAGTATCAGGCCAGCAGGAATTCACTCCAGTATCAGACCAGCAGGAGTTCACTCCAGTATCAGGCCAGCAGGAATTCACTCCAGTATCAGTCCAGCAGGAGTTCACTCCAGTATCACTCCAGCAGGATTTCATTCCAGTATCAGACCAGCAGGTGTTCACTCCATTATCAGACCAGCAGGAGTTCACTCCAGTATTAGACCAGCAGGAGATCACTCCATTATCAGTCCAGCAGGATTTCACTCCATTATCAGCCCAGCAGGAGTCCACTCCTTTATCAGGCCAGCAGGAGTTCACTCCAGTATCAGACCAGCAGGAGTTCACTCCAATGTAAGTCCAGCAGGTGTTTACTCCAGGAATAGTCCAGCTGGTGTTCACTCCAATATAAGTCCAGGAGGTGTTCACTCAAATATAAGTCCAGCAGGAGTTCACTCCAGTATCAAACCAGCAGTTCACTCCAGTATCAGGCCAGCAGGAATTCACTCCAGTATCAGACCAGCAGGAGTTCACTCCAGTATCAGACCAGCAGGAGTTCACTCCAGTATCACGCCAGCAGGAAATCACTCCAGTATCAGTCCAGCAGGAGTTCACTCCAGTATCAGACCAGCAGGATTTCCCACCAGTATCAGCCCATCCGAGTTCACTCTAGTATCAGTCCAGCAGGATTTCACTCCAGTATCAGTCCAGAAGGAGTTCACTCCAGTATCAGACCAGAAGGAGTTCACTCCAGTTTCAGTCCAGCAGGAATTCACTCCAGTATTAGACCAGCAGGAGTTCACTCCATTATCAGTCCAGCAGGATTTCACTCCTTATCATTCCAGCAGGAGTCCACTCCTTTATCAGGCCAGCAGGAATTCACTCCTGTATCAGACCAGCAGGAGTTCACTCCAGTATCAGACCAGCAGGTGTTCACTCAATTATCAGACCAGCAGGAGTTCACTCCAGTATTAGACCAGCAGGAGATCACTCCATTATCAGTCCAGCAGGATTTCACTCCATTATCAGGCCAGCAGGAGTTCACTCCAGTATCAGACCAGCAGGAGTTCACTCCAATGTAAGTCCAGCAGGTGTTTACTCCAGGAATAGTCCAGCTGGTGTTCACTCCAATATAAGTCCAGCAGGTGTTCACTCAAATATAAGTCCAGCAGGAGTTCACTCCAGTATCAAACCAGCAGGATTTCACTCCAGTATCAGGCCAGCAGGAATTCACTCCAGTATCAGACCAGCAGGCGTTCACTCCAGTATCAGACCAGCAGGAGTTCACTCCAGTATCACGCCAGCAGGAATTCACTCCAGTATCAGTCCAGCAGGAGTTCGCTCCAGTATCACTCCAGCAGGAGTTCATTCCAGTGTCAGAACACCAGGATTTCATGCCAGTATAAGGCCTGTAGGGATTCACTCCAGTATCAGACCAGCAGGTGTTCACTCCATTATCGGACCAGCAGGAGTTCACTCCAATATTAGACCAGCAGGAGTTCACTCCATTATCAGTCCAGCAGGATTTCACACCATTATCAGTCCAGCGTGAGTCCACTCCTTTTTCAGGCCATCTGGAATTCAGTCCAGTATCAGACCAGCAGGAGTTCACTCCAGTATCATACCAGCAGGAGTTCACTCCAGTATCAGGCCAGCAGGAATTTACTCCAGTATCAGGCCCGCAGGATTTCACTCCAGTATCAGACGAGCAGGAGTTCACTCCAGTATCAGGCCAGCAGGAATTCACTCCAGTATCAGACCAGCAGGGGTTCACTCCATTATCAGAACAGCAGGATTTCACTCCGGTTTCAGACCAGCAGGAGATCCCTTCGGTATCAGTCCAGCAGGAGTTCACTCCAGTATCAGACCAGCAGGATTTCCCTCCAGTATCAGTCCATCCGAGTTCACTCTAGTATCAGTCCAGCAGGATTTCACTCCAGTATCAGTCCAGAAGGAGTTCACTCCAGTATCAGACCAGAAGGAGTTCACTCCAGTATCAGGCCAGCAGGAATTCACTCCAGGATCAGTCCAGCAGGAGTTCACTCCAGTATCAGTCCAGCAGGAGTTCACACCAGTATCAGGCCAGCAGGAATTCACTCCAGGATCAGTCCAGCAGGAGTTCAGTACAGTATCAGTCCAGCAGGAGTTCACTCCAGTATCAGACCAGCAGGAGTTCACTCCTGTATCAGACCAGCAGGAGTTCACTCCAGTATCAGACCCGCAGTAGTTCACTCCAGTATCAGACCAGCAGGAGTTCTCTCGAATATAAGTCCAGCAGGTGTTCACTCCTGGAATAGTCCAGCAGGAGTTCAATCCAATATAAGTCCAGGAGGAGTTCACTCCAATAAAAGTTCCGCAGGAGTTCAGTCCAGTTTCAGTCCAGCAGGAGTTCACTCCAGTATCAGTCCAGCAGGAGTTCACTCCAGTATCAGACCAGCAGGAGTTCACTCCAGTATCAGTCCAGCAGGAGTTCAGTCCAGTGTCAGTCCAGCAGGAATTCACTCCAGTATCAGACCAGCAGGAGTTCACTCCACTATCAGACCAGCAGGAATTCACTCCAGTATCAGCCAGCAGGAGTTCACTCTAGTATCAGGCCAGCAGGAGTTCACTGCATTATCAGACCAGCAGGAGTTCACACCAGTATCAGTCCAGCAGGAGTTTACTCCAGTATCAGGCCAGCAGGAGTTCACTCCAGTATCAGCCCAGCAGGAGTTCACTCCATTATCAGACCAGCAGGAGTTCACTCCAATATAAGTCCAGCAGGAGTTCAGTCCAGTAACAGTCCATCAGGAATTCACTCCAGTATCAGACCAGCAGGAGTTCACTCCAGTATCAGACCAGCAGGAATACACTCCAGTATCAGACCAGCAGGATTTCACTCCAGTATCAGTCCAGCAGGAGTTCACTCCAGTATCAGGCCAGCAGGAAATCACTCCAGTATCAGACCAGCAGGAGTTGACTCCAATGTAAGTCCAGCAGGTGTTTACTCCAGGAATAGTCCAGCTGGAGTTCACTCCAATATTGGTCCAGCAGGTGTTCACTCGAATATAAGTCCAGCAGGAGTTCACTCCAGTATCAGACCAGCAGGAGTTCACTCCAGTATCAGGCCAGCAGGAATGCACTCCAGTATCAGACCAGCAGGAGTTCACTCCAGTATCAGACCAGCAGGAGTTCATTCCAGTATCAGGCCAGCAGGAATTCACTCCAGTATCAGACCAGCAGGAGTTCACTCCAGTATCACTCCAGCAGGAGTTCATTCCAGTATGAGACCAGCAGGATTTCACTCCAGTATCAGGCCAGTAGGAATTCACTCCAGTATCAGACCAGCAGGTGTTCAATCTAATATCAGACCAGCCGGATTTCACTCCAGTATTTGACCAGCAGGATTTCACTCCATTATCAGTCCAGCAGGAGTCCACTCCTTTATCAGGCCAGCAAGAATTCACTCCAGTATCAGACCAGCAGGAGTTCACTCCAGTATCAGAACAGCAGGAGTTCACTCCAAGATAAGGCCAGCAGGAATTTACTCCAGTATCAGGCCAGCAGGAGTTCACTCCAGTATCAGGCCAGGAGGAGTTCACTCCAGTATCAGGCCAGCAGGAATTCACTCCAGTATCAGACCAGCAGGTGTTCACTCCATTACCAGACCAGCAGGAGTTCACTATAGTATAAGACCAGCAGGAGATCCCTCCAGTATCTGTCCAGCAGGAGTTCACTCCAGTATCAGACCAGCAGGAATTCACTCCAGTATCAGACCAGCAGGAGTTCACTCCAGTATCAGGCCAGCAGGAATTCACTCCAGTATCAGACCAGCAGGAATTCACTTCAGTATCAGACCAGCAGGAGTTCACTCCAGTATCAGTCGATCCGAGTTCACTCTAGTATCAGTCCAGCAGGATTTCACTCCAGTATCAGACCAGCAGGAGTTCACTCCAGTATCAGACCAGCAGGAGTTCACACCAGTTTCAGTCCAGCAGTAATTCTGTCCAGTATACGGGCAGCAGGATTTCACTCCAGTTTCAGTTCAGCAGGAGTTCACTCCAGTCTACGTCCAGCAGGAGTTCACTCAAGTATCAGTCCAGCAGGATTCACTGCAGTATCAGTCCAGCAGGAGATCACTCCAGTATCAGTCCATCCGAGTTCACTCCAGTATCAGTCCAGCAGGAGTTCACTCCAGTATCAGACCAGCAGGAGTTCACTCCAGTATCAGACCTGCAGGATTTCACTCCAGTATCAGACCAGCAGGAGTTCACTCCAATATAGGTCCAGCAGGAATTCACTCCAGTATCAGTCCAGCAGGAATTCACTCCACTATCAGTCCAGCTGGAGTTCACTCCAGTATCAGACAAGCAGGAGTACACTCCAGTATCAGACCAGCAGGATTTCACTCCTGTATCAGACGAGCAGGATTTCACTACAGTATCAGGCCAGCAGGAGTTCACTCCAGTAACATTCCAGCAGGAGTTTAATCCTGTATCAGTCCAGCAGGAGTTCACTCAAGTATCAGCCCAGTAGGAGTTCACCCCATTATCAGACCAGCAGGAGTTCACTCCAGTATAGGTCCAGCAGGAGTTCACTCCAGTATCAGACCCGCAGGAGTTCACTCCAGTATCAGACCAGCAGGAGTTCACTCGAATAGAGTCCAGCAGGTGTTCACTCCAGGAATAGTCCAGCAGGAGTTCACTCCAATATAACTCCAGGAGGTGTTCACTCCAATATAAGTCCCGCAGGAGTTCACTCCAGTATCAGTCCAGCAGGAGTTCACTCCAGTATCAGTCCAGCAGGAGTTCACCCCAGTATCAGACCAGCAGGAGTTCACTCCAGTATCAGAGCAGCAGGAGTTCACTCCAGTATCAGTCCAGCAGGAGTTCAGTCCAGGATCAGTCCAGCAGGAGTTCTGTCCAATATCAGGCCAGCAGGAGTTCACTGCAGAATCAGACCTGCCGGTGTTCACTCCAGTATCAGGCCAGCAGGAGTTCACTCCAGTATCAGCCCAGCAGGAGTTCACTCAATTATCAGACCAGCAGGCGTTCACTCCTATATAAGTCCAGCAGGAGTTCACTCCAGTATCAGACCAGCAGGAGATCCCACCAGTATCAGTCCAGCTGGAGTTCTCTCCAGTATCAGACCAGCAGGAATTCACTCCAGTATCAGACCAGCAGGAGTTCACTCCAGTATCAGGCCAGCAGGAATTCACTCAAGTATCAGGCCAGCAGGCGTTCACTCCAGTATCAGACCAGCAGGAGTTCACTCCAGTTTCAGTCCAGCAGGAATTCACTCCAGTATACGGGCAGCAGGAGTTCACTCCAGTTTCAGTTCGGCTGGAGTTCACTCCAGTATACGTCCAGCAAGAGTTCAATCCAGTATGCGGCAACAGGAGTTCACTCCAGTTTCAGTTCAGCAGGAGTTCACTCCAGTATACCTCCAGCAGGAGTTCACTCCAGTATCAGTCCATCCGAGTTCACTCCAGTATCTGGCCAGCAGGAGTTCACTCCAGTATCAGACCAGCAGGAGTTCACTCCAGTATCAGACCAGCAGGAGTTCACTCCAGTTTCAGACCAGCAGGAGTTCAATCCAATATAAGTCCAGCAGGAATTCACTCCAGTATCTGTCCAGCAGGAATTCACTCCAATATCAGTCCAGCAGGAGTTCACTCTTTTATCAGGCCAGCAGGAATTCACTGCAGTATCAGACCAGCAGGAGTTCACTCCAGTATCTGACCAGCAGGAGTACACTCCAGTATCAGGCCAGCAGGAATTCAGTCCAGGATCAGTCCAGCAGGAGTTCAGTACAGTATCAGTGCAGCAGGAGTTCACTCCAGTATCAGTCCAGCAGGAGTTCACTCCAGTTTCAGACCAGCAGGAGTTCACTCCTGTATCAGACCAGCAGGAGTTCACTTCAGTATCAGACCAGCAGGAGTTCACTCCAGTATCATTCCAGCAGGAGTTCACTGCAGTATCAGGCCAGAAGGAGTTCACTCAAGTAACAGCCCAGCAGGAGTTCACCCCAGTATCAGACCAGCAGGGGTTCAATCCAGTAAAAGTCCAGCAGGAGTTCACTCCAGTATCAGACCAGCAGGAGTTCAATCGAATATTAGTCCAGCAGGTGTTCACTCCAGGAATAGTCCAGCAGGAGTTCACTCCAATATAAGTCCAGGAGGAGTTCACTCCAATATAAGTCCCGCAGGAGTTCACTACAGTATCAGTCCAGCAGGAGTTCACTCCAGTATCAGTCCAGCAGGAGTTCACTCCAGTATCAGACCAGCAGGAGTTCACACCAGTATCAGACCAGCAGGAGTTCACACCAGTATCAGACCAGCAGGAGTTCAATCCAGTATCAGTCCAGCTGGAGTTCAGTCCAGTATCAGACCAGCTGGAATTCACTCCAGTATCAGACCAACAGGAGTTCACTCCAGTATCAGAGCAGCAGGAGTTCACTGCAGTATCAGACGAGCAGGAGTTCACTCCAGTATCAGTCCAGGAGGAGTTCACTCCAGTATCAGTCCAGCAGGAGTTCACTCCAGTATCAGACCAGAAGGAGTTCACTCCAATGTATGTCCAGCAGGTGTTTACTCCAGGAATAGTCCAGCTGGAGTTCACTCCAATATAAGTCCAGCAGATGTTCACTCGAATATAAGTCCAGCAGGAGTTCACTCCAGTATCAGGCCAGCAGGAATTCACTCCAGTATCAGTCCAGCAGGAGTTCACTCCAGTATCAGACCAGCAGGAGTTCACTCCAGTATCAGGCCAGCAGGAATTTACTCCAGTATCAGGCCAGCAGGAGTTCACTCCAGTATCGGACCTGCAGGAATTCACTCCAGTTTCAGTTCAGCGGGAGTTCACTCCAGTATACCTCCAGCAGGAGTTCACACCAGTATCAGGCCAGGAGGAATTCACTCCAGTATCAGACCAGCAGGAGTTCACTCCAGTATCAGTCCAGCAGGAGTTCATTCCAGTATCAGACCAGCAGGATTTCACTCCAGTATCAGGCCAGTAGGAATTCACTCCAGTATCAGACCAGCAGGTGTTCACTCCATTATCAGACCAGCAGGATTTCACTCCAGTATTAGACCAGCAGGAGTTCACTCCATTATCAGTCCAGCAGGATTTCAGTCCATTATCAGTCCAGCAGGAGTCCACTCCTTTACCTGGCCAGCAGGAATTCACTCCAGTATCAGACCTGCAGGAGTTCACTCCAGTTTCAGTTCAGCAGGATTTCACTCCAGTATACCTCCAGCAGGAGTTCACTCCAGTATCAGTCCAGCAGGATTCACTCCAGTATCAGTCCAGCAGGAGTTCACTCCCTTATCAGTCCATCCGAGTTCACTCCAGTATCTGGCCAGCAGGAGTTCACTCCAGTATCAGACCAGCAGGATTTCACTCCAGTATCAGACCAGCAGGAGGTCACTCCAGTATTAGACCAGCAGGAGTTCACTCCATTATCAGTCCAGCAGGAGTCCACTCCTTTATCAAGCCAGCAGGAATTCACTCCAGTATCAGACCAGCAGGAGTTCTCTTCAGTATCAGACCAGCAGGAGTTCACTCCAGTATCAGGCCAGCAGGAATTTACTCCAGTATCAGGCCAGCAGGATTTCACTCCAGTATCAGACCAGCAGGAGTTCACTCCAGTATCAGACCAGCAGGAGTTCAATCCAGGATCAGTCCAGCTGGAGTTCAGTCCAGTATCAGACCAGCAGGAATTCACTCCAGTATCAGACCTGCAGGATTTCACTCCTGTATCAGACCAGCAGGAGTTCACTCCAGTATCATTCCAGCAGGAGTTTAATCCAGTATCAGTCCAGCAGGAGTTCACTCAAGTATCAGCCCAGTAGGAGTTCACCACATTATCAGACCAGCAGGAGTTCACTCCAGTATAAGTCCAGCAGGAGTTCACTCCAGTATCAGACCCGCAGGAGTTCACTCCAGTATCAGACCAGCAGGAGTTCACTCGAATATAAGTCCAGCAGGTGTTCACTCCAGGAATAGTCCAGCAGGAGTTCACTCCAATATAACTCCATGAGGTGTTCACTCCAATATAAGTCCCGCAGGAGTTCACTCCAGTATCAGTCCAGAAGGAGTTCACTCCAGTATCAGTCCAGCAGGAGTTCACTCCAGTATCAGACCAACAGGAGTTCACTCCAGTATCAGAGCAGCAGGAGTTCACTCCAGTATCAGTCCAGCAGGCGTTCACTCCTATATAAGTCCAGCAGGAGTTCACTCCAGTATCAGACCAGCAGGAGATCCCTCCAGTATCATTCCAGCAGGAGTTCTCTCCAGTATCAGACCAGCAGGAATTCACTCCAGTATCAGACCAGCAGGAGTTCACTCCAGTATCAGGCCAGCAGGAATTCACTCCAGTATCAGACCAGCAGGAGTTCACTATAGTTTCAGTCCAGCAGGATTTCACTCCAGTATCAGGCCAGCAGGAGTTCACACCAGTATCAGACGAGCAGGAGTTCACTCCAATATCAGTCCAGCAGGAGTTCACTCCAGTATCAGTCCAGCAGGAGTTCACTCCAGTATCAGACCAGAAGGAGTTCACTGCAATGTATGTCCAGCAGGTGTTTACTCAGGAATAGTCCAGCTGGGGTTCACTCCAATTTAAGTCCAGCAGGAGTTCACTCCAGTATCAGAACAGCAGGAGCTCACTCCAGTATCAGACCAGCAGGAATTCACTCCAGTATCAGACCAGCAGGAGTTCACTCCGGTATCAGACCAGCAGGAGTTCACTCCAGTATCAGGCCAGCAGGAATTCACTCCAGTATCAGTCCAGCAGGAGTTCACTACAGTATCAGACCAGCAGGAATTCACTCCAGTATCAGGCCAGCAGGAATTTACTCCAGTATCAGGCCAACAGGAGTTCACTCCAGTATCAGACCTGCAGGAGTTCACTCCAGTTTCAGTTCAGCAGGGGTTCACTCCAGTATACCTCCAGCAGGAGTTCACTCCAGTATCAGGCCACCAGGAATTCACTCCAGTATCAGACCAGCAGGATTTCACTCCAGTATCACTCCAGCAGGAGTTCATTCCAGTATCAGACCAGCAGGATTTCACTCCAGTATCAGTCCAGTAGGAATTCACTCCAGTATCAGACCAGCAGGTGTTCACTCCATTATCAGACCAGCAGGATTTCACTCCAGTATTAGACCAGCAGGAGTTCACTCCATTATCAGTCCAGCAGGATTTCACTCCATTATCAGTCCAGCAGGAGTCCACTCCTTTATCTGGCCAGCAGGAATACACTGCAGTATAAGGCCAGGAGGAATTCACTCCAGTATCAGACCAGCAGGTGTTCACTCCATTACCAGACCAGCAGGAGTTCACTATAGTAATAGACCAGCAGGAGATCCCTCCAGTATCAGTCCAGCAGGAGCTCACTCCAGTATCAGACCAGCAGGAATTCACTCCAGTATCAGACCAGCAGGAGTTCACTCCAATATCAGGCCAGCAGGAATTCACTCCAGTATCAGACCAGCAGGAATTCACTCCAGTATCATACCAGCAGGAGTTTACTCCAGTCACAGTCCAGCAGGAGTTCACTCCAGTATCAGTCGTTCCGAGTTCACTCTAGTATCAGTCCAGCAGGATTTCACTCCAGTATCAGGCCAGCAGGAGTTCACTCCAGTATCAGACCAGCAGGAGTTCAATCCAGTTTCAGTCCAGCAGGAATTCTCTCCAGTATACGGGCAGCAGGAGTTCACTCCAGTTTCAGTTCAGCAGGAGTTCACTCCAGTATACGTCCAGCAGGACTTCACTCAAGTATCAGTCCAGCAGGATTCACTGCAGTATCAGTCCAGCAGGAGATCACTCCAGTATCAGTCCATCCGAGTTCACTCCAGTATCAGTCCAGCAGGAGTTCACTCCAGTATCAGACCAGCAGGAGTTCACTCCAGTATCAGACCTGCAGGAGTTCACTCCAGTATCAGACCAGCAGGAGTTCACTCCAATATAGGTCCAGCAGGAATTCACTCCAGTATCAGTCCAGCAGGAATTCACTCCACTATCAGTCCAGCAGGAGTTCACTCCAGTATCAGACAAGCAGGAGTACACTCCAGTATCAGACCAGCAGGATTTCACTCCTGTATCAGACCAGCAGGAGTACACTCCAGTATCATTCCAGAAGGAGTTTAATCCAGTATCAGTCCAGCAGGAGTTCACTCAAGTATCAGCCCAGTTGGAGTTCACCCCATTATCAGACCAGCAGGAGTTCACTCCAGTATAAGTCCAGCAGGAGTTCACTCCAGTATCAGACCCGCAGGAGTTCACTCCAGTATCAGACCTGCAGGAGTTCACTCGAATATAAGTCCAGCAGGTGTTCACTCCAGGAATAGTCCAGCAGGAGTTCACTCCAATATAACTCCAGAGGGTGTTCACTCCAATATAAGTCCCGCAGGTGTTCACTCCAGTATCAGTCCAGCAGGAGTTCACTCCAGTATCAGACCAGCAGGAGTTCACTCCAGTATCAGAGCAGCAGGAGTTCACTCAAGTATCAGTCCAGCAGGAGTTAAATCCAGTATCAGTACAGCAGGAGTTCTGTCCAATATCAGGCCAGCAGGAGTTCACTGCAGTATCAGACCAGCAGGAGTTCACGCCAGTATCAGGCCAGCAGGAGTTCACTCCAGTATCAGGCCAGCAGGAGTTAACTCCAGTATCAGCCCAGCAGGAGTTCACTCCATTTTCAGACCAGTAGGCGTTCACTCCTATATAAGTCCAGCAGGAGTTCACTCCAGTATCAGACCAGCAGGAGATCCCTCCAGTATCAGTCCAGCAGGAGTTCTCTCCAGTATCAGCCCAGCAGGAATTCACTCCAGTATCAGACCAGCAGGAGTTCACTCCAGTATCAGGCCAGCAGGAGTTCACTCCAGTATCATTCCAGCAGGAGTTTAATCCAGTATCAGTCCAGCAGGAGTTCACTCAAGTATCAGCCCAGTTGGAGTTCACCCCATTATCAGACCAGCAGGAGTTCACTCCAGTATAAGTCCAGCAGGAGTTCACACCAGTATCAGACCCGCAGGAGTTCACTCCAGTATCAGACCTGCAGGAGTTCACTCGATTATAAGTCCAGCAGGTGTTCACTCCAGGAATAGTCCAGCAGGAGTTCACTCCAATATAACTCCAGGAGGTGTTCACTCCAATATAAGTCCCGCAGGTGTTCACTCCAGTATCAGTCCAGCAGGAGTTCACTCCAGTATCAGACCAGCAGGAGTTCACTCCAGTATCAGAGCAGCAGGAGTTCACTCCAGTATCAGTCCAGCAGGAGTTCAATCCAGTATCAGTCCAGCAGGAGTTCTGTCCAATATCAGGCCAGCAGGAGTTCACTGCAGTATCAGACCAGCAGGAGTTCACGCCAGTATCAGGCCAGCAGGAGTTCACTCCAGTATCAGGCCAGCAAGAGTTCACTCCAGTATCAGCCCAGCAGGAGTTCACTCCATTATCAGACCAGCAGGCGTTCACTCCTATATAAGTCCAGCAGGAGTTCACTCCAATATCAGACCAGCAGGAGATCCCTCCAGTATCAGTCCAGCAGGAGTTCTCTCCAGTGTCAGACCAGCAGGAATTCACTCCAGTATCAGACCAGCAGGAGTTCACTCCAGTATCAGGCCAGCAGGAATTCACTCCAGTATCAGACCAGCAGGAGTTCACTCCAGTTTCAGTCCACGATGATTTCACTCAAGTATGAGGCCAGCATGAGTTCACACCAGTATCAGACCAGCAGGAGTTCACTCCAGTTTCATTCCAGCAGGAATTAACTCCAGTATACGGGCAGCAGGAGTTCACTCCAGTTTCTGTTCAGCTGGAATTCACTCCAGTATACGTCCAGCAGGAGTTCACTCCAGTATGCGGGCAGCAGGAGTTCACTCCAGTTTCAGTTCAGCAGGAGTTCACTCCAGTATACCTCCAGCAGGAGTTCACTCCAGTATCAGTCCAGCAGGATTCACTCCAGTATCAGTCCAGCAGGAGTTCACTCCAGTATCAGTCCATCCGAGTTCACTCCAGTATCTGGCCAGCAGATGTTCACTCCAGTATCAGACCAGCAGGATTTCACTCCAGTATCAGACCAGCAGGAGTTCACTCCTGTTTCAGACCAGCAGGAGTTCACTCCAATATATGTCCAGCAGGAATTCACTCCAGTATCAGTCCAGCAGGAATTCACTCCAATATCAGGCCAGCATGAGGTCACTCTTTTATCAGGCCAGCAGGAATTTACTGCAGTATCAGACCAGCAGGAGTTCACTCCAGTATCAGACCAGCAGGAGTACACTCCAGTATCAGGCCAGCAGGAATTCACTCCAGGATCAGTCCAGCAGGAGTTCATTCAAGTATCAGTCCAGCAGGAGTTCACTCCAGTATCAGTCCAGCAGGAGTTCACTCCAGTATCAGACCAGCAGGAGTTCACTCCTGTATCAGACCAGCAGGATTTCACTTCAGTATCAGACCAGCAGGAGGTCAATCCAGGATCAGTCCAGCTGGAGTTCAGTCCAGTATCAGACCAGCAGGAATTCACTGCAGTATCAGACCTGCAGCATTTCACTCCTGTATCAGACCAGCAGGAGTTCACAACAGTATCAGGCCAGCAGGAGTTCACTCCAGTATCATTCCAGCAGGAGTTTAATCCAGTATCAGTCCAGCAGGAGTTCACTGAAGTATCAGCCCAGTAGGAGTTCACCCCATTATCAGACCAGCAGGAGTTCACTCCAGTATAAGTCCAGCAGGAGTTCACTCCAGTATCAGACCCGCAGGAGTTCACTCCAGTATCAGACCAGCAGGAGTTCACTCGAATATAAGTCCAGCAGGTGTTCACTCCAGGAATAGTCCAGCAGGAGTTCACTCCAATATAACTCCAGGAGGTGTTCACTCCAATATAAGTCCCGCAGGAGTTCACTCCAGTATCAGTCCAGCAGGAGTAAAGTCCAGTATCAGTCCAGCAGGAGTTCTGTCCATAACAGGCCAGCAGGAGCTCACTGCAGTATCAGACCAGCAGGAGTTCACTCCAGTATCAGGCCAGCAGGAGTTCACTCCAGTATCAGGCCAGCAGGAGTTCACTCCAGTATCAGCCCAGCTGGACTTCACTCCATTATCAGACCAGCAGGCGTTCACTCCTATATAAGTCCAGCAGGAGTTCACTCCAGTATCAGACGAGCAGGAGATCCCTCCAGTATCAGTCCAGCAGGAGTTCTCTCCAGTATCAGACCAGCAGGAATTCACTCCAGTAACAGACCAGCAGGAGTTCACTCCAGTATCAGGCCAGCAGGAATTCACTCCAGTATCAGACGAGCAGGAGTTCACTATAGTTTCAGTCCAGCAGGATTTCACTCCAGTATAAGGCCAGCAGTAGTTCACACCAGTATCAGACGAGCAGGAGTTCACTCCAGTATCAGTCCAGCAGGAGTTCACTCCAGTATCAGTCCAGCAGGAGTTCACTCCAGTATCAGACCAGAAGGAGTTCACTCCAATGTATGTCCAGCAGGTGTTTACTCCAGGAATAGTCCAGCTGGAGTTCACTCCAATATAAGTCCAGCAGGTATTCACTCGAATATAAGTCCAGCAGGAGCTCACTCCAGTATCAGAACAGCAGGAGTTCACTCCAGTATCAGACCAGCAGGAATTCACTCCAGTATCAGACCAGCAGGAGTTCACTCCGGTATCAGACCAGCAGGAGTTCACTCCAGTATCAGGCCAGCAGGAATTCACTCCAGTATCAGTCCAGCAGGAGTTCACTCCAGTATCAGACCAGCAGGAATTCACTCCAGTCTCAGGCCAGCAGGAATTTACTCCAGTATCAGACCTGCAGGAGTTCACTCCAGTTTCAGTTCAGCAGGAGTTCACTCCAGTATACCTCCAGCAGGAGTTCACTCCAGTATCAGGCCAGCAGGAATTCACTCCAGTATCAGTCCAGCAGGAGTTCACTCCAGTATCCGACCAGCAGGAATTCACTCCAGTCTCAGGCCAGCAGGAATTTACTCCAGTATCAGACCTGCAGGAGTTCACTCCAGTTTCAGTTCAGCAGGAGTTCACTCCAGTATACCTCCAGCAGGAGTTCACTCCAGTATCAGGCCAGCAGGAATTCACTCCAGTATCAGACCAGCAGGAGTTCACTCCAGTATCACTCCAGCAAGAGTTCATTCCAGTATCAGACCAGCAGGATTTCACTCCAGTATCAGGCCAGTAGGAATTCACTCCAGTATCAGACCAGCAGGTGTTCACTCCATTATCAGACCAGCAGGATTTCACTCCAGTATTAGACCAGCAGGAGTTCACTCCATTAACAGTCCAGCAGGATTTCACTCCATTATCAGTCCAGCAGGAGTCCACTCCTTTATCTGGCCAGCAGGAATTCACTCCAGTTTCAGACCAGCAGGAGTTCACTCCAGTATCAGGCCAGCAGGAGTTCACTCCAGTATAAGGCCAGGAGGAGTTCACTCCAGTATCGGGCCAGCAGGAATTAGCTCCAGTATCAGACCAGCAGGTGTTCACTCCATTACCAGACCAGCAGGAGTTCACTATAGTATTAGACCAGCAGGAGATCCCTCCAGTATCAGTCCAGCAGGAGCTCACTCCAGTATCAGACCAGCAGGAATTCACTCCAGTATCAGACCAGCAGGAGTTCACTCCAGTATCAGGCCAGCAGGAATTCACTCCAGTATCAGACCAGCAGGAATTCACTCCACTATCAGACCAGCAGGAGTTCACTCCAGTCTCAGTCCAGCAGGAGTTCACTCCAGTATCAGTCGTTCCGAGTTCACTCTAGTATCAGTCCAGCAGGATTTCACTCCAGTATCAGGCCAGCAGGAGTTCACTCCAGTATCAGACCAGCAGGAGTTCACTCCAGTTTCAGTCCAGCAGGAATTCTCTCCAGTATACGGGCAGCAGGAGTTCACTCCAGTTTCAGTTCAGAAGGAGTTCACTCCAGTATACGTCCAGCAGGAGTTCACTCAAGTATCAGTCCAGGAGGATTCACTGCAGTATCAGTCCAGCAGGAGATCACTCCAGTATCAGTCCATCCGAGTTCACTCCAGTATCAGTCCAGCAGGAGTTCACTCCAGTATCAGACCAGCAGGAGTTCACTCCAGTATCAGACCTGCAGGAGTTCACTCCAGTATCAGACCAGCAGGAGTTCACTCCAATATAAGTCCAGCAGGAATTCACTCCAGTATCAGTCCAGCAGGAGTTCACTCCAGTATCAGACAAGCAGGAGTACACTCCTGTATCAGACCAGCAGGATTTCACTCCTGTATCAGACCAGCAGGAGTTCACTACAGTATCAGGCCAGCTGGAGTTCACTCCAGTATCATTCCAGCAGGAGTTTAATCCAGTATCAGTCCAGCAGGAGTTCACTCAAGTATCAGCCTAGTAGGAGTTCACCCCATTATCAGACCAGCAGGAGTTCACTCCAGTATAATTCCAGCAGGAGTTCACTCCAGTATCAGACCCGCAGGAGTTCACTCCAGTATCAGACCTGCAGAAGTTCACTCGAATATATGTCCAGCAGGTGTTCACTCCAGGAATATTCCAGCAGAAGTTCACTCCAATATAACTCCAGGAGGTGTTCACTCCAATATAAGTCCCGCAGGTGTTCACTCCAGTATCAGTCCAGCAGGAGTTCACTGCAGTATCAGACCAGCAGGACTTCTCTCCAGTATCAGGCCAGCAGGAGTTCACTCCAGTATCAGGCCAGCAGGAGTTCACTCCAGTTTCAGCCCAGCAGGAGTTCACTCCATTATCAGACCAGCAGGCGTTCACTCCTATATAAGTCCAGCAGGAGTTCACTCCAGTATCAGACCAGCAGGAGATCCCTCCAGTATCAGTCCAGCAGGAGTTCTCTCCAGTATCAGACCAGCAGGAGTTCACTCCAGTATCAGACCAGCAGGAGTTCACTCCAGTATCAGACCAGCAGGAGTTCAATCGTAAATTAGTCCAGCAGGTGTTCACTCCAGGAATAGTCCAGCAGGAGTTCACTCCAATATAAGTCCAGGAGGAGTTCACTCCAATATAAGTCCCGCAGGAGTTCACTCCAGTATCAGTCCAGCAGGAGTTCACTCCAGTATCAGTCCAGCAGGAGTTCACTCCAGTATCAGACCAGCAGGAGTTCACTCCAGTATCAGACCAGCAGGAGTTCACTCCAGTATCAGACCAGCAGGAGTTCAATCCAGTATCAGTCCAGCTGGAGTTCAGTCCAGTATCAGACCAGCAGGAATTCACTCCAGTATCAGACCAGCAGGAGTTCACTCCAGTATCAGACCAGCAGGAGTTCACTGCAGTATCAGACGAGCAGGAGTTCACTCCAGTATCTGTCCAGCAGGAGTTCACTCCAGTATTAGACCAGCAGGAGTTCACTCCAGTATCAGACCAGAAGGAGTTCACTCCAGTGTATGTCCAGCAGGTGTTTACTCCATTAATATTCCAGCTGGAGTTCACTCCAATATAAGTCCAGCAGGAGTTCACTCGAATATAAGTCCAGCAGGAGTTCACTCCAGTATCAGAACAAAAGGAGTTCAATCCAGTATCAGCCCAGCAGGAATTCACTCCAGTATCAGACCAGCAGGAGTTCACTCCGCTATCAGACCAGCAGGAGTTCACTCCAGTATCAGGCCAGCAGGAATTCACTCCAGTATCAGTCCAGCAGGAGTTCACTCCAGTATCAGACCAGCAGGAGTTCTTTCCAGTATCAGGCCAGCAGGAATTTACTCCAGTATCAGGCCAGCAGGAGTTCACTCCAGTATCAGACCTGCAGGAGTTCACTCCAGTTTCAGGTCAGCAGGAGTTCACACGAGTATCAGTCCAGCAGGAGTTCACTCCAGTATCAGTCCATCCGAGTTCACTCCAGTATCTGGCCAGCATGTGTTCGCTCCTGTATCAGACCAGCAGGAGTTCACTCCAGTATCAGACCAGCAGGAGGTCACTCCAGTATCAGACCAGCAGGAGTCCTCTCCTTTATCAGGCCAGCAGGAATTCACTCCAGTATCAGACCAGCAGGAGTTCTCTCCAGTATCAGACCTGCAGGAGTTCACTACAGTAACAGTCCAGCAGGAGTTCACTCCAGCATCAGTCCAGCAGGAGTTCACTCCAGTATCAGACCTGCAGGAGTTCACTCCAGTATCAGACCAGCAGGAGTTCACTCCAGTATCAGACCAGCAGGGGTTCAATGCAGTATCAGTCCAGCTGGAGTTCAGTCCAGTAACAGACCAGCAGGAATTCACTCCATTATCAGACCAGCAGGATTTCTCTCCTGTATCAGACCAGCAGGAGTTCACTCCAGTATCAGGCCAGCAGGAGTTCACTCCAGTATCATTCCAGCAGGAGTTTAATCCACTATCAGACCAGCAGGAGTTCACTCAAGTATCAGCCCAGTAGGAGTTCACTCCAATATAACTCCAGGAGGTGTTCACTCCAATATAAGTACGGCAGGAGTTCACTCCAGTTTCAGTCCAGCAGGAGTTCACTCCAGTATCAGTCCAGCAGGAGTTCATTCCAGTATCAGACCAGCAGGAGTTCACGCCAGTATCAGGCCAGCAGGAGTTCACTCCAGTATCAGGCCAGCAGGAGTTCACTCCAGTATCAGCCCAGCAGGTGTTCACTCCATTATCAGACCAGCAGGCGTTCACTCCTATATAAGTCCTGCAGGAGTTCACTCCAGTATCAGACCAGCAGGAGATCCCTCCAGTATCAGTCCAGTAGGAGTTCTCTCCAGTATCAGACCAGCAGGAATTCACTCCAGTATCAGACCAGCAGGAGTTCACTCCAGTATCAGGCCAGAAGGAATTCACTCCAGTATCAGGCCAGCAGGAGTTCACTCCAGCTTCAGTCCAGCAGGATTTCACTCAGGTATCAGGCCAGCATGAGTTCACACCAGTATCAGACCAGCAGGAGTTCACTACAGTTTCAGTCCAGCAGGAATTCACTCCAGTATACGGGCAGCAGGAGTTCACTCCAGTTTCTGTTCAGCTGGAGTTCACTCCAGTATACGTCTAGCAGGAGTTCACTCCAGTATGCGGGCAGCAGGAGTTCTCTCCAGTTTCAGTTCAGCAGGAGTTCACTCCAGTATACCTCCAGCAGGAGTTCACTCCAGTATCAGTCCAGCAGGATTCACTCCAGTATCAGTCCAGCAGGAGTTCACTCCAGTATCAGTCCATCCGAGTTCACTCCAGTATCTGGCCAGCAGATGTTCACTCCAGTATCAGACCAGCAGGAGTTCACTCCAGTATCAGACCAGCAGGAGTTCACTCCAGTATCAGACCAGCAGGAGTTCACTCCTGTTTCAGACCAGCAGGAGTTCACTCCAATATATGTCCAGCAGGAATTCACTCCAGTATCAGTCCAGCAGGAATTCACTCCAATATCAGGCCAGCATGAGGTCACTCTTTTATCAGGCCAGCAGGAATTCACTGCAGTATCAGACCAGCAGGAGTTCACTCCAGTATCAGACCAGCAGGAGTACACTCCAGTATCAGGCCAGCAGGAATTCACTAAAGGATCAGTCCAGCAGGAGTTCATTCAAGTATCAGTCCAGCAGGAGTTCACTCCAGTATCAGTCCAGCAGGAGTTCACTCCAGTATCAGACCAGCAGGAGTTCACTCCTGTATCAGACCAGCAGGATTTCACTTCAGTATCAGACCAGCAGGAGTTCACTCCAGTATCATTCCAGCAGGAGTTCACTCCAGTATCAGGCCAGAAGGAGTTCACTCAAGTAACAGCCCAGCAGGAGTTCACCCCAGTATCAGACCAGCAGGGGTTCACTCCAGTATCATTCCAGCAGGAGTTCACTCCAGTATCAGAGCCGCAGGATTTCACTCCAGTATCAGACCAGCAGGAGTTCAATCGTATATTAGTCCAGCAGGTTTTTCACTCCAGGAATAGTCCAGCAGGAGTTCACTCCAATATAAGTCCAGGAGGAGTTCACTCCAATATAAGTCCCGCAGGAGTTCACTACAGTATCAGTCCAGCAGGAGTTCACTCCAGTATCAGTCCAGCAGGAGTTCACTCCAGTATCAGACCAGCAGGAGTTCACTCCAGTATCAGACCAGCAGGAGTTCACTCCAGTATCAGACCAGCAGGAGTTCAATCCAGTATCAGTCCAGCTGGAGTTCAGTCCAGTATCAGACCAGCAATAATTCACTCCAGTATCAGACCAGCAGGAGTTCACTCCAGTATCAGACCAGCAGGAGTTCACTGCAGTATCAGACGAGCAGGAGTTCACTCCAGTATCAGTCCAGCAGGAGTTCACTCCAGTATCAGTCCAGCAGGAGTTCACTCCAGTATCAGACCAGAAGGAGTTCACTCCAATGTATGTCCAGCAGGTGTTTACTCCAGGAATAGTCCAGCTGGAGTTCACTCCAATATAAGTCCAGCAGGAGTTCACTCGAATATAAGTCCAGCAGGAGTTCACTCCAGTATCAGAACAAAAGGTGTTCAATCCAGTATCAGCCCAGCAGGAATTCACTCCAGTATCAGACCAGCAGGGGTTCACTCCGCTATCAGACCAGCAGGAGTTCACTCCAGTATCAGGCCAGCAGGAATTCACTCCAGTATCAGTCCAGCAGGAGTTCACTCCAGTATCAGACCAGCAGGAGTTCTTTCCAGTATCAGGCCAGCAGGAATTTACTCCAGTATCAGGCCAGCAGGAGTTCACTCCAGTATCAGACCTGCAGGAGTTCACTCCAGTTTCAGGTCAGCAGGAGTTCACTCCAGTATACCTCCAGCAGGAGTTCACTCCAGTATCAGTCCAGCAGGATTCACTCCAGTATCAGTCCAGCAGGAGTTCACTCCAGTATCAGTCCATCCGAGTTCACTCCAGTATCTGGCCAGCAGGAGTTCGCTCCAGTATCAGACCAGCAGGAGTTCTCTCCAGTATCAGACCTGCAGGAGTTCACTACAGTATCAACCAGCAGGAGTTCACTCCAGTATCAGTCCAGCAGGAGTTCACTCCAGTATCAGACCAGCAGGAGTTCACTCCAGTATCAGACCAGCAGGAGATCACTCCAGTATCAGACCAGCAGGAGTTCAATCCAGTATCAGTCCAGCTGGAGTTCAGTCCAGTAACAGACCAGCAGGAATTCACTCCAGTATCAGACCAGCAGGATTTCTCTCCTGTATCAGACCAGCAGGAGTTCACTACAGTATCAGGCCAGCAGGAGTTCACTCCAGTATCATTCCAGGAGGAGTTTAATCCACTATCAGTCCAGCAGGAGTTCACTCAAGTATCAGCCCAGTAGGAGTTCACCCCATTATCAGACCAGCAGGAGTTCACTCCAGTATAAGTCCAGCAGGAGTTCTCTCCAGTATCAGACCCGGAGGAGTTCACACCAGTATCAGACCAGCAGGAGTTCACTCGAATATAAGTCCAGCAGGAGTTCACTCCAATATAACTCCAGGAGGTGTTCACTCCAATATAAGTCACGCAGGAGTTCACTCCAGTATCAGTCCAGCAGGAGTTCACTCCAGTATCAGTCCAGCAGGAGTTCACTCCAGTATCAGACCAGCAGGAGTTCACTCCAGTATCAGAGCAGCAGGAGTTCACTCCAGTATCAGTCCAGCAGGAGTTCAGTCCAGTATCAGTCCAGCAGGCGTTCTGTCCAATATCAGGTCAGCAGGAGTTCACTCCAGTATCAGGCCAGCAGGAGTTCACTCCAGCATCAGGCCAGCAGGAGTTCACTCCAGTATCAGCCCAGCAGGAGGTCACTCCATTATCAGACCAGCAGGCGTTCACTCCTATATAAGTCCAGCAGGAGTTCACTCCAGATTCAGTCCAGCAGGAATTCACTCCAGTATACGGGCAGCAGGAGTTCACTCCAGTTTCAGTTCAGCTGGAGTTCACTCCAGTATACGGCCAGCTGGAGTTCACTCCCGTATGCCGGCAGCAGGAGTTCACTCCAGTTTCAGTTCAGCAGGAGTTCACTCCAGTATACCTCCAGCAGGAGTTCACTCCAGTATCAGTCCAGCAGGAGTTCACTCCAGTATCAGTCCTGCAGGAGTTCACTCCAGTATCAGTCCATCCGAGTGCACTCCAGTATCTGGCCAGCAGGAGTTCACACCAGTATCAGACCAGCAGGAGTTCACTCCAGTATCAGACCTGCAGGAGTTCACTCCAGTTTCAGACCAGCAGGAGTTCACTCCAATATAAGTCCAGCAGAAATTCCCTCCAGTATCAGTCCAGCAGGAATTCACTCCAGTATCAGGCCAGAAGGAGTTCACTCAAGTAACAGCCCAGCAGGAGTTCACCCCAGTATCAGACCAGTAGGGGTTCACTCCAGTAAATGTCCAGCAGGAGTTCAGTCCAGTATCAGAGCCGCAGGAGTTAACTCCAGTATCAGACCAGCAGGAGTTCAATCGAATATTAGTCCAGCAGGTGTTCACTCCAGGAATAGTCCAGCAGGAGTTCACTCCAATATAAGTCCAGGAGGAGTTCACTCCAATATAAGTCCCGCAGGAGTTCACTACAGTAACAGTCCAGAAGGAGTTCACTCCAGTATCAGACCAGCAGGAGTTCACTCCAGTATCAGACCAGCAGGAGTTCACTCCAGTAACAGACCAGCAGAAGTACAATCCAGTATCAGTTCAGCTAGAGTTCAGTCCAGTATCAGACCAGCAGCAATTCACTCCAGTATCAGGCCAGCAGGAGTTCACTCCAGTATCAGACCAGCAGGAGTTCACTAAAGTATCAGACGAGCAGGAGTTCACTCCAGTATCAGTCCAGCAGGAGTTCACTCCAGTATCAGTCCAGCAGGAGTTCACTCCAGTATCAGACCAGAAGGAGTTCACTCCAATGTATGTCCAGCAGGTGTTTACTCCAGGAATAGTCCAGCTGGAGTTCACTCCAATATAGGTCCAGCAGGTGTTCACTCAAATATAAGTCCAGCAGGAGTTCACTCCAGTATCAGAACAGCAGGAGTTCACTCCAGTATCAGGCCAGCAGGAATTCACTCCAGTATCAGACCAGCAGGAGTTCACTCCAGTATCAGACCAGCAGGATTTCTCTCCTGTATCAGACCAGCAGGAGTTCACTACAGTATCAGGCCAGCAGGAGTTCACTCCAGTATCATTCCAGCAGGAGTTTAATCCACTAACAGTCCAGCAGGAGTTCACTCAAGTATCAGCCCAGTAGGAGTTCACCCCATTATCAGACCAGCAGGAGTTCACTCCAGTATAAGTCCAGCATGAGTTCACTCCAGTATCAGACCCGCAGGAGTTCACTCCAGTATCAGACCAGCAGGAGTTCACTCGAATATAAGTCCAGCAGGAGTTCACTCCAAAAATAACTCCAGGAGGTGTTCACTCCAATATAAGTCCCGCAGGAGTTCACTCCAGTATCAGTCCAGCAGGAGTTCACTCCAGTATCAGAGCAGCAGGAGTTCACTCCAGTATCAGGCCAGCAGGAATTTACTCCAGTATTAGGCCAGCAGGAGTTCACTCCAGTATCAGTCCAGCAGGAGTTCACTCCAGTATCACTCCAGCAGGAGTTCACACCAGTATCAGACCAGCAGGAATTCACTCCAGTATCAGTCCAGCAGGAGTTCACTCCAGTATCAGACCAGCAGGAGTTCACTCCAGTATCAGGCCAGCAGGAATTTAATCCAGTATCAGGCCTGCAGGAGTTCGCTCCAGTATCAATCCTGCAGGAATTCACTCCAGTTTCAGTTCAGCAGGAGTTCACTGCAGTGTACCTCCAGCAGGAGTTCACTACAGTATCAGTCCAGCAGGATTCACTCCAGTATCAGTCCAGCAGGAGTTCACTCCAGTATCAGTCCATCCGAGTTCACTCCAGTATCTGGCCAGCAGGAGTTCACTCCAGTATCAGACCAACAGGAGTTCACTCCAGTATCAGACCAGCAGGAGTTCAGTCCAGTATTAGACCAGCAGGAGTTCACTCCATTATCAGTCCAGCAGGAGTCCAGCCCTTTATCAGGTCAGCAGGAATTCACTCCAGTATCAGAGCAGCAGGAGTTCTCTCCAGTATCAGACCAGCAGGAGTTCACTCCAGTATCAGGCCAGCAGGAATTTACTCCAGTATCAGGCAGGCAGGAGTTCACTCCAGTATCAGACCTGCAGGAGTTCACTACAGTATCAGTCCAGCAGGAGTTCACTCCAGTATCAGTCCAGCAGGAGTTCAGTCCAGTATCAGACCAGCAGGAATTCACTCCAGTATCAGACCAGCAGGAGTTCACTCCAGTATCAGACCAGCAGGAGTTCACTGCAGTATCAGATGAGCAGGTGTTCACTCCAGTATCAGTCCAGCAGGAGTTCACTCCAGTATCAGTCCAGCAGGAGTTCACTCCAGTATCAGACCAGAAGGGGCTCACTCCAATGTATGTCCAGCAGGTGTTTACTCAAGGAATAGTCCAGCTGGAGTTCACTCCAATATAAGTCCAGCAGGTGTTAACTCGAATATAAGTCCAGCAGGAGTTCACTCCAGTATCAGAACAGCAGGAGTTCACTCCAGTATCATGCCTGCAGGAATTCACTCCAGTATCAGACCAGCAGGAGTTCACTCCGTTATCAGACCAGCAGGAGTTCACTCCAGTATCAGGCCAGCAGGAATTCACTCCAGTATCAGTCCAGCAGGAGTTCACTCCAGTATCACTCCAACAGGAGTTCATTCCAGTATCAGACCAGCAGGATTTCACTCCAGTATCAGGCCAGTAGGAATTCACTCCAGTATCAGACCAGCAGGTGTTCACTCCATTATCAGAACAGCAGGAGTTCACTCCAGTATTAGACCAGCAGGAGTTCACTCCATTATCAGAACAGCAGGAGTTCACTCCAGTATTAGACCAGCAGGAGTTCACTCCAGTATCAGACCAGCAGGAGTCCACTCCTTTATCAGGCCAGCAGGAATTCACTCCAGTATCAGACCAGCAGCAGTTCTCTCCAGTATCAGACCAGCAGGAGTTCACTCCAGTATCAGGCCAGCAGGAATTTACTCCAGTATTAGGCCAGCAGGAGTTTACTCCAGTATCAGACCTGCAGGAGTTCACTCCAGTATCAGACCAGCAGGAATTCACTCCAGTATCAGGCCAGCAGGAGTTCACTCCAGTATCAGGCCAGCAGGAGTTCACTCCAGTATCAGACCAGCAGGAGTTCACTCCAGTTTCAGTCCAGCAGGAATTCACTTCAGTATACGGGCAGCAGGAGTTCACTCCAGTTTCAGTTCAGCAGGAGTTCACTCCAGAATATGTCCAGCAGGAGTTCACTCCAGTATCAGTCCAGCAGGATTCACTGCAGTATCGGTCCAGCAGGAGATCACTCCAGTATCAGTCCATCCGAGTTCACTCCAGTATCAGTCCAGCAGGAGTTCACTCCAGTATCAGACCAGCAGGAGTTCACTCCAGTAACTGACCAGCAGGAGTTCACTCCAGTATCAGACCAGCAGGAGTTCACTCCAGTATCAGGCCAGCAGGAGTTCACTCCAGTATCAGACCAGCAGGAGTTCACTCCAGTATCAGGCCAGCAGGAGTTCACTCCAGTATCAGGCCAGCAGGAGTGAAGTAAGTCCAGCAGGTGTTAACTCCAGGAATAGACCAGCTGGAGTTCACTCCAATGTAAGTCCAGCAGGTGTTTACTGAAGGAATAGTCCAGCTGGAGTTCACTCCAATATAAGTCCAGCAGGTGTTCACTCAAATATAAGTCCAGCAGGAGTTCACTCCACTATCAGACCAGCAGGAGTTCACTCCAGTATCAGGCCAGCAAGAATTCCCTCCAGTATTGGACCAGCAGGTGTTCACTCCAGTATCAGACAAGCAGGAGTTCACTCCAGTATCAGGCCAGCAGGAATTCACTCCAGTATCAGTCCAGCAGGAGTTCAGTCCAGTATCACTCCAGCAGGAGTTCATTCCAGTATCAGACCAGCAGGTGTTCACTCCATTATCAGACCAGCAGGATTTCATTCCATTATCAGCCCAGCAGGAGTCCACTCCTTTATCAGGCCAGCAGGAATTCACTCCAGTATAAGGCCAGCAGGAGTTCACTCCAGTATCAGACCAGCAGGAGTTCACTCCAATGTAAGTCCAGCAGGTGTTTACTCCAGGAATAGTCCAGCTGGTGTTCACTCCAATATAAGTCCAGCAGGTGTTCACTCGAATATAAGTCCAGCAGGAGTTCACTCCAGTATCAGACCAGCAGGAGTTCACTCCAGTATCAGGAAAGCAGGAATTCACTCCAGTATCAGACCAGCAGGAGTTCACTCCAGTATCAGACAGCAGGAGTTCACTCCAGTATCACGGCAGCAGGAATTCACTCCAGTATAAGTCCAGCATGAGTGCACTCCAGTATCACTCCAGCAGGAGATCATTCCAGTATCAGATAAGCAGGATTTCACTCCAGTATCAGACCAGCAGGTGTTCACTCCATTATCAGTCCAGCAGGATTTCAGTCCATTATCAGTCCAGCAGGAGTCCACTCCTTTATCAGGCCAGCTGGAATTCATTCCAGTATCAGACCAGCAGGAGTTCACTCCAGTATCAGACCAGCAGGAGTTCACTCCAATATCAGGCCAGCAGGAATTTACTCCAGTATCAGGCCTGCTGAGAGTTCACTCCAGTATCAGACGAGCAGGAGTTCACTCCAGTATCAGGCCAGCGGGAATTCACTCCAGTATCAGACCAGCAGGGGTTCACTCCATTATCAGACCAGCAGGAGTTCACTCCGGTTTCAGACCAGCAGGAGATCCCTCCAGTATCAATCCAGCAGGAGTTCACTGCAGTATCAGACCACCAGGATTTCCCTCCTGTATCAGTCCTTCCGAGTTCACTCTAGTATCAGTCCAGCAGGATTTCACTCCAGTATCAGACCAACAGGAGTTCACTCCAGTTTCAGTCCAGCAGGAATTCACTCCAGTATACGGGCAGCAGGAATTCACTCCAATTTCAGTTCAGCAGGAGTTCACTCCAGCATACGTCCAGCAGGAGTTCACTCCAGTATCAGTCCAGCAGCATTCACTCCAGTATCAGTCCAGCAGGAGTTCACTCCAGTATCAGACCAGCAGGAGTTCACTCCAGTATCAGGCCATCTGGAGATCACTCCAATATAAGTCCAGCAGGAATTCACTCCATTATCAGTCCAGCAGGAATTCACTCCAATATCAGGCCAGCAGGAGTTCACACTTTTATCAGGCCAGCAGGAATTCACTCCAGTATCAGACCAGCAGGAGTTCACTCCAGTATCAGACCAGCAGGAGTACACTCCATTATCAGGCCAGCAGGAATTCACTCCAGGATCAGTCCAGCAGGAGTTCAGTACAGTATTAGTCCAGCAGGAGTTCACTCCAGTATCAGTCCAGCAGGAGTTCACTCCAGTATCAGACCAGCAGGAGTTCACTCATGTATCAGACCAGCAGGAGTTCACTCCAGTACCAGACCAGCAGGAGTTCACTCCAGTATCATTCCAGCTGGAGTTCACTCCTGTATAAGGCCAGCAGGAGTTCACTCAAGTATCAGCCCAGCAGGAGTTCACCCCAATATCAGACCAGCAGGAGTTCACTCCAGTATAAGTCCAGCAAGAGTTAACTCCAGTATTACACCCGCAGGAGTTCACTCCAGTATCAGACCAGTAGGAGTTCACTCGAATATAAGTCCAGCAGGTGATCACTCCAGGAATACTCCAGCAGGAGTTCAATCCAATATAAGTCCAGGAGGAGTTCACTCCAATATAAGTTCCGCAGGAGTTCAGTCCAGTATCAGTCCAGCAGGAGTTCAGTCCAGTATCAGTCCAGCAGGAGTTCACTCCAGTTTCAGACCAGCAGGAGTTCACTCCAGTATCAGACCAGCAGGAGTTCAAACCAGTATCAGTCCAGCAGGAGTTCAGTCCAGTGTCAGACCAGCAGGAATTCACTCCAGTATCAGACCAGCAGGAGTGCACTCCAGTATCAGACCAGCAGGAATTCACTCCAGTATCAGCCAGCAGGAGTTCACTCAAGTATCAGGCCAGCAGGAGTTCACTGCATTATCAGACCAGCAGAGTTCACACCTGTATCAGTCCAGCAGGAGTTTACTCCAGTATCAGGCCAGCAGGAGTTCACTCCAGTATCAGACCAGCAGGAGTTCACTCCATTATCAGACCAGCAGGAGTTCACTCCAATATAAGTCCAGCAAAAGTTCACTCCAGTATCAGTCCATCAGGAATTCACTCCAGTATCAGACCAGCAGGAGTTCACTCCAGTATCAGACCAGCAGGAATTCACTCCAGTATCAGACCAGCAGGATTTCACTCCAGTATCAGTCCAGCAGGAGTTCACTCCAGTATCAGGCCAGCAGGAATTCACTCCAGTATCAGACCAGCAGGAGTTCACTCCAATGTAAGTCCAGCAGGTGTTTACTTCAGGAATAGTCCAGCGGAAGTTCACTCCAATATAGGTCCAGCAGGTGTTCACTCGAATATAAGTCCAGCAGGAGTTCACTCCAGTATCATGCCTGCAGGAATTCACTCCAGTGTCAGACCAGCAGGAGTTCAATCCAGTATCAGACCAGCAGGATTTCATTCCGGTATCAGGCCAGTAGGAATTCACTCCAGTATAAGGCCAGCAGGAATTTACTCCAGTATCAGGCCAGCAGGAGTTCACTCCAGTATCAGGCCAGCAGGAGTTCACTCCAGTATCAGACCAGCAGGAATTCACTCCAGTATCAGACCAGTAGGTGTTCACTCCATTACCAGACCAGCAGGAGTTCACTATAGTATCAGACCAGCAGGAGATCCCTCCAGTATCAGTCCAGCAGGAGTTCACTCCAGTATCAGTCCATCCGAGTTCACTCCACTATCAGACCAGCAGGAATTCACTCCAGTATCAGACCAGCAGGAGTTCACTCCACTATCAGGCCAGCAGGAATTCACTCCAGTATCAGACCAGCAGGAATTCACTCCAGTATCAGACCAGCAGGAGTTCACTCCAGTATCAGACCAGCAGGAATTCACTCCAGTATCAGACCAGCAGGATTTCACTCCAGTATCAGTCCAGCAGGAGTTCACTCCAGTATCAGGCCAGCAGGAATTCACTCCAGTATCAGACCAGCAGGAGTTCACTCCAATGTAAGTCCAGCAGGTGTTTACTTCAGGAATAGTCCAGCGGAAGTTCACTCCAATATAGGTCCAGCAGGTGTTCACTCGAATATAAGTCCAGCAGGAGTTCACTCCAGTATCATGCCTGCAGGAATTCACTCCAGTGTCAGACCAGCAGGAGTTCAATCCAGTATCAGACCAGCAGGAGTTCATTCCGGTATCAGGCCAGTAGGAATTCACTCCAGTATAAGGCCAGCAGGAATTTACTCCAGTATCAGGCCAGCAGGAGTTCACTCCAGTATCAGGCCAGCAGGAGTTCACTCCAGTATCAGGCCAGCAGGAATTCACTCCAGTATCAGACCAGTAGGTGTTCACTCCATTACCAGACCAGCAGGAGTTCACTATAGTATCAGACCAGCAGGAGATCCCTCCAGTATCAGTCCAGCAGGAGTTCACTCCAGTATCAGTCCATCCGAGTTCACTCCAGTATCAGACCAGCAGGAATTCACTCCAGTATCAGACCAGCAGGAGTTCACTCCACTATCAGGCCAGCAGGAATTCACTCCAGTATCAGACCAGCAGGAATTCACTCCAGTATCAGACCAGCAGGAGTTCACTCCAGTATCAGTCCAGCAGGAGTTCACTCCAGTATCAGTCCATCCGAGTTCACACCAGTATCAGTCCAGCAGGATTTCACTCCAGTATCAGGCCGGCAGGAGTTCACTCCAGTATCAGACCAGCAGGAGTTCACTCCAGTTTCAGTCCAGCAGGAATTCACTCCAGTATACGGGCAGCAGGACTTCACTCCAGTTTCAGTTCAGCAGGAGTTCACTCCAGTATACGTCCAGCATGAGTTCACTCCAGTATCAGTCCAGCTGGATTCACTGCAGTATCAGTCCAGCAGTAGTTCACTCCAGTATCAGTCCATCCGAGTTCACTCCAGTATCAGTCCAGCAGGAGTTCACTCCAGTATCAGACCAGCAGGAGTTCACTCCAGTATCAGACCTGCAGGAGTTCACTCCAGTATCAGACCAGCAGGAGTTCACTCCAATATAAGTCCAGCAGGAGTTCACTCCAGTATCAGTCCAGCAGGAATTCACTCCACTATCATTCCAGAAGGAGTTCACTCCAGTATCAGACAAGCAGGAGTACCCTCCATTATCAGGCCAGCAGGATTTCACTCCAGGATCAGACCAGGAGGAGTTCAATACAGTATCAGTCCAGCAGGAGTTCACACCAGTATCAGACCAGTAGGAGTTCACTCCTGTATCAGACCAGCAGGAGTTCACTACAGTATCAGGCCAGCAGGAGTTCACTCCAGTATCATTCCAGCAGGAGTTCAATCCGGTATCTGGCCAGCAGGAGATCACTCAAGTATCAGCCCAGTAGGAGTTCACCCCATTATCAGAACAGCAGGAGTTCACTCCAGTATAAGTCCAGCAGGAGTTCACTCCAGTATCAGACCCGCAGGAGTTCACTCCAGTATCAGTCCATCCGAGTTCACTCCAATATAAGTCCAGCAGGAATTTACTCCAGTATCAGTCCAGCAGGAATTCACTCCAATATCAGGCCAGCAGGAGTTCACTCTTTTATCAGCCCAGCAGGAATTCACTGCAGTATCAGACCAGCAGGAGTTCACTCTTTTATCAGGCCAGCAGGAATTCACTGCAATATCAGACCAGCAGGAGTTCACTCCAGTATCAGACCAGCAGGAGTACGCTCCAGTATCAGGCCAGCAGGAATTCACTCCAGGATCAGTCCAGCAGGAGTTCAGTACAGTATCAGTCCAGCAGGAGTTCACTCCAGTATCAGTCCAGCAGGAGTTCACTCCAGTATCAGTCCAGCAGGATTTCACTCCAGTATCACGCCAGCAGGAGATCACTCCAGTATCAGGCCAGCAGGAGTTCACTCCAGTATCAGACCAGCAGGAGTTCACTCCAGTTTCAGTCCAGCAGGAATTCACTCCAGTATACGGGCAGCAGGAGTTCACTCCAGTTTCAGTTCAGCTGGAGTTCACTCCAGTATACGTCCAGCAGGAATTCACTCCAGTATGCGGGCAGCAGGAGTTCACTCCAGTTTCACTTCAGCAGGATTTCACTACAGTATACGTCCAGCAGGAGTTCACTCCAGTATCAGTCCTGCAGGATTCACTCCCGTATCAGTCCAGCAGGAGTTCACTCCAGTATCAGTCCATCCGAGTTCACTCCAGTATCAGGCCAGCAGGAATTTACTCCAGTATCAGGGCAGCAGGAGTTCACTCCAGTATCAGACGAGCAGGAGTTCACTCCAGTATCAGGCCAGCAGGAATTCACTCCAGTATCCGACTAGCAGGGGTTCACTCCATTATCAGACCAGCAGGAGTTCACTCCTTTTTCAGACCAGCAGGAGATCACTCCAGTATCAATCCAGCAGGAGTTCACTCCAGTATCAGACCAGCAGGATTTCCCTCCTCTTTCAGTCCTTCCGAGTTCACTGTAGTATCAGTCCAGTAGGATTTCACTCCAGTATCAGGCCAGAAGGAGTTCACTCCAGTATCAGACCAGCAGGAGTTCACTCCAGTTTCAGTCCAGCAGGAATTCACTCCAGTATACGGGCAGCAGGAGTTCACTCCATTCTCAGTTCAGCAGGAGTTCACTCCAGCATACGTCCAGCAGGAGTTCACTCCAGTATCATTCCAGCAGGATTCACTCCAGTATCAGTCCAGCAGGAGTTCACTCCAGTATCAGACCAGCAGGAGTTCACTCCAGTATCAGACCAGCAGGAGTTCACTCCAATATAAGTCCAGCAGGAATTCACTCCAGTATCAGTCCAGCAGGAATTCACTCCAATATCAGGCCAGCAGGAGTTCACTCTTTTATCAGGCCAGCAGGAATTCACTCCAGTATCAGACCAGCAGGAGTTCACTCCAGTATCAGACCAGCAGGAGTACACTCCAGTATCAGGCCAGCAGGAATTCACTCCAGGATCAGTCCAGCAGGAGTTCAGCACAGTATCGGTCCAGCAGGAGTTCACTCCAGTATCAGTCCAGCAGGAGTTCACTCCAGTATCAGACCAGCAGGAGTTCACTCCTGTGTCAGACCAGCAGGAGTTCACTCCTGTATCAGTCCAGCAGGATTCACTCCAGTATCAGTCCAGCAGGAGTTCACTCCAGTATCAGTCCATCCGAGTTCACTCCAGTATCAGGCCAGCAGGAGTTCACTCCAGTATCAGAGCAGCAGGAGTTCACTCCATTATCAGACGAGCAGGAGTTCACTCCAGTTTCAGACCAGCAGGAGTTCACTCCAATATAAGTCCAGCAGGAATTCACTCCAGTATCAGTCCAGCAGGAATTCACTCCAATATCAGGCCAGCAGGAGTTCACTCTTTTATCAGCCCAGCAGGAATTCACTGCAGTATCAGACCAGCAGGAGTTCACTCCAGTATCAGACCAGCAGGAGTACACTCCAGTATCAGGCCAGCAGGAATTCACTCCAGGATCAGTCCAGCAGGAGTTCAGTACAGTATCAGACCAGGAGGAGTTCACTCCAGTATCAGGCCAGCAGGAATTCACTCCAGTATCAGACCAGCAGGAATTCACTCCAGTATCAGTCCAGCAGGAGTTCACTCCAGTATCAGACCAGCAGGAGTTCACTCCAGTATCAGAGCAGCAGGAGTTCAGTCCAGTATCAGTCCAGCAGGAGTTCAATCCAGTATCAGTCCAGCAGGAATTCAGTCCAGTATCAGGCCAGCAGGAGTTCACTGCAGTATCAGACCAGCAGGAGTTCACTCCAGTATCAGGCCAGCAGGAGTTCACTCCAGTATCAGGCCAGCAGGAGTTCACTCCAGTATCAGCCCAGCAGGAGTTCACTCCATTATCAGACCAGAAGGCGTTCACTCCTATATAAGAGCAGCAGGAGTTCACTCCAGTATCAGACCAGCAGGAGATCACTCCAGTATCAGTCCAGCAGGAGTCCTCTCCAGTATCAGACCAGCAGGAATTCACTCCAGTATCAGACCAGCAGGAGTTCACTCCAGTATCAGGCCAGCAGGAATTCACTCCAGTATCAGACCAGCAGGAGTTAACTCCAGTTTCATTCCAGCAGGATTTCACTCCAGTATCAGGCCAGCAGGAGTTCACACCAGTATCAGACCAGCAGGAGTTCACTCCAGTTTCAGTCCAGCAGGAATTCACTCCAGTATACGAACAGCAGGAGTTTACTCCTGTTTCAGTTCAGCTGGAGTTCACTCCAGTATACGTCCAGCAGGAGTTCACTCCAGTATGCGGGCAGCAGGAGTTCACTCCAGATTCAGTTCAGCAGGAGTTCACTCCAGTATACGTCCAGCAGGAGTTCACTCCTGTATCAGTCCAGCAGGATTCACTCCAGTATCAGTCCAGCAGGAGTTCACTCCAGTATCAGTCCATCCGAGTTCACTCCAGTATCAGGCCAGCAGGTGTTCACTCCAGTATCAGAGCAGCAGGAGTTCACTCCATTATCATACGAGCAGGCTTTCACTCCAGTTTCAGACCAGCAGGAGTTCACTCCAATATAAGTCCAGCAGGAATTCACTCCAGTATCAGTCCAGCAGGAATTCACTCCAATATCAGGCCAGCAGGAGTTCACTCTTTTATCAGCCCAGCAGGAATTCACTGCAGTATCAGACCAGCAGGAGTTCACTCCAGTATCAGACCAGCAGGAGTACACTCCAGTATCAGGCCAGCAGGAATTCACTCCAGGATCAGTCCAGCAGGAGTTCAGTACAGTATCAGACCAGGAGGAGTTCACTCCAGTATCAGTCCAGAAGGAGTTCACTCCAGTATCAGACCAGCAGGAGTTCACTCCAGTATCAGTCCAGCAGGAGTTCACTCCAGTATCAGTCCATCCGAGTTCACTCCAGCATCAGTCCAGCAGGATTTCACTCCAGTATCAGGCCAGCAGTAGTTCACTCCAGTATCAGACCAGCAGGAGTTCACTCCAGTTTCAGTCCAGCAGAAATTCACTCCAGTATCAGACCTGCAGGAGTTCACTCCAGTTTCAGTTCAGCAGGAGTTCACTCCAGTATACGTCCAGCAGGAGTTCACTCCAGTATCAGTCCAGCAGGATTCACTGCAGTATCAGTACAGCAGGAGTTCACTCCAGTATCAGTCCATCCGAGTTCACTCCAGTATCAGTCCAGCAGGAGTTCACTCCAATATAAGTCCAGCAGGAATTCACTCCAGTATCAGTCCAGCAGGAATTCACTCCACTTTCATTCGAGCAGGAGTTCACTCCAGTATCAGACAAGCAGGAGTACACTCCAGTATCAGGCCAGCAGGATTTCACTCCAGGATCAGTGCAGCAGGAGTTCAATACAGTATCAGTCCAGCAGGAGTTCACTCCAGTATCAGGCCAGCAGGAGTTCACTCCAGTATCAGACCAGCAGGAGTTCACTCCAGTTTCAGTCCAGCAGGAATTCACTCCAGTGTACGGGCAGTAGGAGTTCACTCCATTTTCAGTTCAGCAGGAGTTCACTCCAGCATACGTCCAGCAGGAGTTCACTCCAATATAAGTTCCGCAGGAGTTCAGTCCAGTATCAGAACAGCAGGAGTTCACTCCAGTATAATACCAGCAGGAGTTCACTCCAATATAAGTCCAGCAGGAATTCACTCCAGTATCAGTCCAGCAGGAATTCACTCCAATATCAGGCCAGCAGGAGTTCGCTCTTTTATCAGGCCAGCAGGAATTCACTCCAGAATCAGACCAGCAGGAGTTCACTCCAGTATCAGACCAGCAGGAGTATACTCCAGTATCAGGCCAGCAGGAATTCACTCCAGGATCAGTCTAGCAGGAGTTCAGCACAGTATCAGTCCAGCAGGAGTTCACTCCAGCATCAGTCCAGCAGGAGTTCACTCCAGTATCAGACCAGCAGGAGTTCACTCCAGTGTCAGACCAGCAGGAGTTCACTCCAGTATCAGACCAGCAGGAGTTCACTTCAGTATCATTCCAGCTGGAGTTCACTCCAGTATAAGGCCAGCAGGAGTTCACTCAAGTATCAGCCCAGCAGGTATTCACCCCAGTATCAGACCAGCAGGAGTTCACTCCAGTATAAGTCCAGCAGGAGTTCACTCCAGTATCAGACCCGCAGGAGTTCACGCCAGTATCAGGCCAGCAGGAGTTCACTCGAATATAAGTCCAGCAGGTGTTCACTCCAGGAATAGTCCAGCAGGAGTTCAATCCAATATAAGTCCAGGAGGAGTTCACTCCAATATAAGTTCCGCAGGAGTTCAGTCCAGTATCAGTCCAGCAGGATTTCACTCCAGTATCAGTCCAGCAGGAGTTCACTCCAGTATCAGAACAGCAGGAGTTCACTCCAGTATCAGACCAGCAGGAGTTCACTCCAGTATCAGACCAGCAGGAGTTCAAACCAGTATCAGTCCAGCAGGAGTTCAGTCCAGTGTCAGTCCAGCAGGAATTCACTCCAGTATCAGACCAGCAGGAGTTCACTCCAGTATCAGACCAGCAGGAATTCACTCCAGTATCAGCCAGCAGGAGTTCACTCTAGTAGCAGGCCAGCAGGAGTTCACTGCATTATCAGACCAGCAGAGTTCCCACCAGTATCTGTCCTGCAGGAGTTTACTCCAGTATCAGGCCAGCAGGAGTTCACTCCAGTATCAGCCCAGCAGGAGTTCACTCCATTATCAGACCAGCAGGAGTTCACTCCAATATAAGTCCAGCAGGAGTTCAGTCCAGTATCAGTCCATCAGGAATTCACTCCAGTATCAGACCAGCAGGAGTTCACTCCAGTATCAGACCAGCAGGAATTCACTCCAGTATCAGACCAGCAGGATTTCACTCCAGTATCAGTCCAGCAGGAGTTCATTCCAGTATCAGGCCAGCACGAATTCACTCCAGTATCAGACCAGCAGGAGTTCACTCCAATGTAAGTCCAGCAGGTGTTTACGCCAGGAATAGACCAGCTGGAGTTCACTCCAATATAGGTCCAGCAGGTGTTCACTCGAATATATGTCCAGCAGGAGTTCACTGTTTTATCAGGCCAGCAGGAATTAACTGCAGTATCAGACCAGCAGGAGTTCACTCCAGTATCAGACCAGCAGGAGTACACTCCAGTATCAGGCCAGCAGGAATTCACTCCAGGATCAGTCCAGCAGGAGTTCAGTACAGTATCAGTCCAGCAGGAGTTCACACCAGTATCAGTCCAGCAGGAGTTCACTCCAGTATCAGACCAGCAGGAGTTCACTCCTGTATCAGACCAGCAGGATTTCAGTCAAGTATCAGCCCAGTAGGAGTTCACCCCATCATCAGACCAGCAGGGGTTCACTCCAGTATAAGTGCAGCGGGAGTTCACTCCAGTATCAGACCCGCTGGAGTTCACTCCAGTATCAGACCAGCAGGAGTTCACTCGAATATAAGTCCAGCAGGTGTTCACTCTAGGAATAGTCCAGCAGGAGTTCACTCCAATATAACTCCAGGAGGTTTTCACTCCAATATAAGTCCCGCAGGAGTTCACTCCAGTTTCAGCCCTGCAGGAATTCACTCCAGTATCAGTCCAGCAGGAGTTCACTCCAGTATCAGACCAGCAGGAGTTCACTCCAGTATCAGAGCAGCAGGAGTTCAGTCCAGTATAAGTCCAGCAGGAGTTCAATCCAGTATCAGTCCAGCAGGAATTCTGTCCAGTATTATGCCAGCAGGAGTTCACTGCAGTATCAGACCAGCAGGAGTTCACTCCAGTATCAGGCCAGCAGGAGTTCACTCCAGTATCAGGCCAGCAGGAGTTCACTCCAGTATCAGCCCAGCAGGAGTTCACTCCATTATCAGACCAGAAGGCGTTCACTCCTATATAAGAGCAGCAGGAGTTCACTCCAGTATCAGACCAGCAGGAGATCACTCCAGTATCAGTCCAGCAGGAGTCCTCTCCAGTATCAGACCAGCAGGAATTCACTCCAGTATCAGACCAGCAGGAGTTCACTCCAGTATCAGGCCAGCAGGAATTCACTCCAGTATCAGACCAGCAGGAGTTAACTCCAGTTTCATTCCAGCAGGATTTCACTCCAGTATCAGGCCAGCAGGAGTTCACACCAGTATCAGACCAGCAGGAGTTCACTCCAGTATCAGGCGAGCAGGAATTCACTCCAGTATACGAACAGCAGGAGTTCACTCCTGTTTCAGTTCAGCTGGAGTTCACTCCAGTATACGTCCAGCAGGAGTTCACTCCAGTATGCGGGCAGCAGGAGTTCACTCCAGATTCAGTTCAGCAGGAGTTCACTCCAGTATACGGGCAGCAGGACTTCACTCCAGTTTCAGTTCAGCAGGAGTTCACTCCAGTATACGTCCAGCATGAGTTCACTCCAGTATCAGTCCAGCTGGATTCACTGCAGTATCAGTCCAGCAGTAGTTCACTCCAGTTTCAGTCCAGCAGGAATTCACTCCAGTATACGGGCAGCAGGACTTCACTCCAGTTTCAGTTCAGCAGGAGTTCACTCCAGTATACGTCCAGCATGAGTTCACTCCAGTATCAGTCCAGCTGGATTCACTGCAGTATC
The DNA here is from genome assembly GCA_026770705.1 of Isurus oxyrinchus. Taxonomy (NCBI): domain Eukaryota; kingdom Metazoa; phylum Chordata; class Chondrichthyes; order Lamniformes; family Lamnidae; genus Isurus; species Isurus oxyrinchus. The sequence goes on along the minus strand of JANJGN010000014.1, from coordinate 1,625,352 downwards.
AGTCCAGCAGTAGTTCACTCCAGTATCAGTCCATCCGAGTTCACTCCAGTATCAGTCCAGCAGGAGTTCACTCCAGTATCAGACCAGCAGGAGTTCACTCCAGTATCAGTCCATCCGAGTTCACTCCAGTATCAGGCCAGCAGGAGTTCACTCCAGTATCAGAGCAGCAGGAGTTCACTCCATTATCAGACGAGCAGGAGTTCACTCCAGTTTTAGACCAGCAGGAGTTCACTCCAATATAAGTCCAGCAGGAATTCACTCCAGTATCAGTCCAGCAGGAATTCACTCTAATATCAGGCCAGCAGGAGTTCACTCTTTTATCAGCCCAGCAGGAATTCACTGCAGTATCAGACCAGAAGGAGTTCACTCCAGTATCAGACCAGCAGGAGTACACTCCAGTATCAGGCCAGCAGGAATTCACTCCAGGATCAGTCCAGCAGGAGTACAGTACAGTATCAGACCAGGAGGAGTTCACTCCAGTATCAGGCCAGCAGGAATTCACTCCAGTATCAGACCAGCAGGAATTCACTCCAGTATCAGACCAGCTGGAGTTCACTCCAGTATCAGTCCAGCAGGAGTTCACTCCAATATCAGTCCAACCGAGTTCACTCCAGTATCAGTCCAGCAGGATTTCACTCCAGTATCAGGCCAGCAGGAGTTCACTCCAGTATCAGACCAGCAGGAGTTCACTCCAGTTTCAGTCCAGCAGGAATTCACTCCAGTATCAGACCTGCAGGAGTTCACTCCAGTTTCAGTTCAGCAGGAGTTCACTCCAGTATACGTCCAGCAGGAGTTCACTCCAGTATCAGTCCAGCAGGATTCACTGCAGTTTCAGTCCAGCAGGAGTTCACTCCAGTATCAGTCCATCCGAGTTCACTCCAGTATCAGTCCAGCAGGAGTTCACTCCAGTATCAGACCTGCAGGAGTTCACTCCAGTATCAGACCAGCAGGAGTTCACTCCAATATAAGTCCAGCAGGAATTCACTCCAGTATCAGTCCAGCAGGAATTCACTCCACTATCATTCCAGCAGGAGTTCACTCCAGTATCAGACAAGCAGGAGTACACTCCAGTATCAGGCCAGCAGGATTTCACTCCAGGATCAGTCCAGCAGGAGTTCAATACAGTATCAGTCCAGCAGGAGTTCACTCCAGTATCAGACCAGCAGGAGTTCATTCCTGTATCAGACCAGCAGGAGTTCACTACAGTATCAGGCCAGCAGGAGTTCACTCCAGTATCATTCCAGCAGGAGTTCAATCCAGTATCAGGCCAGCAGGAGTTCACTCAAGTATCAGCCCAGTAGGAGTTCACCCCATTATCAGACCAGCAGGAGTTCACTCCAGTATAAGTCCAGCAGGAGTTCACTCCAGTATCAGACCCGCAGGAGTTCACTCCAGTATCAGACCAGCAGGACTTCACTCGAATATAAGTCCAGCAGGTGTTCACTCCAGGAATAGTCCGGCAGGAGTTCACTCCAATATAACTCCAGGAGGTGTTCACTCCAATATAAGTCCCGCAGGAGTTCACTCCAGTATCAGAGCAGCAGGAGTTCACTCCAGTATCAGTCCAGCAGGAGTTCAATCCAGTATCAGTCCAGCAGGAGTTCTGTCCAGTATCAGGCCAGCAGGAGTTCACTGCAGTATCAGACCAGCAGGATTTCACTCTTGTATCAGGCCAGCAGGAGTTCACTCCAGTTTCAGTCCAGCAGGAATTCACTCCAGTATACGGGCAGCAGGAGTTCACTCCAGTTTCAGTTCAGCTGGAGTTCACTCCAGTATACGTCCAGCAGGAATTCACTCCAGTATGCGGGCAGCAGGAGTTCACTCCAGTTTCACTTCAGCAGGAGTTCACTCCAGTATACGTCCAGCAGGAGTTCACTCCAGTATCAGTCCAGCAGGATTCACTCCAGTATCAGACCAGCAGGAGTTCACTCCAGTTTCAGTCCAGCAGGAATTCACTCCAGTATACGGGCAGCAGGACTTCACTCCAGTTTCAGTTCAGCAGGAGTTCACTCCAGTATACGTCCAGCATGAGTTCACTCCAGTATCAGTCCAGCTGGATTCACTGCAGTATCAGTCCAGCAGTAGTTCACTCCAGTATCAGTCCATCCGAGTTCACTCCAGTATCAGTCCAGCAGGAGTTCACTCCAGTATCAGACCAGCAGGAGTTCACTCCAGTATCAGACCTGCAGGAGTTCACTCCAGTATCAGACCAGCAGGAGTTCACTCCAATATAAGTCCAGCAGGAGTTCACTCCAGTATCAGTCCAGCAGGAATTCACTCCACTATCATTCCAGAAGGAGTTCACTCCAGTATCAGACAAGCAGGAGTACCCTCCATTATCAGGCCAGCAGGATTTCACTCCAGGATCAGACCAGGAGGAGTTCAATACAGTATCAGTCCAGCAGGAGTTCACACCAGTATCAGACCAGTAGGAGTTCACTCCTGTATCAGACCAGCAGGAGTTCACTACAGTATCAGGCCAGCAGGAGTTCACTCCAGTATCATTCCAGCAGGAGTTCAATCCGGTATCTGGCCAGCAGGAGATCACTCAAGTATCAGCCCAGTAGGAGTTCACCCCATTATCAGAACAGCAGGAGTTCACTCCAGTATAAGTCCAGCAGGAGTTCACTCCAGTATCAGACCCGCAGGAGTTCACTCCAGTATCAGTCCATCCGAGTTCACTCCAGTATCAGGCCAGCAGGAGTTCACTCCAGTATCAGAGCAGCAGGAGTTCACTCCATTATCAGACCAGCAGGAGTTCACTCCAGTTTCAGACCAGCAGGAGTTCACTCCAATATAAGTCCAGCAGGAATTTACTCCAGTATCAGTCCAGCAGGAATTCACTCCAATATCAGGCCAGCAGGAGTTCACTCTTTTATCAGCCCAGCAGGAATTCACTGCAGTATCAGACCAGCAGGAGTTCACTCTTTTATCAGGCCAGCAGGAATTCACTGCAATATCAGACCAGCAGGAGTTCACTCCAGTATCAGACCAGCAGGAGTACGCTCCAGTATCAGGCCAGCAGGAATTCACTCCAGGATCAGTCCAGCAGGAGTTCAGTACAGTATCAGTCCAGCAGGAGTTCACTCCAGTATCAGTCCAGCAGGAGTTCACTCCAGTATCAGTCCAGCAGGATTTCACTCCAGTATCACGCCAGCAGGAGATCACTCCAGTATCAGGCCAGCAGGAGTTCACTCCAGTATCAGACCAGCAGGAGTTCACTCCAGTTTCAGTCCAGCAGGAATTCACTCCAGTATACGGGCAGCAGGAGTTCACTCCAGTTTCAGTTCAGCTGGAGTTCACTCCAGTATACGTCCAGCAGGAATTCACTCCAGTATGCGGGCAGCAGGAGTTCACTCCAGTTTCACTTCAGCAGGATTTCACTACAGTATACGTCCAGCAGGAGTTCACTCCAGTATCAGTCCTGCAGGATTCACTCCCGTATCAGTCCAGCAGGAGTTCACTCCAGTATCAGTCCATCCGAGTTCACTCCAGTATCAGGCCAGCAGGAATTTACTCCAGTATCAGGGCAGCAGGAGTTCACTCCAGTATCAGACGAGCAGGAGTTCACTCCAGTATCAGGCCAGCAGGAATTCACTCCAGTATCCGACTAGCAGGGGTTCACTCCATTATCAGACCAGCAGGAGTTCACTCCTTTTTCAGACCAGCAGGAGATCCCTCCAGTATCAATCCAGCAGGAGTTCACTCCAGTATCAGACCAGCAGGATTTCCCTCCTCTTTCAGTCCTTCCGAGTTCACTGTAGTATCAGTCCAGTAGGATTTCACTCCAGTATCAGGCCAGAAGGAGTTCACTCCAGTATCAGACCAGCAGGAGTTCACTCCAGTTTCAGTCCAGCAGGAATTCACTCCAGTATACGGGCAGCAGGAGTTCACTCCATTCTCAGTTCAGCAGGAGTTCACTCCAGCATACGTCCAGCAGGAGTTCACTCCAGTATCATTCCAGCAGGATTCACTCCAGTATCAGTCCAGCAGGAGTTCACTCCAGTATCAGACCAGCAGGAGTTCACTCCAGTATCAGACCAGCAGGAGTTCACTCCAATATAAGTTTAGCAGGAATTCACTCCAGTATCAGTCCAGCAGGAATTCACTCCAATATCAGGCCAGCAGGAGTTCACTCTTTTATCAGGCCAGCAGGAATTCACTCCAGTATCAGACCAGCAGGAGTTCACTCCAGTATCAGACCAGCAGGAGTACACTCCAGTATCAGGCCAGCAGGAATTCACTCCAGGATCAGTCCAGCAGGAGTTCAGCACAGTATCGGTCCAGCAGGAGTTCACTCCAGTATCAGTCCAGCAGGAGTTCACTCCAGTATCAGACCAGCAGGAGTTCACTCCTGTGTCAGACCAGCAGGAGTTCACTCCTGTATCAGTCCAGCAGGATTCACTCCAGTATCAGTCCAGCAGGAGTTCACTCCAGTATCAGTCCATCCGAGTTCACTCCAGTATCAGGCCAGCAGGAGTTCACTCCAGTATCAGAGCAGCAGGAGTTCACTCCATTATCAGACGAGCAGGAGTTCACTCCAGTTTCAGACCAGCAGGAGTTCACTCCAATATAAGTCCAGCAGGAATTCACTCCAGTATCAGTCCAGCAGGAATTCACTCCAATATCAGGCCAGCAGGAGTTCACTCTTTTATCAGCCCAGCAGGAATTCACTGCAGTAACAGACCAGCAGGAGTTCACTCCAGTATCAGACCAGCAGGAGTACACTCCAGTATCAGGCCAGCAGGAATTCACTCCAGGATCAGTCCAGCAGGAGTTCAGTACAGTATCAGACCAGGAGGAGTTCACTCCAGTATCAGGCCAGCAGGAATTCACTCCAGTATCAGACCAGCAGGAATTCACTCCAGTATCAGTCCAGCAGGAGTTCACTCCAGTATCAGACCAGCAGGAGTTCACTCCAGTATCAGAGCAGCAGGAGTTCAGTCCAGTATCAGTCCAGCAGGAGTTCAATCCAGTATCAGTCCAGCAGGAATTCAGTACAGTATCAGGCCAGCAGGAGTTCACTGCAGTATCAGACCAGCAGGAGTTCACTCCAGTATCAGGCCAGCAGGAGTTCACTCCAGTATCAGGCCAGCAGGAGTTCACTCCAGTATCAGCCCAGCAGGAGTTCACTCCATTATCAGACCAGAAGGCGTTCACTCCTATATAAGAGCAGCAGGAGTTCACTCCAGTATCAGACCAGCAGGAGATCACTCCAGTATCAGTCCAGCAGGAGTCCTCTCCAGTATCAGACCAGCAGGAATTCACTCCAGTATCAGACCAGCAGGAGTTCACTCCAGTATCAGGCCAGCAGGAATTCACTCCAGTATCAGACCAGCAGGAGTTAACTCCAGTTTCATTCCAGCAGGAATTCACTCCAGTATCAGGCCAGCAGGAGTTCACACCAGTATCAGACCAGCAGGAGTTCACTCCAGTTTCAGTCCAGCAGGAATTCACTCCAGTATACGAACAGCAGGAGTTCACTCCTGTTTCAGTTCAGCTGGAGTTCACTCCAGTATACGTCCAGCAGGAGTTCACTCCAGTATGCGGGCAGCAGGAGTTCACTCCAGATTCAGTTCAGCAGGAGTTCACTCCAGTATACGTCCAGCAGGAGTTCACTCCTGTATCAGTCCAGCAGGATTCACTCCAGTGTCAGTCCAGCAGGAGTTCACTCCAGTATCAGTCCATCCGAGTTCACTCCAGTATCAGGCCAGCAGGTGTTCACTCCAGTATCAGAGCAGCAGGAGTTCACTCCATTATCATACGAGCAGGCTTTCACTCCAGTATCAGTCCAGCAGGAATTCACTCCAATATCAGGCCAGCAGGAGTTCACTCTTTTATCAGCCCAGCAGGAATTCACTGCAGTATCAGACCAGCAGGAGTTCACTCCAGTATCAGACCAGCAGGAGTACACTCCAGTATCAGGCCAGCAGGAATTCACTCCAGGATCAGTCCAGCAGGAGTTCAGTACAGTATCAGACCAGGAGGAATTCACTCCAGTATCAGTCCAGAAGGAGTTCACTCCAGTATCAGACCAGCAGGAGTTCACTCCAGTATCAGTCCAGCAGGAGTTCACTCCAGTATCAGTCCATCCGAGTTCACTCCAGCATCAGTCCAGCAGGATTTCACTCCAGTATCAGGCCAGCAGTAGTTCACTCCAGTATCAGACCAGCAGGAGTTCACTCCAGTTTCAGTCCAGCAGAAATTCACTCCAGTATCAGACCTGCAGGAGTTCACTCCAGTTTCAGTTCAGCAGGAGTTCACTCCAGTATACGTCCAGCAGGAGTTCACTCCAGTATCAGTCCAGCAGGATTCACTGCAGTATCAGTACAGCAGGAGTTCACTCCAGTATCAGTCCATCCGAGTTCACTCCAGTATCAGTCCAGCAGGAGTTCACTCCAATATAAGTCCAGCAGGAATTCACTCCAGTATCAGTCCAGCAGGAATTCACTCCACTTTCATTCGAGCAGGAGTTCACTCCAGTATCAGACAAGCAGGAGTACACTCCAGTATCAGGCCAGCAGGATTTCACTCCAGGATCAGTGCAGCAGGAGTTCAATACAGTATCAGTCCAGCAGGAGTTCACTCCAGTATCAGGCCAGCAGGAGTTCACTCCAGTATCAGACCAGCAGGAGTTCACTCCAGTTTCAGTCCAGCAGGAATTCACTCCAGTGTACGGGCAGTAGGAGTTCACTCCATTTTCAGTTCAGCAGGAGTTCACTCCAGCATACGTCCAGCAGGAGTTCACTCCAATATAAGTTCCGCAGGAGTTCAGTCCAGTATCAGAACAGCAGGAGTTCACTCCAGTATAATACCAGCTGGAGTTCACTCCAATATAAGTCCAGCAGGAATTCACTCCAGTATCAGTCCAGCAGGAATTCACTCCAATATCAGGCCAGCAGGAGTTCACTCTTTTATCAGGCCAGCAGGAATTCACTCCAGAATCAGACCAGCAGGAGTTCACTCCAGTATCAGACCAGCAGGAGTATACTCCAGTATCAGGCCAGCAGGAATTCACTCCAGGATCAGTCTAGCAGGAGTTCAGCACAGTATCAGTCCAGCAGGAGTTCACTCCAGCATCAGTCCAGCAGGAGTTCACTCCAGTATCAGACCAGCAGGAGTTCACTCCAGTGTCAGACCAGCAGGAGTTCACTCCAGTATCAGACCAGCAGGAGTTCACTTCAGTATCATTCCAGCTGGAGTTCACTCCAGTATAAGGCCAGCAGGAGTTCACTCAAGTATCAGCCCAGCAGGAATTCACCCCAGTATCAGACCAGCAGGAGTTCACTCCAGTATAAGTCCAGCAGGAGTTCACTCCAGTATCAGACCCGCAGGAGTTCACGCCAGTATCAGGCCAGCAGGAGTTCACTCGAATATAAGTCCAGCAGGTGTTCACTCCAGGAATAGTCCAGCAGGAGTTCAATCCAATATAAGTCCAGGAGGAGTTCACTCCAATATAAGTTCCGCAGGAGTTCAGTCCAGTATCAGTCCAGCAGGATTTCACTCCAGTATCAGTCCAGCAGGAGTTCACTCCAGTATCAGAACAGCAGGAGTTCACTCCAGTATCAGACCAGCAGGAGTTCACTCCAGTATCAGACCAGCAGGAGTTCAAACCAGTATCAGTCCAGCAGGAGTTCAGTCCAGTGTCAGTCCAGCAGGAATTCACTCCAGTATCAGACCAGCAGGAGTTCACTCCAGTATCAGACCAGCAGGAATTCACTCCAGTATCAGCCAGCAGGAGTTCACTCTAGTAGCAGGCCAGCAGGAGTTCACTGCATTATCAGACCAGCAGAGTTCCCACCAGTATCTGTCCTGCAGGAGTTTACTCCAGTATCAGGCCAGCAGGAGTTCACTCCAGTATCAGCCCAGCAGGAGTTCACTCCATTATCAGACCAGCAGGAGTTCACTCCAATATAAGTCCAGCAGGAGTTCAGTCCAGTATCAGTCCATCAGGAATTCACTCCAGTATCAGACCAGCAGGAGTTCACTCCAGTATCAGACCAGCAGGAATTCACTCCAGTATCAGACCAGCAGGATTTCACTCCAGTATCAGTCCAGCAGGAGTTCATTCCAGTATCAGGCCAGCACGAATTCACTCCAGTATCAGACCAGCAGGAGTTCACTCCAATGTAAGTCCAGCAGGTGTTTACGCCAGGAATAGACCAGCTGGAGTTCACTCCAATATAGGTCCAGCAGGTGTTCACTCGAATATATGTCCAGCAGGAGTTCACTGTTTTATCAGGCCAGCAGGAATTAACTGCAGTATCAGACCAGCAGGAGTTCACTCCAGTATCAGACCAGCAGGAGTACACTCCAGTATCAGGCCAGCAGGAATTCACTCCAGGATCAGTCCAGCAGGAGTTCAGTACAGTATCAGTCCAGCAGGAGTTCACACCAGTATCAGTCCAGCAGGAGTTCACTCCAGTATCAGACCAGCAGGAGTTCACTCCTGTATCAGACCAGCAGGATTTCAGTCAAGTATCAGCCCAGTAGGAGTTCACCCCATCATCAGACCAGCAGGGGTTCACTCCAGTATAAGTGCAGCGGGAGTTCACTCCAGTATCAGACCCGCTGGAGTTCACTCCAGTATCAGACCAGCAGGAGTTCACTCGAATATAAGTCCAGCAGGTGTTCACTCTAGGAATAGTCCAGCAGGAGTTCACTCCAATATAACTCCAGGAGGTTTTCACTCCAATATAAGTCCCGCAGGAGTTCACTCCAGTTTCAGCCCTGCAGGAATTCACTCCAGTATCAGTCCAGCAGGAGTTCACTCCAGTATCAGACCAGCAGGAGTTCACTCCAGTATCAGAGCAGCAGGAGTTCAGTCCAGTATCAGTCCAGCAGGAGTTCAATCCAGTATCAGTCCAGCAGGAATTCTGTCCAGTATTATGCCAGCAGGAGTTCACTGCAGTATCAGACCAGCAGGAGTTCACTCCAGTATCAGGCCAGCAGGAGTTCACTCCAGTATCAGGCCAGCAGGAGTTCACTCCAGTATCAGCCCAGCAGGAGTTCACTCCATTATCAGACCAGAAGGCGTTCACTCCTATATAAGAGCAGCAGGAGTTCACTCCAGTATCAGACCAGCAGGAGATCACTCCAGTATCAGTCCAGCAGGAGTCCTCTCCAGTATCAGACCAGCAGGAATTCACTCCAGTATCAGACCAGCAGGAGTTCACTCCAGTATCAGGCCAGCAGGAATTCACTCCAGTATCAGACCAGCAGGAGTTAACTCCAGTTTCATTCCAGCAGGATTTCACTCCAGTATCAGGCCAGCAGGAGTTCACACCAGTATCAGACCAGCAGGAGTTCACTCCAGTATCAGGCGAGCAGGAATTCACTCCAGTATACGAACAGCAGGAGTTCACTCCTGTGTCAGTTCAGCTGGAGTTCACTCCAGTATACGTCCAGCAGGAGTTCACTCCAGTATGCGGGCAGCAGGAGTTCACTCCAGATTCAGTTCAGCAGGAGTTCACTCCAGTATACGTCCAGCAGGAGTTCACTCCTGTATCAGTCCAGCAGGATTCACTCCAGTTTCATTCCAGCAGGATTTCACTCCAGTATCAGGCCAGCAGGAGTTCACACCAGTATCAGACCAGCAGGAGTTCACTCCAGTTTCAGTCCAGCAGGAATTCACTCCAGTATACGAACAGCAGGAGTTCACTCCTGTTTCAGTTCAGCTGGAGTTCACTCCAGTATACGTCCATTAGGAGTTCACTCCAGTATGCGGGCAGCAGGAGTTCACTCCAGATTCAGTTCAGCAGGAGTTCACTCCAGTATACGTCCAGCAGGAGTTCACTCCTGTATCAGTCCAGCAGGATTCACTCCAGTATCAGTCCAGCAGGAGTTCACTCCAGTATCAGTCCATCCGAGTTCACTCCAGTATCAGGCCAGCAGGAGTTCACTCCAGTATCAGAGCAGCAGGAGTTCACTCCATTATCAGACGAGCAGGAGTTCACTCCAGTTTCAGACCAGCAGGAGTTCACTCCAATATAAGTCCAGCAGGAATTCACTCCAGTATCAGTCCAGCAGGAATTCACTCTAATATCAGGCCAGCAGGAGTTCACTCTTTTATCAGCCCAGCAGGAATTCACTGCAGTATCAGACCAGAAGGAGTTCACTCCAGTATCAGACCAGCAGGAGTACACTCCAGTATCAGGCCAGCAGGAATTCACTCCAGGATCAGTCCAGCAGGAGTACAGTACAGTATCAGACCAGGAGGAGTTCACTCCAGTATCAGGCCAGCAGGAATTCACTCCAGTATCAGACCAGCAGGAATTCACTCCAGTATCAGACCAGCTGGAGTTCACTCCAGTATCAGTCCAGCAGGAGTTCACTCCAATATCAGTCCAACCGAGTTCACTCCAGTATCAGTCCAGCAGGATTTCACTCCAGTATCAGGCCAGCAGGAGTTCACTCCAGTATCAGACCAGCAGGAGTTCACTCCAGTTTCAGTCCAGCAGGAATTCACTCCAGTATCAGACCTGCAGGAGTTCACTCCAGTTTCAGTTCAGCAGGAGTTCACTCCAGTATACGTCCAGCAGGAGTTCACTCCAGTATCAGTCCAGCAGGATTCACTGCAGTTTCAGTCCAGCAGGAGTTCACTCCAGTATCAGTCCATCCGAGTTCACTCCAGTATCAGTCCAGCAGGAGTTCACTCCAGTATCAGACCTGCAGGAGTTCACTCCAGTATCAGACCAGCAGGAGTTCACTCCAATATAAGTCCAGCAGGAATTCACTCCAGTATCAGTCCAGCAGGAATTCACTCCACTATCATTCCAGCAGGAGTTCACTCCAGTATCAGACAAGCAGGAGTACACTCCAGTATCAGGCCAGCAGGATTTCACTCCAGGATCAGTCCAGCAGGAGTTCAATACAGTATCAGTCCAGCAGGAGTTCACTCCAGTATCAGACCAGCAGGAGTTCATTCCTGTATCAGACCAGCAGGAGTTCACTACAGTATCAGGCCAGCAGGAGTTCACTCCAGTATCATTCCAGCAGGAGTTCAATCCAGTATCAGGCCAGCAGGAGTTCACTCAAGTATCAGCCCAGTAGGAGTTCACCCCATTATCAGACCAGCAGGAGTTCACTCCAGTATAAGTCCAGCAGGAGTTCACTCCAGTATCAGACCCGCAGGAGTTCACTCCAGTATCAGACCAGCAGGACTTCACTCGAATATAAGTCCAGCAGGTGTTCACTCCAGGAATAGTCCGGCAGGAGTTCACTCCAATATAACTCCAGGAGGTGTTCACTCCAATATAAGTCCCGCAGGAGTTCACTCCAGTATCAGAGCAGCAGGAGTTCACTCCAGTATCAGTCCAGCAGGAGTTCAATCCAGTATCAGTCCAGCAGGAGTTCTGTCCAGTATCAGGCCAGCAGGAGTTCACTGCAGTATCAGACCAGCAGGATTTCACTCTTGTATCAGGCCAGCAGGAGTTCACTCCAGTATCAGGCCAGCAGGAGTTCACTCCAGTATCAGCCCAGCAGGGTTTCACTCCATTATCAGACCAGCAGGCGTTCACCTCTATATAAGTCCAGCAGGAGTTCACTCCAGTATCAGACCAGCAGGAGATCCCTCCAGTATCAGTCCAGCAGGAGTTCTCTCCAGTATCAGACCAGCAGGAATTCACTCCAGTATCAGACCAGCAGGAGTTCACTCCAGTATCAGGCCAGCAGGAGTTCACTCCAGTATCAAACCAGCAGGAGTTTACTCCAGTTTCTGTCCAGCAGGATTTCACGCCAGTATCAGGCCAGCAGGAGTTCACACCAGTATCAGACCAGCAGGACTTCAATCCAGTTTCAGTCCAGCAGGAATTCACTCCAGTATACGGGCAGCAGGAGTTCACTCCAGTTTCAGATCAGCTGGAGTTCACTCCAGTATACGTCCAGCAGGAGTTCACTCCGGTATGCGGGCAGCAGGAGTTCACTCCAGTTTCAGTTCAGCAGGAGTTCACTCCAGTATACGTCCAGCAGGAGTTCACTCCAGTATCAGTCCAGCAGGATTCACTCCAGTATCAGTCCAGCAGGAGTTCACTCCAGTATCAGTCCATCCGAGTTCACTCCAGTATCAGGCCAGCAGGAGTTCACTCCAGTATCAGACCAGCAGGAGTTCACTCCAGTATCAGACCTGCAGGAGTTCACTCCAGTTTCAGACCAGCAGGAGTTCACTCCAATATAACTCCAGCAGGAATTCACTCCAGTATCAGTCCAGCCGGAATTCACTCCACTATCATTCCAGCAGGAGTTCACTCCAGTATCAGACAAGCAGGAGTACACTCCAGTATCAGGCCAGCAGGATTTCACTCCAGGATCAGTCCAGCAGGAGTTCAATACAGTATCAGTCCAGCAGGAGTTCACTCCAGTATCAGACCAGCAGGAGTTCATTCCTGTATCAGACCAGCAGGAGTTCACTACAGTATCAGGCCAGCAGGAGTTCACTCCAGTATCATTCCAGCAGGAGTTCAATCCAGTATCAGGCCAGCAGGAGTTCACTCAAGTATCAGCCCAGTAGGAGTTCACCCCATTATCAGACCAGCAGGAGTTCACTCCAGTATAAGTCCAGCAGGAGTTCACTCCAGTATCAGACCCGCAGGAGTTCACTCCAGTATCAGACCAGCAGGACTTCACTCGAATATAAGTCCAGCAGGTGTTCACTCCAGGAATAGTCCGGCAGGAGTTCACTCCAATATAACTCCAGGAGGTGTTCACTCCAATATAAGTCCCGCAGGAGTTCACTCCAGTATCAGAGCAGCAGGAGTTCACTCCAGTATCAGTCCAGCAGGAGTTCAATCCAGTATCAGTCCAGCAGGAGTTCTGTCCAGTATCAGGCCAGCAGGAGTTCACTGCAGTATCAGACCAGCAGGATTTCACTCTTGTATCAGGCCAGCAGGAGTTCACTCCAGTATCAGCCCAGCAGGGTTTCACTCCATTATCAGACCAGCAGGCGTTCACCTCTATATAAGTCCAGCAGGAGTTCACTCCAGTATCAGACCAGCAGGAGATCCCTCCAGTATCAGTCCAGCAGGAGTTCTCTCCAGTATCAGACCAGCAGGAATTCACTCCAGTATCAGAGCAGCAGGAGTTCACTCCAGTATCAGGCCAGCAGGAGTTCACTCCAGTATCAAACCAGCAGGAGTTTACTCCAGTTTCTGTCCAGCAGGATTTCACGCCAGTATCAGGCCAGCAGGAGTTCACACCAGTATCAGACCAGCAGGACTTCAATCCAGTTTCAGTCCAGCAGGAATTCACTCCAGTATACGGGCAGCAGGAGTTCACTCCAGTTTCAGATCAGCTGGAGTTCACTCCAGTATACGTCCAGCAGGAGTTCACTCCGGTATGCGGGCAGCAGGAGTTCACTCCAGTTTCAGTTCAGCAGGAGTTCACTCCAGTATACGTCCAGCAGGAGTTCACTCCAGTATCAGTCCAGCAGGATTCACTCCAGTATCAGTCCATCCGAGTTCACTCCAGTATCAGGCCAGCAGGAGTTCACTCCAGTATCAGACCAGCAGGAGTTCACTCCAGTATCAGACCTGCAGGAGTTCACTCCAGTTTCAGACCAGCAGGAGTTCACTCCAATATAACTCCAGCAGGAATTCACTCCAGTATCAGTCCAGCCGGAATTCACTCCAATATCAGGCCAGCAGGAGTTCACTCTTTTATCAGGCCAGCAGGAATTCACTGCAGTATTAGACCAGCAGGAGTTCACTCCAGTATCAGACCAGCAGGAGTACGCTCCAGTATCAGGCCAGCAGGAATTCACTCCAGGATCAGTCCAGCAGGAGTTCAGTACAGTATCAGTCCAGCAGGAGTGCACTCCAGTATCAGCCCAGTAGGAGTTCACCCCATTATCAGACCAGCAGGAGTTCACTCGAATATAAGTCCAGCAGGTGTTCACTCCAGGAATAGTCCAGCAGGAGTTCACTCCAATATAACTCCAAGAGGTGTTCACTCCAATATAAGTCCCGCAGGAGTTCACTCCAGTATCAGTCCAGCAGAAGTTCACTCCATTAACTGTCCAGCAGGATTTCACTCCAGTATCAGACCAGCAGGAGTTCACTCCAGTATCAGAGCAGCAGGAGTTCACTCCAGTATCAGTCCAGCAGGAGTTCACTCCAGTATCAGGCCAGCGGAGTTCACTGCAGTATCAGGCCAGCAGGAGTTCACTCCAGTATCAGGCCAGCAGCAGTTCACTCCAGTATCAGGCCAGCAGGATTTCACTCCAGTATCAGGCCTGCAGGAGTTCACTCCAGTATCATTCCAGCAGGAGTTCAATCCAGTATCAGGCCAGCAGGAGTTCACTCAAGTATCAGCCCAGTAGGAGTTCACCCCATTATCAGACCAGCAGGAGTTCACTCCAGTATAAGTCCAGCAGGAGTTCACTCCAGTATCAGACCCGCAGGAGTTCACTCCAGTATCAGACCAGCAGGTCTTCACTCGAATATAAGTCCAGCAGGTGTTCACTCCAGGAATAGACCAGCAGGAGTACACTCCAATATAACTCCAGGAGGTGTTTACTCCAATATAAGTCCCGCAGGAGTTCACTCCAGTATCAGTCCAGCAGGACTTCACTCCAGTATCAGTCCAGCAGGAGTTCACTCCAGTATCAGACCAGCAGGAGTTCACTCCAGTATCAGAGCAGCAGGAGTTAACTCCAGTATCAGTCCAGCAGGAGTTCAATAAAGTATCAGTCCAGCAGGAGTTCACTCCAGTATCAGACCAGCAGGAGTTCACTCCTGTATCAGACCAGCAGGAGTTCACTACAGTATCAGGCCAGCAGGAGTTCACTCCAGTATCATTCCAGCAGGAGTTCAATCCTGTATCAGGCCAGCAGGAGTTCACTCAAGTATCAGCCCAGTAGGAGTTCACCCCATTATCAGACCAGCAGGAGTTCACTCCAGTATAAGTCCAGCAGGAGTTCACTCCAGTATCAGACCCGCAGGAGTTCACTCCAGTATCAGACCAGCAGGACTTCACTCGAATATAAGTCCAGCAGGTGTTCACTCCAGGAATAGTCCAGCAGGAGTTCACTCCAATATAACTCCAGGAGGTGTTCACTCCAATATACGTCCCGCAGGAGTTCACTCCAGTATCAGCCCAGCAGGGTTTCACTCCATTATCAGACCAGCAGGCGTTCACCTCTATATAAGTCCAGCAGGAGTTCACTCCAGTATCAGACCAGCAGGAGATCCCTCCAGTATCAGTCCAGCAGGAGTTCTCTCCAGTATCAGACCAGCAGGAAATCACTCCAGTATCAGACCAGCAGGAGTTCACTCCAGTATCAGGCCAGCAGGAATTCACTCCAGTATCAAACCAGCAGGAGTTTACTCCAGTTTCTGTCCAGCAGGATTTCACGCCAGTATCAGGCCAGCAGGAGTTCACACCAGTATCAGACCAGCAGGACTTCAATCCAGTTTTAGTCCAGCAGGAATTCACTCCAGTATACGGGCAGCAGGAGTTCACTCCAGTTTCAGATCAGCTGGAGTTCATTCCGGTATACGTCCAGCAGGAGTTCACTCCAGTATGCGGGCAGCAGGAGTTCACTCCAGTTTCAGTTCAGCAGGAGTTCACTCCAGTATACGTCCAACAGGAGTTCACTCCAGGATCAGTCCAGCAGGCTTCACTCCAGTATCAGTCCAGCAGGAGTTCACTCCAGTATCAGTCCATCCGAGTTCACTCCAGTATCAGGCCAGCAGGAGTTCACTCCAGTATCAGACCAGCAGGAGTTCACTCCAGTATCAGACCTGCAGGAGTTCACTCCAGTTTCAGACCAGCAGGAGTTCACTCCAATATAACTCCAGCAGGAATTCACTCCAGTATCAGTCCAGCCGGAATTCACTACAATATCAGGCCAGCAGGAGTTCACTCTTTTATCAGGCCAGCAGGAATTCACTGCAGTATCAGACCAGCAGGAGTTCACTCCAGTATCAGACCAGCAGGAGTACGCTCCAGTATCAGGCCAGCAGGAATTCACTCCAGGATCAGTCCAGCAGGAGTTCAGTACAGTATCAGTCCAGCAGGAGTTCACTCCAGTATCAGTCCAGTAGGAGTTCACCCCATTATCAGACCAGCAGCAGTTCACTCCAGTATAAGTCCAGGGGGAGTTCACTCCAGTATCAGACCCGCAGGAGTTCACTCCAGTATCAGACCAGCAGGAGTTCACTCGAATATAAGTCCAGCAGGTGTTCACTCCAGGAATAGTCCAGCACGAGTTCACTCCAATATAACTCCAGGAGGTGTTCACTCCAATATAAGTCCCGCAGGAGTTCACTCCAGTATCAGTCCAGCAGGAGTTCACTCCATTATCAGTCCAGCAGGAGTTCACTCCAGTATCAGACCAGCAGGAGTTCACTCCAGTATCAGAGCAGCAGGAGTTCACTCCAGTATCAGTCCAGCAGGAGTTCACTCCAGTATCAGGCCAGCAGGAGTTCACTGCAGTATCAGACCAGCAGGAGTTCACTCCAGTATCAGGCCAGCAGCAGTTCACTCCAGTATCAGGCCAGCAGGATTTCACTCCAGTATCAGGCCAGCAGGAGTTCACTCCAGTATCATTCCAGCAGGAGTTCAATCCAGTATCAGGCCAGCAGGAGTTCACTCAAGTATCAGCCCAGTAGGAGTTCACCCCATTATCAGACCAGCAGGAGTTCACTCCAGTATAAGTCCAGCAGGAGTTCACTCCAGTATCAGACCCGCAGGAGTTCACTCCAGTATCAGACCAGCAGGACTTCACTCGAATATAAGTCCAGCAGGTGTTCACTCCAGGAATAGACCAGCAGGAGTACACTCCAATATAACTCGAGGAGGTGTTCACTCCAATATAAGTCCCGCAGGAGTTCACTCTTTTATCAGCCCAGCAGGAATTCACTGCAGTATCAGACCAGAAGGAGTTCACTCCAGTATCAGACCAGCAGGAGTACACTCCAGTATCAGGCCAGCAGGAATTCACTCCAGGATCAGTCCAGCAGGAGTACAGTACAGTATCAGACCAGGAGGAGTTCACTCCAGTATCAGGCCAGCAGGAATTCACTCCAGTATCAGACCAGCAGGAATTCACTCCAGTATCAGACCAGCTGGAGTTCACTCCAGTATCAGTCCAGCAGGAGTTCACTCCAATATCAGTCCAACCGAGTTCACTCCAGTATCAGTCCAGCAGGATTTCACTCCAGTATCAGGCCAGCAGGAGTTCACTCCAGTATCAGACCAGCAGGAGTTCACTCCAGTTTCAGTCCAGCAGGAATTCACTCCAGTATCAGACCTGCAGGAGTTCACTCCAGTTTCAGTTCAGCAGGAGTTCACTCCAGTATACGTCCAGCAGGAGTTCACTCCAGTATCAGTCCAGCAGGATTCACTGCAGTTTCAGTCCAGCAGGAGTTCACTCCAGTATCAGTCCATCCGAGTTCACTCCAGTATCAGTCCAGCAGGAGTTCACTCCAGTATCAGACCTGCAGGAGTTCACTCCAGTATCAGACCAGCAGGAGTTCACTCCAATATAAGTCCAGCAGGAATTCACTCCAGTATCAGTCCAGCAGGAATTCACTCCACTATCATTCCAGCAGGAGTTCACTCCAGTATCAGACAAGCAGGAGTACACTCCAGTATCAGGCCAGCAGGATTTCACTCCAGGATCAGTCCAGCAGGAGTTCAATACAGTATCAGTCCAGCAGGAGTTCACTCCAGTATCAGACCAGCAGGAGTTCATTCCTGTATCAGACCAGCAGGAGTTCACTACAGTATCAGGCCAGCAGGAGTTCACTCCAGTATCATTCCAGCAGGAGTTCAATCCAGTATCAGGCCAGCAGGAGTTCACTCAAGTATCAGCCCAGTAGGAGTTCACCCCATTATCAGACCAGCAGGAGTTCACTCCAGTATAAGTCCAGCAGGAGTTCACTCCAGTATCAGACCCGCAGGAGTTCACTCCAGTATCAGACCAGCAGGACTTCACTCGAATATAAGTCCAGCAGGTGTTCACTCCAGGAATAGTCCGGCAGGAGTTCACTCCAATATAACTCCAGGAGGTGTTCACTCCAATATAAGTCCCGCAGGAGTTCACTCCAGTATCAGAGCAGCAGGAGTTCACTCCAGTATCAGTCCAGCAGGAGTTCAATCCAGTATCAGTCCAGCAGGAGTTCTGTCCAGTATCAGGCCAGCAGGAGTTCACTGCAGTATCAGACCAGCAGGATTTCACTCTTGTATCAGGCCAGCAGGAGTTCACTCCAGTATCAGGCCAGCAGGAGTTCACTCCAGTATCAGCCCAGCAGGGTTTCACTCCATTATCAGACCAGCAGGCGTTCACCTCTATATAAGTCCAGCAGGAGTTCACTCCAGTATCAGACCAGCAGGAGATCCCTCCAGTATCAGTCCAGCAGGAGTTCTCTCCAGTATCAGACCAGCAGGAATTCACTCCAGTATCAGACCAGCAGGAGTTCACTCCAGTATCAGGCCAGCAGGAGTTCACTCCAGTATCAAACCAGCAGGAGTTTACTCCAGTTTCTGTCCAGCAGGATTTCACGCCAGTATCAGGCCAGCAGGAGTTCACACCAGTATCAGACCAGCAGGACTTCAATCCAGTTTCAGTCCAGCAGGAATTCACTCCAGTATACGGGCAGCAGGAGTTCACTCCAGTTTCAGATCAGCTGGAGTTCACTCCAGTATACGTCCAGCAGGAGTTCACTCCGGTATGCGGGCAGCAGGAGTTCACTCCAGTTTCAGTTCAGCAGGAGTTCACTCCAGTATACGTCCAGCAGGAGTTCACTCCAGTATCAGTCCAGCAGGATTCACTCCAGTATCAGTCCATCCGAGTTCACTCCAGTATCAGGCCAGCAGGAGTTCACTCCAGTATCAGACCAGCAGGAGTTCACTCCAGTATCAGACCTGCAGGAGTTCACTCCAGTTTCAGACCAGCAGGAGTTCACTCCAATATAACTCCAGCAGGAATTCACTCCAGTATCAGTCCAGCCGGAATTCACTCCAATATCAGGCCAGCAGGAGTTCACTCTTTTATCAGGCCAGCAGGAATTCACTGCAGTATTAGACCAGCAGGAGTTCACTCCAGTATCAGACCAGCAGGAGTACGCTCCAGTATCAGGCCAGCAGGAATTCACTCCAGGATCAGTCCAGCAGGAGTTCAGTACAGTATCAGTCCAGCAGGAGTGCACTCCAGTATCAGCCCAGTAGGAGTTCACCCCATTATCAGACCAGCAGGAGTTCACTCGAATATAAGTCCAGCAGGTGTTCACTCCAGGAATAGTCCAGCAGGAGTTCACTCCAATATAACTCCAAGAGGTGTTCACTCCAATATAAGTCCCGCAGGAGTTCACTCCAGTATCAGTCCAGCAGAAGTT
Organism: Isurus oxyrinchus; assembly: GCA_026770705.1. NCBI lineage: Eukaryota > Metazoa > Chordata > Chondrichthyes > Lamniformes > Lamnidae > Isurus > Isurus oxyrinchus. Next base: position 1,606,018 of record JANJGN010000014.1, on the reverse strand, counting down.
CACTCCATTAACTGTCCATCAGGATTTCACTCCAGTATCAGACCAGCAGGAGTTCACTCCAGTATCAGAGCAGCAGGAGTTCACTCCAGTATCAGTCCAGCAGGAGTTCACTCCAGTATCAGGCCAGCGGAGTTCACTGCAGTATCAGGCCAGCAGGAGTTCACTCCAGTATCAGGCCAGCAGCAGTTCACTCCAGTATCAGGCCAGCAGGATTTCACTCCAGTATCAGGCCTGCAGGAGTTCACTCCAGTATCATTCCAGCAGGAGTTCAATCCAGTATCAGGCCAGCAGGAGTTCACTCAAGTATCAGCCCAGTAGGAGTTCACCCCATTATCAGACCAGCAGGAGTTCACTCCAGTATAAGTCCAGCAGGAGTTCACTCCAGTATCAGACCCGCAGGAGTTCACTCCAGTATCAGACCAGCAGGTCTTCACTCGAATATAAGTCCAGCAGGTGTTCACTCCAGGAATAGACCAGCAGGAGTACACTCCAATATAACTCCAGGAGGTGTTTACTCCAATATAAGTCCCGCAGGAGTTCACTCCAGTATCAGTCCAGCAGGACTTCACTCCAGTATCAGTCCAGCAGGAGTTCACTCCAGTATCAGACCAGCAGGAGTTCACTCCAGTATCAGAGCAGCAGGAGTTAACTCCAGTATCAGTCCAGCAGGAGTTCAATAAAGTATCAGTCCAGCAGGAGTTCACTCCAGTATCAGACCAGCAGGAGTTCACTCCTGTATCAGACCAGCAGGAGTTCACTACAGTATCAGGCCAGCAGGAGGTCACTCCAGTATCATTCCAGCAGGAGTTCAATCCTGTATCAGGCCAGCAGGAGTTCACTCAAGTATCAGCCCAGTAGGAGTTCACCCCATTATCAGACCAGCAGGAGTTCACTCCAGTATAAGTCCAGCAGGAGTTCACTCCAGTATCAGACCCGCAGGAGTTCACTCCAGTATCAGACCAGCAGGACTTCACTCGAATATAAGTCCAGCAGGTGTTCACTCCAGGAATAGTCCAGCAGGAGTTCACTCCAATATAACTCCAGGAGGTGTTCACTCCAATATACGTCCCGCAGGAGTTCACTCCAGTATCAGCCCAGCAGGGTTTCACTCCATTATCAGACCAGCAGGCGTTCACCTCTATATAAGTCCAGCAGGAGTTCACTCCAGTATCAGACCAGCAGGAGATCCCTCCAGTATCAGTCCAGCAGGAGTTCTCTCCAGTATCAGACCAGCAGGAAATCACTCCAGTATCAGACCAGCAGGAGTTCACTCCAGTATCAGGCCAGCAGGAATTCACTCCAGTATCAAACCAGCAGGAGTTTACTCCAGTTTCTGTCCAGCAGGATTTCACGCCAGTATCAGGCCAGCAGGAGTTCACACCAGTATCAGACCAGCAGGACTTCAATCCAGTTTCAGTCCAGCAGGAATTCACTCCAGTATACGGGCAGCAGGAGTTCACTCCAGTTTCAGATCAGCTGGAGTTCACTCCGGTATACGTCCAGCAGGAGTTCACTCCAGTATGCGGGCAGCAGGAGTTCACTCCAGTTTCAGTTCAGCAGGAGTTCACTCCAGTATACGTCCAACAGGAGTTCACTCCAGGATCAGTCCAGCAGGCTTCACTCCAGTATCAGTCCAGCAGGAGTTCACTCCAGTATCAGTCCATCCGAGTTCACTCCAGTATCAGGCCAGCAGGAGTTCACTCCAGTATCAGACCAGCAGGAGTTCACTCCAGTATCAGACCTGCAGGAGTTCACTCCAGTTTCAGACCAGCAGGAGTTCACTCCAATATAACTCCAGCAGGAATTCACTCCAGTATCAGTCCAGCCGGAATTCACTACAATATCAGGCCAGCAGGAGTTCACTCTTTTATCAGGCCAGCAGGAATTCACTGCAGTATCAGACCAGCAGGAGTTCACTCCAGTATCAGACCAGCAGGACTTCACTCGAATATAAGTCCAGCAGGTGTTCACTCCAGGAATAGACCAGCAGGAGTACACTCCAATATAACTCGAGGAGGTGTTCACTCCAATATAAGTCCCGCAGGAGTTCACTCCAGTATCAGTCCAGCAGGAGTTCTGTCCAGTATCAGGCCAGCAGGAGTTCACTGCAGTATCAGACCAGCAGGATTTCACTCTAGTATCAGGGCAGCAGGAGTTCACTCCAGTATCAGGCAAGCAGGAGTTCACTCCAGTATCAGCCCAGCAGGGTTTCACTCCATTATCAGACCAGCAGGCGTTCACTCCGAGATAGGTCCAGCAGGAGTTCACTCCAGTATCAGACCAGCAGGAGATCCCTCCAGTATCAGTCCAGCAGGAGTTCTCTCCAGTATCAGACCAGCAGGAATTCACTCCAGTATCAGACCAGCAGGAGTTCACTCCAGTATCAGGCCAGCAGGAATTCACTCCAGTATCAAACCAGCAGGAGTTTACTCCAGTTTCTGTCCAGCAGGATTTCACTCCAGTATCAGGCCAGCAGGAGTTCACACCAGTATCAGACCAGCAGGACTTCACTCCAGTTTCAGTCCAGCAGGAATTCACTCCAGTATACGGGCAGCAGGAGTTCACTCCAGTTTCAGATCAGCTGGAGTTTACTCCAGTATACGTCCAGCAGGAGTTCACTCCAGTATGCGGGCAGCAGGAGTTCACTCCAGTTTCAGTTCAGCAGGAGTTCACTCCAGTATACGTCCAGCAGGAGTTCACTCCAGGAATAGTCAAGCAGGAGTTCACTCCAATATAACTCCAGGAGGTGTTCACACCAATATAAGTCCCGCAGGAGTTCACTCCAGTATCAGTCCAGCAGGAGTTCACTCCATTATCAGTCCAGCAGGAGTTCACTCCAGTATCAGACCAGCAGGAGTTCACTCCAGTATCAGAGCAGCAGGAGTTAACTCCAGTATCAGTCCAGCAGGAGTTCAATCCAGTGTCAGTCCAGCAGGAGTTCTGTCCAGTATCAGGCCAGCAGGAGTTCACTGCAGTATCAGACCAGCAGGATTTCACTCTAGTATCAGGGCAGCAGGAGTTCACTCCAGTATCAGGCAAGCAGGAGTTCACTCCAGTATCAGCCCAGCAGGGTTTCACTCCATTATCAGACCAGCAGGCGATCACTCCGAGATAAGTCCAGCAGGAGTTCACTCCAGCATCAGACCAGCAGGAGATCCCTCCAGTATCAGTCCAGCAGGAGTTCTCTCCAGTATCAGTCCATCCGAGTTCACTCCAGTATCAGGCCAGCAGGAGTTCACTCCACTATCAGACCAGCAGGAGTTCACTCCAGTATCAGACCTGCAGGAGTTCACTCCAGTTTCAGACCAGCAGGAGTTCACTCCAATATTACTCCATCAGGAATTCACTCCAGTATCAGTCCAGCCGGAATTCACTCCAATATCAGGCCAGCAGGAGTTCACTCTTTTATCAGGCCAGCAGGAATTCACTGCAGTATCAGACCAGCAGGAGTTCACTCCAGTATCAGACCAGCAGGAGTTCACTCCAGTATCAGACCAGCAGGAGTTCACTCCTGTATCAGACCAGCAGGAGTTCAGTCAAGTATCAGCCCAGTAGGTGTTCACCCCATTATCAGACCAGCAGCAGTTCACTCCAGTATATGTCCAGCGGGAGTTCACTCCAGTATCAGACCCGCAGGAGTTCACTCCAGTATCAGACCAGCAGGAGTTCACTCCAGTATCAGTCCAGCAGGAGTTCACTCCAGTATCAGTCAATCCGAGTTCACTCCAGTATCAGGCCAGCAGGAGTTCACTCCAGTTTCAGACCAGCAGGAGTTCACTCCAATATAACTCCAGCAGGAATTCACTAAAGTATCAGTCCAGCCGGAATTCACTCCAATATCAGGCCAGCAGGAGTTCACTCTTTTATCAGGCCAGCAGGAATTCACTGCAGTATCAGACCAGCAGGAGTTCACTCCAGTATCAGACCAGCAGGAGTACGCTCCAGTATCAGGCCAGCAGGAATTCACTCCAGGATCAGTCCAGCAGGAGTTCAGTACAGTATCAGTCCAGCAGGAGTTCACTCCAGTATCAGTCCAGCAGGAGTTCACTCCAGTATCAGACCAGCAGGAGTTCACTCCTGTATCAGACCAGCAGTAGTTCAGTCAAGTATCAGCCCAGTAGGAGTTCACTCAAGTATCAGCCCAGTAGGAGTTCACCCCATTATCAGACCAGCAGGAGTTCACTCCAGTATACGTCCAGCAGGAGTTCACTCCAGTATCAGACCCGCAGGAGTTCACTCCAGTATAAGTCCAGCGGGAGTTCACTCCAGTATCAGACCCGCAGGAGTTCACTCCAGCATCAGAACAGCAGGAGTTCACTCGAATATAAGTCCAGCAGGTGTTCACTCCAGGAATAGTCCAGCAGGAGTTCACTCCAATATAACTCCAGGAGGTGTTCACTCCAATATAAGTCCCGCAGGAGTTCACTCCAGAATCAGTCCAGCAGGAGTTCACTCCATTATCAGTCCAGCAGGAGTTCACTCCAGTATCAGAACAGCAGGAGTTCACTCCAGTATCAGAGCAGCAGGAGTTCACTCCAGTATCAGTCCAGCAGGAGTTCACTCCAGTATCAGGCCAGCAGGAGTTCACTGCAGTAACAGACCAGCAGGAGTTCACTCCAGTATCAGGCCAGCAGCAGTTCACTCCAGTATCAGGCCAGCAGGATTTCACTCCAGTATCAGGCCTGCAGGAGTTCACTCCAGTATCATTCCAGCAGGAGTTCAATCCAGTATCAGGCCAGCAGGAGTTCACTCAAGTATCAGCCCAGTAGGAGTTCACCCCATTATCAGACCAGCAGGAGTTCACTCCAGTATAAGTCCAGCAGGAGTTCCCTCCAGTATCAGACCCGCAGGAGTTCACTCCAGTATCAGACCAGCAGGACATCACTCGAATATAAGTCCAGCAGGTGTTCACTCCAGGAATAGACCAGCAGGAATACACTCCAATATAACTCCAGGAGGTGTTCACTCCAATATAAGTCCCGCAGGAGTTCACTCCAGTATCAGTCCAGCAGGAGTTCACTCCAGTATCAGACCAGCAGGAGTTCACGCCAGTATCAGAGCAGCAGGAGTTAACTCCAGTATCAGTCCAGCAGTAGTTCAATCCAGTATCAGTCCAGCAGGAGTTCTGTCCAGTATCAGGCCAGCAGGAGTTCACTGCAGTATCAGACCAGCAGGTATTCACTCTAGTATCAGGCCAGCAGGAGTTCACTCCAGTATCAGGCAAGCAGGAGTTCACTCCAGTATCAGCCCAGCAGGGTTTCACTCCATTATCAGACCAGCAGGCTTTCACTCCGAGATAAGTCCAGTAGGAGTTCACTCCAGTATCAGACCAGCAGGAGATCCCTCCAGTATCAGTCCAGCAGGAGTTCTCTCCAGTATCAGACCAGCAGGAATTCACTCCAGTATCAGACCAGCAGGAGTTTACTCCAGTTTCTGTCCAGCAGGATTTCACTCCAGTATCAGGCCAGCAGGAGTTCACACCAGTATCAGACCAGCAGGACTTCACTCCAGTTTCAGTCCAGCAGGAATTCACTCCAGTATACGGGCAGCAGGAGATCACTCTAGTTTCAGATCAGCTGGAGTTCACTCCAGTATAAGCCAAGCAGGAGTTCACTCCAGTATGCGGGCAGCAGGAGTTCACTCCAGTTTCAGTTCAGCAGGAGTTCACTCCAGTTTACGTCCAGCAGGAGTTCACTCCAGTGTCAGTCCAGCAGGATTCACTCCAGTATCAGTCCAGCAGGAGTTCACACCAGTATCAGTCCATCCGAGTTCACTCCAGTATCAGGCCAGCAGGAGTTCACTCCAGTATCAGACCAGCAGGAGTTCACTCCAGTATCAGACCTGCAAGAGTTCACTCCAGTTTCAGACAGCAGGAGTTCACTCCAATATAACTCCAGCAGGAATTCACTCCAGTATCAGTCCAGCCGGAATTCACTCCAATATCAGGCCAGCAGGAGTTCACTCTTTTATCAGGCCGGCAGGAATTCACTGCAGTATCAGACCAGCAGGAGTTCACTCCAGTATCAGACCAGCAGGAGTTCACTCCAGTATCAGGCCAGCAGGAATTCACTCCAGTATCAAACCAGCAGGAGTTTACTCCAGTTTCCGTCCAGCAGGATTTCACTCCACTTTCAGGCCAGCAGGAGTTCACACCAGTATCAGACCAGCAGGACTTCACTCCAGTTTCATTTCAATAGGAGTTCACTCCAGTATACGTCCAGCAGGAGTTCACTCCTGTATCAGTCCAGCAGGATTCACTCCAGTATCAGTCCAGCAGGAGTTCACTCCAGTATCAGTCCATCCGAGTTCACTCCAGTATCAGGCCAGCAGGAGTTCACTCCAGTATCAGACCAGCAGGAGTTCACTCCAGTATCAGACCAGCAGGAGTTCACTCCAGTTTCAGACCAGCAGGAGTTCACTCCAATATAAGTCCAGCAGGAATTCACTCCAGTTTCAGTCCAGCTGGAATTCACTCCAATATCAGGCCAGCAGGATTTCACTCTTTTATCAGGCCAGCAGGAATTCACTGCAGTATCAGACCAGCAGGAGTTCACTCCAGTGTCAGACCAGCAGGAGTACACTCCAGTATCAGGCCAGCAGGAATTCACTCCAGGATCAGTCCAGCAGGAGTTCAGTACAGTATCAGTCCAGCAGGAGTTCACTCCAGTATCAGTCCAGAAGGAGTTCACTCCAGTATCAGACCAGCAGGAGTTCACTCCTGTATCAGACCAGCAGGAGTTCACTCCAGTATCAGACCAGCAGGAGTTCACTCCAGTATCATTCCAGCAGGAGTTCACTCCAGTATCAGGCCAGAAGGAGTTCACTCAAGTAAAAGCCCAGCAGGAGTTCACCACAGTATCAGACCAGCAGGGGTTCACTCCAGTAAAAGTCCAGCAGGAGTTCACTGCAGTATCAGACCCGCAGGAGTTCAATCCAGTATCAGACCAGCAGGAGTTCACTCGAATATTAGTCCAGCAGGTTTTCATTCCAGGAATTGTCCAGCAGGAGTTCACTCCAATTTAAGTCCAGGAGGAGTTCACTGCAATATAAGTCCCGCAGGAGTTCACTACAGGATCAGTCCAGCAGGAGTTCACTCCAGTATCAGTCCAGCAGGAGTTCACTCCAGTATCAGACCAGCAGGAGTTCACTCCAGTATCAGACCAGCAGGAGTTCACTCCAGTATCAGACCAGCAGGAGTTCAATCCAGTTTCAGTCCAGCTGGAGTTCAGTCCAGTATCAGACCAGGAGGAATTCACTCCAGTATCAGACCAGCAGGAGTTCACTCCAGTATCAGACCAGCAGGAGTTCACTGCAGTATCAGACGAGCAGGAGTTCACTCCAGTATCAGTCCAGCAGGAGTTCACTCCAGTATCAGTCCAGCAGGACTTCACACCAGTATCAGACCAGAAGGAGTTCACTCCAATGTATGTCCAGCAGCTGTTTACTCCAGGAATTGTCCAGCTGGAGTTCACTCCAATATAAGTCCAGCAGGTGTTCACTCGAATATAAGTCCAGCAGGAGTTCACTCCATTATCAGTCCAGCAGGAGTTCACTCCAGTATCAGAACAGCAGGAGTTCACTCCAGTATCAGAGCAGCAGGAGTTCACTCCAGTATCAGTCCAGCAGGAGTTCACTCCAGTATCAGGCCAGCAGGAGTTCACTGCAGTAACAGACCAGCAGGAGTTCACTCCAGTATCAGGCCAGCAGCAGTTCACTCCAGTATCAGGCCAGCAGGATTTCACTCCAGTATCAGGCCTGCAGGAGTTCACTCCAGTATCATTCCAGCAGGAGTTCAATCCAGTATCAGGCCAGCAGGAGTTCACTCAAGTATCAGCCCAGTAGGAGTTCACCCCATTATCAGACCAGCAGGAGTTCACTCCAGTATAAGTCCAGCAGGAGTTCCCTCCAGTATCAGACCCGCAGGAGTTCACTCCAGTATCAGACCAGCAGGACATCACTCGAATATAAGTCCAGCAGGTGTTCACTCCAGGAATAGACCAGCAGGAATACACTCCAATATAACTCCAGGAGGTGTTCACTCCAATATAAGTCCCGCAGGAGTTCACTCCAGTATCAGTCCAGCAGGAGTTCACTCCAGTATCAGACCAGCAGGAGTTCACGCCAGTATCAGAGCAGCAGGAGTTAACTCCAGTATCAGTCCAGCAGTAGTTCAATCCAGTATCAGTCCAGCAGGAGTTCTGTCCAGTATCAGGCCAGCAGGAGTTCACTGCAGTATCAGACCAGCAGGTATTCACTCTAGTATCAGGCCAGCAGGAGTTCACTCCAGTATCAGGCAAGCAGGAGTTCACTCCAGTATCAGCCCAGCAGGGTTTCACTCCATTATCAGACCAGCAGGCTTTCACTCCGAGATAAGTCCAGTAGGAGTTCACTCCAGTATCAGACCAGCAGGAGTTCTCTCCAGTATCAGACCAGCAGGAATTCACTCCAGTATCAGACCAGCAGGAGTTCACTCCAGTATCAGGCCAGCAGGAATTCACTCCAGTATCAAACCAGCAGGAGTTTACTCCAGTTTCTGTCCAGCAGGATTTCACTCCAGTATCAGGCCAGCAGGAGTTCACACCAGTATCAGACCAGCAGGACTTCACTCCAGTTTCAGTCCAGCAGGAATTCACTCCAGTATACGGGCAGCAGGAGATCACTCTAGTTTCAGATCAGCTGGAGTTCACTCCAGTATAAGCCAAGCAGGAGTTCACTCCAGTATGCGGGCAGCAGGAGTTCACTCCAGTTTCAGTTCAGCAGGAGTTCACTCCAGTTTACGTCCAGCAGGAGTTCACTCCAGTGTCAGTCCAGCAGGATTCACTCCAGTATCAGTCCAGCAGGAGTTCACACCAGTATCAGTCCATCCGAGTTCACTCCAGTATCAGGCCAGCAGGAGTTCACTCCAGTATCAGACCAGCAGGAGTTCACTCCAGTATCAGACCTGCAAGAGTTCACTCCAGTTTCAGACAGCAGGAGTTCACTCCAATATAACTCCAGCAGGAATTCACTCCAGTATCAGTCCAGCCGGAATTCACTCCAATATCAGGCCAGCAGGAGTTCACTCTTTTATCAGGCCGGCAGGAATTCACTGCAGTATCAGACCAGCAGGAGTTCACTCCAGTATCAGACCAGCAGGAGTTCACTCCAGTATCAGGCCAGCAGGAATTCACTCCAGTATCAAACCAGCAGGAGTTTACTCCAGTTTCCGTCCAGCAGGATTTCACTCCACTTTCAGGCCAGCAGGAGTTCACACCAGTATCAGACCAGCAGGACTTCACTCCAGTTTCAGTTCAATAGGAGTTCACTCCAGTATACGTCCAGCAGGAGTTCACTCCTGTATCAGTCCAGCAGGATTCACTCCAGTATCAGTCCAGCAGGAGTTCACTCCAGTATCAGTCCATCCGAGTTCACTCCAGTATCAGGCCAGCAGGAGTTCACTCCAGTATCAGACCAGCAGGAGTTCACTCCAGTATCAGACCAGCAGGAGTTCACTCCAGTTTCAGACCAGCAGGAGTTCACTCCAATATAAGTCCAGCAGGAATTCACTCCAGTTTCAGTCCAGCTGGAATTCACTCCAATATCAGGCCAGCAGGATTTCACTCTTTTATCAGGCCAGCAGGAATTCACTGCAGTATCAGACCAGCAGGAGTTCACTCCAGTGTCAGACCAGCAGGAGTACACTCCAGTATCAGGCCAGCAGGAATTCACTCCAGGATCAGTCCAGCAGGAGTTCAGTACAGTATCAGTCCAGCAGGAGTTCACTCCAGTATCAGTCCAGAAGGAGTTCACTCCAGTATCAGACCAGCAGGAGTTCACTCCTGTATCAGACCAGCAGGAGTTCACTCCAGTATCAGACCAGCAGGAGTTCACTCCAGTATCATTCCAGCAGGAGTTCACTCCAGTATCAGGCCAGAAGGAGTTCACTCAAGTAAAAGCCCAGCAGGAGTTCACCACAGTATCAGACCAGCAGGGGTTCACTCCAGTAAAAGTCCAGCAGGAGTTCACTGCAGTATCAGACCCGCAGGAGTTCAATCCAGTATCAGACCAGCAGGAGTTCACTCGAATATTAGTCCAGCAGGTTTTCATTCCAGGAATTGTCCAGCAGGAGTTCACTCCAATTTAAGTCCAGGAGGAGTTCACTGCAATATAAGTCCCGCAGGAGTTCACTACAGGATCAGTCCAGCAGGAGTTCACTCCAGTATCAGTCCAGCAGGAGTTCACTCCAGTATCAGACCAGCAGGAGTTCACTCCAGTATCAGACCAGCAGGAGTTCACTCCAGTATCAGACCAGCAGGAGTTCAATCCAGTTTCAGTCCAGCTGGAGTTCAGTCCAGTATCAGACCAGGAGGAATTCACTCCAGTATCAGACCAGCAGGAGTTCACTCCAGTATCAGACCAGCAGGAGTTCACTGCAGTATCAGACGAGCAGGAGTTCACTCCAGTATCAGTCCAGCAGGAGTTCACTCCAGTATCAGTCCAGCAGGACTTCACACCAGTATCAGACCAGAAGGAGTTCACTCCAATGTATGTCCAGCAGCTGTTTACTCCAGGAATTGTCCAGCTGGAGTTCACTCCAATATAAGTCCAGCAGGTGTTCACTCGAATATAAGTCCAGCAGGAGTTCACTCCAGTATCAGACCAGAAGGAGTTCACTCCAGTATCAGGCCAGCAGGAATTCACTCCAGTATCAGACCAGCAGGAGTTCACTCCAGTATCAGACCAGCAGGAGTTCACTCCAGTATCAGGCCAGCAGGAATTCACTCCAGTATCAGTCCAGCAGGAGTTCACTCCAGTATCACTCCCACAGGAGTTCATTCCAGTATCAGACCAGCAGGATTTCACTACAGTATCAGGCCAGTAGGAATGTACTCCAGTATCAGACCAGCAGGTGTTCACTCCATTATCAGACCAGCAGGTGTTCACTCCAGTATTAGACCAGCAGGATTTCACTCCATTATCAGTCCAGCAGGAGTCCACTCCTTTATCAGGCCAGCAGGAATTCACTCCAGTATCAGACCAGCAGGAGCTCTCTCCAGTATCAGACCAGCAGGAGTTCACTCCAGTATCAGGCCAGCAGGAATTTACTCCAGTATCAGGCCAGCAGGAGTTCACTCCAGTATCAGACCTGCAGGAGTTCTCTCCAGTATCAGGCCAGCAGGAATTCACTCCAGTATCAGACCAGCAGGGTTTCACTCCATTATCAGACCAGCAGGAGTTCACTCCAGTATCAGACCTGCAGGAGATCCCTCCAGTATCAGTCCAGCAGGAGTTCACTCCAGTATCAGACCAGCAGGAATTCACTCCAGTATCAGGCCAGCAGGAGTTCACTCCAGTGTCAGTCCAGCAGGAATTCACTCCAGTATCAGACCAGCAGGAATTCACACCAGTATCAGACCAGCAGGAATTCACTCCAGTATCAAACCAGCAGGAGTTTACTCCAGTTTCTGTCCTGCAGGATTTCACTCCAGTATCAGGCCAGCAGGAGTTCACTCCAGTATCAGACCAGCAGGACTTCACTCCAGTTTCAGTCCAGCAGGAATTCACTCCAGTATACGGGCAGCAGGAGTTCACTCCAGTTTCAGATCAGCTGGAGTTTACTCCAGTATACGTCCAGCAGGAGTTCACTCCAGTATGCGGGCAGCAGGAGTTCACTCCAGTTTCAGTTCAGCAGGAGTTCACTCCAGTATACGTCCAGCAGGAGTTCACTCCAGGAATAGTCAAGCAGGAGTTCACTCCAATATAACTCCAGGAGATGTTCACACCAATATAAGTCCCGCAGGAGTTCACTCCAGTATCAGTCCAGCAGGAGTTCACTCCATTATCAGTCCAGCAGGAGTTCACTCCAGTATCAGACCAGCAGGAGTTCACTCCAGTATCAGAGCAGCAGGACTTCACTCGAATATAAGTCCAGCAGGTGTTCACTCCAGGAATAGACCAGCAGGAGTACACTCCAATATAACTCCAGGAGGTGTTCACTCCAATATAAGTCCCGCAGGAGTTCACTCCAGTATCAGTCCAGCAGGAGTTCACTCCAGTATCAGTCCAGCAGGAGTTCACTCCAGTATCAGACCAGCAGGAGTTCACTCCAGTATCAGAGCAGCAGGAGTTAACTCCAGTATCAGTCCAGCAGGAGTTCAATCCAGTATCAGTCCAGCAGGAGTTCTGTCCAGTATCAGGCCAGCAGGAGTTCACTGCAGTATCAGACCAGCAGGATTTCACTCTAGTATCAGGGCAGCAGGATTTCACTCCAGTATCAGGCAAGCAGGAGTTCACTCCAGTATCAGCCCAGCAGGGTTTCACTCCATTATCAGACCAGCAGGCGATCACTCCGAGATAAGTCCAGCAGGAGTTCACTCCAGTATCAGACCAGCAGGAGATCCCTCCAGTATCAGTCCAGCAGGAGTTCTCTCCAGTATCAGACCAGCAGGAATTCACTCCAGTATCAGACCAGCAGGAGTTCAATCCAGTATCAGGCCAGCAGGAATTCACTCCAGTATCAAACCAGCAGGAGTTTACTCCAGTTTCTGTCCAGCAGGATTTCACTCCAGTATCAGGCCAGCAGGAGTTCACACCAGTATCAGACCAGCGGGACTTCACTCCAGTTTCAGTCCAGCAGGAATTCACTCCAGTATACGGGCAGCAGGAGTTCACTCCAGTTTCAGATCAGCTGGAGTTCACTCCAGTATACGTCCAGCAGGAGTTCACTCCAGTATGCGGGCAGCAGGAGTTCACTCCAGTTTCAGTTCAGCAGGAGTTCACTCCAGTATACGTCCAGCAGGAGTTCACTCCAGTATCAGTACAGCAGGATTCACTCCAGTATCAGTCCAGCAGGAGTTCACTCCAGTATCAGTCCATCCGAGTTCACTCCAGTATCAGGCCAGCAGGAGTTCACTCCACTATCAGACCAGCAGGAGTTCACTCCAGTATCAGACCTGCAGGAGTTCACTCCAGTTTCAGACCAGCAGGAGTTCACTCCAATATTACTCCAGCAGGAATTCACTCCAGTATCAGTCCAGCCGGAATTCACTCCAATATCAGGCCAGCAGGAGTTCACTCTTTTATCAGGCCAGCAGGAATTCACTGCAGTATCAGACCAGCAGGAGTTCACTCCAGTATCAGACCAGCAGGAGTTCACTCCAGTATCAGACCAGCAGGAGTTCACTCCTGTATCAGACCAGCAGGAGTTCAGTCAAGTATCAGCCCAGTAGGTGTTCACCCCATTATCAGACCAGCAGCAGTTCACTCCAGTATAAGTCCAGCGGGAGTTCACTCCAGTATCAGACCCGCAGGAGTTCACTCCAGTATCAGACCAGCAGGAGTTCACTCCAGTATCAGTCCAGCAGGAGTTCACTCCAGTATCAGTCAATCCGAGTTCACTCCAGTATCAGGCCAGCAGGAGTTCACTCCAGTTTCAGACCAGCAGGAGTTCACTCCAATGTAACTCCAGCAGGAATTCACTCAAGTATCAGTCCAGCCGGAATTCACTCCAATATCAGGCCAGCAGGAGTTCACTCTTTTATCAGGCCAGCAGGAATTCACTGCAGTATCAGACCAGCAGGAGTTCACTCCAGTATCAGACCAGCAGGAGTACGCTCCAGTATCAGGCCAGCAGGAATTCACTCCAGGATCAGTCCAGCAGGTGTTCAGTACAGTATCAGTCCAGCAGGAGTTCACTCCAGTATCAGTCCAGCAGGAGTTCACTCCAGTATCAGACCAGCAGGAGTTCACTCCTGTATCAGACCAGCAGTAGTTCAGTCAAGTATCAGCCCAGTAGGAGTTCACTCAAGTATCAGCCCAGTAGGAGTTCACCCCATTATCAGACCAGCAGGAGTTCACTCCAGTATAAGTCCAGCAGGAGTTCACTCCAGTATCAGACCCGCAGGAGTTCACTCCAGTATAAGTCCAGCGGGAGTTCACTCCAGTATCAGACCCGCAGGAGTTCACTCCAGCATCAGACCAGCAGGAGTTTATAAGTGCAGCAGGTGTTCACTCCAGGAATAGTCCAGCAGGAGTTCACTCCAATATAACTCCAGGAGGTGTTCACTCCAATATAAGTCCCGCAGGAGTTCACTCCAGAATCAGTCCAGCAGGAGTTCACTCCATTATCAGTCCAGCAGGAGTTCACTCCAGTATCAGACCAGCAGGAGTTCACTCCAGTATCAGAGCAGCAGGAGTTCACTCCAGTATCAGTCCAGCAGGAGTTCACTCCAGTATCAGGCCAGCAGGAGTTCACTGCAGTAACAGACCAGCAGGAGTTCACTCCAGTATCAGGCCAGCAGCAGTTCACTCCAGTATCAGGCCAGCAGGATTTCACTCCAGTATCAGGCCTGCAGGAGTTCACTCCAGTATCATTCCAGCAGGAGTTCAATCCAGTATCAGGCCAGCAGGAGTTCACTCAAGTATCAGCCCAGTAGGAGTTCACCCCATTATCAGACCAGCAGGAGTTCACTCCAGTATAAGTCCAGCAGGAGTTCCCTCCAGTATCAGACCCGCAGGAGTTCACTCCAGTATCAGACCAGCAGGACATCACTCGAATATAAGTCCAGCAGGTGTTCACTCCAGGAATAGACCAGCAGGAGTACACTCCAATATAACTCCAGGAGGTGTTCACTCCAATATAAGTCCCGCAGGAGTTCACTCCAGTATCAGTCCAGCAGGAGTTCACTCCAGTATCAGTCCAGCAGGAGTTCACTCCAGTATCAGACCAGCAGGAGTTCACGCCAGTATCAGAGCAGCAGGAGTTAACTCCAGTATCAGTCCAGCAGTAGTTCAATCCAGTATCAGTCCAGCAGGAGTTCTGTCCAGTATCAGGCCAGCAGGAGTTCACTGCAGTATCAGACCAGCAGGATTTCACTCTAGTATCAGGCCAGCAGGAGTTCACTCCAGTATCAGGCAAGCAGGAGTTCACTCCAGTATCAGCCCAGCAGGGTTTCCCTCCATTATCAGACCAGCAGGCTTTCACTCCGAGATAAGTCCAGTAGGAGTTCACTCCAGTATCAGACCAGCAGGAGATCCCTCCAGTATCAGTCCAGCAGGAGTTCTCTCCAGTATCAGACCAGCAGGAATTCACTCCAGTATCAGACCAGCAGGAGTTCACTCCAGTATCAGGCCAGCAGGAATTCACTCCAGTATCAAACCAGCAGGAGTTTACTCCAGTTTCTGTCCAGCAGGATTTCACTCCAGTATCAGGCCAGCAGGAGTTCACACCAGTATCAGACCAGCAGGACTTCACTCCAGTTTCAGTCCAGCAGGAATTCACTCCAGTATACGGGCAGCAGGAGTTCACTCCAGTTTCAGATCAGCTGGAGTTCACTCCAGTATAAGCCAAGCAGGAGTTCACTCCAGTATGCGGGCAGCAGGAGTTCACTCCAGTTTCAGTTCAGCAGGAGTTCACTCCAGTTTACGTCCAGCAAGAGTTCACTCCAGTATCAGTCCAGCAGGATTCACTCCAGTATCAGTCCAGCAGGAGTTCACACCAGTATCAGTCCATCCGAGTTCACTCCAGTATCAGGCCAGCAGGAGTTCACTCCAGTATCAGACCAGCAGGAGTTCACTCCAGTATCAGACCTGCAAGAGTTCACTCCAGTTTCAGACAGCAGGAGTTCACTCCAATATAACTCCAGCAGGAATTCACTCCAGTATCAGTCCAGCCGGAATTCACTGCAATATCAGGCCAGCAGGAGTTCACTCTTTTATCAGGCCGGCAGGAATTCACTGCAGTATCAGACCAGCAGGAGTTCACTCCAGTATCAGACCAGCAGGAGTTCACTCCAGTATCAGGCCAGCAGGAATTCACTCCAGTATCAAACCAGCAGGAGTTTACTCCAGTTTCCGTCCAGCAGGATTTCACTCCAGTATCAGGCCAGCAGGAGTTCACACCAGTATCAGACCAGCAGGACTTCACTCCAGTTTCAGTTCAATAGGAGTTCACTCCAGTATACGTCCAGCAGGAGTTCACTCCTGTATCAGTCCAGCAGGATTCACTCCAGTATCAGTCCAGCAGGAGTTCACTCCAGTATCAGTCCATCCGAGTTCACTCCAGTATCAGGCCAGCAGGAGTTCACTCCAGTATCAGACCAGCAGGAGTTCACTCCAGTATCAGACCAGCAGGAGTTCACTCCAGTTTCAGACCAGCAGGAGTTCACTCCAATATAAGTCCAGCAGGAATTCACTCCAGTATCAGTCCAGCTGGAATTCACTCCAATATCAGGCCAGCAGGATTTCACTCTTTTATCAGGCCAGCAGGAATTCACTGCAGTATCAGACCAGCAGGAGTTCACTCCAGTGTCAGACCAGCAGGAGTACACTCCAGTATCAGGCCAGCAGGAATTCACTCCAGGATCAGTCCAGCAGGAGTTCAGTACAGTATCAGTCCAGCAGGAGTTCACTCCAGTATCAGTCCAGAAGGAGTTCACTCCAGTATCAGACCAGCAGGAGTTCACTCCTGTATCAGACCAGCAGGAGTTCACTCCAGTATCAGACCAGCAGGAGTTCACTCCAGTATCATTCCAGCAGGAGTTCACTCCAGTATCATGCCAGAAGGAGTTCACTCAAGTAAAAGCCCAGCAGGAGTTCACCACAGTATCAGACCAGCAGGGGCTCACGCCAGTAAAAGTCCAGCAGGAGTTCACTGCAGTATCAGACCCGCAGGAGTTCAATCCAGTATCAGACCAGCAGGAGTTCACTCGAATATTAGTCCAGCAGGTTTTCATTCCAGGAATTGTCCAGCAGGAGTTCACTCCAATTTAAGTCCAGGAGGAGTTCACTGCAATATAAGTCCCGCAGGAGTTCACTACAGGATCAGTCCAGCAGGAGTTCACTCCAGTATCAGTCCAGCAGGAGTTCACTCCAGTATCAGACCAGCAGGAGTTCACTCCAGTATCAGACCAGCAGGAGTTCACTCCAGTATCAGACCAGCAGGAGTTCAATCCAGTTTCAGTCCAGCTGGAGTTCAGTCCAGTATCAGACCAGGAGGAATTCACTCCAGTATCAGACCAGCAGGAGTTCACTCCAGTATCAGACCAGCAGGAGTTCACTGCAGTATCAGACGAGCAGGAGTTCACTCCAGTATCAGTCCAGCAGGAGTTCACTCCAGTATCAGTCCAGCAGGACTTCACACCAGTATCAGACCAGAAGGAGTTCACTCCAATGTATGTCCAGCAGCTGTTTACTCCAGGAATTGTCCAGCTGGAGTTCACTCCAATATAAGTCCAGCAGGTGTTCACTCGAATATAAGTCCAGCAGGAGTTCACTCCAGTATCAGACCAGAAGGAGTTCACTCCAGTATCAGGCCAGCAGGAATTCACTCCAGTATCAGACCAGCAGGAGTTCACTCCAGTATCAGACCAGCAGGAGTTCACTCCAGTATCAGGCCAGCAGGAATTCACTCCAGTATCAGTCCAGCAGGAGTTCACTCCAGTATCACTCCCACAGGAGTTCATTCCAGTATCAGACCAGCAGGATTTCACTACAGTATCAGGCCAGTAGGAATGCACTCCAGTATCAGACCAGGAGGTGTTCACTCCATTATCAGACCAGCAGGTGTTCACTCCAGTATTAGACCAGCAGGATTTCACTCCATTATCAGTCCAGCAGGAGTCCACTACTTTATCAGGCCAGCAGGAATTCACTCCAGTATCAGACCAGCAGGAGCTCTCTCCAGTATCAGACCAGCAGGAGTTCACTCCAGTATCAGGCCAGCAGGAATTTACTCCAGTATCAGGCCAGCAGGAGTTCACTCCAGTATCAGACCTGCAGGAGTTCTCTCCAGTATCAGGCCAGCAGGAATTCACTCCAGTATCAGACCAGCAGGGTTTCACTCCATTATCAGACCAGCAGGAGTTCACTCCAGTATCAGACCTGCAGGAGATCCCTCCAGTATCAGACCAGCAGGAATTCACTCCAGTATCAGGCCAGCAGGAGTTCACTCCAGTGTCAGTCCAGCAGGAATTCACTCCAGTATCAGACCAGCAGGAATTCACTCCAGTATCAGACCAGCAGGAGTTCACTCCAGTATCAGTCCAGCAGGAGTTCACTCCAGTATCAGTCCATCCGAGTTCACTCCAGTATCAGTCCAGCAGGATTTCACTCCAATATCAGGCCAGTAGGAGTTCACTCCAGTATCAGACCAGCAGGAGTTCACTCCAGTATACGTCCAGCAGGAGTTCACTCCAGTATCAGTCCAGCAGGATTCACTCCAGTATCAGTCCTGCAGGAGTTCACTCCAGTATCAGACCAGCAGGAGTACACTCCAGTATCAGGCCAGCAGGAATTCACTCCATGATCAGTCCAGCAGGAGTTCAGTACAGTATCAGTCCAGCAGGAGTTCACTCCAGTATCAGTCCAGCAGGAGTTCACTCCAGTATCAGACCAGCAGGAGTTCACTCCTGTATCAGACCAGCAGGAGTTCACTCCAGTATCAGACCAGCAGGAATTCACTCCAGTATCATTCCAGCAGGAGTTCACTCCAGTATCAGGCCAGAAAGAGTTCACTCCAGTAAATGTCCAGCAGGAGTTCACTCCAGTATCAGACCCGCAGGAGTTCAATCCAGTATCAGACCAGCAAGAGTTCACTCGAATATTTGTCCAGCAGGTGTTCACTCCAGGAATAGTCCAGCAGGAGTTCATTCCAATATAAGTCCAGGAGGAGTTCACTCCAATATAAGTCCCGCCGGAGTTCACTAAAGTATCAGTCCAGCAGGAGTTCACTCCAGTATCAGTCCAGCAGGAGTTCAGTCCAGTATCAGACCAGCAGGAGTTCACTCCAGTATCAGACCAGCAGGAGTTCACTCCATTATCAGACCAGCAGGAGTTCAATCCAGTATCAGTCCAGCTGGAGTTCAGTCCAGTATCAGACCAGCAGGAATTCACTCCAGTATCAGACCAGCAGGAGTTCACTCCAGTATCAGACCAGCAGGAGTTCACTGCAGTATCAGACGAGCAGGAGTTCACTCCAGTATCAGTCCAGAAGGATTTTACTCCAGTATCAGTCCAGCAGGAGTTCACTCCAGTATCAGACCAGAAGGAGTTCACTCCAATGTATGTCCAGCAGGTGTTTACTCCAGGAATTATCCAGCTGGAGTTCACTCCAATATAAGTCCAGCAGGTGTTTACTAGAATATAAGTCCAGCAGGTGTTTACTAGAATATAAGTCCAGCAGGAGTTCACTCCAGTATCAGGCCAGCAGGAATCCACACCAGTATCAGACCAGCAGGAGTTCACTCCAGTATCAGACCAGCAGGAATTGACTCCAGTATCAGGCCAGCAGGAATTCACTTCAGTATCAGTCCAGCAGGAATTCACTCCAGTATCATTCCAACAGGAGTTCATTCCAGTATCAGACCAGGAGGATTTAACTCCATTATCAGGCCAGGAGGAATTCACTCCAGTATCAGACCAGCAGGTGTTCACTCCATTATCAGACCAGCAGAAGTTCACTCCAGTATTAGACCAGCAGGAGTTCACTCCATTATCTGTCCAGCAGGAGTCCACTCCTTTATCAGGCCAGCAGCAATTCACTCCAGTATCAGACCAGCAGGAGTTCTCTCCAGTATCAGACCAGCAGGAGATCACTCCAGTATCAGGCCAGCAGGAATTTACTCCAGTATCAGACCAGCAGGGGTTCACTCAATTATCAGACCCGCAGCAGTTCACTCACGTATCAGACCTGCAGGAGATCCCTCCAGTATCAGTCCAGCAGGAGTTCACTCCAGTATCAGACAATCAGGAGTTCACTCCAGTATCAGTCCAGCAGGAATTCACTCCAGTATCAGACTAGCAGGAGTTCACTCCAGTATCAGTCCAGCAGGAGTTCACTCCAGTATCAGTCCTTCCGAGTTCACTCTAGTATCAGTCCAGCAGGATTTCACTCCAGTATCAGGCCAGCAGGAGTTCACTCCAGTATCAGACCAGCAGGAGTTCACACCAGTTTCAAACCAGCAGGAATTCACTTCAGTATACGGGCAGCAGGAGTTCACTCCAGTTTTAGTTCAGCAGGAGTTCACTCCAGTATACGTCCAGCAGGAGTTAACTCCAGTATCATTCCAGCAGGATTCACTCCAGTTTCAGTCCAGCAGGAGTTCACTCCAGTATCAGACCAGCAGGAGTTCACTCCTGTATCAGACCAGCAGGAGTTCACTCCAGTATCAGACCAGCAGGAGTTCACTCCAGTATCATTCCAGCAGGAGTTCACTCCAGTATCAGGCCAGAAGGAGTTCACTCAAGTAACAGCACAGCAGGAGTTCACCACAGTATCAGACCAGCAGGGGTTCACTCCAGTAAAAGTCCAGCAGGAGTTCACTCCAGTATCAGACCCGCAGGAGTTCACTCCAGTATCAGACCAGCAGGAGTTCACTCGAATATTAGTCCAGCAGGTGTTCACTCCAGGAATAGTCCAGCAGCAGTTCACTCCAATATAAATCCAGGAGGAGTTCACTCCAATATAAGTCCCGCAGGAGTTCACTACAGTATCAGTCCAGCAGGAGTTCACTCCATTATCAGTCCAGCAGGAGTTCACTCCAGTATCAGACCAGCAGGAGTTCACTCCAGTATCAGACCAGCAGGAGTTCACTCCAGTATCAGACCAGCAGGAGTTCATTCCAGTATCAGTCCACCTGGAGTACAGTCCAGTATCAGGCCAGCAGGAATTCACTCCCGTATCAGCCCAGCAGGAGTTCACTCCAGTATCAGACCAGCAGGAGTTCACTGCAGTATCAGACGAGCAGGAGTTCACTCCAGTATCAGTCCAGCAGGAGTTCACTCCAGTATCAGTCCAGCAGGAGTTCACTCCAGTATCAGACCAGAAGGAGTTCACTCCAATGTATGTCCAGCAGGTGTTTACTCCAGGAATAGTCCAGCTGGAGTTCACTCAAATATAAATCCAGCAGGTGTTCACTCGAATATAAGTCCAGCAGGAGTTGACTCCAGCATCAGACCAGCAGGAGTTCAGTCCAGTATCAGGCGGGCAGGAATTCACTCCAGTATCAGTCCAGCAGGAGTTCACTCCAGTATAAGACCAGCAGGAGTTCACTCCAGTATCAGGCCAGCAGGAATTCACTCCAGTATCAGTCCAGCAGGAGTTCACTCCAGTATCACCCCAACAGGAGTTCATTCCAGTATCAGACAAGCAGGATTACAATCCAGTATCAGGCCAGTAGGAATTCACTCCAGTATCAGACCAGCAGGTGTTTACTCCATTATCAGACCAGCAGGAGTTCACTCCAGTATTAGACCAGCAGGAGTTCACTCCATTATCAGTCCAGCAGGAGTCCACTCCTTTATCAGGCCAGCAGGAATTCACTCCAGTATCAGAACAGCAGGAGTTCTCTCCAGTATCAGACCAGCAGGAGTTCACTCCAGTATCAGGCCAGCAGGAATTTATTCCAGTTTCAGGCCAGCAGGAGTACACTCCAGTATCAGACCTGCAGGAGTTCACTCCAGTATCAGGACAGCAGGAATTCACTCCAGTATCAGACCAGCAGGGGTTCACTCCATTATCAGACCCGCAGGAGTTCAGTCCAGTATCAGACCATCAGGAATTCACTCCAGTATCAGCCCAGCAGGAGTTCACTCCAGTATCAGACCAGCAGGAGTTCACCGCAGTATCAGACGAGCAGGAGTTCAATCCAGTATCAGTCCAGGTAGGAGTTCACTCCAGTATCAGTCCAGCAGGAGTTCACTCCAGTATCAGACCAGAAGGACTTCACTCCAATGTATGTCCAGCAGGTGTTTACTCCAGGAATTGTCCAGCTGGAGTTCACTCCAATTTAAGTCCAGCAGGTGTTCACTCGAATATAAGTCCAGCAGGAGTTCACTCCAGTATCAGACCAGCTGGAGTTCAGTCCAGTATCAGACCAGCAGGAGTTCACTCCAGTATCAGACCAGCAGGAGTTCACTCCAGTATCAGGCCAGCAGGAATTCACTCCAGTAGCAGTCCAGCAGGAGTTCACTCCAGTATCACTCCAACAGGAGTTCATTCCAGCATCAGACCAGCAGGATTTCAATCCAGTATCAGGCCAGTAGGAATTCACTCCAGTATCAGACCAGCAGGTGTTTACTCCATTATCAGACCAGCAGGAGTTCACTCCAGTATTAGACCAGCAGGAGTTCACTCCATTATCAGTCCAGCAGGAGTCCACTCCTTTATCAGGCCAGCAGGAATTCACTCCAGTATCAGAACAGCAGGAGTTCTCTCCAGTATCAGACCAGCAGGAGTTCACTCCAGTATCAGGCCAGCAGGAATTTATTCCAGTATCAGGCCTGCAGGAGTACACTCCAGTATCAGACCTGCAGGAGTTCACTCCAGTATCAGGCCAGCAGGAATTCACTCCAGTATCAGACCAGCAGGGGTTCACTCCATTATCAGACCCGCAGGAGTTCAGTCCAGTATCAGACCATCAGGAATTCACTCCAGTATCAGCCCAGCAGGAGTTCACTCCAGTATCAGACCAGCAGGAGTTCACCGCAGTATCAGACGAGCAGGAGTTCAATCCAGTATCAGTCCAGGTAGGAGTTCACTCCAGTATCAGTCCAGCAGGAGTTCACTCCAGTATCAGACCAGAAGGACTTCACTCCAATGTATGTCCAGCAGGTGTTTACTCCAGGAATTGTCCAGCTGGAGTTCACTCCAATTTAAGTCCAGCAGGTGTTCACTCGAATATAAGTCCAGCAGGAGTTCACTCCAGTATCAGACCAGCTGGAATTCACTCCAGTATCAGACCAGCAGGAGTTCACTCCAGTATCAGACCAGCAGGAGTTCACTCCAGTATCAGGCCAGCAGGAATTCACTCCAGTAGCAGTCCAGCAGGAGTTCACTCCATTATCAGTCCAGCAGGAGTCCACTCCTTTATCAGGCCAGCAGGAATTCACTCCAGTATCAGAACAGCAGGAGTTCTCTCCAGTATCAGACCAGCAGGAGTTCACTCCAGTATCAGGCCAGCAGGAATTTATTCCAGTATCAGGCCTGCAGGAGTACACTCCAGTATCAGACCTGCAGGAGTTCACTCCAGTATCAGGCCAGCAGGAATTCACTCCAGTATCAGACCAGCAGGGGTTCACTCCATTATCAGACCCGCAGGAGTTCATTCCAGTATCAGACCTGCAGGAGATCCCTCCAGTATCTGTCCAGCAGTAGTTCACTCCAGCATCAGACCAGCAGGAATTCACTCCAGTATCAGACCAGCAGGAGTTCACTCCAGTGTCAGTCCAGCAGGAATTCACTCCACTATCAGACCAGCAGGAATTCACTCCAGTATCAGACCAGCAGGAGTTCACTCCAGTATCAGTCCAGCAGGAGTTCACTACAGTATCAGTCCATCCGACTTCACTCTAGTATCATTCCAGCAGGATTTCACTCCAGTATCAGGC
This sequence comes from Isurus oxyrinchus, assembly GCA_026770705.1. Lineage (NCBI taxonomy): Eukaryota > Metazoa > Chordata > Chondrichthyes > Lamniformes > Lamnidae > Isurus > Isurus oxyrinchus. Next base: position 1,582,654 of record JANJGN010000014.1, on the reverse strand, counting down.
CAGCAGGAGTTCACTCCAGTATCAGACCAGCAGGAGTTCACTCCCGTTTCAGTCCAGCAGGAATTCACTTCAGTAAACGGGCAGCAGGAGTTCACTCCAGTTTCAGTTCAGCAGGAGTTCACTCCAGTATACGTCCAGCAGGAGTTCACTCCAGTATCAGTCCAGCAGGATTCACTGCAGTAGCAGTCCAGCAGGTGTTCACACCAGTATCAGTCCATTCGAGTTCACTCCAGTATCATTCCAGCAGGAGTTCACTCCAGTATCAGACCAGCAGGAGTTCACTCCAGTAACAGACCAGCAGGAGTTCACTCCAATATAAGTCCAGCAGGAATTCACTCCAGTATCAGTCCAGCAGGAAATCACTCCAATATCAGGCCAGCAGGAGTTCACACTTTTATCAGGCCAGCAGGAATTCACTCCAGGATCAGTCCAGCAGGAGTTCAATACAGTATCAGTCCAGCAGGAGTTCACTCCAGTATCAGTCCAGCAGGAGTTCACCAGTATCAGACCAGCAGGAGTTCACTCCTGTATCAGACCAGCAGGAGTTCACTCCAGTATCATTCCAGCAGGAGTTCACTCCAGTATCAGGCCAGCAGGAGTTCACTCAAGTATCAGCCCAGTAGGAGTTCACCCCAGTATCAGACCAGCAGGAGTTCACTCCAGTATAAGTCCAGCAGGAGTTCACTCCAGTATCAGACCCGCAGGAGTTCACTCCAGTATCAGACCAGCAGGAGTTCACTCGAATATAGGTCCAGCAGGTGTTCACTCCAGGAAAAGTCCAGCAGGAGTTCAATCCAACATAAGTCCAGGAGGAGTTCACTCCAATATAAGTCCCGCAGGAGTTCACTCCAGTATCAGTCCAGCAGGAGTTCACTCCAGTATCAGACCAGCAGGTGTTCACTCCAGTATCAGAACAACAGGAGTTGACTCCAGTATCAGACCAGAAGGAGTTCAATCCAGTATCAGTCCAGCAGGAGTTCAGTCCAGTATCAGTCCAGCAGGAATTCACTCCAGTATCCGACCAGCAGGAGATCACTCAAGTATCATACCAGCAGGAATTCACTCCAGTATCAGGTCAGCAGGAGTTCACTCTAGAATCAGGCCAGCAGGAGTTCACTGCAGTATCAGACCAGCAGGAGTTCACAACAGTATCAGTCCAGCAGGAGTTCACTCCACTATCAGGCCAGCAGGAGTTCACTCCAGTATCAGCCCAGCAGGAGTTCACTCCATTATCAGACCAGCAGGCGTTCACTCCTATATAAGTCCAGCAGGAGATCACTCCAGTATCAGACCAGCAGGAGATCCCTCCAGTATCACTCCAGCAGGAGTTCACTCCAGTATCAGACCAGCAGGAATTCACTCCAGTATCAGACCAGCAGGAGTTCACTCATTTTTCAGGCCAGCAGGAATTCACTCCACTATCAGACCAGCAGGGGTTCACTCCATTATCAGACCAGCAGGTGTTCACTCCAGTATCATATCAGCCGGAGTTCACTCCTTTATCAGGCCAGCAGGAATTCACTCCAGTATCAGACCAGCAGGAGTTCACTCCAGTTTCAGTCCAGCAGGATTTCACTCCAGTATCAGGCAGCAGGAGTTCACTCCATTATCAGACCAGCAGGAGTTCACTCCAGTTTCAGTCCAGCAGGATTTCACTCCAGTTTCAGTCCAGCAGGAATTCACTCCAGTATACGGGCAAAAGGAGTTCACTCCAGTTTCAGTTCAGCTGGAGTTCACTCCAGTATACGTCCAGCAGGAATTCACTCCAGTATATGGGCAGCAGGAGTTCACTCCAGTTTCAGTTCAGCAGGAGTTCACTACAGTATACGTCCAGCAGGAGTTCACTCCATTTTCAGTCCAGCAGGATTCACTCCACTATCAGTCCAGCAGAAGTTCACTCCGGTATCAGTCCATCCGAGTTCACTCAAGTATCAGTCCAGCAGGAGTTCACTCCAGTATCAGACCAGCAGGAGTACACTCCAGTATCAGACCAGAAGGAGTTCACTCCAGTATCAGACCAGCAGGAGTTCACTCCAGTATCAGTCCAACAGGAATTCACTCCAATATCAGGCCAGCAGGAGTTCACTCTTTTATCAGGCCATTAGGAATTCACTCCAGTATCAGACCAGCAGGAGTTCACTCCAGTATCAGACCAGCAGGATTTCACTCCTGTATCAGACCAGCAGGAGTTCACTCCAGTATCAGACCTGCAGGAGTTCACTCCAGTATCATTCCAGCAGGAGTTCACGCCAGTATCAGGCCAGCAGGAGTTCACTCAAGTATCAGCCCAGCAGGAGTTCACCCCAGTATCAGACCAGCAGGAGTTCACTCCAGTATAAAGCCAGCAGGAGTTCAGTCCAGTATCAGACCCGCAGGAGTTCACTCCAGTATCAGACCAGCAGGAGTTCACTCGAATATATGTCCAGCAGGTGTACACTCCAGGAATAGTCCAGCAGGAGTTCACTCCAAAATAAGTCCAGGAGGAGTTCACTCCAATATTACTCCCGCAGGAGTTCACTCCAGTATCAGTCCAGCAGGAGTTCACTCCAGTATCAGTCCAGCAGGAGTTCACTCCAGTATCAGACCAGAAGGAGTTCACTCCAGTATCAGACCAGCAAGAGTTCACTCCTTTATCAGGCCAGCAGGAATTCACTCCAGTATAAGACCAGCAGGGGTTCTCTGCAGTATTAGACCAGCAGGAGTTCACTCCAGTATCAGTCCAGCAGGTTTTCACTCCAGTATCAGGCCAGCAGGAGTACATCCAGTGTCAGCCCAGCAGGATTTCACTCAAGTATCAGACCAGCAGGAGTTCACTCCTATATAAGTCCAGCAGGAGTTCACTCCAGTATCAGGCCAGCAGGAGTTCACTCCAGTATCAGCCCAGCAGGAGTTCACTCCATTATCAGACCAGCAGGAGTTCACTCCAATATAAGTCCAGCAGGAGTTCAGTCCAGTATCAGTCCATCAGGAATTCACTCCAGTATCAGACCAGCAGGAGTTCACTCCAGTATCAGACCAGCAGGAGCTCTCTCCAGTATCAGACCAGCAGGAGTTCACTCCAGATTCAGACCAGCAGGAGTTTACTGCAGTATCAGACCAGCAGGAGTTCACTCCAGTATCAGTCCAAAAGGAGTTCACCCTTGTATCAGGACAGCAGGAGTTCACTCCAGTATCAGACCAGCAGGAGTTCACTCCAATGTAAGTCCAGCAAGTGTTTACTCCAGGAATAGTCCAGCTGGAGTTCACTCCAATATAAGTCCAGCAGGTGTTCACTCGAATATAAGTCCAGCAGGAGTTCACTCCAGTATCAGACCAGCAGGAGTTCACCAGTATCAGACCAGCAGGAGTTCACTCCTGTATCAGACCAGCAGGAGTTCACTCCAGTATCAGACCAGCAGGAGTTCACTCCAGTATCATTCCAGCAGGAGTTCACTCCAGTATCAGTCCAGCAGGAGTTCACCAGTATCAGACCAGCAGGAGTTCACTCCTGTATCAGACCAGCAGGAGTTCACTCCAGTATCAGACCAGCAGGAGTTCACTCCAGTATCATTCCAGCAGGAGTTCACTCCAGTATCAGGCCAGCAGGAGTTCACTCAAGTATCAGCCCAGTAGGAGTTCACCCCAGTATCAGACCAGCAGGAGTTCACTCCAGTATAAGTCCAGCAGGAGTTCACTCCAGTATCAGACCCGCAGGAGTTCACTCCAGTATCAGACCAGCAGGAGTTCACTCCAGTATCAGAACAACAGGAGTTGACTCCAGTATCAGACCAGAAGGAGTTCAATCCAGTATCAGTCCAGCAGGAGTTCAGTCCAGTATCAGTCCAGCAGGAATTCACTCCAGTATCCGACCAGCAGGAGATCACTCAAGTATCATACCAGCAGGAATTCACTCCAGTATCAGGTCAGCAGGAGTTCACTCTAGAATCAGGCCAGCAGGAGTTCACTGCAGTATCAGACCAGCAGGAGTTCACAACAGTATCAGTCCAGCAGGAGTTCACTCCACTATCAGGCCAGCAGGAGTTCACTCCAGTATCAGCCCAGCAGGAGTTCACTCCATTATCAGACCAGCAGGCGTTCACTCCTATATAAGTCCAGCAGGAGATCACTCCAGTATCAGACCAGCAGGAGATCCCTCCAGTATCACTCCAGCAGGAGTTCACTCCAGTATCAGACCAGCAGGAATTCACTCCAGTATCAGACCAGCAGGAGTTCACTCCTTTTTCAGGCCAGCAGGAATTCACTCCACTATCAGACCAGCAGGGGTTCACTCCATTATCAGACCAGCAGGTGTTCACTCCAGTATCAGACCAGCCGGAGTTCACTCCTTTATCAGGCCAGCAGGAGTTCACTCCATTATCAGACCAGCAGGAGTTCACTCCAGTTTCAGTCCAGCAGGAATTCACTCCTGTATACGGGCAAAAGGAGTTCACTCCAGTTTCAGTTCAGCTGGAGTTCACTCCAGTATACGTCCAGCAGGAATTCACTCCAGTATATGGGCAGCAGGAGTTCACTCCATTATCAGTCCAGCAGGATTCACTCCACTATCAGTCAGGCAGAAGTTCACTCCGGTATCAGTCCATCCGAGTTCACTCAAGTATCAGTCCAGCAGGAGTTCACTCCAGTATCAGACCAGCAGGAGTACACTCCAGTATCAGACCAGAAGGAGTTCACTCCAGTATCAGACCAGCAGGAGTTCACTCCAATATAGGCCCAGCAGGAATTCACTCCAGTATCAGTCCAGCAGGAATTCACTCCAATATCAGGCCAGCAGGAGTTCACTCTTTTATCAGGCCATTAGGAATTCACTCCAGTATCAGACCAGCAGGAGTTCACTCCAGTATCAGACCAGCAGGATTTCACTCCTGTATCAGACCAGCAGGAGTTCACTCCAGTATCAGACCAGCAGGAGTTCACTCCAGTATCATTCCAGCAGGAGTTCACGCCAGTATCAGGCCAGCAGGAGTTCACTCAAGTATCAGCCCAGCAGGAGTTCACCCCAGTATCAGACCAGCAGGAGTTCACTCCTGTATAAAGCCAGCAGGAGTTCAGTCCAGTATCAGACCCGCAGGAGTTCACTCCAGTATCAGACCAGCAGGAGTTCACTCGAATATATGTCCAGCAGGTGTACACTCCAGGAATAGTCCAGCAGGAGTTCACTCCAAAATAAGTCCAGGAGGAGTTCACTCCAATATTACTCCCGCAGGAGTTCACTCCAGTATCAGTCCAGCAGGAGTTCACTCCAGTATCAGTCCAGCAGGAGTTCACTCCAGTATCAGACCAGAAGGAGTTCACTCCAGTATCAGACCAGCAAGAGTTCACTCCTTTATCAGGCCAGCAGGAATTCACTCCAGTATCAGACCAGCAGGGGTTCTCTGCAGTATTAGACCAGCAGGAGTTCACTCCAGTATCAGTCCAGCAGGTTTTCACTCCAGTATGAGGCCAGCAGGAGTACATCCAGTGTCAGCCCAGCAGGATTTCACTCAAGTATCAGACCAGCAGGAGTTCACTCCAATATAAGTCCAGCAGGAGTTCACTCCAGTATCAGGCCAGCAGGAGTTCACTCCAGTATCAGCCCAGCAGGAGTTCACTCCATTATCAGACCAGCAGGAGTTCACTCCAATATAAGTCCAGCAGGAGTTCAGTCCAGTATCAGTCCATCAGGAATTCACTCCAGTATCAGACCAGCAGGAGTTCACTCCAGTATCAGACCAGCAGGAGCTCTCTCCAGTATCAGACCAGCAGGAGTTCACTCCAGATTCAGACCAGCAGGAGTTCACTGCAGTATCAGACCAGCAGGAGTTCACTCCAGTATCAGTCCAAAAGGAGTTCACCCTTGTATCAGGACAGCAGGAGTTCACTCCAGTATCAGACCAGCAGGAGTTCACTCCAATGTAAGTCCAGCAAGTGTTTACTCCAGGAATAGTCCAGCTGGAGTTCACTCCAATATAAGTCCAGCAGGTGTTCACTCGAATATAAGTCCAGCAGGAGTTCACTCCTGTATCAGACCAGCAGGAGTTCACTCCAGTATCAGGCCAGCAGGAATTCACTCCAGTATCAGAGTAGCAGGAGTTCACTCCAGTATCAGGCCAGCAAAAAATCACACCAGTATCAGTCCAGCAGGATTTCACTCCAGTATCACTCAAGAAGGAGTTCATTCCAGTATCAGACCAGCAGGATTTCACTCCAGTATCTAGGCAGTAGGAATTCACTCCAGTATCAGACCAGCAGGTGTTCACTCCAGTATTAGACCAGCAGGAGTAAACTCCAGTATCAGACCAGCAGTGTTCACTCCAGTATCAGGCCAGCTGGAATTTGCTCCTTTATCAGGCCAGCAGGAATTCACTCCAGTATCAGACCAGCAGGGGTTCACTCCATTATCAGACCAGCAGGTGTTCACTCCAGTATCAGACCAGCAGGAGTTCACTCCTTTATCAGGCCAGCTGGAATTCACTCCAGTATCAGACCAGCAGGGGTTCTCTGCAGTATCAGACCAGCAGCAGTTCACTCCAGTATCAGTCCAGCAGGTGTTCACTCCAGTATCAGGCCAGCAGGAGTTCATCCAGTATCAGCCCAGCAGGATTTCACTCCAGTATCAGACCAGCATGAGTTCACTCCTATATAAGTCCAGCAGGAGTTCACTCCAGTATCAGGCCAGCAGGAGTTCACTCCAGTATCAGCCCAGCAGGAGTTCACTCCATTATCAGACCAGCAGGAGTTCACTCCAATATAAGTCCAGCAGGAGTTCAGTCCAGTATCAGACCATCAGGAATTCACTCCAGAATCAGACCAGCAGGAGTTCACTCCAGTATCAGACAAGCAGGAATTCACTCCAGTATCAGACCAGCAGGATTTCACTCCAGTATCAGGCCAGCAGGAATTCACTCCAGTATCAGACCAGCAGGAGTTCACTCCAGTATCAGGCCAGCAGGAATTCTCTCCAGTATCAGTCCAGCAGGAGTTCACTCCAACTATCACTCCAGCAGGAGTTCATTCCAGTATCAGACCGGCAGGATTTCACTCCAGTATCAGGCCAGTAGGAATTCACTCCAGTATCAGACCAGCAGGTGTTCACTCCAGTATTAGACCAGCAGGAGTTCACTCCAGTATCAGACCAGCAGGAGTTCACTCCAGTATCAGGCCAGCAGCAGTTCACTCCAGTATCAGACCAGCAGGAGTTCACTCAAGTATCAGGCCAGCAGGAATTCACTCCAGTAACAGAGCAGCAGGTATTCACTCCAGTATCAGACCAGCAGGAGTTCACTCCAGTATCCGTCCAGCAGGAATTCACTCCAGTATCAGTCCAGCAGGAGTTCACTCCAGTATCACTCCAGCAGGAGTTCATTCCAGGATCAGACCAGCAGGATTTCACTCCAGTATCAGGCCAGTAGGAATTCACTCCAGTATCAGACCAGCAGGTGTTCACTCCAGTATTAGACCAGCAGGAGTTCACTCCATTATCAGTCCAGGAGGATTTCACTCCATTATCAGTCCAGCAGGAGTTCACTCCTTTATCAGTCCAGCAGGAATTCACTACAGTATCAGTCCAGCAGGAGTCCACTCCTTTATCAGGCCAGCAGGAATTCAATCCAGTATCAGTCCAGCAGGAGTTCTGTCCAATATCAGTCCAGCAGGAGTTCACTCCAGTATCAGGCCAGCAGGAATTTACTTCAGCATCAGGCCAGCAGGAGTTCACTCCAGTATCAGGCCAGCAGGAGTTCACTCTAGTATCAGGCCAGCAGGAGTTCACTGCAGTATCAGACCAGCAGGAGTTCACTCCAGTATCAGTCCAGCCGGAGTTCACTCCAGTTTCAGGCCAGCAGGAGTTCACTCCAGTATCAGCACAGCAGGAGTTCACTCCATTATCAGACCAGCAGGAGTTCACCCCTATATGAGTCCAGCAGGAGTTCACTCCAGCATCAGACCAGCAGGAGTTCACTCCATTATCAGTCCAACAGGAGTTCACTCCATTATCAGTCCAGCAGGAGTCCACTCCTTTATCAGGCCAGCAGGAATTCACTCCAGTATCAGTCCAGCAGGAGTTCACTCCAGTATCAGACCAGCAGGAGTTCACGCCAGTATCAGGCCAGCAGGAATTCACTCCAGTATCAGACCAGCAGGAGTTCACTCCAGTATCAGACCAGCAGGAATTCACTCCAGTATCAGACCAGCAGGAGTTCACTCCAGTATCAGACCAGCAGGAGTTCACTGCAGTATCAGACGAGCAGGAGTTCACTCCAGTATCAGTCCAGCAGGAGTTCACTCCAGTATCAGACCAGCAGGAGTTCACTCCAGTATCAGACCAGCAGGAGTTCACTCCAATGTATGTCCAGCAGGTGTTCACTCCAGGAATAGTCCAGCTGTAGTTCACTCCAATATAAGTCCAGCACGTGTTCACTCGAATATAAGTCCAGCAGGAGTTCACTCCAGTATCAGACCAGCAGGATTTCACTCCAGTATCAGGCCAGTAGGAATTCACTCCAGTATCAGACCAGCAGGTGCTCACTCCAGTATTAGACAAGCAGGAGTTCACTCCAGTATCAGACCAGCAGGTGTTCACTCCAGTATTTGACCAGCAGGAGTTCACTCCAGTATCAGAACAGCAGGAGATCACTCCAGTATCAGGCCAGCAGGAATTTACTCCGTTATCAGGCCAGCAGCAGTTCACTCCAGTATCAGACCAGCAGGAGTTCACTCCAGTATCAGGCCAGCAGGAATTCACTGCAGTAACAGAGCAGCAGGTATTCACTGCAGTATCAGACCAGCAGGAGTTCACTCCAGTATCAGTCCAGCAGGAATTCACTCCAGTATCAGTCCAGCAGGACTTCACTCCAGTATCACTCAAGCAGGAGTTCATTCCAGTATCAGACCAGCAGGATTTCACTCCAGTATCAGTCCAGCAGGAGTCCACTCATTTATCAGGCCAGCTGGAATTCAATCCAGTATCAGTCCAGCAGGAGTGCAGTCCAGTATCAGTCCAGCAGGAGTTCACTCCAGTATCAGGCCAGCAGGAATTTACTCCAGTATCAGGCCAGCAGGAGTTCACTCCAGTATCAGGCCCGCAGGAGTTCACTCTAGTATCAGGCCAGCAGGAGTTCACTGCAGTATCAGACCAGCAGGAGTTCACTCCAGTATCAGTCCAGCAGGAATTCACTCCAGTATCAGTCCAGCAGGACATCACTCCAGTATCACTCAAGCAGGAGTTCATTCCAGTAACAGACCAGCAGGATTTCACTCCAGTATCAGTCCAGCAGGAGTCCACTCATTTATCAGGCCAGCAGGAATTCAATCCAGTATCAGTCCAGCAGGAGTTCAGTCCAGTATCAGTCCAGCAGGAGTTCACTCCAGTATCAGGCCAGCAGGAATTAACTCCAGTATCAGGCCAGCAGGAGTTCAATCCAGTATCAGGCCCCCAGGAGTTCACTCTAGTATCAGGCCAGCAGGAGTTCACTGCAGTATCAGACCAGCAGGAGTTCACTCCAGTATCAGTCCAGCCGGAGTTCACTCCAGTATCAGGCCAGCAGGAGTTCACTCCAGTATCAGCCCAGCAGGAGTTCACTCCATTGTCAGACCAGCAGGAGTTCACCCCTATCTGAGTACAGCAGGAGTTCACTCCAGCATCAGACCAGCAGGAGATCCCTCCAGTATCAGTCCAGCAGGAGTTCACTCCAGTAGCAGACCAGCAGGAATTCACACCAGTATCAGACCAGCAGGAATTCACTCCAGTATGAGGCCAGCAGGAATTCACTCCAGTATCAGACCAGCAGGAATTCACTCCAGTATCAGACCTGCAGGAGCTCACTCCCGTATCAGACCAGCAGGAGTTCACTCCAGGATCATGCCAGCAGGAGTTCACTCCAGTATCAGTCCAGCAGGAGATCACTCCAGTTTCAAACCAGCAGGAGTTCACTCCAGTATCAGACCAGCAGGAATTCACTCCAGTATCAGACCAGCAGGAGTTCACTCCAGTATCAGACCAGCAGGAGTTCACTCCAGCATCAGACCAGCAGGAGATCCCTCCAGTATCCGTCCAGCAGGAGTTCACTGCAGTATCAGACCAGCAGGAGTTCACTCCAGTATCAGACCAGCAGGAGTTCACTCCAGTATCAGACCAGCAGGAGTTCACTCCAGTATCAGACCAGCAGGAATTCACTCCAGTATCAGACCAGCAGGCGTTCACTCCAGTATCAGACCAGCAGGAGTTCACTGCAGTATCAGACGAGCAGGAGTTGACTCCAGTATCAGTCCAGCAGGAGTTCATTCCTGTATCAGGCCAGCAGGAGTTCACTCCAGTATCAGACCAGCAGGAGTTCACTCCAATGTATGTCCAGCAGGTGTTTACTCCAGGTATAGTCCAGCTGGAGTTCACTCCAGTATAAGTCCAGCAGGTGTTCACTCGAATATAAGTCCAGCAGGAGTTCACTCCAGTATCAGACCAGCAGGAGTTAACTCCAGTATCAGGCCAGCAGGAATTCACTCCAGTATCAGACCAGCAGGAGTTCACTCTAGTATCAGACCAGCAGGAGTTCACTCCAGTATCAGGCCAGCAGGAATTCACTTCAGTTTCAGTCCAGCAGGAGTTCACTCCAGTATCACTCCAACAGGAGTTCATTCCAGTATCAGACCAGCAGGTGTTCACTCCGTTATCAGACCAGCAGGATTTCACTCCAGTACTAGACCAGCAGGAGTTCACTCCAGTATCAGTCCAGCAGGAGTTCACTCCAGTATCAGTCCATCCGAGTTCACTTCAGTATCAGTCCAGCAGGAGTTCACTCCAGTATCAGACCAGCAGGAGTTCACTCCAGTAAACAGTCCAGCAGGAGTTCACTCCAGTATCAGACCAGCAGGAGTTCATTCCAATATAAGTCCAGCAGGAATTCACTCCAGTATCAGTCCAGCAGGAATTCACTCCAATATCAGGCCAGCAGCAGTTCACTCTTTTATGAGGCCAGCAGGAATTCACTCCAGGATCAGTCCAGCAGGAGTTCAATACAGTATCAGTACAGCAGGAGTTCACTCCAGTATCAGTCTAGCAGGAGTTCACTCCAGTATCAGACCAGCAGGAGTTCACTCCTGTATCAGACCAGCAGGATTTCACTCCAGTATCAGACCAGCAGGAGTTCACTCCAGTATCATTCCAATTGGAGGTCACTCCAGAATCAGGCCAGCAGGAGTTCACTCAATTATCAGCCCAGTAGGAGTTCACCCCAGTATCAAACCAGCAGAAGTACACTCCAGTATAAGTCCAGCAGGAGTTCACTGCAGTATCAGACCAGCAGGAGTTCACTCGAATATAAGTCCAGCAGGTGTTCACTCCAGGAATATTCCAGCAGGTGTTCACTCCAATATAAGTCCTGGAGGAGTTCACTCCAATATAAGTCCCGCAGGAGTTCACTTCAGTATCAGACCAGAAGGAATTCAATCCAGTATCAGACCAGCAGGAGTTCACTCCAGTTTCAGGCCAGCAGGAATTCACTGCAGTAACAGAGCAGCAGGTATTCACTGCAGTATCAGACCAGCAGGAGTTCAATCCAGTATCAGTCCAGCTGGAATTCACTCCAGTATCAGTCCAGCAGGAGTTCACTCCAGTATCACTCAAGCAGGAGTTCATTCCAGTATCAGACCAGCAGGATTTCACTCCAGTATCAGTCCAGCAGGAGTCCACTCCTTTATCAGGCCAGCAGGAATTCAATCCAGTATCAGTCCAGCAGGAGTTCAGTCCAGTATCAGTCCAGCAGGAGTTCACTCCAGTATCAGGCCAGCAGGAATTTACTCCAGTATCAGGCCAGCAGGAGTTCACTCCAGTATCAGGCCAGCAGGAGTTCACTCTAGTATCAGGCCAGTAGGAGTTCACTGCAGTATCAGACCAGCAGGAGTTCACTCCAGTATCAGTCCAGCCGGAGTTCACTCCCGTATCAGGCCAGCAGGAGTTCATTCCAGTATCAGACCAGCAGGATTTCACTCCATTATCAGGCCAGTAGGAATTCACTCCAGTATCAGACCAGCAGGTGTTCACTCCGTTATCAGACCAGCAGGATTTCTCTCCAGTATTAGACCAGCAGGAGTTCACTCCAGTATCAGTCCAGCAGGAGTTCACTCCAGTATCAGTCCATCCGAGTTCACTTCAGTATCAGTCCAGCAGGAGTTCACTCCAGTATCAGTCCAGCCGGAGTTCACTCCAGTATCAGGCCAGCAGGAGTTCACTCCAGTATCAGCCCAGCAGGAGTTCACTCCATTATCTGACCAGCAGGCGTTCACTCCACTATCAGTCCAGGAGGAGATCACTCCAGTATCAGTCCATCCGATTTCACTCCAGTATCAGTCCAGCAGGAGTTCACTCCAGTATCAGGCCAGCAGGAGTTCACTCCAGTATCAGCCCAGCAGGAGTTCACTCCATTATCAGACCAGCAGGCGTTCACTCCTATATGAGTCCAGCAGGAGATCACTCCAGTATCAGACCAGCAGGAGATCCCTCCAGTATCAGTCCAGCAGGAGTTCACTCCAGTATCAGACCAGCAGGAATTCACTCCAGTATCAGACCAGCAAGTGTTCACTCCAGTATCAGGCCAGCAAAAATTCACACCAGTATCAGACCAGCAAAAAATCACTCCAGTTTCAGACCAGCAGGAGTTCACTCCTTTATCAGGCCGGCAGGAATTCACTCCAGTATCAGACCAGCAGGGGTTCACTCCATTATCAGACCATCAGGTGTTCACTCCAGTATCAGACCAGCAGGAGTTCACTCCTTTATCAGGCCAGCAGGAATTCACTCCAGTATCAGACCAGCAGGAGTTCACTCCAATTTCAGTCCAGCAGGATTTCACTCCAGATTCAGGCCAGCAGGAGTTCACTCCAGTATCAGACCAGCAGGAGTTCACTCCAGTTTCAGTCCAGCAGGAATTCACTCCAGTATACGGGCAAAAGGAGTTCACTCCAGTTTCAGTTCAGCTGGAGTTCACAACAGTATACGTCCAGCAGTAGTTCACTCCATTATCAGTCCAGCAGGATTCACTCCAGTATCAGTCCATCCGACTTCACTCCAGTATCAGTCCAGCAGGAGTTCACTCCTGTATCAGACCAGCAGGAGTTCACTCCAGTATCAGACCAGCAGGAGTTCACTCCAGTATCAGACCAGCAGGAGTTCACTCCAAATGAAGTCCTGCAGGAATTCACTCCAGTATCAGTCCAGTAGGAATTCACTCCAATATCAGGCCAGCAGGAGTTCACTCCAGTATCAGACCAGCAGGAGTACACTCCAGTACCAGGCCAGCAGGAATTCACTCCAGGATCAGTCCAGCAGGAGTTCAGTACAGTATCAGTCCAGCAGGAGTTCACTCCAGTATCAGTCCAGCAGGAGTTCACTCCAGTATCAGACCAGCAGGAGTTCACTCATGTATCAGACCAGTAGGAGTTCACTCCAGTATCAGACCAGCAGGAGTTCACCTCAGTATCTTTCCAGCAGGAGTTCACTCCAGTATCAGGCCAGCAGGAGTTCAATCAAGTATCAGCCCAGCATGAGTTCACCCCAGCATCAGACCAGCAGGAGTTCACTCCAGTTTGAGACCCGCAGGAGTTCACTCCAGTATCAGACCAGCAGGAGTTCACTCAAATATAATTCCAGCAGGTGTACACTCCTGGAATAGTCCAGCAGGAGTTCACTCCAATATAAGTCCAGGAGGAGTTCACTCCAATATTACTCCCGCAGGAGTTCACTCCTGTATCAGTCCAGCAGGAGTTCACTCCAGTATTAGTCCAGCAGGAGTTCACTCCAGTATCAGACCAGCAGGAGTTCACTCCATTATCAGACCAGCAGGAGTTCACTCCAGTATCAGGCCAGCAGGAGTTCACTCCAGTATCAGCCCAGCAGGAGTTCACTCCATTATCAGACCAGCAGGAGTTCACTCCAATATGTCCTACAGGAGTTCACTCCAGCATCATACCAGCAGGAGATCCCTCCAGTATCAGTCCAGCAGGAGTTCACTCCAGTATCAGACCAGCAGGAATTCACTCCAGTATCAGACAAGCAGGAGTTCACTCCAGTATCAGTCCAGCAGGAGTTCCTTCCAATATAAGTCCAGGAGGAGTTCACTCCAATATTACTCCCGCAGGAGTTCACTCCTGTATCAGTCCAGCTGGAGTTCACTCCAGTATTAGTCCAGCAGGAGTTCACTCCAGTATCAGACCAGCAGGAGTTCACTCCAATGTATGTCCAGCAGGTGTTTACTCCAGGAATAGTCCAGCTGGAGTTCACTCCAGTATAAGTCCAGCAGGAGTTCACTCGAATATAAGTCCAGCAGGAGTTCACTCCAGTATCAGACCAGCAGGAGTTAACTCCAGTATCAGGCCAGCAGGAATTCACTCCAGTATCAGACCAGCAGGAGTTCACTCTAGTATCAGACCAGCAGGAGTTCACTCCAGTATCAGGCCAGCAGGAATTCACTTCAGTTTCAGTCCAGCAGGAGTTCACTCCAGTATCACTCCAACAGGAGTTCATTCCAGTATCAGACCAGCAGGATTTCACTCCATTATCAGGCCAGTAGGAATTCACTCCAGTATCAGACCAGCAGGTGTTCACTCCGTTATCAGACCAGCAGGATTTCACTCCAGTACTAGACCAGCAGGAGTTCACTCCAGTATCAGTCCAGCAGGAGTTCACTCCAGTATCAGTCCATCCCAGTTCACTTCAGTATCAGTCCAGCAGGAGTTCACTCCAGTATCAGACCAGCAGGGGTTCACTCCAGTAACAGACCAGCAAGAGTTCACTCCAGTATCAGTCCAGCAGGAGTTCACTCCAATATAAGTCCAGCAGGAATTCACTCCAATATCAGTCCAGCAGGAATTCACTCCAATATCAGGCCAGCAAGAGTTCACTCTTTTATCAGGCCAGCAGGAATTCACTCCAGGATCCGTCCAGCAGGAGTTCAAAACAGTATCAGTACAGCAGGAGTTCACTCCAGTATCAGTCTAGCAGGAGTTCACTCCAGTATCAGACCAGCAGGAGTTCACTCCTGTATCAGACCAGCAGGAGTTCACTCCAGTATCAGACCAGCAGGAGTTCACTCCAGTATCATTCCAATTGGAGTTCACTCCAGAATCAGGCCAGCAGGAGTTCACTCAATTATCAGCCCAGTAGGAGTTCACCCCAGTATCAGACCAGCAGAAGTACACTCCAGTATAAGTCCAGCAGGAGTTCACTCCAGTATCAGACCCGCAGGAGTTCACTGCAGTATCAGACCAGCAGGAGTTCACTCGAATATAAGTCCAGCAGGTGTTCACTCCAGGAATATTCCAGCAGGAGTTCACTCCAGTATCAGTCCAGCAGGAGTTCACTCAGGTATCAGACCAGTAGGAGTTCACTCCAGTATCAGACCAGAAGGAATTCAATCCAGTATCAGACCAGCAGGAGTTTACTCCAGTTTCAGGCCAGCAGGAATTCACTGCAGTAACAGAGCAGCAGGTATTCACTGCAGTATCAGACCAGCAGGAGTTCACTCCAGTATCAGTCCAGCAGGAATTCACTCCAATGTATGTCCAGCAGGTGTTTACTCCAGGAATAGTCCAGCTGGAGTTCACTCCAGTATAAGTCCAGCAGGAGTTCACTCGAATATAAGTCCAGCAGGAGTTCACTCCAGTATCAGACCAGCAGGAGTTAACTCCAGTATCAGGCCAGCAGGAATTCACTCCAGTATCAGACCAGCAGGAGTTCACTCTAGTATCAGACCAGCAGGAGTTCACTCCAGTATCAGGCCAGCAGGAATTCACTTCAGTTTCAGTCCAGCAGGAGTTCACTCCAGTATCACTCCAACAGGAGTTCATTCCAGTATCAGACCAGCAGGATTTCACTCCATTATCAGGCCAGTAGGAATTCACTCCAGTATCAGACCAGCAGGTGTTCACTCCGTTATCAGACCAGCAGGATTTCACTCCAGTACTAGACCAGCAGGAGTTCACTCCAGTATCAGTCCAGCAGGAGTTCACTCCAGTATCAGTCCATCCGAGTTCACTTCAGTATCAGTCCAGCAGGAGTTCACTCCAGTATCAGACCAGCAGGGGATCACTCCAGTAATAGACCAGCAAGAGTTCACTCCAGTATCAGTCCAGCAGGAGTTCACTCCAATATAAGTCCAGCAGGAATTCACTCCAATATCAGTCCAGCAGGAATTCACTCCAATATCAGGCCAGCAAGAGTTCACTCTTTTATCAGGCCAGCAGGAATTCACTCCAGGATCAGTCCAGCAGGAGTTCAAAACAGTATCAGTACAGCAGGAGTTCACTCCAGTATCAGTCTAGCAGGAGTTCACTCCAGTATCAGACCAGCAGGAGTTCACTCCTGTATCAGACCAGCAGGAGTTCACTCCAGTATCAGACCAGCAGGAGTTCACTCCAGTATCATTCCAATTGGAGTTCACTCCAGAATCAGGCCAGCAGGAGTTCACTCAATTATCAGCCCAGTAGGAGTTCACCCCAGTATCAGACCAGCAGAAGTACACTCCAGTATAAGTCCAGCAGGAGTTCACTCCAGTATCAGACCCGCAGGAGTTCACTGCAGTATCAGACCAGCAGGAGTTCACTCGAATATAAGTCCAGCAGGTGTTCACTCCAGGAATATTCCAGCAGGAGTTCACTCCAGTATCAGTCCAGCAGGAGTTCACTCAGGTATCAGACCAGTAGGAGTTCACTCCAGTATCAGACCAGAAGGAATTCAATCCAGTATCAGACCAGCAGGAGTTTACTCCAGTTTCAGGCCAGCAGGAATTCACTGCAGTAACAGAGCAGCAGGTATTCACTGCAGTATCAGACCAGCAGGAGTTCACTCCAGTATCAGTCCAGCAGGAATTCACTCCAGTATCAGTCCAGCAGGAGTTCACTCCAGTATCACTCAAGCAGGAGTTCATTCCAGTATCAGACCAGCAGGATTTCACTCCAGTATCAGTCCAGCAGGAGTCCACTCCTTTATCAGGCCAGCAGGAATTCAATCCAGTATCAGTCCAGCAGGAGTTCAGTCCAGTATCAGTCCAGCAGGAGTTCACTCCAGTATCAGGCCAGCAGGAATTTACTCCAGTATCAGGCCAGCAGCAGTTCACTCCAGTATCAGGCCAGCAGGAGTTCACTCTAGTATCAGGCCAGCAGGAGTTCACTGCAGTATCAGACCAGCAGGAGTTCACTCCAGTATCAGTCCAGCCGGAGTTCACTCCAGTATCAGGCCAGCAGGAGTTCATTCCAGTATCAGACCAGCAGGATTTCACTCCATTATCAGGCCAGTAGGAATTCACTCCAGTATCAGACCAGCAGGTGTTCACTCCGTTATCAGACCAGCAGGATTTCACTCCAGTATTAGACCAGCAGGAGTTCACTCCAGTGTCAGTCCAGCAGGAGTTCACTCCAGTATCAGTCCATCCGAGTTCACTTCAGTATCAGTCCAGCAGGAGTTCACTCCAGTATCAGTCCAGCCGGAGTTCACTCCAGTATCAGGCCAGCAGGAGTTCACTCCAGTATCAGCCCAGCAGGAGATCACTCCAGTATCAGTCCATCCGAGTTCACTCCAGTATCAGTCCAGCAGGAGTTCACTCCAGTATCAGGCCAGCAGGAGTTCACTCCAGTATCAGCCCAGCAGGAGTTCACTCCATTATCAGACCAGCAGGCGTTCACTCCTATATGAGTCCAGCAGGAGATCACTCCAGTATCAGACCAGCAGGAGATCCCTCCAGTATCAGTCCAGCAGGAGATCACTCCAGTATCAGTCCATCCGAGTTCACTCCAGTATCAGTCCAGCAGGAGTTCACTCCAGTATCAGGCCAGCAGGAGTTCACTCCAGTATCAGCCCAGCAGGAGTTCACTCCATTATCAGACCAGCAGGCGTTCACTCCTATATGAGTCCAGCAGGAGATCACTACAGTATCAGACCAGCAGGAGATCCCTCCAGTATCAGTCCAGCAGGAGTTCACTCCAGTATCAGACCAGCAGGAATTCACTCCAGTATCAGACCAGCAAGAGTTCACTCCAGTATCAGGCCAGCAGGAATTCACTCCAGTATCAGACCAGCAAAAAATCACTCCAGTTTCAGACCAGCAGGAGTTCACTCCTTTATCAGGCCCGCAGGAATTCACTCCAGTATCAGACCAGCAGGGGTTCACTCCATTATCAGACCATCAGGTGTTCACTCCAGTATCAGACCAGCAGGTGTTCACTCCTTTATCAGGCCAGCAGGAATTCACTCCAGTATCAGACCAGCAGGAGTTCACTCCACTTTCAGTCCAGCAGGATTTCACTCCAGATTCAGGCCAGCAGGAGTTCACTCCAGTATCAGACCAGCAGGAGTTCACTCCAGTTTCAGTCCAGCAGGACTTCACTCCAGTATACGGGCAAAAGGAGTTCACTCCAGTTTCATTTCAGCTGGAGTTCACAACAGTATACGTCCAGCAGTAGTTCACTCCATTATCAGTCCAGCAGGATTCACTCCAGTATCAGTCCATCCGACTTCACTCCAGTATCAGTCCAGCAGGAGTTCACTCATGTATCAGACCAGCAGGAGTTCACTCCAGTATCAGACCAGCAGGAGTTCGCTCCAGAATCAGACCAGCAGGAGTTCACTCCAAATGAAGTCCAGCAGGAATTCACTCCAGTATCAGTCCAGCAGGAATTCACTCCAATATCAGGCCAGCAGGAGTTCACTCCAGTAACAGACCAGCAGGAGTACACTCCAGTACCAGGCCAGCAGGAATTCACTCCAGGATCAGTCCAGCAGGAGTTCAGTACAGTATCAGTCCAGCAGGAGTTCACTCCAGTATCAGTCCAGCAGGAGTTCACTCCAGTATGAGACCAGCAGGAGTTCACTCATGTATCAGACCAGTAGGAGTTCACTCCAGTATCAGACCAGCAGGAGTTCACTCCAGTATCTTTCCAGCAGGAGTTCACTCCAGTATCAGGCCAGCAGGAGTTCAATCAAGTATCAGCCCAGCATGAGTTCACCCCAGCATCAGACCAGCAGGGGTTCACTCCAGTTTCAGACCCGCAGGAGTTCACTCCAGTATCAGACCAGCAGGAGTTCACTCAAATATAATTCCAGCAGGTGTACACTCCAGGAATAGTCCAGCAGGAGTTCACTCCAATATAAGTCCAGGAGGAGTTCACTCCAATATTACTCCCACAGGAGTTCACTCCTGTATCAGTCCAGCAGGAGTTCACTCCAGTATTAGTCCAGCAGGAGTTCACTCCAGTATCAGACCAGCAGGAGTTCACTCCATTATCAGACCAGCAGGAGTTCACTCCAGTATCAGGCCAGCAGGAGTTCACTCCAGTATCAGCCCAGCAGGAGTTCACTCCATTATCAGACCAGCAGGAGTTCACTCCTATATGTCCAGCAGGTGTTCACTCCAGCATCAGACCAGCAGGAGATCCCTCCAGTATCAGTCCAGCAGGAGTTCACTCCAGTATCAGACCAGCAGGAATTCACTCCAGTATCAGACAAGCAGGAGTTCACTCCAGTATCAGTCCAGCAGGAGTTCCTTCCAATATAAGTCCAGGAGGAGTTCACTCCAATATTACTCCCGCAGGAGTTCACTCCTGTATCAGTCCAGCTGGAGTTCACTCCAGTATTAGTCCAGCAGGAGTTCACTCCAGTATCAGTCCTGCAGGAGTTCAGTCCAGTATCAGTCCATCAGGAATTCACTCCAGTATCAGACCAGCAGGAGTTCACTGCAGTATCAGACCAGCAGGAATTCACTTCAGTATCAGACCAGCAGGAGTTCACTCCAGTTTCAGACCAGCAGGAGTTCACTGCAGTATCGGACCAGCAGGAGTTCACTCCAATATAAGTCCAGCAGGAGTTCAGTCCAGTATCTGTCCATCAGGAATTCACTTCAGTATCAGACCAGCAGGAGTTCACTCCAGTTTCAGACCAGCAGGAGTTCACTGCAGTTTCAGACTAGCAGGAGTTCACTCCAGTATCTGTTCAGCAGGAGTTCACTCCAGTATCAGGACAGCAGGAGTTCACTCCAGTATCAGACCAGCAGGAGTTCACTCCAATGTAAGTCCAGCAGGTGTTTACTCCAGGAATAGTCCAGCTGGAGTTCACTCCAATATAAGTCCAGCAGGTGTTCACTCGAATATAAGTCCAGCAGGAGTTCACTCCAGTATCAGACCAGCAGGAGTTCACTCCAGTATCAGGCCAGAAGGAATTCACACCAGTATCAGACCAGCAGGAGTTCACTCCAGTATCAGTCCAGCCCGATTCACTCCAGTATCAGACCAGCTGGAGTTCACTCCAGTATCAGTCCATCCGAGTTCACTCCTGTATAAGTCCAGCAGGAGTTCACTCCTGTATCAGACCAGCAGGAGTTCACTCCAGTATCAGACCAGCAGGAGTTCAATCCAGCATCAGATCAGCAGGAGTTCACTCCAATATAAGTCCAGCAGGAATTCACTCCAGTATCAGTCCAGCAGTAATTCACTTCAATATCAGGCCAGCAGGAGTTCACACTTTTATCAGGCCAGCTGGAATTCACTACAGTATCAGACCAGCAGGAGTTCACTCCACTATCAGAGCAGCAGGAGTACACTCCAGTATCAGGCAAGAAGGATTTCACTCCAGGATCAGTCCAGCAGGAGTTCAGTACAGCATCAGTCCAGCAGGAGTTCACTGCAGTATCAGTCCAGCAGGAGTTCACTCCAGTATCAGACCAGCAGGAGTTCACTCCAGTATCATTCCAGCAGGCGTTCACTCCAGTATCAGGCCAGCAGGAGTTCACTCAAGTATCAGCCCAGCAGGAGTTCACCCCAGTATCAGACCAGCAGGAGTTCACTCCAGTATAAGTCCAGCAGGAGCTCACTCCAGTATCAGATCCGCAGGAGTTCACTCCAGTATCAGACCAGCAGGAGTTCACTCGAATATAAGTCCAGCAGGTGTACACTCCAGGAATAGTCCAGCAGGAGTTCAATCCAATATATGTCCAGGAGGAGTTCACTCCAATATTACTCCCGCAGGAGTTCACTCCAGTATCAGTCCAGCAGGAGTTCACTCCAATATCAGTCCAGCAGGAGTTCACTCCAGTATCAGACCAGCAGGAGTTCACTCCAATATAAGTCCAGGAGGAGTTCAGTCCAGTATCAGTCCATCAGGAATTCACTCCAGTATCAGGCCAGCAGGTGTTCACTCCAGTATCAGCCCAGCAGGAGTTCACTCCATTATCAGAGCAGCAGGAGTTCACTCCTATATAAGTCCAGCAGGAGTTCACTCCAGCATCAGACCAGTAGGAGATCCCTCCAGTATCAGTCCAGCAGGAGTTCACTCCAGTATCAGACCAGCAGGAATTCACTCCAGTATCAGACAAGCAGGAGTTCATTCCAGTATCAGGCCAGCAGGAATTCACTCCAGTATCATACCAGCAGGAAATCACTCCAGTATCATTCCAGCAGGAGTTCACTCCTTTATCAGGCCAGCAGGAATTCACCCCAGTATCAGTCCAGCAGGGGTTCACTCCATTATCAGACCAGCAGTTGTTCACTCCAGTATCAGACCAGCTGGAGTTCACTCCTTTATCAGGCCAGCAGGAATTCACTCCAGTATCAGGCCAGCAGGAGTTCACTCAAGTATCAGCCCAGCAGGAGTTCACCCCAGTATCAGACCAGCAGGAGTTCACTCCAGTATCAGACCCGCAGGAGTTCACTCCAGTATCAGACCAGCAGGAGTTCACTCGAATATAAGTCCAGCAGGTGTACACTCCAGGAAAAGTCCAGCAGGAGTTCACTCCAATATAAGTCCAGGAGGAATTCAATCCAGTATCAGTCCAGCAGGAGTTCAGTCCAGTATCAGCCCAGCAGGAGTTCACTCCATTATCAGACCTGCAGGAGTTCACTCCAGTATTAGTCCAGCAGGAGTTCACTCCAGTATCAGACCAGCAGGAGTTCACTCCATTATCAAACCAGCAGGAGTTCACTCCAGTATCAGGCCAGCAGGAGTTCACTCCAGTATCAGGCCAGCAGGAGTTCACTCCATTATCAGACCATCAGGAGTTCTCTCCAATATGTCCAGCAGGAATTCACTCCAGCATCAGACCAGCTGGAGAACCCTCCAGAATCAGTCCAGCAGGAATTCACTCCAGTATCAGCCCAGCAGGAGTTCACTCCATTATCAGACCAGCAGGAATTCAATCCAGTATCAGTCCAGCAGGAGTTCAGTCCAGTATCAGCCCAGCAGGAGTTCACTCCATTATCAGACCAGCAGGAGTTCACTCCTATATGTCCAGCAGGAGTTCACTCCAGCATCAGGCCAGCAGGAGATCCCTCCAGTATCAGTCCAGCAGGATTTCTATCCAGTATCAGAACATCAGGAATTCACTCCAGTATCAGACCAGCAGGAGTTCACTCCAGTATCAGACCAGCAGGAATTCACTTCAGTATCAGACCAGCAGGAGTTCACTCCAGTTTCAGACCAGCAGGAGTTCACTGCAGTATCAGACCAGCAGGAGTTCACTCCAATATAAGTCCAGCAGGAGTTCAGTCCAGCATCAGTCCATCAGGAATTCACTCCAGTATCAGACCAGCAGGAGTTCACTCCAGTATCAGACCAGCAGGAATTCACTTCAGTATCAGACCAGCAGGAGATCACTCCAGTTTCAGACCAGCAGGAGTTCACTGCAGTATCAGACGAGCAGGAGTTCACTCCAGTATCAGTCCAGCAGGAGTTCACTCCAGTATCAGGACAGCAGGAGTTCACTCCAGTATCAGACCAGCAGTAGTTCACTCCAATGTAAGTCCAGCAGGTGTTTACTCCAGGAATAGTCCAGGTGGAGTTCACTCCAATATAAGTCCAGCAGGTGTTCACTTGAATATAAGTCCAGCAGGAGTTCACTCCAGTATCAGACCAGCAGGAAATCACTCCAATATCAGGCCAGAAGGAATTCACTCCAGTATCAGACCAGCAGGAGATCACTCCAGTATCAGTCCAGCAGGATTCACTACACTATCAGTCCAGCAGGAGTTCACTCCAGTATCAGTCCATCCGAGTTCACTCCAGTATCAGTCCAGCAGGAGTTCAATCCAGTATCAGACCAGCAGGAGTTCACTCCAGTATCCGACCAGCAGGAGTTCACTCCATTATCAGATCAGCAGGAGTTAACTTCAATATAAGTCCAGCAGGAATTCACTCCAGTATCAGTCCAGCAGGAATTCACTCCAATATCAGGCCAGCAGGAGTTCACTCTTTTATCAGGCCAGCAGGAATTCACTCCAGTATCAGACAAGCAGGAGTTCACTCCAGTATCAGACCAGCAGGAGTACACTCCAGTATCAGGCCAGCAGGATTTCACTCCAGGATAGACCAGCAGGACTTCAGTACAGTATCAGTCCAGCAGGAGTTCACTCCAGTATCAGTCCCGCAGGTGTTCACTCCAGTATCAGACCAGCAGGAGTTCACTCCTGTATCAGACCAGCAGGAGTTCACTCCAGTATCAGACCAGCAGGAGTTCACTCCAGGATCATTCCAGCAGGAGTTCACTCCAGTATCAGGCCAGCAGGAATTCACTCAAGTATCAGGCCAGCAGGAGTTCACCCCAGTATCAGACCAGCAGGAGTTCACTCCAGTATAAGTCCAGCAGGAGTTCACTCCAGTATCAGACCAGCAGGAGTTCACTCGAATATAAGTCCAGCAGGTGTACACTCCAGGAATATTCCTGCAGGAGTTCAATCCAATATATGTCCAGGAGGAGTTCACTCCAATATTTCTCCCGCAGGATTTCACTCCAGTTTCAGTCCAGCAGGAGTTCACTCCAGTATTAGTCCAGCAGGAGTTCACTCCAGTATTAGACCAGCAGGAGTTCACTCCATTATCAGACCAGCAGGAGTTCACGCCAATATAAGTCCAGCAGGAGTTCAGTCCAGTATCAGTCCATCAGTAATTCACTCCAGTATCAGGCCAGCAGGAGTTCAATCCAGTATCAGCCCAGCAGGAGTTCACTCCATTATCAGACCAGCAGGAGTTCACTCCTATATAAGTCCAGCAGGAGTTCACTCCTATGTAAGTCCAGCAGATGTTTACTCCAGGAATAGTCCAGCTGGAATTCACTCCAATATAAGTCCAGCAGGTGTTCACTCGAATATAAGTCCAGCAGGAATTCACTCCTGTATCAGTCCAGCAGGAGTCCACTCCTTTATCAGGCCAGCAGGAATTCACTCCAGTATCAGGCCAGCAGGAGTTCACTCCAGTATCAGACCAGCAGGAGATCACTCCAGTATCAGGCCAGCAGGAATTTACTCCAGTATCAGGCCAGCAGGAGTTCACTCCAGTATCAGACCAGCAGGAGTTCACTCCAATATCAGGCCAGGAGGAATTCACTCCAGTATCAGACGAGCAGGGGTTCACTCCATTATCAGACCAGCAGGAGTTCACTCCAGTATCAGACCAGCAGGAGATCCCTCCAGTATCTGTCCAGCAGGAGTTCACTCCAGTATCAGACCAGCAGGAATTCAGTCCAGTATCAGACCAGCAGGAGTTCACTCCAGTATCAGTCCAGCCGGATTCACTCCACTATCAGTCCAGCAGGAGTTCACTCCAGTATCAGTCCATCCGAGTTCACTCCTGTATCAGTCCAGCAGGAGTTCACTCCAGTATCAGACCAGCAGGAGTTCACTCCAGTATCAGACCAGCAGGAGGTCAATCCAATATAAGTCCAGCAGGAATTCACTCCAGTATCAGTCCAGCAGTAATTCACTTCAATATCAGGCCAGCAGGAGTTCACACTTTTATCAGGCCAGCTGGAATTCACTACAGTATCAGACCAGCAGGAGTTCACTCCACTATCAGAGCAGCAGGAGTAGACTCCAGTATCAGGCAAGAAGGATTTCACTCCAGGATCAGTCCAGCAGGAGTTCAGTATAGCATCAGTCCAGCAGGAGTTCACTGCAGTATCAGTCCAGCAGGAGTTCACTCCAGTATCAGACCAGCAGGAGTTCACTCCTGTATCAGACCAGCAGGAGTTCACTCCAGTATCAGACCAGCAGGTGTTCACTCCAGTATCATTCCAGCAGGAGTTCACTCCAGTATCAGGCCAGCAGGAGTTCACTCAAGTATCAGCCCAGCAGGAGTTCACCCCAGTATCAGACCAGCAGGAGTTCACTCCAGTATAAGTCCAGCAGGAGTTCACTCCAGTATC
The DNA here is from genome assembly GCA_026770705.1 of Isurus oxyrinchus. NCBI lineage: Eukaryota > Metazoa > Chordata > Chondrichthyes > Lamniformes > Lamnidae > Isurus > Isurus oxyrinchus. The sequence continues at coordinate 1,557,509 of JANJGN010000014.1, read as the reverse complement.
AGACCCGCAGGAGTTCACTCCAGTATCAGACCAGCAGGAGTTCACTCGAATATAAGTCCAGCAGGTGTACACTCCAGGAATAGTCCAGCAGGAGTTCAATCCAATATATGTCCAAGAGGAGTTCACTCCAATATTACTCCCGCAGGAGTTCACTCCAGTATCAGTCCAGCAGGAGTTCACTCCAATATCAGTCCAGCAGGAGTTCACTCCAGTATCAGACCAGCAGGAGTTCACTCCAAAATAAGTCCAGGAGGAGTTCAGTCCAGTATCAGTCCATCAGGAATTCACTCCAGTATCAGGACAGCAGGAGTTCACTCCAGTATCAGCCCAGCAGGAGTTCACTCCATTATCAGAGCAGCAGGAGTTCACTCCTTTATAAGTCCAGCAGGAGTTCACTCCAGCATCAGACCAGTAGGAGATCCCTCCAGTATCAGTCCAGCAGGAGTTCACTCCAGTATCAGACCAGCAGGAATTCACTCCAGTATCAGACCAGCAGGAGTTCATTCCAGTATCAGGCCAGCAGGAATTCACTCCAGTATCAGAACAGCAGGAAATCACTCCAGTATCAGACCAGCAGGAGTTCACTCCTTTATCAGGCCAGCAGGAATTCACCCCAGTATCAGACCAGCAGGGGTTCACTCATTTATCAGACCAGCAGTTGTTCACTCCAGTATCAGACCAGCTGGAGTTCACTCCTTTATCAGGCCAGCAGGAATTCACTCCAGTATCAGGCCAGCAGGAGTTCACTCAAGTATCTGCCCAGCAGGAGTTCACCCCAGTATCAGACCAGCAGGAGTTCACTCCAGTATCAGACCCGCAGGAGTTCACTCCAGTATCAGACCAGCAGGAGTTCACTCGAATATAAGTCCAGCAGGAGTACACTCCAGGAAAAGTCCAGCAGGAGTTCACTCCAATATAAGTCCAGGAGGAGTTCACTCCAATATTACTCCCGCAGGAGTTCACTCCGGTATCAGTCCAGCAGGAGTTCACTCCAGTATTGGTCCAGCAGGAGTTCACTCCAGTATCAGACCAGCAGGAGTTCACTCCATTATCAAACCAGAAGGATTTCACTCCAGTATCAGGCCAGCAGGAGTTCACTCCAGTATCAGGCCAGCAGGAGTTCACTCCATTATCAGACCAGCAGGAGTTCACTCCTATATGTCCAGCAGGAGTTCACTCCAGCATCAGACCAGCAGGAGATCCCTCCAGAATCAGTCCAGCAGGAATTCACTCCAGTATCAGCCCAGCAGGAGTTCACTAATTATCAGACCAGCAGGAATTCAATCCAGTATCAGTCCAGCAGGAGTTCAGTCCATTATCAGACCAGCTGGAGTTCACTCCTATATGTCCAGCAGGAGTTCACTCCAGCATCAGACCAGCAGGAGATCCCTCCAGTATCAGTCCAGCAGGAGTTCACTCCAGTATCAGAACATCAGGAATTCACTCCAGTATCAGACAAGCAGGATTTCACTCCAGTATCAGTCCAGCAGGAGTTCACTCCAATATAAGTCCAGCAGGAGTTCACTCCACTATTAGTCCAGCAGGAGTTCACTCCAGTATCAATCCAGCAGGAGTTCAGTCCAGTATCAGTAGATCAGGAATTCACTCCAATATCAGACCAGCAGGAGTTCACTCCAGTATCAGACCAGCAGGAATTCACTTCAGAATCAGACCAGCAGGAGTTCACTCCAGTTTCAGACCAGCAGGAGTTCACTGCAGTATCAGACCAGCAGGAGTTCACTCCAATATAAGTCCAGCAGGAGTTCAGTCCAGCATCATTCCATCAGGAATTCACTCCAGTATCAGACCAGCAGGAGTTCACTCCAGTATCAGACCAGCAGGAATTCACTTCAGTATCAGACCAGCAGGAGTTCACTCCAGTTTCAGACCAGCAGGAGTTCACTGCAGTATCAGACCAGCAGGAGTTCACTCCAGTATCAGTCCAGCAGGAGTTCACTCCAGTATCAGGACAGCAGGAGTTCACTCCTGTATCAGACCAGCAGTAGTTCACTCCAATGTAAGTCCAGCAGGTGTTTACTCCAGGAATAGTCCAGCTGGAGTTCACTCCAATATAAGTCCAGCAGGTGTTCACTCGAATATAAGTCCAGCAGGAGTTCACTCCAGTATCAGACCAGCAGGAAATCACTCCAGTATCAGGCCAGAAGAAATTCACTCCAGTATCAGACCAGCAGGAGTTCACTCCAGTATCTGTCCAGCAGGATTCACTCCACTATCAGTCCAGCAGGTGTTCACTCCAGTATCAGTCCATCCGAGTTCACTCCAGTATCAGTCCAGCAGGAGTTCACTCCAGTATCAGACCAGCAGGAGTTCACTCCAGTATCAGACCAGCAGGAGTTCACTCCAGTATCAGATCAGCAGGAGTTCACTTCAATATAAGTCCAGCAGGAATTCACTCCAGTATCAGTCCAGCAGGAATTCACTCCAATATCAGGCCAGCAGGAGTTCACTCTTTTATAAGGCCAGCAGGAATTCACTCCATTATCAGACAAGCAGGAGTTCACTCCAGTATCAGACCTGCAGGAGTACACTCCAGTATCAGGCCAGCAGGATTTCACTCCAGGATAGACCAGCAGGAGTTCAGTACAGTATCAGTCCAGCAGGAGTTCACTCCAGTATCAGTCCCGCAGGTGTTCACTCCAGTATCAGACCAGCAGGAGTTCACTCCTGTATCAGACCAGCAGGAGTTCACTCCAGTATCAGACCAGCAGGAGTTCACTCCAGGATCATTCCAGCAGGAGTTCACTCCAGTATCAGGCCAGCAGGAATTCACTCAAGTATCAGGCCAGCAGGAGTTCACCCCAGTATCAGACCAGCAGGAGTTCTCTCCAGTATAAGTCCAGCAGGAGTTCACTCCAGTATCAGACCCGCAGGAGTTCACTCCAGTATCAGACCAGCAGGAGTTCACTCGAATATAAGTCCAGCAGGTGTACACTCCAGGAATAGTCCAGCAGGAGTTCAATCCAATATATGTCCAGGAGGAGTTCACTCCAATATTACTCCCGCAGGATTTCAGTCCAGTTTCAGTCCAGCAGGAGTTCACTCCTGTATTTGTCCAGCAGGAGTTCACTCCAGTATCAGACCAGCAGGAGTTCACTCCATTATCAGACCAGCAGGAGTTCAGTCCATTATCAGTCCATCAGTAATTCACTCCAGTATCAGGCCAGCAGGAGTTCAATCCACTATCAGCCCAGCAGGAGTTCACTCCATTATCAGACTAGCAGGGGTTCACTCCTATATAAGTCCAGCAGGAGTTCACTCCAGCATCAGACCAGTAGGAGATCCCTCCAGTATCAGTCCAGCAGGAGTTCACTCCAGTATCAGACCAGCAGGAATTCACTCCAGTATCAGACCAGCAGGAATTCACTCCAGTATCAGACCAGCAGGAGTTCACTCCTTTATCAGGCCAGCAGGAATTCACTCCAGTATCAGACCAGCAGGGGTTCACTCCATTATCAGACCAGCAATTGCTCACTCCAGTATCAGACCAGCTAGAGTTCACTCCTTTAACAGGCCAGCAGGAATTCACTCCAGTATCAGACCAGCAGGGGTTCACTGCAGTATCAGACCAGCAGGAGTTCACTCCAGTATCAGTCCAGCAGGAGTTCACTCCAGTATCAGGCCAGCAGGAGTTCATCCAGTATCAGCCCAGCAGGATTTCACTCCAGTATCAGACCAGCAGGAGTTCACTCCTATATAAGTCCAGCAGGAGTTCACTCCAGTATCAGGCCAGCAGGAGTTCACTCCAGTATCAGCCCAGCAGGAGTTCACTCCATTATCAGACCAGCAGGAGTTCACTCCAGTTTCAGACCAGCAGGAGTTAACTGCAGTATCAGACCAGCAGGAGTTCACTCCAGTATCAGTACAGCAGGAGTTCACTCCAGTATCAGACCAGCCGGAGTTCACTCCTGTGTAAGTCCAGCAGATGTTTACTCCAGGAATCGTCCAGCTGGAGTTCACTCCAATATAAGTCCAGCAGGTGTTCACTCGAATATAAGTCCAGCAGGAGTACACTCCAGTATTGTTCCAGCAGGAGTTCACTCCAGTATCAGACCAGCAGGAGTTCACTCCATTATCAAACCAGAAGGAGTTCACTCCAGTATCAGGCCAGCAGGAGTTCACTCCAGTATCAGGCCAGCAGGAGTTCACTCCATTATCAGACCAGCAGGAGTTCACTCCTATATGTCCAGCAGGAGTTCACTCCAGCATCAGACCAGCAGGAGATCCCTCCAGAATCAGTCCAGCAGGAATTCACTCCAGTATCAGCCCAGCAGGAGTTCACTAATTATCAGACCAGCAGGAATTCAATCCAGTATCAGTCCAGCAGGAGTTCAGTCCATTATCAGACCAGCTGGAGTTCACTCCTATATGTCCAGCAGGAGTTCACTCCAGCATCAGACCAGCAGGAGATCCCTCCAGTATCAGTCCAGCAGGAGTTCACTCCAGTATCAGAACATCAGGAATTCACTCCAGTATCAGACAAGCAGGATTTCACTCCAGTATCAGTCCAGCAGGAGTTCACTCCAATATAAGTCCAGCAGGAGTTCACTCCAGTATTAGTCCAGCAGGAGTTCACTCCAGTATCAATCCAGCAGGAGTTCAGTCCAGTATCAGTAGATCAGGAATTCACTCCAATATCAGACCAGCAGGAGTTCACTCCAGTATCAGACCAGCAGGAATTCACTTCAGTATCAGACCAGCAGGAGTTCACTCCAGTTTCAGACCAGCAGGAGTTCACTGCAGTATCAGACCAGCAGGAGTTCACTCCAATATAAGTCCAGCAGGAGTTCTGTCCAGCATCAGTCCATCAGGAATTCACTCCAGTATCAGACCAGCAGGAGTTCACTCCAGTATCAGACCAGCAGGAATTCACTTCAGTATCAGACCAGCAGGAGTTCACTCCAGTTTCAGACCAGCAGGAGTTCACTGCAGTATCAGACCAGCAGGAGTTCACTCCAGTATCAGTCCAGCAGGAGTTCACTCCAGTATCAAGACAGCAGGAGTTCACTCCTGTATCAGACCAGCAGTAGTTCACTCCAATGTAAGTCCAGCAGGTGTTTACTCCAGGAATAGTCCAGCTGGAGTTCACTCCAATATAAGTCCAGCAGGTGTTCACTCGAATAAGTCCAGCAGGAGTTCACTCCAGTATCAGACCAGCAGGAAATCACTCCAGTATCAGGCCAGAAGGAATTCACTCCAGTATCAGACCAGCAGGAGTTCACTCCAGTATCAGTCCAGCAGGATTCACTCCACTATCAGTCCAGCAGGAGTTCACTCCAGTATCAGTCCATCCGAGTTCACTCCTGTATCAGTCCAGCAGGAGTTCACTCCAGTATCAGACCAGCAGCAGTTCACTCCAGTATCAGACCAGCAGGAGTTCATTCCAGTATCAGTTCAGCAGGAGTTCACTTCAATATAAGTCCAGCAGGAATTCACTCCAGTATCAGTCCAGCAGGAATTCACTCCAATATCAGGCCAGCAGGAGTTCACTCTTTTATCAGGCCAGCAGGAATTCACTCCAGTATCAGACAAGCAGGAGTTCACTCCAGAATCAGACCAGCAGGAGTACACTCCAGTATCAGGCCAGCAGGATTTCACTCCAGGATAGACCAGCAGGAGTTCAGTACAGTATCAGTCCAGCAGGAATTCACTCCAGTATCAGACCAGCAGGAAATCACTCCAGTATCAGACCAGCAGGAGTTCACTCCTTTATCAGGCCAGCAGGAATTCACCCCAGTATCAGACCAGCAGGGGTTCACTCCATTATCAGACCAGCAGTTGTTCACTCCAGTATCAGACCAGCTGGAGTTCACTCCTTTATCAGGCCAGCAGGAATTCACTCCAGTATCAGACCAGCAGGAGTTCACTCAAGTATCTGCCCAGCAGGAGTTCACCCCAGTATCAGACCAGCAGGAGTTCACTCCAGTATCAGACCCGCAGGAGTTCACTCCAGTATCAGACCAGCAGGAGTTCACTCGAATATAAGTCCAGCAGGAGTACACTCCAGGAAAAGTCCAGCAGGAGTTCACTCCAATATAAGTCCAGGAGGAGTTCACTCCAATATTACTCCCGCAGGAGTTCACTCCGGTATCAGTCCAGCAGGAGTTCACTCCAGTATTGGTCCAGCAGGAGTTCACTCCAGTATCAGACCAGCAGGAGTTCACTCCATTATCAAACCAGAAGGAGTTCACTCCAGTATCAGACCAGCAGGAGTTCACTCCAGTATCAGACCAGCAGGAGTTCATTCCAGTATCAGTTCAGCAGGAGTTCACTTCAATATAAGTCCAGCAGGAATTCACTCCAGTATCAGTCCAGCAGGAATTCACTCCAATTTCAGGCCAGCAGGAGTTCACTCTTTTATAAGGCCAGCAGGAATTCACTCCAGTATCAGACAAGCAGGAGTTCACTCCAGAATCAGACCAGCAGGAGTACACTCCAGTATCAGGCCAGCAGGATTTCACTCCAGGATAGACCAGCAGGAGTTCAGTACAGTATCAGTCCAGCAGGAATTCACTCCAGTATCAGACCAGCAGGAAATCACTCCAGTATCAGACCAGCAGGAGTTCACTCCTTTATCAGGCCAGCAGGAATTCACCCCAGTATCAGACCAGCAGGGGTTCACTCCATTATCAGACCAGCAGTTGTTCACTCCAGTATCAGACCAGCTGGAGTTCACTCCTTTATCAGGCCAGCAGGAATTCACTCCAGTATCAGGCCAGCAGGAGTTCACTCAAGTATCTGCCCAGCAGGAGTTCACCCCAGTATCAGACCAGCAGGAGTTCACTCCAGTATCAGACCCGCAGGAGTTCACTCCAGTATCAGACCAGCAGGAGTTCACTCGAATATAAGTCCAGCAGGAGTACACTCCAGGAAAAGTCCAGCAGGAGTTCACTCCAATATAAGTCCAGGAGGAGTTCACTCCAATATTACTCCCGCAGGAGTTCACTCCGGTATCAGTCCAGCAGGAGTTCACTCCAGTATTGGTCCAGCAGGAGTTCACTCCAGTATCAGACCAGCAGGAGTTCACTCCATTATCAAACCAGAAGGAGTTCACTCCAGTATCAGGCCAGCAGGAGTTCACTCCAGTATCAGGCCAGCAGGAGTTCACTCCATTATCAGACCAGCAGGAGTTCACTCCTATATGTCCAGCAGGAGTTCACTCCAGCATCAGACCAGCAGGAGATCCCTCCAGAATCAGTCCAGCAGGAATTCACTCCAGTATCAGCCCAGCAGGAGTTCACTAATTATCAGACCAGCAGGAATTCAATCCAGTATCAGTCCAGCAGGAGTTCAGTCCATTATCAGACCAGCTGGAATTCACTCCTATATGTCCAGCAGGAGTTCACTCCAGCATCAGACCAGCAGGAGATCCCTCCAGTATCAGTCCAGCAGGAGTTCACTCCAGTATCAGAACATCAGGAATTCACTCCAGTATCAGACAAGCAGGATTTCACTCCAGTATCAGTCCAGCAGGAGTTCACTCCAATATAAGTCCAGCAGGAGTTCACTCCAGTATTAGTCCAGCAGGAGTTCACTCCAGTATCAATCCAGCAGGAGTTCAGTCCAGTATCAGTAGATCAGGAATTCACTCCAATATCAGACCAGCAGGAGTTCACTCCAGTATCAGACCAGCAGGAATTCACTTCAGAATCAGACCAGCAGGAGTTCACTCCAGTTTCAGACCAGCAGGAGTTCACTGCAGTATCAGACCAGCAGGAGTTCACTCCAATATAAGTCCAGCAGGAGTTCAGTCCAGCATCAGTCCATCAGGAATTCACTCCAGTATCAGACCAGCAGGAGTTCACTCCAGTATCAGACCAGCAGGAATTCACTTCAGTATCAGACCAGCAGGAGTTCACTCCAGTTTCAGACCAGCAGGAGTTCACTGCAGTATCAGACCAGCAGGAGTTCACTCCAGTATCAGTCCAGCAGGAGTTCACTCCAGTATCAGGACAGCAGGAGTTCACTCCTGTATCAGACCAGCAGTAGTTCACTCCAATGTAAGTCCAGCAGGTGTTTACTCCAGGAATAGTCCAGCTGGAGTTCACTCCAATATAAGTCCAGCAGGTGTTCACTCGAATATAAGTCCAGCAGGAGTTCACTCCAGTATCAGACCAGCAGGAAATCACTCCAGTATCAGGCCAGAAGGAATTCACTCCTGTATCAGACCAGCAGGAGTTCACTCCAGTATCAGTCCAGCAGTATTCACTCCACTATCAGTCCAGCAGGTGTTCACTCCAGTATCAGTCCATCCGAGTTCACTCCAGTATCAGTCCAGCAGGAGTTCACTCCAGTATCAGACCAGCAGGAGTTCACTCCAGTATCAGACCAGCAGGAGTTCACTCCAGTATCAGATCAGCAGGAGTTCACTTCAATATAAGTCCAGCAGGAATTCACTCCAGTATCAGTCCAGCAGGAATTCACTCCAATATCAGGCCAGCAGGAGTTCACTCTTTTATAAGGCCAGCAGGAATTCACTCCAGTATCAGACAAGCAGGAGTTCACTCCAGTATCAGACCAGCAGGAGTACACTCCAGTATCAGGCCAGCAGGATTTCACTCCAGGATAGACCAGCAGGAGTTCAGTACAGTATCAGTCCAGCAGGAGTTCACTCCAGTATCAGTCCCGCAGGTGTTCACTCCAGTATCAGACCAGCAGGAGTTCACTCCTGTATCAGACCAGCAGGAGTTCACTCCAGTATCAGACCAGCAGGAGTTCACTCCAGGATCATTCCAGCAGGAGTTCACTCCAGTATCAGGCCAGCAGGAATTCACTCAAGTATCAGGCCAGCAGGAGTTCACCCCAGTATCAGACCAGCAGGAGTTCTCTCCAGTATAAGTCCAGCAGGAGTTCACTCCAGTATCAGACCCGCAGGAGTTCACTCCAGTATCAGACCAGCAGGAGTTCACTCGAATATAAGTCCAGCAGGTGCACACTCCAGGAATAGTCCAGCAGGAGTTCAATCCAATACATGTCCAGGAGGAGTTCACTCCAATATTACTCCCGCAGGATTTCAGTCCAGTTTCAGTCCAGCAGGAGTTCACTCCTGTATTTGTCCAGCAGGAGTTCACTCCAGTATCAGACCAGCAGGAGTTCACTCCATTATCAGACCAGCAGGAGTTCAGTCCAGTATCAGTCCATCAGTAATTCACTCCAGTATCAGGCCAGCAGGAGTTCAATCCAGTATCAGCCCAGCAGGAGTTCACTCCATTATCAGACCAGCAGGGGTTCACTCCTATATAAGTCCAGCAGGAGTTCACTCCAGCATCAGACCAGTAGGAGATCCCTCCAGTATCAGTCCAGCAGGAGTTCACTCCAGTATCAGACCAGCAGGAATTCACTCCAGTATCAGACCAGCAGGAGATCACTCCAGTATCAGGCCAGCAGGAATTCACTCCAGTATCAGACCAGCAGGAATTCACTCCAGTATCAGACCAGCAGGAGTTCACTCCTTTATCAGGCCAGCAGGAATTCACTCCAGTATCAGACCAGCAGGGGTTCACTCCATTATCAGACCAGCAATTCCTCACTCAAGTATCAGACCAGCCGGAGTTCACTCCTATGTAAGTCCAGCAGATGTTTACTCCAGGAATAGTCCAGCTGGAGTTCACTCCAATATAGGTCCAGCAGGTGTTCACTCTAATATAAGTCCAGCAGGAATTCACTCCAGTATCAGTCCAGCAGGAGTACACTCCTTTATCAGGCCAGCAGGAATTCACTCCATTATCTGGCCAGCAGGAGTTCACTCCAGTATCAGACCAGCAGGAGATCACTCCAGTATCAGGCCAGCAGGAATTTACTCCAGTATCAGGCCAGCAGGAGTTCACTCCAGTATCAGACCAGCAGGAGTTCACTCCAATATCAGGCCAGCAGGAATTCACTCCAGTATCAGACGAGCAGGGGTTCACTCCATTATCAGACCAGCAGGAGTTAACTCCAGTATCAGACCAGCAGGAGATCCCTCCAGTATCTGTCCAGCAGGAGTTCACTCCGGTATCAGACCAGCAGGAATTCAGTCCAGTATCAGACCAGCAGGAGTTCACTCCAGTATCAGTCCAGCAGGAGTTCACTCCAGTATCAGGCCAGCAGGAATTTACTCCAGTATCAGGCCAGCAGGAGTTCACTCCAGTATCAGGCCAGCAGGAGTTCACTCTAGTATCAGGCCAGCAGGAGATCACTGCAGTATCAGACCAGCAGGAGTTCACTCCAGTATCAGTCCAGCCGGAGTTCACTCCTGTATCAGGCCAGCAGGAGTTCACTCCAGTATCAGCCCAGCAGGAGTTCACTCCATTATCAGACCAGCAGGAGTTCACCCCTATATGAGTCCAGCAGGAGTTCACTCCAGCATCAGATCAGCAGGAGATCCCTCCAGTATCAGTCCAAAAAGAGTTCACTGCAGTACCAGACCAGTAGGAATTCACTCCAGTATCAGACCAGCAGGAGTTCACTCCAGTATCAGGCCAGCAGGAATTCACTTCAGTATCAGACCAGCAGGAATTCACTCCAGTATCAGACCAGCAGGAGTTCAATCCAGTATCAGACCAGCAGGAGTTCACTCCAGTATCATGCCAGCAGGAATTCACTCCAGTATCAGTCCAGCAGGAGTTCACTCCAGTATAACTCCAGCAGGAGTTCATTCCAGTATCAGACCAGCAGGATTTCACTCCAGTATCAGGCCAGTAGGAATTCACTCCAGTATCAGACCAGCTGGTGTTCACTCCATTATCAGACCAGCAGGAGTTCACTCCAATATTAGACCAGCAGGAGTTCACTCCATTATCTGTCCAGCAGGATTTCACTCCATTATCAGTCCAGCAGGAGTCCACTCCTTTATCAGGCCAGCAGGAGTTCACTCCAGTATCAGACCAGCAGGAGTTCACTCCAGTATCAGATCAGCAGGAGTTCACTCCAATATAAGTCCAGCAGGAATTCACTCCAGTATCAGTCCAGCAGGAATTCACTCCAATATCAGGCCAGCAGGAGCTCACTTTTTTATCAGGCCAGCAGGAATTCACTCCAGTATCAGACAAGCAGGAGTTCACTCCAGTATCAGACCAGCAGGAGTACACTCCAGTATCAGGCCAGCAGGATGTCACTCCAGGATCAGTCCAGCAGGAGTTCAGTACAGTATCAGTCCAGCAGGAGTTCACTCCAGTATCAGTCCCGCAGGAGTTCACTCCAGTATCAGACCAGCAGGAGTTCACTCCTGTATCAGACCAGCAGGAGTTCACTCCAGTATCAGACCAGCAGGAGTTCACTCCAGGATCATTCCAGCAGGAGTTCACTCAGTATCAGGCCAGCAGGAATTCACTCACGTATCAGGCCAGCAGGAGTTCACCCCAGTATCAGACCAGCAGGAGTTCACTCCAGTATAAGTCCAGCAGGAGTTCACTCCATATCAGACCCGCAGGAGTTCACTCCAGTATCAGACCAGCAGGAGTTCACTCGAATATAAGTCCAGCAGGTGTACACTCCAGGAATAGTCCAGCAGGAGTTCAATCCAATATATGTCCAGGAGGAGTTCACTCCAATATTACTCCCGCAGGATTTCACTCCAGTTTCAGTCCAGCAGGAGTTCACTCCAGTATTTGTCCAGCAGGAGTTCACTCCAGTATCAGACCAGCAGGAGTTCACTCCATTATCAGACCAGCAGGAGTTCAGTCCAGTATCAGTCCATCAGTAATTCACTCCAGTATCAGGCCAGCAGGAGTTCAATCCAGTATCAGCCCAGCAGGAGTTCACTCCATTATCAGACCAGCAGGGGTTCACTCCTATATAAGTCCAGCAGGAGTTCACTCCAGCATCAGACCAGTAGGTAATCCCTCCAGTATCAGATCAGCAGGAGTTCACTCCAATATAAGTCCAGCAGGAATTCACTCCAGTATCAGTCCAGCAGGAATTCACTCCAATATCAGGCCAGCAGGAGCTCACTCTTTTATCAGGCCAGCAGGAATTCACTCCAGTATCAGACAAGCAGGAGTTCACTCCAGTATCAGACCAGCAGGAGTACACTCCAGTATCAGGCCAGCAGGATGTCACTCCAGGATCAGTCCAGCAGGAGTTCAGTACAGTATCAGTCCAGCAGGAGTTCACTCCAGTATCAGTCCCGCAGGAGTTCACTCCAGTATCAGACCAGCAGGAGTTCACTCCTGTATCAGACCAGCAGGAGTTCACTCCAGTATCAGACCAGCAGGAGTTCACTCCAGGATCATTCCAGCAGGAGTTCACTCCAGTATCAGGCCAGCAGGAATTCACTCACGTATCAGGCCAGCAGGAGTTCACCCCAGTATCAGACCAGCAGGAGTTCACTCCAGTATAAGTCCAGCAGGAGTTCACTCCTTATCAGACCCGCAGGAGTTCACTCCAGTATCAGACCAGCAGGAGTTCACTCGAATATAAGTCCAGCAGGTGTACACTCCAGGAATAGTCCAGCAGGAGTTCAATCCAAAGATGTCCAGGAGGAGTTCACTCCAATATTACTCCCGCAGGATTTCAGTCCAGTTTCAGTCCAGCAGGAGTTCACTCCAGTATTTGTCCAGCAGGAGTTCACTCCAGTATCAGACCAGCAGGAGTTCACTCCATTATCAGACCAGCAGGAGTTCAGTCCAGTATCAGTCCATCAGTAATTCACTCCAGTATCAGGCCAGCAGGAGTTCAATCCAGTATCAGCCCAGCAGGAGTTCACTCCATTATCAGACCAGCAGTGGTTCACTCCAATATCAGGCCAGCAGGAGATCACTCTTTTATCAGGCCAGCAGGAATTCACTCCAGTATCAGACAAGCAGGAGTTCACTCCAGTATCAGACCAGCAGGAGTACACTCCAGTATCAGGCCAGCAGGATGTCACTCCAGGATCAGTCCAGCAGGAGTTCAGTACAGTATCAGTCCAGCAGGAGTTCACTCCAGTATCAGTCCCGCACGAGTTCACTCCAGTATCAGATCAGCAGGAGTTCACTCCTGTATCAGACCAGCAGGAGTTCACTCCAGTATCAGACCAGCAGGAGTTCACTCCAGGATCATTCCAGCAGGAGTTCACTCCAGTATCAGGCCAGCAGGAATTCACTCACGTATCAGGCCAGCAGGAGTTCACCCCAGTATCAGACCAGCAGGAGTTCACTCCAGTATAAGTCCAGCAGGAGTTCACTCCATATCAGACCCGCAGGAGTTCACTCCAGTATCAGACCAGCAGGAGTTCACTCGAATATAAGTCCAGCAGGTGTACACTCCAGGAATAGTCCAGCAGGAGTTCAATCCAATATATGTCCAGGAGGAGTTCACTCCAATATTACTCCCGCAGGATTTCACTCCAGTTTCAGTCCAGCAGGAGTTCACTCCAGTATTTGTCCAGCAGGAGTTCACTCCAGTATCAGACCAGCAGGAGTTCACTCCATTATCAGACCAGCAGGAGTTCAGTCCAGTATCAGTCCATCAGTAATTCACTCCAGTATCAGGCCAGCAGGAGTTCAATACAGTATCAGCCCAGCAGGAGTTCACTCCATTATCAGACCAGCAGGGGTTCACTCCTATATAAGTCCAGCAGGAATTCACTCCAGCATCAGACCAGTAGGAGATCCCTCCAGTATCAGATCAGCAGGAGTTCACTCCAATATAAGTCCAGCAGGAATTCACTCCAGTATCAGTCCAGCAGGAATTCACTCCAATATCAGGCCAGCAGGAGCTCACTCTTTTATCAGGCCAGCGGGAATTCACTCCAGTATCAGACAAGCAGGAGTTCACTCCAGTATCAGACCAGCAGGAGTACACTCCAGTATCAGGCCAGCAGGATGTCACTCCAGGATCAGTCCAGCAGGAGTTCAGTACAGTATCAGTCCAGCAGGAGTTCACTCCAGTATCAGTCCCGCAGGAGTTCACTCCAGTATCAGACCAGCAGGAGTTCACTCCTGTATCAGACCAGCAGGAGTTCACTCCAGTATCAGACCAGCAGGAGTTCACTCCAGGATCATTCCAGCAGGAGTTCACTCCAGTATCAGGCCAGCAGGAATTCACTCACGTATCAGGCCAGCAGGAGTTCACCCCAGTATCAGACCAGCAGGAGTTCACTCCAGTATAAGTCCAGCAGGAGTTCACTCCATATCAGACCCGCAGGAGTTCACTCCAGTATCAGACCAGCAGGAGTTCACTCGAATATAAGTCCAGCAGGTGTACACTCCAGGAATAGTCCAGAAGGAGTTCAATCCAATATATGTCCAGGAGGAGTTCACTCCAATATTACTCCCGCAGGATTTCACTCCAGTTTCAGTCCAGCAGGAGTTCACTCCAGTATTTGTCCAGCGGGAGTTCACTCCAGTATCAGACCAGCAGGAGTTCACTCCATTATCAGACCAGCAGGAGTTCAGTCCAGTATCAGTCCATCAGTAATTCACTCCAGTATCAGGCCAGCAGGAGTTCAATCCAGTATCAGCCCAGCAGGAGTTCACTCCATTATCAGACCAGCAGGGGTTCACTCCTATATAAGTCCAGCAGGAGTTCACTCCAGCATCAGACCAGTAGGAGATCCCTCCAGTATCAGATCAGCAGGAGTTCACTCCAATATAAGTCCAGCAGGAATTCACTCCAGTATCAGTCCAGCAGGAATTCACTCCAGTACGAGACCAGTAGGAATTCACTCCAGTATCAGACCAGCAGGAGTTCACTCCAGTATCAGGCCAGCAGGAATTCACTTCAGTATCAGACCAGCAGGAATTCACTCCAGTATCAGACCAGCAGGAGTTCAATCCAGTATCAGACCAGCAGGAGTTCACTCCAGTATCATGCCAGCAGGAATTCACTCCAGTATCAGTCCAGCAGGAGTTCACTCCAGTATAACTCCAGCAGGAGTTCATTCCAGTATCAGACCAGCAGGATTTCACTCCAGTATCAGGCCAGTAGGAATTCACTCCAGTATCAGACCAGCTGGTGTTCACTCCATTATCAGACCAGCAGGATTTCACTCCAATATTAGACCAGCAGGAGTTCACTCCATTATCTGTCCAGCAGGATTTCACTCCATTATCAGTCCAGCAGGAGTCCACTCCTTTATCAGGCCAGCAGGAGTTCACTCCAGTATCAGACCAGCAGGAGTTCACTCCAGTATCAGATCAGCAGGAGTTCACTCCAATATAAGTCCAGCAGGAATTCACTCCAGTATCAGTCCAGCAGGAATTCACTCCAATATCAGGCCAGCAGGAGCTCACTCTTTTATCAGGCCAGCAGGAATTCACTCCAGTATCAGACAAGCAGGAGTTCTCTCCAGTATCAGACCAGCAGGAGTACACTCCAGTATCAGGCCAGCAGGATGTCACTCCAGGATCAGTCCAGCAGGAGTTCAGTACAGTATCAGTCCAGCAGGAGTTCACTCCAGTATCAGTCCCGCAGGAGTTCACTCCAGTATCAGACCAGCAGGAGTTCACTCCTGTATCAGACCAGCAGGAGTTCACTCCAGTATCAGACCAGCAGGAGTTCACTCCAGGATCATTCCAGCAGGAGTTCACTCCAGTATCAGGCCAGCAGGAATTCACTCACGTATCAGGCCAGCAGGAGTTCACCCCAGTATCAGACCAGCAGGAGTTCACTCCAGTATAAGTCCAGCAGGAGTTCACTCCATATCAGACCCGCAGGAGTTCACTCCAGTATCAGACCAGCAGGAGTTCACTCGAATATAAGTCCAGCAGGTGTACACTCCAGGAATAGTCCAGCAGGAGTTCAATCCAATATATGTCCAGGAGGAGTTCACTCCAATATTACTCCCGCAGGATTTCACTCCAGTTTCAGTCCAGCAGGAGTTCACTCCAGTATTTGTCCAGCAGGAGTTCACTCCAGTATCAGACCAGCAGGAGTTCACTCCATTATCAGACCAGCAGGAGTTCAGTCCAGTATCAGTCCATCAGTAATTCACTCCAGTATCAGGCCAGCAGGAGTTCAATCCAGTATCAGCCCAGCAGGAGTTCACTCCATTATCAGACCAGCAGGGGTTCACTCCTATATAAGTCCAGCAGGAGTTCACTTCAGCATCAGACCAGTAGGAGATCCCTCCAGTATCAGATCAGCAGGAGTTCACTCCAATATAAGTCCAGCAGGAATTCACTCCAGTATCAGTCCAGCAGGAATTCACTCCAATATCAGGCCAGCAGGAGCTCACTCTTTTATCAGGCCAGCAGGAATTCACTCCAGTATCAGACAAGCAGGAGTTCACTCCAGTATCAGACCAGCAGGAGTACACTCCAGTATCAGGCCAGCAGGATGTCACTCCAGGATCAGTCCAGCAGGAGTTCACTCCAGTATCAGACCAGCAGGAGTTCACTCCAGGATCATTCCAGCAGGAGTTCACTCCAGTATCAGGCCAGCAGGAATTCACTCACGTATCAGGCCAGCAGGAGTTCACCCCAGTATCAGACCAGCAGGAGTTCACTCCAGTATAAGTCCAGCAGGAGTTCACTCCATATCAGACCCGCAGGAGTTCACTCCAGTATCAGACCAGCAGGAGTTCACTCGAATATAAGTCCAGCAGGTGTACACTCCAGGAATAGTCCAGCAGGAGTTCAATCCAATATATGTCCAGGAGGAGTTCACTCCAATATTACTCCCGCAGGATTTCACTCCAGTTTCAGTCCAGCAGGAGTTCACTCCAGTATTTGTCCAGCAGGAGTTCACTCCAGTATCAGACCAGCAGGAGTTCACTCCATTATCAGACCAGCAGGAGTTCAGTCCAGTATCAGTCCATCAGTAATTCACTCCAGTATCAGGCCAGCAGGAGTTCAATACAGTATCAGCCCAGCAGGAGTTCACTCCATTATCAGACCAGCAGGGGTTCACTCCTATATAAGTCCAGCAGGAGTTCACTCCAGCATCAGACCAGTAGGAGATCCCTCCAGTATCAGATCAGCAGGAGTTCACTCCAATATAAGTCCAGCAGGAATTCACTCCAGTATCAGTCCAGCAGGAATTCACTCCAATATCAGGCCAGCAGGAGCTCACTCTTTTATCAGGCCAGCAGGAATTCACTCCAGTATCAGACAAGCAGGAGTTCACTCCAGTATCAGACCAGCAGGAGTACACTCCAGTATCAGGCCAGCAGGATGTCACTCCAGGATCAGTCCAGCAGGAGTTCAGTACAGTATCAGTCCAGCAGGAGTTCACTCCAGTATCAGTCCCGCAGGAGTTCACTCCAGTATCAGACCAGCAGGAGTTCACTCCTGTATCAGACCAGCAGGAGTTCACTCCAGTATCAGACCAGCAGGAGTTCACTCCAGGATCATTCCAGCAGGAGTTCACTCCAGTATCAGGCCAGCAGGAATTCACTCACGTATCAGGCCAGCAGGAGTTCACCCCAGTATCAGACCAGCAGGAGTTCACTCCAGTATAAGTCCAGCAGGAGTTCACTCCATATCAGACCCGCAGGAGTTCACTCCAGTATCAGACCAGCAGGAGTTCACTCGAATATAAGTCCAGCAGGTGTACACTCCAGGAATAGTCCAGAAGGAGTTCAATCCAATATATGTCCAGGAGGAGTTCACTCCAATATTACTCCCGCAGGATTTCAGTCCAGTTTCAGTCCAGCAGGAGTTCACTCCAGTATTTGTCCAGCGGGAGTTCACTCCAGTATCAGACCAGCAGGAGTTCACTCCATTATCAGACCAGCAGGAGTTCAGTCCAGTATCAGTCCATCAGTAATTCACTCCAGTATCAGGCCAGCAGGAGTTCAATCCAGTATCAGCCCAGCAGGAGTTCACTCCATTATCAGACCAGCAGGGGTTCACTCCTATATAAGTCCAGCAGGAGTTCACTCCAGCATCAGACCAGTAGGAGATCCCCCCAGTATCAGTCCAGCAGGAGTTCACTCCAGTATCAGACCAGCAGGAATTCACTCCAGTATCAGACCAGCAGGAGATCACTCCAGTATCAGGCCAGCAGGAATTCACTCCAGTATCAGACCAGCAGGAATTCACTCCAGTATCACACCAGCAGGAGTTCACTCCTTTATCAGGCCAGCAGGAATTCACTCCAGTATCAGACCAGCAGAGGTTCACTCCATTATCAGACCAGCAATTGCTCACTCCAGTATCAGACCAGCTGGAGTTCACTCCTTTATCAGGCCATCAGGAATTCACTCCAGTATCAGACCAGCAGGGGTTCACTGCAGTATCAGACCAGCAGGAGTTCACTCCAGTATCAGTCCAGCAGGAGTTCACTCCAGTATCAGGCCAGCAGGAGTTCATCCAGTATCAGCCCAGCAGGATTTCACTCCAGTATCAGACCAGCAGGAGTTCACTCCTATATAAGTCCAGCAGGAGTTCACTCCAGTATCAGGCCAGCAGGAGTTCACTCCAGTATCAGCCCAGCAGGAGTTCACTCCATTATCAGAGCAGCAGGAGTTCACTCCAGTTTCAGACCAGCAGGTGTTCACTGCAGTATCAGACCAGCAGGAGTTCACTCCAGTATCAGTACAGCAGGAGTTCACTCCAGTATCAGACCAGCCGGAGTTCACTCCTATGTAAGTCCAGCAGATGTTTACTCCAGGAATAGTCCAGCTGGAGTTCACTCCAATATAAGTCCAGCAGGTGTTCACTCGAATATAAGTCCAGCAGGAATTCACTCCAGTATCAGTCCAGCAGGAGTCCACTCCTTTATCAGGCCAGCAGGAATTCACTCCATTATCAGGCCAGCAGGAGTTCACTCCAGTATCAGACCAGCAGGAGATCACTCCAATATCAGGCCAGCAGGAATTTACTCCAGTATCAGGCCAGCAGGAGTTCACTCCAGTATCAGACCAGCAGGAGTTCACTCCAGTATCAGGCCAGCAGGAATTCACTTCAGTATCAGACCAGCAGGAATTCACTCCAGTATCAGACCAGCAGGAGTTCAATCCAGTATCAGACCAGCAGGAGTTCACTCCAGTATCATGCCAGCAGGAATTCACTCCAGTATCAGTCCAGCAGGAGTTCACTCCAGTATAACTCCAGCAGGAGTTCATTCCAGTATCAGACCAGCAGGATTTCACTCCAGTATCAGGCCAGTAGGAATTCACTCCAGTATCAGACCAGCTGGTGTTCACTCCATTATCAGACCAGCAGGAGTTCACTCCAATATTAGACCAGCAGGAGTTCACTCCATTATCTGTCCAGCAGGATTTCACTCCATTATCAGTCCAGCAGGAGTCCACTCCTTTATCAGGCCAGCAGGAGTTCACTCCAGTATCAGACCAGCAGGAGTTCACTCCAGTATCAGATCAGCAGGAGTTCACTCCAATATAAGTCCAGCAGGAATTCACTCCAGTATCAGTCCAGCAGGAATTCACTCCAATATCAGGCCAGCAGGAGCTCACTCTTTTATCAGGCCAGCAGGAATTCACTCCAGTATCAGACAAGCAGGAGTTCACTCCAGTATCAGACCAGCAGAAGTACACTCCAGTATCAGGCCAGCAGGATGTCACTCCAGGATCAGTCCAGCAGGAGTTCAGTACAGTATCAGTCCAGCAGGAGTTCACTCCAGTATCAGTCCCGCAGGAGTTCACTCCAGTATCAGACCAGCAGGAGTTCACTCCTGTATCAGACCAGCAGGAGTTCACTCCAGTATCAGACCAGCAGGAGTTCACTCCAGGATCATTCCAGCAGGAGTTCACTCCAGTATCAGGCCAGCAGGAATTCACTCACGTATCAGGCCAGCAGGAGTTCACCCCAGTATCAGACCAGCAGGAGTTCACTCCAGTATAAGTCCAGCAGGAGTTCACTCCATATCAGACCCGCAGGAGTTCACTCCAGTATCAGACCAGCAGGAGTTCACTCGAATATAAGTCCAGCAGGTGTACACTCCAGGAATAGTCCAGAAGGAGTTCAATCCAATATATGTCCAGGAGGAGTTCACTCCAATATTACTCCCGCAGGATTTCACTCCAGTTTCAGTCCAGCAGGAGTTCACTCCAGTATTTGTCCAGCGGGAGTTCACTCCAGTATCAGACCAGCAGGAGTTCACTCCATTATCAGACCAGCAGGAGTTCAGTCCAGTATCAGTCCATCAGTAATTCACTCCAGTATCAGGCCAGCAGGAGTTCAATCCAGTATCAGCCCAGCAGGAGTTCACTCCATTATCAGACCAGCAGGGGTTCACTCCTATATAAGTCCAGCAGGAGTTCACTCCAGCATCAGACCAGTAGGAGATCCCCCCAGTATCAGTCCAGCAGGAGTTCACTCCAGTATCAGACCAGCAGGAATTCACTCCAGTATCAGACCAGCAGGAGATCACTCCAGTATCAGGCCAGCAGGAATTCACTCCAGTATCAGACCAGCAGGAATTCACTCCAGTATCACACCAGCAGGAGTTCACTCCTTTATCAGGCCAGCAGGAATTCACTCCAGTATCAGACCAGCAGAGGTTCACTCCATTATCAGACCAGCAATTGCTCACTCCAGTATCAGACCAGCTGGAGTTCACTCCTTTATCAGGCCATCAGGAATTCACTCCAGTATCAGACCAGCAGGGGTTCACTGCAGTATCAGACCAGCAGGAGTTCACTCCAGTATCAGTCCAGCAGGAGTTCACTCCAGTATCAGGCCAGCAGGAGTTCATCCAGTATCAGCCCAGCAGGATTTCACTCCAGTATCAGACCAGCAGGAGTTCACTCCTATATAAGTCCAGCAGGAGTTCACTCCAGTATCAGGCCAGCAGGAGTTCACTCCAGTATCAGCCCAGCAGGAGTTCACTCCATTATCAGACCAGCAGGAGTTCACTCCAGTTTCAGACCAGCAGGTGTTCACTGCAGTATCAGACCAGCAGGAGTTCACTCCAGTATCAGTACAGCAGGAGTTCACTCCAGTATCAGACCAGCCGGAGTTCACTCCTATGTAAGTCCAGCAGATGTTTACTCCAGGAATAGTCCAGCTGGAGTTCACTCCAATATAAGTCCAGCAGGTGTTCACTCGAATATAAGTCCAGCAGGAATTCACTCCAGTATCAGTCCAGCAGGAGTCCACTCCTTTATCAGGCCAGCAGGAATTCACTCCATTATCAGGCCAGCAGGAGTTCACTCCAGTATCAGACCAGCAGGAGATCACTCCAATATCAGGCCAGCAGGAATTTACTCCAGTATCAGGCCAGCAGGAGTTCACTCCAGTATCAGACCAGCAGGAGTTCACTCCAGTATCAGGCCAGCAGGAATTCACTTCAGTATCAGACCAGCAGGAATTCACTCCAGTATCAGACCAGCAGGAGTTCAATCCAGTATCAGACCAGCAGGAGTTCACTCCAGTATCATGCCAGCAGGAATTCACTCCAGTATCAGTCCAGCAGGAGTTCACTCCAGTATAACTCCAGCAGGAGTTCATTCCAGTATCAGACCAGCAGGATTTCACTCCAGTATCAGGCCAGTAGGAATTCACTCCAGTATCAGACCAGCTGGTGTTCACTCCATTATCAGACCAGCAGGAGTTCACTCCAATATTAGACCAGCAGGAGTTCACTCCATTATCTGTCCAGCAGGATTTCACTCCATTATCAGTCCAGCAGGAGTCCACTCCTTTATCAGGCCAGCAGGAGTTCACTCCAGTATCAGACCAGCAGGAGTTCACTCCAGTATCAGATCAGCAGGAGTTCACTCCAATATAAGTCCAGCAGGAATTCACTCCAGTATCAGTCCAGCAGGAATTCACTCCAATATCAGGCCAGCAGGAGCTCACTCTTTTATCAGGCCAGCAGGAATTCACTCCAGTATCAGACAAGCAGGAGTTCACTCCAGTATCAGACCAGCAGAAGTACACTCCAGTATCAGGCCAGCAGGATGTCACTCCAGGATCAGTCCAGCAGGAGTTCAGTACAGTATCAGTCCAGCAGGAGTTCACTCCAGTATCAGTCCCGCAGGAGTTCACTCCAGTATCAGACCAGCAGGAGTTCACTCCTGTATCAGACCAGCAGGAGTTCACTCCAGTATCAGACCAGCAGGAGTTCACTCCAGGATCATTCCAGCAGGAGTTCACTCCAGTATCAGGCCAGCAGGAATTCACTCACGTATCAGGCCAGCAGGAGTTCACCCCAGTATCAGACCAGCAGGAGTTCACTCCAGTATAAGTCCAGCAGGAGTTCACTCCATATCAGACCCGCAGGAGTTCACTCCAGTATCAGACCAGCAGGAGTTCACTCGAATATAAGTCCAGCAGGTGTACACTCCAGGAATAGTCCAGCAGGAGTTCAATCCAATATATGTCCAGGAGGAGTTCACTCCAATATTACTCCCGCAGGATTTCACTCCAGTTTCAGTCCAGCAGGAGTTCACTCCAGTATTTGTCCAGCAGGAGTTCACTCCAGTATCAGACCAGCAGGAGTTCACTCCATTATCAGACCAGCAGGAGTTCAGTCCAGTATCAGTCCATCAGTAATTCACTCCAGTATCAGGCCAGCAGGAGTTCAATCCAGTATCAGCCCAGCAGGAGTTCACTCCATTATCAGACCAGCAGGGGTTCACTCCTATATAAGTCCAGCAGGAGTTCACTCCAGCATCAGACCAGTAGGAGATCCCTCCAGTATCAGATCAGCAGGAGTTCACTCCAATATAAGTCCAGCAGGAATTCACTCCAGTATCAGTCCAGCAGGAATTCACTCCAATATCAGGCCAGCAGGAGCTCACTCTTTTATCAGGCCAGCAGGAATTCACTCCAGTATCAGACAAGCAGGAGTTCACTCCAGTATCAGACCAGCAGGAGTACACTCCAGTATCAGGCCAGCAGGATGTCACTCCAGGATCAGTCCAGCAGGAGTTCAGTACAGTATCAGTTAGGCAGGAGTTCACTCCAGTATCAGTCCCGCAGGAGTTCACTCCAGTATCAGACCAGCAGGAGTTCACTCCTGTATCAGACCAGCAGGAGTTCACTCCAGTATCAGACCAGCAGGAGTTCACTCCAGGATCATTCCAGCAGGAGTTCACTCGAATATAAGTCCAGCAGGTGTACACTCCAGGAATAGTCCAGCAGGAGTTCAATCCAAAGATGTCCAGGAGGAGTTCACTCCAATATTACTCCCGCAGGATTTCAGTCCAGTTTCAGTCCAGCAGGAGTTCACTCCAGTATTTGTCCAGCAGGAGTTCACTCCAGTATCAGACCAGCAGGAGTTCACTCCATTATCAGACCAGCAGGAGTTCAGTCCAGTATCAGTCCATCAGTAATTCACTCCAGTATCAGGCCAGCAGGAGTTCAATCCAGTATCAGCCCAGCAGGAGTTCACTCCATTATCAGACCAGCAGGGGTTCACTCCAATATCAGGCCAGCAGGAGATCACTCTTTTATCAGGCCAGCAGGAATTCACTCCAGTATCAGACAAGCAGGAGTTCACTCCAGTATCAGACCAGCAGGAGTACACTCCAGTATCAGGCCAGCAGGATGTCACTCCAGGATCAGTCCAGCAGGACTTCAGTACAGTATCAGTCCAGCAGGAGTTCACTCCAGTATCAGTCCCGCAGGAGTTCACTCCAGTATCAGACCAGCAGGAGTTCACTCCTGTATCAGACCAGCAGGAGTTCACTCCAGTATCAGACCAGCAGGAGTTCACTCCAGGATCATTCCAGCAGGAGCTCACTCCAGTATCAGGCCAGCAGGAATTCACTCACGTATCAGGCCAGCAGGAGTTCACCCCAGTATCAGACCAGCAGGAGTTCACTCCAGTATAAGTCCAGCAGGAGTTCACTCCATATCAGACCCGCAGGAGTTCACTCCAGTATCAGACCAGCAGGAGTTCACTCGAATATAAGTCCAGCAGGTGTACACTCCAGGAATAGTCCAGCAGGAGTTCAATCCAATATATGTCCAGGAGGAGTTCACTCCAATATTACTCCCGCAGGATTTCACTCCAGTTTCAGTCCAGCAGGAGTTCACTCCAGTATTTGTCCAGCAGGAGTTCACTCCAGTATCAGACCAGCAGGAGTTCACTCCATTATCAGACCAGCAGGGGTTCAGTCCAGTATCAGTCCATCAGTAATTCACTCCAGTATCAGGCCAGCAGGAGTTCAATACAGTATCAGCCCAGCAGGAGATCACTCCATTATCAGACCAGCAGGGGTTCACTCCTATATAAGTCCAGCAGGAGTTCACTCCAGCATCAGACCAGTAGGAGATCCCTCCAGTATCAGATCAGCAGGAGTTCACTCCAATATAAGTCCAGCAGGAATTCACTCCAGTATCAGTCCAGCAGGAATTCACTCCAATATCAGGCCAGCAGGAGCTCACTCTTTTATCAGGCCAGCAGGAATTCACTCCAGTATCAGACAAGCAGGAGTTCACTCCAGTATCAGACCAGCAGGAGTACACTCCAGTATCAGGCCAGCAGGATGTCACTCCAGGATCAGTCCAGCAGGAGTTCAGTACAGTATCAGTCCAGCAGGAGTTCACTCCAGTATCAGTCCCGCAGGAGTTCACTCCAGTATCAGACCAGCAGGAGTTCACTCCTGTATCAGACCAGCAGGAGTTCACTCCAGTATCAGACCAGCAGGAGTTCACTCCAGTATCAGGCCAGCAGGAGTTCACTCCAGTATCAGGCCAGCAGGAATTCACTCACGTATCAGGCCAGCAGGAGTTCACCCCAGTATCAGACCAGCAGGAGTTCACTCCAGTATAAGTCCAGCAGGAGTTCACTCCATATCAGACCCGCAGGAGTTCACTCCAGTATCAGACCAGCAGGAGTTCACTCGAATATAAGTCCAGCAGGTGTACACTCCAGGAATAGTCCAGCAGGAGTTCAATCCAATATATGTCCAGGAGGAGTTCACTCCAATATTACTCCCGCAGGATTTCACTCCAGTTTCAGTCCAGCAGGAGTTCACTCCAGTATTTGTCCAGCAGGAGTTCACTCCAGTATCAGACTAGCAGGAGTTCACTCCATTATCAGACCAGCAGGGGTTCAGTCCAGTATCAGTCCATCAGTAATTCACTCCAGTATCAGGCCAGCAGGAGTTCAATCCAGTATCAGCCCAGCAGGAGTTCACTCCATTATCAGACCAGCAGTGGTTCACTCCAATATCAGGCCAGCAGGAGATCACTCTTTTATCAGGCCAGCAGGAATTCACTCCAGTATCAGACAAGCAGGAGTTCACTCCAGTATCAGACCAGCAGGAGTACACTCCAGTACCAGGCCAGCAGGATGTCACTCCAGGATCAGTCCAGCAGGAGTTCAGTACAGTATCAGTCCAGCAGGAGTTCACTCCAGTATCAGTCCCGCAGGAGTTCACTCCAGTATCAGACCAGCAGGAGTTCACTCCTGTATCAGACCAGCAGGAGTTCACTCCAGTATCAGACCAGCAGGAGTTCACTCCAGGATCATTCCAGCAGGAGTTCACTCCAGTATCAGGCCAGCAGGAATTCACTCACGTATCAGGCCAGCAGGAGTTCACCCCAGTATCAGACCAGCAGGAGTTCACTCCAGTATAAGTCCAGCAGGAGTTCACTCCATATCAGACCCGCAGGAGTTCACTCCAGTATCAGACCAGCAGGAGTTCACTCGAATATAAGTCCAGCAGGTGTACACTCCAGGAATAGTCCAGCAGGAGTTCAATCCAATATATGTCCAGGAGGAGTTCACTCCAATATTACTCCCGCAGGATTTCACTCCAGTTTCAGTCCAGCAGGAGTTCACTCCAGTATTTGTCCAGCAGGAGTTCACTCCAGTATCAGACCAGCAGGAGTTCACTCCATTATCAGACCAGCAGGAGTTCAGTCCAGTATCAGTCCATCAGTAATTCACTCCAGTATCAGGCCAGCAGGAGTTCAATACAGTATCAGCCCAGCAGGAGTTCACTCCATTATCAGACCAGCAGGGGTTCACTCCTATATAAGTCCAGCAGGAGTTCACTCCAGCATCAGACCAGTAGGAGATCCCTCCAGTATCAGATCAGCAGGAGTTCACTCCAATATAAGTCCAGCAGGAATTCACTCCAGTATCAGTCCAGCAGGAATTCACTCCAATATCAGGCCAGCAGGAGCTCACTCTTTTATCAGGCCAGCAGGAATTCACTCCAGTATCAGACAAGCAGGAGTTCACTCCAGTATCAGACCAGCAGGAGTACACTCCAGTATCAGGCCAGCAGGATGTCACTCCAGGATCAGTCCAGCAGGAGTTCAGTACAGTATCAGTCCAGCAGGAGTTCACTCCAGTATCAGTCCCGCAGGAGTTCACTCCAGTATCAGACCAGCAGGAGTTCACTCCTGTATCAGACCAGCAGGAGTTCACTCCAGTATCAGACCAGCAGGAGTTCACTCCAGGATCATTCCAGCAGGAGTTCACTCCAGTATCAGGCCAGCAGGAATTCACTCACGTATCAGGCCAGCAGGAGTTCACCCCAGTATCAGACCAGCAGGAGTTCACTCCAGTATAAGTCCAGCAGGAGTTCACTCCATATCAGACCCGCAGGAGTTCACTCCAGTATCAGACCAGCAGGAGTTCACTCGAATATAAGTCCAGCAGGTGTACACTCCAGGAATAGTCCAGAAGGAGTTCAATCCAATATATGTCCAGGAGGAGTTCACTCCAATATTACTCCCGCAGGATTTCAGTCCAGTTTCAGTCCAGCAGGAGTTCACTCCAGTATTTGTCCAGCGGGAGTTCACTCCAGTATCAGACCAGCAGGAGTTCACTCCATTATCAGACCAGCAGGATTTCAGTCCAGTATCAGTCCATCAGTAATTCACTCCAGTATCAGGCCAGCAGGAGTTCAATCCAGTATCAGCCCAGCAGGAGTTCACTCCATTATCAGACCAGCAGGGGTTCACTCCTATATAAGTCCAGCAGGAGTTCACTCCAGCATCAGACCAGTAGGAGATCCCCCCAGTATCAGTCCAGCAAGAGTTCACTCCAGTATCAGACCAGCAGGAATTCACTCCAGTATCAGACCAGCAGGAGATCACTCCAGTATCAGGCCAGCAGGAATTCACTCCAGTATCAGACCAGCAGGAATTCACTCCAGTATCACACCAGCAGGAGTTCACTCCTTTATCAGGCCAGCAGGAATTCACTCCAGTATCAGACCAGCAGAGGTTCACTCCATTATCAGACCAGCAATTGCTCACTCCAGTATCAGACCAGCTGGAGTTCACTCCTTTATCAGGCCATCAGGAATTCACTCCAGTATCAGACCAGCAGGGGTTCACTGCAGTATCAGACCAGCAGGAGTTCACTCCAGTATCAGTCCAGCAGGAGTTCACTCCAGTATCAGGCCAGCAGGAGTTCATCCAGTATCAGCCCAGCAGGATTTCACTCCAGTATCAGACCAGCAGGAGTTCACTCCTATATAAGTCCAGCAGGAGTTCACTCCAGTATCAGGCCAGCAGGAGTTCACTCCAGTATCAGCCCAGCAGGAGTTCACTCCATTATCAGACCAGCAGGAGTTCACTCCAGTTTCAGACCAGCAGGTGTTCACTGCAGTATCAGACCAGCAGGAGTTCACTCCAGTATCAGTACAGCAGGAGTTCATTCCAATATCAGACCAGCCGGAGTTCACTCCTATGTAAGTCCAGCAGATGTTTACTCCAGGAATAGTCCAGCTGGAGTTCACTCCAATATAAGTCCAGCAGGTGTTCACTCGAATATAAGTCCAGCAGGAATTCACTCCAGTATCAGTCCAGCAGGAGTCCACTCCTTTATCAGGCCAGCAGGAATTCACTCCATTATCAGGCCAGCAGGAGTTCACTCCAGTATCAGACCAGCAGGAGATCACTCCAATATCAGGCCAGCAGGAATTTACTCCAGTATCAGGCCAGCAGGAGTTCACTCCAGTATCAGACCAGCAGGAGTTCACTCCAGTATCAGGCCAGCAGGAATTCACTTCAGTATCAGACCAGCAGGAATTCACTCCAGTATCAGACCAGCAGGAGTTCAATCCAGTATCAGACCAGCAGGAGTTCACTCCAGTATCATGCCAGCAGGAATTCACTCCAGTATCAGTCCAGCAGGAGTTCACTCCAGTATAACTCCAGCAGGAGTTCATTCCAGTATCAGACCAGCAGGATTTCACTCCAGTATCAGGCCAGTAGGAATTCACTCCAGTATCAGACCAGCTGGTGTTCACTCCATTATCAGACCAGCAGGAGTTCACTCCAATATTAGACCAGCAGGAGTTCACTCCATTATCTGTCCAGCAGGATTTCACTCCATTATCAGTCCAGCAGGAGTCCACTCCTTTATCAGGCCAGCAGGAGTTCACTCCAGTATCAGACCAGCAGCAGTTCACTCCAGTATCAGATCAGCAGGAGTTCACTCCAATATAAGTCCAGCAGGAATTCACTCCAGTATCAGTCCAGCAGGAATTCACTCCAATATCAGGCCAGCAGGAGCTCACTCTTTTATCAGGCCAGCAGGAATTCACTCCAGTATCAGACAAGCAGGAGTTCACTCCAGTATCAGACCAGCAGAAGTACACTCCAGTATCAGGCCAGCAGGATGTCACTCCAGGATCAGTCCAGCAGGAGTTCAGTACAGTATCAGTCCAGCAGGAGTTCAATCCAGTGTCAGTCCCGCAGGAGTTCACTCCAGTATCAGACCAGCAGGAGTTCACTCCTGTATCAGACCAGCAGGAGTTCACTCCAGTATCAGACCAGCAGGAGTTCACTCCAGGATCATTCCAGCAGGAGTTCACTCCAGTATCAGGCCAGCAGGAATTCACTCACGTATCAGGCCAGCAGGAGTTCACCCCAGTATCAGACCAGCACGAGTTCACTCCAGTATAAGTCCAGCAGGAGTTCACTCCATATCAGACCCGCAGGAGTTCACTCCAGTATCAGACCAGCAGGAGTTCACTCGAATATAAGTCCAGCAGGTGTACACTCCAGGAATAGTCCAGCAGGAGTTCAATCCAATATATGTCCAGGAGGAGTTCACTCCAATATTATTCCCGCAGGATTTCACTCCAGTTTCAGTCCAGCAGGAGTTCACTCCAGTATTTGTCCAGCAGGAGTTCACTCCAGTATCAGACCAGCAGGAGTTCACTCCATTATCAGACCAGCAGGAGTTCAGTCCAGTATCAGTCCATCAGTAATTCACTCCAGTATCAGGCCAGCAGGAGTTCAATCCAGTATCAGCCCAGCAGGAGTTCACTCCATTATCAGACCAGCAGGGGTTCACTCCTATATAAGTCCAGCAGGAGTTCACTCCAGCATCAGACCAGTAGGAGATCCCTCCAGTATCAGATCAGCAGGAGTTCACTCCAATATAAGTCCAGCAGGAATTCACTCCAGTATCAGTCCAGCAGGAATTCACTCCAATATCAGGCCAGCAGGAGCTCACTCTTTTATCAGGCCAGCAGGAATTCACTCCAGTATCAGACAAGCAGGAGTTCACTCCAGTATCAGACCAGCAGGAGTACACTCCAGTATCAGGCCAGCAGGATGTCACTCCAGGATCAGTCCAGCAGGAGTTCAGTACAGTATCAGTTAGGCAGGAGTACACTCCAGTATCAGTCCCGCAGGAGTTCACTCCAGTATCAGACCAGCAGGAGTTCACTCCTGTATCAGACCAGCAGGAGTTCACTCCAGTATCAGACCAGCAGGAGTTCACTCCAGGATCATTCCAGCAGGAGTTCACTCGAATATAAGTCCAGCAGGTGTACACTCCAGGAATAGTCCAGCAGGAGTTCAATCCAAAGATGTCCAGGAGGAGTTCACTCCAATATTACTCCCGCAGGATTTCAGTCCAGTTTCAGTCCAGCAGGAGTTCACTCCAGTATTTGTCCAGCAGGAGTTCACTCCAGTATCAGACCAGCAGGAGTTCACTCCATTATCAGACCAGCAGGAGTTCAGTCCAGTATCAGTCCATCAGTAATTCACTCCAGTATCAGGCCAGCAGGAGTTCAATCCAGTATCAGCCCAGCAGGAGTTCACTCCATTATCAGACCAGCAGGGGTTCACTCCAATATCAGGCCAGCAGGAGATCACTCTTTTATCAGGCCAGCAGGAATTCACTCCAGTATCAGACAAGCAGGAGTTCACTCCAGTATCAGACCAGCAGGAGTACACTCCAGTATCAGGCCAGCAGGATGTCACTCCAGGATCAGTCCAGCAGGACTTCAGTACAGTATCAGTCCAGCAGGAGTTCACTCCAGTATCAGTCCCGCAGGAGTTCACTCCAGTATCAGACCAGCAGGAGTTCACTCCTGTATCAGACCAGCAGGAGTTCACTCCAGTATCAGACCAGCAGGAGTTCACTCCAGGATCATTCCAGCAGGAGCTCACTCCAGTATCAGGCCAGCAGGAATTCACTCACGTATCAGGCCAGCAGGAGTTCACCCCAGTATCAGACCAGCAGGAGTTCACTCCAGTATAAGTCCAGCAGGAGTTCACTCCATATCAGACCCGCAGGAGTTCACTCCAGTATCAGACCAGCAGGAGTTCACTCGAATATAAGTCCAGCAGGTGTACACTCCAGGAATAGTCCAGCAGGAGTTCAATCCAATATATGTCCAGGAGGAGTTCACTCCAATATTACTCCCGCAGGATTTCACTCCAGTTTCAGTCCAGCAGGAGTTCACTCCAGTATTTGTCCAGCAGGAGTTCACTCCAGTATCAGACCAGCAGGAGTTCACTCCATTATCAGACCAGCAGGGGTTCAGTCCAGTATCAGTCCATCAGTAATTCACTCCAGTATCAGGCCAGCAGGAGTTCAATACAGTATCAGCCCAGCAGGAGATCACTCCATTATCAGACCAGCAGGGGTTCACTCCTATATAAGTCCAGCAGGAGTTCACTCCAGCATCAGACCAGTAGGAGATCCCTCCAGTATCAGATCAGCAGGAGTTCACTCCAATATAAGTCCAGCAGGAATTCACTCCAGTATCAGTCCAGCAGGAATTCACTCCAATATCAGGCCAGCAGGAGCTCACTCTTTTATCAGGCCAGCAGGAATTCACTCCAGTATCAGACAAGCAGGAGTTCACTCCAGTATCAGACCAGCAGGAGTACACTCCAGTATCAGGCCAGCAGGATGTCACTCCAGGATCAGTCCAGCAGGAGTTCAGTACAGTATCAGTCCAGCAGGAGTTCACTCCAGTATCAGTCCCGCAGGAGTTCACTCCAGTATCAGACCAGCAGGAGTTCACTCCTGTATCAGACCAGCAGGAGTTCACTCCAGTATCAGACCAGCAGGAGTTCACTCCAGTATCAGGCCAGCAGGAGTTCACTCCAGTATCAGGCCAGCAGGAATTCACTCACGTATCAGGCCAGCAGGAGTTCACCCCAGTATCAGACCAGCAGGAGTTCACTCCAGTATAAGTCCAGCAGGAGTTCACTCCATATCAGACCCGCAGGAGTTCACTCCAGTATCAGACCAGCAGGAGTTCACTCGAATATAAGTCCAGCAGGTGTACACTCCAGGAATAGTCCAGCAGGAGTTCAATCCAATATATGTCCAGGAGGAGTTCACTCCAATATTACTCCCGCAGGATTTCACTCCAGTTTCAGTCCAGCAGGAGTTCACTCCCGTATTTGTCCAGCAGGAGTTCACTCCAGTATCAGACCAGCAGGAGTTCACTCCATTATCAGACCAGCAGGGGTTCAGTCCAGTATCAGTCCATCAGTAATTCACTCCAGTATCAGGCCAGCAGGAGTTCAATACAGTATCAGCCCAGCAGGAGATCACTCCATTATCAGACCAGCAGGGGTTCACTCCTATATAAGTCCAGCAGGAGTTCACTCCAGCATCAGACCAGTAGGAGATCCCTCCAGTATCAGATCAGCAGGAGTTCACTCCAATATAAGTCCAGCAGGAATTCACTCCAGTATCAGTCCAGCAGGAATTCACTCCAATATCAGGCCAGCAGGAGCTCACTCTTTTATCAGGCCAGCAGGAATTCACTCCAGTATCAGACAAGCAGGAGTTCACTCCAGTATCAGACCAGCAGGAGTACACTCCAGTATCAGGCCAGCAGGATGTCACTCCAGGATCAGTCCAGCAGGAGTTCAGTACAGTATCAGTCCAGCAGGAGTTCACTCCAGTATCAGTCCCGCAGGAGTTCACTCCAGTATCAGACCAGCAGGAGTTCACTCCTGTATCAGACCAGCAGGAGTTCACTCCAGTATCAGACCAGCAGGAGTTCACTCCAGGATCATTCCAGCAGGAGTTCACTCCAGTATCAGGCCAGCAGGAATTCACTCACGTATCAGGCCAGCAGGAGTTCACCCCAGTATCAGACCAGCAGGAGATCACTCCAGTATAAGTCCAGCAGGAGTTCACTCCATATCAGACCCGCAGGAGTTCACTCCAGTATCAGACCAGCAGGAGTTCACTCGAATATAAGTCCAGCAGGTGTACACTCCAGGAATAGTCCAGCAGGAGTTCAATCCAATATATGTCCAGGAGGAGTTCACTCCAATATTACTCCCGCAGGATTTCAGTCCAGTTTCAGTCCAGCAGGAGTTCACTCCAGTATTTGTCCAGCGGGAGTTCACTCCAGTATCAGACCAGCAGGAGTTCACTCCATTATCAGACCAGCAGGAGTTCAGTCCAGTATCAGTCCATCAGTAATTCACTCCAGTATCAGGCCAGCAGGAGTTCAATCCAGTATCAGCCCAGCAGGAGTTCACTCCATTATCAGACCTGCAGGGGTTCACTCCTATATAAGTCCAGCAGGAGTTCACTCCAGCATCAGACCAGTAGGAGATCCCCCCAGTATCAGTCCAGCAGGAGTTCACTCCAGTATCAGACCAGCAGGAATTCACTCCAGTATCAGACCAGCAGGAGATCACTCCAGTATCAGGCCAGCAGGAATTCACTCCAGTATCAGACCAGCAGGAATTCACTCCAGTATCACACCAGCAGGAGTTCACTCCTTTATCAGGCCAGCAGGAATTCACTCCAGTATCAGACCAGCAGAGGTTCACTCCATTATCAGACCAGCAATTGCTCACTCCAGTATCAGACCAGCTGGAGTTCACTCCTTTATCAGGCCATCAGGAATTCACTCCAGTATCAGACCAGCAGGGGTCACTGCAGTATCAGACCAGCAGGAGTTCACTCCAGTATCAGTCCAGCAGGAGTTCACTCCAGTATCAGGCCAGCAGGAGTTCATCCAGTATCAGCCCAGCAGGATTTCACTCCAGTATCAGACCAGCAGGAGTTCACTCCTATATAAGTCCAGCAGGAGTTCACTCCAGTATCAGGCCAGCAGGAGTTCACTCCAGTATCCGCCCAGCAGGAGTTCACTCCATTATCAGACCAGCAGGAGTTCACTCCAGTTTCAGACCAGCAGGTGTTCACTGCAGTATCAGACCAGCAGGAGTTCACTCCAGTATCAGTACAGCAGGAGTTCACTCCAGTATCAGACCAGCAGGAGTTCACTCGAATATAAGTCCAGCAGGTGTACACTCCAGGAATAGTCCAGCAGGAGTTCAATCCAAAGATGTCCAGGAGGAGTTCACTCCAATATTACTCCCGCAGGATTTCAGTCCAGTTTCAGTCCAGCAGGAGTTCACTCCAGTATTTGTCCAGCAGGAGTTCACTCCAGTATCAGACCAGCAGGAGTTCACTCCATTATCAGACCAGCAGGAGTTCAGTCCAGTATCAGTCCATCAGTAATTCACTCCAGTATCAGGCCAGCAGGAGTTCAATCCAGTATCAGCCCAGCAGGAGTTCACTCCATTATCAGACCAGCAGGGGTTCACTCCAATATCAGGCCAGCAGGAGATCACTCTTTTATCAGGCCAGCAGGAATTCACTCCAGTATCAGACAAGCAGGAGTTCACTCCAGTATCAGACCAGCAGGAGTACACTCCAGTATCAGGCCAGCAGGATGTCACTCCAGGATCAGTCCAGCAGGAGTTCAGTACAGTATCAGTCCAGCAGGAGTTCACTCCAGTATCAGTCCCGCAGGAGTTCACTCCAGTATCAGACCAGCAGGAGTTCACTCCTGTATCAGACCAGCAGGAGTTCACTCCAGTATCAGACCAGCAGGAGTTCACTCCAGGATCATTCCAGCAGGAGTTCACTCCAGTATCAGGCCAGCAGGAATTCACTCACGTATCAGGCCAGCAGGAGTTCACCCCAGTATCAGACCAGCAGGAGTTCACTCCAGTATAAGTCCAGCAGGAGTTCACTCCATATCAGACCCGCAGGAGTTCACTCCAGTATCAGACCAGCAGGAGTTCACTCGAATATAAGTCCAGCAGGTGTACACTCCAGGAATAGTCCGGCAGGAGTTCAATCCAATATATGTCCAGGAGGAGTTCACTCCAATATTACTCCCGCAGGATTTCACTCCAGTTTCAATCCAGCAGGAGTTCACTCCAGTATTTGTCCAGCAGGAGTTCACTCCAGTATCAGACCAGCAGGAGTTCACTCCATTATCAGACCAGCAGGGGTTCAGTCCAGTATCAGTCCATCAGAAATTCACTCCAGTATCAGGCCAGCAGGAGTTCAATACAGTATCAGCCCAGCAGGAGATCACTCCATTATCAGACCAGCAGGGGTTCACTCCTATATAAGTCCAGCAGGAGTTCACTCCAGCATCAGACCAGTAGGAGATCCCTCCAGTATCAGATCAGCAGGAGTTCACTGCAGTATCAGACCAGCAGGGGTTCACTCCAGTATCAGCCCAGCAGGAGTTCACTCCATTATCAGACCAGCAGGAGTTCACTCCAGTTTCAGACCAGCAGGTGTTCACTGCAGTATCAGACCAGCAGGAGTTCACTCCAGTATCAGTACAGCAGGAGTTCACTCCAGTATCAGACCAGCCGGAGTTCACTCCTATGTAAGTCCAGCAGATGTTTACTCCAGGAATAGTCCAGCTGGAGTTCACTCCAATATAAGTCCAGCAGGTGTTCACTCGAATATAAGTCCAGCAGGAATTCACTCCAGTATCAGTCCAGCAGGAGTCCACTCCTTTATCAGGCCAGCAGGAATTCACTCCATTATCAGGCCAGCAGGAGTTCACTCCAGTATCAGACCAGCAGGAGATCACTCCAATATCAGGCCAGCAGGAATTTACTCCAGTATCAGGCCAGCAGGAGTTCACTCCAGTATCAGACCAGCAGGAGTTCACTCCAATATCAGGCCAGCAGGAATTCACTCCAGTATCAGACGAGCAGGGGTTCACTCCATTATCAGACCAGCAGGAGTTCACTCCAGTATCAGACCAGCAGGAGATCCCTCCAGTATCTGTCCAGCAGGAGTTCATTCCAGTATCAGACCAGCAGGAATTCAGTCTAGTATCAGACCAGCAGGAGTTCACTCCAGTATCAGTCCAGCAGGAGTTCACTCCAGTATCAGGCCAGCAGGAATTTACTCCAGTATTAGGCCAGCAGGAGTTCACTCCAGTATCAGGCCAGCAGGAGTTCACTCTAGTATCAGGCCAGCAGGAGATCACTGCAGTATCAGACCAGCAGGAGTTCACTCCAGTATCAGTCCAGCCGGAGTTCACTCCTGTATCAGGCCAGCAGGAGTTCACTCCAGTATCAGCCCAGCAGGAGTTCACTCCATTATCAGACCAGCAGGAGTTCACCCCTATATGAGTCCAGCAGGAGTTCACTCCAGCATCAGATCAGCAGGAGATCCCTCCAGTATCAGTCCAAAAAGAGTTCACTCCAGTACCAGACCAGTAGGAATTCACTCCAGTATCAGACCAGCAGGAGTTCACTCCAGTATCAGGCCAGCAGGAATTCACTTCAGTATCAGACCAGCAGGAATTCACTCCAGTATCAGACCAGCAGGAGTTCAATCCAGTATCAGACCAGCAGGAGTTCACTCCAGTATCATGCCAGCAGGAATTCACTCCAGTATCAGTCCAGCAGGAGTTCACTCCAGTATAACTCCAGCAGGAGTTCATTCCAGTATCAGACCAGCAGGATTTCACTCCAGTATCAGGCCAGTAGGAATTCACTCCAGTATCAGACCAGCAGGTGTCCACTCCATTATCAGACCAGCAGGAGTTCACTCCAATATTAGACCAGCAGGAGTTCACTCCATTATCTGTCCAGCAGGATTTCACTCCATTATCAGTCCAGCAGGAGTCCACTCCTTTATCAGGCAAGCAGGAGTTCACTCCAGTATCAGACCAGCAGGACTTCACTCCAGTATCAGATCAGCAGGAGTTCACTCCAATATAAGTCCAGCAGGAATTCACTCCAGTATCAGTCCAGCAGGAATTCACTCCAATATCAGGCCAGCAGGAGCTCACTCTTTTATCAGGCCAGCAGGAATTCACTCCAGTATCAGACAAGCAGGAGTTCACTCCAGTATCAGACCAGCAGGAGTACACTCCAGTATCAGGCCAGCAGGATGTCACTCCAGGATCAGTCCAGCAGGAGTTCAGTACAGTATCAGTCCAGCAGGAGTTCACTCCAGTATCAGTCCCGCAGGTGTTCACTCCAGTATCAGACCAGCAGGAGTTCACTCCTGTATCAGACCAGCAGGAGTTCACTCCAGTATCAGACCAGCAGGAGTTCACTCCAGGATCATTCCAGCAGGAGTTCACTCCAGTATCAGGCCAGCAGGAATTCACTCACGTATCAGGCCAGCAGGAGATCACCCCAGTATCAGACCAGCAGGAGTTCACTCCAGTATAAGTCCAGCAAGAGTTCACTCCATACCAGACCCGCAGGAGTTCACTCCAGTATCAGACCAGCAGGAGTTCACTCGAATATAAGTCCAGCAGGTGTACACTCCAGGAATAGTCCAGCAGGAGTTCAATCCAATATATGTCCAGGAGGAGTTCACTCCAATATTACTCCCGCAGGATTTCACTCCAGTATCAGTCCAGCAGGAGTTCACTCCAGTATCAGTCCAGCAGGAGTTCACTCCAGTATCAGACCAGCAGGAGTTCACTCCATTATCAGACCAGCAGGAGTTCACTCCAATATAAGTCCAGCAGGAGTTCAGTCCAGTATCAGTCCATCAGTAATTCACTCCAGTATCAGGCCAGCAGGAGTTCACTCTAGTATCAGCCCAGCAGGAGTTCACTCCATTATCAGACCAGCAGGAGTTCACTCCTATATAAGTCCAGCAGGAGTTCACTCCAGCATCAGACCAGTAGGAGAACCCTCCAGTATCAGTCCAGCAGGAGTTCACTCCAGTATCAGACCAGCAGGAATTCACTCCAGTATCAGACCAGCAGGAGTTCACTCCAGTATCAGGCCAGCAGGAATTCACTCCAGTATCAGACCAGCGGGAATTCACTCCAGTATCAGACCAGCAGGAGTTCACTCATTTATCAGGCCAGCAGGAATTCACTCCAGTATCAGACCAGCAGGGGTTCACTCCATTATCAGCCCAGCAGTTGTTCACTCCAGTATCAGACCAGCTGGAGTTCATTCCTTTATCAGGCCAGCAGGAATTCACTCCAGTATCAGACCAGCAGGGGTTCACTGCAGTATCAGACCAGCAGGAGTTCACTCTAGTATCAGTCCAGCAGGAGTTCACTCCAGTATCAGGCCAGCAGGAGTTATTCCAGTATCAGCCCAGCAGGATTTCACTCCAGTATCAGACCAGCAGGAGTTCACTCTTATATAAGTCCAGCAGGAGTTCACTCCAGTATCAGGCCAGCAGGAGTTCACTCCAGTATCAGCCCAGCAGGAGTTCACTCCATTATCAGACCAGCAGGAGTGCACTCCAGTTTCAGACCAGCAGGAGTTCACTGCAGTATCAGACCAGCAGGAGTTCACTGCAGTATCAGTCCAGCAGGAGTTCACTCCAGTATCAGTACAGCAGGAGTTCACTCCAGTATCAGACCAGCCGGAGTTCACTCCAATGTAAGTCCAGCAGGTGTTTACTCCAGGAATAGTCCAGCTGGAGTTCACTCCAATATAAGTCCAGCAGGTGTTTACTCGAATATAAGTCCAGCAGGAATTCACTCCAATATCAGTCCAGCAGGAGTCCACTCCTTTATCAGGCCAGCAGGAATTCACTCCAGTATCAGGCCAGGAGGAGTTCACTCCAGTATCAGACCAGCAGGAGATCACTCCAGTATCAGGCCAGCAGGAATTTACTCCAGTATCAGGCCATTAGGAGTTCACTCCAGTAGCAGACCAGCAGGAGTTCACACCAGTATCAGGCCAGCAGGAGTTCACTCCAGTATCAGACCAGCAGGAGTTCACTCCAATATCAGGCCAGCAGGAATTCACTCCAGTATCAGACGAGCAGGGGTTCACTCCATTATCAGACCAGCAGGAGTTCACTCCAGTATCAGACCAGCAGGAGATCCCTCCAGTATCTGTCCAGCAGGAGTTCACTCCAGTATCAGACCAGAAGGAATTCAGTCTAGTATCAGACCAGCAGGAGTTCACTCCAGTATCAGTCCAGCAGGAGTTCACTCCAGTATCAGGCCAGCAGGAATTTACTCCAGTATCAGGCCAGCAGGAGTTCACTCCAGTATCAGGCCAGCAGGAGTTCACTCTAGTATCAGGCCAGCAGGAGATCACTGCAGTATCAGACCAGCAGGAGTTCACTCCAGTATCAGTCCAGCCGGAGTTCACTCCTGTATCAGGCCAGCAGGAGTTCACTCCAGTATCAGCCCAGCAGGAGTTCACTCCATTATCAGACCAGCAGGAGTTCACCCCTATATGAGTCCAGCAGGAGTTCACTCCAGCATCAGATCAGCAGGAGATCCCTCCAGTATCAGTCCAAAAAGAGTTCACTCCAGTACCAGACCAGTAGGAATTCACTCCAGTATCAGACCAGCAGGAGTTCACTCCAGTATCAGGCCAGCAGGAATTCACTTCAGTATCAGACCAGCAGGAATTCACTCCAGTATCAGACCAGCAGGAGTTCAATCCAGTATCAGACCAGCAGGAGTTCACTCCAGTATCATGCCAGCAGGAATTCACTCCAGTATCAGTCCAGCAGGAGTTCACTCCAGTATAACTCCAGCAGGAGTTCATTCCAGTATCAGACCAGCAGGATTTCACTCCAGTATCAGGCCAGTAGGAATTCACTCCAGTATCAGACCAGCAGGTGTTCACTCCATTATCAGACCAGCAGGAGTTCACTCCAATATTAGACCAGCAGGAGTTCACTCCATTATCTGTCCAGCAGGATTTCACTCCATTATCAGTCCAGCAGGAGTCCACTCCTTTATCAGGCAAGCAGGAGTTCACTCCAGTATCAGACCAGCAGGAGTTCACTCCAGTATCAGATCAGCAGGAGTTCACTCCAATATAAGTCCAGCAGGAATTCACTCCAGTATCAGTCCAGCAGGAATTCACTCCAATATCAGGCCAGCAGGAGCTCACTCTTTTATCAGGCCAGCAGGAATTCACTCCAGTATCAGACAAGCAGGAGTTCACTCCAGTATCAGACCAGCAGGAGTACACTCCAGTATCAGGCCAGCAGGATGTCACTCCAGGATCAGTCCAGCAGGAGTTCAGTACAGTATCAGTCCAGCAGGAGTTCACTCCAGTATCAGTCCCGCAGGAGTTCACTCCAGTATCAGACCAGCAGGAGTTCACTCCTGTATCAGACCAGCAGGAGTTCACTCCAGTATCAGACCAGCAGGAGTTCACTCCAGGATCATTCCAGCAGGAGTTCACTCCAGTATCAGGCAAGCAGGAATTCACTCACGTATCAGGCCAGCAGGAGATCACCCCAGTATCAGACCAGCAGGAGTTCACTCCAGTATAAGTCCAGCAATAGTTCACTCCATATCAGACCCGCAGGAGTTCACTCCAAAATCAGACCAGCAGGAGTTCACTCGAATATAAGTCCAGCAGGTGTACACTCCAGGAATAGTCCAGCAGGAGTTCAATCCAATATATGTCCAGGAGGAGTTCACTCCAATATTACTCCCGCAGGATTTCACTCCAGTATCAGTCCAGCAGGAGTTCACTCCAGTATCAGTCCAGCAGGAGTTCACTCCAGTATCAGACCAGCAGGAGTTCACTCCATTATCAGACCAGCAGGAGTTCACTCCAATATAAGTCCAGCAGGAGTTCAGTCCAGTATCAGTCCATCAGTAATTCACTCCAGTGTCAGGCCAGCAGGAGTTCACTCTAGTATCAGCCCAGCAGGAGTTCACTCCATTATCAGACCAGCAGGAGTTCACTCCTATATCAGTCCAGCAGGAGTTCACTCCAGCATTAGACCAGTAGGAGAACCCTCCAGTATCAGTCCAGCAGGAGTTCACTCCAGTATCAGACCAGCAGGAATTCACTCCAGTATCAGACCAGCAGGAGTTCACTCCAGTATCAGGCCAGCAGGAATTCACTCCAGTATCAGACCAGCGGGAATTCACTCCAGTATCAGACCAGCAGGAGATCCCTCCTCTATCAGTCCAGCAGGAGTTCACTCCAGTATCAGACCAGAAGGAATTCACTCCAGTATCAGACCAGCAGGACTTCACTCCAGTATCAGGCCAGCAGTAATTCACTCCAGTATCAGACCAGCAGGAATTCACTCCAGTATGAGACCAGCAGGAGTTCACTCCAGTATCAGTCCATCCGAGTTCACTCTAGTATCAGTCCAGCAGGATTTCACTCCAGTATCAGGCCAGCAGGAGTTCACTCCAGTATCAGACCAGCAGGAGTTCACTCCAGTTTCAGTCCAGCAGGATTTTACTCCAGTATACATGCAGCAGGAGTTCACTCCAGTTTCAGTTCAGCAGGTTTCACTCCATTATCAGTCCAGCAGGAGTTCACTCCAGTATCAGTCCATCCGAGTTCACTCAAGTATCAGTCCAGCAGGAGTTCACTCCAGTATCAGACCAGCAGGAGTTCACTCCAGTATCAGACCAGCAGGAGTTCACTCCTGTGTCAGACCAGCAGGAGTTCACTCCAGTATCAGACCAGCAGGAGTTCACTCCAGTATCAATACAGCAGGAGTTAACTCCAGTATCAGGCCAGCAGGAGTTCACTCCAGTATCAATACAGCAGGAGTTAACTCCAGTATCAGACGAGCAGGAGTTCACTCCAGTATCAGTCCAGCAGGAGTTCACTCAAGAATCCGCCCAGCAGGAGTTCACCCCAGTATCAGACCAGAAGGAGTTCACTCCACTATAGGTCCAGCAGGAGTTCACTCCAGTATCAGACCCGCAGGAGTTCACTCCAGTATCAGACCAGCAGGAGTTCACTCGAATATAAGTCCAGCAGGTGTTCACTCTAGGAATAGTCCAGCAGGAGTTCACTCCAATATAAGTCCAGGAGGAGTTCACTCCAATATAACTCCCGCAGGAGTTCACTACAGTATCAGTCCAGCAGGAGTTCACTCCAGTATCAGACCAGCAGGAGTTCACTCCAGTATCAGACCAGCAGGAGTACACTCCAGTATCAGGCAGCAGGAATTCACTCCAGGATCAGTCCAGCAGGAGTTCACTCCAGTATCAGACCAGCAGGAGTTCACTTCAGTATCAGACAAGCAGGAGTTCAATCCAGTATCAGTCCAGCAGGAGTTCAGTCAAGTATCAGTCCAGTAGGAATTCACTCCAGTATCAGACCAGCAGGAGTTCACTCCAGTATCAGACCAGCAGGAATTCACTCCAGTATCAGGCCAGCAGGAGTTCACTCTTGTATCAGGCCAGCAGGAGTTCACTGCAGTATCAGACCAGCAGGAGTTCACTCCAGTATCAGCCCAGCAGGAGTTCACTCCAGTATCAGGCCAGAAGGATTTCACTCCGGTATCAGCCCAGCAGGAGTTCACTCCATTATCAGACCAGCAGGAATTCATCCATTATCAGACCAGCAGGAGTTCACTCCAATATAAGTCCAGCAGGAGTTCAGTCCAGTATCAGTCCATCAGGAATTCACTCCAGTATCAGACCAGCAGGAGTTCACTCCAGTATCAGACCAGCAGGAATTCACTCCAGTATCAGACCAGCAGGATTTCACTCCAGTAACAGACCAGCAGGAGTTCACTGCAGTATCAGACCAGCAGGAGTTCACTCCAGTATCAGTCCAGCAGGAGTTCACTCCAGTATCTGGCCAGCAGGATTTTATCCAGTATCAGCACAGCAGGAGCTCACTCCAGTATCAGACCAGCAGGAGTTCACTCCTATATAAGTCCAGCAGGAGTTCACTCCAGTATCAGTCCAGCAGGAGTTCACTCCAGTATCTGACCAGCAGGAATTCACTCCAGTTTCAGACCAGCAGCAGTTCACTCCAGTATCAGGCCAGCAGGAATTCACTCCAGTATCAGGCCAGCAGGAATTCACTCCTGTATCAGACCAGCAGGGGTTCACTCCATTATCAGACCAGCAGGTGTTCACTCCAGTAACAGACCAGCAATATTTCACTACTTTATCAGGCCAGCCGGAATTCACTCCAGTATCAGACCAGCAGGGGTTCACTGCAGTATCATACCAGCAGGAGTTCACTCCAGTATCAGACCAGCAGGAGTTCACTCCTTTATCAGGCCAGCAGGAACTCACTCCAGTATCAGACCAGCAGGGGTTCACTGCAGTATCAGACCAGCAGGAGTCCACTACAGTATCAGTCCAGCAGGAGTTCACTCCAGTATCAGGCCAGCAGGAGTTCATCCAGTATCAGCCCAGCAGGATTTCACTCCAGTATCAGTCCAGCAGGAGTTCACTCCTATATAAGTCCAGCAGGAGTTCACTCCAGTATCAGGCCAGCAGGAGTTCACTCCAGTATCAGCCCAGCAGGAGTTCACTCAATTATCAGACCAGCAGGAGTTCACTCCAATATAAGTCCAGCAGGAGTTCCGTCCAGTATCAGTCCATCAGGAATTCACTCCAGTATCAGACCAGCAGGAGTTCACTCCAGTATCAGACCAGCAGGAATTCACTTCAGTATCAGACCAGCAGGAGTTCACTCCAGTTTCAGACCAGCAGGAGTTCACTGCAGTATCAGACCAGCAGGAGTTCACTCCAATATAAGTCCAGCAGGAGTTCAGTCCAGTATCAGTCCATCAGGAATACACTCCAGTATCAGACCAGCAGGAGTTCACTCCAGTATCAGACCAGCAGGAATTCACTTCAGTATCAGACCAGCAGGAGTTCACTCCAGTTTCAGACCAGCAGTAGTTCACTGCAGTATCAGACCAGCAGGAGTTCACTCCAGTATCAGACCAGCAGGAGTTCACTCCAGTATCAGGACAGCAGGAGTTCACTCCAGGATCAGACCAGCAGGAATTCACTCCAATGTAAGTCCAGCAGCTGTTTACTCCAGGAATCGTCCAGCTGGAGTTCACTCCAGCATATGTCCAGCAGGTGTTCACTCGAATATAAGTCCAGCAGGAGTTCACTCCAGTATCAGACCAGCAGGAGTTCACTCCAGCATCATACCAGAAGGATTTCACTCC
This sequence comes from Isurus oxyrinchus, assembly GCA_026770705.1. Classification (NCBI taxonomy): domain Eukaryota; kingdom Metazoa; phylum Chordata; class Chondrichthyes; order Lamniformes; family Lamnidae; genus Isurus; species Isurus oxyrinchus. The sequence goes on along the minus strand of JANJGN010000014.1, from coordinate 1,514,300 downwards.
AGTATCAGTCCAGCAGGATTCACACCACTATCAGTCCAGCAGGTGATCACTCCAGTATCAGTCCATCCGATTTCTCTCCAGTATCAGTCCAGCAGCAGTTCACTCCAGTATCAGACCAGCAGGAGTTCACTCCAGTATCAGACCAGCAGGAATTCACTCCAGTATCAGGCCAGCAGGAGTTCACTCTTGTATCAGGCCAGCAGGAGTTCACTGCAGTATCAGACCAGCAGGAGTTCACTCCAGTATCAGCCCAGCAGGAGTTCACTCCAGTATCAGGCCAGAAGGATTTCACTCCGGTATCAGCCCAGCAGGAGTTCACTCCATTATCAGACCAGCAGGAATTCACTCCATTATCAGACCAGCAGGAGTTCACTCCAATATAAGTCCTGCAGGAGTTCAGTCCAGTATCAGTCCATCAGGAATTCACTCCAGTATCAGACCAGCAGGAGTTCACTCCAGTATCAGACCAGCAGGAATTCACTCCGGTATCAGACCAGCAGGATTTCACTCCAGTAACAGACCAGCAGGAGTTCACTGCAGTATCAGACCAGCAGGAGTTCACTCCAGTATCAGTCCAGCAGGAGTTCTCTCCAGTATCTGGCCAGCAGGAGTTTATCCAGTATCAGCACAGCAGGAGTTCACTCCAGTATCAGACCAGCAGGAGTTCACTCCTATATAAGTCCAGCAGGAGTTCACTCCAGTATCAGACCAGCAGGAGATCCCTCCATTATCAGTCCAGCAGGAGTTCACTCCAGTATCTGACCAGCAGGAATTCACTCCAGTTTCAGACCTGCAGCAGTTCACTCCAGTATCAGGCCAGCAGGAATTCACTCCAGTATCAGACCAGCAGGAATTCATTCCAGTATCAGACCAGCAGGAGTTCACTCCTTTATCAGGCCAGCAGGAATTCACTCCTGTATCAGACCAGCAGGGGTTCACTCCATTATCAGACCAGCAGTGTTCACTCCAGTATCAGACCAGCAATATTTCACTCCTTCATCAGGCCAGCCGGAATTCACTCCAGTATCAGACCAGCAGGGGTTCACTGCAGTATCAGACCAGCAGGAGTTCACTCCAGTATCAGACCAGCAGGAGTTCACTCCAGTATCAGTCCAGCAGGAGTTCACTCCAGTATCAGGCCAGCAGGAGTTCATCCACTATCAGCCCAGCAGGATTTCACTCCAGTATCAGACCAGCAGGAGTTCACTCCTATATAAGTCCAGCAGGAGTTCACTCCAGTATCAGGCCAGCAGGAGTTCACTCCAGTATCAGCCCAGCAGGAGTTCACTCCGTTATCAGACCAGCAGGAGTTCACTCCAATATAAGTTTAGCAGGAGTTCAGTCCAGTATCAGTCCATCAGGAATTCACTCCAGTATCAGACCAGCAGGAGTTCACTCCAGTATCAGACCAGCAGGAATTCACTTCAGTATCAGACCAGCAGGAGTTCACTCCAGTTTCAGACCAGCAGGAGTTCACTGCAGTATCAGACCAGCAGGAGTTCACTCCAATATAAGTCCAGCAGGAGTTCAGTCCAGTATCAGTCCATCAGGAATACACTCCAGTATCAGACCAGCAGGAGTTCACTCCAGTATCAGACCAGCAGGAATTCACTTCAGTATCAGACCAGCAGGAGTTCACTCCAGTTTCAGACCAGCAGTAGTTCACTGCAGTATCAGACCAGCAGGAGTTCACTCCAGTATCAGTCCAGCAGGAGTTCACTCCAGTATCAGGACAGCAGGAGTTCACTCCAGTATCAGACCAGCAGGAATTCACTCCAATGTAAGTCCAGCAGGTGTTTACTACAGGAATAGTCCAGCTGGAGTTCACTCCAGCATAAGTCCAGCAGGTGTTCAGTCGAATATAAGTCCAGCAGGAGTTCACTCCAGTATCAGACCAGCAGGAGTTCACTCCAGCATCATACCAGAAGGAATTCACTCCAGTATCAGACCAGCAGGAGTTCACTCCAGTATCAGTCCAGCAGGATTCACTCCACTATCAGTCCTGCAGGAGTTCACTCCAGTATCAGTCCATCCGAGTTCTCTCCAGTATCAGTCCAGCAGGAGTTCACTCCAGTATCAGACCAGCAGGAGGTCACTCCAGTATCAGACCAGCAGGAGTTCACTCCAGTATCAGACCAGCAGGAGTTCACTCCAATATAAGTCCAGCAGGAATTCACTCCAGTATCAGGCCAGCAGGAGTTCACTCTTCTATCAGGCCAGCAGGAATTCACTCCAGTATCAGACCAGCAGGAGTTCACTCCAATATCAGACCAGCAGGAGTACACTCCAGTATCAGGCCAGCAGGAATTCACTCCAGGATCAGTCCAGCAGGAGTTCAGTACAGTATCAGACCAGCAGGAGTTCACTCCTGTATCAGACCAGCAGGAGTTCACTCCAGTATCAGACCAGCAGGAGTTCACTCCAGTATCATTCCAGCAGGATTTCACTCCAGTATCAGGCCAGCAGGAGCTCACTCAAGTATCAGACCAGCAGGAGTTCACCCCAGTATCAGACCAGCAGGAGTTCACTCCAGTATAAGTCCAGCAGGAGTTCACTCCAGTATCAGACCCGCAGGAGTACACTCCAGTATCAGACCAGCAGGAGTTCACTCGAATATAAGTCCAGCAGGTGTACACTCCAGAAATAGTCCAGCAGGAGTTCAATCCAATATATGTCCAGGAGGAGTTCACTCGAATATTACTCCCGCAGGAGTTCACTCCAGTATCAGTCCAGCAGGAGTTCACTCCAGTGTCAGTCCAGCAGGAGTTCACTCCAGTATCAGTCCAGCAGGAGTTCACTCCATTATCAGACCAGCAGGAGTTCACTCCAATATAAGTCCAGCAGGAGTTCAGTCCTGTATCAGTCCATCAGCAATTCACTCCAGTATCAGGCCAGCAGGAGCTCACTCCAGTATCAGCCCAGCAGGAGTTCACTCCATTATCAGACCAGCAGGAGTTCACTCCTATATAAGTCCAGCAGGAGTTCAATCCAGCATCAGACCAGCAGGAGATCCCTTCAGTATCAGTCCAGCAGGAGTTCACTCCAGTATCAGACCAGCAGGAATTCAATCCGGTATCAGACCAGCAGGAGTTCACTCCAGTATCAGGCCAGAAGGAATTCACTCCAGTATCAGACCAGCAGGAATTCACTCCAGTATCAGACCAGCAGGAGTTCACTCCTTTATCAGGCCAGCAGGAATTCACTCCAGTATCAGACCAGCAGGGGTTCACTGCAGTATCAGACCAGCAGGAGTTCACTCCAGTATCAGTCCAGCAGGAGTTCACTCCAGTATCAGGCCAGCAGGAGTTCATTAAGTATCAGCCCTGCAGGATTTCACTCCAGTATCTGACCAGCAGGAGTTCACTCCTATATAAGTCCAGCAGGAGTTCACTCCAGTATCAGGCCAGCAGGAGTTCACACCAGTATCAGCCCAGCAGGAGTTCACTCCATTATCAGACCAGCAGGAGTTCACTCCAATATAAGTCCAGCAGTTCAGTCCAGTATCAGTCCATCAGGAATTCACTCCAGTATCAGACCAGCAGGAGTTCACTCCAGTATCAGACCAGCAGGAATTCACTTCAGTATCAGACCAGCAGGAGTTCACTCCAGTTTCAGACCAGCAGGAGTTCACTGCAGTATCAGACCAGCAGGAGTTCACTCCAGTATCAGTCCAGCAGGAGTTCACTCCAGTATCAGGACAGCAGGAGTTCACTCCAGTATCAGACCAGCAGGAGTTCACTCCAATGTAAGTCCTGCAGGTGTTTACTCCAGGAATAGTCCAGCTGGAGTTCACTCCAATATAAGTCCAGCAGGTGTTCACTCGAATATAAGTCCAGCAGGAATTCACTCCAGTATCAGTCCAGCAAGAGTCCACTACTTTATCAGGCCAGCAGGAATTCACTCCAGTATCAGGCCAGAAGGATTTCACTCCGGTATCAGCCCAGCAGGAGTTCACTCCATTATCAGACCAGCAGGAATTCACTCCATTATCAGACCAGCAGGAGTTCACTCCAATATAAGTCCTGCAGGAGTTCAGTCGAGTATCAGTCCATCAGGAATTCACTCCAGTATCAGACCAGCAGGAGTTCACTCCAGTTTCAGACCAGCAGGAATTCACTCCGGTATCAGACCAGCAGGATTTCACTCCAGTAACAGACCAGCAGGATTTCACTGCAGTATCAGACCAGCAGGAGTTCACTCCAGTATCAGTCCAGCAGGAGTTCTCTCCACTATCTGGCCAGCAGGAGTTTATCCAGTATCAGCACAGCAGGAGTTCACTCCAGTATCAGACCAGCAGGACTTCACTCCTATATAAGTCCAGCAGGAGTTCACTCCAGTATCAGACCAGCAGGAGATCCCTCCAGTATCAGTCCAGCAGGAGTTCACTCCAGTATCTGACCAGCAGGAATTCACTCCAGTTTCAGACCTGCAGCAGTTCACTCCAGTATCAGGCCAGCAGGAATTCACTCCAGTATCAGACCAGCAGGAATTCATTCCAGTATCAGACCAGCAGGAGTTCACTCCTTTATCAGGCCAGCAGGAATTCACTCCTGTATCAGACCAGCAGGGGTTCACTCCATTATCAGACCAGCAGTGTTCACTCCAGTATCAGACCAGCAATATTTCACTCCTTCATCAGGCCAGCCGGAATTCACTCCAGTATCAGACCAGCAGGGGTTCACTGCAGTATCAGACCAGCAGGAGTTCACTCCAGTATCAGACCAGCAGGAGTTCACTCCTTTATCAGGCCAGCAGGAAATCACTGCAGTATCAGACCAGCAGGGGTTCACTGCAGTATCAGACCAGCAGGAGTTCACTCCAGTATCAGTCCAGCAGGAGTTCACTCCTTTATCAGGCCAGCAGGAATTCACTCCAGTATCAGACCAGCAGGGGTTCACTGCAGTATCAGACCAGCAGGAGTTCACTCCAGTATCAGTCCAGCAGGAGTTCACTCCAGTATCAGGCCAGCAGGAGTTCATCCACTATCAGCCCAGCAGGATTTCACTCCAGTATCAGACCAGCAGGAGTTCACTCCTATATAAGTCCAGCAGGAGTTCACTCCAGTATCAGGCCAGCAGGAGTTCACTCCAGTATCAGCCCAGCAGGAGTTCACTCCGTTATCAGACCAGCAGGAGTTCACTCCAATATAAGTTTAGCAGGAGTTCAGTCCAGTATCAGTCCATCAGGAATTCACTCCAGTATCAGACCAGCAGGAGTTCACTCCAGTATCAGACCAGCAGGAATTCACTTCAGTATCAGACCAGCAGGAGTTCACTCCAGTTTCAGACCAGCAGGAGTTCACTGCAGTATCAGACCAGCAGGAGTTCACTCCAATATAAGTCCAGCAGGAGTTCAGTCCAGTATCAGTCCATCAGGAATACACTCCAGTATCAGACCAGCAGGAGTTCACTCCAGTATCAGACCAGCAGGAATTCACTTCAGTATCAGACCAGCAGGAGTTCACTCCAGATTCAGACCAGCAGTAGTTCACTGCAGTATCAGACCAGCAGGAGTTCACTCCAGTATCAGTCCAGCAGGAGTTCACTCCAGTATCAGGACAGCAGGAGTTCACTCCAGGATCAGACCAGCAGGAATTCACTCCAATGTAAGTCCAGCAGCTGTTTACTCCAGGAATCGTCCAGCTGGAGTTCACTCCAGCATATGTCCAGCAGGTGTTCACTCGAATATAAGTCCAGCAGGAGTTCACTCCAGTATCCGACCAGCAGGAGTTCACTCCAGCATCATACCAGAAGGATTTCACTCCAGTATCAGACCAGCAGGAGTTCACTCCAGTATCAGTCCAGCAGGATTCACTCCACTATCAGTCCAGCAGGAGTTCACTCCAGTATCATTCCATCCGAGTTCTCTCCAGTATCAGTCCAGCAGGAGTTCACTCCAGTATCAGACCAGCAGGAGTTCACTCCAGTATCAGACCAGCAGGAATTCACTCCAGTATCAGGCCAGCAGGAGTTCACTCTTGTATCAGGCCAGCAGGAGTTCACTGCAGTATCAGACCAGCAGGAGTTCACTCCAGTATCAGCCCAGCAGGAGTTCACTCCAGTATCAGGCCAGAAGGATTTCACTCCGGTATCAGCCCAGCAGGAGTTCACTCCATTATCAGACCAGCAGGAATTCACTCCATTATCAGACCAGCAGGAGTTCACTCCAATATAAGTCCTGCAGGAGTTCAGTCCAGTATCAGTCCATCAGGAATTCACTCCAGTATCAGACCAGCAGGAGTTCACTCCATTATCAGACCAGCAGGAATTCACTCCGGTATCAGACCAGCAGGATTTCACTCCAGTAACAGACCAGCAGGAGTTCACTGCAGTATCAGACCAGCAGGAGTTCACTCCAGTATCAGTCCAGCAGGAGTTCTCTCCACTATCTGGCCAGCAGGAGTTTATCCAGTATCAGCACAGCAGGAGTTCACTCCAGTATCAGACCAGCAGGAGTTCACTCCTATATAAGTCCAGCAGGAGTTCACTCCAGTATCAGACCAGCAGGAGATCCCTCCAGTATCAGTCCAGCAGGAGTTCACTCCAGTATCTGACCAGCAGGAATTCACTCCAGTTTCAGACCTGCAGCAGTTCACTCCAGTATCAGGCCAGCAGGAATTCACTCCAGTATCAGACCAGCTGGAATTCATTCCAGTATCAGACCAGCAGGAGTTCACTCCTTTATCAGGCCAGCAGGAATTCACTCCTGTATCAGACCTGCAGGGGTTCACTCCATTATCAGACCAGCAGTGTTCACTCCAGTATCAGACCAGCAATATTTCACTCCTTCATCAGGCCAGCCGGAATTCACTCCAGTATCAGACCAGCAGGGGTTCACTGCAGTATCAGACCAGCAGGAGTTCACACCTGTATCAGACCAGCAGGAGTTCACACCTTTATCAGGCCAGCAGGAATTCACTCCAGTATCAGACCAGCAGGGGTTCACTGCAGTATCAGACCAGCAGGAGTTCACTCCAGTATCAGTCCAGCAGGAGTTCACTCCAGTATCAGGCCAGCAGGAGTTCATCCAGTATCAGCCCAGCAGGATTTCACTCCAGTATCAGACCAGCAGGAGTTCACTCCTATATAAGTCCAGCAGGAGTTCACTCCAGTATCAGGCCAGCAGGAGTTCACTCCAGTATCAGCCCAGCAGGAGTTCACTCCGTTATCAGACCAGCAGGAGTTCACTCCAATATAAGTTTAGCAGGAGTTCAGTCCAGTATCAGTCCATCAGGAATTCACTCCAGTATCAGACCAGCAGGAGTTCACTCCAGTATCAGACCAGCAGGAATTCACTTCAGTATCAGGCCAGCAGGAGTTCACTCCAGTATCAGCCCAGCAGGAGTTCACTCCGTTATCAGACCAGCAGGAGTTCACTCCAATATAAGTTTAGCAGGAGTTCAGTCCAGTATCAGTCCATCAGGAATTCACTCCAGTATCAGACCAGCAGGAGTTCACTCCAGTATCAGACCAGCAGGAATTCACTTCAGTATCAGACCAGCAGGAGTTCACTCCAGTTTCAGACCAGCAGGAGTTCACTGCAGTATCAGACCAGCAGGAGTTCACTCCAATATAAGTCCAGCAGGAGTTCAGTCCAGTATCAGTCCATCAGGAATACACTCCAGTATCAGACCAGCAGGAGTTCACTCCAGTATCAGACCAGCAGGAATTCACTTCAGTATCAGACCAGCAGGAGTTCACTCCAGTTTCAGACCAGCAGTAGTTCACTGCAGTATCAGACCAGCAGGAGTTCACTCCAGTATCAGTCCAGCAGGAGTTCACTCCAGTATCAGGACAGCAGGAGTTCACTCCAGGATCAGACCAGCAGGAATTCACTCCAATGTAAGTCCAGCAGCTGTTTACTCCAGGAATCGTCCAGCTGGAGTTCACTCCAGCATATGTCCAGCAGGTGTTCACTCGAATATAAGTCCAGCAGGAGTTCACTCCAGTATCCGACCAGCAGGAGTTCACTCCAGCATCATACCAGAAGGATTTCACTCCAGTATCAGACCAGCAGGAGTTCACTCCAGTATCAGTCCAGCAGGATTCACTCCACTATCAGTCCAGCAGGAGTTCACTCCAGTATCAGTCCATCCGAGTTCTCTCCAGTATCAGTCCAGCAGGAGTTCACTCCAGTATCAGACCAGCAGGAGTTCACTCCAGTATCAGACCAGCAGGAATTCACTCCAGTATCAGGCCAGCAGGAGTTCACTCTTGTATCAGGCCAGCAGGAGTTCACTGCAGTATCAGACCAGCAGGAGTTCACTCCAGTATCAGCCCAGCAGGAGTTCACTCCAGTATCAGGCCAGAAGGATTTCACTCCGGTATCAGCCCAGCAGGAGTTCACTCCATTATCAGACCAGCAGGAATTCACTCCATTATCAGACCAGCAGGAGTTCACTCCAATATAAGTCCTGCAGGAGTTCAGTCCAGTATCAGTCCATCAGGAATTCACTCCAGTATCAGACCAGCAGGAGTTCACTCCATTATCAGACCAGCAGGAATTCACTCCGGTATCAGACCAGCAGGATTTCACTCCAGTAACAGACCAGCAGGAGTTCACTGCAGTATCAGACCAGCAGGAGTTCACTCCAGTATCAGTCCAGCAGGAGTTCTCTCCACTATCTGGCCAGCAGGAGTTTATCCAGTATCAGCACAGCAGGAGTTCACTCCAGTATCAGACCAGCAGGAGTTCACTCCTATATAAGTCCAGCAGGAGTTCACTCCAGTATCAGACCAGCAGGAGATCCCTCCAGTATCAGTCCAGCAGGAGTTCACTCCAGTATCTGACCAGCAGGAATTCACTCCAGTTTCAGACCTGCAGCAGTTCACTCCAGTATCAGGCCAGCAGGAATTCACTCCAGTATCAGACCAGCTGGAATTCATTCCAGTATCAGACCAGCAGGAGTTCACTCCTTTATCAGGCCAGCAGGAATTCACTCCTGTATCAGACCTGCAGGGGTTCACTCCATTATCAGACCAGCAGTGTTCACTCCAGTATCAGACCAGCAATATTTCACTCCCTCATCAGGCCAGCCGGAATTCACTCCAGTATCAGACCAGCAGGGGTTCACTGCAGTATCAGACCAGCAGGAGTTCACACCTGTATCAGACCAGCAGGAGTTCACTCCTTTATCAGGCCAGCAGGAATTCACTCCAGTATCAGACCAGCAGGGGTTCACTGCAGTATCAGACCAGCAGGAGTTCACTCCAGTATCAGTCCAGCAGGAGTTCACTCCAGTATCAGGCCAGCAGGAGTTCATCCAGTATCAGCCCAGCAGGATTTCACTCCAGTATCAGACCAGCAGGAGTTCACTCCTATATAAGTCCAGCAGGAGTTCACTCCAGTATCAGGCCAGCAGGAGTTCACTCCAGTATCAGCCCAGCAGGAGTTCACTCCGTTATCAGAACAGCAGGAGTTCACTCCAATATAAGTTTAGCAGGAGTTCAGTCCAGTATCAGTCCATCAGGAATTCACTCCAGTATCAGACCAGCAGGAGTTCACTCCAGTATCAGACCAGCAGGAATTCACTTCAGTATCAGACCAGCAGGAGTTCACTCCAGTTTCAGACCAGCAGGAGTTCACTGCAGTATCAGACCAGCAGGAGTTCACTCCAATATAAGTCCAGCAGGAGTTCAGTCCAGTATCAGTCCATCAGGAATACACTCCAGTATCAGACCAGCAGGAGTTCACTCCAGTATCAGACCAGCAGGAATTCACTTCAGTATCAGACCAGCAGGAGTTCACTCCAGTTTCAGACCAGCAGTAGTTCACTGCAGTATCAGACCAGCAGGAGTTCACTCCAGTATCAGTCCAGCAGGAGTTCACCCCAGTATCAGGACAGCAGGAGTTCACTCCAGTATCAGACCAGCAGGAATTCACTCCAATGTAAGTCCAGCAGGTGTTTACTACAGGAATAGTCCAGCTGGAGTTCACTCCAGCATAAGTCCAGCAGGTGTTCAGTCGAATATAAGTCCAGCAGGAGTTCACTCCAGTATCAGACCAGCAGGAGTTCACTCCAGCATCATACCAGAAGGAATTCACTCCAGTATCAGACCAGCAGGAGTTCACTCCAGTATCAGTCCAGCAGGATTCACTCCACTATCAGTCCTGCAGGAGTTCACTCCAGTATCAGTCCATCCGAGTTCTCTCCAGTATCAGTCCAGCAGGAGTTCACTCCAGTATCAGACCAGCAGGAGTTCACTCCAGTATCAGACCAGCAGGAGTTCACTCCAGTATCAGACCAGCAGGAGTTCACTCCAATATAAGTCCAGCAGGAATTCACTCCAGTATCAGGCCAGCAGGAGTTCACTCTTCTATCAGGCCAGCAGGAATTCACTCCAGGATCAGTCCAGCAGGAGTTCAGTACAGTATCAGACCAGCAGGAGTTCACTCCTGTATCAGACCAGCAGGAGTTCACTCCAGTATCAGACCAGCAGGAGTTCACTCCAGTATCATTCCAGCAGGATTTCACTCCAGTATCAGGCCAGCAGGAGCTCACTCAAGTATCAGACCAGCAGGAGTTCACCCCAGTATCAGACCAGCAGGAGTTCACTCCAGTATAAGTCCAGCAGGAGTTCACTCCAGTATCAGACCCGCAGGAGTACACTCCAGTATCAGACCAGCAGGAGTTCACTCGAATATAAGTCCAGCAGGTGTACACTCCAGAAATAGTCCAGCAGGAGTTCAATCCAATATATGTCCAGGAGGAGTTCACTCGAATATTACTCCCGCAGGAGTTCACTCCAGTATCAGTCCAGCAGGAGTTCACTCCAGTGTCAGTCCAGCAGGAGTTCACTCCAGTATCAGTCCAGCAGGAGTTCACTCCATTATCAGACCAGCAGGAGTTCACTCCAATATAAGTCCAGCAGGAGTTCAGTCCAGTATCAGTCCATCAGCAATTCACTCCAGTATCAGGCCAGCAGGAGCTCACTCCAGTATCAGCCCAGCAGGAGTTCACTCCATTATCAGACCAGCAGGAGTTCACTCCTATATAAGTCCAGCAGGAGTTCAATCCAGCATCAGACCAGCAGGAGATCCCTTCAGTATCAGTCCAGCAGGAGTTCACTCCAGTATCAGACCAGCAGGAATTCAATCCGGTATCAGACCAGCAGGAGTTCACTCCAGTATCAGGCCAGAAGGAATTCACTCCAGTATCAGACCAGCAGGAATTCACTCCAGTATCAGACCAGCAGGAGTTCACTCCTTTATCAGGCCAGCAGGAATTCACTCCAGTATCAGACCAGCAGGGGTTCACTGCAGTATCAGACCAGCAGGAGTTCACTCCAGTATCAGTCCAGCAGGAGTTCACTCCAGTATCAGGCCAGCAGGAGTTCATTAAGTATCAGCCCAGCAGGATTTCACTCCAGTATCTGACCAGCAGGAGTTCACTCCTATATAAGTCCAGCAGGAGTTCACTCCAGTATCAGGCCAGCAGGAGTTCACACCAGTATCAGCCCAGCAGGAGTTCACTCCATTATCAGACCAGCAGGAGTTCACTCCAATATAAGTCCAGCAGTTCAGTCCAGTATCAGTCCATCAGGAATTCACTCCAGTATCAGACCAGCAGGAGTTCACTCCAGTATCAGACCAGCAGGAATTCACTTCAGTATCAGACCAGCAGGAGTTCACTCCAGTTTCAGACCAGCAGGAGTTCACTGCAGTATCAGACCAGCAGGAGTTCATTCAGTATCAGTCCAGCAGGAGTTCACTCCAGTATCAGGACAGCAGGAGTTCACTCCAGTATCAGACCAGCAGGAGTTCACTCCAATGTAAGTCCTGCAGGTGTTTACTCCAGGAATAGTCCAGCTGGAGTTCACTCCAATATAAGTCCAGCAGGTGTTCACTCGAATATAAGTCCAGCAGGAATTCACTCCAGTATCAGTCCAGCAAGAGTCCACTACTTTATCAGGCCAGCAGGAATTCACTCCAGTATCAGGCCAGAAGGATTTCACTCCGGTATCAGCCCAGCAGGAGTTCACTCCATTATCAGACCAGCAGGAATTCACTCCATTATCAGACCAGCAGGAGTTCACTCCAATATAAGTCCTGCAGGAGTTCAGTCGAGTATCAGTCCATCAGGAATTCACTCCAGTATCAGACCAGCAGGAGTTCACTCCAGTTTCAGACCAGCAGGAATTCACTCCGGTATCAGACCAGCAGGATTTCACTCCAGTAACAGACCAGCAGGATTTCACTGCAGTATCAGACCAGCAGGAGTTCACTCCAGTATCAGTCCAGCAGGAGTTCTCTCCACTATCTGGCCAGCAGGAGTTTATCCAGTATCAGCACAGCAGGAGTTCACTCCAGTATCAGACCAGCAGGAGTTCACTCCTATATAAGTCCAGCAGGAGTTCACTCCAGTATCAGACCAGCAGGAGATCCCTCCAGTATCAGTCCAGCAGGAGTTCACTCCAGTATCTGACCAGCAGGAATTCACTCCAGTTTCAGACCTGCAGCAGTTCACTCCAGTATCAGGCCAGCAGGAATTCACTCCAGTATCAGACCAGCAGGAATTCATTCCAGTATCAGACCAGCAGGAGTTCACTCCTTTATCAGGCCAGCAGGAATTCACTCCTGTATCAGACCAGCAGGGGTTCACTCCATTATCAGACCAGCAGTGTTCACTCCAGTATCAGACCAGCAATATTTCACTCCTTCATCAGGCCAGCCGGAATTCACTCCAGTATCAGACCAGCAGGGGTTCACTGCAGTATCAGACCAGCAGGAGTTCACTCCAGTATCAGACCAGCAGGAGTTCACTCCTTTATCAGGCCAGCAGGAATTCACTCCAGTATCAGACCAGCAGGGGTTCACTGCAGTATCAGACCAGCAGGAGTTCACTCCAGTATCAGTCCAGCAGGAGTTCACTCCAGTATCAGGCCAGCAGAAGTTCATCCAGTATCAGCCCAGCAGGATTTCACTCCAGTATCAGATCAGCAGGAGTTCACTCCTATATAAGTCCAGCAGGAGTTCACTCCAGTATCAGGCCAGCAGGAGTTCACTCCAGTATCAGCCCAGCAGGAGTTCACTCCATTATCAGACCAGCAGGAGTTCACTCCAATATAAGTCCAGCAGGAGTTCAGTCCAGTATCAGTCCATCAGGAATTCACTCCAGTATCAGACCAGCAGGAGTTCACTCCAGTATCAGACCAGCAGGAATTCACTTCAGTATCAGACCAGCAGGAGTTCACTCCAGTTTCAGTCCAGCAGGTGTTCACTGCAGTATCAGACCAGCAGGAGTTCACTCCAATATAAGTCCAGCAGGAGTTCAGTCCAGTATCAGTCCATCAGGAATACACTCCAGTATCAGACCAGCAGGAGTTCACTCCAGTATCAGACCAGCAGGAATTCACTTCAGTATCAGACCAGCAGGAGTTCACTCCAGTATCAGTCCAGCAGGAGTTCTCTCCAGTATCTGGCCAGCAGGAGTTTATCCAGTATCAGCACAGCAGGAGTTCACTCCAGTATCAGACCAGCAGGAGTTCACTCCTATATAAGTCCAGCAGGAGTTCACTCCAGTATCAGACCAGCAGGAGATCCCTCCAGTATCAGTCCAGCAGGAGTTCACTCCAGTATCTGACCAGCAGGAATTCACTCCAGTTTCAGACCTGCAGCAGTTCACTCCAGTATCAGGCCAGCAGGAATTCACTCCAGTATCAGACCAGCAGGAATTCATTCCAGTATCAGACCAGCAGGAGTTCACTCCTTTATCAGGCCAGCAGGAATTCACTCCTGTATCAGACCAGCAGGGGTTCACTCCATTATCAGACCAGCAGTGTTCACTCCAGTATCAGACCAGCAATATTTCACTCCTTCATCAGGCCAGCCGGAATTCACTCCAGTATCAGACCAGCAGGGGTTCACTGCAGTATCAGACCAGCAGGAGTTCACTCCAGTATCAGACCAGCAGGAGTTCACTCCTTTATCAGGCCAGCAGGAATTCACTCCAGTATCAGACCAGCAGGGGTTCACTGCAGTATCAGACCAGCAGGAGTTCACTCCAGTATCAGTCCAGCAGGAGTTCACTCCAGTATCAGGCCAGCAGGAGTTCATCCAGTATCAGCCCAGCAGGATTTCACTCCAGTATCAGACCAGCAGGAGTTCACTCCTATATAAGTCCAGCAGGAGTTCACTCCAGTATCAGGCCAGCAGGAGTTCACTCCAGTATCAGCCCAGCAGGAGTTCACTCCGTTATCAGACCAGCAGGAGTTCACTCCAATATAAGTTTAGCAGGAGTTCAGTCCAGTATCAGTCCATCAGGAATTCACTCCAGTATCAGACCAGCAGGAGTTCACTCCAGTATCAGACCAGCAGGAATTCACTTCAGTATCAGACCAGCAGGAGTTCACTCCAGTTTCAGACCAGCAGGAGTTCACTGCAGTATCAGACCAGCAGGAGTTCACTCCAATATAAGTCCAGCAGGAGTTCAGTCCAGTATCAGTCCATCAGGAATACACTCCAGTATCAGACCAGCAGGAGTTCACTCCAGTATCAGACCAGCAGGAATTCACTTCAGTATCAGACCAGCAGGAGTTCACTCCAGTTTCAGACCAGCAGTAGTTCACTGCAGTATCAGACCAGCAGGAGTTCACTCCAGTATCAGTCCAGCAGGAGTTCACTCCAGTATCAGGACAGCAGGAGTTCACTCCAGTATCAGACCAGCAGGAATTCACTCCAATGTAAGTCCAGCAGGTGTTTACTCCAGGAATAGTCCAGCTGGAGTTCACTCCAGCATAAGTCCAGCAGGTGTTCACTCGAATATAAGTCCAGCAGGAGTTCACTCCAGTATCAGACCAGCAGGAGTTCACTCCAGCATCATACCAGAAGGAATTCACTCCAGTATCAGACCAGCAGGAGTTCACTCCAGTATCAGTCCAGCAGGATTCACTCCACTATCAGTCCTGCAGGAGTTCACTCCAGTATCAGTCCATCCGAGTTCTCTCCAGTATCAGTCCAGCAGGAGTTCACTCCAGTATCAGACCAGCAGGAGTTCACTCCAGTATCAGACCAGCAGGAGTTCACTCCAGTATCAGACCAGCAGGAGTTCACTCCAATATAAGTCCAGCAGGAATTCACTCCACTATCAGGCCAGCAGGAGTTCACTCTTTTATCAGGCCAGCAGGAATTCACTCCAGTATCAGACCAGCAGGAGTTCACTCCAATATCAGACCAGCAGGAGTACACTCCAGTATCAGGCCAGCAGGAATTCACTCCAGGATCAGTCCAGCAGGAGTTCAGTACAGTATCAGACCAGCAGGAGTTCACTCCTGTATCAGACCAGCAGGAGTTCACTCCAGTATCAGACCAGCAGGAGTTCACTCCAGTATCATTCCAGCAGGATTTCACTCCAGTATCAGGCCAGCAGGAGTTCACTCAAGTATCAGACCAGCAGGAGTTCACCCCAGTATCAGACCAGCAGGAGTTCACTCCAGTATCAGACCCGCAGGAGTACACTCCAGTATCAGACCAGCAGGAGTTCACTCGAATATAAGTCCAGCAGGTGTACACTCCAGAAGTAGTCCAGCAGGAGTTCAATCCAATATATGTCCAGGAGGAGTTCACTCGAATATTACTCCCGCAGGAGTGCACTCCAGTATCAGTCCAGCAGGAGTTCACTCCAGTATCAGTCCAGCAGGAGTTCACTCCAGTATCAGTCCAGCAGGAGTTCACTCCATTATCAGACCAGCAGGAGTTCACTCCAATATAAGTCCAGCAGGAGTTCAGTCCAGTATCAGTCCATCAGCAATTCACTCCAGTATCAGGCCAGCAGGAGCTCACTCCAGTATCAGTCCAGCAGGAGTTCACTCCAGTATCAGGCCAGCAGGAGTTCATCCAGTATCAGCCCAGCAGGATTTCACTCCAGTATCAGACCAGCAGGAGTTCACTCCTATAAAAGTCCAGCAGGAGTTCACTCCAGTATCAGGCCAGCAGGAGTTCACTCCATTATCAGCCCAGCAGGAGTTCACTCCGTTATCAGACCAGCAGGAGTTCACTCCAATATAAGTTTAGCAGGAGTTCAGTCCAGTATCAGTCCATCAGGAATTCACTCCAGTATCAGACCAGCAGGAGTTCACTCCAGTATCAGACCAGCAGGAATTCACTTCAGTATCAGACCAGCAGGAGTTCACTCCAGTTTCAGACCAGCAGGAGTTCACTGCAGTATCAGACCAGCAGGAGTTCACTCCAATATAAGTCCAGCAGGAGTTCAGTCCAGTATCAGTCCATCAGGAATACACTCCAGTATCAGACCAGCAGGAGTTCACTCCAGTATCAGACCAGCAGGAATTCACTTCAGTATCAGACCAGCAGGAGTTCACTCCAGTTTCAGACCAGCAGTAGTTCACTGCAGTATCAGACCAGCAGGAGTTCACTCCAGTATCAGTCCAGCAGGAGTTCACTCCAGTATCAGGACAGCAGGAGTTCACTCCAGTATCAGACCAGCAGGAATTCACTCCAATGTAAGTCCAGCAGGTGTTTACTACAGGAATAGTCCAGCTGGAGTTCACTCCAGCATAGGTCCAGCAGGTGTTCAGTCGAATATAAGTCCAGCAGGAGTTCACTCCAGTATCAGACCAGCAGGAGTTCACTCCAGCATCATACCAGAAGGAATTCACTCCAGTATCAGACCAGCAGGAGTTCACTCCAGTATCAGTCCAGCAGGATTCACTCCACTATCAGTCCAGCAGGAGTTCACTCCAGTATCAGTCCATCCGAGTTCTCTCCAGTATCAGTCCAGCAGGAGTTCACTCCAGTATCAGACCAGCAGGAGTTCACTCCAGTATCAGACCAGCAGGAGTTCACTCCAGTATCAGACCAGCAGGAGTTCACTTCAATAAAAGTCCAGCAGGAATTCACTCCAGTATCAGGCCAGCAGGAGTTCACTCTTCTATCAGGCCAGCAGGAATTCACTCCAGTATCAGACCAGCAGGAGTTCACTCCAATATCAGACCAGCAGGAGTACACTCCAGTATCAGGCCAGCAGGAATTCACTCCAGGATCAGTCCAGCAGGAGTTCAGTACAGTATCAGACCAGCAGGAGTTCACTCCTGTATCAGACCAGCAGGAGTTCACTCCAGTATCAGACCAGCAGGAGTTCACTCCAGTATCATTCCAGCAGGATTTCACTCCAGTATCAGGCCAGCAGGAGTTCACTCAAGTATCAGACCAGCAGGAGTTCACCCCAGTATCAGACCAGCAGGAGTTCACTCCAGTATAAGTCCAGCAGGAGTTCACTCCAGTATCAGACCCGCAGGAGTACACTCCTGTATCAGACCAGCAGGAGTTCACTCGAATATAAGTCCAGCAGGTGTACACTCCAGAAATAGTCCAGCAGGAGTTCAATCCAATATATGTCCAGGAGGAGTTCACTCGAATATTACTCCCGCAGGAGTTCACTCCAGTATCAGTCCAGCAGGAGTTCACTCCAGTGTCAGTCCAGCAGGAGTTCACTCCAGTATCAGTCCAGCAGGAGTTCACTCCATTATCAGACCAGCAGGAGTTCACTCCAATATAAGTCCAGCAGGAGTTCAGTCCAGTATCAGTCCATCAGCAATTCACTCCAGTATCAGGCCAGCAGGAGCTCACTCCAGTATCAGCCCAGCAGGAGTTCACTCCATTATCAGACCAGCAGGAGTTCACTCCTATATAAGTCCAGCAGGAGTTCAATCCAGCATCAGACCAGCAGGAGATCCCTTCAGTATCAGTCCAGCAGGAGTTCACTCCAGTATCAGACCAGCAGGAATTCAATCCGGTATCAGACCAGCAGGAGTTCACTCCAGTATCAGGCCAGAAGGAATTCACTCCAGTATCAGACCAGCAGGAATTCACTCCAGTATCAGACCAGCAGGAGTTCACTCCTTTATCAGGCCAGCAGGAATTCACTCCAGTATCAGACCAGCAGGGGTTCACTGCAGTATCAGACCAGCAGGAGTTCACTCCAGTATCAGTCCAGCAGGAGTTCACTCCAGTATCAGGCCAGCAGGAGTTCATTAAGTATCAGCCCAGCAGGATTTCACTCCAGTATCAGACCAGCAGGAGTTCACTCCAGTATCATTCCAGCAGGATTTCACTCCAGTATCAGGCCAGCAGGAGTTCACTCAAGTATCAGACCAGCAGGAGTTCACCCCAGTATCAGACCAGCAGGAGTTCACTCCAGTATCAGACCCGCAGGAGTACACTCCAGTAACAGACCAGCAGGAGTTCACTCGAATATAAGTCCAGCAGGTGTACACTCCAGAAGTAGTCCAGCAGGAGTTCAATCCAATATATGTCCAGGAGGAGTTCACTCGAATATTACTCCCGCAGGAGTTCACTCCAGTATCAGTCCAGCAGGAGTTCACTCCAGTATCAGTCCAGCAGGAGTTCACACCAGTATCAGTCCAGCAGGAGTTCACTCCATTATCAGACCAGCAGGAGTTCACTCCAATATAAGTCCAGCAGGAGTTCAGTCCAGTATCAGTCCATCAGCAATTCACTCCAGTATCAGGCCAGCAGGAGCTCACTCCAGTATCAGTCCAGCAGGAGTTCACTCCAGTATCAGTCCAGCAGGAGTTCACTCCAGTATCAGTCCAGCAGGAATTCACTCCAGTATCAGACCAGCAGGGGTTCACTGCAGTATCAGACCAGCAGGAGTTCACTCCAGTATCAGTCCAGCAGGAGTTCACTCCAGTATCAGGCCAGCAGGAGTTCATTAAGTATCAGCCCAGCAGGATTTCACTCCAGTATCAGACCAGCAGGAGTTCACTCCAGTATCATTCCAGCAGGATTTCACTCCAGTATCAGGCCAGCAGGAGTTCACTCAAGTATCAGACCAGCAGGAGTTCACCCCAGTATCAGACCAGCAGGAGTTCACTCCAGTATCAGACCCGCAGGAGTACACTCCAGTATCAGACCAGCAGGAGTTCACTCGAATATAAGTCCAGCAGGTGTACACTCCAGAAGTAGTCCAGCAGGAGTTCAATCCAATATATGTCCAGGAGGAGTTCACTCGAATATTACTCCCGCAGGAGTTCACTCCAGTATCAGTCCAGCAGGAGTTCACTCCAGTATCAGTCCAGCAGGAGTTCACTCCAGTATCAGTCCAGCAGGAGTTCACTCCATTATCAGACCAGCAGGAGTTCACTCCAATATAAGTCCAGCAGGAGTTCAGTCCAGTATCAGTCCATCAGCAATTCACTCCAGTATCAGGCCAGCAGGAGCTCACTCCAGTCTCAGTCCAGCAGGAGTTCACTCCAGTATCAGGCCAGCAGGAGTTCATCCAGTATCAGCCCAGCAGGATTTCACTCCAGTATCAGACCAGCAGGAGTTCACTCCTATATAAGTCCAGCAGGAGTTCACTCCAGTATCAGGCCAGCAGGAGTTCACTCCAGTATCAGCCCAGCAGGAGTTCACTCCGTTATCAGACCAGCAGGAGTTCACTCCAATATAAGTTTAGCAGGAGTTCAGTCCAGTATCAGTCCATCAGGAATTCACTCCAGTATCAGACCAGCAGGAGTTCACTCCAGTATCAGACCAGCAGGAATTCACTTCAGTATCAGACCAGCAGGAGTTCACTCCAGTTTCAGACCAGCAGGAGTTCACTGCAGTATCAGACCAGCAGGAGTTCACTCCAATATAAGTCCAGCAGGAGTTCAGTCCAGTATCAGTCCATCAGGAATACACTCCAGTATCAGACCAGCAGGAGTTCACTCCAGTATCAGACCAGCAGGAATTCACTTCAGTATCAGACCAGCAGGAGTTCACTCCAGTTTCAGACCAGCAGTAGTTCACTGCAGTATCAGACCAGCAGGAGTTCACTCCAGTATCAGTCCAGCAGGAGTTCACTCCAGTATCAGACCAGCAGGAGTTCACTCCAGTATCATTCCAGCAGGATTTCACTCCAGTATCAGGCCAGCAGGAGTTCACTCAAGTATCAGACCAGCAGGAGTTCACCCCAGTATCAGACCAGCAGCAGTTCACTCCAGTATAAGTCCAGCAGGAGTTCACTCCAGTATCAGACCCGCAGGAGTACACTCCAGTATCAGACCAGCAGGAGTTCACTCGAATATAAGTCCAGCAGGTGTACACTCCAGAAATAGTCCAGCAGGAGTTCAATCCAATTTATGTCCAGGAGGAGTTCACTCGAATATTACTTCCGCAGGAGTTCACTCCAGTATCAGTCCAGCAGGAGTTCACTCCAGTATCAGTCCAGCAGGAGTTCACTCCAGTATCAGTCCAGCAGGAGTTCACTCCATTATCAGACCAGCAGGAGTTCACTCCAATATAAGTCCAGCAGGAGTTCAGTCCAGTATCAGTCCATCAGCAATTCACTCCAGTATCAGGCCAGCAGGAGCTCACTCCAGTATCAGCCCAGCAGGAGTTCACGCCATTATCAGACCAGCAGGAGTTCACTCCTATATAAGTCCAGCAGGAGTTCAATCCAGCATCAGTCCAGCAGGAGATCCCTTCAGTATCAGTCCAGCAGGAGTTCACTCCAGTATCAGACCAGCAGGAATGCAATCCAGTATCAGACCAGCAGGAGTTCACTCCAGTATCAGGCCAGAAGGAATTCACTCCAGTATCAGACCAGCAGGAATTCACTCCAGTATCAGACCAGCAGGAGTTCACTCCTTTATCAGGCCAGCAGGAATTCACTCCAGTATCAGACCAGCAGGGGTTCACTGCAGTATCAGACCAGCAGGAGTTCACTCCAGTATCAGTCCAGCAGGAGTTCACTCCAGTATCAGGCCAGCAGGAGTTCATTCAGTATCAGCCCAGCAGGATTTCACTCCAGTATCAGACCAGCAGGAGTTCACTCCTATATAAGTCCAGCAGGAGTTCACTCCAGTATCAGGCCAGCAGGAGTTCACTCCAGTATCAGCCCAGCAGGAGTTCACTCCATTATCAGACCAGCAGGAGTTCACTCCAATATAAGTCCAGCAGTTCAGTCCAGTATCAGTCCATCAGGAATTCACTCCAGTATCAGACCAGCAGGAGTTCACTCCAGTATCAGACCAGCAGGAATTCACTTCAGTATCAGACCAGCAGGAGTTCACTCCAGTTTCAGACCAGCAGGAGTTCACTGCAGTATCAGACCAGCAGGAGTTCACTCCAGTATCAGTCCAGCAGGAGTTCACTCCAGTATCAGGACAGCAGGAGTTCACTCCAGTATCAGACCAGCAGGAGTTCACTCCAATGTAAGTCCAGCAGGTGTTTACTCCAGGAATAGTCCAGCTGGAGTTCACTCCAATATAAGTCCAGCAGGTGTTCCCTCGAATATAAGTCCAGCAGGAATTCACTCCAGTATCAGTCCAGCAAGAGTCCACTCCTTTATCAGGCCAGCAGGAATTCACTCCAGTATCAGGCCAGCAGGAGTTCACTCCAGTATCAGACCAGCAGGAGTTCACTCCAGTATCAGGCCAGCAGGAATTTACTCCAGTATCAGGACAGCAGGAGTTCACTCCACTATCAGACCAGCAGGAGTTCACTCCAGTATCAGGCCAGCAGGAATTCACTCCAGTATCAGACGAGCAGTGGTTCACTCCATTATCAGACCAGTTGGAGTTCACTCCAGTATCAGACCAGCAGGAGATCCCTCCTCTATCAGTCCAGCAGGAGTTCACTCCAGTATCAGACCAGCAGGAATTCACTCCAGTATCAGACCAGCAGGAGTTCACTCCAGTATCAGGCCAGCAGTAATTCACTCCAGTATCAGACCAGCAGGAATTCACTCCAGTATCAGACCAGCAGGAGTTCACTCCAGTATCAGTCCAGCAGTAGTTCACTCCAGTATCAGTCCATCCGAGTTCACTCTAGTATCAGTCCAGCAGGATTTCACTCCAGTATCATGCCAGCAGGAGTTCACTCCAGTATCAGACCAGCAGGAGTTCACTCCAGTTTCAGTCCAGCAGGAATTTACTCCAGTATACATTCAGCAGGAGTTCACTCCAGTTTCAGTTCAGCAGGAGTTCACTCCAGTATACGTCCAGCAGGAGTTCACTCCAGTTTCAGACCAGCAGGTTTCACTCCATTATCAGTCCAGCAGGAGTTCACTCCAGTATCAGTCCATCCGTGTTCACTCAAGTGTCAGTCCAGCAGGAGTTCACTCCAGTATCAGACCAGCAGGAGTTCACTCCAGTATCAGACCAGCAGGAGTTCACTCCAATATAAGTCCAGCAGGAATTCAAACCAGTATCAGTTCAGCAGGAATTTACTCCAATATCAGGCCAGCAGGAGTTCACTCTTTTATCAGGCCAGCAGGAATTCACTCCAGTATCAGACCAGCAGGACTTCACTCCAGTATCAGACCAGCAGGAGTACACTCCAGTATCAGGCCAGCAGGAATTCACTCCAGGATCAATCCAGCAGGAGTTCAGTGCAGTATCATTCCAGCAGGAGTTCACTCCAGTATCAGACCAGCAGGAATGCAATCCAGTATCAGACCAGCAGGAGTTCACTCCAGTATCAGGCCAGAAGGAATTCACTCCAGTATCAGACCAGCAGGAATTCACTCCAGTATCAGACCAGCAGGAGTTCACTCCTTTATCAGGCCAGCAGGAATTCACTCCAGTATCAGACCAGCAGGGGTTCACTGCAGTATCAGACCAGCAGGAGTTCACTCCAGTATCAGTCCAGCAGGAGTTCACTCCAGTATCAGGCCAGCAGGAGTTCATTCAGTATCAGCCCAGCAGGATTTCACTCCAGTATCAGACCAGCAGGAGTTCACTCCTATATAAGTCCAGCAGGAGTTCACTCCAGTATCAGGCCAGCAGGAGTTCACTCCAGTATCAGCCCAGCAGGAGTTCACTCCATTATCAGACCAGCAGGAGTTCACTCCAATATAAGTCCAGCAGTTCAGTCCAGTATCAGTCCATCAGGAATTCACTCCAGTATCAGACCAGCAGGAGTTCACTCCAGTATCAGACCAGCAGGAATTCACTTCAGTATCAGACCAGCAGGAGTTCACTCCAGTTTCAGACCAGCAGGAGTTCACTGCAGTATCAGACCAGCAGGAGTTCACTCCAGTATCAGTCCAGCAGGAGTTCACTCCAGTATCAGGACAGCAGGAGTTCACTCCAGTATCAGACCAGCAGGAGTTCACTCCAATGTAAGTCCAGCAGGTGTTTACTCCAGGAATAGTCCAGCTGGAGTTCACTCCAATATAAGTCCAGCAGGTGTTCCCTCGAATATAAGTCCAGCAGGAATTCACTCCAGTATCAGTCCAGCAAGAGTCCACTCCTTTATCAGGCCAGCAGGAATTCACTCCAGTATCAGGCCAGCAGGAGTTCACTCCAGTATCAGACCAGCAGGAGTTCACTCCAGTATCAGGCCAGCAGGAATTTACTCCAGTATCAGGACAGCAGGAGTTCACTCCACTATCAGACCAGCAGGAGTTCACTCCAGTATCAGGCCAGCAGGAATTCACTCCAGTATCAGACGAGCAGTGGTTCACTCCATTATCAGACCAGCAGGAGTTCACTCCAGTATCAGACCAGCAGGAGATCCCTCCTCTATCAGTCCAGCAGGAGTTCACTCCAGTATCAGACCAGCAGGAATTGACTCCAGTATCAGACCAGCAGGAGTTCACTCCAGTATCAGGCCAGCAGTAATTCACTCCAGTATCAGACCAGCAGGAATTCACTCCAGTATCAGACCAGCAGGAGTTCACTCCAGTATCAGTCCAGCAGTAGTTCACTCCAGTATCAGTCCATCCGAGTTCACTCTAGTATCAGTCCAGCAGGATTTCACTCCAGTATCATGCCAGCAGGAGTTCACTCCAGTATCAGACCAGCAGGAGTTCACTCCAGTTTCAGTCCAGCAGGAATTTACTCCAGTATACATGCAGCAGGAGTTCACTCCAGTTTCAGTTCAGCAGGAGTTCACTCCAGTATACGTCCAGCAGGAGTTCACTCCAGTTTCAGACCAGCAGGTTTCACTCCATTATCAGTCCAGCAGGAGTTCACTCCAGTATCAGTCCATCCGTGTTCACTCAAGTGTCAGTCCAGCAGGAGTTCACTCCAGTATCAGACCAGCAGGAGTTCACTCCAGTATCAGACCAGCAGGAGTTCACTCCAATATAAGTCCAGCAGGAATTCAAACCAGTATCAGTTCAGCAGGAATTTACTCCAATATCAGGCCAGCAGGAGTTCACTCTTTTATCAGGCCAGCAGGAATTCACTCCAGTATCAGACCAGCAGGACTTCACTCCAGTATCAGACCAGCAGGAGTACACTCCAGTATCAGGCCAGCAGGAATTCACTCCAGGATCAATCCAGCAGGAGTTCAGTGCAGTATCATTCCAGCAGGAGTTCACTCCAGTATCAGTCCAGCAGGAGATCACTCCAGTATCAGACCAGCAGGAGTTCACTCCAGTATCAATACAGCAGGAGTTAACTCCAGTATCAGGCCAGCAGGAGTTCACTCAAGTATCCGCCCAGCAGGAGTTCACCCCAGTATCAGACCAGAAGGAGTTCACTCCACTATAGGTCCAGCAGGAGTTCACTCCAGTATCAGACCCGCAGGAGTTCACTCCAGTATCAGACCAGCAGGAGTTCACTCGAATATAAGTCCAGCAGGTGTTCACTCTAGGTATAGTCCAGCAGGAGTTCACTCCAATAAAAGTCCAGGAGGAGTTCACTCCAATATAACTCCCGCAGCAGTTCACTACAGTATCAGTCCAGCAGGAGATCACTCCAGTATCAGACCAGCAGGAGTTCACTCCAGTATCAGACCAGCAGGAGTACACTCCAGTATCAGGCAGCAGGAATTCACTCCAGGATCAGTCCAGCAGGAGTTCACTCCAGTATCAGACCAGCAGGAGTTCACTTCAGTATCAGACAAGCAGGAGTTCAATCCAGTATCAGTCCAGCAGGAGTTCAGTCCAGTATCAGTCCAGTAGGAATTCACTCCAGTATCAGACCAGCAGGAGTTCACTCCAGTATCAGACCAGCAGGAGTTCACTTCAGTATCAGACCAGCAGGAATTCACTTCAGTATCAGACCAGCAGGAGTTCACTCCAGTTTCAGACCAGCAGGAGTTCACTGCAGTATCAGACCAGCAGGAGTTCACTCCAATATAAGTCCAGCAGGAGTTCAGTCCAGTATCAGTCCATCAGGAACACACTCCAGTATCAGACCAGCAGGAGTTCACTCCAGTATCAGACCAGCAGGAATTCACTTCAGTATCAGACCAGCAGGAGTTCACTCCAGTTTCAGACCAGCAGTAGTTCACTGCAGTATCAGACCAGCAGGAGTTCACTCCAGTATCAGTCCAGCAGGAGTTCACTCCAGTATCAGGACAGCAGGTGTTCACTCCAGGATCAGACCAGCAGGAATTCACTCCAATGTAAGTCCAGCAGCTGTTTACTCCAGGAATCGTCCAGCTGGAGTTCACTCGAATATAATCCAGCAGGAGTTCACTCCAGTATCAGACCAGCAGGAGTTCACTCCAGCATCATACCAGAAGGAATTCACTCCAGTATCAGACCAGCAGGAGTTCACTCCAGTATCAGTCCAGCAGGATTCACTCCACTATCAGTCCAGCAGGAGTTCACTCCAGTATCAGTCCATCCGAGTTCTCTCCAGTATCAGTCCAGCAGGAGTTCACTCCAGTATCAGACCAGCAGGAGTTCACTCCAGTATCAGACCAGCAGGAATTCACTCCAGTATCAGGCCAGCAGGAGTTCACTCTTGTATCAGGCCAGCAGGAGTTCACTGCAGTATCAGACCAGCAGGAGTTCACTCCAGTATCAGCCCAGCAGGAGTTCACTCCAGTATCAGGCCAGAAGGATTTCACTCCGGTATCAGCCCAGCAGGAGTTCACTCCATTATCAGACCAGCAGGAATTCACTCCATTATCAGACCAGCAGGAGTTCACTCCAATATAAGTCCTGCAGGAGTTCAGTCCAGTATCAGTCCATCAGGAATTCACTCCAGTATCAGACCAGCAGGAGTTCACTCCAGTATCAGACCAGCAGGAATTCACTCCGGTATCAGACCAGCAGGATTTCACTCCAGTAACAGACCAGCAGGAGTTCACTGCAGTATCAGACCAGCAGGAGTTCACTCCAGTATCAGTCCAGCAGGAGTTCTCTCCAGTATCTGGCCAGCAGGAGTTTATCCAGTATCAGCACAGCAGGAGTTCACTCCAGTATCAGACCAGCAGGAGTTCACTCCTATATAAGTCCAGCAGGAGTTCACTCCAGTATCAGACCAGCAGGAGATCCCTCCAGTATCAGTCCAGCAGGAGTTCACTCCAGTATCTGACCAGCAGGAATTCACTCCAGTTTCAGACCTGCAGCAGTTCACTCCAGTATCAGGCCAGCAGGAATTCACTCCAGTATCAGACCAGCAGGAATTCATTCCAGTATCAGACCAGCAGGAGTTCACTCCTTTATCAGGCCAGCAGGAATTCACTCCTGTATCAGACCAGCAGGGGTTCACTCCATTATCAGACCAGCAGTGTTCACTCCAGTATCAGACCAGCAATATTTCACTCCTTCATCAGGCCAGCCGGAATTCACTCCAGTATCAGACCAGCAGGGGTTCACTGCAGTATCAGACCAGCAGGAGTTCACTCCAGTATCAGACCAGCAGGAGTTCACTCCTTTATCAGGCCAGCAGGAATTCACTCCAGTATCAGACCAGCAGGGGTTCACTGCTGTATCAGACCAGCAGGAGTTCACTCCAGTATCAGTCCAGCAGGAGTTCACTCCAGTATCAGGCCAGCAGGAGTTCATCCAGTATCAGCCCAGCAGGATTTCACTCCAGTATCAGACCAGCAGGAGTTCACTCCTATATAAGTCCAGCAGGAGTTCACTCCAGTATCAGGCCAGCAGGAGTTCACTCCAGTATCAGCCCAGCAGGAGTTCACTCCATTATCAGACCAGCAGGAGTTCACTCCAATATAAGTTTAGCAGGAGTTCAGTCCAGTATCAGTCCATCAGGAATTCACTCCAGTATCAGACCAGCAGGAGTTCACTCCAGTATCAGACCAGCAGGAATTCACTTCAGTATCAGACCAGCAGGAGTTCACTCCAGTTTCAGACCAGCAGGAGTTCACTGCAGTATCAGACCAGCAGGAGTTCACTCCAATATAAGTCCAGCAGGAGTTCAGTCCAGTATCAGTCCATCAGGAATACACTCCAGTATCAGACCAGCAGGAGTTCACTCCAGTATCAGACCAGCAGGAATTCACTTCAGTATCAGACCAGCAGGAGTTCACTCCAGTTTCAGACCAGCAGTAGTTCACTGCAGTATCAGACCAGCAGGAGTTCACTCCAGTATCAGTCTAGCAGGAGTTCACTCCAGTATCAGGACAGCAGGAGTTCACTCCAGTATCAGACCAGCAGGAATTCACTCCAATGTAAGTCCAGCACGTGTTTACTCCAGGAATAGTCCAGCTGGAGTTCACTCCAGCATAAGTCCAGCAGGTGTTCACTCGAATATAAGTCCAGCAGGAGTTCACTCCAGTATCAGACCAGCAGGAGTTCACTCCAGCATCATACCAGAAGGAATTCACTCCAGTATCAGACCAGCAGGAGTACACTCCAGTATCAGTCAGCAGGAATTCACTCCAGGATCAGTCCAGCAGGAGTTCACTCCAGTATCAGACCAGCAGGAGTTCACTTCAGTATCAGACAAGCAGGAGTTCAATCCAGTATCAGTCCAGCAGGAGTTCAGTCCAGTATCAGTCCAGTAGGAATTCACTCCAGTATCAGACCAGCAGGAGTTCACTCCAGTATCAGACCAGCAGGAGTTCACTTCAGTATCAGACCAGCAGGAATTCACTTCAGTATCAGACCAGCAGGAGTTCACTCCAGTTTCAGACCAGCAGGAGTTCACTGCAGTATCAGACCAGCAGGAGTTCACTCCAATATAAGTCCAGCAGGAGTTCAGTCCAGTATCAGTCCATCAGGAACACACTCCAGTATCAGACCAGCAGGAGTTCACTCCAGTATCAGACCAGCAGGAATTCACTTCAGTATCAGACCAGCAGGAGTTCACTCCAGTTTCAGACCAGCAGTAGTTCACTGCAGTATCAGACCAGCAGGAGTTCACTCCAGTATCAGTCCAGCAGGAGTTCACTCCAGTATCAGGACAGCAGGTGTTCACTCCAGGATCAGACCAGCAGGAATTCACTCCAATGTAAGTCCAGCAGCTGTTTACTCCAGGAATCGTCCAGCTGGAGTTCACTCGAATATAATCCAGCAGGAGTTCACTCCAGTATCAGACCAGCAGGATTTCACTCCAGCATCATACCAGAAGGAATTCACTCCAGTATCAGACCAGCAGGAGTTCACTCCAGTATCAGTCCAGCAGGATTCACTCCACTATCAGTCCAGCAGGAGTTCACTCCAGTATCAGTCCATCCGAGTTCTCTCCAGTATCAGTCCAGCAGGAGTTCACTCCAGTATCAGACCAGCAGGAGTTCACTCCAGTATCAGACCAGCAGGAATTCACTCCAGTATCAGGCCAGCAGGAGTTCACTCTTGTATCAGGCCAGCAGGAGTTCACTGCAGTATCAGACCAGCAGGAGTTCACTCCAGTATCAGCCCAGCAGGAGTTCACTCCAGTATCAGGCCAGAAGGATTTCACTCCGGTATCAGCCCAGCAGGAGTTCACTCCATTATCAGACCAGCAGGAATTCACTCCATTATCAGACCAGCAGGAGTTCACTCCAATATAAGTCCTGCAGGAGTTCAGTCCAGTATCAGTCCATCAGGAATTCACTCCAGTATCAGACCAGCAGGAGTTCACTCCAGTATCAGACCAGCAGGAATTCACTCCGGTATCAGACCAGCAGGATTTCACTCCAGTAACAGACCAGCAGGAGTTCACTGCAGTATCAGACCAGCAGGAGTTCACTCCAGTATCAGTCCAGCAGGAGTTCTCTCCAGTATCTGGCCAGCAGGAGTTTATCCAGTATCAGCACAGCAGGAGTTCACTCCAGTATCAGACCAGCAGGAGTTCACTCCTATATAAGTCCAGCAGGAGTTCACTCCAGTATCAGACCAGCAGGAGATCCCTCCAATATCAGTCCAGCAGGAGTTCACTCCAGTATCTGACCAGCAGGAATTCACTCCAGTTTCAGACCTGCAGCAGTTCACTCCAGTATCAGGCCAGCAGGAATTCACTCCAGTATCAGACCAGCAGGAATTCATTCCAGTATCAGACCAGCAGGAGTTCACTCCTTTATCAGGCCAGCAGGAATTCACTCCTGTATCAGACCAGCAGGGGTTCACTCCATTATCAGACCAGCAGTGTTCACTCCAGTATCAGACCAGCAATATTTCACTCCTTCATCAGGCCAGCCGGAATTCACTCCAGTATCAGACCAGCAGGGGTTCACTGCAGTATCAGACCAGCAGGAGTTCACTCCAGTATCAGACCAGCAGGAGTTCACTCCTTTATCAGGCCAGCAGGAATTCACTCCAGTATCAGACCAGCAGGGGTTCACTGCTGTATCAGACCAGCAGGAGTTCACTCCAGTATCAGTCCAGCAGGAGTTCACTCCAGTATCAGGCCAGCAGGAGTTCATCCAGTATCAGCCCAGCAGGATTTCACTCCAGTATCAGACCAGCAGGAGTTCACTCCTATATAAGTCCAGCAGGAGTTCACTCCAGTATCAGGCCAGCAGGAGTTCACTCCAGTATCAGCCCAGCAGGAGTTCACTCCATTATCAGACCAGCAGGAGTTCACTCCAATATAAGTTTAGCAGGAGTTCAGTCCAGTATCAGTCCATCAGGAATTCACTCCAGTATCAGACCAGCAGGAGTTCACTCCAGTATCAGACCAGCAGGAATTCACTTCAGTATCAGACCAGCAGGAGTTCACTCCAGTTTCAGACCAGCAGGAGTTCACTGCAGTATCAGACCAGCAGGAGTTCACTCCAATATAAGTCCAGCAGGAGTTCAGTCCAGTATCAGTCCATCAGGAATACACTCCAGTATCAGACCAGCAGGAGTTCACTCCAGTATCAGACCAGCAGGAATTCACTTCAGTATCAGACCAGCAGGAGTTCACTCCAGTTTCAGACCAGCAGTAGTTCACTGCAGTATCAGACCAGCAGGAGTTCACTCCAGTATCAGTCTAGCAGGAGTTCACTCCAGTATCAGGACAGCAGGAGTTCACTCCAGTATCAGACCAGCAGGAATTCACTCCAATGTAAGTCCAGCACGTGTTTACTCCAGGAATAGTCCAGCTGGAGTTCACTCCAGCATAAGTCCAGCAGGTGTTCACTCGAATATAAGTCCAGCAGGAGTTCACTCCAGTATCAGACCAGCAGGAGTTCACTCCAGCATCATACCAGAAGGAATTCACTCCAGTATCAGACCAGCAGGAGTTCACTCCAGTATCAGTCCAGCAGGATTCACTCCACTATCAGTCCTGCAGGAGTTCACTCCAGTATCAGTCCATCCGAGTTCTCTCCAGTATCAGCCCAGCAGGAGTTCACTCCAGTATCAGACCAGCAGGAGTTCACTCCAGTATCAGACCAGCAGGAGTTCACTCCAATATAAGTCCAGCAGGAATTCACTCCAGTATCAGGCCAGCAGGAGTTCACTCTTTTATCAGGCCAGCAGGAATTCACTCCAGTATCAGACCAGCAGGAGTTCACTCCAATATCAGACCAGCAGGAGTACACTCCAGTATCAGGCCAGCAGGAATTCACTCCAGGATCAGTCCAGCAGGAGTTCAGTACAGTATCAGACCAGCAGGAGTTCTCTCCTGTATCAGACCAGCAGGAGTTCACTCCTGTATCAGACCAGCAGGAGTTCACTCCAGTATCATTCCAGCAAGATTTCACTCCAGTATCAGGCCAGCAGGAGTTCACTCAAGTATCAGACCAGCAGGAGTTCACCCCAGTATCAGACCAGCAGGAGTTCACTCCAGTATAAGTCCAGCAGGAGTTCACTCCAGTATCAGACCCGCAGGAGTACACTCCAGTATCAGACCAGCAGGAGTTCACTCGAATATAAGTCCAGCAGGTGTACACTCCAGAAATAGTCCAGCAGGAGTTCAATCCAATATATGTCCAGGAGGAGTTCACTCGAATATTACTCCCGCAGGAGTTCACTCCAGTATCAGTCCAGCAGGAGTTCACTCCAGTATCAGTCCAGCAGGAGTTCACTCCACTATCAGTCCAGCAGGAGTTCACTCCATTATCAGACCAGCAGGAGTTCACTCCAATATAAGTCCAGCAGGAGTTCAGTCCAGTATCAGTCCATCAGCAATTCACTCCAATATCAGGCCAGCAGGAGCTCACTCCAGTATCAGCCCAGCAGGAGTTCACTCCATTATCAGACCAGCAGGAGTTCACTCCTATATAAGTCCAGCAGGAGTTCAATCCAGCATCAGACCAGCAGGAGATCCCTTCAGTATCAGTCCAGCAGGAGTTCACTCCAGTATCAGACCAGCAGGAATTCAATCCAGTATCAGACCAGCAGGAGTTCACTCCAGTATCAGGCCAGAAGGAATTCACTCCAGTATCAGACCAGCAGGAATTCACTCCAGTATCAGACCAGCAGGAGTTCACTCCTTTATCAGGCCAGCAGGAATTCACTCCAGTATCAGACCAGCAGGGGTTCACTGCAGTATCAGACCAGCAGGAGTTCACTCCAGTATCAGTCCAGCAGGAGTTCACTCCAGTATCAGGCCAGCAGGAGTTCATTCAGTATCAGCCCAGCAGGATTTCACTCCAGTATCAGACCAGCAGGAGTTCACTCCTATATAAGTCCAGCAGGAGTTCACTCCAGTATCAGGCCAGCAGGAGTTCACACCAGTATCAGCCCAGCAGGAGTTCACTCCATTATCAGACCAGCAGGAGTTCACTCCAATATAAGTCCAGCAGTTCAGTCCAGTATCAGTCCATCAGGAATTCACTCCAGTATCAGACCAGCAGGAGTTCACTCCAGTATCAGACCAGCAGGAATTCACTTCAGTATCAGACCAGCAGGAGTTCACTCCAGTTTCAGACCAGCAGGAGTTCACTGCAGTATCAGACCAGCAGGAGTTCACTCCAGTATCAGTCCAGCAGGAGTTCACTCCAGTATCAGGACAGCAGGAGTTCACTCCAGTATCAGACCAGCAGGAGTTCACTCCAATGTAAGTCCAGCAGGTGTTTACTCCAGGAATAGTCCAGCTGGAGTTCACTCCAATATAAGTCCAGCAGGTGTTCACTCGAATATAAGTCCAGCAGGAATTCACTCCAGTATCAGTCCAGCAAGAGTCCACTCCTTTATCAGGCCAGCAGGAATTCACTCCAGTATCAGGCCAGAAGGATTTCACTCCGGTATCAGCCCAGCAGGAGTTCACTCCATTATCAGACCAGCAGGAATTCACTCCATTATCAGACCAGCAGGACTTCACTCCAATATAAGTCCTGCAGGAGTTCAGTCCAGTATCAGTCCATCAGGAATTCACTCCAGTATCAGACCAGCAGGAGTTCACTCCAGTATCAGACCAGCAGGAATTCACTCCGGTATCAGACCAGCAGGATTTCACTCCAGTAACAGACCAGCAGGATTTCACTGCAGTATCAGACCAGCAGGAGTTCACTCCTTTATCAGGCCAGCAGGAATTCACTCCAGTATCAGACCAGCAGGGGTTCACTGCTGTATCAGACCAGCAGGAGTTCACTCCAGTATCAGTCCAGCAGGAGTTCACTCCAGTATCAGGCCAGCAGGAGTTCATCCAGTATCAGCCCAGCAGGATTTCACTCCAGTATCAGACCAGCAGGAGTTCACTCCTATATAAGTCCAGCAGGAGTTCACTCCAGTATCAGGCCAGCAGGAGTTCACTCCAGTATCAGCCCAGCAGGAGTTCACTCCATTATCAGACCAGCAGGAGTTCACTCCAATATAAGTTTAGCAGGAGTTCAGTCCAGTATCAGTCCATCAGGAATTCACTCCAGTATCAGACCAGCAGGAGTTCACTCCAGTATCAGACCAGCAGGAATTCACTTCAGTATCAGACCAGCAGGAGTTCACTCCAGTATC
The DNA here is from genome assembly GCA_026770705.1 of Isurus oxyrinchus. NCBI lineage: Eukaryota > Metazoa > Chordata > Chondrichthyes > Lamniformes > Lamnidae > Isurus > Isurus oxyrinchus. Next base: position 1,481,326 of record JANJGN010000014.1, on the reverse strand, counting down.
AGACCCGCAGGAGTTCACTGCAGTATCAGACCAGCAGGAGTTCACTCCAATATAAGTCCAGCAGGAGTTCAGTCCAGTATCAGTCCATCAGGAATACACTCCAGTATCAGACCAGCAGGAGTTCACTCCAGTATCAGACCAGCAGGAATTCACTTCAGTATCAGACCAGCAGGAGTTCACTCCAGTTTCAGACCAGCAGTAGTTCACTGCAGTATCAGACCAGCAGGAGTTCACTCCAGTATCAGTCTAGCAGGAGTTCACTCCAGTATCAGGACAGCAGGAGTTCACTCCAGTATCAGACCAGCAGGAATTCACTCCAATGTAAGTCCAGCACGTGTTTACTCCTGGAATAGTCCAGCTGGAGTTCACTCCAGCATATGTCCAGCAGGTGTTCACTCGAATATAAGTCCAGCAGGAGTTCACTCCAGTATCAGACCAGCAGGAGTTCACTCCAGCATCATACCAGAAGGAATTCACTCCAGTATCAGACCAGCAGGAGTTCACTCCAGTATCAGTCCAGCAGGATTCACTCCACTATCAGTCCTGCAGGAGTTCACTCCAGTATCAGTCCATCCGAGTTCTCTCCAGTATCAGCCCAGCAGGAGTTCACTCCAGTATCAGACCAGCAGGAGTTCACTCCAGTATCAGACCAGCAGGAGTTCACTCCAATATAAGTCCAGCAGGAATTCACTCCAGTATCAGGCCAGCAGGAGTTCACTCTTTTATCAGGCCAGCAGGAATTCACTCCAGTATCAGACCAGCAGGAGTTCACTCCAATATCAGACCAGCAGGAGTACACTCCAGTATCAGGCCAGCAGGAATTCACTCCAGGATCAGTCCAGCAGGAGTTCAGTACAGTATCAGACCAGCAGGAGTTCTCTCCTGTATCAGACCAGCAGGAGTTCACTCCTGTATCAGACCAGCAGGAGTTCACTCCAGTATCATTCCAGCAAGATTTCACTCCAGTATCAGGCCAGCAGGAGTTCACTCAAGTATCAGACCAGCAGGAGTTCACCCCAGTATCAGACCAGCAGGAGTTCACTCCAGTATAAGTCCAGCAGGAGTTCACTCCAGTATCAGACCCGCAGGAGTACACTCCAGTATCAGACCAGCAGGAGTTCACTCGAATATAAGTCCAGCAGGTGTACACTCCAGAAATAGTCCAGCAGGAGTTCAATCCAATATATGTCCAGGAGGAGTTCACTCGAATATTACTCCCGCAGGAGTTCACTCCAGTATCAGTCCAGCAGGAGTTCACTCCAGTATCAGTCCAGCAGGAGTTCACTCCACTATCAGTCCAGCAGGAGTTCACTCCATTATCAGACCAGCAGGAGTTCACTCCAATATAAGTCCAGCAGGAGTTCAGTCCAGTATCAGTCCATCAGCAATTCACTCCAATATCAGGCCAGCAGGAGCTCACTCCAGTATCAGCCCAGCAGGAGTTCACTCCATTATCAGACCAGCAGGAGTTCACTCCTATATAAGTCCAGCAGGAGTTCAATCCAGCATCAGACCAGCAGGAGATCCCTTCAGTATCAGTCCAGCAGGAGTTCACTCCAGTATCAGACCAGCAGGAATTCAATCCAGTATCAGACCAGCAGGAGTTCACTCCAGTATCAGGCCAGAAGGAATTCACTCCAGTATCAGACCAGCAGGAATTCACTCCAGTATCAGACCAGCAGGAGTTCACTCCTTTATCAGGCCAGCAGGAATTCACTCCAGTATCAGACCAGCAGGGGTTCACTGCAGTATCAGACCAGCAGGAGTTCACTCCAGTATCAGTCCAGCAGGAGTTCACTCCAGTATCAGGCCAGCAGGAGTTCATTCAGTATCAGCCCAGCAGGATTTCACTCCAGTATCAGACCAGCAGGAGTTCACTCCTATATAAGTCCAGCAGGAGTTCACTCCAGTATCAGGCCAGCAGGAGTTCACACCAGTATCAGCCCAGCAGGAGTTCACTCCATTATCAGACCAGCAGGAGTTCACGCCAATATAAGTCCAGCAGTTCAGTCCAGTATCAGTCCATCAGGAATTCACTCCAGTATCAGACCAGCAGGAGTTCACTCCAGTATCAGACCAGCAGGAATTCACTTCAGTATCAGACCAGCAGGAGTTCACTCCAGTTTCAGACCAGCAGGAGTTCACTGCAGTATCAGACCAGCAGGAGTTCACTCCAGTATCAGTCCAGCAGGAGTTCACTCCAGTATCAGGACAGCAGGAGTTCACTCCAGTATCAGACCAGCAGGAGTTCACTCCAATGTAAGTCCAGCAGGTGTTTACTCCAGGAATAGTCCAGCTGGAGTTCACTCCAATATAAGTCCAGCAGGTGTTCACTCGAATATAAGTCCAGCAGGAATTCACTCCAGTATCAGTCCAGCAAGAGTCCACTCCTTTATCAGGCCAGCAGGAATTCACTCCAGTATCAGGCCAGAAGGATTTCACTCCGGTATCAGCCCAGCAGGAGTTCACTCCATTATCAGACCAGCAGGAATTCACTCCATTATCAGACCAGCAGGACTTCACTCCAATATAAGTCCTGCAGGAGTTCAGTCCAGTATCAGTCCATCAGGAATTCACTCCAGTATCAGACCAGCAGGAGTTCACTCCAGTATCAGACCAGCAGGAATTCACTCCGGTATCAGACCAGCAGGATTTCACTCCAGTAACAGACCAGCAGGATTTCACTGCAGTATCAGACCAGCAGGAGTTCACTCCAGTATCAGTCCAGCAGGAGTTCTCTCCAGTATCTGGCCAGCAGGAGTTTATCCAGTATCAGCACAGCAGGAGTTCACTCCAGTATCAGACCAGCAGGAGTTCACTCCAATATAAGTCCAGCAGGAGTTCACTCCAGTATCAGACCAGCAGGAGATCCCTCCAGTATCAGTCCAGCAGGAGTTCACTCCAGTATCTGACCAGCAGGAATTCACTCCAGTTTCAGACCTGCAGCAGTTCACTCCAGTATCAGGCCAGCAGGAATTCACTCCAGTATCAGACAAGCAGGAATTCATTCCAGTATCAGACCAGCAGGAGTTCACTCCTTTATCAGGCCAGCAGGAATTCACTCCTGTATCAGACCAGCAGGGGTTCACTCCATTATCAGACCAGCAGTGTTCACTCCAGTATCAGACCAGCAATATTTCACTCCTTTATCAGGCCAGCCGGAATTCACTCCAGTATCAGACCAGCAGGGGTTCACTGCAGTATCAGACCAGCAGGAGTTCACTCCAGTATCAGACCAGCAGGAGTTCACTCCTTTATCAGGCCAGCAGGAATTCACTCCAGTATCAGACCAGCAGGGGTTCACTGCAGTATCAGACCAGCAGGAGTTCACTCCAGTATCAGTCCAGCAGGAGTTCACTCCAGTATCAGGCCAGCAGGAGTTCAACCAGTATCAGCCCAGCAGGATTTCAGTCCAGTATCAGACCAGCAGGAGTTCACTCCTATATAAGTCCAGCAGGAGTTCACTCCAGTATCAGGCCAGCAGGAGTTCACTCCAGCATCAGCCCAGCAGGAGTTCACTCCATTATCAGACCAGCAGGAGTTCACTCCAATATAAGTCCAGCAGGAGTTCAGTCCAGTATCAGTCCATCAGGAATTCACTCCAGTATCAGACCAGCAGGAGTTCACTCCAGTATCAGACCAGCAGGAATTCACTTCAGTATCAGACCAGCAGGAGTTCACTCCAGTTTCAGACCAGCAGGTGTTCACTGCAGTATCAGACCAGCAGGAGTTCACTCCAATATAAGTCCAGCAGGAGTTCAGTCCAGTATCAGTCCATCAGGAATACACTCCAGTATCAGACCAGCAGGAGTTCACTCCAGTATCAGACCAGCATGAATTCACTTCAGTATCAGACCAGCAGGAGTTCACTCCAGTTTCAGACCAGCAGTAGTTCACTGCAGTATCAGACCAGCAGGAGTTCACTCCAGTATCAGTCCAGCAGGAGTTCACTCCAATATCAGGCCAGCAGGAATTCACTCCAGTATCAGTCCAGCAGGAGTTCACTCCATATCACTCCAGCAGGAGTTCATTCCAGTATCAGACCAGCAGGTGTTCACTCCATTATCAGACCAGCAGGAGTTCACTCCAGTATTAGACCAGCAGGAGTCCACTCCTTTATCAGGCCAGCAGGAATTCACTCCAGTATTAGACCAGCAGGAGTTCACTCCAGTATCAGACCAGCAGGAGTTCACTCCAGTATCAGGCCAGCAGGAGTTCACTCCAGTATCAGACCAGCAGGAGTTCACTCCAATGTAAGTCCAGCAGGTGTTTACTCCCGGAATAGTCCAGCTGGAGTTCACTCCAATATGAGTCCAGCAGGTGTTCACTCGAATATAAGTCCAGCAGGAGTTCACTCCAGTATCAGACCACTAGGAGTTCACTCCAGTATCAGGCCAGCAGGAATTCACTCCAGTATCAGACCAGCAGGTGTTCACTCCAGTATCAGACCAGCAGGAGTTCACTCCAGTATCAGGCCAGCAGGAATTCACTCCAGTATCAGGCCAGCAGGAGTTCACTCCAGTATCAGACCAGCAGGAGTTCACTCCAGTATCAGGCCAGCAGGAATTTACTCCAGTATCAGGACAGCAGGAGTTCACTCCACTATCAGACCAGCAGGAGTTCACTCCAGTATCAGGCCAGCAGGAATTCACTCCAGTATCAGACGAGCAGGGGTTCACTCCATTATCAGACCAGCAGGAGTTCACTCCAGTATCAGACCAGCAGGAGATCCCTCCTCTATCAGTCCAGCAGGAGTTCACTCCAGTATCAGACCAGCAGGAATTCACTCCAGTATCAGACCAGCAGGAGTTCACTCCAGTATCAGGCCAGCAGTAATTCACTCCAGTATCAGACCAGCAGGAATTCACTCCAGTATCAGACCAGCAGGAGTTCACTCCAGTATCAGTCCAGCAGTAGTTCACTCCAGTATCAGTCCATCCGAGTTCACTCTAGTATCAGTCCAGCAGGATTTCACTCCAGTATCATGCCAGCAGGAGTTCACTCCAGTATCAGACCAGCAGGAGTTCACTCCAGTTTCAGTCCAGCAGGAATTTACTCCAGTATACATGCAGCAGGAGTTCACTCCAGTTTCAGTTCAGCAGGAGTTCACTCCAGTATACGTCCAGCAGGAGTTCACTCCAGTTTCAGACCAGCAGGTTTCACTCCATTATCAGTCCAGCAGGAGTTCACTCCAGTATCAGTCCATCCGTGTTCACTCAAGTATCAGTGCAGCAGGAGTTCACTCCAGTATCAGACCAGCAGGAGTTCACTCCAGTATCAGACAAGCAGGAGTTCACTCCAATATAAGTCCAGCAGGAATTCAAACCAGTATCAGTTCAGCAGGAATTTACTCCAATATCAGGCCAGCAGGAATTCACTCCAGTATCAGAGCAGCAGGACTTCACTCCAGTATCAGACCAGCAGGAGTACACTCCAGTATCAGGCCAGCAGGAATTCACTCCAGTATCATTCCAGCAGGAGTTAACTCCAGTATCAGGCCAGCAGGAGTTCACTCAAGTATCCGCCCAGCAGGAGTTCACCCCAGTATCAGACCAGAAGGAGTTCACTCCACTATAGGTCCAGCAGGAGTTCACTCCAGTATCAGACCCGCAGGAGTTCACTCCAGTATCAGACCAGCAGGAGTTCACTCGAATATAAGTCCAGCAGGTGTTCACTCTAGGTATAGTCCAGCAGGAGTTCACTCCAATAAAAGTCCAGGAGGAGTTCACTCCAATATAACTCCCGCAGGAGTTCACTACAGTATCAGTCCAGCAGGAGATCACTCCAGTATCAGACCAGCAGGAGTTCACTCCAGTATCAGACCAGCAGGAGTACACTCCAGTATCAGGCAGCAGGAATTCACTCCAGGATCAGTCCAGCAGGAGTTCACTCCAGTATCAGACCAGCAGGAGTTCACTTCAGTATCAGACAAGCAGGAGTTCAATCCAGTATCAGTCCAGCAGGAGTTCAGTCCAGTATCAGTCCAGTAGGAATTCACTCCAGTATCAGACCAGCAGGAGTTCACTCCAGTATCAGACCAGCAGGAGTTCACTTCAGTATCAGACCAGCAGGAATTCACTTCAGTATCAGACCAGCAGGAGTTCACTCCAGTTTCAGACCAGCAGGAGTTCACTGCAGTATCAGACCAGCAGGAGTTCACTCCAATATAAGTCCAGCAGGATTTCAGTCCAGTATCAGTCCATCAGGAATACACTCCAGTATCAGACCAGCAGGAGTTCACTCCAGTATCAGACCAGCAGGAATTCACTTCAGTATCAGACCAGCAGGAGTTCACTCCAGTTTCAGACCAGCAGTAGTTCACTGCAGTATCAGACCAGCAGGAGTTCACTCCAGTATCAGTCCAGCAGGAGTTCACTCCAGTATCAGGACAGCAGGAGTTCACTCCAGGATCAGACCAGCAGGAATTCACTCCAATGTAAGTCCAGCAGCTGTTTACTCCAGGAATCGTCCAGCTGGAGTTCACTCGAATATAATCCAGCAGGAGTTCACTCCAGTATCAGACCAGCAGGAGTTCACTCCAGCATCATACCAGAAGGAATTCACTCCAGTATCAGACCAGCAGGAGTTCACTCCAGTATCAGTCCAGCAGGATTCACTCCACTATCAGTCCAGCAGGAGTTCACTCCAGTATCAGTCCATCCGAGTTCTCTCCAGTATCAGTCCAGCAGGAGTTCACTCCAGTATCAGACCAGCAGGAGTTCACTCCAGTATCAGACCAGCAGGAATTCACTCCAGTATCAGGCCAGCAGGAGTTCACCCTTGTATCAGGCCAGGAGGAGTTCACTGCAGTATCAGCCCAGCAGGAGTTCACTCCAGTATCAGGCCAGAAGGATTTCACTCCGGTATCAGCCCAGCAGGAGTTCACTCCATTATCAGACCATCAGGAATTCACTCCATTATCAGACCAGCAGGAGTTCACTCCAATATAAGTCCTGCAGGAGTTCAGTCCAGTATCAGTCCATCAGGAATTCACTCCAGTATCAGACCAGCAGGAGTTCACTCCAGTATCAGACCAGCAGGAATTCACTCCGGTATCAGACCAGCAGGATTTCACTCCGGTAACAGACCAGCAGGAGTTCACTGCAGTATCAGACCAGCAGGAGTTCACTCCAGTATCAGTCCAGCAGGAGTCCTCTCCAGTCTCTGGCCAGCAGGAGTTTATCCAGTATCAGCACAGCAGGAGTTCACTCCAGTATCAGACCAGCAGGAGTTCAGTCCTATATAAGTCCAGCAGGAGTTCACTCCAGTATCAGACCAGCAGGAGATCCCTCCAGTATCAGTCCAGCAGGAGTTCACTCCAGTATCTGACCAGCAGGAATTCACTCCAGTTTCAGACCTGCAGCAGTTCACTCCAGTATCAGGCCAGCAGGAATTCACTCCAGTATCAGACCAGCAGGAATTCATTCCAGTATCAGACCAGCAGGAGTTCACTCCTTTATCAGGCCAGCAGGAATTCACTCCAGTATCAGACCAGCAGGGGTTCACTGCAGTATCAGACCAGCAGGAGTTCACTCCAGTATCAGTCCAGCAGGAGTTCACTCCAGTATCAGGCCAGCAGGAGTTCATCCAGTATCAGCCCAGCAGGATTTCACTCCAGTATCAGACCAGCAGGAGTTCACTCCTATATAAGTCCAGCAGGAGTTCACTCCAGTATCAGGCCAGCAGGAGTTCACTCCAGTATCAGCCCAGCAGGAGTTCACTCCATTATCAGACCAGCAGGAGTTCACTCCAATATAAGTTTAGCAGGAGTTCAGTCCAGTATCAGTCCATCAGGAATTCAGTCCAGTATCAGACCAGCAGGAGTTCACTCCAGTATCAGACCAGCAGGAATTCACTTCAGTATCAGACCAGCAGGAGTTCACTCCAGTTTCAGACCAGCAGGAGTTCACTGCAGTATCAGACCAGCAGGAGTTCACTCCAATATAAGTCCAGCAGGAGTTCAGTCCAGTATCAGTCCATCAGGAATACACTCCAGTATCAGACCAGCAGGAGTTCACTCCAGTATCAGACCAGCAGGAATTCACTTCAGTATCAGACCAGCAGGAGTTCACTCCAGTTTCAGACCAGCAGTAGTTCACTGCAGTATCAGACCAGCAGGAGTTCACTCCAGTATCAGTCTAGCAGGAGTTCACTCCAGTATCAGGACAGCAGGAGTTCACTCCAGTATCAGACCAGCAGGAATTCACTCCAATGTAAGTCCAGCACGTGTTTACTCCAGGAATAGTCCAGCTGGAGTTCACTCCAGCATAAGTCCAGCAGGTGTTCACTCGAATATAAGTCCAGCAGGAGTTCACTCCAGTATCAGACCAGCAGGAGTTCACTCCAGCATCATACCAGAAGGAATTCACTCCAGTATCAGACCAGCAGGAGTTCACTCCAGTATCAGTCCAGCAGGATTCACTCCACTATCAGTCCTGCAGGAGTTCACTCCAGTATCAGTCCATCCGAGTTCTCTCCAGTATCAGTCCAGCAGGAGTTCACTCCAGTATCAGACCAGCAGGAGTTCACTCCAGTATCAGACCAGCAGGAGTTCACTCCAGTATCAGACCAGCAGGAGTTCACTCCAATATAAGTCCAGCAGGAATTCACTCCAGTATCAGGCCAGCAGGAGTTCACTCTTTTATCAGGCCAGCAGGAATTCACTCCAGTATCAGACCAGCAGGAGTTCACTCCAATATCAGACCAGCAGGAGTACACTCCAGTATCAGGCCAGCAGGAATTCACTCCAGGATCAGTCCAGCAGGAGTTCAGTACAGTATCAGACCAGCAGGAGTTCACTCCTGTATCAGACCAGCAGGAGTTCACTCCAGTATCAGACCAGCACGATTTCACTCCAGTATCATTCCAGCAAGATTTCACTCCAGTATCAGGCCAGCAGGAGTTCACTCAAGTATCAGACCAGCAGGAGTTCACCCCAGTATCAGACCAGCAGGAGTTCACTCCAGTATAAGTCCAGCAGGAGTTCACTCCAGTATCAGACCAGCAGGAGTTCACTCGAATATAAGTCCAGCAGGTGTACACTCCAGAAATAGTCCAGTAGGAGTTCAATCCAATATATGTCCAGGAGGAGTTCACTCGAATATTACTCCCGCAGGAGTTCACTCCAGTATCAGTCCAGCAGGAGTTCACTCCAGTATCAGTCCAGCAGGAGTTCACTCCACTATCAGTCCAGCAGGAGTTCACTCCATTATCAGACCAGCAGGAGTTCACTCCAATATAAGTCCAGCAGGAGTTCAGTCCAGTATCAGTCCATCAGCAATTCACTCCAGTATCAGGCCAGCAGGAGCTCACTCCAGTATCAGCCCAGCAGGAGTTCACTCCATTATCAGACCAGCAGGAGTTCACTCCTATATAAGTCCAGCAGGAGTTCAATCCAGCATCAGACCAGCAGGAGATCCCTTCAGTATCAGTCCAGCAGGAGTTCACTCCAGTATCAGACCAGCAGGAATTCAATCCAGTATCAGACCAGCAGGAGTTCACTCCAGTATCAGGCCAGAAGGAATTCACTCCAGTATCAGACCAGCAGGAATTCACTCCAGTATCAGACCAGCAGGAGTTCACTCCTTTATCAGGCCAGCAGGAATTCACTCCAGTATCAGACCAGCAGGGGTTCATTGCAGTATCAGACCAGCAGGAGTTCACTGCAGTATCAGTCCAGCAGGAGTTCACTCCAGTATCAGGCCAGCAGGAGTTCATTCAGTATCAGCCCAGCAGGATTTCACTCCAGTATCAGACCAGCAGGAGTTCACTCCTATTTAAGTCCAGCAGGAGTTCACTCCAGTATCAGGCCAGCAGGAGTTCACACCAGTATCAGCCCAGCAGGAGTTCACTCCATTATCAGACCAGCAGGAGTTCACTCCAATATAAGTCCAGCAGTTCAGTCCAGTATCAGTCCATCAGGAATTCACTCCAGTATCAGACCAGCAGGAGTTCACTCCAGTATCAGACCAGCAGGAATTCACTTCAGTATCAGACCAGCAGGAGTTCACTCCAGTTTCAGACCAGCAGGAGTTCACTGCAGTATCAGACCAGCAGGAGTTCACTCCAGTATCAGTCCAGCAGGAGTTCACTCCAGTATCAGGACAGCAGGAGTTCACTCCAGTATCAGACCAGCAGGAGTTCACTCCAATGTAAGTCCAGCAGGTGTTTACTCCAGGAATAATCCAGCTGGAGTTCACTCCAATATAAGTCCAGCAGGTGTTCACTCGAATATAAGTCCAGCAGGAATTCACTCCAGTATCAGTCCAGCAAGAGTCCACTCCTTTATCAGGCCAGCAGGAATTCACTCCAGTATCAGGCCAGAAGGATTTCACTCCGGTATCAGCCCAGCAGGAGTTCACTCCATTATCAGACCAGCAGGAATTCACTCCATTATCAGACCAGCAGGAGTTCACTCCAATATAAGTCCTGCAGGAGTTCAGTCCAGTATCAGTCCATCAGGAATTCACTCCAGTATCAGACCAGCAGGAGTTCACTCCAGTAACAGACCAGCAGGATTTCACTGCAGTATCAGACCAGCAGGAGTTCACTCCAGTATCAGTCCAGCAGGAGTTCTCTCCAGTATCTGGCCAGCAGGAGTTTATCCAGTATCAGCACAGCAGGAGTTCACTCCAGTATCAGACCAGCAGGAGTTCACTCCAATATAAGTCCAGCAGGAGTTCACTCCAGTATCAGACCAGCAGGAGATCCCTCCAGTATCAGTCCAGCAGGAGTTCACTCCAGTATCTGACCAGCAGGAATTCACTCCAGTTTCAGACCTGCAGCAGTTCACTCCAGTATCAGGCCAGCAGGAATTCACTCCAGTATCAGACAAGCAGGAATTCATTCCAGTATCAGACCAGCAGGAGTTCACTCCTTTATCAGGCCAGCAGGAATTCACTCCTGTATCAGACCAGCAGGGGTTCACTCCATTATCAGACCAGCAGTGTTCACTCCAGTATCAGACCAGCAATATTTCACTCCTTCATCAGGCCAGCCGGAATTCACTCCAGTATCAGACCAGCAGGGGTTCACTGCAGTATCAGACCAGCAGGAGTTCACTCCAGTATCAGACCAGCAGGAGTTCACTCCTTTATCAGGCCAGCAGGAATTCACTCCAGTATCAGACCAGCAGGGGTTCACTGCAGTATCAGACCAGCAGGAGTTCACTCCAGTATCAGTCCAGCAGGAGTTCACTCCAGTATCAGGCCAGCAGGAGTTCAACCAGTATCAGCCCAGCAGGATTTCACTCCAGTATCAGACCAGCAGGAGTTCACTCCTATATAAGTCCAGCAGGAGTTCACTCCAGTATCAGGCCAGCAGGAGTTCACTCCAGTATCAGCCCAGCAGGAGTTCACTCCATTATCAGACCAGCAGGAGTTCACTCCAATATAAGTCCAGCAGGAGTTCAGTCCAGTATCAGTCCATCAGGAATTCACTCCAGTATCAGACCAGCAGGAGTTCACTCCAGTATCAGACCAGCAGGAATTCACTTCAGTATCAGACCAGCAGGAGTTCACTCCAGTTTCAGACCAGCAGGTGTTCACTGCAGTATCAGACCAGCAGGAGTTCACTCCAATATAAGTCCAGCAGGAGTTCAGTCCAGTATCAGTCCATCAGGAATACACTCCAGTATCAGACCAGCAGGAGTTCACTCCAGTATCAGACCAGCAGGAATTCACTTCAGTATCAGACCAGCAGGAGTTCACTCCAGTTTCAGACCAGCAGTAGTTCACTGCAGTATCAGACCAGCAGGAGTTCACTCCAGTATCAGTCCAGCAGGAGTTCACTCCAATATCAGGCCAGCAGGAATTCACTCCAGTATCAGTCCAGCAGGAGTTCACTCCATATCACTCCAGCAGGAGTTCATTCCAGTATCAGACCAGCAGGTGTTCACTCCATTATCAGACCAGCAGGAGTTCACTCCAGTATTAGACCAGCAGGAGTCCACTCCTTTATCAGGCCAGCAGGAATTCACTCCAGTATTAGACCAGCAGGAGTTCACTCCAGTATCAGACCAGCAGGAGTTCACTCCAGTATCAGGCCAGCAGGAGTTCACTCCAGTATCAGACCAGCAGGAGTTCACTCCAATGTAAGTCCAGCAGGTGTTTACTCCCGGAATAGTCCAGCTGGAGTTCACTCCAATATGAGTCCAGCAGGTGTTCACTCGAATATAAGTCCAGCAGGAGTTCACTCCAGTATCAGACCACTAGGAGTTCACTCCAGTATCAGGCCAGCAGGAATTCACTCCAGTATCAGACCAGCAGGTGTTCACTCCAGTATCAGACCAGCAGGAGTTCACTCCAGTATCAGGCCAGCAGGAATTCACTCCAGTATCAGTCCAGCAGGAGTTGACTCCAGTACCACTCCAGCAGGAGTTCATTCCAGTATCAGACCAGCAGGATTTCTCTCCAGTATCAGGCCAGTAGGAATTCACTCCACTTTCAGACCAGCAGGTGTTCACTCCATTATCACACCAGCAGGAGTTCACTCCAGTATTAGACCAGCAGGAGTTCACTCCATTATCAGTCCAGCAGGATTTCTCTCCATTATCAGTCTAGCAGGAGTCCACTCCTTTATCAGGCAGCAGGAATTCACTCCAGTATCAGACCAGCAGGAGTTCACTCCAGTATCAGACCAGCAGGAGTTCACTCCAGTATCAGGCCAGCAGGAATTTACTCCAGTATCAGGCCAGCAGGAGTTCACTCCAGTATCAGACGAGCAGGAGTTCACTCCAGTATCAGGCCAGCAGGAATTCACTCCAGTATCAGACCAGCAGGGGTTCACTCCTTTATCAGACCAGCAGGAGCTCACTCCAGTATGAGACCAGCAGGCGATCCCTCCAGTATCAGTCCAGCAGGAGTTTACTCCAGTATCAGACCAGCAGGAATTCACTCCAGTATCAGACCAGCAGGAGTTCACTCCAGTATCAGGGCAGCAGGAATTCAGTCCAGTATCAGACCAGCAGGAATTCACTCCAGTATCAGACCAGCAGGAGTTCACACGTTTATCAGGCCAGCAGGAATTCACTCTAGTATCAGACCGGCAGGGGTTCACTCCATTATCAGACCAGCAGGTGTTCACTCCAGTATCAGACCAGCAGGAGTTCACTCCTTTTTCAGGCCAGCAGGAATTCACTCCAGTATCAGACCAGCAGGGTTTCACTCCATTATCAGACCAGCAGGTGTTCACTCCAGTATCAGACCAGGAGGAGTTCACTCCTTTATCAGGCCAGCAGGAATTCACTCCAGTATCAGACCAGCAGGTGTTCACTCCATTATCAGTCCAGCAGGAGTTCACTCCAGTATCAGACCAGCAGGAATTCACTCCAGTTTCAGACCAGCAGGAGTTCACTCCAGTATCAGGCCAGCAGGAATTCACTCCAGTATCAAGCCAGCAGGTATTCACTCCAGTATCAGACCAGCAGGAGTTCACTCCAGTATCTGGCCTGCAGGAGTTCACTCCAGTATCAGTCCAGCAGGCGTTCACTCCTGTATCAGACCAGCAGGGGTTCACTCCTGTATCAGACCAGCAGGTGTTCACTCCAGTATCAGGCCAGCAGGAATTCACTCCAGTATCAGACCAGCAGGAGTTCACTCCAGTATCAGACCGGCAGGAATTCACTCCAGTATCAGTCCAGCAGGAGTTGACTCCAGTATCACTGAAGCAGGAGTTCATTCTTGTATCAGACCAGCAGGATTTCACTCCAGTATCAGGCCAGTAGGAATTCACTCCACTTTCAGACCAGCAGGTGTTCACTCCATTATCAGACCAGCAGGAGTTCACTCCAGTATTAGACCAGCAGGAGTTCACTCCATTATCAGTCCAGCAGGATTTCACTCCATTATCAGTCTAGCAGGAGATCACTCCTTTATCAGGCCAGCAGGAATTCACTCCAGTATCAGACCAGCAGGAGTTCACTCCAGTATCAGACCAGCAGGAGTTCACTCCAGTATCAGGCCAGCAGGAATTTACTCCAGTATCAGGCCAGCAGGAGTTCACTCCTGTATCAGACGAGCAGGAGTTCACTCCAGTATCAGGCCAGCAGGAATTCACTCCAGTATCAGACCAGCAGGGGTTCACTCCATTATCAGACCAGCAGGAGTTCACTCCAGTATCAGACCAGCAGGAGATCCCTCCAGTATCAGTCCAGCAGGAGTTTACTCCAGTATCAGACTAGCAGGAATTCACTCCAGTATCAGACCAGCAGGAGTTCATTCCAGTATCAGGGCAGCAGGAATTCACTCCAGTATCAGACCAGCAGGAATTCACTCCAGTATCAGACCAGCAGGAGTTCACACCTTTATCAGGCCAGCAGGAATTCACTCCAGTATCAGACCGGCAGGGCTTCACTCCATTATCAGACCAGCAGGTGTTCACTCCAGTATCAGACCAGCAGGAGTTCACTCCTTTACCAGGCCAGCAGGAATTCACTCCAGTATCAGACCAGCAGGGGTTCACTCCATTATCAGATCAGCATGTGTTCACTCCAGTATCAGACCAGCAGGAGTTCACTCCTTTATCAGGCCAGCAGGAATTCACTCCAGTATCAGACCAGCAGGTGTTCACTCCATTATCAGTCCAGCAGGAATTCACTCCAGTATCAGGCCAGCTGGAATTCACTCCAGTATCAGACCAGCAGGACTTCACTCCAGTATCTGGCCAGCAGGAGTTCACTCCAGTATCAGTCCAGCAGGCGTTCACTCCTGTATCAGACCAGCAGGAATTCACTTCAGTATCAGACCAGCAGGAGTTCACTACAGTTTCAGACCAGCAGTAGTTCACTGCAGTATCAGACCAGCAGGAGTTCACTCCAGTATCAGTCCAGCAGGAGTTCACTCCAATATCAGGCCAGCAGGAATTCACTCCAGTATCAGTCCAGCAGGAGTTCACTCCATATCACTCCAGCAGGAGTTCATTCCAGTATCAGACCAGCAGGTGTTCACTCCATTATCAGACCAGCAGGAGTTCACTCCAGTATTAGACCAGCAGGAGTCCACTCCTTTATCAGGCCAGCAGGAATTCACTCCAGTATTAGACCAGCAGGAGTTCACTCCAGTATCAGACCAGCAGGAGTTCACTCCAGTATCATGCCAGCAGGAGTTCACTCCAGTATCAGACCAGCAGGAGTTCACTCCAATGTAAGTCCAGCAGGTGTTTACTCCCGGAATAGTCCAGCTGGAGTTCACTCCAATATGAGTCCAGCAGGTGTTCACTCGAATATAAGTCCAGCAGGAGTTCACTCCAGTATCAGACCACTAGGAGTTCACTCCAGTATCAGGCCAGCAGGAATTCACTCCAGTATCAGACCAGCAGGTGTTCACTCCATTATCAGACCAGCAGGAGTTCACTCCAGTATCAGGCCAGCAGGAATTCACTCCAGTATCAGTCCAGCAGGAGTTGACTCCAGTACCACTCCAGCAGGAGTTCATTCCAGTATCAGACCAGCAGGATTTCTCTCCAGTATCAGGCCAGTAGGAATTCACTCCACTTTCAGACCAGCAGGTGTTCACTCCATTATCACACCAGCAGGAGTTCACTCCAGTATTAGACCAGCAGGAGTTCACTCCATTATCAGTCCAGCAGGATTTCTCTCCATTATCAGTCTAGCAGGAGTCCACTCCTTTATCAGGCAGCAGGAATTCACTCCAGTATCAGACCAGCAGGAGTTCACTCCAGTATCAGACCAGCAGGAGTTCACTCCAGTATCAGGCCAGCAGGAATTTACTCCAGTATCAGGCCAGCAGGAGTTCACTCCAGTATCAGACGAGCAGGAGTTCACTCCAGTATCAGGCCAGCAGGAATTCACTCCAGTATCAGACCAGCAGGGGTTCACTCCTTTATCAGACCAGCAGGAGCTCACTCCAGTATCAGACCAGCAGGCGATCCCTCCAGTATCAGTCCAGCAGGAGTTTACTCCAGTATCAGACCAGCAGGAATTCACTCCAGTATCAGACCAGCAGGAGTTCACTCCAGTATCAGGGCAGCAGGAATTCAGTCCAGTATCAGACCAGCAGGAATTCACTCCAGTATCAGACCAGCAGGAGTTCACACGTTTATCAGGCCAGCAGGAATTCACTCTAGTATCAGACCGGCAGGGGTTCACTCCATTATCAGACCAGCAGGTGTTCACTCCAGTATCAGACCAGCAGGAGTTCACTCCTTTTTCAGGCCAGCAGGAATTCACTCCAGTATCAGACCAGCAGGGTTTCACTCCATTATCAGACCAGCAGGTGTTCACTCCAGTATCAGACCAGGAGGAGTTCACTCCTTTATCAGGCCAGCAGGAATTCACTCCAGTATCAGACCAGCAGGTGTTCACTCCATTATCAGTCCAGCAGGAGTTCACTCCAGTATCAGACCAGCAGGAATTCACTCCAGTTTCAGACCAGCAGGAGTTCACTCCAGTATCAGGCCAGCAGGAATTCACTCCAGTATCAAGCCAGCAGGTATTCACTCCAGTATCAGACCAGCAGGAGTTCACTCCAGTATCTGGCCTGCAGGAGTTCACTCCAGTATCAGTCCAGCAGGCGTTCACTCCTGTATCAGACCAGCAGGGGTTCACTCCTGTATCAGACCAGCAGGTGTTCACTCCAGTATCAGGCCAGCAGGAATTCACTCCAGTATCAGACCAGCAGGAGTTCACTCCAGTATCAGACCGGCAGGAATTCACTCCAGTATCAGTCCAGCAGGAGTTGACTCCAGTATCACTGAAGCAGGAGTTCATTCTTGTATCAGACCAGCAGGATTTCACTCCAGTATCAGGCCAGTAGGAATTCACTCCACTTTCAGACCAGCAGGTGTTCACTCCATTATCAGACCAGCAGGAGTTCACTCCAGTATTAGACCAGCAGGAGTTCACTCCATTATCAGTCCAGCAGGATTTCACTCCATTATCAGTCTAGCAGGAGATCACTCCTTTATCAGGCCAGCAGGAATTCACTCCAGTATCAGACCAGCAGGAGTTCACTCCAGTATCAGACCAGCAGGAGTTCACTCCAGTATCAGGCCAGCAGGAATTTACTCCAGTATCAGGCCAGCAGGAGTTCACTCCTGTATCAGACGAGCAGGAGTTCACTCCAGTATCAGGCCAGCAGGAATTCACTCCAGTATCAGACCAGCAGGGGTTCACTCCATTATCAGACCAGCAGGAGTTCACTCCAGTATCAGACCAGCAGGAGATCCCTCCAGTATCAGTCCAGCAGGAGTTTACTCCAGTATCAGACTAGCAGGAATTCACTCCAGTATCAGACCAGCAGGAGTTCATTCCAGTATCAGGGCAGCAGGAATTCACTCCAGTATCAGACCAGCAGGAATTCACTCCAGTATCAGACCAGCAGGAGTTCACACCTTTATCAGGCCAGCAGGAATTCACTCCAGTATCAGACCGGCAGGGCTTCACTCCATTATCAGACCAGCAGGTGTTCACTCCAGTATCAGACCAGCAGGAGTTCACTCCTTTACCAGGCCAGCAGGAATTCACTCCAGTATCAGACCAGCAGGGGTTCACTCCATTATCAGATCAGCATGTGTTCACTCCAGTATCAGACCAGCAGGAGTTCACTCCTTTATCAGGCCAGCAGGAATTCACTCCAGTATCAGACCAGCAGGTGTTCACTCCATTATCAGTCCAGCAGGAATTCACTCCAGTATCAGGCCAGCTGGAATTCACTCCAGTATCAGACCAGCAGGACTTCACTCCAGTATCTGGCCAGCAGGAGTTCACTCCAGTATCAGTCCAGCAGGCGTTCACTCCTGTATCAGACCAGCAGGAGTTCACTCCAGTATCAGACCAGCAGGAATTCATTCCAGTTTCAGACCAGCAGGAGTTCACTCCAGTATCAGGCCAGCAGGAATTCACTCCAGTATCAAGCCAGCAGGTATTCACTCCAGTATCAGACCAGCAGGAGTTCACTCCAGTATCTGGCCAGCAGGAGTTCACTCCAGTATCAGTCCAGCAGGCGTTCACTCCTGTATCAGACCAGCAGGGGTTCACTCCTGTATCAGACCAGCAGGTGTTCACTCCAGTATCAGGCCAGCAGGAATTCACTCCAGTATCAGACCAGCAGGAGTTCACTCCAGTATCAGACCGGCAGGAATTCACTCCAGTATCAGTCCAGCAGGAGTTGACTCCAGTATCACTGCAGCAGGAGTTCATTCTTGTATCAGACCAGCAGGATTTCACTCCAGTATCAGGCCAGTAGGAATTCACTCCACTTTCAGACCAGCAGGTGTTCACTCCATTATCAGACCAGCAGGAGTTCACTCCAGTATTAGACCAGCAGGAGTTCACTCCATTATCAGTCCAACAGGATTTCACTCCATTATCAGTCTAGCAGGAGATCACTCCTTTATCAGGCCAGCAGGAATTCACTCCAGTATCAGACCAGCAGGAGTTCACTCCAGTATCAGACCAGCAGGAGTTCACTCCAGTATCAGGCCAGCAGGAATTTACTCCAGTATCAGGCCAGCAGGAGTTCACTCCTGTATCAGACGAGCAGGAGTTCACTCCAGTATCAGGCCAGCAGGAATTCACTCCAGTATCAGACCAGCAGGGGTTCACTCCATTATCAGACCAGCAGGAGTTCACTCCAGTATCAGACCAGCAGGAGATCCCTCCAGTATCAGTCCAGCAGGAGTTTACTCCAGTATCAGACCAGCAGGAATTCACTCCAGTATCAGACCAGCAGGAGTTCATTCCAGTATCAGGGCAGCAGGAATTCACTCCAGTATCAGACCAGCAGGAATTCACTCCAGTATCAGACCAGCAGGAGTTCACACCTTTATCAGGCCAGCAGGAATTCACTCCAGTATCAGACCGGCAGGGCTTCACTCCATTATCAGACCAGCAGGTGTTCACTCCAGTATCAGACCAGCAGGAGTTCACTCCTTTACCAGGCCAGCAGGAATTCACTCCAGTATCAGACCAGCAGGGGTTCACTCCATTATCAGATCAGCATGTGTTCACTCCAGTATCAGACCAGCAGGAGTTCACTCCTTTATCAGGCCAGCAGGAATTCACTCCAGTATCAGACCAGCAGGTGTTCACTCCATTATCAGTCCAGCAGGAATTCACTCCAGTATCAGGCCAGCTGGAATTCACTCCAGTATCAGACCAGCAGGAGTTCACTCCAGTATCTGGCCTGCAGGAGTTCACTCCAGTATCAGTCCAGCAGGCGTTCACTCCTGTATCAGACCAGCAGGGGTTCACTCCTGTATCAGACCAGCAGGTGTTCACTCCAGTATCAGGCCAGCAGGAATTCACTCCAGTATCAGACCAGCAGGAATTCACTCCAGTATCTGACCAGCAGGAGTTCACTCCAGTATCAGGCCAGCAGGAATTCACTCCAGTATCAGACCAGCAGGAATTCACTCCAGTTTCAGACCAGCAGGTGTTCACTCCAGTATCAGGCCAGCAGGAATTCACTACAGTATCAGACCAGCAGGAGTTCACTCCAGTATCAGACCAGCAGGAGTTCACTCCAGTATCAGACCAGCAGGAGTTCACTCCAGTATCAGACCAGCAGGAATTCACTCCAGTAGCAGACCAGCAGGAGTTCACTCCAGTACCAGACCAGCAGGAGTTCACTCCAGTACCAGACCAGCAGGAGTTCACTCCAGTACCAGACCAGCAGGAGTTCACTCCTTGTGTAATTCAATGTTTCTATGATGAAATTCTGGTTTCATTTCCAAATCTGTCTTTTACTGGTTCAAACCTGTGGTCACTTGTCAAGTTCTTGTTATTTAATTTAATGTAATTTTCCAGGTGAACCTTTTCCATGTTGTTTCTATCTTCTTAAGTTCGTTTCTCAAGCACTGAAATCCCAGGTTCTGTGAAACTGAGATCTCTGACACCCTGCCTGGGCTCAGCCTTGCGGTACTTCGGTGAACAATACAGTGGGCCTGGGACTGGGGTTCCTTTCATCTTGGCCTGAAATGCTAGCTGGTGCAGGAAGAGGGTGAATAGTCTCACCCGCTCTGCCAGGGTAAGTCATCCTTCAACTCCCTCCAATATCAAACCCTCAAGGTGTCATCATGGACTCAAACAGCGCCTCTCTTCAGGGATCTCACACACCCATTACCGGGGAGACACGTATCGACCCTCGTTCTCTCACCCAGACTTTCACATCACCACCGTCCCATCGATCATGTTGCTCACACTCCATCCTCGGGCCCTTCCGGGGAGGGTTCACCACACACAGGGGACACGCACCTCACCCAACCTCTGCTCCATCCCATCTCATCACCGGCCTTTCTTTCTCCTTCATACAGGCCAAGCTGGCGCACAACTGGCACGAGGGTGTGCAGACCGGGGGAGGGACAGCCGACATCGTCACCCTCACTGAGTTTGAGGAGCTGACTGGGGAGGGCAGGGATCGCTCCTGTGGGGAAGGGGAGATCGGCCTCTCCCACCCAACCCAGTACAGATCACAGCTCCGTCACTTCATCAAACCCTGACATTGACAGTGAGTCACGTGCAGTCTGATCCAGCTCATGCCCATTAACTGAAACTCCCTTCTCTGTTTTCTAGGCACCATCGAGGCCCCACAAGCCAGTCCAGCACCACCAGTTCGAGCCCCCAGACTTCACCCGAGGAGGACGCTCTGGGAGAACCATCCCGGTGCTCACACACACCCTCCGCAGCTCAGAGACACACACGTCAGTGAGACACGGCTGTAGATTAGGCTTTGGGCTCACTTTCTGGGGAACACCTCACTGACACGTCCCAGCAGCAGTCGGAGGCAGGGACAGCCCAGGTCTCCGGCACTCACACACCCTGGTGGCACCATCAGGATGTAGGCGACATGGGGAGGAGGCACCTTGACCCCGCCTCCGGGGGCACCACCTCCTGGAGGAGTCAGGGTGGGGCCCTCGGGCACCCACAGGGAGGATGAGCATCAGCCGGACCCCCCGGGGGTCTCCTCTCAGGACACTCCGAGGTGTACAGCCGCTCACAGCCCCCTCTGCCTGTGACCCCATCCACTGCAGCTTCTCAGGCCACCGAGGACACTTCTGCCCCTGAGCAGGTGACCCTTATCAGGCCGGAGCCCTGCAGGCCTCGGGTCACCAGAGGATGTCCACCAAGGTCACCACAGACATCAGGACCCGGCAGTCAGCAGCTGCCCCCACCTCTGCTGTGGGTGTCGGGGCTGCACCCAGGCGGCAGAGTTAGGAAAGTTAAGACAAACTGACGTCTCTTTTGGGTCACGGGTGAGTTAGACATGTGAAGATATTACACTTTTGTGAATATATTCGACGGTTATGTGAATGTTCCTGCCAACTGAAGGTGTTGAAATTTTGTACTTTGGAATCCTCTTATTTTGGGGTTTAGCCTCCCTCCCACTCGGTGGTAGTGTCCCACTGTGAGATTCACTTTCCTGTAATGTCAACCTCATTTGAACTAGTGTCTGCGCCACTTGTGTGACGTCAGGGAGATGTGTTTAAATCTTTATTGGAAACGTGTGATTTAAGTGTTTTTAATCCTTTTTCCTTCAGGAACACCATCGAGTGAGGGCAGCTCATCAGCATTGATAATCTAGTGGCATCTGTGTCTCCTCAGTGGTAGTGACAGAAGAAACGACACACACGGGAGGGGGAGATCCCCAGGCATGTCCACCTCTCAGTCACGGCAGTGTTTACATCATTAGATGGCGGTGAAGGCTTCAAGTCTTCTCTCACATCGCTCTTGTTCCTAAGTGGACTCTCAGTTCCCAGAGTGACCTCACTCACAGGGTCCCATGGACCAAAGCAAAGGTCATGACCTGATGATTCATGAGGTCGGAGCGCACAAGTGTGAATGTGGGACTTGTTCTCGCTGCAAGTGGGTGGACATCCCCTGAGGTGAAAGTAAATGGCACTGAGGGTGAGGAGAGATGTGACCATATTCCCTCACTTAACTTTACTCTTCCTGGAACCTGTCAGTGATTAACGTATCATGGGCACATCTCCTACGCCTTCCTTCCTCCATGGCGTGATCACGCTCATACTGACCCTCAACAGCCTCCTGAGGTATCTGGGCCTCCGGATCTTCATCCTCCGATGAGCTCTCATCCTCCTCCACTTCATCCTCTGGCAGGGGGTCACCTCTTTGCATTGCCAGATTACGAAGGGCGCAACACACAGCGATGATGCAGGAAACCCTGTCGGGAGGGTATTGGAGTGAGACACCTGAGTGGTCCAAGCATCTGAAGCGCATCTTGAGAAGCCCTATGGTCTGCTCTAGGGAGCGTGTGGATCTGTGAGCAGTGTTGTACCTCTCCTCGGAATGACTCTGAGGGCGATGCTCCAGTGTCATCAGCCAGTGTTTCACTGGGTGCCCCTTATCCCCAAGCAGCCATCCCTGCAGATGTAATGGCCCCTCAAAAACCCTCAGGCACCTGGAGTGATTCAGGATGTAGGAGTCATGGCAACTCCCAGAGTACCATGCACAAACATGCAGTGTGTGCTTCTGTTGATCACACACCAATTGTACGTTGATGGAATGATAGCCCTTGCCATTTATAAACATCAGGGGCTGCTGCCATGGAGCCCGTATAGACACATGGGTGCAACCTAGTGCACCCTGCACTCTAGGGAAGCCTGAGATGGTGGTGAAGTTAGTGTATCTCGCAGCCTGGCTATCTTCATCCAGAGCAAACCTGACATAATGATGGACCTTCCTGTAAAGGGCATCTGTGACCTCCTTTATACATCAATGTCTTGTGGACTGAGAGATGCCGCACAGGTCGCCTGTTGATCCTTGGAAAGAACCAGAGGCCAGGAAACTGAGCGCTGTGGTCACCTTCAAAGCCACTGGGATGGGATACCCTCCAACTCCACGTGGTGTCGGGTCCTGATGAAGAATGTAGGATATGTGATGTAGCAGAGCTCAGGACAAGTGCAGACGTGCACGGCACTGCCTCTCACTGATCTGTAAATAGGAGAATCTTCTACAATAAACCCCAGGTCTAGCGAGTCACCCCCATTGTCTGGGTCTCTCCTCCTGACCCTCCTCTGCATGCTCTGGCTCCACTTGACCATGTCCCTCCTGCTGGAGCTGCACACAGAGTCGCCTCTCCCTCCTTCACCTCTCCTATTGCATTAGGACCCTGACATGGGCAGCATTGAGCACTGGATTCTTATCTGCTATTACCTGAAGACATTAGTGATTCAAGGGGCAAGATAGTGAAGCCCTGGCGATGACACGTTTGCAGACTGTAAGGGTCGGTAGTTTCTTCTGCCCCACTTGCATAGTGGCTGATGCCACCTTATCCCTGAGACACTAATATGCCCATCGAGGTAACCAAGATGGCATCACAGATATGTCACATCCTGAGCCCTGTGTGGGGTGCTGAAGTTTCAGTGAGATGAGTGACCCAACCGAGCTCTGGCTCCAATCTCTGATGTGGCGTATTAATGACCAATCAGTTACTCATGGTCAGTGAGTGGATGCCCTTTGACCCATTAGGAGTGAGCACATGACCAGCCTTCATTGGTGGAATGCCATATACGCTACAGCTGTGTCTCCCTCAATATTGCCTCATTCACAAATTCTACATCCCTCTGTGTTACTCTTCAGATGAGTGACTGTGATGTGAAGCCACTGAGTTCGGAGTGTCCCTTTAACAGTGTTAGTGAAGCCATTGGCTCTCATCCCAAAGATGTCTTCCTCCTTTCTTTCTGAGCAGATTCCTGCTCACTCCGGCAGTAACAAGAGGGCAGAGGGTGACCCCAGAAAGCCCCCCCTCGTGTTTACCCCTCCCCCTCACTGCCATTCCCTCCCCATTACCCCCCTCGTGTTTACCCCTCCCCCTCACTGCCACTTCCCAGCCTTCCCTCCCCATTACCCCCCTCATGTTTACCCCTCCCCCTCACTGCCACTTCCCAGCCTTCCCTCCCCATTACCCCCCTCATGTTTACCCCTCCCCCTCACTACCATTCCCTCCCCGTGACCCCCCTCGTGTTTACCCCTGCTCACTACAATTCCACAGCCTTCTCTCCCCGTTACCCCCTCGTGTTTACCCCTCCCCCTCACTGCCATTGCCCAGCCCTTCCCTCCCCGTTACCCCCCTCGTGTTTACCCCTCCCCCTCATTGCCAATTCCACCATTCCCTCCCCTTACCCCCTCGTGTTTACCCCTGCTCACTACAATTCCACCATTCCCTCCCCGTTACCCCCCTCGTGTTTACCCCTCCCCCTCATTGCCATTCCCTCCCAGTTACCCCCCTCGCATTTACCCCTCCCCCTCACTGCCCTTCCCTCCCCGTTACCCCCCTTGTGTTTACCCCCCCTCACTACCATTGCCCAGCCTTCTCTCCCCATTACCCCCTCGTGTTCACCGACCCCACCTCCGCCTCACAGCCCACACCCGGTTGAAGTGCTGGTTTCTGAAAGTGGAGCCTGCGTGAGTACCACACTCAGTGGGTGTTCCTCGGGGTGATGTAGACAAAGAGCAGGAGCAGACCAACCCTCCAGCCCCAGCAGAGCCGCGTTCATCACAACAAGATGGGGGCAGCGCCAAGGCAGGTGGGCTGAGTGTGTCCCCCTCACCTCGGAGTTACCGAGGGAACTGAGGCCCACCTTGTGCCCGCCAGCCCTTTGCAACGGGTTTGTACCAGGGAACTGAGGCCCACCTTGTGCCCGCCAGTCCTTTCCAAACGGG
Organism: Isurus oxyrinchus; assembly: GCA_026770705.1. Lineage (NCBI taxonomy): Eukaryota > Metazoa > Chordata > Chondrichthyes > Lamniformes > Lamnidae > Isurus > Isurus oxyrinchus. Next base: position 1,456,686 of record JANJGN010000014.1, on the reverse strand, counting down.
TTTGACCTTGACGTGATTTCCTGCTTGGCGTGATGGGAGATTGGGAAACCCGGAAAGATTCCAGCCAGCAGCTGTTTTAGTGAGCATTCGTGACAGGCTCATGATGTGAATGGAGTTTGCGCCACTAACCAGCGGGATAACCAACCCTCCATAAACACAGCCTCGGGAGCAATGGGACCTGTTTTTACGATGGTGGGTGTGTGATCTTTTGTCTGCCCCTGGATTCTCCTCTCCCGCCCACAGCTGGAATGGGACAATTCTGCCCACAGACTCAAGTTATGGTCCCATTTTTCCATGTTCTATCTATTTATTTGATGGAAAGTTTTCAAACCTTGGCCATGTCATGTATTTAGTCAAAACCGTCCCCAACACAATTGCATTGACTCCTGGCACTTCAGTCATTGATTGCAAGAATTCGTACCCACATGAAAGAGTTAAAGGAATGTTTTTATTGGAAACAAACAGGGTATGTGGATTAATAACGTACAGAGCAAGCCATAGTATGCGAGAACAAAAATCTTCTAACAGCAGTGAAGATCGCAAGTGTAAATACTCACAAACTATTTCCAGCTGCAGACCCATCCAATAAATAATACACATTTCACCAGCACTTCTGAAGTTCAGCAACTTTTAAATCAGCAGTAAAATTTGCCCAGCTCCAGAACTTCTGTAATGCTGCCATGTATTTGTTTGGTCCTGACTATTGGGTACAAGCTAAAAATGATTCTCTTCTTGGCATCTGCCATTCTGAAAATGATGTAGGCGATTATTGTGGAAATCAATAGCGGAGTTGGCATATTGCAATAGAAGGTGATGTAGGCGATTGTTGTGGGGTTTGCATATTGCAATAGAAGGGAGTCACACTTTTTTCAAATGTATTTGACAGTGAAACTTGAATGATAACAGATGGTGGTGAGGTGACTGTTGGTAAAAGGCCAGTATTGTTTGTTCAGTCAATGAATTTCAGTTCACTTTCAGAATTTTCTGAAAAGCCAAATTCAGGTTAACTCAACATTTCTCCCATTTGTAGCTAAACATGACTGTTAATAAACCAAAATTGGTAGACCCTTAATCAGGCAGGCATGTGAAACTCATAGAATCACAGGATGCTAACGGAACAGAGAGCAGCCATTTCGCTACCATGATGGCTAGAAAGTAAAAACAAAAAATTGCGGATGCTGGAAATCCAAAACAAAAACAGAATTACCTGGAAAAACTCAGCAGGTCTGGCAGCACCGCCAGTGCTGCCAGACCTGCTGAGTTTTTCCAGGTAATTCTGTTTTTGTTATGGCTAGAAAGTGATTGGCCAAAGTGCCAGTAATGAAAAAATGTAAGCTTAAAAACTGGATAATAATTCTTAACTGTGAAGATGAGTGATCTTGGACATATAAATTGGCAATGCATACTCAAATTTCATTTTCACCACTGAAATTGTATAAGATTTCCACAGTCACTGATTCCAAGACTGGTCCACTATACTAGTTAAATTCCTGTTTTCAATCCAACTTCCTTTCCTTTTTCCTCCCCAAAATGCCTTCTATCTACTCCCCCGAAGGCACTGACTTGCTAAGGTAATGGGTAACCTTCTGCTCCTTCATCCAAGCAGCCATTCTTCTTGTTTAAGCCAAGATATTGAGCGCTGGCAGGCAGTCCAATTGTTAAGGATAGCAAAGCTGAGCTTACCTTCACGTGACAGTCACAGAACTGTACTTCCCGCAGTTACCACTTTATACTGATCATTGGGAAAACCCCAGTTCATTTCCCCTTCCTTAACGCAGGGATTGCCTCACGACCGAGTATTCCCTCAGCACTGACTCCCATCCAGAGGATTGTCTTTCTTTATTCACCCAATTAAAATCTTCCCTACTTTGAAAAATCTCCATTAAATCTTCTCAGTGTTTCTGCTCCAGTGGAGTTCCAGTATTTCAAGTTTCTCCACATAATTATAGTCCATTTTCCTTGGCATCTTCCTGATCTACAATGTACATCGTACACTCTCTATGACTTGAATGCCTTTTCTGTATTGGGTCCCCAAAACTGTATACAAGGCTCCAATTCTGACCTGGCCATTGCCTTATATAAAGTTATTGTTACTCTTTAACCCCACTGAACCAAGATGCTTTTTATGGCTTTATCTTCTTGCGCTAACATTATAATTCTAGAGTATGGACGTTGAAGGTACTTGTTTCATGCTACAACATTAAAGCAGGAATATCTCAGCTTCTGACAGGAATGGGTGAAGCCAGATAGCCACATATACACAACATATACATTGTCTGGCGTGGTAATACTTGTGCATTGAAACCTGAACTTTCCTCACCTTGACAAAGTGGATATATGCGTAAGGTTGAACTATAGCTGCATCGCTAATGTGCTGCAATTGTGGAGAGTAACGGGAATCTCCGATGCTGCCAGACCTGCTGAGTTTTTCCAGGTAATTCTGTTTTTGTAACGGGAATCAAAGTCGGTGGGATGTAATCTGAAACAATGCATCTATTTTTAATGTTCAGTCGCAGTATGGCGCACCTAACTAATGCAGTGCTGTACATGGTTGATGCAACACACCAAGCGAATAAGCACATTTCTTGCACAAGTTTGTTTGCTTTGCGTTAGGCTCTCCACTTGAAATTTAGAAAGGAGGTGGGTGGGGGGTGGGAGGGTCTTGAGCACATCCTCTTGTGTCACACCGCCTAGTGGGCCGACAAGGAAATTAAGAGAAGCTAAGATTAATGAATGGAAATATTGCCAGTGTTATGCTTAGCCGCGTAATGAGTACTTGTGTTCGTTATTCATCTGAACCACATGTTTCTTTGGGAGGACAATTCTGTGAGTCTGATGTACATGTTTACCTTCTATTATTTGGTACATTTATTGCTACCCTGTATTAGTGGCTTGGGTACAGGTTTGACCATTGATCTCGAGTGGACAGAGGACATGGAAAAAGCCAGTGACCAATCAGGCATTTTGAAGAGGTTTGAAAGAAAATTAGAAACGTTTGCCACAATCTTTATTGAAATGTTCTAAGTGCATTTAATTCCCCACAAAACCCATTCACCTGTAACTGAACCTAAAACGTATACAGGTTCAAATAACAGAACTGAGAAAACATTTGGTTGGAGGTCAATGTTAATTTACATCCCCATAAAACTCTCCTTAATTCTATACAATCTTCTGTCTGAAATTACGGGTACACTCAGGCTGAAGCTTCCGGTCGTAGGAGGACTTAATGTGACTCCTGGAAATCCCAATCCACTAACTTATTTTAACATTTTTCTTCTACTGAAATGTGAAATAGCATAGAGCAAGTCAGATAACGGAACATGAAAGTATCTATTCTAATAATGTGTAACCCTCAGTAAAGGTAATTCTTTTAACATTGTGATAATCACAGTAAATACTTCACATGGGCAACTCAGAATTGAAAGCACATTTGCATGCAGGAGGTAATGTAATTTATGAGTTACGTAATGCATTCAGCAATATATCTACAGATTTATTGAGGTGAAGGAGTCACCTGACTTGATAATATAACAAAAGATTCAGACCCCAGGTCGGAAACCTCTTCCTGTGTTGAGTGAAGGAGGAGGTGCTGAATTTAATTTCTTCTTTAATGTGCTTTTTGTGTAAATGCCTCTTGGTGGTGATCCTGATGTGCTATACATTATCTACTGGTGCCCATTCTCTTACCCAACACCTCCCTCCCTCTCTAACCCCCACACCCCCCCCCCCCCTCCCCTTCAAGGAAAATAATTAGCCTTGTGGAAGTGATCCAGTGCAGTCAAAAGTACTTCCATGTGATGGTTTCAGTTGAAGGCTCTCATTGCCAGGGTGCTGGATAAATGTTGTGAGCTTTGATATTGTGCTTGGGGATTTGAAAGGTTTTGGTCTCTTTGGGCTTTTACACAGTCTCTATTGGGTAGACACAATAGTCACTGACCTACTGTCCGTCTGTGCTACATTTTAATTGTCCATTTATATCTGAGAAAGTGATGAGCATATCCCACGAATGAATACATAGAAAAAAGATTTGAACAACTCCTGTGTTTTTGGCTATACTTCAACACAGTGATGGAGTGAGGATATTGCCAACTTCTCTTGGAGTTTGCAAGTTCCGGTTGAGTTTGTTTCCTCAGGCAACGATGGAGAGGCTAGGGAATTCCTTTCTTACAGCTTGAGCTCAGACAGTTGTTTCAATTTTTTCGATAATTTCCACAGTGGATCGGGAAGGGGAAAGTAAACCACAATCATCCTGATCCCACTGGCTCTCTGGACTAGAGTCATCATCTGAGCTCAATTCATCTTCATCCTCGTCCTCCTCTGTGTCCTCGTCACATGACTCTGGATAGTGCAGTCCCAATGCATTAATGCCTGAGTCCTCTGAGGCTGATGGTGAAGAGCAGTGGTTCATCTGTGGCGCTGGCACCTTGTCTGCCGGGCTTGGATTCTTTGGACTAGCTGAGGTAGCCCGACTAAAGTTATTTCCAACCTTTGGCTCCTGCACAGTGGGAGCTGGCTGAGGCTGACACTGAACGTAACACATCTTGCCATTGATCCTTTTGACCCGATAGCTGTCAACAAAGAGTTTGGATATAGTGCAGTACCTGGGAGTGTCTGGTGTGAACGGAGGTCTGAGAACAGAAGCAGTCTTTAGGAAATGACCCACCAGGGAGATGGACAGCTGGACTGTATCCGCGTGGCTGCTTGTGCTGACTGGGATTGAAGTGCTTGGTAGATGTTCTACATGGGTCATTGGCTGGTAAATATATCTGCCTGAAAATGGACAAAACAAACGAGAATCGTAAGAATGCAACAAAGCAAAGACTGACATTTACTTTTGTTGATTATCACTAATTTGAAACCTTTTCTGCTTGGAATCTCTGTAACAAATTATTATTTAACAAGGCCAGGAGGCTTGGTTTTCATAAGTCTCCAGTTTCTCACGTATAAGCTCCTGCTAAAGCGCAGTATTATGTTTGTTTAGTTCAGTGTTGTGTTTAATTCCTCCTGTTTTTTTAATAACAGGAATGATACAATTCTATACTTCAGATAAACCATTACCATACTGTTCTGCATTTCAGGATAAAAGATTAAAGCTAGAGGACAGGATAGGGTGTGTGACTCTGATAAACATTCCTCATACAACTGCGCCGAGTATAAGGAACAAACTGAATGAATTGCAGGTGAAAATTCAACTTCGATGATATGACATAGTAACCTTTTACTGAGGCATGACTGTAACATGGTCAGAACTGGGAAGTAATTAAACCCAGTTTATAAGGTTATAGGAAAAGCAGGTAGAGAGGAAGGAGCAGCCAGTGTTGAAGGATTAAATCATTTCAGTAAAAATCAGGATATAACTACAGATAAACAGGCAGTGGAGACATTGATAGTGTTGAGAAACAGAAAAGCATGTAACACTGTAGCCAGGGATATGTGCTGGCCCCATGACAGTAGCCTTGAAGTGATAGCATTGTCTAAATACAGAAATCATTCAAACCCTATAGCAAGGTTTAATGGGGGATTTTAACTTTCACATGGACTGAGATCATCTGACAAGCCACTGTCAGAAAAGTAGTGAATTTCTTGAGTGCAACAAAGGAAGCAGATCATATTAGATTTAGTGATGAGTAGTGAGCAATTTTAAAAAAAATCATTCACGGGATGTGGGCGTCGCTGGCTGGGCCAGCATTTATTGCCCATCCCTAACTGCCCCTTGAGAAGGTGGCGGTGAGCTGCCTTCTTGAGCCGCTGCAGTCCCTGTGGTGTAGGTACACCCACAGTGCTGTTAGGAAGGGAGTTCCAGGATTTTGACCCAGCGACAGTGAAGGAACAGAGATATATTTCCAAGTCAGGATGGTGAGTGACTTGGAGGGGAACTTCCAGGTGGTGGTGTTCCCGTCAATCTGCTGCCCTTGTCCTTCTGGATGGTAGTGGTCGTGGATTTGGAAGGTGCTGTCTAAGGAGCCTTGGTGAATTCCTGCAGTGCATCTTGTAGATGGTACACACTGCTGCTACTGTGCGTCGGTGGTGGAGGGAGTGAATGTTTGTGGATGGGGTGCCAATCAAGCGGGGCTACTTTGTCCTGGATGGTGTCGAGCTTCTTGAGTGTTGTGGGACCTGCACTCATCCAGGCAAGTGGGGAGTATTCCATCACACTGCTGACTTGTGCCTTGTAGATTGTGGACAGGCTTTGGGGAGTCAGGAGGTGAGTTACTCATCACAGGATTCCTAGCCTCTGACCTGCTTTTGTAGCCACAGTGTTTATATGGCCAGTCCAGTTCAGTTCCTGGTCAATGGTTACCCCCAGGATGTTGATAGTGGGAGATTCAGCGATGGTAATGCCATTAAATGTCACGGGGTGATGGTTGGATTCTGTCTTGTGGGAGATGGCCATTGCCTGACACTTGTTTGGCACAAAGGTTAGTTGGCACTTGTCAGCCCAAGCCTGGATATTGTCCAGGTCTTCCTGCATTTGGACATGGACTGTTTCAGCATCTGAGAAGTCACGAACGGTGCTGAACATTGTGTAATCATCAGCGAACAACCCCACTTCTGACCTTATGATGGAAGGAAGATCATTGATGAAGCAGCTGAAGATGGTTGGGCCGAGGACACTACCCTGAGGAACTCCTGCAGTGATATCCTGGAGCTGAGATGACTGACCTCCAACAACCACAACCATCTTCCTTTGTGCTAGGTATGACTCCAACCAGCGGAGAGATTTCCCCCTGATTCCCATTGACTCCAGTTTTGCTAGGGCTCCTTGATGCCACACTCGGTCAAATGCTGCCTTGATATCAAGGGCAGTCACTCTTACCTCTCATAATCACTATTAAATAAATGTGCACACACCATTCAGTTGTTAGCTAAGTTTGGTCAAGCTCAACATAATGTTTCAAAGGAAGAACCATGAAACAGCTCCAAAGATTCTAGCCAGCAGTACTATTAAAGGGGATTTTCAGTAACTTCCAGCTTAGCTGCTGCTTGATTTCTGTGGGTGATTTCTGCAACTGTAGAAGTGTTTGGTGGTTTCCAGAGTTGTTAAAGGTTGAAATCCACAGGGATTGGTGTGGCACATGCTGAAGGACTTTGTCCTGACTTTAAGGAACCTCCAGACCTAGTAGAACAAGGGTAGTAGATGCATGGGGGAATATCAGCACCTCCAAGCTCCTCTTAAATCACACACCATTCTGATTTATATGTGTATCACCGTTCATTTATCCTTGTGGGTCAAAATCCCGGAGTTCCCTCGCTAACAGCACCGTGGGAGTACCTTCACTCCATCACAATGATTCAAGGCACATCACCACACTCCAGATGGGCAGTAACTATTGAGCTTATCTGTGACACCCGCATCCCAAAGAATAATATATCTGAGGTGCTGAAAATCCCCAAAAATCCTTTTGTCTCCATTAGACCTCCAGCATATCAGGAATATTCCTCTGACCAAACCTTACAGTGTCCAACTGCCACCGTCCACCCACCTCCTCTCTGGATGGTGTGAACTGTTCCTATGCTAATTGGACTGGCAAAGACTGGATATTTCCCTTAGCAAGGGGAGGATAATTGAAGTGTAACATTGCAGTTCCAGCCACTACTGGGCTCAGCCAGCAATAAGAGGTAACAGTTGAATATTACTGAAAAAATAGACATGTCTAAGCTTTTCACCTTGTGCTCATTAGGACACTCATAAGAATATCAATATAAAGGGGAAAACAACAATTTATATTGTATATGATGAGAGTGCAGATTGGTTGGCAAGTGGCGTTGCCATGGAGAATGCACCAGTGATGGTGACTAACAGTTAATTCCCAAGCATTGTTTGGAATTTAACCCAGGCAGCTTGGTCCTGATTGGAATGAGTCAGTGAATGGCTGAAACAGGCAGAATGTATGTACATGTTCTTTCTGTCAGCAAAGATCAGGGCCCCGTGTATTAATCTATGTAGCTTCCGGTATACATAAACGTGCCACACTCCAAGCCCAACTTAGAATCTTAAATAGGTTGTCAGCGCAATTCTTAGCACATTGAGAAATGTATGACAGCCATTCGCTGACTCATTCCTCAGGGCAATGCCTTGACCAATCAGGGTCAAGCAACCTGGTTTCAATTTCAAACAACGCTTGGCAGTTAACTGTCAGTCACCATCACTGGTACATTCTCCATGGCAACGCCACTTGCCAAACAATCTGTACTCTCTTCACATACCATATAAATTGTTGTGTTCCCCTTATATTGATATTCTTGTGAGTGTCCTGATGAGTGCAAGATGAAAAGCTTCAACATGTCTCTTTTTTCAGCAACACTCAAGTTCTGTACCATCAAATGCCTACGAGATAACATTTGTTGGGTGTAGTTGCACTCTGATGGAACATGGGTCATTTCAACCTCCTGCTGTTGGTTCCGCTTTTTATTAATGTCCTGCTGGCCCATGTACTACATGGAGCTAATGCTGTGGGTGGGCAACTTGATGATGTTTCTGCATTATCACTTTAAAATGGGTCACTAAGGAGATGTGCAGGCATGACCTCCCCCTCTACCCCATTGCTCTTTTTAAACTTAACCTCATCATCTACCAAAATCCAATAGCTTTTTCCCACAGCAGCATCGTTGAAATAAAGTTGGGAGCTCAGCTGTATGGGGGACTCAGACACCATGTACCAAATATTGACTTTTCAACACGGGTTATACACCCTCACCTGCTTGCTTAAGCTCAGAGAGGGACAGCAAATTAACTAAAGCACGCACACTTTTAATCTGTCTTTGGATTGGTGGCCATTTGGATTGACTATCTGTTTAAAGTTCCAACTCAAAACCTTGAGCACTGGAGGTCTTTTAGTGAAATAATTTGAAGCTTTTACCATTGCTGGGACTCTCCAGATCCATACCTGAGATCTAGGCAGTCTTTGGGGGAGTTAATGAGCAGTGGAGATCTTTTACTGCCAAGAATCAATCTTCAGTGAGCTAAGCTCCAGACTGTCTGGTTAGTCATGTTACAAGGGACATCCCAGAACTCACTGGTTCACTGGATGTGCAGGTCAGGGGTGGAGAATAGGGGAAGAAAAGAGGGATGAACCAAATTGAATTTAAAGCTCTGTTGTGCCCTGGGCCTATTTCTGTCATGAACCTGACATTTGTAGCAATTCAGTTTCATTCCCTTCGCAGTGGAGGGATTCTGTCATTTCATCTCAGTGAGCTGCAACAAACTGGCTGACTTCTAGCTGTTGTCCTGTTCCTGTTTATCCAGCCCAACTTGGCACAATCCTCAGGCAGTATTCCTAACTTAGAATGCTCCAACCTAACCCTCAAAATAAACCCCCAACTCATTTTGAGATAAGTTTGCATCCTTGATAAAATACGATCCAGTCAAGAACGGCTTAATAAAGGTAGGGTTTGAGTTTCAGGTCAAGACTCTGACTTTCGGGTCTGACTCTTCATCGACAGGTGGAGGTGCATCTGCCCCAATTTCCAAATGTAAATCTACTGATTAATTGGCCAAGAGTCACGTTCACCTCCCAGTTAGTGACGCCGGAGCTGGAAGAGAGGCGCAACCAGATCGGGAGGGGCTTGATTCATAGGGCGAGCAGCCATGGTTGATGTTGCTGTTCATCCACATTGTAGAGGCTGCAAAAAGCAGAGGGGAGTGGGAAAAGAGGAGAAGGAACGAAGGTGCTTCAGTTTTCAGATCAATACTTGAGGCCATGCTGGAAATGGTCACAATTTGTTGGAATATTCTCTTCCCTGTCAGTGGTCACAAGAGGCTCCCACAACAGACCAAGAAGACATGGCTGGAGGTTGTCAGTGGCAGAGAAGTGGGCAGAGGATCTGGGTTCAGTGCCAGAAACCCTTCAATTACCTGATTAGGGCAGGCAGGGTAAGTGACGAGAGAAACAAAGATGGCATGCTACCCAGTTGGCAATCACCAAAGCGTGAGGAAGAGGAACATCCTGAGGGCACATGGATGTCTAAAGACTATGCCAGAGGGGTGTGCTTTGCTTCCTCACTGCCACAATGACATAGGTGAGAACCCAAGTGTGAGGCTGAGGTGCTGTCTGTAATGTCAGCAAGTGACAGGCTACACTTGGAGAGGGAGACCCTTGTGCTATTGGCATCATTCTTTACCTTGCAGATGAAGAGCAAGGAGACAGAGAGGACATGTCTGAAAGGAGGGCAGGCACAACCTGCTCGGAGGAACGAAGTTGCTTCAAGCTAGACCGCCCAGCCACAGGGAAGGGTGAGACTGGGGTCCGCTGCAGACAGTGTGAAGGTATCTCGACATCTCCAGGTTCCAGGTTTACAGGGAAATGCTTGCCATGCAACCAGTTGTCATTGCTGAAGCTGTCATTTCATGATATATGAGTGGAAGGATCTGTTGTGTGCACTCGCCTCTCTTAACCATTGTCCTTTATGCCTCTCACAGATGTCTAAGCAGAAAGAGCATGGTACACCCAGCAGCATTGAACAGACGGTGGTGTGAATGGTGCAGAGAGGTGCGGAGTGGATGCCAGCTGTTCCCCAGCTGGTGGTTCCTTCCAGCAACCTAGGGGCACCATGAAAGGGCTGAAATGGTGAGAATTGAAGGAGTCATTTCTCAGCACACGTATTGAATGAACCTTCTTGAATGAAATTCTAATTGAAACTTCTTGGCATGAGAAGTGCAAGGAGGGGCATTTGGCTATGCAGTGGTCAGAGAAGTTAGGAGGAAGCACCATTAACTCCCCCAAAGACTGCCTAGATCTCAGGTATGGGTCTGGAGAGTCACAACAATGGTAAAAACTTCAAATTATTTCACACCTTTAATGTGTTGGTACCTTCTGTATAGCTGAGACGTGAGAAGTGAGGAATCAGCCAAGGAAGGAAAGGTGGCCTTAAAAGGGTCTGCACTTTAAATGCTGGATCAATGATCCGATAGCCTTGTCATTGTTGGGCCTTGCCTTTCTGCCTTTATCTTGGTCTGCTCTGTGTCCTACTCTTGACAACATACTGCAGCTGACAACTCCCCTTTGATGCTGCTGTGAGGCCCTGAGAGGCTCAGCCTACAGTCTTCCATCCTGGTGGCTGCCCTCCTTATACCCCTGTCCTGATGCAGATGAGTGCCCCTTGCTTATGACACCGCCTCCTCCTTCATGGCGATGCCTCTGAAAGCACTTTGAACTCCAGCCCCTGATCCAAGATAGCACTCTGCCTTCAGCGAGCTGTCACCCAGCTGGGTAAAGGGTCTCAAGAGGCCAAGTGACCGTGTTGAGTGGGTTTAATCTTCTGCCTCCTGATTGAAAAGCTGAGCTGAGCTTGTGTCAGGGAACTAGGCCCACTGTCCCGGGGAGCGGGTTACAGCTGTTGCCTGCCCCAAAACGCACCCTCTACAGCGACTACAAACCCAGCACAAGCAGTTTACCAGGAGTGAGAGCAAAATATCTGCTAAAGTGCTGACGAGCATGGATAACGTGGATGAAAATAGATTTATTTAATTTACACTGTGAGTTCAGAGCTGCAATATGTGTCTATAACATTAATAAGCTTCAAGCCAGCCTAGAGGGATTACTTCACTCCTGCATTTTAACAGGAGTCTTCACACTTACACAAGCTCGTCACCAGTACCTATTTCAGCCAATGTGAGAAAGAAATTTAAAAAATTAATGATGGATTATTTTAAAGGAGACATTGACAGGGAGCAACAATTCCAATTTTTTTGCTTTAAATGAAATGAACAGTCCTACAAAAATATAATGGATTCCATTCTCCGGCAGAAAAGATGAACTTTGAGGTGTATAACAGCTTACTAAAAATAGCATATTTAACCCGAGGAAAAGCTCCATATCCTTCCTGTCGGCTTTTCCTCATGTCAGGGAATTATGAACAGAACAATATTTCAGGGCTGGGCATTCTGTACTCAAGACAACATGGTCTGGTGAAACAAAAACAGAATTACCTGGAAAAACTCAGCAGGTCCGGCAGCATCGGCGGAGAAGAAAAGAGTTGACATTTTGAGTCCTCATGACCCTTCGACAGAAGCTGGATTTGAGGTACATTATTTCAGGTTAAATAAGCAAATTCTGGCTTTTGTGAAACCTGTAACCACTGCCCGGTTAATTTTGCACTCACAGGAACCTGCTGCTGTTTTTAAAAGCAGAAAATGTTGGGAACACTCAGCAGGTGTGACGGAGAGAGAGAAACTGAATGAACATTTCAGATCTATGGCGAAAGCATGAGCTCTAGCTGCTGCCTGTCCTGTTGAGTGTCTCCATCATTTTACTTTTTTATTTCAAACTCCCATTTCACTTGTGTGTGAAAGTCCAGACACACTTTGTGAGGGCTGCTTGCCAAGGCTTCTTTTCACTCAGTTCCATACTCAGCAGTGAGATGCCCTCACCTTCACTCCTGCCACATTGGGGCCGGTAAAATTCCGTTTGCTGTGTACAGCTCTGCTCTCCGTGTGACAAAAAGGCTAAATGAGAAAGCCTGGCATTTATATCATGCTTGCCCCAACTACTGGAACACGGCCAATGAACTGCTTTTGAAGTTGCAGTCTCTGTTATAACGTAAGAAACATGGCAGCCAGTGTGCACACAGCAAGCTCCCACAAACAGCAATGTGAGAATGATTGCTTTTGTGATGTTGACTGAGGGATAAATATTGGCCACGACACCGGGGAGAACTCCCCTGTTCTTCCTCGAAACAGGGCCATGGGATCTCTGACATCCACCAAAGCAGGCCCATAGGGTCTTGGTTTAATACCTCGTCTGAAAGACAGCACCTGTGATAGTGCAGCTCTACCTCCGTATTGCACTGGGGTGTAGTCTTGCAAGCATGCTCAGTGGAGTGGTTCATCCTGGATTGGTCCTTCACCCAATCCTCGCCTCTGGCTCCCAAGTAGTTGCTAATAATTCGACAGGGCCCACACACAGGTAAACCGCTTAGACAGGTGGGCCAAACCAGGTGAGTGTGGGCGTTGGGTCTCATACCCATGGCAACTTCAGGATTTGTCTACCCTGGCATGAGGAGACTGATTCCGGTGGACAGTGTGGGTGAGACCATTATGAGGTCCAACGGTCTTGAAGGTGGTTCAGGAACATGTTGTGGAACATGTCGATCTCGACAAGACATAGAGGATGTCCTGGTCACCCACCAGCCATAGACCAAGGTCCTACTGTACCAAGGTAGGGCAGGATGAGAGAGTGAGACTGATGATGTGCAACTCTCCCTCATCAGAACTCAATTCATACACAAGTCATATTCACCATCTTTCTATCATCTGTCATCCATCATTGATCTGTCACAAGTCCTGTGGTGATGTAGCAGCAGGTGGGAAGTCACTGGGAGCTCTAGCTGTGAACTGCACACAGGGAAGCTGAGCTCATGAGGTTGTTTACGACTGGAACGAAGCAGAAGTGGAACTTGGCAGCCCCCTGAGTGACTGAGCAGCTCTTCTCAGGATCACACTGCTCAGCTCTCTAGAGTGAGGCAGGTGGTAGGAAGGTGTCCTAAACATTCCTGCTTCACCTCCCTGGCCAGCATCAATTCGGTGTAAACCAATCTCAGAGAAAGAAAGAAAGAGAAGCGGTTAGCACCACCAGTTGGAACCTGTACACCCTCACGGACAATGCTGCAGTGCTAATGGGTCAACACCTCTCACTGAAAAAAGCCCAAATTTCTAGAAAGCTGAGCGGGACACTTTAAGCACACCCCCAATCGGCCTTTGTCCATCAGGCAAGAAGCAATAATCAATCTGACCCAGGTTACCCCCAACTGCCCTCCTGATGAGCCTCTCATGCTGCTAGAAATGATGGATGCAACCAAACTCCTGTCTGGTGGTAAAGTTCCAGTTATCCCAGCTGAGATCTACAAGGTCAGTATCTGCTCAAGGAGTTCACTGAACTCTTCTAGTCTACGTGGGAGCAAGGAACCATCCCACAAGATTACAGAGATGCCTCTATTGTCCACCTGTACAAGCCAAAAGGAACTTGTGGAAAGGGATTCTCGAGATTGCAACAATCATGGAGGAATCTCACTCCTCTCCATTACTGGCAGAAGCTTTGCCAGAATCTTTCTGAATCGCTTAGCACAACATCTGAATCAGGATCTGCTGCTGGAGAGTCAGTGGCTTTCAGTAAACATCGAGGACCCGTTGACCTGCTGTTCACAGTTAGACAGCTCCAGGAGAAAGGTCAAGACCGGAACATGGACATCGACACCATGTTTGGTGGACTGACACTGAGCTCTGAGGGTCTTTGGAAGGTGATGGAGATATTCAGCTGCCCTGAGAAATTGATCAGGATAGTTTACCAGTTCCATGATGACATGTTCACACACGTGCCCTGGGCGATGGTGAGTCCTCGGACCTGTTCCCAGTCACTAATGAAGTTTAACTGAGCTGTGTGCTGGTGCCAACCATGTTCAGCATGTTTCTCTTCACCACGCTGTCCAGTGCCATCCACAGTGGTGATCCTGGCATCGAAATTCGATAGCACATGGACAGGAAGCTGGCCAATCTGAGGTGACTCCAGGTCAAGACCAAGGTCTCCAAGGAGATGCTTTGCAATTTTCTGTTAGCTGATGGCTGTGTAATAGCTGTGGGCTCCGAGCTGGATATGTAATGTAGCAGGCACTTGTTCTCCAATACACACAGCAACTTCAGCCTTACAAAGAAAACTGAAGTGTCTGCCTGTTCCCAGAAAGCCCTATCTCCAGCCCCAGGTTTCAGTCCCTGACCAGAATCTGTGAGCAGCAGAGAAGTTCACTTATCTCACAGCACACTCTCTCGAGCTGTCTATATTGGTGACAAGGCACATGCAAGAATTGTCAAAGGAAGTGTAGCCTTCGGCAGGCTTCAGTCTGGGAGTGAAGAGCAGGAAGTCTGCCAACCAAAGTGAAAGTGTAGAGAGCAATAGTCCTGCCTGCTCTACTCTACACATGGGAGACACGCACTGTGTATCAGTCTCATCCCAAGAAGCACAACCACTTTCCCTCCAGCTGCCTTGGGCAGCTCCTGAAGATCAGATGGGAGGAGAAAATCCCAGACACTGAGCTGGCAGGCCAAGTGTCCACACCGTAGTGAGGCACTCACACCTGCGCTGGCCTGGTCAGCTCACCTGAATTCCTGAGACGCACTGACCAAAGTGACAGAGAGATTGAGTTTTCAGGTGCACTCTCGATATGGTCAAAGCAAGCACGACATGGACATTCTGACAGCTTCACTTAGGAGTTTTGATATTGACTCTGAGACCTGGGAAATGTTCGGCCAGGATCGCTGCACCTGCTGAACCCAAATCAAAACTGGTGCAGCCTCCTTCGAAAGCCAAGGTGTTTCAGAGGCAGAGAGAAAATGCAAGGAGAGGAAATCCCAAACCAGCAACTCACCCAAAACCCAATTGTTTGCATTATCCTGTACAATTTGCGACAGAAGCTGCCAGGTACCATTTCATCTACATACCAAGCAGAACTCGACCAGACAGTCCAGGGGATGAACAAAGTCATCTTCGCCTCAAAAAGCCAATAAGAGTGGATTCTTGGCTTTGGTTTTTGTGTCCAGGAGTGGGACTTAAACCCAGGACCGTGTGCCTTGGAGGAGAGAGAGTGTTACCAACTGAAACCCAGCTGACAGCTAAAGCCAGGATTGAAAGGACACAGCTCTCAGGAAAGGTTAAGCAGGCTGGGGCTCTGATCACCCAAAAAGAGAAAATGGTGAGGGGGTCCTGATAGAAGGCTTTAAAATTGTGACGGGGTTTGACGGGGTAGATGTGAGAAAATGGGTTTCCACTTGTGGGCCTGTCCAGCAGAAAGGACCATCAATATAAGATAGTCACTGAGAGATCAAACAGAGAACATGAAAGGAATTTCTTCATACAGACAGTGAGACTGTGGAACTCACTATTATATGGAATGGTTGAATGGCAAAACCAGGGGTCCAGTCTGTGATTCTCCAGGGTCATCATTGTGTAGAAAAGGCGTGAAAGCAGGTAGCAATGATGCACTTCATGGGAGAGTTGATGCATACGTAGGATTGCATAGGATATCTGGCCCAGGAACAGGCCATTTGGCCCAGCCAGTCCATGCTGGTGTTTCTGCTCCACTCGAGCCTCCTCCCATCTTTCCTCATCTAAGTCTATCATTGTAAACCCGTACTCCCTGCCCCCTCTTCTCTTTTCTAGCTTCCCCTTAAATGTATCTACACGATTCACTTAGACCCTGTTGTAGCGAGTTCCACACTCTCCCCACTCTCGGGGTAAAGAGGTTTCTTCTGGATTCCCTATTGGATTTCTTGCTGAGGATCTTATATTGATGTCCTCTAGTTACACTCTTCCCCACACAAGGAAACATTCTCTCTGCATCCACTTAATTGAAACCTTTCATCATTTTAAGGATTATTAAGGTCTTCCCTCACCGTTCTCTTTCGAATAGAAAAAAGACCCAGCTTCTTCATCGTCTCCAGGTCAGCATTCCTGAAATCATCCTTGGAAATTTCTTTTGCAGCCTCTCTAGTGCCTATGTATATTTTTTATAATATGGCGATCAGAATGGAATGGAGTTTGAGGCGTGGTCTAAGCAAGCTCCAACACAAATTTAGCTTAATTCTTTACTTTTCAACTCTATCCCTTTGGAAGTAAACTCGAGTGTTGGTTTATGGATTAACCTGTGTCACTACTTTTAGTGACTTGTGTATTTATACTTCCAGATTCCTTTGTTCCTGCACCCCATTAAGATTCTTGCTTTTCTGCGAGCCCCTTATACATGAGGATAAAAAGAATAATGGGATATTAGGGCAGAATATGAAGAGGTAGTCAGAGTGATTAGAAACTTGGATGACACAAAACTTGGTGGGAATGTGAGCTGTGAGGAGGGTGAACGAGGCTTCAGTGGGATTTAGACAGAACACAGTGAGTGGGCAAGAGCTTGGCAGATGGAATAAAATGTGGAAAAATGTGAAGTTATCCACTTTGGTACAAAGGCCAGGATTATACAGCCTCTCCCGCCGGATGGGATATTATGGTCCCGCCAAACTGAGTGGAAATTTAAGTTGCTTGCTGCATCCCCCAGAGGGAGACAGTCCATGACAGGGCAATAAAATCCTGGTCAAAGAATATTTCTTAAATGGGGACAGGTTGGGAAATATTGATGTCCAAAGGGACCTGGGTGTCCTTGTTCATGAGTCAAAACATAAGGTTGGAAACATAGAAGATCTTGAGTGGTTTTGACAGGGTGGATGTGGAGAGGTGTTTCCTGTTGTGGGAGATTCCAGAGCTCAGGGTCACTGTTTAAAAATAAGGGATCGTTCCATTTAAGACAGAGACGAGGAGAATTTTTTTTCTCCCAGAGGACTGTGAATCTTTGGAACAAACGGCGGTGGAAGTGGAGTCTCTGAGTATTTTTTAGGCAGAGCTAGATAGATTTTTGATAAGCAAGGGGGTGAAAGGTTATCGGGGGTAGGTGGGAGTGTGGAGTTGTGGTTACAGTCAGATCAGCCATGATCTTATTGAATGGGGGAGCAGGCTCGAGGGGCTGAGGGGCCTACTCCTGTTCCTAGTTCATATGTTTGTATGTAAGTCATTGAAAGCTAACATGTAGATGCAACAAGCAATTAGGAAGACAAATGGTATGTTAGGCTTTATTGCAAAGGGATGGGAGTACAGGAGTAAGGAAGGCTTGCTGGAATTGGTAAGATCACACCTGGAGTATTGTGCACAGTTTTGGCCTCCTTACCTAAGGAAGGATATATTTACCATAGAGGGATTGCAATGAGGGTTCACCAGACTCATCCCAGAGATGGTGGGCTTGTCCTGTGAGGAAAGATTGAGGAGACTGGGCCTGCATTCTCTAGAGTTTAGAAGAATGAGAGGTGTTCTCATTGAAGTGTACAAAATTCTTACAGGGTTCGAGAGGGTAGATGCTTCCCTGGACTGTTTCCCCTGCTTTGGGGGTCTAAAACCAGGGGACACAGTCTCAAAATAAGTGGTAGGTCACTTAGGACTGAGATGAGGAGGAATTCCTTCACTCAGAGAGTGGTGAATCTTTGGAATTCTCTACCCCAGAGGACTGTGGAAGTTCAGTCATTGAGATGCTCGAAGCAGATGTCGATAGATTTCTAGATACCAATGACATTAAGGGATACAGGGATAGTGTGGCAAGATGGTGTTGAGGCAGAAGATTGGCCATGATCTAGTTAGATGACAGAGGAGACTCGGGGCTGAATGGTCTACTCATTCTCCTATGCTCCTTTGTGTGGGAGGAATTTCGTATGCAGCATAAAAACCAGCATTGATCAAGTGTGCCGAGTGGCCGGTGTTGCTGTGCTGTACATTCTATTACACCAACACTTGAAACAATAGGTTATTGCAAGGTGACACTGTTAACACAGCAGACAGCCATCAGAGAGCTACCTACAGGAGTAACAGGCACTTATATCGAATCTTCACCAAATCTGCTCCTTTCCAAATCTTGGAACAAAGGCTACGTTAAAGGGATGCGCTGCAGAAACCAAATATGGCAGTGATGTGTTTGTGGATAGGGTGAATGGGGCAGCGGGAGAGCATTTAAACTGGTAGGAAGTGAGTAAAGTCTAGGCTAAATATAGATTACCCAACCACTTAGAATGGAGCTAGTAACTTAATCAGGTTAGTACTAATAAGAAAACATTACTTACCAGAAACCATTACTTGATACAGTGGGTGAATATACATAATATTTATATTTATAGCACAGTTCTGGAAAGTGAAGAGCGAGTGGCAGTGCAGCACCTCCCCAAGGTAAAGAGGGGTGAGCTGGAGAGGGACTCCTGTGTACCTCCTGGTGGCCACCTTTACAATGGCACGGGCAGAATGGGAGCCGATCATTGACGGCCAGGAGATAGTATGAAAGTGCTTGAATTGGAACTAATACTTTAAGGAGAGGAAGCTAAACTGTTGGGCTAAAAGAAATATTTTGAGACTGTAAAGTAAAACATAAAAGTGGGTTTCCAGTATTATTACTGAGTGGTATCTGATGCTCCTTCATGGGGGGATGGGGTGAGAAAGTGTGGGCTGGAGAAGCAGTCACCTTTCTGACTCCCTGATAACGTTGGGGGTAGGGGGTGTGGGGTGGTGGGGGGGGGGGGGGGGGGGTGGAGGTTGAGATTGGCCTTCCTGCCCCCCAGGCCCCCCCCCCCACCCCCTCCCCAGGACAATTGAGGTCCATAAGCGGCCAGTTAAGGGCCATTTTCGGGCCTCCTCCTGGACGGGCAAGGCCTGTCCCTGCTAAAGGACCCTCCTTGGTCCCCACACCGAACAGCCCACCCCCCTCACCCCTGGTTGCCTGGTGCTGGCGAGTCTGCCCCACTGACCCTCTGGTCCTGGGGCCTACAGGTAATGCTTCTAGTCCTGGGGCCTACAGGTAATGCTTCTGGTCCTGGGGCCTACAGGTAATGCTTCTAGTCTTGGGGCCTACAGGTAATGCTTCTGGTCCTGGGGCCTACAGGTAATGCTTCTAGTCCTGGAGCTTCCAGGTAATGCTTCTAGTCCTGGGGCCTACAGGTAATGCTTCTAGTCCTGTGGCCTACAGGTAATGCTTCTAGTCCTGGGGCCTACAGGTAATGCTTCTGGTCCCGGGGCCTACAGGTAATGCTTCTGGTCCTGGGGCCTACAGGTAATGCTTCTAGTCCTGGGGCCTACAGGTAATGCTTCTAGTCTTGGGGCCTACAGGTAATGCATCTAGTCCTGGGGCCTACAGGTAATGCTTCTGGTCCTGGGGCCTACAGGTAATGCTTCTAGTCCTGGGGCCTACAGATAATGCTTCTAGTCCTGGGGCCTCCAGGTAATGCTTCTAGTCCTGGGGCCTACAGGTAATGCTTCTAGTCCTGGGGCCTACAGATAATGCTTCTGGTCCTGGGGCCTACAGGTAATAGTTCTGGTCCTGGGGCCTACAGATAATGTTTCTTGTCCTGGGGCCTACAGGTAATGCTTCTGGTCCTGGGGCCTACAGGTAATGCTTCTGGTCCCGGGGCCTACAGGTAATGTTTCTCGTCCTGGGGCTGACAGGTAATGCTTCTAGTCCTGGGGCCTACAGGTAATGCTTCTAGTCCTGCTCTCATAGCGACATTAATATGTTCTATCACACCCCCACACACTTCACCCTTCTCCATTGCTCACTCCCAAACTGCCAGGTATTCAACCTTGGCAGCACATTACCCAAACTCACTGCACCACACTCACTGAGACACATCCCTCCCTCTCACAGGACAAGATGACACATAACTAACAAGTGGGGGTCAGGAATGCCTGCATATCCTGCCTCCACACAGGAGGGAGAGTGCTGGCTATCATTGGGATCCCATTGCTGAGGCGATGGCCGGAGGAGATGATAGATGATGGTATCTTCAGACCTAATTCCCCTTCTCACATCCCATCTCTGCCTCACCTCACACTCTCTTCTGATTTACAGGTGTGAAACACTTGGAGCGGTATTCCAGAGAGCCAGGGTAATTCTCTGTGGATTCGGGTTCAAATCCCACCACAGCAGATGGTGAAGTTTGAATTCAATAAAAAATCTGGAATTAAAAGTCTAATAATCACCATAAAACCAGTCAATTGTTGTAAAAACCCATCTGGTTCACTACTATCCAATAGGGAAGGGATTCTGCTGTCCTTACCTGGTGTGGCCTATGTGTGACTCCAGACCCACTGCAATGTGGTTGACATTGAAATGGTCTAGCCAGACACTCAGGTGTATCAAACTGCTACAACATCACAAGAAAGGAATGAAACCAGACGGGCCAACCAGCATCGACCTAGGCACTGGAAATGACAATCTCAGCCCTGTAAACTCTGCAAATTCCTCCTCACTAACATCTGGAGGCTAGTGCCAAAACTGGGAGAGCTGTCTCACAGACTAGGCAAGCAACAGCCTGACATAGTCATCCTCACGGAACCATACCTTATAGATAATGTCCCAGACACCACCATCACCATCCCTGGGTGTGTCCTGTCACACCGGCAGGATAGACCCAGCAGAGGTGGGGGCGCAGCAGTATACAGTCAGGAAGGAGTTTCCCTGGGGGTCCTCAATATCTACTCCAGACCCCATGAAGTCTCTTGGCATCAGTTTAAAAATGGGCAATGAAACCTCCTGCTGATTACCACGTACCGCCCTCCCTCAGCTGATGAATCAGTGCTTCCTCCATGTTGAACAACACTGGATGGGGGACTTCAATGTCCATCACCAACAGTGCTGGGTAGCACCAGTACAGACCTATCTGGCCGAGTCCTAAAGGACATAGCTGCTAGACTGGGTCTGCGACAGGTGGTGAGGGAACCAACAAGAGGGAAAAACGTACTTGACTCATCCTCACCAACCTGTCTCCCACAGATGTATCTGTCCATGACAGTATCAGTAGGAGTGACCACCACACAGTCATTGTGGAGACAAAGTCCCACCTTCTCATTGAGGATACCCTCCATTGTGTTGTGTGGCACTAACACTGTGCTAAATGGGATAGGTTTCGAATAGATCTAGCGACTCAAGACTGGGCATCCATGAGGTGCTGTGGACCATCAGCAGCAGCAGAATTGTACTCGAACACAATCTGTAACCTCATGGCCCAGCATATCCCCCACTCTACCATTCCCATCAAGCCAGGGAATCAGCCCTGGTTCAATGAAGAGTACAGGAGGGCATGTCAGGAGCAGCACCAGGCATACCTAAAAATGAGGTGTCAGCCTGGTGAAGCTATAACACAGGACTACTTGTGTGCCAAACAGCATAAGCAGCAAGTGTTAGACAGAGCTAAGCGATCCCACAACCAACAGATCAGATCTAAGCTCTGCAGTCCTGCCACATCCAGTTGTGAATGGTGATGGATAATTAAACAACTCACTGGAGGAGGAGGCTCCACAAATATCCCCATCCTCAATGATGGAGGAGCCCAGCACATCAGTGCAAAAGATAAGGCTGAAGCATTTGGCACAATCTTCAGCCAGAAGTGTCGAGTGGATGATCCATCTCAGCCTCCTCTGGAGGTCCCCAGCATCACAGATGCCAGTCTTCAGCTAATTCGATTCACTCCACGTGATATCAGGAAACGGCTGAAGGCACTGGATATTGCAAAGGCTATGGGCCCTGACAATATTCCGGCAATAATACTGAAGATTTGTGCTCCAGAACTTGCCGTGCCCCTAGCCAAGCTGTTCCAGTACAGCTACAACACTGGCATCTACCCGGCTATGTGGAAAATTGCCCAGGTATGTCTTGTACACAAACACCAGGTCAAATCCAACCCGGCCAACTA
Source organism: Isurus oxyrinchus (assembly GCA_026770705.1). NCBI lineage: Eukaryota > Metazoa > Chordata > Chondrichthyes > Lamniformes > Lamnidae > Isurus > Isurus oxyrinchus. Next base: position 1,434,434 of record JANJGN010000014.1, on the reverse strand, counting down.
CCACCCCATCAGTCTACTCTCTATCGTCTGTAAAGTCATGGAAGGGGTCATCAACAGTGCTATCAAGCAGCACTTACTTAACAATAACCTGACCTCATTACAGCCTTGATTCAAACATGGACAAAAGAGCTGAACTCCCGAGGTGAGGTGAGAGTGTCTGCCCTTGACATCAAGGCAGCATTTGATCGAGTGTGGCATCAAGGAACCCTCACAAAACTGGAGTCAATGGGAATCAGGGGGAAATATCTCCGCTGGTTGGAATCATACCTAGCACAAAGGAAGATGGTTGTGGTTGTTGGAGGTCAGTCATCTCAGCTCCAGACCATCACTGCAGGAGTTCCTCAGGGTAGTGTCCTCGGCCCAACCATCTTCAGCCGCTTCATCAATGACCTTCCTTCCATCATAAGGTCAGAAGTGGGGATGTTCGCTGATGATTGCACAATGTTCAGCACCATTCACAACTCCACAGATACTGAAGAAGTCTATGTCCAAATGCAGCAAGACCTGGACAATATCCAGGCTTGGGCTGACAAGTGACAAGTAACATTCGTGCCACACAAGTGTCAGGCAATGACCATCTCCAACAAGAGAGAGTCTAACCATCGCCCTTTCACGTTCAATGGCATTACCATCACTGAATCCCCCACTATCAACATCCTGGGGGTAACCATTGACCAGAAACAGAACTGGACTAGCCATATAAATACTGTGGCTACAAAAGCAGGTCAGAGGCTGGGAATCCTGCAGTGAGTAACTCACCTCCTGACTCCCCAAAGCCTGTCCACCATCTACAAGGCACAAGTCAGGAGTGTGATGGAATACTCCCCTCTTGCCTGGATGAGAGCAGCTCCCACAACACTCAAGAAGCTCAACGCCATCCAGGACAAAGCAGCCCCGCTTGATTGGCACCCCATCCACAAACATTCACTCCCTCCACCACCGACACACAGTAGCAGCAGTGTGTACCATCTACAAGGTACACTGCAGGAATTCACCAAGGGTCCTTAGATAGTACCTTCCAAACCCATGACCACTACCATCTAGAAGGACAAGGACAGCAGATACATGGGAACACCACCACCTGGAAGTTCCCCTCCAAGTCACTCACCATCCTGACTTGGAAATATATCGCCGTTCCTTCACTGTCACTGGGTCAAAATCCTGGAACTCCCTCCCTAACAGCACTGTGGGTGTACTTACACATTAAGAACGCAGCTCACCACCACTTTCTCAAGGTGTGTAAATGCTGGCCCAGTCCAACGAAGCCCACATACCCTGAATGAATAACCTTTCAGTAGTTCACACAGAGCCTTTGTGTTCCATCCAGTTTCGGTACCAGTACAATTGGTGAACTCCAGTTTCTGCAACTAGACTCAATAATATAATTTCAAAGCATGAAATCAATTCCTTTTTGTATTTGTGATAGCTTTTGCCAGATTTAATCTATAAAGTTGTTGCCTTATTGAAGGTGATATTTCTATACATACATCATGTAAAGCTAAACGTGTCTTTCCCAACTTATTTCCACAAATAGATTTGTGTGATTACAGTAGCTTTCCCAAATCACTTTGACACTTGCTTGGATTGTAACTCACTATTTCATTGAAATTTTCAGGCACACGCCCCCATTATCCAATTTGATTAGAGGAAAAACAATTTCAGAGTCCTGCACTTCTACCTCTTTCTCATCATCTACCATCACTAATACCTCTTTTTGTTCGTCTCCCCTGTCAAAGTACTTTTTAAACATATTTACATGACACACCCTCTGCTTCTTTCCTCTATCTGGAGTATTTATTAAATAATTTACTTCACTCAATTTCTTTTCAATCCTGTAAGGCCCACTAAATCTTGCATTTAATGAATCCCCCAGTACTGGTAACAAAACTAGTACTTGCCCTCCAAAAACAAAACTGATATATCACTTACTGTGATATATTTAAATGTTCCCTAGCCAACCCACATGTTCTGTTCAATTTTTCCCTGATACATAATCTAGGAGAGGAGTTTCTGAATTTTGACCCAGCAATTTCTCCTGAATCAATTTACCACATAACTGTAAATTAGTTCAAAAGGGCAAAAACCAGTAGATGCATTAGGAGCGTCTGTAATAGCAAATAATAAAAATGGAATCCCAATCCTGTACATAATCCTGACAGTATGCTCTTAGCCAATTTTTAAAGTTTGATGCCACCTGTCCAAAGCTCCTTGTGACTCTGGATGATAAGCTGTTAACTTAAACTGTTTTATCCCCAAACTGTTTATTACTTCCCTAAACAGCTGTGACATGAAATTTGACCCCTGATCCAATTGTATTTCTTTAGGCAAACCAATATCTTGTAAAAAATTGAATTAACTCCTCCACAATCTTCTTAGTTGTAATATTTCTTAAAGGTGTCACTTCAGGAAACCTGGTAGGCACACACATTATTGTTAATAAATACTGATTTCCACTCTTAGTTTTAGGGAGGGGTCCAATACAATCAATCATGACCCTGGTAAACAGTTCTTCAAATGCTGGTATTGGGGTTAAAGGCACGGGCTTTACCACTGCTTGTGGTTTCCCTGTTGACATCCTGGGAACTACTCTCCCCTGACTACCTGCCTTCCGTTCACTTTCCCACTTTTTATCCTGTTCCAATTTGAAAGGGGGATGGAAAAAAATATTTAGCTCTGTGAACTAACTCATAATCATGAGCTATCTCTGTTCCTTGTCTTACAGAATCAACCCTCTGTTCCTCCACGAGTTCTCGCTACAGAAGGGATTGAATCTTTAAATTTTTCCGAAAGAATGACTTCCCTAAGAGCTGCATATGTTGTCTCTCTCTTTAACGCCTGTATCCACTGGTCAAAATTACTTTGTTTTACTCCTTCAAACTCAATATCAGTTTGCCCAGGCTGTTTTCTCATATTCCTGAATTTCTGCCTGGATGCTTCAGGAACCAACTCTATGCACTCAAAATAACTTTTTTCACCACGTCATAATTCACCGACATTTTTTCTGATAGTGAGGCATATATCTCAAGCCCCCTACCTAACAACCTAGACTGCAATAATAATGTCCAGTTTTCCTGTGGCCATTTCATCTGTTTAATTAGCTTCTCAAGTGAAATAAAGAATGCTTCAATATCTGTTTCCTCAAACTTTGGAAGAGCTTGTACAAACTTAGACATCTCCCCACTGGGTTCTACTCTAGAGATAAATCCTTCCTCACCTACTGATATCTCTTTTCTAACTGCCAACATTTTCACTTGGAATTCTCTCTTTCCTCCTTCTCCATCCTCACAATTTCTAATTCCCTTTTAAAAGCCAATTATCTGTCCTTTGCTTCTAATTCAGGCTTTTTTATTTGCTACTGAAGTCTCACTGCCGCCAGCTGTGACTCACTAGTATAAAAACAAAAAAACTGCGGATGCTGGAAATCTCTTCCATTCCTTGACCTCTCTGTCTCAATCTCTGGTGATAGACTGTCCACCAATATCCATTACAAACCCACCGACTCCCACAGCTACCTCGACTACAGCTCCTCACACCCCGCTTCCTGTAAGGACTCCATCCCATTCTCCCAGTTCCTTCGCCTCCGTCGCATCTGTTCCGATGATGCTACCTTCAAAAACGGTTCCTCTGACATGTCCTCCTTCTTCCTTAACCGAGGTTTTCCACCCACGGTCGTTGACAGGGCCCTCAACCGTGTCCGGCCCGTGTCCGGCCCATCTCCCGCGCATCCGCCCTCACACCTTCTCCTCCCTCCCAGAAACATGATAGGGTCCCCCTTGTCCTCACTTATCACCCCACCAGCCTCCGCATTCAAAGGATCATCCTCCGCCATTTCCGCCAACTCCAGCATGATGCCACTACCAAACACATCTTCCCTTCAACCCCCCTATCGGCATTCCATAGGGATCGCTCCCTCCGGGACACCCTGGTCCACTCCTCCATCACCCTCTACTCCTCAACCCCCACCTATGGCACCACCCCATGCCCACACAAAAGATGCAACACCTGCCCCTTTACTTTCTCTCTCCTCACCGTCCAAGGGCCCAAACACTCCTTTCAAGTGAAGCAACATTTCACTTGCATTTCCCCCAACTTAGTCTACTGCATTCGTTGCTCCCAATGTGGTCTCCTCTACATTGGAGAGACCAAATGTAAACTGGGCGACCGCTTTGCAGAACACCTGCGGTCTGTCTGCAAGAATGACCCAAACCTCCCTGTCGCTTGCCATTTTAACACTCCACCCTGCTCTCTTGCCCACATGTCTGTCCTTGGCTTGCTGCATTGTTCCAGTGAAGCCCAACGCAAACTGGAGGAACAACACCTCATCTTCCGACTAGGCACTTTACAGCCTTCCGGACTGAATATTGAGTTCAACAACTTTAGGTCGTGAGCTCCCTCCTCCATCCCCACCCCCTTTCTGTTTCTTCCCCCTTCCTTTTGTTTTTTCCAATAATTTATATAGACTTTTCTTTTTCCCACCTATTTCCATTACTTTTAAATCTTTTATGCACCCCCACCCCCACCCCCACTAGAGCTGTACCTTGAGTGCCCTACCATCCATTCTTAATTAGCACATTCGTTTAGATAATATCACCAACATCAACACCTCTGTGTTCTTTTGTTCTGTTGTCTGTGACATCTTTTGATTATCTGCTCCTATCACTGCTTGTTTGTCCCTACAACCACACCACCCCCATCCACTTCTCTCCCACCCAACCACCCCCACCTTAAACCAGCTTATGTTTCACTCCTCTCCTTAGATTCACTCAGTTCTGTTGAAGGGTCATGAGGACTCAAAACGTCAACTCTTTTCTTCTCCGCCGATGCTGCCAGACCTGCTGAGTTTTTCCAGGTAATTCTGTTTTTGTTTTGTGACTCACTAGTGTCAGATTTCACTTCCAACTGTAGATGCTGTGCTATATTTTTAACTATATCTGATTTCCTAGCACCCGCAGGTAACCCCAATTTTAACTTATCTGCCAATTCTGTTAACTTACCTTTGGTTATTCTCTCCAACCCAATCAGAGTTATCGCTTCTACTCCCAGACAAGTTTTAGCAATAGCCAAAGCCATCTTACAGTCTCACCACTTCTAAAATATCTCACAAACTCCTGAATTCAAGGTGCCTCTCATACTCACAAGCTTAGGATTCACTGATTCCTAACCAACCGAGGAATTAGAAATATAATTTATCCTGGATGAGCCCCCAATTGTTATGACCGATGTAGTTGATAAAATTGAGTTATTTAAAAATCCCAGATGGAAACTTTAAACAACTATCATAATCTATCATTTTAAGTGATATGTTTGAGATGTGACTCTAAATTCAGGAATCAGACCACCAGTTCTCGAGGTTTTACACTAAACTAAAAGAAACATTTTATTAATTTACACAGGTTGAAATAGATATACACATGGGTTCAAACTACTACTATCATAACTTTTAACAAATCCCCAAACTAATCTCCATTAAGGCAACAGCAACTTATAGACTTAACCAGACACCAGGCAAAGCATTTTCATCTTATGAATTCAAAATGAGTTCTTTTCACTTTGGTTCCTGTGGCGTCAGTTGGAGGCTTACAGCTGCCTTTTGATCTCACATTGCCTCTGCTCTACACACACACAACACTGCTGAAGTTATACCTACTGCCCATTGAATGTAAATTCTCATTGTATCAACAACCTCTGAGCTAAACCTCTCTAACAATAAAACCCCTTTCATTGTACCAATTTGATTAGTAATATAAACATATTGCTTGGTAGCTGCTAGAAAGGCGTCAAGTCTTCACCCCACTTCTTGAATGGCCTATTCAAAAAATGCCAATGCCACTTTCTTTCTTCCATATCAAAACTAATACATATCAAAGCACCCAGACCAGCTGGTTTTAATCCCATTAAGACACACCCACAGACTAAACCTCTATTTTAAAAGAAAGATATTTCCAAACTATTATATACATTAATAGCTTCATGATGCACAGTAGCAGCAGTGTGTACCATCTATAAGATGCACTGTAGAAACTCACCAAGGCTCCTTAGGCAGCACCTTCCAAACTCACGACCACTACCATCTAGAAGGACAATGTCTGATGACTCCGTTTCCAAGGCTGCACAAGCAGCAGCCATCCAATGTCTAACATGGAAGCTTAGACTGTGGTCAAACATGTCCAAGCTTCCAGCATCATGGCTGTGGATTATGGTGTGTAAATGGGCTTGCTGAGGTGCCACTCTGGGTAGGTGACAGGGAACTCCTTGCTGTTTGCCAGCCAGCCAGCCAGCTCAGAGTGCTGCAACCCATGCCAAGATTGTTAGGTTAACAGACCAGCCTCTAGGCCCAAACTCCAAGGCCAATCTGCAGTGTCTGCATCAAATGCCAGTGGTTTTCCACTAGCCATGGTACAGCCACTGGGGGATTCCTGCAGAGCAGCACTTAGCACAGGCAGAGACGCCTACAGGACAGGCACCAGGGAGATGCACAAGGATGATGATACAATCTGGCATCATGTCATTTATCAATTCCGTTCGGAACCTTATTTGGCAATGGATTTTACTTTGGATTTGTGGCCAAGTGGACACTCTGGGGGTGACCACCAAGGGAGGGTAAGGTGTGGGTCTGCTGGTGAATGGGATTGCGATTACTGCACTGGTACCTCATTCAGATGAGGTGTCCATGGACAGCTGAGCCAGAAAGGGGATGTCGACTTGCTTCTGCTCTTTCCCTCTCTTTCTCCTCCTCCTCACGGTCCTTTTTTTATTCATTCACAGGATGTGGGTGTCGCTGGCTGGGCCAGCATTTATTGCCCGCCCCTAATTACCCTTGAGAAGGTAGTGGTGAGCTGCCTTCTTGAGCCGCTGCAGTCCATGTGGTGTAGGTACACCCACAGTGCTGTTAGGGAGGGAGTTCCAGGATTTTGACCCAGCTACAGCGAAGGAACGGGGATATATTTCCAAGTCAGGATGGTGAGTAACTTGGAGGGGAACTTCCAGGTGGTGGTGTTCCCATCTATCTGCTGCCCTTGTCCTTCTAGATGGTAGTGGTCGTGGGTTTGGAAGGTGCTGTCTAAGGAGCCTTGGTGTGTTCCTGCAGTGCATTTTGTAGATGGTACACACTGCTGCTACTGTGCGTCAGTGGTGGAGGGAGTGAATGTTTGTGGATGGGGTGCCAGTCAAGTGACCTGCTTTGTCCTGGATGGTGTCAAGCTTCTTAAGTATTATTGGAACAGCACTCATCCAGGCAAGTAGAGAGTATTCTATCACACTCCTGACTTGTACCTTGTAGATGGTGGACAGGCTTTGGGGAGTCAGGAGGTGAGTTACTCACTGCAGGATTCCCAGCCTCTGACCTGCTCTTGTAGCCACAGTATTTATATGGCTAGTCCAGTTCAGTTTCTGGTCAATGGTAACCCCCAGGATGTTGGTAGTGGGGGATTCAGTGATGGTAATGCCATTGAACATCGAGGGGTGATGGTTGGATTCTCTCTTGTTGGAGATGGTCATTACCTGGCACTTGGGTGGGGAGAATGTTACTTGCCACTTGTCAGCCCAAACCTGTATATTATCCAGCTCTTGCTGCATATGGACATGGACTGCTTCAGTGTCTGAGGAGTTGCAAATGGTGCTGAACATTGTGCAACCATCAGCGAACATCCCCACTTCTGACCTTATGATGGAAGGAAAGTCATTGATGAAGCAGCTGAAGATTGTTGGGCCGAGGACACTAACCTGAGGAACTCCTGCAGTGATGTCCTGGAGCTGAGATGACTGACCTCCAACAACCACAACCATCTTCCTTTGTGCTAGGTATGACCCCAACCAGCGGAGAGTTTTCCCCCTGATTCCCATTGACTCCAGTTTTGCTGGGGCTCCTTGATGCCACACTCGGTCAAATGCTGCCTTGATGTCAAGGGCAGTCACTCTCACCTCACCCCAGGAGTTCAGCTCTTTTGTCCTTGTTTGAACCAAGGCTGTAACAAGGTCAGGAGCTGGGTGACCCTGGCGGAACCCAAACTGGGCGTCAGTGAGCAGGTTATTGCTAAGCAAGTGCCGCTTGATAGCACTGCCAGTTTTTTGTTCCCTAGAGTTTGGTGAAAACATTGCATTATTCTTGGAGCATTGACAGACTGTCAGTGCTTAAAGGGTTAAACATACCACATTACCCAATGTTTGGATTTTGACAACCGCGTTATTGTGCAGTATGTACTGCCAGCAAGGTCACATTGTGCGCAGATTAAGGTAAATTTCCTTCTCTTCCTTTGCAATGAGTGATTCTAACACTGTACAAAGATGTAATTAACTGTAAAATAGGAGGTCATGGCAGTCCATTTCAACTCCCTATCATATAAACCCATTCGAAATTTCAGTGGGAAAAGCTTCAATAGTGTAGCACCAAGGCCAGAAATCCCTGCGTACACTCCCTCTTCTCTATGTCAAGCTCTGCAAATACAAAGGGAAGAACTTTATTGGTCACAAGGCAGTGGGGTTGTGGGAGAGCATTGGGGTGCGGGCTGGTAAAATAGCAGAGGAGCACCAATGCATTCCCGCAGCTGCTTCCCAGAGGTGGGCATTCAGTGGGCAAGCTGTGAGCAGACAATTGAGGCTGTTAGCTAGCCTATTATCTGTAGTTTAAACTGTCCCTGGGGTGCAGAGGAGCATCAGCTGCTCACCTGGTAAAAGGTGAGAGCTCAGTGGCTGCAAGTAAACTGGGATTCATTCAAACAAAGGAGTGAAAAGTTAGAGGGACTGCACAGTGGGAGCCATATATTATTGAAGAGTCTCTAGCAGGCCCACTTCATCTATAGCACTAGGGGAGGGAGAAGCTGTGAGACTTGAGAGCTGCAATTCTCAATGGCTGGTATGCACTCAGAGTTTGACACGTCTGGTTCCCTGTATAATGTAACTGCTTTAAAAACCAAACCTATCACTGTCACAATCCAAGTTAAACGGAAGCCACTAATAATGGAGGTGGATATGAGCCTCAACCACAGCGGTGGGAGAGCACACATTCAAATATCTTACTGAAGGTAGACAGCCAATAAACCTGCAGCGGACAGCTGCTAAATTAAAGACATACGCTGGAGAATGTACCTATTCAGGTCAAGGGCATCGCCACAGTACCAGTGTCTTACAGGCAACGGACAGCCCAGCCGCCTGTGATAATAGTGTCAGGTGAAGGGCCCAGTCTTTTAGGCTGAGACTAGTTACAGAAAATCAAGCATTGACAGGCCTGAGATATTCCACCCGAAAACAGGAGGAGTTCCTGAATTGCTCAGAAAATACGACAGCGTTTTTCGGGATGAATTAGGGAAGTTAAAAGGCGTGCAATCCAAGATATATGTGGATCCTAAGGCGACACCACATTTCTTTAAGGCCGGACCTGTGCCTTATGAGTTGAAGGAGAAGCTGATGCAGAACTGTGCCGGTTAGGAAAGCTGGGCATCTTCCAGTTCTCGGAATAGGCAGCACCCATAGTTCCAGTGGTTAAACCTGAACAAACTATACGCATTTGTGGGGACTATAAATTGACCATAAATAAGGCAGCAGAACTAGACAAGTACCCCATTCCAAGGATATAAAGCTGGCCGGAGGCAAATACTATATAAAATTGCATATGAGCCACGCCTATCAACAATTAGAACTGGATAGCACATCATGATAATTCTTGTTTATTTACACACAGAAGGGTCTTTATCAGTACACTCACCTACCCTTTGGAGTATTGTCTGCATGCACTATCTTCCAAAGAACAATGGACCTCCTTTGCAAGGACTTCCCTGAGTAGTAGCATACCTAGATGATGTTCTGATCACACAGTCAACCAAGACAAACACTTGGCCAACCTGGAGGAGGTGCTAAGAAGGTTCATGGAAGCTGGCGTGCAATTAAAGATGGAAAAATGCACATTTCAAGTACCAGAAGTTACTTACCTGGGTCACAGGGTGAACGCCATCGGTCCACATGAGAAAGTTCAGGCAATAAAAGATGCACCACACCATCCAATGGAACCGAACTCAAGTCCTCCCTGGGTATGATCAACTACTATAGCTGCTTCTTGCCTAACTTATTGACTGTGTTAGTGCCATTACACTTGTTGTTAAAAAAGAATCACTGCTGGTGGTGGAATTCACAACAGGATGAAGCCTTTGTGAAAGTGTAGAAACTGTTGCACTCATTGTGTTTATTGGTACACTGCAACCCATCGAAAGAGTTGGTATTAACATGTGATGCCTCTCCTTATGGTGTTGGAGCTCTGTTATCACAAAGAATGGAAGATGGATCAGAAAGGTCCATTGGCAATGTCTTGAGACCCCTCTCCACAGCTGGGAAGGATTATTCCCAGCCAGAAAAGAAGGGTTTATGAGTGGTATCCGGAGGGAAGAAATTCCACCAGTACTTACGTGGTCATCATTTCACCATTGTGTCTGACCATAAACCATTAGTGGGTTTATTCAGTGAGGCTGTCCTGCCAATAGCATCAGCAAGAATACAATGCTGGGCTCTGATATTATCTGCATATGTGTGTACTTTTATGTGCCGCCCTGGTTTACACATTGCAGAAGTGGATGCACTCGGTCATCTCCCGTTATCAGATAGCATTGTACATGCTGCACTGCCGCCAGAATTAGTGCTAGTGCTGAACTTCTTAGATTCTCCACCTGACTGTGTCAAACAAATTAGAAATAGGATGAACTGAGATTCCATATTGTCAAAAGTCCGAGACTTTGTTTTACAAGGATGGTCAAATTCACCCATATCTGAAGATTTGAGACCATTCCATGCCAGAAACACAAAGTTAGGTTGTCACGGTGGAATTTTATTGTGGGGATCAAGAGTTGTCGATTCCCCACAAGGGAGAGAACGACTCTTGACAGAGCTTCACAGTGCACATCCAGGCATATCGAAGGTGAAAGTGTTTGTGTGAAGCTATGCCTGGTGGCCAGGCATTGACAGTGACATTGAAAGCATGGTCAAGCACTGACTCCACTGTCAGCAACAACAGACGTTACCTGTTTCAGCTCCACTGCATCTGTGGGAGTGGCCTGGTCGACCCTGGGTTAGATGACATATCGATTATGTAGGACTTTTCTGAGATACTTTGTTTTTATTGATCGTAGATGCACATTCTAAATAGGTGGACATAACTGAAGCCAACTCACCAACATCGAGCACAACAATCGAGAAGCTGTCTCACTGTTTTAGCACATGTAGCCTGCCTGAAATCATCATTTCTGATAATGGTACAGCCTTTACCAGCACAGAGTTCCAGCAATTCATGAACCTAAATGGGTCAGATGTACTAAAACAGCCCCTTGCCATCCCTCATCGAATGGTTTAGCCGAGAGAGCTGCACAAAATTTCAAGTCTGGTATGAAAAGGTTGTCAGAATGTACTCGAGAATCTTGACTTTCCCGCGTTATCGGACAATGCCACATTCGACTGCAGGTTCAACACCATCTGAATTATTGGTGAAATGCCACCTATGTACACGGTTAGGCCTGGTGTTTCCAAATTTACAGAGAAAGGTAGAGTGGAATCAGAGTAATTGAAAATTGAACCACGACATACACAGCAAAGCTCACACATTCGGTGTAGGTGACACTATTCACGCAGAGTTTTGGAGGTGGACCTTGTCGGGCTCCTGGAACTATTGTCTCAGAGACTGGTCCATTATCTTTCCAAGTACAAGTGGGAGATAGGATCAGTCATAAGCACATGGGTCATATTTGTGCTAGAGAGACATTCCAACAACCAACTATTCCGTCTGTGATTAACATCGAACTGTCAATTCCTGAGGTGAGTGTTCGAGCTAGAATAGACATACCCGATGTCTCTGTAGAGTTGCCAAATCTAGAACTGCTGCTTTCTACTGATGTGTTTCATGCTGCAGTTCCAGATCCTGTCGATCCTGTTGAGGAACCTCAAGTGGTAGAGCTACGCTGCTCTAGCCATATAAGTAGAGCACCTCAGAGTCTTGATCTTAAATCACCTGAAGTTGTATCTATGTATCTGTTGTTGGATGTTCAAAGGTTTCCCTGTAAATAGAAATTGTAAAAACGCTAAAAGGGGAGGAAATATAGTAACTGAAGGTATAGACTCTCCTGCTGTCCATCAAGGGTCACGTGATGTTCTTGGCGACTCCAACCAATAAGCCCTAAACGCGGACAACCCGGAGGGTGTGGCTTCCCGACCAGAGTCCTGACCGAGCAGCTGAAAAGCTGTCTGTAATAAAGTTTATCTGTTTCTTGTTGAAACCTGTCCGATCGGTTGAATCATTACAGGTAGTTAATGCTGCCCTTGCCAGTGGTGCCCACGTCCCATGAAAGAATTAAATATAATCACTCTCAGGGCCTCCCTGCCTTTCCTCTTCTAGCAAGTGGTGCTTGGTGCAAGTTTCCAGTTTGGCTCTTCACTTCCAGTTTGTGCTGCACCATTGACCTTGGCTTATCAGGGAAGCCACACTCGGGAGATATGTCCCATGCGTTTGTGATCTCCTGCTTCAGGATTAATATCGCACGTGTCTGTCCCGTCTCAGATTTGATGGATTTGGAGAGAGTAGTGGGGCGGTGGCTGACGCAGATTGTTAAGGAGGCAGCTGAGGGGTATTGAGGTTTTGCCAGAGGTGTATCTCGTGTAAACAGGTGAGGAGGCTGCACAGCGGGGAGCTCTTGATTGGCACCATAACCATTTAAAATAATGTATCAAAGGAGGAATCATTGAGCAGAAGTGATGCCTACCTACTAATCTCCCATTCTGAAGCGTGTGACTAGGATTGGTGATGGAGAGGCTGGGACTTGGAGAATGTCTCTTCCTGATAGGCGATAGGGAAGTTTGGCAGCTGAGGCCCTGGTGCCTGACACTGTTTCTGGTCATTGGCGCTACCTAATCAGAGCTGGGCAGGACCAGTGGGCAAACTGCAGCAACCTCAGCAACAATGGCAGTGCCGTTGTGTCCATGAACACGCAGTTGCTGCTCGAGTGTAGCACCCTCGAGGATCAGCCCCCTGAGCATGTCAGGGCAGCGGAGTTGCTCATTGGCTACGCCTGTCAAGGCAGGTGGAGGGTGAGCTGCACACTCCTGGGGTGGGGGTGGGGGGGGGGCGGTGGGCAACCTAATGCCTCAGCTCAGAGCTTCATCTCAGCAGGTGCTTCAGCAGGTCAAGTGGCATTGACTGGAAATTACTGCATTGATACTCCAAAGCACTTCAGTGGAGCAGTCGATAAACTTTCACCCTCCCTCTGTCATGCACCAATCTCACCATCGCCCCCTACCTGCGCTGATGCAGCCTTTGCAGTGTCGAGGGCTTCCTCCATGAGCATCCATGTTGCCAGCTTGCCCACCCCTGCCCTGAACCACTCCCCTCACCGGGCATTTGGTGGCTGTTCAATTAAGCTACACTTACCTTTCCCAACTGTTCGCCTGCTCCCTGAAGTGGTGTTCCTGTTCCTGCATTCGCCCAGGGCTTACATGCCCATACTCCTACTGCTTTGCTCAGTCCCTTTGTGTGAGGGTTGGCAATGGGCAGTGATCTCCTCGGTGAGCCTAATCGCCGCTTGCTTCGAGGCGCTCCTGCTCAAAGCTGGTGCCATCCCTGTAAGATTCTCACGGCTAACAGCTTAGCTTTGCTTTGCGATCAGCTTGCCAGAGTGCAGAGGGGCACTGCTAACCACACAGCAGCTGCTGACCTCTCTGGCAGCGTCCAGCATTGCCTCCTCTGTTTGGCTGGCAGGTCTCTTCCTGACTGTTCTCAGGAAACAAAATGTTCCCCCAGGCACAAGCTGCCTCTCTCTTGACCTTCAGGGAGCTGCTGGTAGACCCTGGGGCTGTCCTCTCATGCCGGACAGCTGTGTTACTGCACACAAAGCCTCTTCCAACGGGGTTGATTCTCTCTGGCTGCTTGTCCTTCGAATCCAGATGAAGCCTTTTAAATGGGACCTTCCACTTCTAACTCCATCCTGCACCTCCTGCGTGTGCCCACCACCCATTACTGGGTGGATATTGAGCGGGCAACCCGCTGACAGGTCACGTCTTGTAAAATGCTGGCATTTGACACACTTTGACCTTCAGCGGGGCTGGGTCCCGATGTTAGCGGATGCCAACATACCCAGGAAGATCTCGCTGGATGTTTCTCTCAGTTTTTCTCCTTGAATCCACAGCCACTATCTACCCTCATCCTGGGTCACACACCCTCAAGCACTTAGCATCATGGACATGACATCTTACACAGCCTCAACTGAGGGAAAATGTCAACCTGGACTTGTCCAAGGCTGACCTAGGATACTGGTAACACAGTGGGCACACGCTTCCCAGTATTGTACATCGCAACTCAACCTTATATATGAAGATATATAAAAGATGAAATGACACTTGTGCAGCTAAATTCATCTGTCTTTTGGGACAGAATTGAAAAAAAAAGAAAGGATAGGCAAATTTGTTCCACCCATGTTCACTCTGAATATTATGAAAATCATGGCTTCCCTGTATGGCATGGAGAGTTCTAAAACAAGCAGGACGGTTGTATTTTACTTATAGACCTGTGCACAGCATGACAACCAATGTAATTCAATAGCACATTCTCCAGCTGACTGCATCGAACTATATCTCCGACAACGAGGATTTAACAAAAACAAATCTTGCGTGCTGGTTTTTTTCTACTGAGACGATTGTTATACCCTGTGCAAGTTCATTCCTGAATTCATTCAATAATTTGTCACCTATTTAGCATTTCACTCACACTGAGTTTTTCACTGTAGCTTTAGAGAAAGCGCACTCACAGCTCTCAGAGCTAAGACTGGAGTTAGTCGGGAATTCATCAACAGCAAGAAATACTTTTGCAAGTTTTGGATGTTTAACAGATCATTTAATTTAGTTAAAATGCTGGATTGAGATTGATGTGAAGGTTATTGAAGAGAAACAGGAAACTCAAAGCTAACAGGAATAGTTCAAACAATTAACACACAGGGAAGACAGAGGAAATAACGTGTGATGGAGCGAACGTAAGGCCAATTTTAACCCTGCCTTTTCGGCAGAAGCAGTGTGAGGGTGGGCAGTAAAAACGGTCACATTGACTTTTTCACCCCGATGCTGTTGCCTTGACTTGGATTTTGATTTTAACCTACTCATTCGAGCAAGCAAGAGGGACATGCTCCAGAAGTCAGCAGTGTCCTTTTTAAAACATACAGATCGAGTTCTGATGATGCCTTTGGCACCCAGCTACAATTTTAATCTAAGGCCTACAATGGGACGGTGCCTTCAGGGCCAGTTTTAAGTCTTGGGTAAGTGAGTGTGTTGGCCAACCGAACTCTAACAGCTCACCTTCCTATGTTCTCATCACTTGCTGCTTGCAATCAGTAACGGAGAGAGACTGAGATAAGAATTAACAGTGATGGTTTATTGAGACATAAGGCAGAGCACCAGATCATACGTGCTCACTCAGAAACCTCCAGAATTAAGCTTACAATACCCCGTTGCCCACGCTGTAAAGTGATTCGTCAGTGTTGTCACATGATCAGTACACTTGCATTCTCTTAAAGGGACAGGGTACCTCACTTCACCTCAGCTAACCTGGCAGGAAGAGGAAGCAAAATGAGGTCATTTAATTTATCTTTTGTTTCCTTTGATTGAGGAGGAGCAGGACTTACCCTCTTTGGGTCCCATACGGTATACCTGGACCTATCCAACGTGCTCCAGATTCTCCTGTTAGCACCAACCTCATTCCTGGAGACCACTGCTTCGAATTCTCCTGTTGGCTGGAATCTCGCTGTCACTCACTGACCAGCCAGAACACCCAGTCAGGTTCAGGCAGGAAGCTGACAGCTCTCCTGCCAGTGAGGCCCAGGAGTAGCCGCCAACTCCAGTTGGAGGTATCGCTGGAGGTTTGATCCCGTGACATCTGCAGTTGTTGTTGTAATTCTGTCCCAACATATGTATGGGCTCCTGTTAGTGGTTAAATTCTGTGTCAAGGTGAGAACTTTGAACCTTGAACCTCAGTCAGAGTCAACTGCGCTCGGGTTTCACAAATCAGAAAGAGGCAGCAGACCAACCTGAGCTGAACTTTGAGGTGACACGAAGGGAAGCAAGCTCCAGGTTCCTAATGGGTCTATCATTCTAAACTCAGCTCAGCACCAGCATTTCAAAACCACTCCAGACTCAAACTCAGCAAAGGGTTGATAGAAATTACAGCACAATCTATCGTGTTATTCCAGGGGTGGTCCGCTCCTGTGTCACCTGCATTCTTAGGGTAAAACTAAAAATGCAGCAAATCAATACATGAAGAAAACTAAAGGGAACAAATAACTTCATTCAGGCAGAACAGCCTCATTCATTGCAAAGGGCTTAAATCATGTATAATGAATATGTGAAACCAATTGCAAAGTGAATCTTGGGGGAAATGGAGAAGGGAAAAATGGGAATTAATTCAATTTCAGAATGAAACAGGCTAAACAGACACAGGCTCCTTAAGATGCATTGGGATTGTGAAGCACTTTGGAGATTGGAGCAAGAGGGGGTCCAGGTCCAATCCTAATCTTCTCTTTCACAGGGAAGGCCAACTATCCAACTAGGACCAAAGGGGATCTGGAACTCTCCTCTTGGGCCCTCCCACATTGTAAATCAGAGATATGAGACACCCAGAGGACAGGGGTCTCACCTGTGTGCTGATCGGAGTCAGTCAGAAACTTGAAATATAATAAGGGTGAGAGGAACTTAAAACATCAAATCATTTTAAATCAGCATCTGACTTTAAGTGCTTTGCAGAGCATTTAAGACTTGGTTTCTACCTCAGTGATCTGAGCTTCCACTGCGCATTGTGTTCAACCTGTGACCTTCAGAACTTTAAATTGGAACAGACTGGAGATGAGAGGGTTGTCAGTGTCATCCCTGTGTGCAGATTGTATATGACCTGCTGCTCACTATTCTGTCATTCTGCAAGCTGTAATAGCCAGGGTACTGCCCTCACACAAGCCTCACTCTACAACAACTGCTTCTACTCGCAGCAGCTTAGAGAGATTAAGTGTCCATTCCAGGAGACTTCCCAAGCAAGGGAGCAGCACTGGGAAACTTCCCCACAAGCTAAATTCTCCCAGGCTCGCTTAGTGAAGGGCTGGAAGGGCTTTGCCTGCACAACTCCCACTGAGAGTTAACATAGGCCCTTATATTTTGGACACCTGAGGGTAGGAATTGCATTTGGCTCCGCTCTCACACAAGTCTTTACGATGCCTGGACCAAATTTCTCTTGGTGCTATCATAATGTAGGTGTTTAAACTAAGCTGGGTCGTGCCTGTGTTAAAATAGAGCAGAAAGGAATTCAGTGCAGTTGGATGAAATGATCATCCCAGAAGGGTTGATAGTATTTCCATCCTCTTGCTAAATTTTCTATTTTCAAATGGCAAACGTATTATCATATTCTTCCTTTCCCAGTGTTTCTGCCTTCCAGTGCACATCAGGAGGTGAGGCATTAGAGAGGAGTGGGAGTTACTGTACAGATGTTCATTCCAGTGCACCACTGATTTATCTGTATTGATGTGTTGAGGACAGTGTCCAACCATTCTGCGTGTGGCTGCTGTCTAATCACACAAGGCGGTGGGGGGGGTAGTATTGTGCTGAACAGTGCACAAGAGCGAGGCCAGCAGGTATGAAATGTGGGTGTACTCCAACCCCAGCCCCCAGATAATGTTAATAAAGCATGCTTTATATATAGATAAAACCACTAAGTGAATGACACAGGTTTTAAGGAGGGTTCTAAAAGTGGAGAGAGGTGAAAAGGGTTAGGGACGGAATTCTAGAGCTTAGGTCTTCAATGGTTGAAGGCACGGCCACCAGTTGAGGGTTAAAGTGATTGAGGAAGAATGGGAAAGGCTTCCGGATTGGAGGGACGCAGAGTCCTCCAAGAGTTGTAGAGATAGGTGCAAGATCTCAAAGGCTTTTAAAGACAAAGATGAGAATTTTAACAACAAGGCATTGGGCCAGGTGTGAATGTGGGTCAGCAAGCAGAGGGGCGATGGGTGAACTGAACTTGCTGCAGTTTGGGGGACGGGCAGCAGAATTTTGGCTGAGCTTATTTTATGGGGGTTTGGAGGGCGGTGAGGTGAGCATTGGAGTCGCTGAGTTTGGAAATGATGGGTGAATGGCTAAAGGCTGGGCCAGAGGCTGGGGTGAGTGTTGCAGGGGTGACATTAGCTGGTCACACACACTGCCGCTGTGTCAGTAACTGAGGTGAATGAATTTCCGATGAAGACCTATACCCAAAACATAAAGCTGTCCTTCTGTTTCCACTTGCTGAAGGGCCTGCTGTATATTTGTCGCTGTTTCTACTTTTATTTTAGGTGATCAGTTTTAACCTGTTTTAATTTTTTTTAATCTTTGGCGTCGCACTAATAGACTGAATCTGCCCTTGTTGATTAATTTAATACCAAACTCAACGTACAACTCTCACGCAAGCCCTGTAAGATCATTTGTTTCTGGCAAAGGTGCTGAATAGCATACCACATGCAGGTTGAAAGGACTTCTTGATGATCTCTACCAACCATGATAAAGTGCCAAGCAATGAATCTGTTCGAAAGATTGCAGCCCATGAGATTAAAGGGGCATCGGCAGCCTGGATAAGGGACAAGTATGAAGGGGTGCTAGTGAATGGCTCTTTATTAAATTGGAGCAAAGTACATCCCCCAGGACCATTGCTCCTTTTGATATATATTAATGCCCTGGGCGTGGGTGTAAAGGGCACAATTTCAAAGTTTGCAGATCACACAAAGCTTGGAAATGTAGTAAAATCAGTGAGAAGGACAGCAGCAACTTACAGAAGAACATGGACTGACTCGTGAAATGACCAGGCACCTGGCAGAGAAGTGAGAGATGATCCATTTTGGGGGAAAAGCTAAAGACAAAATTTAAACTAAATGGTGCAACCCTAAAGGGGGTACAAAAACGAGGTGAGCTAGGGATACAGAAATCTTTTCATGTGACAGGACAAGTTGATAAAGTTGTTAAAAAGCTTAGAGGATGTATTGTTTTAGAAGTGGAGGCGTGGAGTATAGAAATGAGGAAGTATTCACTCACTCTCATCAATCATTAGCTGGATCTCAATGAGAGATTCATGTCCAGTTCTGGGCATCACACATTAGGAATGGTGTCAAGCCCTTAGAGATGGTGCAGAGAAGAAAGGAGGAACGAGAGACTTTAGCTATGTGGAGAGACTGGAGAAGCGGGATTGTTCTGCTCAGAGCAGAGGAGGTTAAGGGGAGATTTATTCGAGGTGTTCAAAATCGTGAAGGGCTTTGATAGAGTAAATAAGGAGAAACTGTTTCCAAAGCTGCGCTGTTTGAGATGCCCTCTAAAGGTGAGACATTAAACCGAGTCGAAGAGCAGGACAGAGGCTGGGAATCCTGCAGTGAGTAACTCACCTCCTGACTCCCCAAAGCCTGTCCACCATCTACAAGGCACAAGTCAGGAGTGTGATGGAATACTCCCCACTTGCCTGGATGAATGCAGCTCCCACAACACTCAAGAAGCTCGACACTGTCCAGGACAAAGCAGCCCCGCTTGATTGACACCACATCCACAAACATTCACTCTCTCCACCACCGACACACAGTAGCAGCAGTGTGTACCATCTACAAGATGCACTGCAGGAACTCACCAAGGCTCCTTAAACAGCACCTTCCAAACCCATGACCACTACCATCTAGAAGGACAAGGGCAGCAGATAGATGGGAACACCACCAGCTGGAAATTCCCCTCCAAGTCACTCACCATCCTGACTTGCAAATATATCTCTGTTCCTTCACTGTCGCTGGGTCAAAATCCTGGAACTCCCTCCCTAACAGCACTGTGGGTGTACCTACACCACATGGACTGCAGCGGTTCAAGAAGGCAGCTCACCACCACCTTCTCAAGGGCAACTAGGGATGGGCAATAAATGCTGGTCCAGCCAATGATACCCACATACCATGAATGAATAAAAAAAGCCTGACCTCTCAGGCAGAAGTAAAATATTCCACTATTAGTATGATTTGAAACAGAGTGGGGGAATTCTCCCCCGGTGTCCTGGCCAATATCTACACATCAACCAACAGCACAAAAACAGATCATCCGGTCATTATCAGATTGCAGTTTGCGGGAGCTTGCTGTGCATTATGGCTATTTCCTACATTTCAATAGTGATTACTCTTCAAAGCTGTAAAATACTTTGTGATGAGTTCATGAAAAATGCTTTGTAAAAGCAAGTTTCTTTCCCTCTTTTAGAAATGTGGATGTTGGTTAAGAACTGGTTTGGGAGCCCTCCTTATTGGGGGGGGGGGGGAGGTGGTGGGGGGTGCATTGCCTGTCCACATGACAAAAAGCCCCAGCATTGGGCTATGGGAGAGACACTGCACTGCACTGAGAGCACAAAGAGAGGGGAACTTGCCCATCTGGGTTGTGTTAGTCAAGGAATTACTTGCCAATATTTTGGAATAATCTTTTAATGAAATGTTTCTCTGTAAAAGGATAATCCCGAATACCTGCCCTTCCTCGCTGGCCTATATTACAAAAGGTTACCTCTTCAGGCAGCCAATCAGCAGTGGATGTAATAAATGTCTTATCGCCATTGGGCTACAGAGCTAACAGATCCAACTGATTACAGGCCTGAAGGAGCTGCTGAAGTTGTAGCTTCATCTTGGCGGATTTGGTTTAAAGATATTTAAACACACATTGCATGAAAACATACCCTGCTGATCATTGGTCAGTTTTGGCTGCTGATCATTGGTCAACACTGTGGATTATTTTTATTGCCAGCATTTGGTGATGCAGTGGGTGCCCTTTGACCTGCAAATTCAGCTCAGACTGACGGGATGAAAGATTCGGCTCTGGAGTGACGTCACTTTGGGCAGTCTAAATTTACTCTCCCTCCTCGAAAAGCACTGGCAGCATGAAACTGCAGCTATTTTAATATTTAATGACGATAAGGTTTTAAGGAAGGTCGGGGTGCAAGATGGAAAGACATGTCAGAAATGCAGAGGGAAGAGCCTCTCAGAGGCTTGAGTTGTTGTGTCGAGGAGGGACATTGGGGTAAATTAGAGGGAGCTCCAGTATAAAATCTAACTCTGCCTGATCTGCTCAGGCAGTGTGTGTGTTTCTGACACCCGGGTCCAGAGTTTCCACTGTATTGCACTGTGCTTTCAGTATAATTTGCCTGAAATGGTCAAACCAGTGCCAAATGTTCTGAAATTACTTCTAGCGCAAATTGGGTTTCTGCAATTTCCTGCCCTATTTAAATGACATCACTCTGGAATCTGGCCCCTTCCCACAGAACTGGCGAGACTCCTGGATTGAACGAATTTTTACAAATTGTGCCTGTTTTTAAACATTCACTTACGGGAGGTGGGTATCGCTGGCTGGGCCCAGCATTTATTGCCCGTCCCTAACTGCCCCCTGAGAAGGTGGTGGTGAGCTGCCTTCTTGAACCGCTGCAGTCCATGTGGAGTAGATACACCGACAGTGCTGTTAGGGAGGGAGTTCCAGGATTTTGACCCAGCGACAGTGAAGGAACAGCCGATATATTTCATCCACGGGCGGGATGAGGTTTCATGTAGGTTTTTAAAAATTTAATTAAAGTTTTTGAAGAAGTTGTGGACATGTCCCAACTCATGTGACAGTGTCATGTGTCAGGGAATTTATTTTTCTGTTTTTAATATTTTGTACAGTAGAGACAATCTCCCTGAGGCTGCACTTAGCCTCAGGGAGACCTGTGCGCTCTCCTGTGCGCATTTGTGAAAGAGCTCACTCCCGGCTGAGGGATACCCCCTCCCGCCTGCCCACACAGGGAGCAGATAGCGCTTCCCTGTGGATGTCACACTGGGTGGGCCTTGATTGGCCCGCCTGTGTAAAATGGCGGCGCGCCCCCAATAGGGGGCACCGATCAGAGGCGCGCCCGCCTGCACCCACAATTCAACTTCACCCCCGACTGGGGGAAAATCCTGCCCCTTGCCCCAGCGCTATCTCTACACTGGCTGCTGAGATAGTCCGCGCTACTCTCCTATTGGGTACTACAGATCATGTGATCTTCCTTCACCCGTATTATTCTTAAAGGTACATTGCATGCTAAATAAAACTGCAATTACTATGCAGCCAAAGCAGAAACTCTACCCAGGATGCCTGAAGTGGAAAGTGCCCTATTTCTGAATACCAACATTCCCCACCTTTTAAAAATAATTTGTTAATATGAACAGTGTCAGTGCTGAGAATGTGCGGCACTCTGGCTAGGCCACTCCCGTCAATATCTGCAGTTATTGGGCCGCTCGTTGGCTCGAAGCCGGGACTTCCATACCCCCAGATCAGCTGGACAGCAGCCCCCCTCGCCCCAGCTATGCCGCTGGGAGCAGTGGCCACCGCTGGGTCTACAGGCAGTCTCCAAGGGAGAGACGCCGTGGTAGGTACACGGGCTTCCCCAGGACCAGGCACACAGGCCCTGGCAAGGGTGTCAGAAGGTTGGGTCCACCAGGGCAGAATGGGGTAGAAATGTGGGGGTTTGGGGGAAGACTAACTTGGGAGGGGAGGTGGAGCAGGGGGATTGGAGGCACTCCCTCCTAACCCAGCAACAAGACTGCCTGGTACACTTTGCCCAGGCCTCGCCTGCTGAGGGTTAACTCCCAGTGGAGGCAGGTAGGCATAGGTCACAGTGCCGCTGTCAGCTTGTCTCCTCCTCCTCTTGCCTGCCAACCTACCCGTGGGTTTGAGCAGTGCAGAACCCCAGGCGTTGTGCCTTGAGTTCAGTTCCAGGCACTGAGATTCCAAGGAAACACTCAAACTCTGAAGACAGCGTGAAAAGTCATGGCCCCTCACACGAGATGGGGGGGGGGGAACTGAGTTAGAAGGAAGAACCAGGGAAGTTTTGTGTCAGAAATCCTGAAAGGGAATGACTGAAACAGGCTCTCAGGAATACGTAAGGAGCAATCGAGAGAGGAAGTTCACCTCACTAGGTCAAGTTGAACCTTGACAGCCGGACGAGTGGGTGGAGGTTCAAACGAGGGGCAAATTTAGGGTTGAAGTCACGGGCCTGGGTTTTTCCTATAGCAGGTGGACTGGGTGGACTCGGAGCCAATCACTGCCTGCGATCTGCTCCACGCCTCCATTGTACGTGGGTGGGCCAATGAAGGCCTGCCCAGCGTGACACACGGGCAGTAGCGCTCAGCTCTACCTGTGCGGGTGGGGGGAGGAGAGAGAGTCGGGGTCCTGCGCTCTTTCACACATGCACCTGAGAGAGAGAGAGAGAGAGCAGCAAACTCCCTCAGGCACGCAGCTGCTTCAGGGAGACTGAATGGATATTAAAATAATGAAAGAATTGATTTAAAAAATTTATTTAAACATGTCCCCTGGGGACCTGTTTTCATATTTATGAAAATTAATTAATTTATTTAATAAAAGCTTCCGTGTAGCTTCTCCTGCCCGTGGATGTGGTTTCCTGGAGGACACTCAGATTGTTCACCTGCTGCTAACCTTATGGTGGACGGTCAGTGTTCACAAGCGGCTCAATCGATTTCTCAATGACCTTCACTGACCGTTGGCATTGCGGCCGGTGCACAGCCGACTATGGCACACGCCCGCTGAACGAAATATCGCCATGGCGTTGGGACACAGGCCCAGTGTCACCATCTGTCACTTTATACATCAGAGTGTCAGACCCAACACCACCCCCCCCCCCCCCCCCCCCCCACCCCCCACCACGCTGACTGGAACGTTCTGGCCATGACGTTCCTCTATGCTAAAAGCGATTAAGATGTGGGTGAGGCTTCTGGGTTGGTTAGTGCAGGTGAAAGAATTCCTTGTCCATTCCCACCTCGTGTCCTACTGTCCCACTTTCCAAAGGGGGCTGGAACTGGGCGAGAGTGAAGACAAGCCACTGTGTTCAAAATGGGAAAAGGTTGCATCTGCTCAGAGCTGACTTCCCTCCCCAGGTTCGACACAGAAATTCAACACAAAAAGGGAGGGTTTTAAATTCATTTCCCCCTATTTCTGAGGCTTCACATGAACAACTTGTTTTTTTGGGGGGGTGTCTACACGAGACGAGGATGAAAATGTAACAATATTTCTCAACCAACTAATAAACGTTTTGAACTCTCAGCCAATAAATAGCTGAAGAAACTGAGCTTACTTCTTATGATGTGACTTTCAGGGGTCAGATCTGTGATATTGAAAGTGATCTACAGCTGTGAAACCAGTTCTAGGCCCAATTTTGGATGAAGTCTGATTCATTGACTTCCATTTCATTTACTCTGATTCATGTTATTATTAGATATTCTGCCAGAAACTGGAGGTCTCAATAAGCTTAAGGGAGAAACTTGCCCCCCGTTAAGGTGGGCTGGGGTGGGGGGGGGGTAAGAGAGAGTGTGGGAGCGGGTGCAGGCAGTGCCTCCAGTCAGTGCCCCCGATTGGGGGAGCGCCGCCATTTTATGTGGGTGGGCCAATTAAGACACTGTCAGGTGAGTTGGGACAAGTCCAGAGCTTTTATTGAAAGATGTGATTAAAATTTAAAAACCCTCCTGAAACCCCACCCCGCCCGTGGAAGAGGTTTTATGCTTTTTCTGAAGCCCGCCAGACCCTAAGGACGGGCATGTCCAATAATGACCTTAATTACTTTTCAAATGGCCTCAATAGGCCGTTGACAGGTCAGCGAGCACACAGATCCCGCCCCCCACCCTCCCCCCGCCAGCCTGAAAATGGAAATGACGTTGGGAGTTCCACCCGACATCATCCCGCATCATTTTACATGTCGGTGAACAGGCCTTGCCCCCACTCGCTAGCTGGACAATCCTGCTCTAAGAGTATACAGGGAGAAGGGGAATGACTGATCACCAGGCAGTCGTGGACCAGGCAGGTGGAGCGCGAGTCCCCTGAGTGCAGCCCACTCTCCAGCTGGTACTCAGCTCCGAATGCTGATGACAGTGATGGTCCATCTGGGGAGCGCAGCCAGAGCCAAGTCCATAGCACCACGGGTAGCTGTGCAGGAGGGTACAAAGAAGTCTGGAATAGCATTAGTGATGGGGGGGTTCAATAGTTAGGGGAACAGACAGATGTTTCTGTAGTGACAGATGTGAATCCAGGATGGTGTGTTGCCTCCCTGGTGCCAGGGTCAAGGGTGTCACTGAGCGAGTGCTGACCACCCTGAGGGGGGAGGGTGAAGAGCCAGCAGTCGTGGTCCGCATCAGTACCGATGACATGGGTAGAAAGAGGGATGTGGTCCTGCAGTCTGAATTTAGGGAGCTAGGTGGGAAATTATCAAGCAGGAACTCAAAAGTAGTAATCTCGGGATTGTTCCCTCCCTAACAGCACAATGGGTGTACCTACACCACATGGACTGCAGTGGTTCAGGAAGGCAGCTCACCATCACCTTCTCAAGGGCAATTAGGGGTGGGCAGTAAGTGCTGGCCCAGCCAGTGAAGCTCACATCCATCTCCCAGTACAACGCCCAAGGGGTCAGTGTTAGGACCCTGCTCTTCCTGGTAAATATTAATGACCCAGATCTTGGTGTATAGGCACCATTTCAAAATTTGAGGATGATACTGTTAGGATCCTAGCTGATGTTACTCCTGAACAAGTCAGTTCCAGAGTGAAACCTGGCTTGCTAGGTCCTAACTAATTTTTTGAAATCGTGGAGGAAAAGTCACTGAACAAACTCACAGGAGTCTGCTAATGAACTTTTAACACAAATAATAAAATACTTACTACACCAGACAGAAAGGCTGGAAAGATCAACATTCGCTATTCCTTCATTCCAGCTACATCTTTACAAACAAACATACAAATTCAGAGCAGGAGGAGGGCATTCAGCCCCTCGAGCCTATTCCAGCATTCAATAAGATCATGGCTGATCTGACTGTAATCTCTTGTCTTCCCCAATAACCTATCACCCCCTTGTTAACCAAAAATCCATCTAGCTCTGCCTTAACAATATTCAAAGACTCTGCTTCCACCACCTTTTGAAAAAGAGTTCCAAAGACTCTCAATCCTCTGAGAGAAATAAATTCTCCTCATCCCTGTTTTGAATAAGCAACCCTTTATTATTAAACAGTGACCTCCAGTTCTAGATTCTTCCACAAGAGGAAACATCCTCCCCACATCCACCCTGTCAAGACCCCTCAGGATCTTACATGTTTCAATCAAGTTGCCTCTTACTCTTCTAAACTCCAGCAGATACAAGCCTAACCTGTCCAACCTTTCCTCATAAGACACCCCACCCATTCCTGGTGTTAGCCTGATAACCCTTCTCTCAATTGCTTCTAACACATTTACAACTTCCCTTAAATAAGGAGACCAGTACTGTACACAATACTCCAGATGTGGTATCACCAGTGCCCTGTATAACTGAGACATAACCCCCCTACTTTTGTATTCAGTTCCCCTCACAATAAACAATAACATCCTATTAGCTTTCCAAATTACCTGTTGTACCTGCACGGTAGCCTTTTGTAATTCATGTACTGGGACACCCAGATCCCTCTGAATCTCACAGCTCTGCAATCTCTCACCATTTAGATAATAAGCTTCTGTTTTAATCTTCCTCCCAAAATGAACAAATTCACATTTGCCCACAATATTCTCCATTTGCCAGATCATTGCCCACTCACTTAAACTATCTATGTCACTTTGTAGCCTCCTTATGTCCTCTTCACTACTTACTTTCCTACCTATCTTTGTGTCATCTGCAAATTTAGCAACCATCCCTTCAATCCCTTCATCCAAGTCATTTATATAAATTGTAAACAGTTGAGGTCCTAGCACTGATCACTGTGGCACACCACTTGTTACACCCTGCCGATCAGAAAATGACCCAATTCTGCCTACTCTGTTTCCTGTGAGTTGGCCAATCTTCTACTCATGCCAATGTGTTACCCCCTACAACATGAGCTTTTAATTTCTGCAATAACCTTTGATGTGGCACCTTATTAACTGACTTCTGGAAATCTAAGTACAATACATCCACAGATTTCCCTTTATCCACAGCACATGTGACTCCTTTAAAGGACTCCAATAAATTGGTTAAACATGGACTAGCCATATAAATACTGTGGCTACAAGAGCAGGTCAGAGGCTGGGATTCCTGCAGTGAGTAACTCACCTCCTGACTCCCCAAAGCCTGTCCACCATCTACAAGGCACAAGTCAGGAGTGTGATGGAATACTCCCCACTTGCCTGGATGAGTGCAGCTCCCACAACACTCAAGAAGCTCAACGCCATCCAGGACAAAGCAGCCCCGCTAGATTGGCACCACATCCACAAACATTCACTCCCTCCACTACTGACACACAGTAGCAGCAGTGTGTACCATCTACAAGATGCACTGCAGGAATTCACCAAGGCTCCTCAGGTAGCACCTTCTAAATCCACGACCACTACCATCTAGAAGGACAAGGGCAGCAGATGGATGAGAACATCACCACCTGGAAGTTCCCCTCCAAGTCACTCACCATCCTGACTTGGAAATATATCGCTGTTCCTTCACTGTCGCTGGGTCAAAATCCTGGAACTCCCTCCCTAACAGCACTGTGGGTGTACCTACACCACAGGGACTGCAGCTGTTTAAGAAGGCAGCTCACCACCACTTTCTCGAGGGCAGTTAGGGATGGGCAATAAATGCTGGCCCAGCCAGCACACCCACATCCCATGAATGAAAAAAAAGTGATGTTAAACTAGTATAAAATACTAGTTCAGCCTCAACTGGAGTAGTGTGTCCAGTTCTGGGCTCCACACTTTAGGATGGATGTGAAGGTATTGGAGAGACTGCAGAAAAGGTTCATGAGAATGATTCCAGGGAAGAGGAACTTCAGTTATGGGGGCTGTTTGGAGAAGTTGGGTCTGTTCTCCTTTGAGAAAAGGAGGTTGAGAAGAGATTTGATAGAGATATTCAAAATCACAAGGGGTGTGGATAGAGCAGATAAGGAGAAACTGGCAGAAGGATCGAGAAGCAGGGGACAATGATTTAAGGTAATTGGCAGAAGCAGCAATGGAGACATGAGGAAAATCTTTTTCACACAGCGAGTGGTTAGAATCTGGAATGCATGCCCCAGAGTGTGGTGGAGGCATTGAAGAGGGAGTTGGATTATTATCTGAAAAGTAAGATTATGCAGGCGAATAGCACTGGGTGAATTCCCCTTCAGAGCGCCAGCTCCTTCTGTTGGGTAACCAATCTGTCATTCTGTGAAGCGCTTCGGTCTGAGGATTTCACTGTAACAAGTGACTGACAGGTGCTATAGCCAAAATTCTCAGATCAGAATGTTCAAGATCTGAATGTTTACTTCATTCAATGACACAAGTCTGATTAATTCAGTTTAAGTTAAAACAGTTCCCCTTCCTTTTCCTTCCTGTCCAGCCTAAATTAAGCCCCCAGTGTGGTCAGAGCTGAAAACAAGCTGGTTCGCTCCTATTTTACCTTTCTTACTTTGCATTATATGTTTCCTGAGGTGACTCATGAAGCTACCTTCGCTTAACGCTGCTCTGGAAACTCCCAGTGAATTTCCACTCTCGCTTTAACATCAGCGGAAACATCAGGAGCAGGTCGGAGAAACCAGAGCCATAAAAATCCGGTATAACAAGTGAAAATACTGGAAATGTACATCATGAGGGAAAGTACCCTTTCAAAACCATAAGTCCTGTCTTTTGTCTTTCAGATGCTGACAGATTTTGTCTGCATTTTCAGAATGATCTATTTTTATGCAAAGTGTGGGAGTTGGTATTGAATGACTGTCATAACCATTGTCACAATTCTGAAGTCCCAACAAACTTTGGAAGCAGGTTCAAAACTCCAATTTCTCTTGCTGGTGTTTAGTTTGTTTCCTGTTCCAATTTATTCCCCTGGTCTTAACCTCCCTCTCCTGAAGACATAGATTCACTGATTTATGAACAGTTATCCTCCGACAGATTACCACCACAGCCTTTCTCAGGTTCAGTCTAGAGACACTTTGATCCTGGACATGGGGCAAGGGAGTCCCAGTGAGTTCCCAACCAACGTGTTCAAATCCTGTCCTTGCCCGAGTTCCGAACGGGTGAAATGCTGCCAGGCAGGACTAATCTTGACCAATTCTGCTGAAGGCACCGAGGAGAAGATATACCACCAGAAAAACCACACAGCCGGCATTCTACAATGAGCAGGCTGAAACCAGAGGGCCTTTGAGATCTGTCCACTGTTTTGCCAGTGTGATGTGATGTACTTATCCAATGAGCCATCAGCACTATGGTTAAGAATCTTTGCTGCTTTGATGTTTTTCTGAGTCTATAATTGTCCAAAAAAAAATCATTCATGTCAATCTTAACTTGTTTAAATAAACTTCTGTGAGGTTGCCATGGGGAATGGAGACCAAGTGTGGTCCACAGGTGAATGTGGCAGGGTGTAAATGGAAAATGGCACATCAAAGTGGAGAGATCAGCTCCCTTCTGAACCCTGTTAATAGGCCATTTGAAATAAAGAAAAGTCTTAGAAGCCTAAACTGTTAACAAGGTAAATAGGAGTGCTAAAACAATCACAGGATATGTAGCAAGCATTCCATTCATACAGTTATTACAGGCTGCATTCCTCACTTAGAGATTGGATGGTGACAGTGGATTTGATTCATAAATAGGCTCCTACAAGCCCCAGTCCACAGGGTGTTATGCTCAAATGATCAGAGTTTGAGATGCTCTGTAAATAGTTCAGAGGACCTGGACACTCAATTCACCAAATCTGGACTTCAGCATAATTCTGAGTGACACTCCACATCAGCTAATCACACATCAACATTAATGAGCAGTAATGAATATTACTTACAGTGACACCATCCTAAATGACAGCACCAATGCCGCTTGAAGCACTTGCCATGGCTGTGGGTGGCACAGATGGAGAGACTGTCGCAGGGCTGAAAGTCTGGTCTCCCTGCACAGCTCCTAGCCAGCGCCTGGGCTTCATCCACCTTCTCGCTCTTCAAAACCTTCCTCACACCTGAGGCCATCATCCTGGAGGGGGGTAAATCCCGAGCTCCACAGAGAGAGGGGGGGGGGGGGGGGGGGGTCAAGGAGCTACCCCCACAGTTATCAGCAACTTGGATAGTCCAGCCCACTTTGGGGAGTTGGAGGGATTGGACTGGGGGTTTGGGGAAGTGAAATCTTTCAGGCTAAGGCTGGAGAAAGGGGACAGCGCTTGGAGGGGTGGTCAGGGGCTGCTGGAGGCTCCGAGGGCTGGAGGCTATGACCTGACCAGGGCAGAGTGAATGTGTGTGCCTCCCCCCGCCAACACCACGGGGGCAACAGCGTCCATCCGGCCAGAGGGGACAAGAGGGGGCCTTCCCAGCTCTTCCAGCTGGTGGAGCTCAGGGTCTTCCTGGCAGAGGGAGGGTGGGGAGGGGGCGTGGGGGGCAGTGAAGGGACAGCCCGCTGACCCCCAACACTTTGGCCGGAGGAGCGGCGACGGCGGGAGTCAGGTTAACCCTCCCACCCCTCTCTCTCCCGGACCCAGTCCCAGACCCGGACCCGGTCCGAAACTCTGCAGCTGGGGAGAAGATCAGGGACCAGCCTGGACCAGCCGCCTGCGGGTAACCTCCGGATCCAGACAGAGATCTTTCACTGCAAAATCAATCCAGCACCAGCTCCTCCACCTCCTCTACCTCCACCTCCTGCACCTCCACCAGCCTCTACCTCCTCTACCTCCAGCTCCTCTACCTCCACCAGCCTCCACCTCCTCTACCTCTACCTCCAGCTCCTGCACCTCCACCTCCTGCACCTCCAGCACCTCCTACTGGCTGCTCGGAGCCGCCGCAAACTCCAGCTGCAGATCCGCTGCTTCTACCTCCAGCTTCTATCTCCCTCCCTCTCCCTGTCCCCCCCTCCCTCCCTCACCCTCCCTCCCTCCTTCCCTCTCCTTCTCCCTCCCTCTTCCTGTCCCCTCCCTCTCCCTGTCCCTCTCTCCCTCCCTCCCTCTCCCTGTCCCTCTCTCCCTCCCTCTCACCCTCCCTCCCTCTCCCTGTCCCCCCTCCCTCCCTCACTCTCCCTCCCTCTCCCTCCTTCCCTCTCTCTCCCCCTCCCTCCCTCTCCCTGTCCCCCTCCCTCTCCCTGTCCCTCTCTCCCTCCCTCTCTCCCTCTCTCCCTCCCTCCCTCTCCCCCTCCCTCTCCTTCACTGCAGCCTCTCTGCAGCTACCCACTGCCTCTCCCCCCAGACTGGCCCGGACTTCCCACTCTCTGCTTTCGGCCCCCACATTGGGGCTGGGGGCTGGGGAATTCGGTGCAGCCGGGGTAGTAGTGCCCCGCTCCCTCCCTCCCCCGGTCACTTGCTCAGTGTCCCTGCCAGCTGGGCTGTGATGTGAGTGACAGGGGGATCACACAGTCAGCGAGAGACAGAGACAGAGACAGGCAGCCTGCTCACCCCACATCAACCACCGACAAACCCTTCGCACAACATCTGGCTCCACTTTCTCTGGTCGCCTCAAATATCCATCTGACCCCGAAGTTTCAGTAGCGAAAACTTCTCTGAGTAGGCAGAGTCCAGGATGCGGCTGGTCAGTGGTGGGATCATCTATCTACTCGCTCAGAGATCAGTCTGTGCAGTGGAGAGAGACCGACACAGCAACTCTCCCTTAAAAGGAATTGATCGCATTTCACTCCTGGCAGCGTGTTAACCCTGTGATGTGCTGCTTCCCAGTTTCAGTTGGGTTCTCTCTCTCTCTCTTCTAATTTTGGTGCTGAGAAATGGTTCAGCGTTTTAAAACCAGCTCCTGTTGAACTCCCAAATACTGTTCACAGTGAAAGGGAACAGGAAATGTGTTTCTCCACCACCCCCACCCCCCCACCCCCCTCCAGCTGGAGGGTACAAATCCAAACATCGTCAGCCTGGGACTTTCATCCTGAGAAGGTTTCTTTCAGCTGCAGGTGGGTCCTGTGCTCTGGGAGTTTGCAGTGAGCCCAGATTGGCTGCAAATATTCAAAGGGGCAGGTTCCTGGGGGGAGTTTGAAAGGTAGGATGGACACCAGGAGGCCTCTATTTCTTGGGACTTGGTCTGGATTGGCTCCAGACCCAGAAAGGGATGTCCCACAATTCTTTTTATCCCTCAGTTGGCCTCAGTTTAATTCTTCGTGTTAATTGTCTGTCACAAGATCATACAATGGCTGTTGGATGGACACATCAAGGGCTGCAGTGTCCAGAGGCACTGCGATCTTATGGGACCGAACTAGCCCATCATTCCCTTCTTTCTGCCTCTTTTCAGTTGTTTATGTTTAAGCAGATCCCAACTCGGATTCCAATGTTTTACAACATTACACATCGACATTAAGGGATACATCACTGAAGCACTTGGATTGAAAAACCGCAAGCTGAGAAATAAATAAAATAATTACACATGCTGCTGGAAAGCGTGACGATTTAGCCCTTGTTCTGCTTTTAACTTTTGAGATCAGTGCTTGAAATAAGCAAATCCGGGTGAATGGGTAACTTTTAAACTGCTGAGGTCAGAGATAGTAACTGTAAAAGCTTTGAAACGTCAGGCTCCAGGTCAGCCAGTAATAGCAGCAAGAATGACCCAGACCTCCCTGTCGCTTGCCATTTTAACACTCCACCCTGCTCTCTTGCCCACATGTCCATCCTTGGCTTGCTGCATTGTTCCAGTGAAGCCCAACGCAAACTGGAGGAACAGCACCTCATCTTCCAACTAGGCACTTTACAGCCTTCCGGACTGAATATTGAGTTCAACAATTTCAGATCATGAACTCTCTCCTCCATCCCCACCCCCTTTCCAATCCCCCTTTATTCCAATAATTTATAATTGCTCAAATATATTTTTCTTTTCCCACCTATTTTTAAATTTATTTCAATCGATTGTTTTATCTCCACCTTTCAGCCCATTTTGATCCCTTCCGCCCCACCCCACCCCCACTAGGGCCATCTGCCACTAGCTTGTCCCACTTGCTACCCTTAATGTCCCCAATAGCACATTCCTTAGTTAAATCACCACCATCAACACCCCTTTGTCCTTGCGTCTGTGACATCTTTGGCAATCTCCACCTATCACTGGCCCTCTATCCAGCTCTACCTGTCCCACCCCCCTTAAACCAGCTTATATTTCACCTCTCTTCTCTATTTCCTTAGTTCTGTTGAAGAGTCATTCGGACTCGAAACGTTAACTGTGCTCCTATCCGCAGATGCTGCCAGACCTGTTGAGTTTTTCCAGCTATTTTTATTTTGGATTTCCAGCATCAGCAGTATTTTGCTTTTATATCAGCCAGTCATATTCTCTGTTTTGAAGATTTTTTGTACCTGTGGCAAAGTTTGATGTTTGAAGTGTAATGTACATGTGCCATGTGCAAGATACGATCTCTCCATGCATATAATATGAACTCTCATGTATTAGTGAGTCAAATGGTGTGGGGTCTGAAATCGCAGTCCTGATGGTGCATTCCCTGAATGTTTAATGGGAGTGCAGAAGGAAATTAAACCTAGTCCTGTTGGGCTGAGGTTTCTGGCAGATGTCGGGACCACAACATCAGCCCCACATGATGGGGGGGTGGGGGGGGCACACTTGCATGTCGGCAGAGAAGCTATCAAACAGAGAGGCCTAAAGCTGGTCCAGAGGGGAGAGGGGGGATTCCCCTCCACAGGAGTAGTGACAATGATTTGGTAGGGACAGAACCTCCCCAGACCCTTCGCTGGAACTTATAACCTTTCACTTCCACATATGTGAAATCAGTCCTCTATTTTGGTAATTGGATTCCAGCTGCTATTGAAATGAGTTACAATAAAGGCTCCTTTTATCAAAGGCATCAAAACAAAGGAAGAAAGGGGGAGAGAGAAATGCATAGTTAAACAAGCAGTTAACACACAGGTTGCTGTTTAATCCTGAGCATTTGAAAATTGTTTGATTTCAGCTTTGTAAAGAATTGGAGGATATAGCTTCAGTCTGTTCAAATAACTGTGCAGTGCAGGAAGTGGGGCTCATCTGTATTGTGAGTAACAGGGAATGGAAATGCATTGTGATTGGTACAGGCTACTCACAAGAAGGTTTAACACTGGAGAGTGGTGTACAGTGCAACCCTGCTTACAGTGAGAAAGTCATGTTAACACTGATGCACCTTATCGACAAACTGGAGACTGAACTGGGATTCGGTTCACTCAGGACAGAAAGGTGGTAAAATAGAAGTCAGGCAGCTCACTGTCGTACCCATAGACCTGTTTTGGGTGGCTGAGCCAGAATTGCAATGGCATTGGACATTTTCCAGGTCTCTGTGGGGTGAAAAGCACAGACATGCAAAATCCACCATTGTCCCCCAGTTCGTGTAATGACTGATTTCTACCCATAATGTCAACAGCCCATTTTCTATCTCCCACGACCATCCATTCCACACAGTGTACACTATCACTAAACACAACTGCTAAACACAACTCCAGAGTGCTCTCAGAGAAATGCAGACTGGCCGGCGGAGTGTGAAAGCCGATGAGTAACAACACCTGACTGAGTGGCATGATCCGTTTTGCCAAGGTGCTGAAGACTAGAAATGTTCCACTCACCACAACCTTCCCTCTCACCGAGTTAATCATTGATAATGCATGTGGAATGGGAAGGTGCGTGAGCACATCAGTGTACTCCCCAACAAGAGACGCCCACATCTCCGCAGATTCTCAGCATCACATTAAGCAGAGAAAGAAAGGCTGCCTCTTCATCCTTCACTAAAGATAATCAAATCATCCAAACGAGGCAAAGCCTCCGGCCCAGAAAACATTCCTTCAGGGATTTGGGAGTGTAATAGTACAGATTCTATTCACCTATTTACAGCCATCTTCAAGGGATCAGGAAGAAGTTCCACCTGGGCTCACGGTTGCCAACATAGTCAGCACCTGGTAGTGGAAAGAATCCAAAACTGTGTGAGGCAGCTATGGAGGAATAAACCTCTCTCAGTCTCAGTGAAGATCCTCACATGGATCCTCTGAAACTGTCCACCAAATGATGTAAATGATGTCCTCCCAGAATCCCCGTGTGGTTTTAGGACTATCTCGTGAGCAGCCGATGTGGTATTTGCAACAGGACACAGCCACAATAAAAGCACAGTCAGCAACCTCAGGACTGGTGTGCACAGACCTAACTAAAGCTTTTGATATTATGAGTCAGCAGGACTATGGCGCTTGCTTTCCCAGCCAGGATGTCAAAATCCTGTACCCACTGCAGACTGGCATGGCTGGGCAAATTTGTGCCAGTGGCAAGGTGTGTGGTGATTTGCAGTGATGTAAAGCAAGGCTGATTCATGGCACCGGAGATATGCCTGGAGGCATCAACATTAGGTTCCATTCAGGGAAGCTGTTCCATCCCTCCAGACCGTGTCTCACCACCAGAGGCACAGAAGCAGTAATCAGAGAGTTCCTGTGGCCAGATAATGATGCCCTAGTTACCCACAACAAGGAAGGCATCCAGACTGCAGTAAACTAATTCTCAAGTTCTGTCACTAACTTTGGTCTTCAGATCAGTGTCTCCGAGACTGAGGCTATGTTTCAGCCAGTACTAAGCACATGCTATGGAACACCAGACATAACCTTTGAAGGCATTAGTCCCAAGGGTGTAGAAATATTCTCACACCTTGACTGTGTGTTTTCTGTGGATGCCGCTATCGATGAAGCTTTCAGTGCACATATCCAGAGAGAGCTAGTTCATGGCTGACTCCATCACCATGTCTGGAAGCAGAAAGGCATTGAGCTGAAGACTAACATCAAACTTTACCAGGTCCCTGTCCCCACCACCATGCTGTACGGTGCAGAGTTCTGGGTCTGCTATGGGAGTCATATCAAGGCTCTGGCCCACTTCCACCAGAGACACCTGAGGTCATCAGGAGAGTTTGATGTCAGGGCAAAATCACAGACAATGAGCCTGTCCATCATACTGGGTTCAACAGCTGGAGACCAACCTCCAGAAAATCCAGCTTAGATGGGCGGGACTGTGTACCCCACATGGACAACTACAGAATCCATAAGCAGATCTTCGATGGGAAGCTGCCTCAGGATAAACAACATCAGGATGGTCAGTACAAATGTTACAAGAACATCCCCAAAAAAGAGCTTCACAAACATTCTGCATTGCAGGCCGCCTGTCTGGGAGAAAGGTTGCAGCTCACTGGCCCATGTGGAGTCAAGCCCTGGAATTTGGTTCAGCAGGTTTCGAGGATCACCTACACCAAACTCGCAACTTCCAACGTGTCCAGAGGAAGGCTAGAGGGTGGGTATCTGCAGAGGTTCCCCAGTACCAGCAGTGGTAAAGACCAACTGTCAGTTCAGTGAATGCCCACGCTAATCTCACATTGGATTCTTCAGTTATGAGACACTGAGGATAATGAAGTCACCTTCAGCTTGGATATACTGGGATAACAAGGAGTCTACCATTCGATCACACAAAGCCAAGATAGTGCCTCATGCACAGATTCTCAAGCATAAGAACACAAGGAGTAGGAGTAGGAGTTGACCATATGATGCCTTGAATCTGCTCTGCCATTTAGGAAGACCATGACTGACCCTCAATCTCAATGTCACTTTCACACCTGATTCTTATAGCCCCTATTCCCTCAGAGTCCAAGAATCTGTCAACCTCAGCTTTGAATGCACTCAAGAACAGAGCATCCATAGACCCCTGGAACTGAGAATTCCCAAGATTCACAACTCTCTGAAATGGCGGTCCCTTTAGCCTGACACCATGTCTCCTTGCCTGTTGTTCAGGTTGCAGGCAATAACGGTGGTGAGGTTTCTGATTGTTTTTCAAAGTGTGATTATGCAGGTCACTTCGGAAGCTATGGGCATTCTGGGTTTGGTATTTTCTTGGTAGTTGCTGGGATAACGTGTGAAGAACAAGAAATGCTTAATAAATAAACTGTTATTTACATTCTCAATATAGACTTTTAATAAAGGATGCTCAGTCTGTTTAATTTCCTTCCAACATTTTTCTATTTATGAACTGGATAAGGATCTCAATGCTCACCAGTGGTGACATGGCTTCTAGCCATCACACCTCTTCACTTCAGAAATCTTGTCTTAAAACCTTTCATTCATTACCCTTCTCTGAAGGTTCTTCACAACCGACTTCAATGACCATGCTTTGTATCACTCCCCCTGTCACCTTCCACTCTGCCTCCCATCTTCCTATCACTTTGAGAAATTTGCTATGTAACTTTAAGTTATCGCTAATGGAATGATCTGTAGAGACTTCCCAAACATGAAGCCCCACACACTTTAATTCATAGAATTTTATAAAGCAGAAGGGGGGGGGGCATTTGTCTCACTGTGCCTCTTTCTACTCTTTGAAAGAGTTATCCGATTAGTCCCATTGACCACACTCCCCCAACTCCCCAGCTTTTGCCAAGTATGTATCTGATTCTCTTTTGACGGTCGCTATTGAATCTACATCCACCACCTGTTTAGGTGGCACATTTAAGTCAGAATAACTTTCTGTGTGGAAAAGAAACTTCTCATAAGGGCCCCAGTTGTTCAAATGAAAATCAGAAGTGACTTTTAGCAGGAAATAAAGAAATTCACTGCATTTGCAAAATGCTGTTTTGATTCTTGATATGGTCACGATCTGAGTTAATGTTTGGGGGCTGGTGTAAGTGGTATTCTCTGCAGTCGGACTGAGGAATTAACTTTCACTGCTATATGTTTGTTACGAGGCTGCACCTTTGAATCCAGCGTTCTGGCCGATAGTTGACTTGACACCGTGATCCTGGCTCTCACTCGTCTGCAAATCTGGTGTTTGGATTAGAAGAAGCCGTTTGGGATTCTGGAAATTCAATAAGTGAGTAAAAAGCGCCCTCTGCAGTCAACAGCAACCAGGCCTTCAAATAAAATGTGAGACACTCTCCTGACAAATAGAAAATGTTTAGCTATCCTGCTACTTTAACTCCACCCACCTTCCTTGGTGCCCGTCCCTTACAAAAATCTATCTATCTCAGCTAGAGAATTATTCATTCATTACAGTCCTGTCTCCCTGAAGCTTAAGGCTCTGATGATATGGGGAACAGGTGTGAGATGTTCTCCTTCAAGTGATTTGACCCTCACATCTTTCACATCTCCTAAATTACACTGCTGCTTTTGCACTGATAAAGTATCTAATCCCTTAGCATCAATGTAATAGCTAAAATTTAACAATGACATAAAAAACCCAAAACCTCCCCGACTCTCCCTAAATATTTTCTATCCTGCACAAGGACAGGGGCCTGGACTTTTTGTTCACTGGGCGAGTGTGATCGATGGGTCTGGAAGCGGATGCGGAATGAGCTTCTGTCTGCGATCAGCCCCCACCTGCCATCTTGTGCCAGCCTGAAAGGCGCCTGGAGAGAGGCCCAGCACTGCCGTTGGGGGCGGGGAGAGAGCGGGCACCGATGTCACCGCGGGTGTGGGTGAGCACTGCAAGAGAGCTCCCTGAAGGCAGACAGGTACCTCAGGGAGCTGCAGGCCTCCAAATAGGCGAATCCAGCCCAAAAATGCTCCAAAAATGTCCATGCAGCACAATCAAGCACCTGAAAGCAGACCTCGTGATGAAAAGTGCCCAGGTATTTCTTTTTATGTTAAATCCTAATGGAGATCCCATCCGGCCCTTGGATGGGGTTTGATGAAGACTGGAAAGGCCGGGCCTGGCTGATTGGCGGACGGGCTATGAAAAATCGCTGACGATTGGGACGTTAATGGGCTTAGTTGCCCACTTAATTGTTGGCGGGTGCCCTTCCAACTTTTGTGCACACCCCCCCCATGCAACATATCACAGGAGTGTGCGGTGACATCGGGACACTCACTGGACATCGTCTCGCACCATTCCACACCCGCTTGGTTCGGGCACACACCCACCTGTGGGAAGATAAAATTCAGGCCCTCATCGAATTGCAAATTTGGGTGCCAATGATAGCAGTGGTTGTCTTGACAGGAGGTGTGGATCAGAGACATGTCTGGTTAAGTGAAATACTTATAGGTTTGGGAAAGGTCGGAAAAAAGATTTGGCTCCAGTTTTCTGTCTGCGTTGACCCTGTAAAACAAACTAGAATGCAAGGTAGAGATACTATATAAGCTCGGATTATTCTTAGAGCTAAAAACAAAAAACTGCAGATGCTGGAAATACAAAACAAAAACAGAATTATCTGGAAAAACTCAGCAGGTCTGGCAGCATCGGCGGAGAAGAAAAGAGTCGATGTTTCGAGTCCTCATGACAGTCAGTTCTGTCGAAGGGTCATGAGGACTTGAAACGTCGACTCTTTTCTTCTCCGCCGATGCTGCCAGACCTGCTGAGTTTTTCCAGGTAATTCTGTTTTTGTTTTTATTCTTAGAGCTGAATGGTTAAGGGAAGATTTAATTGTGGTGTTGAGAGTTATGTGGGGATTTGATAGAGTAAATAAGGAGAAACGGCGTCTCCTGACCAGAGGCCACACAGTTAAGGTAATTGGCAAACGAACCAGACGGGAGATAAGGAGAATTCTTTTACACTATATGACGATGGTAGAAGGTTTTCTATGTATATTGTAGAAATTTTGGGAAAGAGAAGAGTGGAACTAATTGGCTATCTCTTTAAATGACCTAGCACGGACACATTGCTTTCCCATAATCCAAGATAAACAGCCTGAAGAGCAAAGTTGCAACAACCAGGGGAATGTTAATTGTATCAACGGACGTTAAGGACACACAGGTGGAGGACATTGATTGGATGGTTACTTGAGCACATATAAAGAGACATTTATTGCTGAGGGAATAGAATAGAGTTAGGAGATATATACCTGTAATGTTTCACTCTGTGAACAACTCTATTCTGAATAAAGACTGACTCTGGTTTCTTCCTTTACCAACCAGCTATTAACATTATAACAGGGGAGACAGGTTTGGGTGAGCACAGGGGCAGGTAAATCCCCAAATGCGGCTTTGGATCAGGAATCTTCCCCCACCCACCCCCAAATTCTGGGTTTAACCTGGACAAGTTTGTAGGCACATGGGGAAATCCTGTGCAGCTGTTGTGTCAGTAGTTCCAACATGCCGACAGGTAGTTAACTCGGAACTTAACCCAATGTTCTGGATTCAAGAGCCAGTGCACAAGTTTTGCTAGCTGCTGCACCTCGCTGGGGTCAAGTGGGTGAGAGTAGAGCAGGGAGTATTTCTTCAGTGGAACTGACAGGGTAGGCAGGCTTCAAGTAGTGAAACAGAAGGATTGTAGCCATGCTTAGGTGAGAGAATGCTTCTTCTGAGAGTGTGTCCCTACTGCTTGACAGGTGATTTCAGTTCATCCGTCTCAGACCTCATTTGTCTTGATCTGCATTCTTCTGCTGTCAGTGCGCACTGTGGAACGGGAGCTACTTCTACAGCTCTTAACTGGACTTCTGATGAGGAATAAGAAGTGTAGCAGCAGCAGCGACAGTGACAGTAACATTCTCCGCCACAAGGCCAGAAGGTAAGGCCGCTGAGATCCAGCTTTAAGGAGGCAAGAACCCCAGCACAGGCTCTACAGCTAGAAGAACAGCTCTCTCTACATGTCTGAGCACCATTACTTCAGGAGGCTCACCAAAGGCCATAGCTGACACCCCGTGAATTTAACATTTTTAGGTCTGTTGTCTGGCTGCAGCCAGGCAGTTGAGAAGCTGCTGAGCTGTTGGGTGGGTAGGCCTTCAACACCAGCTCACAGCTGGAGAGCGGAGAGACGTCAGGGACTGGGGATCAGATCGGAAACCTGCGGAGGGGAGGGGGAGAAAGGGGACTTGGAGAAGCCAGAGAGGTTGGGGCAGGGTTGATGGGATCAGAGGCCAGGGGAAGGGCTGGGGATGGACAGAGGTTGGTTTCGGGGGTCCCTTTGTGAGTAGATGTTGGGGAGAATATTGTGTTAAGACTAGAATTCCCAGGATTTCTTGTGTATGTCTGCACACAAGCGTTTCAGTTTGCATTTCAGAATTCCTGCAGGATTTGGCTTCCTGTATTAGGTTACTCATTTCTGGGATGTGACGCCTGATGCAGATATACTCAGGCAGGCCAAGCAGTCACCTTTATCAAGCGCCAGCCCCCTTTCATACGATAGTATAATGCCCACCTCCGGACACCTTTGAAGATTCTGCTAGAAACTGGGTGGAACACTAGCTGGGAAAGGGATGTCTAAAGGGGTCACTGGAGGCTGCCAACATGGGCCAGTCTTTTGGTTGCTGTGGAAACAGGGTGAATAGAAGGGTCCCTGCTGGATCGACCTCGCCTCTGTGGGTTGCTGTCTCCATTGCGAAATTGGCCCGAAGGACAGTGACATTTTGTGTCAGGCCTGTGCAGCTCGCTGGAACCATTCAGGAAAGGCCTGGGGCCTAGCTTCAGCCTTCCTGCTTCTGACATACATGAGGAACGTGTTAATTACTTTGAGCCTGAAAAGGAAACTCGGCAACTTTCTGCCCCGAACATTCTCCTGTCCAGTTCTGAAATAGCTGAAGATAAATTGGAATTATCTTCCCACACATAAAAGCATAAGACAAAGGGAAAAGACTACATTGAAAACTTGGCGTGACGCCAGTTGAACTCTGCAAGGACAAAGCATTCACATGTGTGCAGAATGGAGTCAGTGTCAGATTTCCTGTTTATCATTACTCATAGTTTGCATGGGTTTTTCTGCTGGCTGTATCACTACTCTTGATGAAATTCAGATGAGAAGAGAGCTAAAAATAGTTGGATATTGCTACCTACTGCTTCCAGCTTCATTGCTTTGCTGTTATATCTCTACTCAGCTCGTCATTCATTCTGTCCATTCTCACTGCTGTGAAGTGGGAGTGAGATTATTCATGCATCCAATAAAAGGCTATACGCAGGTCGATTTAAATTTACCATGCTGGGATGGAGGGAGGCAGGGGTGCTGGGGTGAATCCAACTCATTTGCTCTTCTGTTTATTATAACCTCATGTTGTAATCACCAAAAGCTGAAGAGTATGAGGAGTGTGTCTGGAGTTTGTTTCATGTGCCTGGATCATGAAAATGCCAGTTATTCTGCTCTGCTGGTCTGTTTGGCTGCTCCAA
This sequence comes from Isurus oxyrinchus, assembly GCA_026770705.1. NCBI lineage: Eukaryota > Metazoa > Chordata > Chondrichthyes > Lamniformes > Lamnidae > Isurus > Isurus oxyrinchus. The sequence goes on along the minus strand of JANJGN010000014.1, from coordinate 1,392,472 downwards.
GAGCAACTACAGGGAATCAACATTAAAAAGAAAAATATATTCATGCATTGGGGAGTGTCGCCAGGCAAGGCCAAGCAGTTATTGCCCATTTCTAATTGCCCTGAGGAGGTGGTGGTGAGCTGCCTTCTTGAACCGCTGCAGTCCCCATGGTGTAGGTTGTGTTGTTAGGGAGGGAGTTCCAGCAGGATATTACAGTCCAGATGAACTGAATGGAGATTTAAGTGGCTCACTGAATCCGCCTGGGGGAGACACAGGGTAGTGGGGTTGTAAAATCCTGAGCCATTTATCTGCTGCCCTTGTCCTTCTAGCTGGTAGCGGCCATGGGTTTGGAAGGTGCTGTCGAAGGAGCCTTGGTGAGTTGCTGCACAGTGTCTTGTAGATGGTACGCACACTGCTGCTACTGTGCGTCGGTGGTGGAGAGAGTGGATGTTCACAGTGGTGAATGGGATGACTTTCAAGTGGGCTGCTTTGTCCTGGATGGTTTTGAGCATCTTGAATGTTGTTGGAGCCACACTCATCCAGGCAAGTGGGGAGTATTCCATCACACTCCTGACTTGTGCCTTGTCGATGGTGGACAGGCTTTGGGGAGTCAGGAGGTGAGTTACTCGCAGCAGGATTCCCAGTTTCTGACTTGCTTCTGTCACACAGTATTTATATGGCTGGTCCAGTTAAGCTTCTGGTCAATGGTAAATCCAAGATGTTGATGGTGGGGGATTCAGCTTTGGTAATGCTGATGGATGTCCAGGGGAGATTGTCTTTTGTTGGACATGGCTGTTGCCTGAAACTTTATCCGGTACGAATGTTACTTACCACTTATCAGGCCAGGCCTGAGTGCTGTGCCGATCTTGGAGCATGGACTGCTTCAGTCTGTGAGGAATCCGAAATGTCACTGAGCAACGTGCAATCATCAACAAACGCTTCCCAATTGTGGGGGAGAGTTTTCTCCCCCATCGGGAGAGTGGTTTGGGAGCTGGCGTGGGTGGGCATGCAGCCGATCGCTGCCCACAATTGGCTACGCGCCGTCATTTTGCGTGAACCACGCCCAGAAGCGCTGAGCGCTCCCTGTGCAGGTGGGGGGGGAGGAGGGGGGGTTGGGGCCTCTGCTCTGCTGTGCACGCGCTTGGAAAAGTGCCGAAATATCCCTGGGGGCACAGAACTGCCTCAGGAAGATTAGTTTAGGAATAAAACATTGCAAAAAAAATAAGAAATAAAATTGCTCAGACATGTCCCAGCTCATGTGACAGAGTCACCGAGGGGGACATGTTTTATGACCGTTTTAGTCCCTGTGTTTTTTCTAAGCAGCGCTTCACTTCCCTCAGGCAGCTCTGTACCTCAGGGGGATTGTAACGTTTGTCCACGTGTGTGTATGAAGATTGCGCTAGGCCCACTCGCCCTCCCCCTCCCTCCCCACCTGCTGCTGCCTGCGTTCCACCCTGGACCGGCCGATTAAGGCCGGACCGCGTACAATGGTGGTGCAGAGCCCACGGCGGCCAGAGGTCAGCTTCATGACCACCCATGGGCGTCCCTGCCAAGCACCCCCGCCAAGAGCAAGATCCTGCGCATGAGCGGGGCCGTGTTAGAAATCAGCGTGGATATTTTTTTAATGACAGGTGAGGATGAGGTTTCACAAAAAGTGCAAAGGCCGCCTGGCCTGTTTGCCTGCCCCCAAATGTAAGGTTGGGAGGACAGTGAAAATCTGAATTCAGTGACACGTTTAATGGGCCTGTTAATTAGCGGTGGGCAAGCTCCCAACTCCAACACATGCCCGCCGACCGCAATATTGTGTGAGTGTGGGATGACATTGGGATGCTTGCCCGATGTCAACGTGCGTCATTTTACCCTCATTCAGGTCGGACAGGCCTGCTCAAAAAGCCAAAAGTGCTGGCCCAAGAGTCATCATCCCTTCACAAGGGAGAGAACGACTCTTGACAGAGCTCCACAGTGTGCATCCAGCCATATCAAAGGTGAAAGTGCTTGTGTGAAGCTATGCCTGGTGGCCAGGAATTGACAGTGACATTGAAAGCATGGTCAAGCACTGAATCCACTGTCAGCAACAACAGAAGTTACCTGTTTCAGCTCCTCAGCATCCATGGGAGTGGCCTGGTTGACCCTGGGTTTGACTACATATTGATTATGTAGGACCATTCTTAGGCACCATGTTTTTATTGATCGTAGATGTGCATTCGAAGTGGATGGATGTGTTTGAGCTCAGATCAGCAACATCGAGTGCAACAACTGAAAAGCTGTGTTAATGTTTTAGTACGTGGCAACAGGAAGTCACTGTTTCAGATAATGGTACAGCCTTTACTACTACAGAACTTCAGAGATTCATGAACTTAAATGGAATCAGACTTTTTAAAACAGCATCATATCATCCCTCATCGAATGGGATGGCTGAAAGAGTTGTGTAAACTTTCAAATCAGGAAGGAAGAGGTTTTCCAAAGGTACTTGAGAAACTCGACTTTCCCACTTTCTTCTCAATTAAGATCCTCATGCAACTATGGGTTCAACACCGTCTGAGTTATTGATGAAACATCACCTACGTACAAGGTTAAGTCTGGTGTTTCCAAACTTAGAGGGGGAAGGAGAGAAGAATCAGAGTAATCAAAAATTGAATCACAATGTTCATAGCAAAACTCAAAGATTTACTGTAGGAGATGGAGTTTTCATGCGGAGTTTTGGAAATGGACCTTGTTGGGTTCCTGGTATAATTATCTCTGAAAACGGTACCTTGTCATTCCAAGTGAAAGTGGAAGACATAATTGTTCAAAAACATGTGGACCATCTTCGGAGCAGAGAGACATTCCAACAACCGATTATTCTCCCAGTGATTAATGTTGAACCTTTAATCTCTGAGGTGACAGATTGATCTAGAATAGACATATCTGATGTCTCGGTAGAGTTGCCTAACCCTGAACTGCCACTTTCTAATGATGTACCTGATGCTGCAGTTCCTGATCATGTCGATCCAGTGGGAGAACCTCAAGAGGCAGAGACACGCCGTTCTAACCGAATTAGAAAACCACCTCAGAGTCTATCTTTAATCACCTGACCTGTATATGTTGTGGATTAAAATGTTCATTGTAAATAGGATATGTAAAAAAAACTAATGGGGGAGGAAATGTAGCTATTGAAAGTATAACCTTTCCTTATGCATATTAGGAGTCACGTGATTGCTCTTGACAAATGAGCCCAAAGTGCAGGTAATCCCCAGGTGAGGGGAGCTTGTAGTTTCAAGTATGTAGTTTCTAAAACCCCTCCGTCATAAAGTTATCTGTTTCAAGTAGAAACCTGTCCAGTACATCAAGTCATTCCAGATATTCACTTAGTTAATCACTGAAAACAATGGAAATACTCAGCAGGCCAGCTAGCATCTGGGGACAGAGGCAGGGTTAATATTCAGGCCATTAGAGGGTCATCATTGACCTGAAATGTTAACTCTGTTTCTCTACACAGCTGCTGCTTGACCTCCTGAGTATTCCAGTATGTTCTGTTTTTATTTCAGATTTCCATCTGTGTGGGCAGTATTTTGCTTTTGAACTCACATAGTTAGCCTGGGGTGAACTTGAAGCGAGGTACCAGAACTCCAAGTTTATTATCCTAACTGAATCGGCTAGACTTTGAAGTCAGTGCCAAGAGTGGAATCAGCCATTGGTTATACTTGTACATGCTGGTAAATTTTTTAAGAGCCTTGACATGGCAACTTCACATCAGATAACAATCAGAACTGTACAGCACTCTCTCCAGAATATCTGGAGCCTGTGTATCACCTTCACCAATCAGATTAAAGACTCATTAGTGAGTCATGTAGAGCCTAAACTTGGAAGCGCAAGTTAGACTATCGAATTCAATGTCAAATCAGTTAAGAAAACAAAATATAGAAAGAGAAATAAAGATTGGATAAAAGAGACAGAAAGTTTAAAAAAAAGATTAAAATCTGTGACAACATATTGCAACCTGAAAGAATGAGACTTCACATTTTTCAAAGTTAATTTTCAGAGGCAGAGAGGTTGTCTAGCAGTAATTAAGACTGACCACAATGTTAACAGAGTGATTATATTGTAATAGACAAGCCCCAACATTTCCTGGTGATTTTCAGTATGTGTCTATGAGATAATACAGCAGCTTCACACCAGTCAATGTGTTTCAATGCTGAGTACTCTGGTATTATTGTGCAACTCCTGGTGGAGTAGAGCATCCTGGACAGCCCCTTCCTGACTGATGCATTTAACTCCACATGGGAGTTGCTGATTTACACATTATTAACACTGCCCTCATCATTATTTTCATTGCAAAATCTAGCCCAAGCTATCACAAAAACCCAGGGACACTGTCATTTGATCCCTTCAAGAACAGAATTAACAGCTTCAGGCTGAAGCATTTCGTACTATTGAACACATTCATATTTCTAAAGGTTTTAAAATATTTCATTTCATCAATATGGCTTGTGTATTTAGTCAATCAGATTGGCACCTGGGGAACACACAGTCTGTTTTCAAGCTGTGCATAGCAGTATAACGTTGACTGGAGACATTTTTTGTTTAATCTCAGCTCAATCTATGGACAGGATTTGCCATTGGTCACAGCCTTACTGTAATTTCTGGGCCATTACTAAAGTCACCTATTTGCACCCCTCTAATGTTTTTAGACTCCATCCCTGCTTCAGCTGATCTGCTGCTGGAATCCTCACCATTCTTTGCTGCCTCTAGACTTGGACAATCCCAACACAAGTGTGGCTTGCCCCCCCCCATCAACCACCCTTCGTACGCTTGAAGTCAGACAAAACTCTGCTGACTGTGTCTTAACTCAAACCAAGTCCCAGTCACCCGTCGCCCCTGTGTTCCCTGGCCTTCATTGGCAAAAACCACACCTTAATTTTGACATTCTCATCCTTGTTTTCAAATCCCTCCATGACCTCGGCCCTCCCTATCTCTGTAATCCCCTCCAGCCCCACAAACCTCCCAGGTCTCTGTGCTCCTCTAGTTCTGGCCTCTTGGGCATCCCTGATTTTGATCATTCCACCATGGGCAGCCATGCCTTCAGCGGCCTAGACCATTAACTCTGGAATTCCCTCGCTAAACCTCTCTACCTCTCTGCCTCTTCTTCCTCCTGTAGGACATCTTTGACCAAACTTCCAGCTACCTATGCTAACAGCTCCTTATGTGGCTGGGTATCAAATTTTGCTTTATAACCTTGTTGCAAAGAGCCTTAGGCTGTTTTATTCTGTTATGAGTGCCACATGATCACAAGTTATTGTGATGCCTTACCCGCTACCCTCCACAGCGTCCCACAGGAACATGGCCTGCCAGACTTTAGCTGAAGTGCAGAATTCGTGAGCTCTCTCTAGTATGTCTGATGTGGTGCTCGGTGATCGTTCCCACTCTAGCTTGGGTCTAAGCAGCAGAGTGCCTGGGGAGACGGTGGTACAGTGGTAATGCTAGTAGACCCAGGCTAACGTTCTGGCAATAAGGGTTCCAATCCCGCTATGGCAGCCCCTGGAATTTAAAGTCGGTTAATAAATGTGGAATATAAAGCTAGTCTCCGGAATGGTGACCTTGAAACTATCATGGATTGTCATAAAAACCCATCTGGGTCACTAATCTCCTTTAGCGAGGGAAATCTGCTGTCCCTACCCGGTCTGGCCTACATGTGACTCCAGGCCCACAGTGACGTGGTTGACTCTTAACTGCCCCCTGAAATGGCCGAGCAAGACACTCAGTTCAGGGGCAATTAGGGATGGGCACCAAACGCTGGCCTTGCTGCACTTTACAGTTATGCTTCTCATAGCTGTTCCTGTCAGTGCTTTTATCATTCCCATGGGAAGAAGCAGAAAGCAATCGTGGAGCAAGAAGTCAGAGTGTCGGGTGTTTCTTGATTGGCTGAGTTTCATTTGCTGGTGCCTTTTGTAACACATTTTTCCCTCATGAGTCCAGGCTGTTGACCAGCTGGTGACTATTTAACAGATTGTTTTTGATTTGAACCAACCACTCATCAGATAGCGACTACTGACGTTTTATGGCCCTCACTCCACATAAGAGAAGTGGCAGTAATTTGTACTGATTATGACACTTAAACATCCATAGGCTTCGCTGTCCGTTCTAGTTCAGTAGAATGAGGTTCCAAATCCTTCTCATGGTTAAGCCACTGGCTGTAAGTGCTCTGTTAAAATATTCATTCGATACCACAACTGGTAATTACAAGCATTTTTCCATAGTTACCACATTTTTATTAAATATTCAGCGAGACTGGCAAGGTTTGTTATGGCTTGTTTGCTGCCTCTTCTAATGTAGGTCATGCTACATAAAGGAATTCATAAATGGGGATATAATTCGAAGCTTATGCTGGCTTATCAGCTGTTAAACCTAAATTTAAGTATCTCCCAGTCATTGAAAGAAATGATGAATTGAGGAGAGTTTTGTTATGTTCCACTCCTGGAACGAATCCCAAGGTGACTGTTCTATCCCTTGTCCGTCATTACAGGAGATGCACTGTTTATTCTGGTGAAAATCAATAAGGTACTCTACCCACAGTCTAAACAACATGGTGGCAGGGTAGGGGGGGGAAGGGTGGGGGTTGGGGGCAGTGTGGGGAATGGAGGGGAGTGTGGGGGTTGGGATGACGGGTGGGGGCTGGGGGGGAGTGTGGGGTTGGGGGGGAGTGTGAGGGTTGGGGGGGAGTGTGGGGGTTGGGGGGGAGTGTGGGGGTTTAGGGGGAGTGGGGGGGTTGGGATGACTGGTGGGAGGTGGGGGGGGAGTGTGGGGGTTGGGATGGTGGGTGGGGGATGGGGGGAGTGTGGGGGTTTAGGGGGAGTGGATGTGTTGGGATGACGAGTGGGAGGTGGGGGGGGAGTGTGGGGTTGGGGGGGGAGTGTGAGGGTTGGGGGGGAGTGTGGGGGTTTAGGGGGAGTGGGGGGGTTGGGATGACTGGTGGGAGGTGGGGGGGAGTGTGGGGGTTGGGATGGTGGGTGGGGGATGGGGGGAGTGTGGGGGTTTAGGGGGAGTGGATGTGTTGGGATGACGAGTGGGAGGTGGGGGGGGAGTGTGGGGGTTCGGATGGTCGGTGGGGGGTGGGGGGCCAGTGTGGGGGTTGGGGGGAGTGTGGGGGTTGGGGAGGAGCATGGGTGTTGGGGAGGAGTGTGGGTGTTGGGGGGGAGTGTGGGGGTTGGGAGGAGTGTGGGGGGTGGGGGAGGAGTGTGGGGGTTGGGGGGGAGTGTGGGCGTTGGGGGGAGTGTGGGGGTTGGGGGGAGTGTGGGGGTTGGGGGGGGAGTGTGGGGGTTGGGGGGAGTGTGGGGGTTGGGGGGAGTGCGGGGTTTGGGATGGTGGGTTGGGGTTAGGGGGAATTTGGGGGTAGGGATGACGGGAGGGGGTTGGGGGGAATTTGGGGGCTGGGATGACGGGAAGGGATTGGGGGGGTAAGGGGAAGTGTGGGGGTTGGGATGACGGGTGGGGGTTGGAATGGTGGGTGGGGGTTGGGGGCGAGTGTGGGGGTTGGAATGGTGGGTGCGGGTTGGGGGGGAGTGTGGGGGTGGGGATGGTGGGTGGGGGTTGGAATGGTGGGTGGGGGTTGGGGGTGAGTGTGGGGGTTGGGATGGTGGGTGCGGGTTGGGGGGGAGTGTGGGGGTGGGGATGGTGGGTGGGGGTTGGAATGGTGGGTGGGGGTTGGGGGTGAGTGTGGGGGTTGGGATGGTGGGTGCGGGTTGGGGGGGAGTGTGGGCGTGGGGATGGTGGGTGGGGGTTGGGGGGAAGTGTGGGGTGTAGGGGGGGAGTGTGGGGGGTGGGGGTTGGGGGGAGTGTGGGGGTGGGGATGGTGGGTGGGGGTTGGGGGGAAGTGTGGGGGTTGGGGGGGAGTGTGGGGGGTGGGGGTTGGGGGGAGTGTGGGGGTTTGGGGGGTGTGTGGGGATTTAGGGGGAGCTTGGGGGTTGGAATGGTGGGTGGGGGTTGGGGGGCATGTGGGGTTTGGGATGGTGGGTGGGGGTTGGGGGGCATGTGGGGATGGGGATGGTGGGTGTGGGTTGGGGGTGAGTGTGGGGGTTGGAATGGTGGGTGGGGGTTGGGGAGGAGTGTGGGGATGGGGATGGTGGGTGTGGGTTGGGGAGGAGTATGGGGAATGGGGGAGAGTGTGGGGGTTGGGGGGGTGTTTGGGGGTCGGGGGTTGTGTCGGGTTTGGGATGACGAGTGGGGTTTGGGGGGAGTTTGGGAGTTGGGGGGACTGTGGGGGTTGGGGGGGGAGTGTGGGTGTTGGGGGGGAGTGTTGGTTTTGGGGTGTGTGTGGGTGTTGGGGGTGTGTGTGGGGGTTGGGGGGTAGTGTGGGGGTTGGGAGGGAGTGTGGGGGTTGGGGGGGAGTGTGGGGATTGGGGGGAAGTGTGGGGTTTGGAATGACGTGTGAGTGTTGGGGGTGAGTGTGGTGGTTTAAGGGGAGTGTGGGGTTTGGGATGATGGGTGGGAGTTGGGGGAACTGTGGGTGTTGGGAGGAGTGTGGGGGTTGGGGAGGAGTCTGGGTTTTGGGGGGTGTGTGGTGGTTGGGAGGGAGTGTGGGTTTTGGGGGGTGTGTGGGTGTTGGGGGGGAGTTTGGGGGGGAGTGTGGGGGTTGGGATGATGGATGGGGGTTGGGATGGAGTGTGGGGGTTGGGGGGGAGTGTGGGTGTTCGGATGATGGGTGGGGGCTGGGGTGGAGTGTGCGGTTTGGGATGACGGGTGGGAGTTGGGGGGAGTGTGGGGGTTTGGGGGGAGTGTGGGGGTTGGGATGATGGGTGGGAGTTCGGGGGACTTTGGGGGTTGGCGGGGAGTGTGGGGTTTGGGGTGTGTGTGGGGGTTGGGGGGAGTGTGGGGGTTGGGGGGCTGTGTGGGTGTTGGGATGACGAGTGGAGGTTGGGGGGAGTGTAGGTTTTGGGGGCTGTGTGGGGGTTGGGGTGTAGTGTGGGGGTTGGGGGGGAGTGAGGGTTTTGGGGGGGTGTGTGGGGGTTGGGAGGGAGTGTGGGGGTTGGGATGACGAGTGGGGTTTGGGGTGGAGTTTGGGAGTTGGTGGGACTGTGGGGGGTGGGGGGGAGTGTGGGTGTTGGGGGGGAGTGTGGGTTTTGGGGGGGTGTGTGGGGGTTGGGGGGTCGTGTGGGGGTTGGGGGGAGTGTGGGTGTTGGGGAGGCATGTGGTTTTTGGGGGGAGTGTGGGTGTTGGGGAGGCATGTGGTTTTTGGGGGGAGTGTGGGTGTTGGCAGGATGTGAGTTTTGGGGGTTGTGTGTGGGGATTGGGGGGGAGTGTTGGGGTTGGAATGATAGGTGGGAGTTGGGGGGACTGTGGGGGTTGGGTGGGAGTGTGGGAGTTGAGGAGGAGTGTGGGTTTTGGGGGGTGTTGGGGTTGGGGGGTGTGTGGGGGGGTTGAGGGGGGAGTGTGGGTTTTGGGGGGTGTTGTGGTTGGGGGGGTGTGTGGGGGTTGGCGGGGATTGTGGGGGATGGGGGGCTGTTTGGGCGTTGGGGGGGTGTGTGGTGGTTGGGATGACGAGTGGGGGTTGGGAGGGAGTGTGGAGGTTGGGGGGAGTGTGGGTTTTGGGGGCTGTGTGGGGGTTGGGGGAGTGTGGGGGTTGGGGGGGGTGTGTGGGCTTTGGGATGATGGGTGGGGGTTGGTGTGGAGCGTGCGGTTTGGGATGACGGGTGGGAGTTGGGGGGAGTGTGGGGGTGGCGGGAGTGTGGGGGTTGGGATGATGGGTGGGAGTTGGGGGGACTGTGGGAGTTGGGGGGCAGTGTGAGGGTTGGGGTGTGTGTGGGTTTGGGAGGGAGTGTGGGGGTTGGGGGGTTGTGTGGGGTTTGGGGGGCTGTTTGGGGGTTGGGGGGTTGTGTGGGGGTTGGGATGATGAGTGGGGGTTGGGGGGGAGTCTGGGGGTTGGGGGCAGTGTGGGGGTTGGGAGAGTGGGGCTGTTGGGTGGAGTGTGGGTGTTGGTGGGTGTGAGGGTTTTGGGGGGCTGTGTGGGTGTTGGGTGGAGTGTGGGGGTTGGGGGGTGTGAGGGTTTTTGGGGGGGTGTGGGGGTTGGGTAGGAGTGTGGAGGTTGGGGGGGAGTCCGTGTGTTGGGGGGGGTGTTTGTCGGTTGGGAGGGAGTGTGGGGGTTGGGATGACGTGGGGTTTGGGGGGGAGTTCGGGAGTTGGGGGGACTGTGGGGGTTGGGGGGAGTGTGGGTGTTGGGGGAGTGTGGGTTTTGGGATGACGTGCAGAGATTGGGGGGTTGGAATGATGGGTGGGTGTTGGGGGGGAGGGTGGGGGTTGGGGGGGAGTGTGGGAGTTGGGATGACGTGTTGGATTGGGTGTGAGTGTGGGGGTTGGGGGGGAGCGTGGGGTTTGAGTGGTAGTGTGAGGGTTGGGCTTACGGGTGGCGGTTGGTGGGGAGTGTGGTGTTGGGGCATAGTGTGGGGGTTGGGATGATGGATGGGGGTTGGGGGGGTAGTGTGGGGTTGGGGGGTAGTGTGGGGGGTTGGTAGGGAATGTGGGGTTGGGGGGTAATGTGGGGGTTGGGATGACGGATGGGGGTTGGCGGTTAGTGTGGGGGTTGGGATGACGGGTGGGGGTTGGGGGGGGTAGTGTGGTGGTTGGGATGACGGGTGGGGGTTGGGGGGGTAGTGTGGGTGTTGGGGGGATTGTGGAGGTTGGGGGGGAGTGTGGGGGTTGGCGGGGGGTGGGTGGGTTGAAGCAGAGTTTGGGGGTTGGAATGATGGGTGGGTGTTGGGGGGAGGGTGGGGGTTGGGGGGGAGTGTGGGAGTTGGGATGACGTGTTGGATTGGGTGTGAGTGTGGGGGTTGGGGGGAGTGTGTGGGAGTTGGGATGACGTGTTGGATTGGGTGTGAGTGTGGGGGTTGGGGGGGAGTGTGGGAGTTGGGATGACGTGTTGGATTGGGTGTGAGTGTGGGGGTTGGGGGGGAGCGTGGGGTTTGAGTGGTAGTGTGAGGGTTGGGCTTACGGGTGGCGGTTGGTGGGGAGTGTGGTGTTGGGGCATAGTGTGGGGGTTGGGATGATGGATGGGGGTTGGGGGGGGTAGTGTGGGGTTGGGGGGTAGTGTGGGGGTTGGTAGGGAATGTGGGGTTGGGGGGTAATGTGGGGGTTGGGATGACGGATGGGGGTTGGCGGTTAGTGTGGGGGTTGGGATGACGGATGGGGGTTGGCGGTTAGTGTGGTGGTTGGGATGACGGGTGGGGGTTGGTGGTGGAGTGTTGGGATTGAGATGACGGGTGGGGGTTGGGGGGGTGTGTGGGGGTTGGTGGGGTTATGTGCGGGTTGGGGGGGGAGTGTGGGGGTTGGGTTGAGGGGTGGGTGTTGTGGGGGAAGTGTGGGGGATTGGGGGTAGTGTGGAGTTTGGGATGACGGGTGGGATGTAGGGGGGGAGTGTGGGGGTTGGAATGTCGGGTGGGGGTTGGGGGAGGTGTGTGGGGGTGGGGGGGAGTGTAGAGGCTGGAATGACGGGTGGGGTTTGTGGGGGGATTGTGGTGGTTGGGGGGGAGTGTGTGGTTTGGGGGGGGAGTGTGGTGGTTGGGGGGGAGTGTGGGGGCTGGGGGGGAGTGTGGTGGTTGGGGGGGAGTGTGGGAGTTGGGGAAGGAGTGTGGGGGTTGGGGGGGAGTGTGGGGGCTGGGGGGGAGTGTGCCGTTTGGGGGGGAGTGTGGGAGTTGGGGAAGGAGTGTGGGGGCTGGGGGAGGTGTGTGGGGTTAGCAGGGGAGTGTGGGGGCTGGGATGATGGGTGGGGGATGGGTTGGAGTGTGAGGGTTTATGGGGAGTGGGGGGGTTGGGATGATGGGTGGGAGGTGGGGGGGAGTGTGAGGGTTTATGGGGAGTGGGGGGGTTGGGATGACGGGTGGGGTTTGGGGGGAAGTTTGGGAGTTGGGGGGACTGTGGGGGTTGGAGGGAGTGTGGGTTTTGGGGGGTGTGTGGAGGTTGGGGGGACGTGTGGTGGTTGGGGAGGACTGTGTGTTTTGGGGGGAGTGTGGGGATTTAGGGGCTGCTTGGGGGTTGGAATGGTGGGTGGGGGTTGGGGGGGTGTGTGGGGTTTGGGATGGTGGGTGGGGGTTGGGGGGGTGTGTGGGGTTTGGGATGGTGGGTGGGGGTTGGGGAGGAGTGTGGGGATGGGGATGGTGGGTGGGGGTTGGAGAGGAGTATGGGGAATGGGGGGGGAGTGTGGGGGTTGGGGGGTGTTTGGGGGTTGGGGCGGTGTGTCGGGGTTGGGATGATGAGTGGGGTTTGGGGGGGAGTTTGGGAGTTGGGGGGACTGTGGGGGTTGGGGGGAAGTGTGGGAGTTGGGGGGATTGTGGAGGTTGGGGGGGAGTGTGGGGGTTGGCGGGGGGGTGGGTGGGTTGAAGCAGAGTTTGGGGGTTGGAATGATGGGTGGGGGTTGGGGAGGAGTGTGGGGTTTGGGATGGTGGGTGTGGGTTGGGGAGGAGTATGGGGAATGGGGGGGGGAGTGTGGGGGTTGGGGGGTGTTTGGGGGTTGGGGCGGTGTGTCGGGTTTGGGATGACGAGTGGGGTTTGGGGGGTGTTTGGGGGTTGGGGCGGTGTGTCGGGGTTGGGATGATGAGTGGGGTTTGGGGGTGTTTGGGGGTTGGGGCGGTGTGTCGGGGTTGGGATGATGAGTGGGGTTTGGGGGGGAGTTTGGGAGTTGGGGGGACTGTGGGGGTTGGGGGGAAGTGTGGGAGTTGGGGGGGAGTGTTGGTTTTGGGGGGTGTGTGGGGGTTGGGGTGTAGTGTGGGGGTTGGGGGGGGAGTGTGGGGGTTGGGGTGTAGTGTGGGGGTTGGGGGGGAGTGTGGGGGTTGGGGTGTAGTGTGGGGGTTGGGGGGGAGTGTGGGGGTTGGGGTGTAGTGTGGGGGTTGGGGTGTAGTGTGGGGGTTGGGGTGGAGTGTGGGGGTTGGGGGGGAGTGTGGGGGTTGGGGGGGAGTGTGGGGGTTGGGGGGGGAGTGTGGGTTTTGGGGGCTGTGTGGGGGTTGGGGTGTAGTGTGGGGGTTGGGGGGGAGTGAGGGTTTTGGGGGGGTGTGTGGGGGTTGGGGTGTAGTGTGGGGGTTGGGGGGAGTGTGGGGGTTGGGGTGTAGTGTGGGGGTTGGGGGGGAGTGAGGGTTTTGGGGGGTGTGTGGGGGTTGGGGGGAGTGTGGGGGTTGGGGGGGAGTCCGTGTGTTGGGGGGGTGTTTGGCGGTTGGGAGGGAGTGTGGGGGTTGGGATGATGGGTGGGAGTTCGGGGGACTTTGGGGGTTGGCGGGGAGTGTGGGGTTTGGGGTGTGTGTGGGGGTTGGGGGGAGTGTGGGGGTTGGGGGGCTGTGTGGGTGTTGGGATGACGAGTGGAGGTTGGGGGGAGTGTGGGTTTTGGGGGCTGTGTGGGGGTTGGGGTGTAGTGTGGGGGTTGGGGGGGAGTGAGGGTTTTGGGGGGTGTGTGGGGGTTGGGGGGAGTGTGGGGGTTGGGGGGCTGTGTGGGTGTTGGGATGACGAGTGGAGGTTGGGGGGAGTGTGGGTTTTGGGGGCTGTGTGGGGGTTGGGGTGTAGTGTGGGGGTTGGGGGGGAGTGTGGGTTTTGGGGGGGGTGTGTGGGGGTTGGGGTGTAGTGTGGGGGTTGGGGGGGAGTGAGGGTTTTGGGGGGTGTGTGGGGGTTGGGGTGTAGTGTGGGGGGTTGGGGGGGAGTGAGGGTTTTGGGGGGGGTGTGTGGGGGTTGGGGTGTAGTGTGGGGGTTGGGGGGGAGTGAGGGTTTTGGGGGGTGTGTGGGGGTTGGGGGGAAGTGTGGGAGTTGGGGGGGAGTGAGGGTTTTGGGGGGGTGTGTGGGGGTTGGGGAGGAGTGTGGGGGTTGGGGGGGAGTGTGGGGGTTGGGGGGGAGTGTGGGGGTTGGGGGGGAGTGTGGGGGTTGGGGTGTAGTGTGGGGGTTGGGGGGGGAGTGTGGGGGTTGGGGGGGAGTGTGGGGGTTGGGGGGGAGTGTGGGGGTTGGGGGGGAGTGAGGGTTTTGGGGGGGTGTGTGGGGGTGGGTAGGAGTGTGGGGGTTGGGGGGGAGTGTGGGGGTTGGGGGGGAGTGAGGGTTTTGGGGGGGTGTGTGGGGGTTGGGTAGGAGTGTGGGGGTTGGGGGGGAGTGTGGGGGTGGGGGGGGAGTGAGGGTTTTGGGGGGGTGTGTGGGGGTTGGGTAGGAGTGTGGGGGTTGGGGGGGAGTGAGGGTTTTGGGGGGGACTGTGGGGGTTGGGGTGTAGTGTGGGGGTTGGGGGGGAGTGTGGGGGTTGGGGGGGAGTGTTGGTTTTGGGGGGTGTGTGGGGGTTGGGTAGGAGTGTGGGGGTTGGGGGGAGTGTGGGGGTTGGGGGGAGTGTGGGGGTTGGGGGGGAGTGTGGGGGTTGGGGGGAGTGTGGGGGTTGGGGGGGAGTGTGGGGGTTGGGGGGGTGTGTGGGGGTTGGGGGGAGTGTGGGGGTTGGGGGGGAGTGTGGGGGTTGGGGGGGAGTCCGTGTGTTGGGGGGGTGTTTGGCGGTTGGGAGGGAGTGTGGGGGTTTGGGATGACGAGTGGGTTTTGGGGGGGAGTTTGGGAGTTGGTGGGACTGTGGGGGTTGGGGGTGTGTGTGGGGGTTGGGGGGGGTAGTGTGGGGGTTGGGGGGGTAGTGTGGTGTTTGGGGGGAGTGTGGGTGTTGGGGAGGAGTGTGGTGTTTGGGGGGAGTGTGGGTGTTGGGGAGGAGTGTGGTGTTTGGGGGGAGTGTGGGTGTTGGGGGGAGTGTGAGGGTTGGGGGTTGTGTGTGGGTGTTGGGGAGGAGTGTGGTGTTTGGGGCGAGTGTGGGTGTTGGGGGGAGTGTGAGGGTTGGGGGTTGTGTGTGGGGATTGGGGGGGGGAGTGTGGGTTTGGAATCACGGGTGAGGGTTGGGGGTGAGTGTGGGGGTTTAAGGGGAGTGTGGGGTTTGGGATAATGGGTGGGGTTTGTGGGGGGAGTGTGGGGGTTTGGGGGTAGTGTGGGGGTTGGAATGATAGGTGGGAGTTGGGGGGACTGTGGGGGTTGGGGGGGAGTGTGGGGGTTGAGGAGGAGTGTGGGTTTTGGGGGGGGTGTTTGGGGGTGTGTGTGGGGGTTGGCGAGGATTGTGGGGCTTGGGGGGCTGTTTGGGCGTTGGGGGGTGTGTGGTGGTTGGGATGACGGGTGGGGGTTGGCGGGTAGTGTGGGGGTTGGGGGGGAGTGTGGGGGTTGGGGGGGTAGTGTGGGGGTTGGGAGGGAGTGTGGGTGTTGGGGGGGAGTGTGGGGGTTTGGGGGGAGCGTGGGAGTTGGGATCACAGGTGGAGGTGGGGTGGTGAGGCGGGTGGGTGGGGTGATGTTGGCTGGGGATGGTGGGGGACAGGTGGGGCTTAGGTGGTTGGCGGGGGTGGGGTGGTGGGGGTGGCTGGGGGTTGTGATGACAGATGGGGGTGGGGTGGTGGGGTGGGTGGGTGAGGGGATGGTGGGTGGGTGTTGGGGGGGGTGTGTGGAGGTTGGGATGGTGGGTGGGGGTTGGGGGGTAGTTTTAGGGTTATTGGGGGCAGGTGCGGCTGATGATGGTGGGTGGGAAAGGGGATGGTGGGTGGGGGTTGGGGGGCAGGTGGGGTTGAGGTGGTGGGCGGGGGTAGGTGGGGGTTGTGATGACAGGTGGGGATGGGGTGGTGGGGCGGGTGGGAGAGGGGATGATTGGTGGGGGCGGTTGGGGTGGGGGGATGGGGGGGGTGGGGGCTGGGAGAGGGGATGATGGGTGGGGGCGGTTGGGGTGGGGGATGGGGGGGGTGGGGGCTGGGAGAGGGGATGATGGGTGGGGGGATGGGGCGGTGGGGGCTGGGAGAGGGGATGATGGGTGGGGGCGGTTGGGGTGGGGGCTGGGAGAGGGGATGATGGGTGGGGGCGGTTGGGGTGGGGGCTGGGAGAGGGGATGATGGGTGGGGGCGGTTGGGGTGGGGGCTGGGAGAGGGGATGATGGGTGGGGGCGGTTGGGGTGGGGGATGGGGGGGTGGGGGCTGAGAGAGGGGATGATGCGTGGGGGGATGGGGGGGGTGGGGGCTGGGAGAGGGGATGATGGGTGGGGGCGGTTGGGGTGGGGGCTGGGAGAGGGGATGATGGGTGGGGGCGGTTGGGGTGGGGGCTGGGAGAGGGGATGATGGGTGGGGGGATGGGGGGGTGGGGGCTGGGAGAGGGGATGATGGGTGGGGGGATGGGGGGGTGGGGGCTGGGAGAGGGGATGATGGGTGGGGGCGGTTGGGGTGGGGGCTGGGAGAGGGGATGATGGGTGGGGGGATGGGGGGGTGGGGGCTGGGAGAGGGGATGTTGGGTGGGGGGATGGGGGGGGTGGGGGCTGGGAGAGGGGATGATGGGTGGGGGCGGTTGGGGTGGGGGCTGGGAGAGGGGATGATGGGTGGGGGCGGTTGGGGTGGGGGGATGGGGGGGTGGGGGCTGGGAGAGGGGATGATGGGTGGGGGCGGTTGGGGTGGGGGCTGGGAGAGGGGTTGATGGGTGGGGGCGGTTGGGGTGGGGGCTGGGAGAGGGGATGATGGGTGGGGGGATTGGGGGGTGGGGCGGGTGGAAGAGGGGATGATGGGTGGGGGCGGTTGGGGTGGGGGGATGGGGGGGTGGGGGCTGGGAGAGGGAATGATGGGTGGGGGGTGGGGGCGGTTGGGGTGGGGGCTGGGAGAGGGGATGATGGGTGGGGGGCGGTTGGGGTGGGGGAATGGGGGGGTGGGGGCTGGGAGAGGGGATGATGGGTGGGGGGTGGGGGCGGTTGGGGTGGGGGCTGGGAGAGGGGATGATGGGTGGGGGGATGGGGGGTTGGGGGCTGGGAGAGGGGATGATGGGTGGGGGCGGTTGGGGTGGGGGCTGGGAGAGGGGATGATGGGTGGGGGGGTGGGGGATGGGGGGGGTGGGGGCTGGGAGAGGGGATGATGGGTGGGGGCGGTTGGGGTGGGGGCTGGGAGAGGGGATGATGGGTGGGGGCGGTTGGGGTGGGGGCTGGGAGAGGGGATGATGGGTGGGGGCTGGGAGAGGGGATGATGGGTGGGGGCGGTTGGGCTGTGGTGCTGGCAGAAACGTTTTCAGTATCTGTTGTGTTTATGATGGTGAAATCTTTTGGGATTTGATGGGCTTTAGACTAGGTGTTGGGCAGCATGTCTCCTGGAGCCAGCATGACTCCCTTTAACCCGGACTCCATCACCAGCTGTTCCCAGCTGCCTGTTGTTAAAATCTACAGCAACATGTTACAGATCCTTCCTGCAATGACTGAACCATGTGGTACCTGTTAAAACCTTCATCCATTCTCATATTGTTTTCTAAACCTGATCTAAACATCATCAAGGCTCCACCCAACGTAGGAGGGCATTCTTGGCTACAAGGCTACTAAACCATAGTTGCTTTGAATGTGGAGACAAAATACAATTCAGCACAGACACCATGTAGTTATTGCACTGGTTGTCGTTATATTATAATTTCTCAGTAGTATCTGTAGGATCACCCACAGCAGTGATTAAACATACCTCGAGGCAGAATTATACTGCAACCCATTCTGTGTTAACATGGTGAGAACGGTTTAACAGGTGCAACATCATTCTGTTAGAATTAATGAAACTCCTCCAAAAATGGTGTGAAATATCTCAAGGAAAGCTTGGTAATAAATATCAGATATCACTTTTACAGCAGAACATTAGGGTAACTAATGAATCAGTGTTAAATAAAGCTCACTCCCTCCTTAACAAATCAAATATACAATTGGACAGTCACAGATGCATTAATATATGTAATGCATCACACAGATCTATCTATATATATCTAATATCTGCATATATGTACATACACAATCTAAACTTGCTGAAAGAAAGGTAAATGAAAATAGATTGTGGGACTTTCAGCAATCTAAGATTTATTCTACTGAGAAACCAAAGAGCTAAACCATATATATTTACACAAGTACACAGTGTTTAAAAACAACCCGCATAGAGAATCTGAAGCTGATGTTATTCAACCTTTGAAACGTTAGGAATAGTCTAGCGTCTTAACTCAAGTACCACTGGAGAAGGTTCTGGTTAAATTATTCATTAAACAATCAGACGCTGGGAGATACTCTAATTACTGTTCTTTTCCAGAGGTTGTGAATGTAACTTGGTGTCTTGCATGACCCTGAATATTTTGCTTGCTTTTTGCCATTTCTTCAGCGTTCAGTAATAGACCCAGTTCCCCAGGCTGATCACCTCTGTAACAAAAGGGCTACGCTACCAGGAGGGACAAGTTTGACAGGCCACAATGTCAGGAAGATATAATAATTTGCATAATGTTATTGGAATTTATTGTAAAGTAGTGGAATAATGCGGCCTGTTTCTGCGTGGTCTGAAGGCTTTGCTGTATCAGAAGGTAAGTTAGGTTTGAAATGTTAAGCAGGTAAACATGGGGGAATTTTAGAATGCAAGGTATAAAGGGAATATTTGCATTTTTAAATAAACCAAATTGAATTCAAAGGAGGGGGTGAAATGTTACACCCAGCCAGGAGAAGTGAAGTAACAGCGGCCCGGACTTTTCAGTCCGTGTGTGGGGACGAGACTGACCTGCTGGTGTGTAAAATGACGCACGATGAAGACGGGCATCGTGCTGTCTCACGATCTTTCATTTGGCGGGCATTCAGCTGACGCTGGAGTCGGCAGCGTGCCAACTGATAATTGACAGGCCAATCGAGTCCACTAACTACTGAAGTAACGTCAAGCTAACAACCTTACAGTTGGCCTTTATGCTTTCTTAGGAAACCTCATCCACAAGCAGGATGAGGTTTGCTAAAGCTTTTATGAATTAAATAAAAAGCTTTCCGGCAAAATAAAAACATGTCCCATCTCATGTGACACAGTCACATGAGGGGACATGTTTCATTATAAATTTAATGATGTTATTTCTTATTTTGAAAAGCACTTCAACCTCCCTGAAGCAGCTCCATGCCTCAGGGAGATTGAAGCACTATCTTCCACGTGTGTGCAAAAGAGCACTGGTCCCGACTCTCCCTCCTCCCCCTGCCTGCACAGGTAGTGCTGCGCGCCATCACACGTGTATTATGCTGGGTGGGCCTTAATTGGCCCACCTGCATAAAATGGCGGTGCGGAGCCGATCGCAGGCGGCTGGTGACTTTGCGACCCTCCCTACCCACTCCTACAGAGCTCACCCGATGTAGGAAAAATTCAGGCCAGTGTGTTTATTTTTCCCAGAGATTACTGGTAAAATTGGAGCTATGATAGATTTTATTATTAGAGAGGTAAGGTCCAAAGACATGGTGAAACAATGGGAGTTTGCATTCAATGGGGAAAATTTGTACAAAGGAGAGAAGGCTGTGTGTAAGGGCAGGCATTCTAAGATCTAACACACATGTGAAAAGCCTCCAGCGTCTAAGCTTCGTGCTGCTGTTTACAAAGAACTAAAGCTAAAAAAAACTCACTTTGAATTCGACAGTTCAGTCTATTATGTGGTACTTTACCTGGGTCTTCATGTGTCTTACTGTTGCCTTAGTGAAAGTGTAACTGGGACTTAGATTAACTGGGGGATTTAGAAGTTACCATAGTAGTAATTTGTAAATCTATGTATGTGCTTAAAATAATTTCTTCTATTATTAAAGGATTAATCTAGTTTTGTAAGAAACCTATAGGACTCAGTGGTCTTATTGCTACTGAACTCAAAGCCCTCATCTCAAAATAGATACAAATTGCAAATAGTTGTGGCAGCTGCTTCCAGTTTCCCTCTGGGATTCGGGCATCTTGGCATGTACCATCCCTCTGCCATAACAACCAGAAGACTTAATGTGGTCTGCTGCTGGATAATTAAACTTCCAACTCCTTCATCTTTTTAATATCAAAATGAACATATTTATTTCTGTCAATTATTTTTAGATGTTCCTTTGATTCATTGCAAATTCAGCCATTATCTTTCCCTTCTCAATTTCTTGGCTCTGCTCTAAGGCAATCTATTCATGGCCATGGACTCTCTATCCTCAATGTCCCACATATCCTCCAATTGTTAAATTACCTCCATAAATCTTGATATCTTTTTTTCATGCCAAACAACTCTCTCCCCTACAATAAATCATAGCTGCCAATAAAGGTGTGAGGCCTTGAGTTCTATAAGGGGGAAAAGATGTAGTGATCATTGGTTCTGTGTTTGATTATGAGCCTGTTGGTGCTCACGATGCTTTATTGGTTAAGTCTGGATGTGGAATCAGAGAAAAGTTAATAAAGTTGTAGAAAAGCTGGAATCCAGAGCTGAAGCATGGAGCAGACATTTTGACGCATTGTGAATAAAATCTATTAATATATAACTGATGATGTATCTGCATTGATCTGAGATATAAAATATGCAACAACTGGAAATGGTGATGGAAGCTGCCAAATCTTGCAAACTGTGTCCATTGACATTGGTGATTCTCGCAATACAGTTACTAACACAAGTGCTTATGCACATATTATAGTGTTAACCAAGACAGTGCTATTAATATTGTGCAATCAACATGTTCATAAACTGAAAATTGGATTTCTCCTGTAGTTATTTAAGCGAGCAGGTTCAATCCTGTTTAGTTTGCTGAAAACACCTAGGGTTCCATGTCACATTTTCTATTTGAACTGATCACATGCAGGTCTTTGTTGACTGTGCCAATCTCCAAGCAGTTGCAATCTGTTGTGGATGATAGTCTAGAAGTTAACCTGTTGTTGTCAAATTTAAACTCATCATCATAATTAGCTGGATATTAGGGTGGATTTATTCCTCAGCCTTCTTGTTTATGAATAGAACAAATTACCTTGCCATTGAACTCTTGCATTATATTTGAGGGGGCGTTGGATCGATTGGGGGATTCCCATGTGGAGGAGCATTATGGATTTGGGTGGAGCTGGGGGAGGTGAAAACTGAGAAAAATGTGATTGCTTCTAGGAGCTGGTTCCAACCTGCTAACTTCCGTGTTTAACCCACCTTCCATAGACTGTGGGTGGAATTTTATGCCAGAGGAATTTTACAGTCCTTCCAAAATCACAGGACTTTTGAATGGTTTGCCACATTTTACGGCCCCACCCCCTCATGACAGGGCCATAAAATTCCACCTTGTGTTTCTGTCATTCCCCTCCGGGATGTATATGTGTCATATATTAACATATATTATGTATATGTGTTTGTATATTAACATATTATGTAAATGTGTCCATATATTAACATATGTTATGTATATATGTTCATGTGTTAACATGTATTATGCATGTGTGTCCATATATTAACATATATTATGTATATATGTTCATATGTTAAAATGTATTCTGCATGTGTCCTTATATTAACATATATGTGTTCATATGTTAATATATATTATGCATATGTGTTCATATATTAACATACATTATGTATATGTGTTCATATGTTAACATATATTATGTATATGCATTCATATATTAATATATATTGATCACACAGTTTTAATTGTAATTTCATTTAACAGGATTCCCAGTCTCCGCGAAGCTGGTCAGTGAAAGCAAGGTGACTGATGGAGCTGAATCAAACTCAGGGAAACAATGCTGCACATCCTCAGGACATACGGCTGCTTCCTCAAACACTTGGGTAAAGGATTTATCCACAGGGCCTCTGCTGAGAGGATACTTTCTGCATCTTGGCATCTTTCTGCATCATGTTGGGATGACATCTGCCTGAGATTGGAAATCAGACAAGAAACAATATGACCAGCACTGGCACTGATCCCAGCAGCGACTGCTGTGTGGAGGCTGGGGGTGGGGGCTGACAGAAAGTGGGGGGGTGGTGTGGTTGTGTGGGCAGCAGAGAGTTCAGCGACAGAGAGTGCAGCATTGGGGAGGGTGGGGCAAAGATGGGAGCAGTGGTGGGGGGCAGAGATGGGAGCAGTGAGGGGGGTGCAGAGATGGGAACAGTGGGGCGGGGGGAGAGATGGGAGCAGTGGTGGGGGGGGAGAGATGGGAACAGTGGGGCGGGGGGAGAGATGGGAACAGTGGGGGGGCCGAGATGAGAGCAGTGAGGGGGGGCAGAGATGGGAGCAGTGGTGGGGGGGCAGAGATAGGAGCAGTGGTGGGGGGGCAGAGATGGGAGCAGTGAGGGGGGGCAGAGATGGGAGGAGTGAGGGGGGGCAGAGATGGGAGCAGTGGTGGGGGGGCAGAGATGGAAACAGAGGGGGGGGCAGAGATGGGAGCAGTGGTGGGGGGGCAGAGATGGGAGCAGTGAGGGGGGGGCAGAGATGGGAGCAGTGTCGGGGGGGCAGAGATGGGAGCAGTGTCGGGGGGGCAGAGATGGGAACAGAGGTGGGGGGGCAGAGATGGAAACAGAAGGGGGGGCAGAGATGGGAGCAGTGTCGGGGGGGCAGAGATGGGAGCAGTGTCGGGGGGGCAGAGATGGGAACAGAGGTGGGGGGGCAGAGATGGGAGCAGTGAGGGGGGGCAGAGATGGGAACAGAGGTGGGGGGCAGAGATGGGAGCAGTGAGGGGGGGCAGAGATGGGAACAGAGGTGGGGGGGCAGAGATGGGAGCAGTGAGGGGGGGCAGAGATGGGAACAGAGGTGGGGGGGCAGAGAAGGGAGCAGTGAGGGGGGGCAGAGATGGGAACAGAGGTGGGGGGGCAGAGATGGGAGCAGTGTTGGGGGGGAGCAGTGTCGGGGGGGGAGCAGTGTCGGGGGAGCAGTGTCGGGGGGGGAGCAGTGTCGGGGGAGCAGTGTCGGGGGGGAGCAGTGTCGGGGGGGGAGCAGTGTCGGGGGGGGAGCAGTGTCGGGGGAGGAGCAGTGTCGGGGGAGCAGTGTCGGGGGGGGAGCAGTGTCGGGGGAGCAGTGTCGGGGGGGGAGCAGTGTCGGGGGAGCAGTGTCGGGGGGGGAGCAGTGTCGGGGCAGCAGTGTCGGGGGGGGAGCAGTGTCGGGGGAGCAGTGTCGGGGGGGGAGCAGTGTCGGGGAGGGAGCAGTGTCGGCGGGGGAGCAGTGTCGGGGGAGCAGTGTCGGGGGAGCAGTGTCGGGGGGGGAGCAGTGTCGGGGGGGAGCAGTGTCAGGGGAGCAGTGTCGGGGGGGGAGCAGTGTCGGGGGAGCAGTGTCGGGGGGGGGAGCAGTGTCGGGGGAGCAGTGTCGGGGGAGCAGTGTCGGGGGAGCAGTGTCGGGGGAGCATGTGTCGGGGGGGGGAGCAGTGTCGGGGGAGCAGTGTCGGGGGGGGGAGCAGTGTCGGGGGGGGAGCAGTGTCAGGGGAGCAGTGTCGGGGGAGCAGTGTGGAGGGAGCAGTGTCGGGGGAGCAGTGTCGGGGGGGGAGCAGTGTCGGGGGAGCAGTGTCGGGGGGGAGCAGTGTCGGGGGAGCAGTGTCGGGGGGGGAGCAGTGTCGGGGGGGGAGCAGTGTCGGGGGGGAGCAGTGTCGGGGGAGCAGTGTCGGGGGAGCAGTGTCGGGGGAGCAGGGGGAGCAGTGTCGGGGGAGCAGTGTCGGGGGAGCAGTGTCGGGGGGGAGCAGTGTCGGTGGGGGAGCAGTGTCAGGGGAGCAGTGTCGGGGGAGCAGTGTCGGGGGGGGAGCAGTGTCGGGGGGGGAGCAGTGTCGGGGGAGCAGTGTCGGGGGGGGAGCAGTGTCGGGGGGGGAGCAGTGTCGAGGGAGCAGTGTCGGGGGAGCAGTGTCGGGGGGGGAGCAGTGTCGGGGGGGGAGCAGTGTCGGGGGAGCAGTGTCGGGGGGGGAGCAGTGTCGGGGGGGAGCAGTGTCGGGGGAGCAGTGTCGGGGGAGCAGTGTCGGGGGAGCAGTGTCGGGGGGGGAGCAGTGTCGGGGGGTGAGCAGTGTCGGGGGGGGAGCAGTGTCGGGGGGGGGCAGTGTCGGGGGGGGAGAAGTGTCGGGTGGGGAGCAGTGTCGGGGGGGGAGCAGTGTCGGGGGGGGAGCAGTGTCGGGGGAGCAGTGTCGGGGGGGGAGCAGTGTCGGGGGAGCAGTGTCGGGGGGGGAGCAGTGTCGGGGGGGGAGCAGTGTCGGGGGAGCAGTGTCGGGGGAGCAGTGTCGGGGGGGGAGCAGTGTCGGGGGAGCAGTGTCGGGGGCGGAGCAGTGTCGGGGGGGGAGCAGTGTCGGGGGAGCAGTGTCGGGGGAGCAGTGTCGGGGGAGCAGTGTCGGGGGGGAGCAGTGTCGGGGGAGCAGTGTCGGGGGGGGAGCAGTGTCGGGGGGGGAGCAGTGTCGGGGGGGGAGCAGTGTCGGGGGGGGAGCAGTGTCGGGGGGGGAGCAGTGTCAGGGAGGGAGCAGTGACGGGGGAGCAGTGTCGGGGGAGCAGTGTCGGGGGAGCAGTGTCGGGGGAGCAGTGTCGGGGGGGGGAGCAGTGTCGGGGGAGCAGTGTCGGGGGGGGAGCAGTGTCGGGGGGGGAGCAGTGTCAGGGGGGGGAGCAGTGTCGGGGGAGCAGTGTCGGGGGGGGAGCAGTGTCGGGGGAGCAGTGTCGGGGGGGGTGCAGTTTCGGGGGGGGAGCAGTGTCGGGGGGGAGCAGTGTCGGGGGGGGAGCAGTGTCGGGGGGGAGCAGTGTCGGGGGGGGAGCAGTGTCGGGGGGGGAGCAGTGTCGGGGGGGGAGCAGTGTCGGGGGGGAGCAGTGTCGGGGGGGGAGCAGTGTCAGGGGAGCAGTGTCGGGGGAGCAGTGTCGGGGGGGGGAGCAGTGTCGAGGGGGGAGCAGTGTCGGGGGGGGAGCAGTGTCAGGGGAGCAGTGTCGGGGGAGCAGTGTCAGGGGAGCAGTGTCGGGGGGGGAGCAGTGTCGTGGGAGCAGTGTCGGGGGGGAGCAGTGTCGGGGGGGGAGCAGTGTCGGGGGGGGAGCAGTGTCGGGGGGGGATCAGTGTCGGGGGAGCAGTGTCGGGGGGAGCAGTGTCGGGGGGGGAGCAATGTCAGGCGGGGAGCAGTGTCAGGGGAGCAGTGTCGGGGGAGCAGTGTCGGGGGGGAGCAGTGTCGGGGGAGCAGTGTCGGGGGAGCAGTGTCAGGGGAGCAGTGTCGGGGGGGAGCAGTGTCGGGGGGGGGAGCAGTGTCGGGGGGGGAGCAGTGTCGGGGGAGCAGTGTCGGTGGGGGAGCAGTGTCGGGGGGGGAGCAGTGTCGGGGGGGAGCAGTGTCGGAGGGGGAGCAGTGTCGGGGGAGCAGTGTCGGGGGGGGAGCAGTGTCGGGGGGGGAGCAGTGTCGGGGGAGCAGTGTCGGGGGGGGAGCAGTGTCGGGGGTGGAGCAGTGTCGGGGGAGCAGTGTCGGGGGGGAGCAGTGTCGGGGGAGCAGTGTCGGGGGAGCAGTGTCGGGGGGGGAGCAGTGTCGGGGGAGCAGTGTCGGTGGGGGAGCAGTGTCGGGGGGGGAGCAGTGTCGGGGGAGCAGTGTCGGGGGGGAGCAGTGTCGGGGGGGGAGCAGTGTCGGGGGGGGATCAGTGTCGGGGGAGCAGTGTCGGGGGGAGCAGTGTCGGGGGGGGAGCAATGTCAGGGGGGGAGCAGTGTCAGGGGAGCAGTGTCGGGGGGGAGCAGTGTCGGGGGAGCAGTGTCAGGGGAGCAGTGTCGGGGGAGCAGTGTCGGGGGGGGAGCAGTGTCGGGGGAGCAGTGTCAGGGGAGCAGTGTCGGGGGGGGAGCAGTGTCGGGGGGGGAGCAGTGTCGGGGGGGGAGCAGTGTCGGGGGAGCAGTGTCGGGGGAGCAGTGTCAGGGGAGCAGTGTCGGTGGGGGAGCAGTGTCGGGGGGGGAGCAGTGTCGGGGGGGAGCAGTGTCGGGGGGGAGCAGTGTCGCGGGAGCAGTGTCGGAGGGGAGCAGTGTCGGGGGGGGAGCAGTGTCAGGGGGGGAGCAGTGTCGGGGGGGGAGCAGTGTCGGGGGGGAGCAGTGTCGGGGGGGGAGCAGTGTCGGGGGGGGAGCAGTGTCGGGGGGGGAGCAGTGTCGGGGGAGCAGTGTCGGGGGGGGAGCAGTGTCGGGGAGGGAGCAGTGTCGCGGGAGCAGTGTCGGGGGGGGAGCAGTGTCGGGGGGGGAGCAGTGTCGGGGGAGCAGTGTCGGGGGGGAGCAGTGTCGGGGGAGCAGTGTCGGGGGGGGAGCAGTGTCGGGGGGGGAGCAGTGTCGGGGGGGAGCAATGTCGGGGGGGGAGCAATGTCAGGGGGGGAGCAGTGTCAGGGGAGCAGTGTCGGGGGAGCAGTGTCGGGGGGGGAGCAGTGTCGGGGGAGCAGTGTCGGGGGAGCAGTGTCAGGGGAGCAGTGTCGGGGGAGCAGTGTCGGGGGGGGAGCAGTGTCAGGGGAGCAGTGCCGGGGGAGCAGTGTCAGGGGAGCAGTGTCGGGGGGGGAGCAGTGTCGGGGAGGGAGCAGTGTCGGGGGGGAGCAGTGTCGGGGGGGGAGCAGTGTCGGGGGAGCAGTGTCGGTGGGGGAGCAGTGTCGGGGGGGGAGCAGTGTCGGGGGGGGAGCAGTGTCGGGGGAGCAGTGTCGGGGGGGAGCAATGTCGGGGGGGGAGCAATGTCAGGGGGGGAGCAGTGTCAGGGGAGCAGTGTCGGGGGAGGAGCAGTGTCGGGGGGGGGAGCAGTGTCGGGGGGGGAGCAGTGTCGGGGGAGCAGTGTCGGGGGAGGAGCAGTGTCGGGGGGGGGAGCAGTGTCGGGGGAGCAGTGTCGGGGGGGGAGCAGTGTCGGAGGAGCAGTGTCAGGGGAGCAGTGTCGGGGGGGGAGCAGTGTCGGGGGGGGAGCAGTGTCGGGGGGGAGCAGTGTCGGGGGGGGAGCAGTGTCGGGGGAGCAGTGTCGGGGGGGGAGCAGTGTCGGGGGGGAGCAGTGTCGCGGGAGCAGTGTCGGGGGGGGAGCAGTGTCGGGGGGAGCAGTTTCGGGGAGGGAGAAGTGTCGGGGGGGGAGCAGTGTCGGGGGAGCAGTGTCGGGGGGGGAGCAGTGGGTGGGGTGATCAGTGTTGAGGGGGGAGCAGTGTCGGCGGGGGAGCAGTGTCGGGTGAGGAGCAGTGTCGGGGAGGGAGCAGTGGGTGGGGGGGGAGCACTGTCGGGTGTGGGGTAGTGACATATTGGATCAGGTTGCAGGAGACACTCTATTTCGGGCAGTGTGTGCGGACAGGTTTTGCATTCCCCTCCTATTCAAAGATCTGTTCATGAGGCAAAGGCTTTGTGGAAAATTGCCCAGGTGTGTTTTGTACACATGGTGCAGGACAAATCCAACCCAATTACCGCCCCATCAGTCTACCCTCCAGCGTCACTAAAGTAATGGAAGGGGTCATCAACAGTGCTATCAAGCATCATTTGCTTAGTAGTAACCTGCTCACTGATGCCCAGTTTGTGTTCCGCCAGGGCCACTCAGCTCCTGACCTCATTACAGCCTTGGTTCAAACATGGACATAAGAGCTGAACTCCCGAGGTGAGGTGAGAGTGACTGCCCTTGATATCAAGGCAGCATTTGACCGAGTGTGGCATCAAGGAGCCCCAGCAAAACTGGAGTCAGTGGGAATCAGGGGGAAAACTCTCCGCTGGTTGGAGTCATACCTAGCACAAAGGAAGATGGCTGTGGTTGTTGGAGGTCAGTCACCTCAGCTCCAGGACATCACTGCAGGAGTTCCTCAGGGTAGTGTCCTCGGCCCAACCATCTTCAGCTGCTTCATCAATAACCTTCCTTCCATCATAAGGTCAGAAGTGGGGATGTTCGCTGATGATTGCACAATGTTCAGCACCATTCACAACTCCTCAGATACTGAAGCAGTCCATGTCCAAATGCAGCAAGACCTGGACAATACCCAGGCTTGGGCTGACAAGTGGCAAGTAACATTCACGCCACACAAGTGCCAGGTAATGACCATCTCCAACAGGAGAGAATCCAACCATTGCCCCTTGACATTCAATGGCATTACCATCACTGAATCCCCCACTATCAACATCCTGGGGGCTACCATTGACCAGAAACTGAACTGGACTAGCCATATAAACACTGTGGCTACAAGAGCAGGTCAGAGGCTAGGAATCCTGTGGCAAGTAACTCACCTCCTGACTTCCTAAATTCTGTCCACCATCTACAAGGCACAAGTCAGAAGTGTGATGGAATACTCCCCACTTGCCTGGATGAGTGCAGCTCCCACAACACTCAAGAAGCTTGACACCATCCAGGACAAAGCAGCCCCGCTAGATTGGCACCCCATCCACAAACATTCACTCCCTCCACCACCGACGCACAGTAGCAGCAGTGTGTACCATCTACAAGATGCACTGCAGGAACTCACCGAGGCTCCTTCGACAACACCTTCCAAATCCACAACCACTACCATCTAGAAGGACAAGGGCAGCAGATAGATGGGAACACCGCCACCTGGAAGTTCCCCTCCAAGTCACTCACCATCCTGATTTGGAAATATATCCCCGTTCCCTCACTGTCGCTGGGTCAAAATCCTGGACCTCCCTCCCTAACAGCACTGTGGGTGTACCTACACCACATGGACTGCAGCGGCTCAAGAAGGCAGCTCACCACCACCTTCCCTGCCAGACGGGGTCAGCACAGGCTCCACGGGCCAGAGGTCACCCACCAAGGTCATCGAGGCCAACAGGACAGCAGTCAGCATCTGTCTCCAATGTCGGGGCCAGTGAGGGGGGAGCTGCTAGACGTAGCGCCCGGAAACCTAAACTTAAATCAGCTTAGACACATCAGGGGCTTCTCACGGGTGGTTTCCTGTTACCCCCCTATTAGTTGATTATTAGTCGATGAGGAGCTCAACCCCTGGAATGAAGTTTCATTTTGGTTTTGTTTTGTGAAAACGTTAAACGTTTTATTTGTGAACAAGGCTGAGGATGATTCCTTCCTTCTGCAGCTGGATGGGAACCCAGGATGTTATGAGTGACGTGTTTATCATTCAGCTTGATTGACAAGGGCTTTAGTTAATGCCCCTAACCAGGCAGATGTTGCTCTCAGGTATCGAGTATGGAGCCTGCAGCCCTGGCGTGTGTTGAAGGTCCATCTGTGGTGTTCTAGCTGAAGGTCCATTGGATTAAAGCCTCCCGCGTGTCCCTGTCTCCCTGGAGTCTGCCCGGGTCAGTGTCTACCCCCTCAGCATTTCCCTGTGTGTGCTCATCCTCGGACTCACTGCTGGACTCATCGTGTGGAGCCGCAGCCACTGTGTTTACATCTTCATCGTCCACTGTGTCCCCCCTTTCCAGCACCAGGTTGTGGAGAGAGCAGCATGTAACCACTATCACCAAGACACGGTCTGGGGGGTATTGGAGTGTGCCCCCTGAGCGGTCCAGGCATCAGTAGCACATCTTGAGAAGACCGATGGCTCTCTCCACCACAGCCCTTGTGGAGCCGTGGCTCCTATTGTACCGCTGCCCAGCCTCTGTTCTTGGATGGTGGAGAGGTGTCATGATCCACCTTCTGAGGGGAGAGCCCTTGTCACCCAGCAGCCATCCATCCAGCCGGGCTGGAGCACTGAAGAGCCCCGGCACCTGGGAGTGTCTGAGGATGTAGGTGTCGTGGGAGCTGCCTGCGTACCTTGCACAGACGTGTAGAATCAGCATCCTGTGGTCACACACTGTCTGCACGTTCATGGAGTGGAAGCTCTTCCTGTTGATGAAGGCACCGGGCTCACACGCCGGCACCTTGATGGCCACATGTGTACAGTCTATAGCACCCTGGACACGGGGGAAGCCAGCAATGGCCACGAAGCCTCTGGCTCACTGTGTCTGACTGGCCTGGTCCCAGCGGAAGTGGATGAAGGTCAATGCCTGCCTGAACAGAGCGTCTGTAATCTGTGGACAGCTGATTGGGAGACACCACAAAGATCAGCCACCGAGCCCTGGAAGGAACCAGATGCAGAGAAGCTGAGGGCAGCTGTGACATTTAGTGTCCAGCCAGACAGTTGGCGGAGAGCTCAGGGCCCAATCTTCTGACACATGGAGGTCTCTGTCTCCCTTGAGAGATGGAGCCTCCTTGGGCACTGCACCTCAGACATATCGAGGTAGCTGCTTCTCTGCCTGTAAACCCTGGCAGCAGGATAGTGGCACCTTCCGCAGCCCCTTCCACATTGGACTACCTCTTGGCCCTGCACCCCTTGTGTCTGCGCCCCTTGTGTCTGCGCCCCTTGTGCCTGCACCCCTTGGCCCTGCACCCCTTGTGTCTGCGCCCTTTGTGTCTGCGCCCCTTGTGTCTGCGCCCCTTGTGTCTGCGCCCCTTGTGCCTGCGCCCCATGTGTCTGCGCCCTTTGTGTCTGCGCCCCTTGTGTCTGCGCCCCTTCTGCCTGCGCCCCTTGTGCCTGCGCCCCTTGTGTCTGCGCCCTTTGTGTCTGCGCCCCTTGTGTCTGCGCCCCTTCTGCCTGCACCCCTTGGCCCTGCGCCCCTTGTGCCTGCGCCCCTTGTGTCTGCGCCCCTTGTGTCTGCGCCCCTTGTGTCTGCGCCCCTTGTGCCTGCGCCCCTTGTGTCTGCGCCCCTTGTGTCTGCGCCCCATGTGTCTGCGCCCCTTGTGTCTGCGCCCCATGTGTCTGCGCCCCTTGTGCCTGCGCCCTTGTGTCTGCGCCCTTGTGTCTGCGCCCCTTGTGCCTGCGCCCCTTGTGTCTGCGCCCCTTGTGTCTGCGCCCCTTGTGTCTGCGCCCCATGTGTCTGCGCCCCTTGTGCCTGCGCCCCTTGTGTCGGCGCCCCTTGTGTCCGCGCCCCTTGTGTCTGCGCCCCTTGTGTCTGTGCCTCTCCTCCCAAAGGTGGCTCCCCTGAAGCAGAATGTGGACCCCTGGCCCCCTGCCCTTTCTGGCCCTTTCTTCCTCCTCAGAGGAGGTGCCTCCAGTGGAGAGCACAACTCCCATTCCCAGGCTAAGGGAAACACTGCCTGAAAGCTGCAAGGCCCCGAGAGTGATGTTAATTCCAGAGTCCTGACCTGACGCCTGTTATTCCTGTCCGAGCAGCTCTGAAGAGAATTGAAGGTCTCCTGTTCACACAAGCAAGTAGCAGGAAGTTTCTAAAGTAAATGACTAACAGCTTGCATTAGCAATCCCGCTCAGCTCTCTTATCCTGCCCGTGGGTGAGGTTTATAGAAGTGTCTCCTACCCGCCAGCCCCTTGTGCCCACGTGAGGCTCTGAAGATCACATGGGGCCCGAAAAATCGGCATCAATTAATGTCTCAAGGGCCTTAACTGGCCTGTTAACTAATGGTGGATGCGCATCAGAGATCATCGCCCAGCGAAATATCACAATGGCGCACGGTGATGTCAGGACACACGCCCACCGTCACTGCCTGTCATGTTATCCATCAGGGTGTCGGGCCCAACCCCACACACCTACGTCAACATTCTGGCCTTAAAGG
This sequence comes from Isurus oxyrinchus, assembly GCA_026770705.1. Taxonomy (NCBI): domain Eukaryota; kingdom Metazoa; phylum Chordata; class Chondrichthyes; order Lamniformes; family Lamnidae; genus Isurus; species Isurus oxyrinchus. The sequence continues at coordinate 1,361,315 of JANJGN010000014.1, read as the reverse complement.
CCTCCTGAACAGGGGCAATTGGGGATGGGCAATAAATTCTGGCCTGGCCCACCTTCCCTGAATGAATAGAATCAATAAGATCAGCTCTCATTCTTCTAAACTCCAATGGGTACAGGGCCATCCTGTTCAAAGCCCTTCATCCCAGGGATCAGTGAGTCAAGTGAAGCTTACCTGAGCTGCTTCTAAAGCAATTATATCTTCACTGTCAGTTTGAAAATGGGGTGCGTTAATATAGATTTAACACCACTGACGAATTGGAATCACTTGTGGAAGGTTAGAAAGCATTTCCAGGTTTTGATTTTACATGTTATTATTTTCCAATAGTCGGAGAGTTGAGAAGCAGAAAAGCGGTAACGTTCTTGACTAACTTGATGGTGCTTTCGGTGAAATTTGTGAGTGAGATTTGTGAAAGCTGTTCAGCCTCGCCGGGCATTGACAGTTCAGATAAAAAGCAAAATGCTTTTTGCTTCCGCTGTTTGTCGGGCTAGATTTTCATTGGACAGACAAAGCCAACGGACCGGGGTGAAAAACTGCACTTTCAGATGCTCGGTAAGAGCTTGCTGCCTTAGAAAATCATGTGTGGCAGGTCCTTACATTTCTGATAGGTGCTGACAGTGGCAAATTCAGAAAATGACCCTTACCCCCTGCCCACCTCTCGCCCCCTGTGATGTTTATAACGTTAGATTCTGTCGTCATTAATATAATTACCCAGCAGAGGGAGCCTGACCTGTGTACACGTTGCTCAAAGAATCTTTTTCTTAGCTTCATTTCACCGTATCTGAATCCCAAGTCAGACAAACATTATGCTCCATGTGAGGACGGTTTAAGTAAAATAAGAGTGGCAAATGATCCAAGGTGAATATTGCAAAATCGTTCCAAACACAAGGACTGTGAAAGAAGAAACGTCAGGAACCAGTAGCGATTGTGGGCTCTCGCTATGAAACGTCAGGTTAGATCAGCTGGGGGAGGGATGTGGAAGATATTGAAGATTCCATGGCTCTATCAGGAGAAGGGCAGTGCTGCACTCAAGCAATGGTTTTAAAGCAACACAAGTTGCATTCCAGAAAGGTTTTCAGTTTTTTGTTTGATCTTTCTTGGCCTGTAGGTGACTGCCATGTCCGGCAGTGAATGCTGAGCTGGAGAAGCTGGTGCTGCCCCTCCTGCTCTAGGAGCCTGTGTGTTGCAGGTTCTCCCACACGAGGGAGAGGCAGGATTACCTGTCAGTGATGATGAAAGAACAACGGCTTATCCCAGTCCTGAACCCTTTTGTGACTTGGAGGGGGAGTTGGAGCTGGTGGTGTTTCCATAGGATAACAGAACAGAAACATAGAATGGTAGAGCACAGGATGTGGCCATTCAACCCATCGAGTCCATGCTGGCTCTTTTGAAGAATGACCCAGTTAGTCCCATTCCGCTGCCCTTTCACCCGATCCCTGCAATTGTTTCACTTTTACGTATTTATCCAAATCATTTTGATGGCAACTACTGTATCTGTGTCCACCACTCAACCAGGCAGTGCCTCCCAAATCCTAACCACCTCATTGTGTAACTACTGTATCTGTGTCCACCACTCGACCAGGCAGTGCCTCCCAAATCCTAACCACCTCATTGTGTAACTACTGTATCTGTGTCCACCACTCAACCAAGCAGTGCCTCCCAAATCCTAACCACCTCATTGTGTAACTACTGTATCTGTGTCCACCACTCGACCAGGCAGTGCCTCCCAAATCCTAACCACCTCATTGTGTAACTACTGTATCTGTGTCCACCACTCGACCAGGCAGTGCCTCCCAAATCCTAACCACCTCATTGTGTAACTACTGTATCTGTGTCCACCACTCGACCAGGCAGTGCCTCCCAAATCCTAACCAGCTCATTGTGTAACTACTGTATCTGTGTCCACCACTCGACCAGGCAGTGCCTCCCAAATCCTAACCACCTCATTGTGTAACTACTGTATCTGTGTCCACCACTCGACCAGGCAGTGCCTCCCAAATCCTAACCACCTCATTGTGTAACTACTGTATCTGTGTCCACCACTCGACCAGGCAGTGCCTCCCAAATCCTAACCACCTCATTGTGTAACTACTGTATCTGTGTCCACCACTCGACCAAGCAGTGCCTCCCAAATCCTAACCACCTCATTGTGTAAAGCAGTTTTTTTTCACACCACGTCAGGTTCACTTGTGAATCACCTTAGACCTGTGCCCTCTTTTATTGACCCTTCAGCTATATTGAGCCTGTCTAAACCTGTCATCATTTTAAACATCTTAACCAAATCCCCTCTTAACCTTCTGTGCTCTCAGGAGAAGAGCCCAGTCTCTGCAATCTATCCACATAACTGTAACTCCTCACCCCTGGACCAGTAATGAAGGGTATAACATGATTTTGGGAAATAGAATTAGAGTAGATGGCTAGCACACACTCAATGGGATGAATGGCCTCCTTTTCCACTGTCATTTCTATGTTTCTGTGTTTGAATGCTTGTTGAAATGAATAATGGATCAGGTGAAAGGATATGTCTAAACTGGGATTCCACTGTCAGCCCTGCAAAGCTTGGCTGAGTTCCAGCACTACCAATGTCATCTCGATGATAAAATGGTGAGCCCAACTTGCCCTCGTTTGGGAGATTCCCTTTAGCTCAACACTACAAGGTCTGTTTTACATATACGGACTTGATTCCACACTCTATCTGATGAAGTATGTCTTACTTACAAAATAAACTCCACCTTTCAGATATTTCAAAAACAATCAGCGGTAGTGAGTCAAATTTCCTGGAGGCTTTAATGACATGTTTTAATAAAAACCCAAAGGAACAAGCTGGGATCAGAATTCAGTTAGTTTTAACAGAATTATGGAAAGGAACAAAGATAGGCCAGGGCCTGGGTTTTTCCTAAAGCAGGCGGACTGGGTGGACTCAGAGCCAATCACTGCCTGCGATCATCTCCACGCCTCCATTGTACAGGGGTGGACAATGAAGGCCTGCCCAGCGTGACACACGGGCAGTGGCGCTCAGCACTACCTGTGCGGGTGGGGGGAGGAGAGAGAGTCGGGGTCCTGCGCTCTTTCACACATGCACCTGAGAGAGAGAGAGCAGCAAACTCTCTCAGGCACCGAGCTGCCTTGGGGAGAGTGAATGTTAGGGTTAGGTTTAGGGTGATGGTTAGAGGTACAGAAAGGGTCCGAGTTAGAATTAGGGTAAGAGTTACGGTTAAGGTTAGGGTTAGGGTTAGAGTTAGAGTTAGGGTTAGGATTTGGGTTAGGGTTAGGGTTAGAGTTAGGGTTAGGGTTAGGGTTAAGTTACGGGTTAGGGTAAGGGTTAGGGTTAGGTTTAGGTTTAGGTTCAAGATTAGGGTAAGTGTTATGGTTAGAGTTAGTGTTAGGGTTAGGGTTTGGGTTAGGGTTAGGATTTGGGTTAGGGTTAGGGTTAGCATTAAGGTTAGGGTAAGGGTTAGGGTTAGGATTTGGGTTAGGGTTAGGGTTAGGATTTGGGTTAGGGTTAGGGTTAGATTTAGGGTTAGGGTTAGGATTTGGGTTAAGGTTAGGATTTGGATGAGGGTTAGGGTTAGGGTTAGGGTTAGAGTTAGTGTTAGGGTTAGGTTTTGGATTAGGGTTAGGTTTAGGGTTAGGTTTATGGCTAGGTTCAGGGTTATGTTTAGGGTTAGCATTAGAGTTAGGGTTAGGGTTAGGTTTAGACTTAGCGTTTGGGTTAGGGTTAGGGTTAGTGTTAGGGTTAGGGTTAGGATTAGGATTAATGTTAGGGTTAGGGTTAGATTTAGGGTTAGGGTTAGGTTTGGGATTTGGATAGGGTTAGTGTTAGGGTTAAGGTTAGGGTTAGGGTTATTTTTAGGGTTAGGGAAAGCGTTAGGGTTAGTGTAAGCGTTAGGGTTAGGTTAAGGTTTAGGGTTAGGGTTAGTATTTGGGTTAGGGTTAGGGTTAGGTTAGGCTTACGTTTAGAGTTAGGTTTAGTGTTACTGTTAGGGTTAGTGTTAGTGTTAGGGTTAGAGTTAGCGTTAGGGTTAGGGTTAGGGTTAGGTTTAGGGTTAGGGAGGGTTAGGGTTAGGGTTAGGTTTAGGGTTAGGGAGGGTTAGAGTTAGGGTTAGGTTTAGGGTAAGGTTTAGGGTTGGGTTTAGTGTTAGGGTTCGTGTTAGGGTTAGGGTTAGGGTTAGGGTTAGTGTTAGGGTTAGGGTTAAGGTTAGGGTTAGGTTTAGGATTAGATTTAGGTTTAGGGTTTGGTTTAGGGTTAGTGTTAGGGTTAGGGTTAGTGTTAGGGTTTGGGTTAGGGTTAGGGTTTGGGTTAGGGTTAGGGTTAGGGTTTGGGTTAGGGTTAGGTTTAGGGTTAGGGTTAGTGTTAAGTTTTGGGTAATTTTTAGTGTTAAGATAAGTTTTTAATTATTAAACAAATAGTTTAAAAATTTAATTAAATATCAGACTGTTTCACATAACTTGTGACATGTTTTTATTTCACGAACATTTTCTTATTTATTTAATAAAAGGTTAAGAGAAGCTCCTCCCGCCTGTGGATGTGGTTTCCTGGAGGACACTCAGACCTGCTGCTAACCTTATGGTGGACGGTCAGTGTTCACAAGTGGCTCAATCGATTTCTCAATGACCTTCACTGACCGTTGGCAATGCGGCCGGTGCACAGCCGACTCTGGCACACGCCCGCTGAACGAAATATCGCCATGGCGTCCAGACACAGTCCCAGTGTCACCGTCTGTCATTTTACACATCGGACTGTCAGACCCAACCACCCCCCCCACCCCACCACGCTGACTGGAACGTTCTGCCCAGGAGTTAAAGTTCTAAACTGGGGTTAGGTCAATCTCGCTAAACTGATGAGTGATTTAACAACATTTCAGGACCAGCTACTTGAATGTGAATGAGTGTCAGAGCAGTGGGAGGCTTTCAAAGGGGAGACTCAATCTGTTCCAGAAAGAGAAGGAGAAAGTCAGGTAAATCTAGAAGCTCCTGGGTGTCAAGGAACTCAGAGGGTTGGAGAGGGCAGGAAAGGAAAGCTTATGTCAGACACCCAGAACTCAATGCTACAGAAAGCTGAGAGTAATGGAGAAAGAGGAGAGGTGAAATCATAAAGGAAATAGGAGAGCTAAGGGAGTAAGCGGATAACTACAGAAAGAGTAGGGCCCACAAAGACCAAAAACCTAACCATTGTGTGGAGCTGGGGGGTGTGGGTTAGGGTTCTTAATGAATTCTTTGTTCCTGTCTTTATAAAAGAGGGGGGTCAATGCAGGCATTGTAGTTAAGGAAGAGGAGTGTGACATATTGGATGTGATAAACATAGGGAGAGAGGAAGTATTAAGGGGATTAGCATCCATGAAAGTGGATATATCCCCAGGGCCGGATGAAATGCACCCCAGGCTGTGAAAGTAAGCCAGGGAAGGAATTGCAGAGGATCTGACCATTGTTTTCCAATCCTCACTGGATACAGGTGAATGACGAAAGATTGGAGGACTGCTAATGCTGCACTTTTGTTTAAAAAAAGAACGAGGTATAGACTGAATAATTACAGGCCAGTCTGTCTGGCCTCAGTAGTGGGCAAATTATTAGAATCAATTCTGGCATTTAGAACAGCAAGGATCGATCAAGGGCAGTCAGCTGCATTTGTTCAGGGAGGATTGTGTCTGACTAACCCTGATGGAATTTTTTTGAGGAAGCAACAAGGAGGAATGGTGAGGGTCATGGAATTCATGCGGTCCATGTGGATTTAAGTGGGGTGGGTAAAGGTCTGGCAAATGGAGTATAATGTGGGCAGGTGTAAAATTGTCCATGTTGCCAGGAAGAATAAAAAAGAAGCTTATTATCTAAATGGTGAGAGATTGCAGAGCTCTGAGATTCAGAGGGATCTGGGAGTCCCAGTACATGAATCACTAAAGGTTAGTATGCAGGTACAACAGGTAATTAGAAACGCTAATAGAATGTTAGCTCCTAATGTCCCATATGTGTTTGAAAATGTACTTTCCCAATAATGTAAGACTTTTCATGGTGCTAACATTGTCAGTAAGCTTTGGGAAAAATAAACAGACTGCTTGGCCTTATCTTGTTAGATGTAAACACCCTACTATCTCTTTGAAATTCAAACTGCCCCGCTTAGTCCAAAAAAGCAAATTCTCCTCACCCCTTACATTCTAAGACTTCAGGCCTGTTTATGCATTTAACATTTCAAACCCCTCTCTACCTAACATCATTTGATACTTACAAACCTCCAGACCAGCTGTCTCCAGTTCAATAAATAGCCACCCCCACCCCCCAACACGCACACAGAAACTCCACTATTAACCTACTTTTACAATAAATCACAACAATATTATGAAAATTATTATACTTTTGTGACACCTTCTTCTCTCCATGGAGAACAGTCCCAATCTCTCCATCTATCTGTGTAACTGAAGTTTCCCATCTCTGGAACCATTCTGCACTCTCTCCGATGTGTTCACATTCTCCTATAATGTGATGCCCAGAACTGTACACAATATTCCAGCTGAGGTCTAAGGAGTGTCTTATATAAATTCAGCATAACCTCCCTGCTCTTGTACTCTCTGCCCCTATTAATAAAGCCCAGGATATTATATGCTTTGTTAACTGCTCTCTCCCCCTGTCCTGCCAACTTCAATGATCTCTGCACATATACACCAGGTCTTTCTGCTCCTGCACCTTCTCCAAAATTTCACCCCTTATTTTATATTGTCTGGCCATGTTCTTCTTACCAAAATGCATCACCTCACACTTCTCCGCATTGAACTTCATCTGCCACCTACCTGCCCATCCACCAACTTGTCTATGGGCCCCACCCCCATTCGCCAACACATAAAATGATGCAGGATGGCATTGGGCATGTGTCCTGACCTCACCCCATGTCATTTCCATTTCCAGATCGGTAGGGGCGCAGCTGACTCGATGGTGTACCCGCCGACATGTCAATGGCCCATTAAGGCCATTAAAACATGAATTGAAGCCATTAATGAATCTGCCTGTCCAACCTTTTCTGTACCTCTTCAAAAGGCTCCAACAAGTTAGTTAAACATGACTTCCCCTTTAGGAATCCATCCAATTCCTACCTGACACCTGTTGTAAGAACACTTTTCCTTCTTCATCTTAATTTCTATCTCCTTTTTCATCCAGGAAGCTATGGATGAGTTTGCCCTACCTTTCCCTTTTGATGCAAAATATCTTGACTGTGGCCCAACCAATTCTTTTTTAAGGTAGTCCATTGTCCAGCTACAGTTTCTCCTTCCAATCTTTTCTTCCAGTCTATCCAGCCCAGTCCGTACCAGTCTATCCAGCCCAGCTCCATCCCAGTGTATACAGCCCAGTCCATCCCAGTCTATCCAGCCCAGTCCATCCCAGTCTATCCAGCCCAGTCCGTCCCAGTCTATCCAGCCCAGCTCGATCCCAGTCTATCCAGCCCAGTCCATCCCAGTCTATCCAGCCCAGCTCCATCCCAGTCTATCCAGCCCAGCTCCGTCCCAGTCTATCCAGCCCAGCTCCGTCCCAGTCTATCCAGCCCAGCTCCATCCCAGTGTATACAGCCCAGTCCATCCCAGTCTATCCAGCCCAGCTCCATCCCAGTCTATCCAGCCCAGCTCCGTCCCAGTCTATCCAGCCCAGCTCCGTCCCAGTCTATCCAGCCCAGCTCCGTCCAAGTCTATCCAGCCCAGCTCCGTCCCAGTCTATCCAGCCCAGCTCCATCCTAGTCTATCCAGCCCAGCTCCGTCCCAGTCTATCCAGCCCAGCTCCGTCCCAGTCTATCCAGCCCACCTCCATCCCAGTCTATCCAGCCCAGCTCCGTCCCAGTCTATCCAGCCCAGCTCCATCCCAGTGTATACAGCCCAGTCCATCCCAGTCTATCCAGCCCAGCTCCATCCCAGTCTATCCAGCCCAGTCCATCCCAGTCTATCCAGCCCAGCTCCATCCCAGTCTATCCAGCCCAGCTCCATCCCAGTCTATCCAGCCCAGTCCATCCCAGTCTATCCAGCCCAGCTCCGTCCCAGTCTATCCGGCCCAGCTCCGTCCCAGTCTATCCAGCCCAGCTCCGTCCCAGGCTATCCGGCCCAGCTCCGTCCCAGTCTATCCGGCCCAGCTCCGTCCCAGTCTATCCGGCCCAGCTCCGTCCCAGTCTATCCGGCCCAGCTCCGTCCCAATCTATCCGGCCCAGCACCGTCCCAGTCTATCCGGCCCAGCTCCGTCCCAGTCTATCCGGCCCAGCTCCGTCCCAGTCTATCCGGCCCAGCTCCGTCCCAGTCTATCCGGCCCAGCTCCGTCCCAATCTATCCGGCCCAGCTCCGTCCCAGTCTATCCGGCCCAGCTCCGTCCCAGTCTATCCGGCCCAACTCCATCCCAGTCTATCCAGCCCAGCTCCGTCCCAATCTATCCAGCCCAGCTCCGTCCCAATCTATCCAGCCCAGCTCCGTCCCAGTCTATCCAGCCCAGCTCCGTCCCAGTCTATCCAGCCCAGCTCCGTCCCAGTCTATCCAGCCCAGCTCCGTCCCAGTCTATCCAGCCCAGCTCCGTCCCAGTCTATCCAGCCCAGCTCCGTCCCAGTCTATCCAGCCCAGCTCCGTCCCAGTCTATCCAGCCCAGTCTGTCCCAGTCTATCCAGCCCAGCTCCGTCCCAGTCTATCCAGCCCAGCTCCGTCCCAGTCTATCCAGCCCAGCTCCGTCCCAGTCTATCCAGCCCAGCTCTGTCCCAGTCTATCCAGCCCAGTCCGTCCCAGTCTATCCAGCCCAGCTCCGTCCCAGTCTATCCAGCCCAGCTCCGTCCCAGTCTATCCAGCCCAGCTCCGTCCCAGTCTATCCAGCCCAATTCCGTCCCAGTCTATCCAGCCCAGTTCCGTCCCAGTCTATCCAGCCCAGTTCCATCCCAGTCTATCCAGCCCAGCTCCATCCCAGTCTATCCAGCCCGGCTCCGTCCCAGTCTATCCAGCCCGGCTCCGTCCCAGTTTATCCAGCCCAGCTCCATCCCAGTCTATCCAGCCCAGCTCCGTCCCAGTCTATCCAGCCCAGCTCCATCCCAGTCTATACAGCCCGGCTCCATCCCAGTCTATCCAGCCCACTCCATTCCAGTCTATCCAGCCCAGCTCCGTCCCAGTCTATCCAGCCCAGCTCCGTCCCAGTCTATCCAGCCCAGCTCCGTCCCAGTCTATCCAGCCCAGCTCCTTCCCAGTCTATCCAGCCCAGCTCCGTCCCAGTCTATCCAGCCCAGCTCCTTCCCAGTCTATCCAGCCCAGTTCCATCCCAGTCTATCCAGCCCAGCTCCGTCCCAGTCTATCCAGCCCAGCTCCGTCCCAGCCTATCCAGCCCAGCTCCGTCCCAGTCTATCCAGCCCAGCTCCGTCCCAGTCTATCCAGCCCAGTCTGTCCCAGTCTATCCAGCCCAGCTCCGTCCCAGTCTATCCAGCCCAGCTCTGTCCCAGTCTATCCAGCCCAGCTCCGTCCCAGTCTATCCAGCCCAGCTCTGTCCCAGTCTATGCAGCCCAGTCCGTCCCAGTGTATCCAGCCCAGCTCCGTCCCAGTCTATCCAGCCCAGCTCCATCCCAGTCTATCCAGCCCAGCTCCGTCCCAGTCTATCCAGCCCAGCTCCGTCCCAGTCTATCCAGCCCAGCTCCGTCCCAGTCTATCCTGCCCGGTTCCATCCCAATCTATCCAGCCCAGCTCCGTCCCAGTCTATCCAGCCCAGCTCCGTCCCAGTCTATCCAGCCCAGCTCCGTCCCAGTCTATCCAGCCCAGCTCCGTCCCAGTTTATCCAGCCCAGCTCCGTCCCAGTCTATCCAGCCCAGATCCGTCCCAGTCTATCCAGCCCAGCTCCGTCCCAGTCTATCCAGCCCAGCTCCGTCCCAGTCTATCCAGCCCAGCTCCGTCCCAGTCTATCCAGCCCAGCTCCGTCCCAGTCTATCCAGCCCAGCTCCGTCCCAGTCTATACAGCCCAGCTCCATCCCAGTCTATCCAGCCCAGCTCCATCCCAGTCTATACAGCCCAGCTCCATCCTAGTCTATCCAGCCCAGTCCATCCCAGTCTATCCAGCCCAGCTCCGTCCCAGTCTATCCAGCCCAGCTCCGTCCCAGTCTATCCAGCCCAGCTCCGTCCCAGTCTATATAGCCCAGCTCCGTCCCAGTCTATCCAGCCCACTCCATTCCAGTCTATCCAGCCCAGCTCCGTCCCAGTCTATCCAGCCCAGCTCCGTCCCAGTCTATCCAGCCCAGCTCCGTCCCAGTCTATCCAGCCCAGCTCCTTCCCAGTCTATCCAGCCCAGCTCCATCCCAGTCTATCCAGCCCAGCTCCTTCCCAGTCTATCCAGCCCAGCTCCATCCCAGTCTATCCAGCCCAGCTCCGTCCCAGTCTATCCAGGCCAGCTCCGTCCCAGTCTATCCAGCCCACCTCCGTCCCAGTCTATCCAGCCCAGCTCCGTCCCAGTCTATCCAGCCTAGCTCCGTCCCAGTCTATCCAGCCCAGCTCCGTCCCAGTCTATCCAGCCCAGCTCCGTCCCAGTCTATCCGGCCCATCGATGTTGACTCTCGTCAAGTTAATTATTTTTACTCTGTATTGACTATCGTCCTTTTCTATCATCATCATAAAATGTACAATACGATGATCACTGTCTCTTAAATGCTCCCCCACTGACACGTGATCTACTTGGCCTGCCTGATTTCCAAGAACCAGGTCCAACAATGCATCTTTTCTTATATAAAAGCAAAAAAACTGCGGATGCTGGAAATCTAGAACAAAAACAAAAATAGCTGTAAAAACTCAGCAGGTCTGGCAGCATCTGCGGATAGGAGCACAGTTAACGTTTTGAGTCCGAATGACTCTTCAACAGAACTAAGGAAATAGAGAAGAGAGGTGAAATATAAGCTGGTTTAAGGGGGGTGGGACAGGTAGAGCTGGGTAGAGGGCCAGTGATAGGTGGAGATTGCCAAAGATGTCACAGACAAAAGGACAAAGAGGTGATGACGATGCTGATATGAGCTAAGGAATGTGCTAATGGGGACATTAAGGGTAAAAAGCGGGACAAGCTAGTGGCAGATGGCCCTAGTGGGGGTGGGGTGGGGGGAAGAGATCGAAATGGGCTGAAAATTAGAGATAAAACAATGGACCAAAATAAATTTAAAAATGGGTGGGAAAAGAAAAATATATTTTTTTAAAAAATATAAATAATTGGAAAAAGGGGGATTGGAAAGGGGGTGGGGATTGGAGGAGAGAGTTCATGATCTAAAGTTGTTGAATTCAATATTCAGTACGGAAGGCTGTAAAGTGCCTAGTCGGAAGATGAGGTGTTGTTCCTCCAGTTTGCGTTGGGCTTCACTGGAACAATGCAGCAGGCCAAGGACAGACATGTGGGCAAGAGAGCAGGGTGGAGTGTTAAAATGGCAAGCGACAGGGAGGTTTGGGTCATTCTTGCGGACAGACCGCAGGTGTTCTGCAAAGCGGTCACCCAGTCTGCGTTTGGTCTCTCCAATGTAGAGGAGACCACATTGGGAGCAACGAATGCAGTAGACTAAGTTGGGGGAAATGCAAGTGAAATGCTGCTTCACTTGAAAGGAGTGTTTGGGTCCTTGGACGGTGAGGAGAGGGGAAGTGAAGGGGCAGGTGTTACACCTTCTGCAGTTGCATGGGCAGGTGCCGTGGGAGGGGGTTGAGGTGTAGGGGGTGATGGAGGAGTGGACCAGGGTGTCCCGGAGGGAGCGATCCCTACGGAATGCCGATTGGGGGGGTGAAGGGAAGATGTGTTTGGTGGTGGCATCATGCTGGAGTTGGCGGAAATGGCGGAGGATGATCCTTTGAATGCGGAGGCTGGTGGGGTGATAAGTGAGGACAAGGGGGACCCTATCATGTTTCTGGGAGGGAGGAGAAGGCGTGAGGGCGGATGCGCGGGAGATGGGCCGGACACGGTTGAGGGCCCTGTCAACGACCGTGGGTGGAAAACCTCGGTTGAGGAAGAAGGAGGACATGTCAGAGGAAATGTTTTTGAAGGTAGCATCATCGGAACAGATGTGACGAAGGCGAAGGAACTGGGAGAATGGGATGGAGTCCTTACAGGAAGCGGGGTGTGAGGAGCTGTAGTCGAGGTAGCTGTGGGAGTCGGTGGGTTTGTAATGGATATTGGTGGACAGTCTATCCCCAGAGATTGAGACAGAGAGGTCACGGGAAAAATTCAGGCCCATGTTTTTGGTCAGTGTCAGCTTCTGTCTGATGACCCTCCTGTAAATTCACTTGGGACTCTGCTGAGTAAAATGTGAGCAATGTCCCAGGGTTAATGTTATCCTTTTGGTAAAGTCTTAACTAAAATATGCAAGGTTCATCAGTAACTGACATTTATTTGTCTATGAACACAGCTACAAAAAGGTACAAATCCTCTGGCCCTTGAAGCAAAGCTCTTTTCAAAGTTACCTGTACTTAGTTCACACTCACACTTAAACAGGTTAACAAATAAAAACAAGGCCAGTACAGCTGCTGCTCTCTTGTTCTGAGCTTTGTGGCTGTCCTGATAATTCGATGCTCACGTGTTAACACAGACAGGATTGCTGGAAGCATCTCAGTCCCATGCGATGCCTGGTGAAGGGGTGTTGGTCTGTAACTCGTAATGAAGGCCCTATCCAGCTTAGCTCAGCCTCCCCTTACTCAAGCAAGGTCAGGAGCTGATTAACCAAATCCTCCCTGAGTTAGTGCCCCAATTATTACTCCCGAGAGGAGTGATTTTATCAGGATATGAACATTGATGAGGTGGGTTCGGTGGTCTGTTTCTCAATCTACTGTTCCCCAGCAGACTTAGCCGTTTTTTAAACAATTCCTGTATTTTTGCCACTGCCCTGTGGTTTGTTTCTTGCATTCTCCCCATCAGATACTCAAAGTAAGTTAACTGCTTTCTGTTCGTCCTCCTTTCTGGTTCCTCATGATCTAGTTCAACACTTGCAGCTCTCCCAGGCTTTGTCCCTTTGTGAACAATATGAGGATATGTTTACCAATCGCATGCTTCATGGTCCATGTTTTTGCGGCAGAACTAGGAAGGTTATGTCCCGTCTTAAATTTTATTCAACTCATTTTTTGATTGTCCACTTTGCTGTGTATGTGTGTGTGTGTGTGTGTGTGTGGGCAGGTCCACCGCAAGACAGCTCCAGCACTTGTAGCTCTAATAACTGAAGACAGAAACATCTTGGTTTTCACAATCCTGTCAGGATTATAACCATTATAAAAGTCTTGAAATAAAACTTCAAGCATAAGTTTAAAACACAGCGTGAAACGAATAATCAGTAAACAAGGATCTGGCTTTAGTCATTCAGAGATTCCTAAAGCATTGTGGGAGCAGAACCATTCACGCCAACTTGATAATCAGCCATCCTGACTGTGTTGGTTTGGTATCTTCACAAACACTTTTTACCCCCTTTTCGGGAAATGTTGGAAGGAAAAGCAGGCTGATTATCAACTTGCTGAATCACAACGTGCATGTTCCGTCTGCAGCCAGCAAGAGCAGGACTGGGATTTGAACCTGCAACTTCTGGTACTGAGGTAGGGACATGGCTTCCTTTCTGCCCAGTTCTCTGCCTGAAGACAGGGCCTGACTCGCAGCATCACAATCTCCACCACAGGAATGTCAAGGGGGCAGGTTCCAAATCCACACCAGCTGGAGCAGGGATTGAACCCACTGCTGTTAGTACCAAACTAACCCACACTGGCCATCCAACCAACTGAGTCAACTGCTCTCCCAAGGAGCCTGAGCTGCTGTGACATGTTGTAGTCTGGAGATACGGACAGTGATGGCAGAGGGAGGAGATAGCAGGGGCGCTGGCAATAATTTTCAACACCTCTCTGTCCACAGGAGAGGTCCAGAGGACTGGAGGAGAGCCAATGTGGTACCGTTATTCAGGAAGGGAGGAAGGGATAAACCAGGGAACGTCAGGCCAGTCAGTCTAACCTCAGTGGTGGGAAAACTATTGGAAGCAATTCTGAGGGACAGAATTAATCTACACTTGGAGATGCAGGGATTAATCAAGGACAGTCAGCATGGTTTTGTTAAGGGGAGGTCATGTCTGACCAATTTGACTGAATTTTTCAAAGAGGTGACCAGGTGTGTAGATGAGGACAATGCATTTGATGTAGTCTACTTGGCTTCAGCAAGGCTTTTGATAAGGACCCACATGGGAGACTGATAACGAAGGTAAGAGCCCTGGGGATCCAAGGCAATTTGACAAATTGGATCCAGAATTGGCTGAGTGGCAGGAAGCAGAGGTTGATGCTCGAGGGGTGTTTTTGTGACTGGATGTCTGTGTCCAGTGGGGATCCACAGGGATTGGTGTTGGGTCCCTTGCTGTTTCTGGTATATATAAATGATTTAGACTTGAATGTAGGAATGTTGATCAGTAAGTTCACGGATGACACGGAAATTGGTGGGTGGTAAATAGTGAGGAGGATAGCCTTAGATTACAGGAGGATATAGTCGGGCTGGTCAGACGGGCTGATCAGTGGCAAATGGAATTTAATCCGGATAAGTGTGAGGTGATGCACTTGGCAGGACAAACAAGGCATGGGAATACACGATGAATGGTAGGACCCTGAGATCCCTGAAAGTACTGAGGATCAGAGGGACCTTGGTGTGCCTGTCCACCAGTCCCTTAAGGCCATTGGACAGGTCGATCAGGTGGTTAAGATGGCATATGGGATACTTGCCTTTATTAGCCAAGGCATAGAATATAAGAGCACGGAGGTTATGCTGGAACTGTATAAAACGCTGGTTAGGCCACAGCTAGAGTGTTGCCTGCAGTTCTGGAATCCACATTATAAGAAGGATGTGATTGCACTAGAGAGAGAGCAGAGGCGATTTACCAGGATGTTGCCTGGGCTGGAGAGTTTTAGTTATGAGGAGAGATTGGATAGACGGGGGTTATTTTCCCTGGAGTAGAGGAGATTGAGGGGGGACATGATTGAGGTGTATAAGATTATGAGGGGCATAGATAGGGTAGACAGGAAGGAACTTTTCCCCTTGATGGAGGGATCAATAACCAGGGGGCATAGATTTAAGGTGAGGGGCAGGAGGTTTAGAGGGGATGTGAGGAAGAATTTTTTCACCCAGAAGGTGGTGGGAATCTGGAACTCACTGCCTGAAAGGGTGGTAGAGGCAGAAACCCTCATAACATTTAAGAGGTATTTGGATGTGCATTGCAATGCCATGGAATATAAGGCTGTGGGCCTAGTGCTGGAAAATAGGATTAGAATAGTTAGGAACTTGTTTGACGAGTGCAGAGTCGATGGGCTGAAGGGCCTTTTTCTGTGCTGTAGACCTCTATGACTCTAGCTCCAATTTCTTTCCATCCCATGACTGACCAGGAATCAGAAACCATTGGCACATGTGGGAAGGATTTACAAGTTAACACTCACCCTCCTTGGCCACATGATGAACACACGTCCCTTGGTCATCAGGTCCTGCAGTGGGACTTGAACCCAGAGGTTTATAGCTCAGAGTTAGGAAAGCTGCCCACGGCACCACAAGGGCCTCCCCTGAAGGTGCTGGATTTTATGTATTTAATGAACTATGTGAGCAACTCTTTTGAAAGGCACAAATTGTAATGTTCATTCCTGGCGCATTAAAGAATTTGGATTAATCGCAGCCTGTACCTGCCAACAGGAATTTAGAAGACATGTGGTTCACTCCTCATTCCACTCGGTGGAATCGTTGGATCACATGCAGTTTATCGAACTTCAGGGGCTGAATTTCCCGGTCAGTGAGCAGGAGGTGGGGCCCACTCGCCGATGTGTAACACAACGCGGGGTGATGTTGAGTGGAGCCCCCGATGTCATCCTGCCCCATTTAAACTTTCAGGAAGGCCGGGACGCAGCAAAATCAGCTGTGGGCCCACCGACCTGTCAATGGCCAATTGACGCACCGACAGGATCATTGATACAATTAAAGGACCTGCCCGTCCAACCTTAACACTGGTGGGTCGGCCAGGAGCTCCGGCGGGGAATAGAGTAAACAGGAAACCTCATCCAGCGGCGAGAGGAAGTTTCATGTAGGGTTTAAAAAAGTTTAATAAAGTTGTTTTGGAAATTATGAAGATGTCCCATCCCATGTGACATTGTCAAGAGGGGACATGTCAGGGAAAGTTTTGTACTATTTTTAATATTTTATACAGTAGAGCCGATCTCCCTGAAGCTGCACTTAGCCTCAGACAGATGTGCGCTCTGTCGTGTGCATGTGGGAAATGGTGCACTCCCGGGTTTAGGGATTCCCCCTCCGCCCACCTGGACAGGGAACACATAGTGCTCCCCCCCCCCGGAACGTCACGCTGGGCGGGGCTTAATTGGCCCTCCCATGTAAATTGGCAGCACACCCCCGATTGGGGACGCTGATGGGAGACACATCTCCACACACCCCCTCTTCAACTTCCCCCACCCCTGACAGGGGGAGAATTCTGCCCCTTGTGTTTCCATGTGTGGGTCCCAATGCACTTCTTGTGTCTCTGCTTTGAAACGATCCAACTGTTCCAAGCCTTTGATGGTCTTGAGCTGTTACCCATTGGGATTTTGGGCCTTCAACTGAATCTTGTAAATTGACAACTTGCCGTGTGAAAAGGTTGTATTTCACACGCGTGTTCAACATGGCAAACATGTGACTTTCTGCTTAGCCTCAGGTTTGAGAGGCTCTGACACTGTCAGGGACCCAACTGGTACAGGACATAACATCAGGCATTCGATTCAATTCACTGCACAGCATTTTTAGCAATGTACAACCTTTCACATTGAGGTTTTGCATTTCAATAGAACATCATTCATATTCCATCCCGAATCAGGATAAGGTTTGGCTTTGAGAGGAGCTTTGCTCTGAGTGTGTGATGAAGTGACTGGTGTCTGTGAAGCTGATCTGCTGCTTCTTAATGAGAAATAATGCTTCTTCAGTTACCCTTCTGAGCGTTTCCTTTGTCCTTCCATTTATAAAGCTTATTCTGTACAAGTGATCAAGACTCTTACAAGAAAGGATAATCAAATCCTGTTCATGAGATGAATATTCGAACAGACTTGTCTCTACACCAGGGTCAGCGTCCTAAACCACACCACTCACATCTGGATTTTCCTTTGTTGCTTCCAGGTCACAGGCAGACTGCCTTATCTGCAGTACTGGTGTTACCATTCACCTCACAGACCCATCTGCGTGCCTCTGTCCAATCTCTCCTCATATCTAAAACTCTCCAGCCCAGGCAACATCCTGGTAAATCTCCTCTGCTCTCTCTCTAGTCCAATCACATCCTTCCCATAATGTGGATTCCAGAACTGCAGGCAACACTCTAGCTGTGGCCTAACCAGCGTTTTATACAGTTCCAGCATAACCTAAAACAAAAACAGAATTACCTGGAAAACTCAGCAGGTCTGGCAGCATCGGCGGAGAAGAAAAGAGTTGACGTTTCGAGTCCTCATGACCCTTCGACAGAACTTGATTTCGAGTCCAAGAAAGAGTTGAAATATAAGCTGGTTTAAGGTGTGTGTGTGGGGGGCGGAGAGATAGAGAGAGAGAGAGGTGCTTGTGTGGACAAACAAGCAGTGATAGAAGCAGATCATCAAAAGATGTCAGCGACAATGGTACAATAGAACACATAGGTGTTAAAGTTAAAGTTGGTGATATTATCTAAACGAATGTGCTAATTAAGAATGGATGGTAGGGCACTCAAGGTACAGCTCTAGTGGGGGTGGGGAGAGCATAAAAGATTTTAAAATATTTAAAAATAATGGAAATAGGTGGGAAAAGAAAAATCTATAAAATTTATAGGGAAAAAAAAGGGGGGAAAAAAGGGGGAAACAGAAAGGGGGTGGGGATGGGGGAGGGAGCTCACGACCTAAAGTTGTTGAATTCAATATTCAGTCTGGAAGGCTGTAAGGTGCCTAGTCGGAAGATGAGGTGTTGTTCCTCCAGTTTGCGTTGGGCTTCACTGGAACAATGCAGCAAGCCAAGGACAGACATGTGGGCATGAGAGCAGGGTGGAGTGTTAAAATGGCAAGCGACAGGGAGGTTTGGGTCATTCTTGCGGACAGACCTCAGGTGTTCTGAGATGGAAGTGTCAGAGATGGACCACGTGAAAATGATGGAGGGGTGGAGATTGGAAGCAAGTTCTGTGGGAACTCATTTCTCGTTATCTTGACTCCCTTCTCTCTCCCCTTGTCAGTCCCTTCCCACCTACATCCGTGATTCCTCTGACACCTTACGTCACATCAACAATTTCCAGTTCCCTGGCTCCAACCGCTTCCTCTTCACCATGGACGTCCAATCCCTCTACACCTCCATCCCCCACCAGGATGGTCTGAGGGCCCTTAGCTTCTTCCTCGAACAGAGGCCCGAACAATCCCCATCCACCACTACTCTCCTCCGTCTGGCTGAACTTGTTCTCACACTGAATAATTTCTCCTTAAACTCCTCTCACTTCCTCCAAATAAAAGGTGTGGCTATGGGTACCCGCATGGGCCCCAGCTATGCCTGTCTCTTTATGGGGTATGTGGAACATTCCTTGTTGCAGTCCTACCCCGGCCCCCTTCCACAACTCTTTCTCCGGTACATCGATGATTACTTCGGTGCCGCTTCATGCTCTCGTCGGGACTTGGAAAAATTTATTAATTTTGCTTCCAATCTCCACCCCTCCATCATTTTCACGTGGTCCATCTCTGACACTTCCCTTCCCTTCCTTGACCTCTCTGTCTCAATCTCTGGTGATAGACTGTCCACCAATATCCATTACAAACCCACCGACTCCCACAGCTACCTCGACTACAGCTCCTCACACCCCGCTTCCTGTAAGGACTCCATCCCATTCTCCCAGTTCCTTTGCCTTCGTCGCATCTGTTCCGATGATGCTACCTTCAAAAACGGTTCCTCTCACATGTCCTCCTTCTTCCTTAACCGAGGTTTTCCACCCACGGTCGTTGACAGGGCCCTCAACCGTGTCCGGCCCATCTCCCGCGCATCCGCCCTCACGCCTTCTCCTCCCTCCCAGAAACATGATAGGGTCCCCCTTGTCCTCACTTATCACCCCACCAGCCTCCGCATTCAAAGGATCATCCTCCGCCATTTCCGCCAACTCCAGCATGATGCCCCCACCAAACACATCTTCCCTTCACCCCCCTTATCGGCATTCCGTAGGGATCGCTCCCTCCGGGACACCCTGGTCCACTCCTCCATCACCCCCTACTCCTCAACCCCCACCTATGGCACCACCCCATGCCCACGCAAAAGATGTAACACCTGCCCCTTCACTTCCTCTCTCCTCACCGTCCAAGGGCCCAAACACTCCTTTCAAGTGAAGCAGCATTTCACTTGCATTTCCCCCAACTTAGTCTACTGCATTCACTGCTCCCAATGTGGTCTCCTCTACATTGGAGAGACCAAACGTAAACTGGGCGACCGCTTTGCAGAACACCTGCGGTCTGTCCACAAGAATGACCCAAACCACCCTGTCGCTTGCCATTTTAACACTCCACCCTGCTCTCTTGCCCACATGTCTGTCCTTGGCTTGCTGCATTGTTCCAGTGAAGCTCAACGCAAACTGGAGGAACAACACCTCATCTTCCGACTAGGCACTTTACAGCCTTCCGGTCTGAATATTGAATTCAACAACTTTAGGTCGTGAGCTCCCTCCCCCATCCCCACCCCCTTTCTGTTTCCCCCTTTTCTCCCCCCTTTTTTTTCCCTATAAATTTTATAGATTTTTCTTTTCCCACCTATTTCCATTATTTTTAAATATTTTAAAATCTTTTATGCTCCCCCCACCCCCACTAGAGCTGTACCTTGAGTGCCCTACCATCCATTCTTAATTAGCACATTCGTTTAGATAATATCACCAACTTTAACTTTAACACCTATGTGTTCTTTTGTACCATTGTCGCTGACATCTTTTGATGATCTGCTTCTATCACTGCTTGTTTGTCTACACAAGCACCTCTCTCTCTCTCTATCTCTCCGCTCCCCCCCCCCACACACACACACACCTTAAACCAGCTTATATTTCAACTCTTTCTTGGACTCGAAATCAAGTTCTGTCGAAGGGTCATGAGGACTCGAAACGTCAACTCTTTTCTTCTCCGCCGATGCTGCCAGACCTGCTGAGTTTTTCCAGGTGATTCTGTTTTTGTTTTGGATTTCCAGCATCCGCAGTTTTCTTTGTTTTTATCCAGCATAACCTCCCTGCTCTTATATTCTATGCCTTGGCTAATAAAGGCAAGTATCCCATATGCCTTCTTAACCACCTGATCGACCTGTCTCGCTACCTTAAGGGACTGGTGGACATACACACCAAGGTCCCTCTGATCCTCGGTACTTACCAGGTTCCTCCCATTCATAGTGTATTCCCGTGCCTTGTTTGTCCTGCCCAAGTGCATCACCTCATACTTATCCGGATTAAATTCCATTTGCCACTGATCAGCCCGTCTGACCAGCCCGTCTATATCCTCCTGTAATCTAAGGCTATCCTCCTCACTATTTACCACCCACCAATTTCCGTGTCATCCGCGAACTTACTGATCAACCTTCCTACATTCAAGTCTGAATCATTTATATATACCAGAAACAGCAAGGGACCCAACACCAATCCCTGTGGAACCCCACTGGACACAGGTATCCAGTCACAAAAACACCCCTCGAGTATCACCCTCTGCTTCCTGCCACTCAGCCAATTCTGGATCCAATTTGTCAAATTGCCTTGGATCCCATGACAACCTCTCGGACAGAGCTGCTCTCCCTATTCAAGTGAAGGTTACCACAGGCTGTAACCTTCCAAGGGAATACAAGGTATAACAGGCACAGCAGCCAGTCTGAAATGCACAGAGTGGGGGGTGGGAACGTTCAGCTTCCTTTTATATCCAGCTGGATGGGGCAACAGTCTTTTTACTGAAGCTGGGGGACAGCTCCCTCACTGGCATCCAGATGTGCAGCAGCTGGGAGACTGGATCGGTTCAGTTTGTGACTTCCCCTCTGTGCAGCTAAGACCTGGTCATTTAGTGAAAGCCACTTGACTCGGTTCTCCAACTATAGCAGGTGCTCGGGAAGAAAGCCCTGCTTTTCTTTAGGAGCTAATCACCCCCGATGTTATCAGGCAAATGCTTTGAGTCGACAGGGCATTGTCTCGAAGCAACAAGGCTTGTTGGGCAGTGTTCATAGCAGTGAAATCATTTTCAGCAGCAGCACAGAAATAGGGAGTAAGCCAATCCCTGACTATCCCCGCTTTCTTGTAAAAATGCCAGACAGCAGGAAGAGATGCCTTGCCCCTTGATTCTCACTGTGGTACACAAGCATAGGTTCCAAGCTAAAATGTCTCCAGGTGTTGGACGCAAGGAGAACCATTACCTTATCTTCCTCAGCATTAAACCCAGGAGCATGTGCTTCTTCTGCAGAACTGCAAGATTAGTTAGGTAGCTTATTGCAATAGAGCCTCATCGAAAATGAAGACTTGTCAGGGTAAATAACCTCCCTGCTCAAAAATAACCTTTAAAGTTGCAGGATCTGCGACACTGGTGTCAGCTCCTGTTCCTTTCACGGCCTGGATTTTACTGTCTCTCCGCAGTCTGCCTCCCACATCTGGCCAATTCAAGATCCATTCAGTTCAGGGGCATGGTAATTTCCCAGCAGGCAGGATTGGGCCAGGTTATATCAGGCTGGCAGCCTCCTGTGCTCAAAGCAGCCTGACTTCTTACAGCAGTTTGACATTAGTAAAGAGGCGCCTGGCTTACTCCGGAATTACAGTTGTCTTTAAAGGATATTGATCTTCAAACACCCAGTATGAGCTCCATTCTCTCCAGCACCTGTCCACACAGGCATTTCAGAGAGATACACGCTGATCGTCATTTTATCTTGACTTGTCTACAGAGAGCGCACGGGAGATTCAGCCTCATTGATGGGATAAACAATATCAATCACAGGACGACCTTCCTCAAGACACCTAAACACTTTATGTTTAATGTCTCCAGTAATAATCTTCCTCTTAGTGACCAGGGGAGTTGAGTAGACGGTCACATAGACATGTGTCCAAGTTAATTTTACACTCAACATTGAGAGCACTGTACAGAGGTTAACAGCAACAGCAAGACACACAGTTATTAAATATTAAAGAAAAGTTCAAATCCTCTAAATGAAAATAAAGCAGCAATAGAGTCATGAAGAAACATCACCACGATGGGTGGAATCACCTGGGACCATTTGTGCGGGGTGTAGACGGCTGTTATCACTGGTGTCGGGTGTACTCGTCTATTATCACAGGTGTCGAGTATACTCGGCTGTTATCGCTTGTGTCGGGTATACTCGGCTGTTATCTCTGGTGTCGTGTGTACTCGGCTGTAATCACAGTTGTCGAGTATACTCAGCTGTTATCCCTGGTGTCGGTTGTACTCGGCTGTTATCTCTGGTGTTTGGTATACTCGGCTGTTATCTCTCATGTCGGGTGTACTCGCATGTTATCGCTGGTGTCGGTTATACTCGGCTGTTATCACTGGTGTCGGGTGTACTCGGCTGTTATCTCTGGTGTCGGCTATACTCGCATGTTAACGCTGGTGTCGGGTATACTCGGCTGTTAACGCTGGTGTCCGGTATACTCGCCTGTTATCACTGTTGTCGGGTGTACTCGGCTGTTATCACTGGTGTCGTGTGTACTCGGCTGTTCTCACTGGTGTCGTGTGTACTCGGCTGTTATTGCTGGTGTCGTGTGTACTCGGCTGTTATCTCTGGTGTCGTGTGTACTCGGCTGTTATCACTGGCGTCGTGTGTACTCGGCTGTTATCACTGGTGTCGGGTATACTCGGCTGTTATCGCTGGTGTCGGG
Organism: Isurus oxyrinchus; assembly: GCA_026770705.1. Taxonomy (NCBI): domain Eukaryota; kingdom Metazoa; phylum Chordata; class Chondrichthyes; order Lamniformes; family Lamnidae; genus Isurus; species Isurus oxyrinchus. The sequence goes on along the minus strand of JANJGN010000014.1, from coordinate 1,338,520 downwards.
TGTACTCGGCTGTTATCACTGGTGTCGTGTGTACTCGGCTGTTACCACTGTTGTCGGGTATACTCGGCTGTTATCGCTGGTGTCGGGTGTACTCAGCTGTAATCACAGTTGTCGAGTATACTCGGCTGTTATCACTGGTGTCGGGTATACTCAGCTGTTATCGCTGGTGTCGGGTGTACTCGGCTGTTATCGCTGCTGTCGTGTGTACTCGGCTGTTATCTCTGGTGTCGGGTGTACTCGGCTGTTATCGCTGCTGTCGTGTGTACTCGGCTGTTATCACTGGTGTCATATGTACTCGGCTGTTATCACTGGTGTCGTGTGTACTCGGCTGTTCTCACTGGTGTCGGGTGTACTCGGCTGTTCGCACTGGTGTTGTGTGTACTCGGCTGTTATCACTGGTGTTGTGTGTACTCGGCTGTTATCACTGGTGTTGTGTGTACTCGGCTGTTATCACTGGTGTTGTGTGTACTCGGCTGTTATCACTGGTGTTGTGTGTACTCGGCTGTTATCACTGGTGTCGTGTGTACTCGGCTGTTCTCACTGGTGTCGTGTGTACTCGGCTGTTATCTCTGGTGTCGTGTGTACTCGGCTGTTATCACTGGCGTCGTGTGTACTCGTCTGTTATCACTGGTGTTGTGTGTACTCGGCTGTTACCACTGTTGTCGGGTATACTCGGCTGTTATCGCTGGTGTCGGGTGTACTCGGCTGTAATCACAGTTGTCGAGTATACTCGGCTGTTATCACTGGTGTCGGGTATACTCAGCTGTTATCGCTGGTGTCGGGTGTACTCGGCTGTTATCACTGGTGTCGGGTATACTCAGCTGTTATCACTGGTGTCGGGTGTACTCGGCTGTTATCGCTGGTGTCGGGTGTACTTCGCTGTTACCACTGGTGTCGGGTATACTCGGCTGTTATCTCTGGTGTCGGGTATACTCGGCTGTTATCACTGGTGACGGGTGTACTCGGCTGTTATCTCTGGTGTCGGGTATACTCGGCTGTTATCTCTGGTGTCGGGTATACTCGGCTGTTATCGCTGGTGACGGGTGTACTCGGCTGTTATCGCTGGTGACGGGTGTACTCGGCTGTTATCTCTGGTGTCGGGTGTACTCGGCTGTTATCACTGGTGTCGTGTATACTCGGCTGTTATCTCTGGTGTCGGGTGTACTTGGCTGTTACCACTGGTGTCGTGTGTACTCGGCTGTTATCACTGTTGTCGGGTGTACTCGGCTGTTATCACTGGTGTCGGTTATACTCGGCTGTTATCTCTGGTGTCGGGTGTACTCGGCTGTTATCGCTGGTGTCGGGTGTACTCGGCTGTTATCGCTGGTGTCGGGTGTACTCGGCTGTTATCTCTCACGTTGGGTGTACTCGCATGTTATCGCTGGTGTCGGGTATACTCGGCTGTTATCTCAGGTGTCGGGTGTACTCGGCTGTTATCGCTGGTGTCGGGTGTACTCGGCTCTTATCGCTGGTGTCAGGTATACTAGGCTGTTATCACTGGTGTCGTGTATACTCGGCTGTTATCTCTGGTGTCGGGTATACTCGACTGTTATCACTGGTGTCAGGTGTACTCGGCTGTTCTCACTGATGTCGGGTGTACTTGGCTGTTATCGCTGATTTCGGGTGTTCTCGGCTGTTATCGCTGGTGTCGGGTATACTCGGCTGTTATCACTGGTGTCGTGTGTACTCGGCTGTTATCACTGGTGTCGTGTGTACTCGGCTGTTATCACTGGTGTCGTATGTACTCGGCTGTTCTCACTGGTGTTGTGTGTACTCAGCTGTTATTGCTGGTGTCGTGTGTACTCGGCTGTTATCACTGGTGTCGTGTGTACTCAGCTGTTATTGCTGGTGTCGTGTGTACTCGGCTGTTATCTCTGGTGTCGTGTGTACTCGGCTGTTATCACTGGTGTTGTGTGTACTCGGCTGTTATCGCTGGTGTCGGGTGTACTCGGCTGTAATCACAGTTGTCGAGTATACTAGGCTGTTATCTCTGGTGTTGGGTATACTCGGCTGTTATCGCTGGTGTTGGGTATACTCGGCTGTTATCGCTGGTGTCAGGTATACTCAGCTGTTATCTCTCATGTCGGGTATACTTGGCTGTTATCTCTGGTGTCAGGTATACTCGGCTGTTATCGCTGGTGTTGGGTATACTCGGCTGTTATCGCTGGTGTCGGGTGTACTCGGCTGTTATCTCTGGTGTTGGGTATACTCGGCTGTTATCGCTGGTGTCGGGTATACTCGGCTGTTATCGCTGGTGTCAGGTATACTCAGCTGTTATCTCTCATGTCGGGTATACTTGGCTGTTATCGCTGGTGTCGGGTATACTCGGCTGTTATCGCTGGTGTCGGGTGTACTCTGCTGTTATCGCTGTTGTCAGGTATACTCGGCTGTTATCGCTGGTGTCGGGTATACTCGGCTGTTATCGCTGGTGTCGGGTGTACTCGGCTGTTATCGCTGGTGTCGCGTGTACTCGGCTGTTATCGCTGGTGTCGGGTGTACTCGGCTGTTATCCCTGGTGTCGGGTGTACTCGGCTGTTATCGCTGGTGTCGGGTGTACTCGGCTGTTATCGCTGGTGTCGGGTGTACTCGGCTGTTATCGCTGGTGTCGGGTGTACTCGGCTGGTATCACTGGTGTCGGGTATACTCGCCTGTTATCACTGGTGTCGGATGTACTCAGCTGTTCTCACTGGTGTTGGGTGTACTCGGCTGTTATCACTGGTGTCGGGTATACTCGGCTGTTTTTGCTATTACTGGGTATACTCGGATCTTAGCGCTGGTTTGGGTATATTTGGCTGTTATCGATGGTAATGTGTATACTCGGCCTTGTGAGTGGACAATACATGGAGATGGTTATACATTGGTTTTGTAATTCTGTAGTGGTCTTGTTGCTGGACTAATGTCCCAGAGACACAGGGTAAAGCTGTGTGTTCCCGGGTTCAAATCCCATCTTGGCAGATGGTATAATTCACTAAAATCCTGCAATTTTATGTCTATTGATGGCGGTGAAACCACTGTCAATTGTTGTAAAAACCCATCTGGGTCACTAATGCATCCTAGGAAAGGAAATCTGCTGTCCTTACCTGGTCTGGCCTGCACATGATTCCAGACGCACAGCTCTGTGGTTGACTTTTAAATGCCTCATTTAATGTCCAGGCCAGACTCTCAGGTGTATCAAACCATGACAAAGTCACAAAAAAGCAATGAGACCAGGCATACCCAGTGGCATCGACCTGGACACTGGAAACGCTGGCATTCTCAGCCCTTTTCATCCTGCAAAGTCCTCCTGACTAACATCTGGGGGCTAGTGCCAAAATGGGGAGTGCTGTCTCACAGACCAGTCCAGCAACAGCCTGACATAGACATCCTCACGGAATCATACCTGACAGATAATGTCCCAGACATCACCATCACCTTCCCTGGGTGTGTCCTGTCCCACCAGCAGGACAGGTCCAGCAGAGGTGGTGGTGACACAGTGGTATACAGTCAGGAAGGAGCTTCCCTGGGAGTCCTCAACATCAACTCCAGAACCCATGATGTCTCTTGGCATCAGTTTAAAAATGGGCAATGAAACCTCCTGCTGATTACCACATACCGCCCTCCCTCAGCTGATGAATCAGTGCTTCCTCCATGTTGAACATCACTTGAGGAAGCACTGAGGGTGGCAAGGTCACAGAATGTATTCTGGGTGGGGACTTCAATGTCCATCACCAAGAGTGCTGGGTAGCAGCACTACTGACCGAGTTGCAGCAGGTGGTGAGGGAAAAACACACTTGTCCTCATCCTCACCCACCTGCCTGCTGCAGATGTATCTGTCCATGACAGTGTCAGTAGGAGTGACCACCACACAGTCATTGTGGAGACAAAGTCCCACCTTCACATTGAGGATACCCTCCATTGTGTTGTGTGGCACTAACACTGTGCTAAATGGGATAGATTTCAAACAGATCTCGCAACTCAAGACTGGGCATCCATGAGGCGCTGTGGGCCATCAGCAGCAGCAGAACTGTACTCGAACACAATCTGTAACCTCATGGCCCAGCATATCCCCTACTCTACCATTACCATCAAGCCAGGGAATCAGCCCTGGTTCAATGAAGAGTGCAGGAGGGCATGCCAGGAGCAGCAGCAGGCATACCTAAAAATGAGGTGTCAACCTGGTGAAGCTATAACACAGGACTACTCGTGTGCCAAACAGCATTAGCAGCATGTGTTAGACAGAGCTAAGCGATCCCACAACCAACAGATCAGATCTAAGCTCTGCAGTCCTGCCACATCCAGTTGTGAATGGTGATGGATAATTAAACAACTCACTGGAGGAGGAGGCTCCAAAATATCCCCATCCTCAATGATGGGGGAGCCCAGCACATCAGTGCAAAAGAAAAGGCTGAAGCATTTGCAACAATCTTCAACCAGAAGCATCGAGTGGATGATCCATCTCAGCCTCCTCCGGATGTCCCCAGCATCACAGATGTCAGTCTTCAGCTAATTCGATTCTCTCCACGTGATATCTAGAAACGGCTGAAGGCACTGGACACTGCAAAGGCTATGGGCCCTGACAATATTCCGGCAATAGTGCTGAAGACTTGTGCTCCAGAACTTGCCGCACCCCTAGCCAAGCTGTTCCAGTACAGCTACAACACTGGCATCTACCCGGCTATGTGGAAAATTGCCCAGGTATGTCCTGTACACAAAAAGCAGGACAAATCCAACCCGGCCAATTACCGCCCCATCGGTCTACTCTCCATCATCAGTAAAGTCATGGAAGGGGTCATCAACAGTGTTATCAAGCGGCACTTGCTTAGCAATAACCTGCTCACTAAAGCCCAGTTTGGGTTCCGCCAGGGCCACTCACCTCCTGACCTCATTACAGCCTTGGTTTAAACATGGACAAAAGAGCTGAACTCCCGAGGTGAGGTGAGAGTGACTGCCCTTGACATCAAGGCAACATTTGACCGAGTGTGGCATCAAGGAGCCCCAGCAAAACTGGAGTCAATGGGAATCAGGGGGAAAACTCTCAGCTGGTTGGAGTCATACCTAGCACAAAGGAAGATCGTTGTGGTTGTTGGAGGTCAGTTACCTCAGCTCCAGGACATCACTGCAGGAGTTCCTCAGGGTAGTGTCCTCAGCCCAACCATGTTCAGCTGCTTCATCAATGACCTTCCTTCCATCATAAGGTCAGAAGTGGGGATGTTCGCTGATGGTTGCACAATGTTCAGCATAATTCACAACTCCTCAGATACTGAAGCAGTCCATGTCCAAATGCAGCAAGACCTGGACAATATCCAGGTTTGGGCTGACAAGTGGCAAGTAACATTCATGCTACACAAGTGTCAGGCAATGACCATCTCCAACAAGAGAGAATCCAGGCATCGCCCCTTGACATTCAATGGCATTACCATCGCTGAATCCCCCACTATCAACATCCTGGGGGCTACCATTGACCAGAAACTGAACTGGACTAGCCATATAAATACTGTGGCTACAAGAGCAGGTCAGAGACTGGGAATCCTGTGGAGAGTAACTCACCTCCTGACTCCCCAAAGCCTGTCCACAATCTACAAGTCACGAGTCAGGAGTGTGATGGAATACTCCCCAATAGCCTGCATGAGTGCAATTCCCACAACACTCAAGCAGCTTAACACCATTCAGGACAAAGCAACCGCTTGATTGGCACCCCATCCACAAACATTCACTCCCTCCACCACTGACGCATAGTAGCAGCAGTGTGTACTGTCTACAAGATGCACTGCAGGAATTCACCAAGGCTCCTTAGACAGCACCTTCCAAACCCATGACCACTACCATCTAGAAGGACAAGGGCAGCAGATAGACGGGAACACCACCACCTGGAAGTTCCCCTCCAAGTCACTCACCATCCTGACTTGGAAATATATCGCTGTTCCTTCACTGTCGCTGGGTCAAAATCCTGGAACTCCCTCCCTAACAGCACTGTGGGTGTACCTACACCACATGGACTGCAGCGGTTCAAGAAGGCAGCTCACCACCACCTTCTCAAGGGCAACTAGGGATGGGCAATAAATGCTGGGCCCAGCCAGCGACACCCACATCCCATGAACGAATAAAAAAATACGAGAGCCTTTGCTTGTTCAGAGCCTCCATTAAGCCTGCCCAGATGTTCATCTTATTGCAAAAGTCGTGATCTGAAAATGTATCCTGTCGAGCAGATGTTGTGAGATAGGTCACATGGGGCTGGTTAATTCCTGTGTTTTTGACTCTCAAGCTGAAAGGAGGTGTGTGTGGTTGGATTATTCAGCCTTGCCAAACCCACAAATATATTTGAAAAATGTAGCTTGACTATTTTGGAAAAGGTTACTCAGTTATTGACGAGGATGTTTTTTTTTCTAAAAGTAAAACCCCACCCAAAGATCTTTCTATTCTAGCCAGAGGATGTGAATGTGAAAATGGAAGCGCTGGGTTTGGGGAGGCACAATACCAGGGAAGGTTAGAAGGTCAGGTACAGGAAAAGAAAATCCAAGCACAGAATCACTGGAGAAAGGGAAAGATGGATACAGCTACAAAGGTGACTTGAGAGCTGACAATTGGCTTCCTCTCCTGAGTTTGGAAAAGATGGATCAAAGAAAGGCCAATTCTCAGTGGAAGTTTTAGCTCTGCTGGGAGTTCCCTTGGCCGGAATTTGACGCGTGTGGGATTTAATGCCCCCAACACAGTGGGGCTGGAAAATTCGGTGAACAGCCTCTATGGTGACTGTAATATGTTGGATAGTGGGATGTGATGTGAAGACAGTAGCACTCACCTCAACCACCTCTGTGCGGACATTAGACTCCTTGTGGCATTGCTACCATTACTTGGTCAAGCTGCAGGTGTTGACATCACTGGCCACTTGCTCCCTCTCCCCTCCTGTGGGTTGTCCTGGAGGGTCTCTTGGCACCTTGTAGTGCAATGGCATCTCTCCCTCAGATCACTCACTGCCACCAATGTCTCCTGTGCCACATCCGTCAGTCTGGATCCCTCTGTGAACTCGAGTGTCCATTTTCCAAGACCTTCCACTGCACCAACCTCTTTACCTTGGACAGCCACAGGCACAAACCATCCGCTGAAGTTACTTGCCTGGCCATCTCTTGAGCTGGTTCTCTACTAGCAGAAATATCTCGTCCTCCATCTCTTAAAGACCTATTTGGAATAAAGATAAGCCTCAAGTTGAAGCAGTCCTTCCACCTCGTAGCTCACCATCATTCTTCACACCTACATCATTGTTCCTGTTCCTATAAGCACTTCCTGGCCTGTTTCGCCTGTTCCCTCAAAGGCAGGCTGGATTGGATCCTGGCCTCAGTTGTTTCATCCCTGGACCATATCCCCTGGACCATGTGAAGCAGTAGAAAGGTTACACAGGCTGGTCAACAGGGTGACAGGGCCACACCTGGACAAGCTACCAAGCTGCCAATAAAGCTGGTCTTTTATGGTGGAGAATGCGATGGCGGTTAATGGGCTTCCACAGCCCATATGGTGGGGGTGGGGAGAGGTGGGGGGGGTGGGGGTGGGGGTGGGAGTGGGGGTGGGGGTGGGGGTGGGGGTGGGGGTGGGGGTGGTTGGGGGGGTGGGGGTGGGGGTGGTTGGGGGGGGGGTGGGGGTGGGAGTGGGGGTGGGGGTGGGGGTGGGGGTGGGGGTGGGGGTGGGAGTGGGGGTGGGGGTGGGGGTGGGGGTGGGGGTGGGGGTGGGGGTGGGGGTGGGGGTGGGGGTGGTTGGGGGGGTGGGGGTGGGGGTGGGGGTGGTTGGGGGGGGTGGGGGTGGGGGTGGTTGGGGGGGGTGGGGGTGGGGGTGGTTGGGGGGGGGTGGGGGTGGGGGTGGGGGTGGGGGTGGGGGTGGGGGGGGTGGGGGTGGGGGGGGGGTTGGGGGGGGTGGGGGTGGGGGTGGGGGTGGGGGTGGGGGGGGTGGGGGTGGGGGTGGTTGGGGGGGGTGGGGGTGGGGGTGGTTGGGGGGGGGTGGGGGGTGGGGGTGGGGGTGGGGGGTGGGGGTGGTTGGGGGGGTGGGGGTGGGGGGTGGGGGTGGGGGGTGGGGGTGGGGGTGGATGTGGGGGTGCGGGTGGGGGTGGGGGTGGTTGGGGGGGGTGGGGGTGGGGGTGGTTGGGGGGGGGGTGGGGGTGGTTGGGGGGGGGTGGGGGTGGGGGTGGTTGGGGGGGGTGGGGGTGGGGGTGGGGGTGGGGTGGGGGTGGGGGGTGGATGTGGGGGTGCGGGTGGGGGGTAGTGCTGCAGGAGGGGTCACCTCTCATGACTGAGATGGTGACCACAGACTTAGTGGCAACTTTCCCAGCTGCAAGTACCCCTGTGGTGATAAATTCAATAAGTGTCTATAGTGACGCACGTGACTCTCAGTCACTGTCTGATGCCTGCGGTCCAAATAAACATAAGGAATATACAATGGGCATCCTGTATCTCCTGACGAGGCTACAGAAATGCTGTCGCTCAGTCAATGTTTTCCTAATCATTCCAGTTATGGTGAAGCACCAGTTACTGAAGTAAATATGAGACCATAGTCTGGTGAAACATAGCTATTGGGCAACATGCATGGTTTGAGTGATTTACCAGCTTCCAGATCTGTTACATTCCAAACCCTTTTGCTTCTGGCGGGAGACGAGGCTGCTTTCTGACCCAGGCATTACGCAGGCTGATGGCGCAATGCCACATGGGCCTGTTCTGCTCTTCCACAACGTAGATAAAGCCTCAGGGTCAGTCCCAACAGGAGCAGTCCGACTTTCAGGTGACTGTCCCAGTGTCCTTTGTACAAGCTGCCCCGAGACAGGCAGGGCAGGAGTGGGAGGCTGTCGGGTGGGTACAGTGAGCAAGCCTACTGGGGGGGTGGGGTGGGGGGGGGGCACAGCCAGGACACAGCACACAGCCTGCGACTGGACCCCAAACCGCTGTATGATGCTGGCTGGCCAATTACTGAGCAGCTGGTGTGAGACACACGCTGGGGTGGTGGGGGGGAGGGAGGAGGGTGAGCACAGGGGTGGGGGGTGGAGGGGGAGGAGGGTGAGCACAGGGGTGGGGGGTGGAGGGGGAGGAGGGTGAGCACAGGGGTGGGGGGTGGAGGGGGAGGAGGGTGAGCACAGGGGTGGGGGGGAGGAGGGTGAGCACAGGGGTGGTAGGGGGGGAGGAGGGTGAGCACAGGGGTGGGGGGGAGGGTGAGCACAGGGGTGGGGGGGGAGGGTGAGCACGGGGGGGGAGGGTGAGCACGGGGGGGGAGGGTGAGCACAGGGGTGGGGGGGGAGGGTGAGCACGGGGGGGAGGGTGAGCACAGGGGGGGAGGGGACGAGGGTGAGCACAGGGGTGGGGGGGGGAGGGTGAGCACGGGGGGGAGGGTGAGCACAGGGGGGGAGGGGACGAGGGTGAGCACAGGGGTGGGGGGGGGAGGGTGAGCACGGGGGGGAGGGTGAGCACAGGGGTGGGGGGGGGAGGGTGAGCACGGGGGGGGGGGAGGGTGAGCACAGGGGTGGGGGGGGAGGAGGGTGAGCACAGGGGTGGGGGGGAAGAGGGTGAGCACAGGGGTGGGGGGGGGGAGGGTGAGCACAGGGGGGGAGGGGACGAGGGTGAGCACAGGGGTGAGGGGGAGGAGGGTGAGCACAGGGGTGGGGGGTGAGAGGAGGGTGAGCACAGGGGTGGGGGGGAGAGGGAGGAGGGTGAGCAGAGGGTTGGGGGGAGGAGGGTGAGCACAGGGGTGGGGGGGAGGAGGGTGAGCACAGGGGTGGGGGGGAGGAGGGTGAGCACAGGGGTGGGGGGGGGAGGAGGGTGAGCACAGGGGTGGGGGGGGAGGAGGGTGAGCACAGGGGTGGGGGGTGAGAGGAGGGTGAGCACAGGGGTGGGGGGAGGGTGAGCACAGGGGTGGGGGGGGGAGGGAGGAGGGTGAGCACAGGGGTGGGGGAGGAGGGTGAGCACAGGGGTGGGGGGGGAGGAGGGTGAGCGCAGGGGTGGGGGGGAGGAGGGTGAGCACAGGGGTGGGGGGGAGAGGAGGGTGAGCACAGGGGTGGGGGGGAAGAGGGTGAGCACAGGGGTGGGGGGGAGGGAGGAGGGTGAGCACAGGGGTGGGGGGTGGGGGGGAGGAGGGTGAGCACAGGGGTGGGGGTGAGGAGGGTGAGCACAGGGGTGGGGGTGAGGAGGGTGAGCTCAGGGGTTGGGGGGAGGGTGAGCGCAGGGGTGGGGGGGAGGAGGGTGAGCACAGGGGTGGGGGAGGGGAGGAGGGTGAGCACAGGGGTGGGGGGGAGGAGGGTGAGCACAGGGGTGGGGGGGGAGGAGGTTGAGCACAGGGGTGGGGGGGGTGGGAGGAGGGTGAGAGGGGTTGGGTGGGGAGGGAGGAGTTTGACCAGAGGGGTGGGGGGGAGGAGGGTGAGCACAGGGGTGGGGGTGTGGGTGGGGGTGTGGGTGGGGGTGGGGGTGGGTTTGGGGGTGGGGTGTGGATGGGGGTGTGGGTGGTGGTGGGGGTGGGTGTGGGTAGGTGTGGGTGTCGGTGTGTGGGTGGAGGTGGGTGTGGGTGGGGGTGGGGGTGGGTGTGGGTGTGGGGTGGGGTGTGGTTGGGGCTGAGGGTGGGGGTGGGTGTGGGTGGGGGTGGGTGTGGGTGTGGGGTGGAGTGTGGTTGGGGCTGAGGGTGGGTGTGGGTGGGGGTGGGGGTGGGTGTGGGTGTGGGGTGCGGTTGGGGTGGGTGTGGGTGGGGGTGGGTGTGGGGGTGAGTGGGGATGTGGTTCGGAGTGGGGGTGTGGGTGTGGGTGGGTTGGGGATGGGGGTGGGGGTGTGGGAGCAGGTGGGGGTGCGGGGTGTGGGTGGGTGGGACTGTGGGTGGGGGTCTGGGTGGGGGTGTGGGTGGGGGTGGGGGTTGCAGGTGGGGGTGGGGGTGGTGGTGGGGTGGGGGTGTGGGTGTGGGTGGGGGTGGAGTGGCAGTGTGGGTGTGGGTGGGGGTGTGGGTGAGGCTGGGTGTGGGTGTGGGTGTGGGTGGGGGTGGGGGTGGGTGTGGGTGGGTGTGGGGGTGGGGATTGGGGTGGGTGTGTGTGTGGGTGGGGGTGTGGGTGTGAGTGGGGGTGGGTGGGGGTGCGGGTGTGGGTGTGTGTGTGTGGGGGTGGGTGGTTGTGTGGGTGGGGTTTGGGTGTGGGTGGGGGTGGGTGTGGGTGCGGGTGTGGGTGGGTGGGCGCATGGGTGTGGGTGGGTGGGGGTTTGTGGGTGTGGGTGTGGGTGGGTGGGGTCGCGGGTGTGGGTGTGGGTGTTGGTGGGCGTGTGGGTGTGGGTGGGTGGGGATGGGTGAGTGTGTGGGTGGGGGTGTGGTTGTGGGTGGGTGTGGGTGCGGGTGTGGATGTGGGTGTGGGTGGGCGTGTGGCTGTGGGTGGGTGGGGGTGGGTGGGTGTGTGGGTGGGGGTGTGGTTGTGGGTGCGGGTGGGGGTGTGGGTGTGGGTGGGCGTGTGGCTGTGGGTGGGTGGGGGTGGGTGGGTGTGTGGGTGGGGGTGTGGTTGTGGGTGCGGGTGGGTGGGGGGGGGCGTTTTTGGGTGTGGGAGTGGGCGGGCGTGTGGGTGTGTGTGGGTGGGGGTGGGTGGGGGTGTGGGTGGTTTGTGGGTGGGTGGGGGTGAGTGGGGTTGGGGATGGGTGTGGGGGTGGAGGTGGGGGTGCGGGTGGGTTTGGGAGTGGGGGTGAGTGGGGTGGGGGTGGGTGTGGGGGTGGGGGTGCTGGTGTGGGTCGGTTCAGGTCAGGGTGTGGGTGGGGGTGCGTGTGGGGGTCTGGGTGGGAGTGGGGGCGTGGGTGGGGGTGTGGTTCGGGGTGGGGGTGTGGGAGGGAGTGGGTGTGGGGTGTGGGTGGGGGTGTGGGTGGGGTGGGGGTGGGGTGTGGGTGGGGTGTGGGTGGGGGTCGGGGTGGGGGTGTGGTTGGGGGTGTGGGTGGGGGTGTGGGTGGGCATGTGGGTGGGGGTGGGTTTCGGGATGGTGGTGTGGGTGGGGGTGGGGTTGGGGGTGTTGGTGGGAGTGTGGTTCGGAATGTGGGTGTGGGTGGGGTGGGGTGGGGGTGGGGGTGTGGGTGGGGGTGTGGTTCGGGGTGGGGGTGTGGTTGGGAGTGGGTGTGGGGGTGCGGTGTGGGTGGGGGTGTGGGTGGGGGTGGGGGTGGGGTAAGGGTGGGGGTGTGGGTGGGTGTGTGGGTGGGGATGTGGGTATGGGTCGGGGTGAGGGTGTGGGTGTGTGTCGGTGTGGGGGTGTGGGTGGACATGTGGGTGTGGGTGGGCGTGTGGGTCGGGGTGTGGGTGGGGGTGGGGGTTGGGGTGGGGGTGTGGGTGGGTGTGTGGGTGGGGGTGGGCGTGTGGGTGGAGGTATGGGTTGGGGTGTTGTGTTGGTTGGGGGTGGGTGTGTGGGTGGAGGTGTGGGTGGGCATGTGGGTGGGGATGTGGGGGTGGGTGTGTGGGTGGGGGTGTGGGTGGGCATGTGGGTGGGGATGTGGGGGTGGGTGTGTGGGTGGGGGTGTGGGTGGGCATGTGGGTGGGGATGTGGGGGTGGGTGTGTGGGTGGGGGTTTCGGTGGGTGTGTGGGTGGGGGTGTGGGTGGGGGTGGGGGTGCGTGTGGTGGTGTGGGTGGGGATGCGGGTGTGGGTGGGGGTGTAGGTGGGGGTGGGGGTATGGGTGGGGGTGTGGTTGGGGGTGCGGATGGGTGGGGGGTGCGGGTGGGGGTGGGGGTGTGTGTGGGGGTGCGGGTGGGGGTGGGGGTGGGGTTGGGTGTTAGGGTGTGGGTGGGGGTCGGAGTGGGGGTGGGGTAGATGTGTGGGTGGGCATGTGGGTGGGGGTGTGGGTGGGCGTGTGGGTGCGGGTGTGGGTGGGGATGGGGGTGGGTTTAGGGGTGGGTGTGTGGGTGGATGTGTGGGTGGGGGTGAGGATGTGGGTGGGGCTTTGGGTGGGTGGAGGTGTGGGTTGGGGTGGGTGTGGGTGAGGGTGTGGGTGGGGCTGTGGGTGGGGGTGCATTGGGTGGGGGTGTGGGTGGGGGAGCGGGTGGGTGGGGGTGTGGGTGGGGCTGTGTGTGGGGGGTGGTGGTGTGGGTGGGGGTGCGGGTGGGGTTGGGGGTGGAGGTGGGGTTGGAGGTGCGGGTGGGGGTGTGTGTGGGGTGGGTGGGGTGGGTGGTGGGGCTCGGGGTGTGGGTGGGGGTGGGTGGGGGTGGGGGGTGGTGTTGGGGGTGTGGTTGGGGGTGGGTGGGGGTGGGGGTGTGGGTGGTTGTGGGGGTGGGTTTGGGGGTTTGGGTGGGGGTGTGGGTGGGGGTGGGTTTGGGGTTGTGGGTGGGGGTGTGGGTGGGGGTGGGGGTGGGGGAGGGGATGGGTGGGGGTGTGTGGGTGGGTGTGGGGTTGGGTGTGGGAGTAGGAGGTGGTTCCAGTGGGTGTGGTTGTGGGGGTGGGTGGGGTTGAGGGTGCGTGTGGGGGTGGAGATGTGGGTGCAGGTGCGTTTAGGAGTGGGGATGGGTGCGGGTGGGGGTGTGGATGGGGATGTGGGTGGGAGTCTGCGTGGGTGTGGGAGTGGGGATGGGTGTGGGGGTGTGGGTGGGGATGTGGTTCGGGGTGGGGGTGCGGGTGGGGGTGGGGGGTGCGGGTGGTGGTGCCGGTTGGGGTGGGGGTGTGGGTGGGGGTGTTGGTGGGGGTGGGGGTGTGGGTGGGGGTGTGTGTGTGGGTGCGGATGGGTGGGTGTGTGGGTGCGGATGGTTGGGTGTGTGGGTGGGGTTGGGGGTGTGGGTGGGGGTGCGGGTGGGGGTGGGAGTGGGGGGTGCAGGTGGTGGTGCAGGTGGGGGTGGGGGTGGGGGTGTGGTTGAGGTTGGGGGTGGGTGTGGGTGTGGCGGTTCGGGTAGGGGTAGGGGTGCGGGTGGGGGTGCGGGTGGAGTGGGGGTGGGCGGGGTTGTGGGTGGGGGTGTGGATGGGGGTGCGGGTGGGCATGGGTGTGGGGCAGCAGTTGTGGGTGGGGGTGGGGGTGGGGGTGGGTCTGGGTTTGGGGTGGGTGGGCGTGTGGATGGGTGTGGGGTTTGGTGTGTGTGTGGGAGTGGGAGGTGGTTCCAGCGGGGGTGGGTGTGTGGGTGGTGATGGGGGTGCGGGTGGGGGTGTGGGTGGCAGTGTGGTTGGGTGTGTGGGTGGGGGTGTGGGTGGGGGTTGGGTTGGGGGTGTGGGGGGGGTGTGGGTGGGTGTGGGGGTCGGGGTGGGAGTTTGGGTGGGCATGTGGGTTGGGGTGTGGGTGGGCAGGTGGGTGGGGGTGGGCATGTGTGTCGTGGTGGGTGTGGGTGTGTGGGTGGGGGTGTGGGTGGGGGGTGGGGGTTGGGGTGGTGGTGTGGTAGACATGTGGGTGGGCATATGGGTGGGGGTGTGGGTGGGCGTGTGGGTGGGCGTGTGGGTGGAGGTGTGGGTGGGGATGTGGGTGGGGGTGGGGATGTGGGTGGGGCTGTGGGTGGAGGTGCGGGTGAGTGTGGAAGTTGGTGGGGGTGTGGGTGTGTGTGTAGGTGGGTGGAGGTGTGGGTTGGGGTGGGTGTAGGTGGGGGTGTGGGTGGGGCTGTGGGGTGGGGGTGCGGGTGGGTGGAGGTGTGGGTGGGGCTGTGGGTGGGGGTGGTGGTGTGGGTGGGGTGCGGGGTGGGGGGTGGGGGTGGAGGTGGGGGTGGATGTGCGGGTGGGGGGTGTGGATGGGGGTGGGTGGGGGTGGGGGTGGGGTTGGGGGTGTGGTTGGTGTTGAGTGTGGGTGGGGGGGTGTGGGTTGGGGTGTGGGGTGGGGGTGTGGGTGGGGTGGGGGTGTGGGTTGGGGTGTGGGTTGGGGTTGTGGGTGGAGGTGTGGGTGGGGGTGGGGGGTGGGGGAGGGGATTGGTGGTGGTGTGGTGCGCGTGTGGGTGGGTGTGGGGTTGGGTGTGGGAGTAGGAGGTGGTTCCAGCGGGGGTGGGTGTGTGGGTGGGGGTGGGGTTGCGGGTGGGTGTGGTAGTGGGTGTGGGTGGGGTTGGTGGTGGGGTGTGGGGTTGGAGGTGTGGGTGCGGTGGGTTTAGGAGTGGGGGGTGGGGTGCGGTTGGGGGTGTGGATGGGGGTGCGGGTGGGGGTCTGAGTGGGTGTGGGAGTGGGGATGGGTGTGGGGGTGTGGGTGGGGGTGTGGGTGGGGGCGTGGCTGGGTGTGGGTGTGGGTGGGGGTGTGTGTGGGGGTGCGGGTGGCTGTGGGAGTGGGAGGGGGTGCGGGTGGGTGTGGGTGTTGGGGGTGGGGGTGGGGTGTGGGTGGGTGTGGGGGTGGGTGTGGGTGGGGGTGGGGGTGGGGATGGGGGTGTGGGGGGGGTGTGGGTGGGTGTGGGTGTGGGTGGCTGTGTGGGTGGGGGTGTGGGTGTGTGTGGGAGTGGGGGGTGCGGGTGTGGGTGTGGGTGGGCGTGTGGGTGTGGGTGGTTGGGGTGGGCGGGTGTGTGGGTGTGGGTGGGGGTGGGGGTGGGTGTGGGTGGGGGTGTGGGTGGGGGTGTGGTTCGGAGTGGGTGTGTGGGTGTGGGTGGGAAGTGGTTCCAGCGGGGTTGGGAGTGTGGGTGTGCATGGGGGTGTGGGTGGGGGTGTGGGTGGGGGTGTGGGTGGAGTGGGAGTGTGTGGGTGTGGGTGTGGGAGTGGGTGGGGGTGGGGGTGGGGTGTGGGTGGGGATGGGTGTGGGTGGGGGTGGGGGGTGGGTGTGGGTGTGGGGTGCAGTTGGGGTTGGTGTGGGTGGGGGTGGGTTTGGGGGGTGGGTGGGGGTGTGGATCGGAGTGGGGGTGTGGGTGTGGGTGGGTTGGGGATGGGGGTGGGGGTGTGGGTGGGGGTGCGGGTGGGGGTGGGTGGGACTGTGGGTGGGGATGTGTGTGGGGGTGTGGGTGGGGGTTGGGGGTGTGGGTGTTGGAGGGGGTGTGGGTGGGGGTGGGTGTGTGGGTGGGGGGTGGGGGTGGGGGTGGGTGTGGGTGCGGGTGTGGGTGGGGTGTGGGTGCGGGTGGGGGTGGGTGGGGGTGCAGGTGTGAGTGTGGGTGGGCGTGAGGGTGTGGGTGGGTGGGGGTAGATGGGTGTGTGGGTGGTGGTGGGGGGTGGGTGTGGGTAGGTGTGGGGGTGGGTGTGTGGGTGGGTGTGGGTGCAGGTGGGTGGGGGTGTGTGTGCGGGTGGTGGGGTGGGGGTGTGGGGGTGTGGGTGTGGGTGGGGGGTGGTTGCGGGTGGGGATGGGGGTGGGTGTGGATGTGGGGTGGGGTGTGGTTGGGGCTGAGGGTGGGGGTGGGTGTGAGTGGGGGTGGATGTGGGTGTGGGTGTGGGGTGGGGTGTGGTTGGGGCTGAGGGTGGGTGTGGGTAGGGGTGGGGGTGGGTGTGGGTGGGGGTGTGGGTGGGGGTGTGGTTCGGAGTGGATGTGTGGGTGTGGGTGGGAAGTGGTTCCAGCGGGGTTGGGAGTGTGGGTGGGCGTGGGGGTGGGGGTGCGGGTGGGTGTGCGTGGGGGTGTGGGTGGGGGTGTGGGGGGGTTGGGGGTGGGTGTGGGTGGGTGTGGGAGTGGGGTGTGGGTGTGGGTGGGTGCTGGTGGGGGTGGGGGTGGGTGTGGGTGTGGGGTGCGGTTGGGGTGGGTGTGGGTGGGGGTGGGTGTGGGGGTGAGTGGGGATGTGGTTCGGAGTGGGGGTGTGGGTGTGGGTGGGTTGGGGATGGGGGTGGGGGTGTGAGAGCGGGTGTGGGTGGGTGTGTGGGAGCGGGTGGGGGGTCCGGGTGGGGGTGGGTGGGACTGTGGGTGGGGGTGTGGGTGGGGGTGGGGGTGCGGGTGGGGGTGTGGGTGGGGGTGCGGGGTGAGGGTGGGTGTGCGGGTGAGGGTGGGTGTGCATGTGGGTGTGGGTGGGGGTGGGTGTGGGTGGGTGTGGGTGTGGGGATGGAGGTGGGTGGTTCTGTGGGTGGGGGTGTGGGTGTGGGTGGGGGTGGGTAGGGGTGCGGGTGAGGGTGTGGGTGGGTGGGTGTGGGGAGAGTGTGTGGTTGGGGTTGTGGGTGTGCTTGTGTGTGGGTGGGGGTGGGTGGGGGTGTGGGTGGGTGGGAGTGGATGTGGGTGTGGGTGTGGGTGGGTGGGGGTGGGTGGGTGTGGGTGTGGGTGTGGGTGGGTGGGAGTGGGTGTGGGTGTGGGTGTGGGTGTGTGGGTGGGGGGTGTGGGTGGGGGTGGGGGTTGGGGTGGTGGTGTGGTAGACATGTGGGTGGGCATATGGGTGGGGGTGTGGGTGGGCGTGTGGGTGGGCGTGTGGGTGGAGGTGTGGGTGGGGATGTGGGTGGGGGGTGGGGATGTGGGTGGGGCTGTGGGTGGAGGTGCGGGGTGAGTGTGGAAGTTGGTGGGGGTGTGGGTGTGTGTGTAGGTGGGTGGAGGTGTGGGTTGGGGTGGGTGTAGGTGGGGGTGTGGGTGGGGCTGTGGGTGGGGGTGCGGGTGGGTGGAGTGTGGGTGGGGCTGTGGGTGGGGGTGGTGGTGTGGGTGGGGGTGCGGGTGGGGGGTGGGGGTGGAGGTGGGGGTGGATGTGCGGGTGGGGGTGTGGATGGGGGTGTGGTGGGGGTGGGGGTGGGGTTGGGGGTGTGGTTGGTGTTGAGTGTGGGTGGGGGGGTGTGGGTTGGGGTGTGGGTGGGGGGTGTGGGTGGGGGTGGGGTGTGGGTTGGGGTGTGGGTTGGGGTGTGGGTGGAGGTGTGGGTGGGGGTGGGGGTGGGGGAGGGGATTGGTGGTGGTGTGTGCGCGTGTGGGTGGGTGTGGGGTTGGGTGTGGGAGTAGGAGGTGGTTCCAGCGGGGGTGGGTGTGTGGGTGGGGGTGGGGTTGCGGGTGGGGTGTGGTAGTGGGTGGTGGGTGGGGGTTGGTGGTGGGTGTGGGGGTTGGAGGTGTGGGTGCGGTGGGTTTAGGAGTGGGGGTGGGTGCGGTTGGGGGTGTGGATGGGGGTGCGGGTGGGGGTCTGAGTGGGTGTGGGAGTGGGGATGGGTGTGGGGGTGTGGGTGGGGGTGTGGGTGGGGGGCGTGGCTGGGTGTGGGTGTGGGTGGGGGTGTGTGTGGGGGTGCGGGTGGCTGTGGGAGTGGGAGGGGGTGCGGGTGGGTGTGGGTGTTGGTGGGGGTGGGGGTGTGGGTGGGTGTGGGGGTGGGTGTGGGTGGGGGGGTGGGGGTGGGGATGGGGGTGTGGGGGGGGTGTGGGTGGGTGTGGGTGTGGGTGGCTGTGTGGGTGGGGGTGTGGGTGTGTGTGGGAGTGGGGGTGCGGGTGTGGGTGTGGGTGGGCGTGTGGGGTGTGGGTGGTTGGGGGTGGGCGGGTGTGTGGGTGTGGGTGGGGGTGGGGGTGGGTGTGGGTGGGGGTGTGGGTGGGGGTGTGGTTCGGAGTGGGTGTGTGGGTGTGGGTGGGAAGTGGTTCCAGCGGGGTTGGGAGTGTGGGTGTGCATGGGGGTGTGGGTGGGGGTGTGGGTGGGGGTGTGGGTGGAGTGGGAGTGTGTGGGTGTGGGTGTGGGAGTGGGTGGGGGTGGGGGTGGGTGTGGGTGGGGATGGGTGTGGGTGGGGGTGGGGGTGGGTGTGGGTGTGGGGTGCAGTTGGGGTTGGTGTGGGTGGGGGTGGGTTTGGGGGTGGGTGGGGTGTGGATGGATCGGAGTGGGGGTGTGGTGTGGGTGGGTTGGGGATGGGGGTGGGGGTGTGGGTGGGGGTGCGGGTGGGGGTGGGTGGGACTGTGGGTGGGGATGTGTGTGGGGGTGTGGGTGGGGTTGGGGGTGTGGGTGTTGGAGGGGGGTGTGGGTGGGGGTGGGTGTGTGGGTGGGGGTGGGGGTGGGGGTGGGTGTGGGTGCGGGTGTGGGTGGGGTGTGGGTGCGGGTGGGGGTGGGTGGGGGTGCAGGTGGTGAGTGTGGGTGGGCGTGAGGGTGTGGGTGGGTGGGGGTAGATGGGTGTGTGGGTGGTGGTGGGGGTGGGTGTGGGTAGGTGTGGGGGTGGGTGTGTGGGTGGGTGTGGGTGCAGGTGGGTGGGGGTGTGTGTGCGGGGTGTGGGTGGGGTGTGGGGGTGTGGGTGTGGGTGGGGGTGGTTGCGGGTGGGGGATGGGGGGTGGGTGTGGATGTGGGGTGGGGTGTGGTTGGGGCTGAGGGTGGGGGGTGGGTGTGAGTGGGGGTGGATGTGGGTGTGGGTGTGGGGTGGGGTGTGGTTGGGGCTGAGGGTGGGTGTGGGTAGGGGTGGGGGTGGGTGTGGGTGGGGGTGTGGGTGGGGGTGTGGTTCGGAGTGGATGTGTGGGTGTGGGTGGGAAGTGGTTCCAGCGGGGGTTGGGAGTGGTGGGTGGGCGTGGGGGTGGGGGTGCGGGTGGGTGTGCGTGGGGGTGTGGGTGGGGGTGTGGGGGGGGTTGGGGGTGGGTGTGGGTGGGTGTGGGAGTGGGGTGTGGGTGTGGGTGGGTGCTGGTGGGGGTGGGGGGTGGGTGTGGGGTGGGGTGCGGTTGGGGGTGGGTGTGGGTGGGGGTGGGTGTGGGGTGAGTGGGGATGTGGTTCGGAGTGGGGGTGTGGGTGTGGGTGGGTTGGGGATGGGGGTGGGGGGGTGTGAGAGCGGGTGTGGGTGGGTGTGTGGGAGCGGGTGGGGGTCCGGGTGGGGGTGGGTGGGACTGTGGGTGGGGGTGTGGGTGGGGGTGGGGGTGCGGGTGGGGGTGTGGGTGGGGGGTGCGGGTGAGGGTGGGTGTGCGGGTGAGGGTGGGTGTGCATGTGGGTGTGGGTGGGGGTGGGTGTGGGTGGGTGTGGGTGTGGGGATGGAGGTGGGTGGTTCTGTGGGTGGGGGTGTGGGTGTGGGTGGGGGTGGGTAGGGGTGCGGGTGAGGGTGTGGGTGGGTGGGTGTGGGAGAGTGTGTGGTTGGGGTTGTGGGGTGTGCTTGTGTGTGGGTGGGGGTGGGTGGGGGGTGTGGGTGGGGTGGGAGTGGATGTGGGTGTGGGTGTGGGTGGGTGGGGGTGGGTGGGTGTGGGTGTGGGTGTGGGTGGGTGGGAGTGGGTGTGGGTGTGGGGTGTGGGTGGGTGGGAGTGGGTGTGGGTGTGGGTGGGGGTGGGTAGGGGTGGGTGGGTGTGGGTGTGGGTGTGGGTGGTGGGTGGGGGGTAGGTGGGGGTGGGTGTGTGTGGGTGTGGGTGTGGGTGTGGGTGTGTGGGGGTGGGTCTGTGGGTGGGGGTGGGTGGGCTTGCGGGTGGGGGTGGGTGTGGGTGGGGGTGTGGGTGTGGGTGAGGGTGGGGGTGTGGGTGAGGGTGGGGGTGGGTGGGGAGTGTGGGTGGGGGTGCGGGTGGGGGTGGGTGGGAGTGTGGTTGTAGGTGTGGGTGGGGGTGGCTGTGGGAGTGTGGGAGGGGGTGCGAGTGGGGGTGGGTGGGGGTGTGGGTGTAGATGTGGGTCGGGGTATGTAGGGAGTGTGGGTGGGATTGGGGAGTGCGGGTGGATGGGGGTGGGTGGGGTGGGGTGTCGGGTGTGGGTTGGAGTGTGGGTGTGGGTGGGGGTGGGTGGGGGGGTGGGTGTGTGTGGGTGTGGGTGTGGGTGTGTGTGGTTTGGGGGTGGTGTGTGGGTGGGGGTGGGTGGGCTTGTGGGTGGGGGGTGGGTGTGGGAGGGGGGTGGTGGGTGTGGGTGGGGGTGGGTGTGGGTGGGGAGTGAGGGTGGGGTTGTGGGTGGGGGTGCGGGTGGGGGTGTGGGTGTAGGTGTAGGTGGGAGTGGGTGTGGGAGTGTGGGTGGGGGTGCGGGTGGGGGTGGGTGGGAGTGTGGTTGTAGGTGTGGGGTGGGGGTGGGTGTGGGAGTGTGGGTGTGGGGGTGGGGGTGGGTGTGGGAGTGTGGGTGGGGGTGGGTGGGTGTGTGGGTGTAAGTGTGGGTCGGGGTATGTGGGGAGTGTGGGGTGGGATTGGGAGTGGGGGGTGGGGGGGGGTGGGTGGGGGGTGCGGGTGTGGGTGTGGGAGTGTGGGTGTGGGTGGGGGTGGGGTTGGGTGTGTGGGTGGGTGTGGGCATGGGGGTGTGGGAGTGGGAGTGAGGGTGGGGTGGGGGGAGTGGGTGCGTGTGCGTGGGGTTGGGGGTGCGGGTGGGGGTGGGTGGGTGTGGGTAGGAGTGGTTGGGGGTGTGGGTGTGTGTGCGGGTGGGTGTGGGTGTGTGTGGGTGTGGGGTGGGATGGGGGTCTGGATGGGTGTGGGTGGGTGGGGGTGGGTGTGGTGTGGGTTGGAGTGTGTGTGGGTGTGGGGTGTGGGTGTGGGTGTGGGTGGGGGTGTGGGTGGGGTTGCGGGTGAGGGTGGGTGTGCGTGTGGGTGTGGGTGTGGGGTGGTTGTGGGGGTGGGGATGGAGGTGGGAAGGTGTGTGGGTGGGTATGTGGGTGTGGGTGGGGGTTGGGTAGGGCTGCGGGTGTGCGTGTGGGTGGGTGGGGGGTGGGAGGGTGTGTGGGTGGGGGTTTGGGTGTGGGTGGGGGCTGGGTGTGGGTGCGGGTGTGGGTGTGGGTGGGCGTGTGGGTGTGGGTGGGTGGGGGTGTGTGGGTGTGTGGGTGGGGGGTGTGGTTGTGGTTGGGGGTGTTTTTTTGGGGTGGGTGTGGGTGTGAGTGTGGGCGGGGCGTGTGCGTGTGTGTGGGTGGTGGTGGGTGGGGGTGGATGGGGGTGAGTGGGTGAGGTTGTGGGCATGTGTGGGTGTGGGTGTGGGTGCGGGAGTGTGGGTGGGTGGGGGAGGGTGGGGTGTGGGTGTGGGTGTGGGCGGGTGGGGTGTGGGGTGGGGGTGGGGGTGGGTAGGGGTTGGTGGGTGTGGGTGTGGGTGTGGGTGTGTGTGGGTGGGGGTGGATGTGCGGGAGTGGGTGGTGGTGGGTGGTTGTGGGTGTGGGTGGGGGTGAGTGGGGGTGGGTGGGTGTGGGTGTGGGTGTGGCTGGGTGGGGGTGGGTGAGTGGGTGGGGGTGGTGGGCTTGTGGGTGGGGGGTGGGGGTGGTTGGGGGTGTGGGTGTGGGTGGGGGTGGGTGGGGGTGTGGGTGTAGGTGTGGGTGGGGGTGGGTGTGGGAGTGTGGGTGGGTGTGCCAGTGGGGGTGGTTGGGTGTGTGGTTGTAGGTGTGGGTGGGGGTGGGGGTGGGGTGGGGGTGTGGGTGTGGGTGGGGGTGAGGGTGAGGGTGGGTGTGCGTGTGGGTGTGGGTGTGGGGTGGGTGAGGGTGGGTGTGGGTGTGTGTGGGTGTGGGGATGGGGGTGGGTGGGTGTGTGGGTGGGGGGTGTGCGTGTGGGTGGGGGTGGGTAGGGGTGCGGGTTTGGGTGTGGGTGGGTGGGTGTGGGAGGGTGTGTGGGTGGAGTTTGGGTGTGGGTGCGGGTGGGTGTGGGAGCTGGTGTGGGGTGTGTGTGGGTGTGTGGGTGTGGGTGGGGTGGGGTTGTGTGGGTGTGGGTTGTGGGTGGGGGTGGGTGGGGGTGCGGGTGTGGATGTGGGTGTGGGGGGTGAGGGTGGGTGGGTGTGTGGGTGTGGGTGTGGTTGTGGGTGGAGGTGGGTGTGTGTGCGGGTGTGGGTGTGGGTGGGCATGTGGGTGTGGTTGGGTGGGGGTGTGTGGGTGTGTGGTTGGGGGTGTGGTTGTGGGTAGGGGTGGGTGGGGGGGCGGGTGTGGGTGTGAGAGTGTGTGTGGGCGTGTGCGTGTGTGTGGGTGGGGGTGGGTGGGGGTGTGGGTGGGGGTGTGGGTGGGTGGGGGTGAGTGGGTGTGGTTGTGCGTCTGGGTGGGTGGGTGTGTGTGCGGGTGTGGGTGGGGGTGGGTGGGTGTGGGGTGTGGGTGTGGGTGTGGGTGGCGTGTGGGTGTGGGTGGGTGGGGGTGTGTGGGTGTGTGGTTGGGGGTGTGGTTGTGGGTAGGGGTGGGTGGGGGGGCAGGTGTGGGTGTGAGTGTGTGTGGGCGGTGTGCGTGTGTGTGGGTGGGGGTGTGGGTTTGGGTGTGGGTGGGTGGGGGGTGAGTGGGTGTGGTTGTGCATGTGGGTGGGTGAGTGTGCGGGTGTGGGTGGGGGGTGGGTGGGTGTGGGTGTGGGTGGGGGTGGGTGGGGGTGTGTGGGGTGTGGGTGTGGGTGTGGGTGGGGGTTGGTAGGGGTGGGTGTTTGTGGGTGTGGGTGTGGGTGTGGGTGGGTGGGTGTGGGTGTGGGTGTGGGTGGGTGTGGGTGTGGGTGGGTGTGGGTGGGTGTGGGTGCAGGTGGGTGGGGGTGTGTGTGCGGGTGTGGTGGGGGTGTGGGGGTGTGGGTGTGGGTGGGGGTGGGTGCGGGTGGGGATGGGGGTGGGTGTGGATGTGGGGTGGGGTGTGGTTGGGGCTGAGGTGGGGGGTGGGTGTGGGTGGGGGGTGATATGGGTGTGGGTGTGGGGGTGGGGTGTGGTTGGGGCTGAGGGTGGGTGTGGGTAGGCGTGGGGGTGGGTGTGGGTGGGGGGTGTGGGTGGGGGTGTGGTTCAGAGTGGATGTGTGGGTGTGGGTGGGAAGTGGTTCCAGCGGGGTTGGGAGTGTGGGTGGGCGTGGGGGGTGAGGGTGCGGGTGGGTGTGCGTGGGGGTGTGGGTGGGGGTGTGGGTGGGGGTGGGGGTGGGTGTGGGTGGGTGTGGGATTGGGGGTGTGGGTGTGGTGGGTGCTGGTGGGGGTGGGTGTGGGTGTGGGTGTGGGGTGCGGTTGGGGTGGGTGTGGGTGGGGGTGGGTGTGGGGGTGAGTGGGGATGTGGTTCGGAGTGGGGGTGTGGGGTGTGGGTGGGTTGGGGATGGGGGTGGGGGTGTGAGAGCGGGTGTGGGTGGGTGTGTGGGAGAGGGTGGGGGTCCGGGTGGGGGGTGTTGGGACTGTGGGTTGGGGGTGTGGGTGGGTTGTGGGTGGGGGTGGGTGTGGTGGTGGGTTTGGGGTGTGGGTGGGGGTGGGGTGGGGGTGGGTGTGCGGGTGAGGGTGGGTGTGCATGTGGGTCTGGGTTGGGGTGGGTGTGGGTGGGTGTGGGTGTGGGGATGGGGGTGGATGGGTGTGTGGGTGGGGGTGTGGGTGGGGGTGGGTAGGGGTGCGGGTGAGGGTGTGGGGTGTGGGTGGGTGGGTGTGTGGGTGGGTGTGGGTGGGTGGGGGTGGGTGTGGGTGCGGGTTGGAGTGGTTGTGGGTGTAGGTGTGTGGTGTGGGTGGGGGTGTGGGTGCGTGTTGGAGTGGTTATGGGTATGGGTGTGGGTGGGGGTGGGGTGTGGGTGTGGGAGTGGGGGTTGGTGGGTGGGTGTGGGTGCGGGTGGGGCTGGGGGGTGTGGGTGTAGGTGTGGGTGTGGGTGGGTGGGTGTGGGTGTGTGTTGGAGTGGTTGTGGGTGTGGGGTGTGGGTGTGGGTGGGGGTGGGGTGTGGGTGTGGGTGTGGGTGTGGGTGTGGGTGTGGGTGGGTGTGGGTGTGGGCGTGGGTGTGGGTTGTGGGTGTGGGTGGGGTGGGTGTGGGTGTGGGGGGTGTGTGGGTGTGGGTGGGGGTGGGGGTGTGGGTGTGTGGGTGTGGGTGTGGGTGTGGGTGGGTGGGTGTGGGTGTGGGTGCGGTTAGGAGTGGGTGGGGTGTAGGTGTGGGTGTGGGTGTGGGTGGGGGTGGGGGTGGGTGGGGGTGTGGGTGTGGGTGTGGGGTGGGGATGTGGGTGGGTGTGGG